>CM060364.1:134037871-135352412 GCA_030545235.1 Helianthus tuberosus
TTGATTCAAACAACAAGATTCGTACCAGATTACAGAGTGTTTTCAGATCTGAATTGCATCATTTCTTCATTCATCTACTTATTCTTTCACGTTTTCTACGGTTTTTCGACAAATTGAATGGGATTTTATGGTCCGAATCGGCTGATTTTTTAGAATATTGTGCGAAAAATTGTTGATCTTGCAATCCTGCCAAGTGTCAGATTCAAATTCCCTTGTCGTTTAGGAGAATTTTCGAGTTTTTTGTGTCCGAATTCGTAACAATCAGCAAGATTTCGCTTGAATCCGTAATAATCAGCAAGATTCTCGCTTGACTTCGTAACAAACAGCAAGATTTCGCTTGAATTTTCAAAGCGAAATCCTTATAAGTCAGATTTCGCTCAAGTGTCGGCTTTAACAGAATCTCGAAAAAGAATTTGTCAGTTTAGTGGTGTCGGCATTTTTGTCTCAATCCAGAATTGAATATTGTAAAGTTGAAAGTTGTCGGCTAGTATAATTGTCCACTAAATTGAGAGGTCCAATCAGAAAATAATAGGTTAAAAATTCAATTGATACCAGATTTCATGTGACTTTAATTGAACGGTCCAATCAAGTGATAGTGTGGACAGCCCATGTGACTTCAAACGTTTGGCCAAATAATTTGTGTTGGGTATTAATTGTGTCGGTATAGTGCAAGTTTAGGCCCAATCATAGTTGTCGGTTCATGTGATTTGGTATTGAAGTTGTCGGCAAATGTTCACCAATATTAAAGATTGCATGAAAATTGATAAGAGTTGTCGGCTAAGTGGTGTGTTGAAAACAACAATTTGCATATGATATAGTTAGTGGATTATTTGGTTCAATCACATTCACTAAATCCCTCGGCCCAAGTTAAAGTTTCAACATTTAAAACAAGTGTGCGACCCAATCATAATAAGTTGATACATGTGATTTTGCAATTAAAAGTCAAAGAATCAGTCTTCACCCAAAAACGGACAACACATTTGTCGTTTAGTACCATACATTGAGAAGTTATCCGTTCAGACAGTTTCCAATCCCACCCGAACGGACAGCATTGTCACGCGATTATTGTCACTGTTGACTCACTCGATCGAATACTCGTCTGTGTTTCAATTGGTTGATATTCTTGTTGAAAATAATCATTGTTATTTGATTGTTTTTTGTGTTGTGATTTACGAGGTGTGAATATCAAGGTTTACATCATGGCTGAAAACAAAAGAAGAAAATATTGTTGTTGAGGTTAAAGAGAAAACTCGAGAAGAGATCTTGAGTGAGAAGACCTACAGAGAAAGAAATGTGGTCTATAACAGAATGGATGACATGCAGGAGGAGTATGAGATGGCTGTCGGTAGCAAAAGATGGGATAAAAATAGAGAATGCTATTATAACAGAGAAGGAGAACCGGTTGTTCCCAAGAAAGACATAATCTTCGATGATGTTCTTCTCAAAGTCCCGTTGAGAGCTGAATACTATAGAAATGTGTTGAAAGATGACACGTACGCTAAGAGGTTTGAAAAGGAGATCAGATATGCTATGCTATGTTATCGTGTCTGAGAAAAAGGGATGAGGAGAGGATGAAGAAGAATGTTGAAGAAATGGTGAACAATCTGAAGAAAGATGCTGAAGAGGTTAAAACAGAAACTGTTGAAGCTGAAGTTGTGAAGGAAATCAAAAGTGAAGAAGTTGTTGTGAATGAAGAGGTTGAGGAAGCTGTTACTGAAGAACAGCAGATTGAAGAAGAGGTGAAGAAAGAAAAAAGAAGAAAAGAATGAGAATGAGAAAGCTGATAATGTTGGTGATGAAGTCAGTGTTGAAGAAATGTTGAATGATGCTGATCAGAAGCAGACAAAAGCTGTTGAAAACACCGAAGTGCCAATCACTGAGGTAAATTCTGATTCTGAAAAATTGAAACTGATTGATCAGTGCAAGAAATGCATGGAACTGTGCAGAGCTTGTACTGAAAAAGATGAGCGATTCAGAACAAGAGATCTTGAATTCACAAAAATAGAAAACATTTTCAAAGAAAAATGCAAAGAGATGTTAGAAAAAGAAAAGGTTTTTAAAGAAAATGATGAGAAACTTTAAGAAAAATGTAACAAATTAGAGAAAGAAAATGAAGTTTTGAAAGAAAATGTTTTGAAAATGACAAATGAATGTGAACAAAAAGAAATTGCTTGTCAAGAAATGAAAAAGGAATATGACTCAATGAAATTATCATATCACATTACAAAAGAGTCATATGAAAAAGTGAAAGACGAAATGAAATATGCTCAATCAAGAATGAATCATATGTCTGAAACAACCAAAGAACTTAAACGAATGTATGCTATAAAACAAGATGTTGTTAATTCCTATATTGAGGATGTTGCTAAGTTGAAGCGACAGATTGCTGATTTAGAACAGGATAACAACAAGTTAAAGAGTTACCATGTGTCGTCATATGTGCTTGAACGAATTTTCAATATAAAACCGGGTGATAGTAAGTCTGAGCAGAATAAGAAAGGCATTGGCTCAGAGTTTCATCAAGTTCCACCACCGGGAAAATTTGCATTTTATGATGAGGAAAAGGTTGAAAAAGCTTTCAACATGGTAGATCAATTGCCAGACAACATTGACATAACCTATTCCAAATCTGATGATTCTCATGATTCAGATGTGGTAGGTAAAGTCATTGAAAGTGTGTTGAAAGAAGAGTCAGTTGATACAGGTAAATCTGAATCACAGGATGAAGATGAAGGAAATCTTCATGATGGATATCTGAAAAACACAAAATCCGAGAAAAATTTGAATGATGATTCAAAGGGATTGGTTTATACCATGATTGGATCAGACAAATTATTCTTAGATATTGTATTCCCGATTCAGAATGTGATTTCAGAAAAGGTTGACAAAGTTTTCAAAATGGTTGAGATTGAGAAGTCTGAGATTTCAAAGTTTGTTGGTAAGAGTTATAAAGGTTCGTATAACAAACCTGGTTTTAAAAAGAAGAACATGAAGGCTGGGTTGGGTTATAAGAAGAAACAGAATCGAAACAAAAATGAGATGCCGAATTTTCAGGCAAAAATGAGTTTTGTTCAAGGAGGAAGTTTAGAAAAAGAAAAAGAACTCAAAATGAGACAGTCTAATGATGAGTTCTTTGCTCAAAAGAAAAAGCAACAACGACAGGTCAAAGATGTGTCCATGAGAACATGTTTCAAATGTGATCAAAAAGGACATCTTGCACGCAAGTGTCCTAATCTAAAACCTGTGGATGTTAATCAAAAGAAGATTGATGCTGAGAAACAAAAATATGAGAATGTGAGACAAAGGTCAACCAGATTTGACTCAAAACAAACTTGGAGGTACAACACAAACAAGTTTGTTTCGAATCAAAACTGGAAATCAGACCCGAATAGGTTTGATTCAAGACAGACCTGGAATTCTCACACACCCAGATTCAGAACAACACAGAGTTGGAAAACCACAGTTGATATGACAAAACCTCAAGAGTTTTGGAAACCAAGAGTTGTTGTTCAAAATCAAAATGTTCAAAAAGTTTCACATTTTTACAAACGAGGAACACCAAAAGGTCAAACATGGAGTGTTAAGAAACATGTTGATTTGGTAAAAGATGAGAAAGTTGAAGTTAAAATTGAGAAAGTTTTTGTGAAAAATGACAAAGAATTTCCAGCATTGAATGAAAATTATTGTGTTGAAATGCCTAAGGTTCAACAGACCTGGGCTAAATTGTTCAAGTAATTGAGTAGTTTGTTTGTGCAGGTGCTCATGGAATTCAAAGATTGTGAGAATGGAGGTTGGAACAGCCTGGCACAACGAGGAGAGGAGGCTGCTGGATCCTGTGTTGGTTGAAAAAGGAAGTTTATATGATTTTTCTGTAAATAAATAAACAATATTTCAAAAACCCTAAAAATTGAAAAATTTGAAAAACCAAAAATATGTTTGTTTTTAATTTTTGTCAAAAATAGAAAAATACAAAAATATGTGTTGATTGAATATGCCGAAACCCTCACGGCTGAACAAACATGATTACTTTTATCAGATTGAAAAACGGTTTTTCAAACTGTTAAGATCAATGGGTTGTAAATCATGGGGGTACGTAATATTTTCTGCAAATCAGTACACTTTTAGCAGAAAATGGATGGCGAGACAAAGCTATCAGTGTTGGTTGTCAAATTTTCTTTAAATGGTTTTGCATTTTAGGGGGAGTAATATTGTTAGAAAATACAAAAACATTTGAAAATTTGAAAAAGTCAAAAACATGATAAAATTCAAAAATTGAGTTTTGCGTAAAAAGAGGAAATGATAGTACATCAGTAGACAGTTACAGTATGCTAAAGAATTGGAAAGTTTAAATGTGTTAAACGATCTCACTGTGGATGTGTCGATAGGTTTTTGCACACTTAGTAAATTTTTTCGGGATATAAACCTAAATTCAAACTTACTTATTTCGTGGGGAACACTACTTGGATATATAGGTAACCCCTGAAATCTCGTTTGAAAGGTCTCATAATCTGATATACTAGGTCTTTATACTCTATGATGTCTGGGGTATTATTCCGGGACTTCTGCTGAATGGTAGTTCTGACCTAGTCCTTGGATAATACTTTCTGCAAATGCTTGAAACATAGCATTAAACCCTCAGCATGCCGATGAAACAATAAAATTGATAGTCGCTGTTGTTGTAGCAAAAAGATCCTCTAAAGGGGACATTCCGAAAAGTCGAAGCTGATATCTCTCTGCGTATACGGAAGTATCGACCTGAGATCCCTCGGCCCTCGCATACCTAATTTATATACAGATATCATTGTAGTATACTCACCTGTAAGACTGATTATTGGGATTCTGGATACGGGAGTATATTCAAGAGGTGGGACACATGAATGGGTTTAAGTTCTTAAAACATCTAATTCGTATCCTGAATCAGTTGAAATTTGTATGAAAATTTAAGTGGACAAGTATATCGACAATCTAAGTGAATTGTTTAATTCTTACTGTGTAACTAAGCTCAACGGTACTTGTGACTTGTCATAAACTGATATGATCCTCTGACGCATACTCAAACAAAAATATTGTCTGTAAATATGTTTGTACATATTTCGTTACTGCTTTATATTTTTAGAAAATACAAAAAGATTTTTGATTCGGCTTTATTTTCGACAACTGATGTCTGAAGTGCTGAGTTTCAAAATCTAAGTAAGCTGATTGTGTTTCTGAAAAATAAATCAAGTTCATTAATTTGAAACTTGAAGTTTTAAAATCAAAAATCAAAAACAGTTTGTGATATCTCCAAGATCATTAAGTTGGACTTGGATGATAAACTGTGAGGGAGTTGGATTCTTTAACATTGCCAAATCTATGAAGCTTGTTGATAGGGGGAGTGGATTAGAGAATTTGATTGAGAATTCAAAATGATGTTACTCATAAATGTTTGAGAAATTGCAGATGATAGTCCAGACTACGATCCCGAAAGCAGAGTCTAAGGGGGAGTCTGAAGACAAGCTTGAAGCAAAGAGAAGCTTGTAGATGGAAAGCTAGGTGTTGATCCCAAAGCACGGAAGCTTGATGAAAGGGGGAGCCTGAAGCTGATGGAGAAGATAAAGATTGAAAGATGCTTATTTTGTTAAAACTTGAAAGAGAAGGCAGAATGATCAAGACTGAAGATGTGTTATTTTGAAGATTAGTCACTGAAGACTTCGTCAATATCCAAGGGGGAGTCTGTTAGTGCACTATGTCTATTGACTTCGTCTTGTATCATGTAATATGATAGAATAGGTTTTTCAATGCATAAGGTAATTTAGCTTGAAAGTGGCATATGTCATTTCAAGCTAAATCATGATTTCCCTTGAAAGTGATTTGTGTCATTTCAAGCTAAATCATCATCACTATAAATAGCTTTCAAGCTAAATCATTTTAGACTTTTGCACATTTGACATTTGGAGAGCTTAGATTCTAGAGAGAGAGTCTAGAGAGAGAAAGTACTCCAAGTGATTCACGGTTCTTTGTACGTTTCAGATTTATAAATAGAATCACATTTATATTACATCTTGTGTGTTTCGGTCTCGTTCGTGCACGGTTTCCGCACGTCGCACGGTCGATTCGCAATCGTATCGGAGTCAAAACATGTCCTAACACAATCATGTCGAACTCCATGGTTGCATCTGTCTCTGAATTCTCTGTTGGCCTGTTTGCTGTAACAGGTATATGTTTTCTATTATGTTTAAACAGAACTAATCAACATTCATTTCATGGACTCTAACTTGACATGTGCCTCTGACGTGGCCCCTCTTTCTATCACAATATAGATCAAACAAAGTACACCATTAAAACAAAGGGTAACAATCTTGTATACATGTCTAAGACAGAACTGGTACATTTGTCAAAGTTTAATAGTCAATGTGATAAACCTCACACTAAGGGGCATTAACATCATATATAAGATGTAAAGACGAATACAAGAGGTTTACCTCGAGGGAATTATTTATTTGTAGATGGAAAAGAAGTTCGATCTTAGGCCATGGGTGTATTTTAACATTTAGATTGTTAACAATGACATGACATGTTAAATAACATTGCAAGCCACTCCCTCCTTGTGTTAAAGGACATTAAATGGGTTATGTGTTAACATGTTAACCCAATGTTAAGATATTGAATTAATTATTATTTTCGTTTTTAGACCAAAAACCACTAAAAGATAGGGTTAGATGAAGTTAATGTGATTAAACCATTTCCTTGGAGTGTGGCAAAGTGAAATGTGGAAAAAAGATTGATGTGATTTAATGCTCTCACCAATATCTTCATTTTGAACGTGTGTTTTTTTACACTTAAATACCACATAATTTTATGGTTTGTATGATATGGGGTATTGACATAGATGAGGTAATAGAATGGAAAAAAGAAAGAAATGGATCATTACCATTCGATGGTATTCTTTGGTTACCATTTGAGAATTGAATGAATCATTACTTTGTGTTGTTTGGCAGACAAGAAAAGAGAAAGAAATAAAATCGGCGGTGGGTGTCGGTAGTGGTTGGTGGTGCTGGTCGTAGTGGGTGGCATGTACCGGCGACGGCGGGTGGCCGTAGAGGGTGGCGATTGTGGCGGCGGCGATGACGGGTGGTGGTGGATTACGGTAGTGGTTGGTGGCGGTGGGGGTGTCTGCGGCAACCGGTGTCAGTGACGATGGGGGGTGGTAGGAGCGAGTGGTGGCGGTGGCAAAGCGTGGCGACGGTGACAGGGGGGTGGCGGTGATCAGCGGCGTGTGGTGGCAGTGGTAATGATGGCAGCGGTGGCGATGGTTGGCAACATTGGTTGGTGGTGGCGATGAAGGGTGAGAGAGGGAATTGAATGAAAAAAAAAGGCAAGAGTGTGGATGGAATAAATTAGAAGGAATGAAATGCCTTATGTAATATACGATTGCATTACTTTGACCAACAAAACACATTTTTTTCATTCCCTCGTAATAGTCAATTCCATTCCGTCTCTGATTCCTGCATACTAGAGGTGTACAAAAAAACCGGTTTTAAGACCGAAACCGGTTTTTTTTAACCGGTTTATTTAAACCGGTTTCAAACCGAATCGAACCAGCAGTTAGTAGACCGGTTAGTATGCTAGATCTTTGAAACCGGTTAAAAACCGACCCAAACCGATTAGACCAATTACTGTTTCGGGTTTAAAAAACCGGTTAGTAACCGAAACCGGCTATAAAAAACGGTTTTTGTTTTGGATAAAAAAAACCGATTCGATTAAAAACCAGACTATTTAAAAAAAAAACGGATTTATACACCTCTACTACATACCAATTAGTACCTTACACTTTCTAAGGGTTCCAACAAGGGATGCACTTGCTAAGCGAGGTATTACGGTTCAATCCCCGGAATGTATCCTTTGTAGAGAGTACCCGGAAACGAGCGAACACCTTCTCGTTTCGTGCGAGTATGCTCAGGTAGTTTGGCAGATTTTGTTTCAGTGGTGTAAGTCCCAGCCGATATTCGCTTTCAGCATAAAAGACATACTTGATTCTCATCACCAATTTGGTGGATCAAAGAAGAAAAAAAAGGTCTTTCACGCAATATGCCAAGTCGCGATTTGGAGTCTTTGGAACATGAGAAACGAGCTCATGTTTTCGGGTAGAGGAAAAACAATCAGTAATATGGTGGAAGAGATCAAGATTAAGAGCTTCATTTGGATAAAGAATCGGTCCAAACATTCGGAGCTGTCCTGGGAACAATGGCGGAACTTTGATGTGTTCTAATTTTGTACTTGTATTGGTGTAACGTCGTTTAAACAATTGGTGTCTGTAATTTTTGGTGCTAGCCGCTGGCTAGAGTTAATAAAATTTTATGTTGGCCGTTCAAAAAAAAAAGTACGTTACACTTTCAAGGATTTTAAACCTATACCGCTTTTGATGGGATAAATATCATACCACTAACCCACTAGGTAGCTCATGAGTTTGTCTTGTGTTTTTTTGAGAAGGGTGCACATATGGTTTAGACTGAATTTCCCTCGGTCCTCTCACCATCGTTTCTTAAGAACAATTATTCTTCTTTTAATTCACGGCATTACAATTAACATAAAATGGATTTAGACAAATTTCTTGAATGAGATCTTAAAAATCTCGTACGAGAACATTATCTGTGATAATCTATCCATCTAATTATGTAGGCGGTGTTGTTTGTCAAATTCACAAATACAAAGTAGGGATGGCAAAAATATCCGAGTTCAACGGTTATACCCGAAACTTGACACAAATGGGATGGGTGTAAACAAGCCAGAGGCTCGAGAGCTACTCGTTATCGGCTCGGTTAAAAGCTCGAACGAGTCGAGCTTTAACGAGCTCGAGCCCAAGCTCGAGCCTGAAATAGAGCTCGTTTAGTTATCGAGCCCGAGCTCGAGCCTGAAATACAAAGCTCGTTTAGGCTCGCGAGCCTAAACGAGCCCATACAAAATTTTATTTATTTTTATATAATATAATAATAATGATGATAACATTAGCGAGCCGAGCTCGAGCCGATCTTTGGCTCGTTTAAGAGACATTGAAACGAGCTCGAGTCGATTTTTAGCTCGTTTGAGGTTGTTCTTAAAATAGCTCGAGCCGAGCTCGAGCTTTGGGTTTTACTCGCGAGCCGAGCTCGAGCTCAAATTAGTAGGCTCGAATTGAGCCGAGCTCGAGCTCGAGCTTCATAAAAACATGACGGGCCGAGCTCGAGCTCGGCCTTGGCCCGGCTCGTTTACACCCTTAGACGGGTGTACCCGATACCCGACGGGTATTGGATCGGGTATGGGATTAGTTTTAAAAATTTTCGCGGGTATGGGTCGGGCATGGGTTTAGGTGATACCCGACCCGATTACCCGAAACAACATACCCGTTTACCCGAACTATATACCCGAATTTTTTAATTTATATTTTTATTTTCCTTTAACTCTTGTCTATTAGTGATTTATTTTAGTATCTTCATAATGTGAAAAAATAAATCTTCTTTTAGTATATATACCCGATTTTTTAATTTACATTTTTATTTTCTATTAACTTTTGTCTATTAGCGATTTATTTTAGTATCTTCATAATGTAAAAAAATAAATCTTCTTTTAGTATATGTATTTGATAATAGTATTTATATTTTGTATGTTGTGAAGTATTTACATGTAAGTGTATAAGTATTATAAAGTTATTATTAATTTATAATAGTTGTTTTATAAATAAAATAAAATAATATAATAATTACAATAGTAAAAAAAGATGTATTTAGAAATCCCAGTGTATATCTTTTATCAAACTAATGAGTATACTCGATACCCTACGGGTATTGGGTCGAGTATTGACGCGATTTCATAACCGGGTATGCGTATGGGATTACCAATACCCGACCTATTGTTATCCTTAATACAAAGTGATCCTTAGTTGATATGGCAAAAGATCAAATACAAATAATCTTAACATACTAAACATACAAATTGAAGGAAAACTAAAAAAGACAAGGTGACATTTTTGTAATTACCACGAACTATCAAAGTTACTATACAAATGTGAACTCAACCAAAAGTACCTCAAAAACACAATTTTTTTAATATTTTTTATAAAAAATCGCTACATTTTGTTAGCAATTTTTTTTTCTGCTACTAAAAGTAGCGATATATTAATAAAAAATGTTAAAAAAATAAAATAAAATAATTTGTGTGTTTTTTTTTATTTTTTTAGGTTTTCTGGGGGTTTAGTTTTTAGCATTTTAGCTTGGGTGGGGGTGTGTGTGTGTGTGGGGGGGGGGGGGGGGGGTTTAGGTTTTTGGGGGGTGGGGGGTTTAGGTTTTTTGGAGGGGGGGGGGGGGAGGGGGTTCGGTTTTTTTTTAGGTTTTTTAGGTATATTTGTAGAGTAACTTTAATAGTTATTGATAATTACAAAAATGTCACCTTGTCTTTTTGAGTTTTCCTTCAATTTGTATGTTTAGTATGTTTAGATTATTTGTAGAAGAACTTTCTCCTAGTTGATATTGCTAGTTGGCTCTACAATTCTATCTTCAACTTCATTTTCGGGTAAACATGATTTTCATAGGTGACTAGCTCGTAACATAGTACTTCGCTTAAAAGTGCTACATTAAATATAAACGTATTACGGTAAAGATCAATACTATGTTAGATCTCTATTCTCAATATGTAACCTATATAACAATGTTACTATTGAGTACATGTTAAAATACAATTTGAACATAAAATCTTTGTCAAGATTACGAATATTATTAACGTAATATTAAGGGAAAATGTAATAGAAATGTAACCAAGTTTGTTAGCTGTTTCAATTAACTCACTACAACTTTTTTTGTCCCTTTAAAATAATTAAACTTTAATGTAGTGTTCTAATGCTATGTAATTACCAGGTCATCAGGTTACATTTTTTTTCTTTTATTTGTTATTTTTTTCTTTTAATGCTTAATCAGATATTATTTAGATTATGCAGATTTATAAATTCAAAAATGTATATTAAACATTTAAACCCTACCAACAACCTGCCGATGTTTCGACACCCCTCCGACGACCCAACCTTGACCTCCGACGACATACGGCCGACGACCAATCGACCCTTTGTTTCAAACTCTCCTGACCGACCCTCTATTTCAGACTCTCCGACGACCGACCTTCAACGAGGACGATGACCAGCAACCTTCGTCGAAGACGGTTTCTTTCTTCGTGATCTCATACCTGTGTGTTCTTCTGATTGCTTTTTTCATTTTGTTCAATTGTTCTTTTCGTTTTTGTTCTGGATTTGTTTTTTATTCGTTTTTTTTGTTCCGGACTGATTTTTTCCGTTTCGCGTTTATTGGTTCCCGGAGATAGTTAATGTGTTGGTGGTGGCTAGGAAAAGAAGAAGTGATGACTAATGATTTTTTTGTTTCATGTTTACTGGTTCCATAAGAAAAGTTTGAATAATTGATGTTTTAGTAGGATGTTGTTGGATGTAATGTGTTTGAATGATGAAAATCTACGTATTAAGGCACAAAAAGAACAGATACAGTAGGTGCCATTAGAAAATCAAATGTGATTTTTTAATTTTTAAAAGTGAAAATCCATATCATATATCTACTTTCCACATCATATTAAAGTTTAAAAAAAATTAATGGAACCTACACATCATCATTGGCAACCTGGTAACCTGATAATTACATAGTATTAAAACAGCAAATGGAACTTCAGTGATATTATAGAGACACAAAAAGTTCCAGTGACTTAATTAGAACAATTGTCAAACTTGGTATTAAAACACAAGTCAAAGTTAGCGTCTCTTACATCAGTACTACAATAACTTTTTTTTTTTTTTGTCTTTTTTTGTACTTTATGACTTTATCCCCCCTTAACATTCAATTTTTACACTTATACTCCCCTAACATTCTAAAAACTTTATGAAATGTCATTTTAACCCCCTCGAGTGTTAAGTGCCTATTTTTATATTTGTACGTGTCGGTATAAATTCAAGTTGGTTTACATTTTGACGTAAATTTGTTTTGAAAATGAGTCAGGTCAAATATAATACGTTTCCGTCCTTATTTTTATGTACGTTTTCAGTTAGTTTACGTTTGACGTAAATTATGATATTTTTTTGTTGTACTACCACTTTATATATTTTTTTGTTTTCTCTGTCGGTAGCTAACAGTACCATATTTAGGTATCCTCTTCCCCTTACTATGCCGAGTTTTGGTATCGTACAAAAAACGACCAAATTCCCCCGCCTGCCCCGCCGCGAAACACAGGCATCAACCTCTAATTATATGTAACAGAGCCGGCTCTTGGGCCAGCCAACCCGTGTTGTCGCTCGAGGTCCAAATTTTCAAAGAGCCTATACTAAATTATATATATATATATATATATATGCATCCATTTATTATAAAAAAAATGTTGGTGGTGGAATGAAAAAACCATTTCAAGATAACTTAAAGGTCTTAAGTTCAAGTCTTGGCTCCACAATCAAGGTTTTATTTTTTAATTCATTTCCTCTTAACAACAATTTTAGGCCCAATATTTTGTCCCCGAGGCCTAATTTTTTTAAGAATTCACATGGACGGCTTTGAAATCTAAGTAAAAATGAATGTAAATATAACAAGACTATAATATAAAGGGAAATTGACTTAATTATATATCCCAAATACCGAAATAAATAACTAGGTGCAAGCATACACCCAATGTTTTAAATACCGGCATGAACCGGCCGGTTATACCGGTTAAACCGGATATCGGGCACGAGTCCGGTATGATAAAGGACGGTAAAACTGGAATACAGCATGTCTTATGTATCGGCGGTAAATACGGCTCTACCGGTTCAAACCGTTGAACCGATTTGCATTATCTTAAGATTTGATTTCTTAACTTTAATAAAATACGATATTAAGGTAATATTGAGCTTCCATATTTCCGGTAATTAACCTAGTGTCTTCTATTCCCATATTTCATCGTTGTTGAAACTGTTACTCGTACAATGCAATATTGTTTATAACTAATAATAATATTCTTAAAATGCTTAATAGTTTACAATAAAATTTGTTGTTTTTAGATAAAACTATGATCTGTTACCTAAATTCTAGTTGAGATTTGATTGTTTTTTGAGATAAATTTGTATTTCATGGAATTTGTAGGGTTAACTAGTAACCCGGTTCAACCGCCCAATACAACCCGGTTCAACCGGTTAAACCATTTTAGAGCCCACCCGGTATGACTTAAAAACTGGTTTTTAAAACATTGCATACACCCATATATAATGTGTTAAATATAAATGTGGATTTCTTTTGATTTTTTAACTTCTAGATTTTTTAGGATAAATACATTACAACATACAAGATTTGAATCCTTTACCTTTTAAATAGAGGGAAAACATCTTACCAAATATCTTATAACATGTAAGATTTAAACTCTTCACCTTTTAATAGATTGAAAATACCTAACCGGTTACCACTACACCATGTCTCTTAAGGTTGAGGACTTCTATTTATGATTCATTATAAGTTAATCTCTACTAATTTATCTGTATGTCGTTTTATAACTTATTTAGCAACTATACTAAGTTAATTGATTATAAGATGGGGTAACATGATTCCAACTAGATAGTTGTCTGGTATAGTCATTTTAAATGCCTAGACGATTAATACTACATATACAATTGTTTGTCCATAAAATACAAGTAGTAGACTTTTAAAACTAATTGGGAATGACTCATTTCCTTTCTGGATTTAAACACCATCGATTTGGTCAAGGATAAGGGTGACGTATCGAATGGAATCTAGCTTCTTATATGTTTTTTCTAGATTTGATTTTGACGTCTTGGCACCTTATCCTCTCTTTTTTCCATCCTTGGCAAAGAAAAAATTAGCGATAAAAAGATAGTTCTCTTTTGTTTGAGCTTTTTTTTTTACGAAAGACGACAGGAATTCAATTAAAAACTTAAGCAAGATGCTCAAGATGTACAATATAGAAAGAGAGAATAACAAATACAAATAAAATATTAGAAGCGGAATAAAGGACCATGATACAAAGGGAAGTTCGAGAAGTTAAACCCCTCTATTTCTCCCAGACTAGTTCGGAATATCCATCACGAGATTTCACCCCGAGAAACGATCCCGCCTTAATGTCGCCAATCAATTTTGTCATCTGAGGTGTCTTGTGTTTGAAAATAAGATCATCTCTTGTACGCCATATGTTCCAGCAAGTTGCAGCTAGAGCCACGCTGACCGCCCTTTTCAAAGCCCTGTGAGATTTGTAGGATGAAATGTATTCAAGTATTTGTACAACACTCAAGATGAAGCGAGGCTGTCACATTCCAACCGATGACGAAAACATCGGAGTGAGACGAAAACGAGATTGCAAGAGACTTCATAACGGCTAATTGTGACAAGTATTTAAAATAACGATTTTTCACGATGAAAGGGAATACATTGTTTCAAAGGAAAGTACAACACTTAAAACATTACAAATAAATGACAAAATATAAACTTAAACTAAGGGCGTTTCTAGTCCATCCTACTAGATTTCTTTTCAACGCATCAACATCAAGCTCCTGCAATATATATTAAAGTAACATGTCAGCACAAGAGCATTGTTGAGCATACAAGTTTAGTGTACTAGCATGTGTATAAAAGAATTTAACGAGATCCACATGGCAAGAATGTATACTAAGGCATAACATATCATGAACTAGCATGCATCGCATACGTGTTAACACAAAGATTCCACTAGCGTAATCTTGTCGTCGCAACGGCAAGACCGTTTGTATGATTACTTAACATAGACCCAACAAGGGCGTTGTGCTACTCTTATAGCGTTATACATGTTAAGGTAGGCTCGTACGAAGTTAATAACAAAGTATAGTGTAAGAATGGCTTCTAGCATGCATGTATTCCTAGAGTATAAACGTATAAAGCATGTATAACGGATTCGCTTGTATGAATAATGTATTTAGCATAAGTGTGATTGTGTGAGTTTTAATACAGATATATATATTGCACCCAAAAGTGTGAAAATGAAAAGGGGGTCATGTATACTCACGATTTGCGAAGTAATTCCACGTAGTGAGTTTAACGAGTCTTGGGTTGTGGAACACCGAAGTTACCCTAAGAAGGAAACGAAGGTGTGTGAGGTGTGGTATTTGTTTAACAAATAGGATTCGGAATTTAAAAGTTAACATATTATGAATGTAAATTAAAGTACCGTGAGAATGGTCATGCAAGGAGGTAGGATGAATTTCATGTATTTAACCTCATTATATGATTCACCAAAGCACAAATTAGTCATGAATACGAAAATGATAAGAACTTAAACCTACTAAATCTACAAACAACCAAGTGAGCTAGCTAGATGTGTGCATCCCAAACATGAAAAGTGTTTGGGGACGTGATGTAGCTTTGTCCCTTTTGTAACACCCCGAAAACGGGTTTGGTAATCAAACCACGTTAATATTAAAAGACGGGTAAAGTACCGTTAGTGGTATTACCGGGAAAATATTAGGATCTATATAATTAAACCTAATATTTAATAAAAAGGGAAAAAGAAAGCTTTTGAGAAAATAAGGTTTATAGAAGCCCGAGTTAACGGGACTTAAAATAAACTGAGTTATAGATTCCCCGAACCCACTAATTTAACTAGGAATGTTTAACCTAGTTAATAAGTGGGAATATTGTTAGAAATAAGTAGGTTGTGCCCTACTTAATAAACTAACCAAACAAGAGGGGCCAAAGTGGATAAACTTGAAAGTTAATTATAAAAGAAAACTTAAAAACTAAAACACACATTTAGTGTGTGTTCAAGGTGTTCTGATCGAACACAGGAGAAGCCCCAGGAGCCTAAACCCTAGCTCCAACAAAATCGTTCAATTGAAAGGCCAAATGAAGTCCAAATTCACAATTGAACATGAATTAATGATCACCCAAGCTAGGGGATCATAAGGTATGTCAAATTTTGATGATTTGTGAAGTTATGAAATTTGGATAATCATCATAATCGCGAATTATGAATGAATTATTGAAGCTATGATTGAATTAGTGATGTATACTTGCTTAGGAATCAAACCCTAAGTGAAATTTATACATATGATGCTATAATTTGAATGATTTGATGATTTACCACACTAGGATAAGTGGGTATCAATCATATGATGAATTTGATGATATAATTATGATTATAATCATCATATCTGATAGGAATCAGGAAATACTTGAACAAATTATGTGTTTGAGTATATAATCATACTTACTAGGATATGAGTTTAGTATGATATGATAAAAATTGATGATATGTTCATGTTAAATGATGTTTAAGATCATCAATTATTAATTCGGTAACTTATGGTTACAAGATCTTGTTAAATAAGTAGTTAAAACGGTAGCCTAATAAGGATGCTTACCGTATAAAGGAAAAGTAATAAAACGAGTAGTTAAGCTACATCGTGTAATTACTTTTGTCAATAGGCAATTTGACTTTAAAAAGTCAAACTGACCAATGATATGATCGAATGATAATTTTGACATAAAGATTGTAGGATGGAATAGTCGTGAATGATTATGACTAATCTAACCATCTTACAAATTACAATGATAGTTTGACGCTTAACAAGCTAGGTGGAAGCTTGGGAATGAAGCGGGTCAAACGAATCAGGAATGAAAGGAAAGCATAATCTGGATGCGAGGTAAGTCAAAGCTTACATCTTTTATTTAATACCTATTGGTTTTATAGGTTATGAATAATAAAAAGTTATATTTGACTTATGATGTTTCGACACGACATGTGCGGGTCGAAACAAAAAACGAAAATGATAAACCATGTTGAATGGTTAAAGAAAAGAGGAAGACGATTATTTAGTCATGCAATGGCTAATAAATTATGAGTTTGGAATAATTACCTTATAAGGTAAATCATTATAAAGAATAAGGGTAAAACGGTAATTCGGTCGCTCGTTGACGATAACTGACGTGACCGTGTCGTCCCGATCAGTCAAAAACCCAATTAAACCTAGGTAGCTAGGGTAAGTCGGGTATCGTATCCACGAAGAGCAGGTGGTCAGTATCACACGACCCGTTCGATTAGTTAGACTATTTACAAACAATGTACAACGTGATTATGAAGTTTGCTAATTTTATTTGTTCAATTGATTTGAAAATAAATCGGAGTGAACCGACAATGGGTATTATCTAAAACACTTTTGATTTACTAAAATTGCAACTAAAATACTAACTAGAAAGTTGAAACAAAAAATGAGAATACGGATCACACCCGGTTCGATAATTGCAAGACCTAGGGTTCCTACATGTTTTAACTTGATTCAATTGCATATAGTGATTAACGAATTACTATCACGAAGCTTAGGTGCCAATTGCTATCAACGTCATAGACAACAGACCGTAATGCACTTCGTTGCCTCGGACATGTAAATCCTAACCTACGATAAGGCATAAGTGCACAAATTCATTTCGCAAAGTCATAACTTTATCATCGTTCGACAATTCACAAATTCAATTCAAATGCACGACAATTATCATAAGTTTCAAATACTAAACAATTTGTCACAAAACCAAATTAAAATACAAATGTATAAACCTTAGAAATCTTACAACATCTACACCGGGGGTGAAACCGTAGGAGACTAGCCGTTCATTGCGTTCAAAGTCGTCAACACAAATGCTATTTTTTCTTGATTTCTGTGCCTAGCAGCCAAAGGCGCTGCCTTCTCCTTCCTTGAGATCCCTTCCCCTCGATGGTATATTCGTATGATGATGATAATCTCTTTTTTTTCCTTTTAGTTAATCGAGCCCAAAAACGTTGTTATGCGGCTGCCCAATGTTTCCTCCTTGATTCAAGGGCCCAAAAACTCTAATATATGGTTTCCTTTCGTGGCCCACTATAAGCCCACGAATAAGGTTTTACAAAACCTTTAATCCACCGAACAAACAATCATGTGCCACTTCCATGTATGCGTGTGTTTTTGTCAGCCTCTTTTCATTTAGATGGAATGAATAATCTCTTAATTATTAGAGATGGTGGAATTTTAATGCCAAGTGATGTCTTGTTTCCCCCGATCCCCTCAAGTCTCAAAAGTGATGATTCTTTTTAATCCTCAAAAATCCACCCCTCAAATATCACGTGATGTGTTAAGGTTTGAACCCCTTTAATTCTTCAATCAAGCAATTCCACATGCGCAGACAAACATACCACCGTAGGCTCAAATCCATATGAACATTGATTTCAACTTTCATCAAATGACCCAATGGCCCTTAGACTTCATTCATTCATAATTCTTACGCATCCAAGCCATGTCTTGACCCGAACATCTACCGAACGGTATCTTTCGCATTTTTTATCATTCCCGTTAGTTCCGCTTCACCTCCAAACGTCCAAACTTCACCAAATTAAGTGATTTTCCTGTAAAATTACCAATACTCGTAGTTATCACATTCACGATACATAATCGCTTAAAACACAATAAAATGTGTAATATAACACACTTAAACACTTGGGTTTCACACTCTCCATCACATCCCCACACTTGTTGTTTGCTTGCCCTCAAGCAAATCTGTCTTTCACTTTCACGTGGGTCGAACGAGAAACACACTTCCCATTCCCGAGACAAAGGTTAAGGTCTAATGTCATACCCGGTTCAAACTTTTTTACAATTTACGAAATATTTAACGGAAAAGTGAATAATCCCATATAAAATGGTTATCCAAGATTAACCCGCCCGTAAAACTAACAAGTCATGCACATCCCTCACAATGTTCTCTCCACTCGGTTTAAAATTGGCTAATAGTTGATGCATTAGCGCTTTTGAAATAATCACTCAAACCGATTAGAACACGTACCCGCATAGGCTTGCAACTCAATCGTTCTCCACCACCGAACACGAATACTAAGAACAAGTCATAAGGTCTTTGGAGGGTTGTAACGGGGCTAGGTTAAGGGTATGGAATTTGTTTTTTTTTTTTTTGTTTTTTTAAGTGGCTAAGGTGATGAAAATTCGACTTTTATTACAATGCAACTATTCTAAACACGAGTAAACTATAAACATCAAGCTAAGAGGCAACAAGTTTCGCCTTTTATTCAATAACTAATACTCATCATTTTTTTTTTGTATTTTTCTCAACAATTTCTCTCTTTTTTTTCACAACTTTTCTGAATTTTTCGATTTTTTTTTCACAAAATGTAAAGCACAACTATACAAACAAATAGACCTACAATCGAATTTTCATCACACGGGTTTAAAAGAAAAGGTTTAAGGTTATGGGCTAACTGGGTTGACAAACGAAAGGATTAGGCTCAAAGTGGGCTACTAGGGGATTCATTTGGGTAAGGATAGATAAATGGTGTAAAAGAAAAAGGTTTACCGAATGCCTTAATCATTCTCGTGCTTGTATTCGGTCTATGGTCTCGAACGTATCAAAAGTTGCAAGTTCTACAATACGCGACCAATGGTCCATTCAAACAAAGAAACATGTATATGTAAATCTATGATATAAAAGTGGCTCAAAACCTCACGTATAAGGGTATGGTATGTGATATGCATAATGTACTAGTTTCTTAGGCGGATTATTCCCAAATAACCACCCGCTAAATACCCGTCATGCTATTAATTCAAACTTGACCATGACAAAAGACCAAATGGGTTGTGACATCCCTCGTTGACTTAGTTACTTGTGCTTTAAGATCGCTTTCGAAACAAGATATTTTTGAAAAATTTTTGAAATTTTCCCCCATCCCCACACTTGAGGTAAACATTGTCCTTAATGTGTAGTATTTAAATGAACGGGTCAAAATCTAAAACTTTTACTACTCCCCCATCCCCACACTTGAGGTAAACATTGTCCTCAATGTGTAAGAACTAGAGTTTTTAAAGCACACAAGGGATGTGACACGACTAACTTCCCCAAAATTTTCACCCCGGAAAAATAATATACAGTTTACAATCCACTTATTTGCTAACTAAAAATCCAAAGTAAAAAGAAACGTATGCACCTGATTCTTGAGCTCATTCCTCGTGTGCTCTTCTTCTCTTCAAGAAAGCGGTTGTCCCACGAACACAATGTACCTACAAATCTTAACCCTTGTGTAGAAGCATGTTTCTCACAACCATCAAAATTTGTTAGTTACCTAGTTCTACCACTTTTATGAAAATATTACCAAGCCATATGTTATTTCACTTTGATTTATGTGGAAAATAATTTACAACAATAACAAACCTAACTCACTTTCATATGAATCACGGTTGCATTTAGCTTATGCAACAAGCCCTTTTAAACCCCCTAATAGCTTAGGAGGACGAGTAGGTCTCGTGAGGGTTATATAGGGAACACACCCACAATGTTCATTTAACTAGGCAGAAATAAAATAAAACGAAAATAATACAAACTCTACAACAATCATACCTGGTTTATCTCTCATGGTGGTCGAAGTGAACATTTGCCTACCGAGTTTCCAACATATGCTCGGTATTTGGCATGCCGAATCCACTCTCTTTTTATTTTGCTCGGCATGCATATAGTACAACTTCGGGGTCGTTTCTTAACAAATTGGCCAATGTCTTGCAACGCCACCCTTCGAATCCTTATACCCGAACCCTCATCCCCAACTTTGTTGATTGGAGTGATAAGTATGGGAGAAGGATAGATATGAATTTGGGCTTCTTTTCGCTCTGACTTGTCTTCAGGCGTTATGTCTTCAGTTTGATTCAAACATTCGCTTTCTTGCTCTGGAAGATCCATAACCTCTTCCACCACATCACCATCAACCATGGTACCGTTAGCCAACACCTCTTGGTCTCGTCTAAGTTGAGCCAATTCTTCGGTGAGTTGACCCACTTGCTTTGCCAATGCCTCGTGAGCTTTATCTCTCACCTCAAGTTCCTTCTTCAATTCCATCTTAATTTCTTGCCTTGAATCTTTTATTACATTCAGGATCGCATCAAGCTTTGAAATTATTGAATCTTGAGGTTCCTCGTATGCCGGTTGAGGGTATTCATTATAATAATCATCATACTCCTCCCGGTAACTTGAGAAATGTGGCAATTCGGGTTCATAGTAGTATTCTTGATAATGTGGTGGTGGCTTGTAACCGGACTTTATTTTTTCTTTCCAATACACTGGATCTTTCCAAAACACTGGACAATCTTCATGTATGTGGACTTTTCCACAACAAGGACATGACTGATAAGCGTCATTTTCTTGCTCCAGTGGTGCAGGTGGTACAAAGTTGGGATAATAGAAGGGTATCCCGTCATCATCATAGCAAACCCTCACATATCCTTTTTCTCACCTATATTCAGAGCAATACCTCCCACGATTTCCGTATTTAACTTCAAACATCGGACAATCCTCAACCCAGTGACAGTTGCTCCCACAACATATACATGGGTCATCATCTACTCAATTCATGTTGAAAGATGGTGCCTGCAAAACATGTACCTGCACGACAAGCTCGACCACCCAAAGTAAAATCACGAATAAACAAGAAAGAAAAAAAACTAAACTAAAATCGAACAAGAAATGAAATACTAAGCGCACTAGCTCCCCGGCAACGGCGCCATTTTGACGTGACCGTGTCGTCTCGATCAGTCAAAAACCCAATTAAACCTAAGTAGCTAGGGTAAGTCGGGTATCGTATCCACGAAGAGCAGGTGGTCAGTATCACACGACCCGTTCGATTAGTTAGACTATTTACAAACAATGTACAACGTGATTATGAAGTTTGCTAATTTTATTTGTTCAATTGATTTGAAAATAAATTGGAGTGAACCGACAATGGGTATTATCTAAAACACTTTTGATTTACTAAAATTGCAACTAAAATACTAACTAGAAAGTTGAAACAAAAAAATGAGAATACGGATCACACCCGATTCGATAATTGCAAGACCTAGGGTTCCTACATGTTTTAACTTGATTCAATTGTGTAACACCCTAAATTTTTACACTTGATATTCATAATAGTGTGTACCATTTCTAGTAAATTCTACTTGTTACACCCTCAGTAATTACTTGAATATAAATATTCTTTTATACCAAAAGATAATAAATTATCATAATTTAAAATAAAGTATCATAAACCTTAGTCAACTAATGACTAGGTTGGAACATTCAAAAGTTGTTTAAGGTATTTGTTTACAACCCCTGTACAAGGTCTAAGTAAGATTTCACATAGCGGAAGCTTCAAAATTTCGTGTTCGGTTCTTCGGAAGTTGCTTGATCGTCATCCATAAACTTTGGGTACCTAAGACTACAATGTTTACACAAACGTTTATGTTAGAATGGTCAAAATGTTAATGTTACAAAACCATGATTGAAATGAAATTTAAATCATTCAATTTAAATTAAAATTTTTAAAAGTTTGGTCCCTACCGTAACTTACGGTTCCACCGTAAGTTACGGTGGGCAATAATCATCAAATGTCCACCGTAAATCAGTAGACTCGAGTTTTAAGCATCATATCTTTCTGAAATCACTTTCAACAATCAAATTACACTAGAATAATCATTCTAAACCCTAGTGTTCATCATCATCATGTAAAACCCACAACCCACCTTCAAGGTGTTCATGGAACTTTCTGAATTTGGTCATGATTTCTCAAATAGTTAGCTAGGTTTTACTTCTAAACACCTAATCAACTTTAATCTAACCAAATAGCACACATGCAAGCATCTAATTTCAGATTTTCAAAATCATGAGAATTTCAAGTTGATAGATTTCATCAAATTTCACATACCTTAGAATCCTCTTGCGATGAGGATCACAATTCTAAGCTCTAATTTCGATTTCGACCTGGATTGAGCCTTCAATTTACTGATTTAGTGAATTTTTAGGTTTTGAAGGTGGGGTGTCGCCCCCCTGTTCTTTCTTGATCGACCAGACCCTTGTAAAAGGGGTGTTTGGTTTATTTTTATTTAGTAAATCAAATTTAGTTTCAAGTTTAACAATTTAGGCCCCTCAACTTTGTTCATCATATCTTTTAGTAGCTCTAAACCCTATTATAGGCTATTTCTAGTAAACTAACTAACTAGGTTAAAATTCTAGTTAGTAAATTCTTGTCTATTTATACTTTATAGTTCCAATATAAAGTTTTATATTTTCAGGGTGTTACAAGTCCACCCCCCTTAAAAAGGGTTTCGTCCCCGAAACCGATTTACGTACCAAATAATGTAGGGTGAAGACGTCTCATCTCCTCTTCGGACTCCCATGTAGTGTCCGAACCTTTCCTATGCTCCCATTTGACCTTGACTTGGTCAATTTGTTTATTTCGTAAATGTTTGACCTTTCTGTCTAAAATCTCCACCGGTCTTACCACATAATTCAGACTATTATCCACTTCGATATCATCGTAATGGATATAAGTCGTTTCGTCTGCTAGGCACTTTCTTAATTGTGATACGTGGAACGTGCCATGGATTCCACTTAGCTCCTCCGGTAGTTCAAGACGGTAAGCTACCTTGCCAACTCTTCCGATAATTTTAAATGGCCCGATAAACCTTGGGCTTAACTTCCCTTTCTTTCTAAATCTAATAACACCTTTCCATGGGGACACTTTTAGCATGACCATGTCACCGACTTGAAATTCAATTGGCCTTTTCCTTTTATCAACATACGCCTTTTGCCTGTCTTGAGCCGCTTTCAAATGTGCCCGAACTTTATCGATCTTTTCGTTCGTGGCTCGTACTATGTCTTGGTGGGCGAGTTCACGTGGACCCACTTCACCCCAACAAACCGGGGTTCGACACTTCCTACCGTAAAGCAGTTCGTATGGTGCCATTTTAATACTAGATTGGTAACTGTTGTTATACGAAAACTCGACTAACGGTAGGTGAACATCCCAACTGCCTCCAAAGTCGATTATACACACCCGTAGCATGTCTCCCAATATTTGTATCGTTCTTTCACTTTGTCCATCCGTTTGAGGATGGTACGCAGTGCTAATGAACAATTTGGTCCCCATTTGTTCTTGGAAATCACGCCAGAAATTCGAAGTAAACCGGGTATCCCTATCCGACACGATGGACACCGGCACTCCATGACGTGCTATGATTTCATTGGTATAGACTTCTGACATCTTTTCTGACGTATAAGTCTCACGAATCGGAATGAAGTGAGCACTTTTCGTCAATCTATCCACCACTACCCATATGGCATCAAAACCATGATTCGTCTTAGGCAGCTTGGTTAACAGGTCCATTGTAATATGTTCCCATTTCCAAACCGGAATTTCTAACGGTTGGAGTTTACCGTATGGTTTCTGGTGCTCCGCCTTGACTTGTAAACATGTCAAGCATTTTTCCACATATTTCGCCACGTCCCTCTTCATTCCGGGCCACCAATAGTTTTGTTTCAAATCATTGTACATCTTGGTCGCACCCGGATGAATTGAATAACGGGATTTATGAGCTTCATCAAGTAGAAGCGCCTTTACACCACAGGTATGTGGGACCCATATCCTTCCGGATCGAGTCTTTAACCCGTGATTCCCATCCGACAAATCTTTCAATTGACCAATTATTCTTTCTTTCTTCCAATTCTCTTCTTTTACTGCTTCTAACTGCGCCTCTCGAATACGTTCAAGTATACCCGAGGTCACCACGAGTTGCATCGACCTCACTCGTATTGGGACATAGTCCGCTTTTCTGCTTAGAGCGTCCGCTACCACGTTTGCTTTTCCGGGGTGATAATGTATCTCACAGTCGTAGTCTTTCACCGTTTCTAGCCATCGCCTTTGCCGCATATTCAACTCCTTCTGATCAAAGAAGTATTTCAAGCTCTTGTGATCGGTGAATATGGTGCACTTTACCCCATACAAGTAATGTCTCCATATTTTTAACGCAAACACTACCGCTGCCAATTCGAGATCGTGCGTGGGGTATTTCTTCTCGTGCATCTTCAATTGTCTCGAGGCATAGGCTATTACCTTGCCCCGTTGCATCAACACGCAACCGAGACCCGATAACGAAGCGTCCGAATAGACCACCATGTCTTCGACTCCGTCCGGCAATGTTAGTACCGGAGCTTGAGTTAGCCTTTCTTTTAGCGTCCGAAACGCTTTTTCTTGATCGACTCCCCAAACAAACTTTGCTTTCTTTTGGGTTAGCTTTGTTAGCGGCGATGCAATCTTGGAGAAATCTTGAATGAATCTCCTATAATATCCAGCAAGCCCCAAAAAGCTCCTAATTTCAGAAGGGTTCTTCGGGGGACTCCATTTTGACACCGCCTCTATCTTTGACGGATCCACCAAAACTCTATCGGCACTTATGACATGACCGAGAAATTGTACCTCTCGTAACCAAAAGGCACATTTAGAAAATTTTGCATAAAGCTTCTCTCGTCTAAGTGTCTCTAACACTTCTTGTAAGTGGCGTGCGTGTTCGGCTTCACTTTTCGAATACACCAAGATATCATCGATAAACACGATGACCGACTTATCCAACATTGGCTTGCAAACCCGGTTCATGAGGTCCATGAAAGCCGCGGGCGCATTTGTTAGCCCAAATGACATCACGAGAAATTCGTAATGTCCGTATCTTGTGCGGAAAGCCGTCTTCGGCACATCTTCTTCTTTGACCTTTAGTTGATGATACCCCGATCTAAGGTCAATTTTGGAAAACCAATTCGCACCTTGTAGTTGGTCGAATAAGTCATCTATCCTCGGGAGCGGGTATCGGTTCTTTACCGTGAGTTTGTTTAACTCCCGGTAATCAATACACATTCGCATGCTCCCGTCTTTTTTCCTCACGAACAATACCGGTGCGCCCCAAGGAGACACACTCGGCCTTATGAATCCCTTATCAAGCAGGTCTTGGATTTGGGACATCAACTCTTGTAGTTCCGACGGTGCAAGTCGGTACGGGGCTTTTGCTACAGGTTTCGCGCCCGGAATCAATTCGATCCCGAACTCTACTTCCCGTTCAGGCGGTATCCCCGGTAAATCTTCCGGAAAAACATCTTCATAATCTCGTACTACCGGTACATCTCCAATCTTTCGTGATTCTTTCTCGGTCTCATTTGCATAAATTATGAATGCCTTGCATCCTCGCTTCATGAGCTTGTGAGCTTTCAACATTGAACATACTATGGGGTTGCCTCGTTTTTCGCCATAAACGGTGACGTGTTTTCCGCTTGGAGATGTTAGTTTTATCTCTTTGCGAAAACACACGACCTTTGCATGGTATTGAGATAGCCAATCCATCCCCACAACTACTTGGAATTCTCCCATCGACATCGGGATTAGATTTATCAAATATTCTTCATCATCGATGCTCAGTTTACAATTTTCACATACATCACAAACAATAAAGCTTTTGTTATCACCTATCTCTACTTCTAAAGGCACAGGTAATTTGGTTAAAACAAATGAAGGATGTCGAATAAACCCATATGAAACAAAGGATTTATTCGCACCCGTATCAAATAACACGTGTGCGGGAATTGAATTTACAGCAAATATACCTGAGACCACGTCAGGTTCAATCTTCGCTTCTGCGGTGGTTAATTGAAAAGATCTTGCCTTTGCTTTTGGGGCTTCGCCTTTCGGTTCCTGCCCATCTTTCTTTCCAACCAGTTCCGGGCATTCCGACTTTTTGTGACCCGTTCGATAACAATTGTAACAAACCGTCACTTTCTCCGGGCATGACATAGCCATATGTCCCGTTTTCTTGCATATGGGACAAGGCTTATCCTTGTAACGACATTCGCCTTTATGATTCTTCCCACAAATTTTGCAGCCTGATGTACTACCTTTAGCATCTGATTTCTTTGCCGATTCATTCGTTCTTGCTTTCTTGGCAGGGCTTGGATTCACATCTTGTGCCCTTCGTTCACCCCGTTCTATACTCTTCTTCAATTCAATCTCCCTTTCCCGAGCAGCATTGACAATCTCGGTAAGGGTCTCGTACTTTGAAGGGGTTATGAACTCTCTATATTCCGCGCTTAGCATGTTATGATAATAATAGACCTTTTGCTCTTCATTCGTTATCAATTCATCACAGAACTTCATCTTGTCCATAAACATCCCCGTGATCTTGTCTATGGATTCACCTTTGTGTCTGAGTTGCATGAACTCTTCCTTGATTTTATTTACGACCGCCTTGGGACTATGGTGTTTAAGAAACGGCGTCTTAAACTCCTCCCAAGTCATGGCCTTAGCCGCTTCACTTCCAATCTCCTTCTTTTTGTTATCCCACCAATCTTTCACTTGACTCCTTAGTTGACCCGTACCATAAGCTACGTAGTCTTCTTCATCACAATGGGTTCTCTCGAATACCCCTTCGATGTCACTTAGCCATCGTTGGCACACTATTGGGTCAACCTCCCCATTATATGTTGGTGGTTTACAAGCCATGAATTCCTTGTATGAACAAGGCTTTCGTCCTCCACGCTTTTCCTTTGCTACATTTGAATCATCTTCTAGTTTCTTGATTCTATCTTCTACTATTGATAAAACCGTGTTTTGGATTTTATCAATAAAGCCCGACAAACTGTTTTCGATCGCCTTTCCAACCTCTTCGGCAATCACTTCCCTCACTTGTTCGGTGACTCTTGGCACCGCATTATCATTGCCTCCATCAGCCATCTCGATTTCTGAAATGTTTACATAGATTGTTAAACATTCCATTTATAACACATGCTTTACTTGTTTTGATTTAATCAAGTTCATAACTTGATTTAATCATTCTTGTTTCAATTCAATCAAGTTCGTAACTTGATTTAATAATTCTTGTTTCTATTCAATCAAGTCCGTGACTTGATTTAATCATTCTTGTTTCATGCATTTCTTGTTTTTGAGTGAGCTTACACACTCTTTTCATGCATATTTGTTCATTTCTCATTTTATACATAGTACATAATTTATTAACAAAACAAGTTAATTCTTACCGGACGATCGATCAAGCTTGAACCGAACACTTATTGACAACCTTGAGCTCTGATTACCAACTTGTAACACCCTAAATTTTTACACTTGATATTCATAATAGTGTGTACCATTTCTAGTAAATTCTACTTGTTACACCCTCAGTAATTACTTGAATATAAATATTCTTTTATACCAAAAGATAATAAATTATCATAATTTAAAATAAAGTATCATAAACCTTAGTCAACTAATGACTAGGTTGGAACATTCAAAAGTTGTTTAAGGTATTTGTTTACAACCCCTGTACAAGGTCTAAGTAAGATTTCACATAGCGGAAGCTTCAAAATTTCGTGTTCGGTTCTTCGGAAGTTGCTTGATCGTCATCCATAAACTTTGGGTACCTAAGACTACAATGTTTACACAAACGTTTATGTTAGAATGGTCAAAATGTTAATGTTACAAAACCATGATTGAAATGAAATTTAAATCATTCAATTTAAATTAAAAATTTTAAAAGTTTGGTCCCTACCGTAACTTACGGTTCCACCGTAAGTTACGGTGGGCAATAATCATCAAATGTCCACCGTAAATCAGTAGACTCGAGCCGTAAACAATTAACCCCCACCGTAAATTACGGTACTACCGTAATTTACGGTAGTACCTGGAATTCCATGTTTGCTTTTGTTCGATCATTACGCCAAAACCCCAACCCTCGGATTTCAGTTTTTCCTATGATACCAATACATTAAAATCTTGTAATTTTAACATATTATTCACTAACCAATATCAAGGATCAATTTATCATACTCCAAAACGTTGACCATACTTTACTCGATTATTTGACCCGTATTCGACCCGTTGGCTCGTCTAAGGAATCTTCCCATATAACGACTACCAACAAGATCCAACCAAGTTTGACCAATCCTTCAATACAGCAACATCTCTACTTAATTCAAACCATTCTTATTCTAAAGTTCCAATACATATTATACAAACATCAAAATCACTAAATGTAACGGGTCAAGTTACATACCTTAGCGCACGCCCTTCAACCGTGAGTCACCACCGGCTTGTCCACTCGACGTTCCGGTATCTTGTCCTATAGAGTTCAATGTTATCTTGTTTAGAACTCTTTGTAAACCATATTTTTGAAATCACTTTCAACAATCAAATTACACTAGAATAATCATTCTAAACCCTAGTGTTCATCATCATCATGTAAAACCCACAACCCACCTTCAAGGTGTTCATGGAACTTTCTGAATTTGGTCATGATTTCTCAAATAGTTAGCTAGGTTTTACTTCTAAACACCTAATCAACTTTAATCTAACCAAATAGCACACATGCAAGCATCTAATTTCAGATTTTCAAAATCATGAGAATTTCAAGTTGATAGATTTCATCAAATTTCACATACCTTAGAATCCTCTTGCGATGAGGATCACAATTCTAAGCTCTAATTTCGATTTCGACCTGGATTGAGCCTTCAATTTACTGATTTAGTGAATTTTTAGGTTTTGAAGGTGGGGTGTCGCCCCCCTGTTCTTTCTTGATCGACCAGACCCTTGTAAAAGGGGTGTTTGGTTTATTTTTATTTAGTAAATCAAATTTAGTTTCAAGTTTAACAATTTAGGCCCCTCAACTTTGTTCATCATATCTTTTAGTAGCTCTAAACCCTATTATAGGCTATTTCTAGTAAACTAACTAACTAGGTTAAAATTCTAGTTAGTAAATTCTTGTCTATTTATACTTTATAGTTCCAATATAAAGTTTTATATTTTCGGGGTGTTACAAATTGCATATAGTGATTAACGGATTACTATCACGAAGCTTAGGTGCCAATTCCTATCAACGTCATAGACAACGGACCGTAATGCACTTCGTTGCCTCGGACATGTAAATCCTAACCTACGATAAGGCATAAGTGCACAAATTCATTTCGCAAAGTCATAACTTTATCATCGTTTGACAATTCACAAATTCAATTCAAATGCACGACAATTATCATAAGTTTCAAATACTAAACAATTTGTCACAAAACCAAATTAAAATACAAATGTATAAACCCTAGAAATCTTACAACATCTACACCGGGGGTGAAACCGTAGGAGACTAGCCGTTCATTGCGTTCAAAGTCGTCAACACAAATGCTATTTTTTCTTGATTTATGTGCCTAGCAGCCAAAGGCGCTGCCTTCTCCTTCCTTGCGATCCCTTCCCTCGATGGTATATTGGTATGATGATGATAATCTCTTTTTTTTTCCTTTTAGTTAATCGAGCCCAAAAACGTTGTTATGCGGCTGCCCAATGTTTCCTCCTTGATTCAAGGGCCCAAAAACTCTAATATATGGCTGCCTTTCATGGCCCACTATAAGCCCACGAATAAGGTTTTACAAAACCTTTAATCCACCGAACAAACAATCATGTGCCACTTCCATGTATGCGTGTGTTTTTGTCAGCCTCTTTTCATTTAGATGGAATGAATAATCTCTTAATTATTAGAGATGGTGGAATTTTAATGCCAAGTGATGTCTTGTTTCCCCCAATGCCCTCAAGTCTCAAAAGTGATGATTCTTTTTAATCCTCAAAAGTCCACCCCTCAAATATCACGTGATGTTGTGATGTGTTAAGGTTTGAACCCCTTTAATTCTTCAATCAAGCAATTCCACATGCGCAGACAAACATACCACCGTAGGCTCAAATCCATATGAACATTGATTTCAACTTTCATCAAATGACCCAATGGCCCTTAGACTTCATTCATTCATAATTATTGCGCATCCAAGCCATGTCTTGACCCGAACATCTACCGAACGGTATCTTTCGCATTTTTTATCATTCCCGTTAGTTCCGCTTCACCTCCAAACGTCCAAACTTCACCAAATTAAGTGATTTTCCTGTAAAATTACCAATACTCGTAGTTATCACATTCACGATACATAATCGATTAAAACACAATAAAATGTGTAATATAACACACTTAAACACTCGGGTTTCACAATCTCCATCAATAACCGTTAGTTTTGAAAGACACTTTATGGCATAAGACATAAAGGGGTCAAAATAATCAAGAAATGGGTTATAAGTAAAATGACCGTATGCTGTAAACCAGAGTGAGTCATGTAGACGAGATGATACTAAATAACATCTCGCAAAGATAAACGGTCAATTAGACCAAATGGGTCGAATGGTGAAAATATCACCATTTGAAAATATCGTAAATGAAAGGCTAAAATGGACCAAAACGCCCTTGTAAGCTTAATCGAGCGAACGACCCTTAAAGGTTGTTTGGAAACAAGTAGTATGCTTAAATAAATACTTAAAATAAGTATAAAAAGCGAAAAATGTAAGTCTTTGGTCATTTGACTCTATAAGAGTCTTTGCCGTAAAATAACGATCCGATGGGTAAAACTCGGAATATAATGATTGCCACGTTAAATCCACCCCAATTATAGTTGTGATGGAAGATCATTTGATAAATAATGTGGAAATAAGATGCTAGAAATAAACGAGCATGAATTATGCGAAAAAGTGCTTAAATACCCTTAACGGGTCAAAATAAGCATTTAAGTCAAAACGGGTTTAAGAAGGTATATAAACCCGTGATTTAAACCTAATATGATATGAAATATCAAAAATATAAGGTTCAGGAATAATTGAGATCAAACAAACCTGTTTGTTTTGATAAATAAATGAATGGGTCAAAACCTTATAAAAAGGTAATAAGCCGAAGGCTTAAAAGTTTAAAATTTTGTTAATTAGGATGTCGGATGTTAACTCCATATGATGGAGAATTAAATTACGGTCACGTAGGAAGAAACGTGACGCGAAACGGATCAAAAACGAGAAAGTTATGTTCGTTTTCGTGTTAAATATATATCTGGGTTATCAGTTGCCATAACCCAGACAAGTTATTTGGTAATTTGGGTTATCAGTTGCCATAACCCAGACAAGTTATTTGGTCATCTGGGTTATCAGTTGCCATAAACCAGACAAGTTATCTACTCATCTGGGTTATCAGTTTCCATAACCCATATGAGTTACCTGGTCATCGTATTGAGCTTTCGGGCTTAGCTAGATTAGTTATAGATTTCATATAACTAACGTATATCATGATTTATGATATGTAGGTAATAATTGGAGTATCGGATGATGATCAAGCTCAACGAAAGAACCGAACACGATCAAGATTCAAGCTTCCGCGAAAAGTTTCATCGTCACATTTTAAACGGCGAATGAAATTACAAAATGTTGAAATGTTTTCGTTATTAAAATGTTTTAACAAACTCGTATTTTTAAGTGTATATTTAATCTTAAATACACTATTATAATCGAAATTTATATGATAATCGTATGAAATGGACTAAGGGTCTTACACCTTTGTCAGAAATTATTTGAGATTTAGTGGTATGAAGATAATAAATCGTCAAGTGAGGTAGTGGGATAAAATTTTGTTGAGAGCCAAAGCTTCCATGGTTCACACATTCACCAAAACACAAGTCTCACAATATTGAAGATGGTGAGCTTGGATAGTCTCATCACTTGTAGGTTGCTAGGAACCTTGTCAAAACAGAAAGTTTAGAATGTGTTTAAACCTCCAAACTTATGGTAATCAACCATACTCAAGCTCCATAACCATAGGTTTGGTTAGAAGTAAGGTACGTGCAAGATTGTACAAGTTAAACATGTTTAAAGAAAGTGTAAGTAAAAATATTATCAATACAAAATTTTAATACTACTTTGGACCTCAAATGTGTTGAGGTTCCACCTTAGTTTGCCTTGCCAAACTTGTGGAAACCTTCCTAGAGGTTGTCCAAGTAGTTTGGAATAAGAAATGAAGAAGAAATGGGAAGAAAAGTGAGTGAAAACCACTTAGAACACTTGAATGTTTCTGCCCAAAACAGGAATTCATGAGGGTTTTTGGATGTTTTGAGTGATTTGTAGAGTATGTAAAGGTGTTAGGAAGGTGTGGAAGGCATATATTTATATTGGGGGATTAGGGTTTGGGTTTAAAGAAGGTTGGAAGGTGATTAGGGGTGAAAAGAGGTGGAAAAATGGACCAACCAACGAGCTGAAAATAGCTGACTGCAGATCGACCCCCGTCGCACCACGCGACGGGTGACTGGGTGTCTCCCGCGTGGCGCAGGGGAGTGAATTTCAAAATTGTATGTTTTGTTTCACTTTTGGCCCTTGTACTTTGTAATTGTGTTATTTTATGACGTAAACTTGTATTTTAGCTTGTTTTTAGATATTCAAAGTGTATCAAGGTATTTTATGGGTGTGATGCATGTATGATTAATATTTCCAAGTATTCCAAGTCTCGGTTTTGCGTATAACATGTATTCAATGATTGATTACGTATAACACAAGTATGTAACCCGTATATGTATAAAAATGAAATTTCCTTATGATCAAAGCCTCGGATTACAAGATTGGAAATGAAATACGAATACGATACAATTACAAGTTTCTAAAAATAGAAATATGAATACAACTTTCTAAATAAGGAAAGTACAGAAATGCGAAGCGTTACAGTGGCAGTGGTATTTTCAGCCATTGGAAAATCAAAACCCATACACGCTGAGCAAAGTCACAAGAGACTAAGAGATGGTCTGCCGTTTCCATGGTTCATTACACAGGACACATTCAGATGAGGGGAGCGCAACACACCGCCATAACAATGCTTCTCTGCTCAGGATTCGATCTAGTACAACGCACCATAAAAAACAATTCACTTTCTTGGGGATCCAGTGCAACCAAGTGAGTAGTTTTGCTTCCGGTATGGTGTTAATATGATCCAATTCCACCTGCGGTCACGAACAACGAATTCTTCGCTTGACGAATCCATTTTCCACATCCAGAAATCCGAACCAGCCCCTAGCCCGACTGTGTTTAAGAGACTCATGCATGTGGCCCAGTCCACAAGGTGTTGATTGAGTCAGATCATTCGAATTGCCCCTAAGACCAAGACACTGTATCGTTCAGAATTTGATAACACTGCTGAACTTTACATCTTTCATCAGACTCCATTGCGTAGAGGCTGGGAAAAGCGTCTCGTAGTGGCCTATTGCCCACCCAAGTATCCAGCCAGAATAGTGTTTTATCGCCCACACCCATTTTTAGTACCATTCTATCTTTGACATTCACGGCTAGATTTTGTGTGGCTCTACCCATGTTTACAATGGATTTCCAAACTCTGCCAATTGAACTTTTTATAGGAATATGAGATTGACATCTAACCCCACAATGTAGCGCCATAATTAACCTTGCCCAAAGCATCACATTTTAATTTTTGTATCTAATACTCCACTTGACCATCAAAGCTTGGTTGGTAGAAGTGAGACTGCCAATGCCCAGACCCTCTCCTCTTTGGGTGCAATCACTTTAAACCAAAAGAGCCAACTAATTTTTTTTCTCCAAGCAACCTCCCCACAAGAATTTCCGACGGATAAGTCCCAGTTGTTCCGTTACTTGCCCAGTGCACTAAAAAGTGAAAAGAAGTATGTGGGAAGATTACCTAGAAACGCTTCAATTAAAGTCACACTTCCTCCAAATGATAGCGTCCTTGCCTTCCATAAAGTGAGCTTGTTCTCGAACCTTTCAATTACGGGTTTCCAATTCCGCTTCAACCCCATATTAGCTCCGACTGGGAGGCCAAGGTAATTGAATGGAAATGTCCTCGTCTTGCAATGTAGGATAGACGCCATATTTGTGATGTTGCTATTAGTCACCCCTACCTTGTATAGTTAACTTTTATAAAAAGTTAACTTTGAGACTGGAGGACAAATGGAAACATCTTAACAATCTTGCAAGGTTGTTGAAATTTGATACGGACCAATCTCCAATGAATAAAACATCAGCCATGTATAATAGGTGTGAGATTGTCGACCCATCATTAGGTGTTACTACCCCATTTAAAATTACTTGTGTATTAGCACTAATTGAAGCCACGTGTAGTGCTTCCATGGCGAGGATGAATAGTAGTGGGGATAAAGGGTCACCTTGACGGACGCCTGTTTGAATGTTGAATTCAAGTGTTGGTGACCCATTAACTAGGATGGCGGATCTAGCCGATGATAGTATGCCCATATTCCATTTTCTCCAAAGTGCGGGGAAGCCCATTTGTGCAAGAGTAGATTCAATGAAGCCCCAACTAAGAGAGTCAAAGGCCTTTTCAAAGTCGACTTTAAACAGTAACATATTTTCTTATGTTTCTTCCCCCATGATAGTATTTTGTTTCAGTGGCCCTTCCAAGATACTCCTCCCTTCAATGTAAGTCGTTTAAGTGTCGCTCACCAAGTCACCAATCACTTTTTTAAGCCTATTACTAATCTTGGAGACCACTTTCGAAATGCAACCGATGAGATTAATAGGTCGAAAGTCCTTAATATGTTGGGGGTTGGAGGACTTCAGCACGAGGGTAATGAAACTTGAGTTACACCCACGTTTTAGTTTCCCATGTACATAAAAATAGTCGAGGAGTGTTATGAAATTGGCTTCGAGTAAATCCCAAAAGTTCTTGATGAAACCAAACGTGAACCCATCGGGACCTGGTGCCTTGTCTGCACCACAATCTCAAACGACTTCTTTAATTTCCATATTAGAAAACCGCTTCACCAACATCGAACTTGGGCCAAAGATAGTACTTTGAAGCCGTTATTTAAAATTTTTGGCCTAATGTGATCCTCGTCCGTGAAGAGATTTTGGAAGTACTCTTTTATTCCCGCCTTAAGTTCATCCGGTTGCAAGGTCCATACCCCATCGAAAACAAGGCCATATATTATATTGTACTTTTGATGACCTTTAACTACCACATTGAAAAAAGATGAGTTTTCGTCACCCTTTACAACCCATTTTACTTTCTCCCTTTGTTTTAAATCTTCCAAGTTATTGTCTTCAATTTCACACAAGGTTTTTACCCAAAGATCTCAATTCTGAATCTCGTCCTCAGATAAAGGGCAAGTTTCGGCTTCGATGTCAATAGACTCCACTTTTTTGAAAGGTCTGATATAATTTCATAGTTCCTGTTTTTTAATCCCACACACCAAGGTTTCATAGCAAGTTTAATGGCCTTTAAATGGGCAACCATTAGTTTGTCTGGAGTTCCAAAGGGCCTGATCCCTATGTAAGAACCTTTTACGCTGTTTGAGAGACCCTCCTCTTTAAGCTAGGAATTGAAGAACCAAAAAGGTGGAGAACCAAATTTCACAACTGAGCAAGATAATAGTAGGGGGTGATGATCAGACGAATACCTGGGCAGACCCGTGAGCTTCGCCAAGGGCCATTTAGATAAAAACGAGTAGTAGACGAGTACCCTATTGAAGGGGTAAGGTCCCAAAAACCTTGCTTCAAGTACTTGGGACCATACCACAACCTCGTCCTTCTAACCCTATTTAGACCTTGCTCGGCCGCGCACTGGTCCTACAAAGAACTTATAAAGAAAACAATATCCTACACCTGCGCGCCAAAGGTATATGTTACAAATATTCAATACGCATAAAGGAAAACAAAGAAGAACACTCACCAAGAAGCGGGTTCGCGGTAAAGGCATCAAGATTGCCCCTTTTGGTGATTTTCTTCCTCCAAACCTTCTTGTCAGGCTGACCTTCAGCTTCAGCATCAGTTTGTTTTCTCTTTTCCGCCTTATTCCTCAGCAGATGCTCAGGACTCGACTCTAAGTCGATAGGATCATCAGGGTTCGACGGAGGGATGTCAGCAGTATCCCTTGGTTCCGGTTTAGGTTTCCTCACAACTGCAGACGCAAGACCCTCTAACGAGTCAGATACCACCACATAATCACACCAGGAGTCAGAGGAATGGCGCATACCTTTCTTCTCTCCTTCCAGATTTTTGGCTTTAGAAGATTGAGCTTTCTCCACATCACTCTTTTTTGGCGCAGCAGTAGCGGCGGGCGCACGTCTTTTCTTTTCCGGGCCTATGCCCAGGTTAGACAGCTCCCCTACTAAGGAACACAGAGATTGACTTATGCAAACACACAAAAACAACAGAAAATAGCATTATGGTAAAGAATTACCAGCGCCAGCAACGGGTTGCGCGACCAAGTTATCATCCCGCTGAGGAACAAAATTCCTCACAATACGGTGATACTGGAGCTCCTCATCAGATTTCTTGGGAATAGTAGCCATCTTCCCACCTTCTCTTTCAAAAGCAACAACATACAAAGAAACAACTGCAGGCGCAAGACCCTCCAACGAGTCAGATACCACCACATAATCACACCATGAGTCAGAGGAATGGCACATACATTTCTTCTCTCCTTCCAGATTTTTGGATTTAGAAGATTGATCTTTCTCCACATCACTCTTTTTTGGCGCAGCAGTAGCAGCGGGCGCACGTATTTTCTTTTCCGAGCCTATGCCCAGGTTAGACAGCTCACCTACCAAGGAACACAGAGATTGACTTATGCAAACGCACAAAAACAACAGAAAATAACATTATGGTAAAGAATTTCCAGCGCCAGCAACGGGTTGCGCGGCCAAGTCATCATCCCGCGGAAGAATAAAATTCCTCACAATACGGTGATACCAGAGCTCCTCATCAGGTTTCTTGGGAACAGTAGCCATCTTCCCACATTCTCTCTCAAAAGCAACAACATACAAAGAAACAACTACAAAAGAAGAGAAGCAAAGGCAAATTCAAAAAAAAAAAAAACAAGAAAGGAAAGCAAACAGGGCAAACCCCAAATCTTACTTTTGCCATCATCCATATACATCGGCTTCTTTTCACGGTTCATCCGCTAGTTCAGACTCATGCTAGCCCCAACCAGGGCTTTCTCCGGCAGAGCAATTGACGGAACGTCCTTCAAATCCTGGTACCAATTTTCGGAAAAAGGAGTCTGAATCGTCTCGGTTGGAACATCCTCTTTCCCCCTAAAAGTCATTCTCATCGGAATAACCCCAACTTTAATGAAAAAGAACTTTTGTTTCTAGTCATGAAACGACTTTGGGGGTTGAAGCAAAATCTTTTTCGCAGATGCCCTTTGCATAAAAGAGTAGAATCCCTGAGAACAGTGCATTTGATGGAACACTCGAAATCGAGGAACCAACGGTTCAATATGCATTGTACGACAAACAAATTCGAAATGACGAACCCTAACCATCTCAATAGGGTGCATCTGGGAGATATGGAACTTATAATAATCCAGAATATCAAGAAAAAATTTCGTTGCAGGCAATCGGAAATTGCCTGCAGAGAAAAAGTCCCAAAATAAAATGATATACCCGGCCGGAGCATCCGCCGCCGTTTGACCCTCGTCAGGGTACCGAGCACCCTAACTTTCCGGAAATTTAAAGTTTCGAATCAAACCATCAAAGGTTTCCGTAGACCACTTCAATGGTGGAAGATTGACAGCCATTTCTTCAGCAGAGTCTTCGTGATGATCTCCGGTTGACATAGAAGAGAGAAATCACAAATTTTTTCAAGAAACTAATAAAGGAGACGAAGAAGAAAAGGGCTTTCAAGAAAGCAATGATTAACGAAAATGAGCAATTGAAAAGATTTATATACTCACCACCATAAATAACCTAGATAACTGTAACAACACCTTTTTCGGGGTTGGCACAGTTATCCAAGCGTCAGGGGCGAGTGGGAAAGAACAATAAACGCGAGTTCACACGCGCGTGGGAAATACGGCCAGTAACGTACAACTGACAATGACAGCCTGTCACACGTCAACAGTCATTACTGTACCTTTCCACATGCCCAAAGTCAAGATTTTCAAAATTAGAATAATGAGCAAGAGTATCTTCTCCAAAAAAGATTCTCCACTTCCGCGCCAAAAACTCTACAGCAAAAAAAGCACCCCTCTCTCATAGTCCAGTGCTCCACTTATTTGCATAAGAGCAACACTAGACTAGGGGGACTTGAAGGGTTAAGGTCCCAAAAACCTTGCTTCAAGTACTTGGGACCATACCACAACCTCGTCCTTCTAACCCTCTTTAGACCTTGCGCGGCCGCGCACTGGTCCTACAAAGAACTTAGAAAGAAAACAATATCCTACACCTGCGCGCCAAAAGGAAACTAGCAAATCCTTGCGCCAATCTCCGTAACAGATAAGTATAAAAATCCTAACAAACACTTCCGCATAATCAATATCCAGACTTGGATAAAATAAACTTCTCTGATACCATACAATAAGGAGCCACATAGAATTACAGCTGTATTATTCTAGAAGGCTCCATCATGCACCACCAGTCGGTTATAACCGAATGGCCACGTGGCATCATCCCAGGATCCTTGGAAGTCACGATGATAGCACGGAATTGAAGAGAGATCTTCACTTGTCCACTTTCCACGTGGCAATACCCCAACCGTCGATCAAGATCGCGATCCGTGTGCTTTCACACTCGTTAGTGATTAACGAAAGGAAAAAATAACCGCTTATGGAAATAGCACTTTCCGTCAATATTTCACCAACAGGTTTTCCCGCCCAAACTTCGGCTATAAATAGAAAGATATATCAGGTATAATTCTCAAGTTACATTCACTTCAGTTAAACTTCTTCTTCTTCATCAAACCCTGTACTTATTCTCACGCCAGAGGGTGGTTACGGAGAGAACCCCCATTCTCCCCGTGGCGAGTCTAACGGTGGTTGTTTTGCAGTTATTGTGAGAAGAAGAAGATCAGTCACCCACGAATCGGACGAGGAGATTTAACCCTTTTATGCAGATTCAAACCCCCTGGTTCAGTTGATTCCGGTCAATTAAACCAGTGTTTCTTCATTGGCGCCCACCGATTTCTCAATTTTATTCATTTCTTCTCGTTTCGATTCACTTTTTCATCTCCGTTTTTCAAATGGAAGAAACTCCGACGAACCGTCAAACCGGCCCTCGGCCAAATTTCGCTCACAATACCCAGGTTGAAGGGATTGTGGAAGAGGCTTCGGATGATAATGAAGTTCAGTACACTGATAATCATCCGAATGATCCTATCACTCCAGGAATGCAGCCTGAAATTCCAATAAGCTCAATTCTACCTCCTGGAGAAACCCCTATCTCCTGGTATGTCAGATCCCAAGGAGCAATAAATGCTGTGTATGCACAACTCTGTGCACAAACTGCTCCTCCCACTCAGTCACGAAGACCTGTATCTCGCACTCGAGCACCATCGGTGCCTCATGTTTCCCATCATGATGCACCTTCACGAGTTCAGGAAGAAGACACGGAAGTTTACTCTAGATATCCAGCGAGATATGAACATACTCACTCCAAAAATCGACGAAGAGAGTATCACGATGAATCTCATTCTCACCGAAGGCAGACAGTTTACTCCAGGTTGGGCCCACGGCGGGACACCCACACCAATGAGTACAACAGAACATACCACGAAGGGGACAGTACAAGCGTGTTCAATCGGTTGCAACCGAATTACAAAAGTTGTAAACCTCACGCGGTTTATAATCCTGAAGCAGAACACGATTACAATTTGATCTACCGCCCGACGGAGGCAGCAGAAAATTCCAAGTTCATCAGTGCAATCGCTTTGGCTCCCTTGGAAAAAGCAAAACTCCCATCCAATGTGGGCAAGTTCAATGGCATGACAGATCCGGATGACCATCTTCGGGTCTTCACTAGTGTAGGTTTGGTAGGGGGATGGACCTTACCAATGTGGTGCCATCTATTCATCCAGACTCTCACCGGTGCCGCGTGACTATGGTTCGATAACCTGCCTATTGGGAAGATAACATCATGGATAGACCTGCGAGAAATTTTTTTAGTACACTTCAGCCAACAGAGGAGGTCTATCCGAGATACTGCAGACATGATGAATATATGGCGACGCGACGAAGAGAGCCTAGAAGATTTTATCACACGCTACAACAAAGAAGTGCTTGAGGTAGGAGATGTTCATGAGCACTTGATCAGAGCGCAGTTTAAGTATGTCGTCCGTTGTGATGACATGATAAAAGTTTTGTCCAGAACGGAGGGGTTACCAAAGAGCTGGGAGAAGCTGATGGCGGCAGCCAAAGTGTACGCCCGGACAGAGAAAAACCTCAGCACTAATAGATCACCACCACCGCACAGTCGCCCAACAGACATGGGCCCAAGCAGCGGAAAAAAGTTTAAAAAGAATTGGCGCGACTTGAATTCTGGAAACTACTCATCTGAAGAGGCGCAAGCTACCATAAACAAGCTCGCTGCACAAAGAGAGACAAAGCCGGAAAACAGAGAGAGGCAGTGGACCCCTCTGACCAAAACCCCGGCGGAGGTGCTAAGCACGGAAGACTACCAGTTCAATACCCCTCCACCAATGAAGAATAAGCGCGACCAAGATCTAAATCAATACTGTGACTATCACATAGATAATGGTCACACTACCAACAAATGTATCTCTCTCCGCACTGAAATTGAAAAAGCGCTCAAAAGTGGCGAGCTCACCCACTTGTTGCAGAATGTGCAGAAGGATATAAAGCAAATTACACGCGGCGAGGAGGGCCCGAGTAAGAAGGTAAAGAACTAAGCAGCATACTATAGTCTCCTCGCAGGTTGGTCAATTCTGTAGCTTATGAATTCATGGCGAGGACTATAGTATGAGTAAGTTAAGTTTCATGTAATTATCCTAAAATAGACGAATTTGTACCACGGCCTCTGTGCCCTATCATGAATCAAAATAAAGTTTCTATTATCTCTGTGTTTATTACAAAGTGCATGCAATTCCTTTTGGTAAGCGCAAAAACATTATGGTAGATATAATATAAGTCTCATGAGCGGTCAGCAATCACACACATCGCGCAAGACCTTACGTTCACACATGAGCTTTATACCACCTTTATTCGCCTTACCTAATCAAAGCAATTGTACTCATGAAAAATATTGTAAGCTAAAACACATTTCATACTAGTTACCGGTGCACCACACGCCTTAAAAACTATAAATGTACACGGCAGTGTATTAACTAAAGTTACTTGCGCAGCAGCGCATTAACAAAACAGGGATCCACATCCCAAAACCTACAAGTTAATTGTTCATACAACCACAAAGAAAACCTAAGCTAGGTCTTCATCCTCATCTTCTCCGTCTGGGAAGATTTCTTTCAATTGCGCCACATTGTCTTCAGAATGAAATGCAACATTTATAAGATCCATAACCGGGAACTGTAAATTATTAAATTCCGTCTTCGCAGCAGTAAGGGCGGCATCTGTATTTACACCATGGGTAGCAGACTTGCTAGTATCCCAGTCAACCTTCAAAGCATTAACCACATGGTGAGAACATTCATCGTACCCTTGGACATAGCCATCATTCAACGCAACAACCAACAAATGCGCAATCGTTTTGTCTAGCTCCTCAGAATTCAGAAATGATTCAGCAACCTGCACAAAAAAGGAAAAGCAAAGTAAGAAGACGCGTAAAACATCTCCGAGAATTACAAAAGAAAGAAGACACATACACTTGCAATTCCGCGTTCTTTCAGCCATAACATGTCACTTTTCAGCGGTTCAAGCTCACTCTTCGCCGTCGCCCGCGCAGTTTCAGAATGTTCTAACTTTTCTTAGGTTTCGGAAAGACGGCGGGAAGTTTCAGCCTTCTCAGTCTGCTCAAGCTCCAGGTTTTTCTTAGCGGACTCAACTTCCGCCTTCAGTTGTTCCTGCTCAGATAGTAAAGCAATAAGTTCTTCTATCTCCTTATCTCTAAGGGCAAGAGTAGCGCAGGTATGTACCGCTCGTAGTTCACTTCTTTCCCTATGCGAACGCGCTTCATCTAGCGCGGCTTCAGCATCAGCTTTTTCCTTCTTCAATTTTTCGATCTCCGCATCCTGTTTCTTCAACTTTTCAACTTCCGCTTTAAGATTGTTGATAACATTACGGAGACCCATCTTCTCAGCATTATCCTTCTCACAGATCTTTTTCCAAGTTTTTCGCTCCTCGGAAAGAAGGGCAGCTTCAGCTTCCGCCGTTCTCTTCCACCCCACAACAGACCATTCCTCAGTTTTCTGATCATTCTCAAATTTGGCCTGATCAACTTCTAGTTTAGCCCTCAACTGGGCAACTCGGGCCTCATCCTTAGCAGCTTTCTTCTTGGACGCCTTAAAAGCAGCCCACTCCTTATGCATACTATGCCATTCACGCACTATACGGTGCGTAGTGGATATATTGCTAGCAGCCTCTTCAAGGTAGGCATGATAAGTCTGCTCATGAGGGCGCCCTTCTTGGAACTTGATCTCCCCAGGGGGAAAGGTCCCTGCAACCACTCTCGGCACACATGCCAGTCAGAGAAAGTATCCCCTTTCTTCAACTTCCACACCGGCGTGTGAACTTCATTAGCTTGTTTCTCCGAATAGCATCTGTAATAGTAATCCCCCGGAGTTTCATCCGGGCGGATAAGAGAATTTTCATTAGATTGAACAAAAGAACCTTGGTTCCCACCAGGATTCTTTTCAACATTCTCAGAACCAGAAACCACAGAAAGAGACGTTGTTATAGGGATCTCTTGAGCAGATTTCCCTTTCTCCGCGTCTTGAGCAGCAAACTCAGTAGTTTGTGGATGACCAGCACCAACGTCCACAACCCCCGGGCTAGTAATTTTCTCCGCATCAACAGCAACATCAGCGGGTTTTTTAGCCTCAGGGTTCTCTGCCCCAGCAGTCTTCTCTGCCTCATTCTCAGGAATCTCAGCGCTCCCCAACGGCTCGTTAACAGGGACGCGAGGAGGAGAGGGCAGAAGCTCCTCATTGACCACAGATGATGGCTCCGTTTGAACAGGAGAATTTGGTTTTTCTGCAGAAATAAAGGTATATGTTACAAATAGTTAATACGCACAAAGGAAAACAAAGAAGAACACTCACCAAGAAGCAGGTTCGCGGTAAACGCATCAAGATTGCCCCTTTTGGTGATTTTCTTCCTCCGAACCTTCTTGTCAGGCTGACCTTCAGCTTTAGCATCAGTTTGCTTTCTCTTTCCCGCCTTGTTCCTCAGCAGATGCTCAGGACTCGACTCTAAGTCGATAGGATCATCAGGGTTCGACGGAGGGATGTCAGCAGCATCCCTTGGTTCCGGTTTAGGTTTCCTCACAACTGCAAGCGCAAGACCCTCCAACGAGTCAGATACCACCACATAATCACACCAGGAGTCAGAGGAATGGCGCATACCTTTCTTCTCTCCTTCCAGATATTTGGCTTTAGAAGATTGAGCTTTCTCCACATCACTCTTTTTTGGCGCAGCAGTAGCAGCGGGCGCACGTCTTTTCTTTTCCGGGCCTATGCCCAGGTTAGACAGCTCACCTACTAAGGAATACAGAGATTGACTTATGCAAACGCACAAAAACAACAGAAAATAGCATTATGGTAAAGAATTACCAGCGCCAGCAACGGGTTGCGCGGCCAAGTTATCATCCCGCGAAGGAATAAAATTCCTCACAATACGGTGATACCAGAGCTCCTCGTCAGATTTCTTGGGAATAGTAGCCATCTTCCCACCTTCTCTTTCAAAAGCAACAACATACAAAGAAACAACTACAGGCGCAAGACCCTCCAACGAGTCAGATACCACCACATAATCACACCAGAAGTCAGAGGAATGGCGCATACCTTTCTTCTCTCCTTCCAGATTTTTGGCATTAGAAGATTGATCTTTCTCCACATCACTCTTTTTTGGCGCAGCAGTAGCAGCGGGCGCACGTATTTTCTTTTCCGGGCCTATGCCCAGGTTAGACAGCTCACCTACCAAGGAACACAGAGATTGACTTATGCAAACGCACAAAAACAACAGAAAATAGCATTAAGGTAAAGAATTTCCAGCGCTAGCAACGGGTTGCGCGGCCAAGTTATCATCCCGCGGAAGAATAAAATTCTTCACAATACGGTGATACCAGAGCTCCTCATCAGGTTTCTTGGGAATATTAGCCATCTTCCCACCTTCTCTCTCAAAAGCAACAACATACAAAGAAACAACTACAAAAGAAGAGAAGCAAAGGCAAATTCAAAAAAAAAAAAAAAAAAACAGAACACAAGAAAGGAAAGCAAACAGTGCAAACCCCAAATCTTACTTTTGCCATCCTCCATATACACCGGCTTCTCTTCACGGTTCATCCGCCAGTTCAGACTCATGCTAGCCCCAACCAGGGCTTTCTCCGGCAGTGCAATTGACGGAACGTCCTTCAAATCCTGGTACCAATTTTCAGAAAAAGGAGTCTGAATCGTCTCGGTTGGAACATCCTCTTTCCCCCTAAAAGTCATTCTCATCGGAATAACCCCAACTTTAATGAAAAAGAACTTTTGATTCTAGTCATGAAACGACTTTGGGGGTTGAAGCAAGATCTTTTTCGCAGATGCCCTTTGCATAAAAGAGTAGAATCCCTGAGAACAGTGCATTTGATGGAGCACTCAAAATCGAGGAACCAACGGTTCAATATGCATTGTACGACAAACAAATTCGAAATGACGAACCCTAACCATCTCAATAGGGTGCATCTGGGAGATATGGAACTTATAATAATCCAGAATATCAAGAAAAAATTTCGTTGCGGGCAATCGAAAATTGCCTGCAGAGAAAATGTCCCAAAATAAAGTGATATACCCGGCCGGAGCATCCGCCGCCGTTTGACCCGCGTCAGGGTACCGAGCACCCCAACTTTCCGAAAATTTAAAGTTTCAAATCAAACCATCGAAGGTTTCCCTAGACCACTTCAATGGTGGAAGATCGACAGCCATTTCTTCAGCAGAGTCTTCGTGATGATCTCCGGTTGACATAGAAGAGAGAAATCACAAATTTTTTCAAGAAACTGATAAAGGAGACGAAGAAGAAAAGGGCTTTCAAGAAAGCAATGATTAACGAAAATGAGCAATTGAAAAGATTTATATACTCACCACCATAAATAACCTAGATAACTGCAACAACACCTTTTTCGGAGTTGGCACAGTTATCCAAGCATCAGGGGCAAGTGGGAAAGAACAATAAACGCGAGTTCACACGCGCGTGGGACATACGGCCAGTAACGTACAACTGACAATGACAGCCTGTCACACGTCAACAGTCATTACTGTACCTTTCCACATGCCCAAAGTCAAGATTTTCAAAATTAGAATAATGAGCAAGAGTATCTTCTCCAAAAAAGATTCTCCACTTCCGCCCCAAAAACTTTACAGCAAAAAAATCACCTCTCTCTCATAGTCCAGTGCTCCACTTATTTGCATAAGAGCAACACTAGACTAGGGGGACTTGAAGGGTTAAGGTCCCAAAAACCTTGCTTCAAGTACTTGGGACCATACCACAACCTCGTCCTTCTAACCCTCTTTAGACCTTGCGCGGCCGCGCACTGGTCCTACAAAGAACTTAGAAAGAAAACAATATCCTACACCTGCGCGCCAAAAGGAAACTAGCAAATCCTTGCGCCAATCTCCATAACAGATAAGTATAAAAATCCTAACAAACACTTCCGCATAATCAATATCCAGACTTGGATAAAATAAACTTCTCTGATACCATACAATAAGGAGCCACATAGAATTACAGTTGTATTATTCTAGAAGGCTCCATCGTGCACCACCAGTCGGTTATAACCGAATGGCCACGTGGCATCATCCCAGGCTCCTTTGAAGTCACGATGATAGCACGGAATTGAAGAGAGATCTTCACTTGTCCACTTTCCACGTGGCAATACCCCAACCGTCGATCAAGATCGCGATCCGTGTGCTTTCACACTCGTTAGTGATTAACGAAAGGAAAAAATAACCGCTTACGGAAATAGCACTTTCCGTCAATATTTCACCAACAGGTTTTCCCGCCCAAACTTCGGCTATAATTAGAAAGATATTTCAGGTATAATTCTCAAGTTACATTCACTTCAGTTAAACTTCTTCTTCTTCATCAAACCCTGTACTTATTCTCACGCCGGAGGGTGGTCACGGAGAGAACCCCCATTCTCCCCGTGGCGAGTCTAACGGTGGTTGTTTTGCAGTTATTGTGAGAAGAAGAAGATCAGTCACCCACGAATCGGACGAGGATATTTAACCCTTTTATGTAGATTCAAACCCCCTGGTTCAGTTGATTCTGGTCAATTAAATCAGTGTTTCTTCATTGGCGCCCACCGATTTCTCAGTTTTATTCATTTCTTCTCGTTTCGATTCACTTTTACATCTTTGTTTTTCAAATGGAAGAAACTCCGATGAACCGTCAAACCGGCCCTCGGCCAAATTTCGCTCACAATACCTAAGTTGAAGGGATTGTGGAAGAGGCTTCGGATGATAATGAAGTTCAGTACACTGATAATCATCCGAATGATCCTGTCACTCCAGGAATGCATCCTGAAATTCCAATAAGCTCAATTCTACCTCCTGGAGAAACCCCTATCTCCTGGTATGTCAGATCCCAAGGAGCAATAAATGCTGTGTATGCACAACTCTGTGCACAAACTGCTCATCCCACTTAGTCACGAAGACCTGTATCTCGCACTCGAGCACCATCGGTGCCTCATGTTTCCCATCATGATGCACCATCACAAGTTCAGGTAGAAGACACGGAAGTTTACTCTAGATATCCAGCGAGATATGAACATACTCACTCCAAAAATCGACGAAGAGAGTATCACGATGAATCTCATTCTCACCGAAGGCAGACAGTTTACTCCAGGTTGGGCCCACGGCGGGACACCCACACCAATGAGTACGACAGAACATACCACGAAGGGGACAGTACAAGCGTGTTCAATCGGTTGCAACCGAATTACAAAAGTTGTAAACCTCGCGCGGTTTATAATCCTGAAGCAGAACACGATTACAATTTGATCTACCACCCGGCGGAGGCAGCAGAAAATTCCAAGTTCATCAGCGAAATCTGTCGCAACCCCCGATCCCTAATTCCCAGGAACGGGCGGACGCGATCTCAGAGTTTCGGTGGTATCAGGTTATTAAATCTCGCAGCGGAAATTACATCAGGACCGTAGTTAGGAAATGTTTATCAGAGTAAAACCACCTCATTTAATATTAATAATCACATGGGTAAAACCCAAGTTTCTTATTACAATACATTTATAGGGACAAACCCTATTTTATTGAATTTAAAACATCGTTTATTATGTAACTTTTATTGCCACGTTTTTCCCAAGCCTTCAGTGCTCTCCAGCTGGCTTTCATTAATTGGCTGTTCACATTGTGTTACCTGTAACGCGTTTTAAAAACATTTGTCAGTCGAAAATACTGGTGAGTGAATCCCAGTTTAATCAAGAAACATTTTATAAATTAAAACAGTATTGAGAGTGATCACATTGTTTATTTCTACACAATTACTCATTCAGTATTTGCCACTCGGCCAGATCTATGGCTATGGTCAAATTACCCATTGGCTAACTCGTCGTCCAATGGTAATACACTGTCATTCAGACTTACTACTACTACTCGTAGTAATAAATTTTGTATACAAAACCCCATAATACCGGCAGTAATTGAAGAACTACAAAGACTCAATCACCGCTTAATCACATTGTAAATAATTAAGGTTTTGTAAAACATTCCAAAAACATTAACAAAAAGAGGATAAACTCACATTGCTGTCTTAGGCTTTTCGTAAGGGTTTCCTGGATATAATCTATAATTTATACAAATGTACATTGGTTAGTACCATAACCCTTTGAAAATATTAATGATACCCTCCCCGAGACGGCATTCCAACAACTACGTCGGGCATAACCACGACAGTTGTTACGGAACCCTAAATCAATCGGGCAGCATAACTGTTACGAAACTAGGGTTATAATACTTACAACGGAGCAGAACCTCGCTAATTAGGGGTATAATACCCGAGTATTATAACTTTCCTACAGAAATTGTGATTCGAGATTGAAATGTGAGCGACGGAAAACGAAAACTGATGCGTTCTATTTATATTGCTGGATTCTGACTTTCATGCGGGCCGCGTAAGGTAAGGCTAAGCCTTACGCGGCCCGCGTCAACATGTGGTCAACATATAGCTTGTCCGGCTCACCAAGTAGACCCGCCACGATGTCGACACGTGTCGGCATCTGGTGTCTCTGCGTTGTAAGTCTCTCTCGCGGCCCGCGTTAACTATCTAGAACTCTTACGCGGCCCGTTTGAACTAAAGGATTCAACGATATCAGGTTTAGACCCTGATACAGCCCGCGTGAGATGTTGGGGTGAGTCTACGCGGCCCGCCTTAGCCCTATATTTCATGTTTTAGATTTATTTTATATGTTATAACATATTTCGGGCTCGGTTTTCACATACGGGGTGTAATTAAAGACATAATGAGACATTCTATAGTATACTAGAGTGTCGGAAATATTTACGAGGATATTGGTTTTACCGAGGGTTGTTACATTCTCCCCACCTTATTTAGAGCTCGTCCTCGAGATCTATTGGAATAAGTGTGGATATTTTCTTTGCATTTCTGATTCAAGCTCCCATGTATATTCAGGTCCTCTTTTGGAGTCCCACTTCACTTTGACTAGAACTAGTCTCTTATGCTTGAGATTCTTGACTTTCCTGTCTTCAATTTGTAGAGGTCTTTCTACAAACTTGAGTTGTTCATTTACCTCTATATCCTTAAGAGGTACTATTAGTGATTCATCAGCTAAAAACTTTTTAAGATTAGATACATGAAATACATCATGTATTCCTGCCATTTCCTTTGGCAGTTGTAGCTGATAGGCTACTGGTCCTATTCTTTTAATAATCTTAAAGGGTCCAACATACCTGGGACTTAGCTTTCCCCGTTTGATGAATCTTACCACTCCTTTCCAATGAGAGACTTTCAATAATACTTTATTTCCTACTTGAAATTCCAACGGTTTGCGTCGGTTATTGGCATAGCTCTTCTGTCGATCACGTGCTGCTTTCAGTCGTTCATTGACTTGAATAATTTTGTCGGTTGTTTCTTGTACTATCTCAGGTCCAGATAGTTGCTTTTCCCCAATTTCTGCCCAACAGACCGGGGTTCGGCACTTTCGTCCATAAAGTGCTTCGAATGGTGCAGCATTGATACTTGTGTGATAACTATTATTATATGAAAATTCTATTAAAGGTAAGTGATCATCCCAATTACCTCCAAAATCAATTACACAAGCTCTAAGCATGTCTTCCATTGTCTGAATTGTCCTTTCGCTTTGTCCATCCGTTTGTGGATGATAAGCCGTACTTAGTTTTAACTTGGTTCCCATTGCTTTTTGGAAACTTGACCAAAAATGAGATGTAAAGCGGCTATCCCTATCAGAAACAATTGATAAATGAATGCCATGTAAAGAAACAATTTCATTTACATACAATTTAGATAATTATTCCATGCTAATTGTTTCCTTCATTGGTAAGAAATGAGCTGACTTGGTTAACCTATCTACAATCACCCAGATTGTATCATTTCCTTTCTTGGTTTTGGGTAATTTAGTAACAAAATTCCCATTTCCACACCGGCATTTCTAATTGCTGTAACAAACCTGAGGGTTTCTGGTGTTCAGCTTTGACTTGTAAACATGTTAAACATTTAGAAACATAGGTTGCTATGTCCTTTTTCATTCCTATCCACCAGAAATTTTTCCTTAAATCCTGGTACATTTTATCACTTCCTGGATGCATTGTATACTTAGACTTATGGGCCTCTTCTAGTATACGATGACGTAGGTTTCCTAATTTAGGTATCCACATTCTCTTTTCATGGAATCTCCAAATTCCATCTGTCCCTTGTTCCAATTCTTTTAGCATACCTTTTAATTTTTCAGAATCCTCCTTGATTACTGATTCTTGTGCTTCTCTTATCTGATCATTTAAATCTACTTGCAGATTTAATTTAAGAGAACGTACTCTTTTTGGCTTTTCATGATACTTTCAGCTTAAAGCATATGCCACTATATTTGCTTTTCCTTCATGATACTGGATATCACAATCATAATCACTAAGAAATTCCATCCAACGTCTTTGTCTCATATTTAATTCTTTCTGCCCGAAAACATACCTTAAACTTTTGTGATCAGTAAATATGGTAAACTTACTACCATAAAGGTAATGTCTCCAAATCTTAAGAGCAAAAATTATGGCTCCTAATTCTAAATCATGGGTTGAATAATTCTCTTCATGATTCTTAAGTTGTCTAGATGCGTAAGCTATAACCTTTTGGCGTTGCATCAACACATATCCATAACCTAATTTAGAAGCATCACAATAGACTACAAAGTCTTTATTTCCTTCTGGTAACGCTAGTATGGGTGTATGGGTTAATCTTCGTTTAAGAATTCTAAAGGCTTCTTCTTGTTTTAATCCCCAGTCAAACTTAACAGATTTACAGGTTAGCTTAGTTAAGGGAATGGCTATTCTAGAGAAATTCTTAATAAATCTTCTATAATAACTGGCCAATCCTAAGAAACTTCTAACCTCGGTTGGTGACTCAGGGGTTTTCCATTTAGTAATCGCCTCGATCTTTGTTGGATCCACATGAATTCCTTCATGATTAACTAAATGTCCAAGGAATTGTACCTGTTCTAACCAAAATTCGCACTTAGAGAATTTAGCATAAAGCTTTTCCTTTCTTAACAAACTTAAAAGTGCGTGCAAATGCTTTGCATGATCCTCTTTACTCTTAGAGTAAATTAGAATATCATCTATGAAAACAATTATGAATTTATCCAAATATGGCTTACATATTCGGTTCATTATATCCATAAATGCAGCTGGGGCATTGGTTAAACCAAATGGCATGACAGTAAATTCATAATGGCCATACCTTGTTCTAAATGCGGTCTTAGGAATGTCCTCTTCCTGTACCTTTAATTGATGATATCCTGACCTTAAATCGATTTTAGAGAAAAATCGAGCTCCTTGCAGTTGATCAAACAGATCATCGATTCTCGGTAATGGGTACCGATTCTTAATTGTGACCTTGTTTAATTCACGGTAATCAATGCACATACGCATTGATTCGTCCTTCTTTTTAACGAAGAGTATCGGTGCTCCCCACGGCGACGAACTTGGTTGTATGAATCCTTTCTCTAACAATTCGTTTAATTGTTTCTTCAACTCCTGCATTTCTGCAGGTGCCAAACGGTAAGGTGCTTTGGCAATCGGTGATGTTCCTGGTATTAAATGGATTCTGAATTCAACTTCTCTATCCTGAGGTAGTCCTGGTAATTCTTCTGGAAATACATCTGAAAACTGCGATACTACTGGTATATCTTTTAAATCCTTTCCTTTAGTGTTAGTGATTATAGAAATCAAATACACTATAGAACCTTTTCTCATACAACTTGCAGTTTTCATCACAGAAATAAACTTAGTGGACCTAGAGATTTTATCTCCTTTAATTGTGATCATTTTACCTTTTGGTGAATTTACTTGAATTGACTTTTGATCACATAAAATACTAGCTTTATTGGCTATTAACCAATCCATTCCTAAAACAACATCGAATCCTGCCAGATTCATGGGATAAAGATTTGCAATAAACTTTTGATTTAAAATTTCTATGCTTGCTCCCTGCAAGATTTCAGAAATTCTAACGGTTTCTCCATTGGCTGTCTCTACTAAGCATTCTAGTGGTAGTTTAGTTAATGACTGATTTAAAATTTTGCAAAACGATGTATTAATAAAACTTTGGTTTGCACCAGAGTCAAATAATACTTTAGCAAAAACATCATTAACTAAAAACGTACCAGCTATGACCTCTGGAATCATCTTGGCTTCTTCTGCAGTCAGAACAAATGCTGTAACATTTTTATTATTCTTGTTGTCTGGAGCTGGAGCTAATTTTGGACAACTTAGCTTGATATGACCTTGTTCTCCGTAATTGTAACATACCCTGCTGTTAGCTTTTTTCCTGCATTTTTCTTCCTTGTGTCCCGATAGTTTGCAAAAGTTACAATATATGGAGCATCTTCCGGAATGCTTTCTTTTGCAATACCTACAGTAGGGTGCAGAGGTAGAACCTATATTTTTCCCACGGTTAAAATTTCCCGAACGAAATTCTTGGGTCAACTTCTGGGTTAGGTTCCTCTTTTGATCCTCTTCTCGGGTACGGACTAATTCATCAGTCAAGGTATTGGCTAGTTCTACAGTTTCTTCTATTGTTTGAGGTCTAGCTGCCTTGACTACGTGTCTTATCTCCCCAATTAATCCCCAAATATAACGAGAGATTAATACTGGTTCTGGTGAAGCAAGATTTGGCACTATCCTAGCATATTCGAAAAATAACTTAGTGTACCCCTTGCTATCCACACCAGTCATTCTAAGGTTTAGGAATTTGTTTGCTATCTGTTCTTTTTCATTAGGTGGACAGAATTTCCTTTCTACCTTGTTCTTAAATTCTTCCCATTCCATATTATAGGTTCTATCATTTCCTTTTGTTTGGAGGATAGTGTTCCACCATTCTAGTGCTGCATTCTTAAACAGATTAGAAGCAAATAGTATCTTATCTTCTTCAGCACACTTGCTTATTCTTAAGACTGCCTCAGTCTTTTCTATCCAGCCTACGGTTGCAATGGCCCCTTCGTTGCCCGAGAATTCCATTGATTTACATGACCAAAATTCCTTATAAGAACAACCATAAGGCATGGTTCTTCTTCTTTTGGGAATGGGCATTTGAAGTACAGGTCCATTGTTCACACTATTTTCTGGTTCGCTTGGTCGCTTACTGCTATGCTTACTTTTATTATCAACATCCTTAACAGTTTGAAGAATAAATGGCATTGCATCTATAATTCCTTGTGCTACTATGTGTTGTATAGCACTATTGTCCACTTGATTGTTATTGTTATTGATGCTTGGATTCTCATTAACCACGTTAATGTTACTCTGGTTATCATTATTCAGATTTCCTTGATTTCCTTCGTCGGCCATCTGAATTTTAAACATTTATCCCATATTAATATCACAAATAATAGGTAATATAGTTAATCACATGACACGTAATTTAGCCAACGTCGATCATTGCGACTTGCATGGTTGTAAAAGTCCCGCCTAGGCTCCGAGTACTCCCCGAGTACTCGCTACAAGGTAGGTTGCCGAGGCACGAGTACTGTTCTCCCAGGCCAATTACTCCCCGAGTAATCTCCGCCTAAGCCGAGTACCTCCCGAGTACTCCCGAATCCGACTAGGGAGCGCCTAGCGACTTTTGCAACCATGGAGACTTGTACTCTATTTTCATATACTATGCGTCTATTACACACTAGTACAGAAATAAAGATTACAATACCAACAGAAAGAAATTTACACTAATAATAATATGCATCCGTACACACATATTTTATTTTATTTTATTTTTATTATATTATATTATTATTATAATATTATTACTACCATCGTTTCACCATCTCATTCACGGATATGGATTTATCCAAAAATCCATATTGCGCTCATCGTATTTCCATACGAGACGCTCTCCCACCTGACGCATTCTCTCACTGCTTTCTAAAATTTCCTCCCCAAAAGTCCTAAGTTCTTGAACGTTTTCTGCACTCATTGGGGGTGCAGGTTCTCGGACTGGGTTTGGAATCTGGGGTGCGGGTTCCTGATATGGGGGTGAAAGTTCCTGAAATCGGTAAGGATCCTCTAAAATTTCCCTAATATATTCATCTTGATAATAGGGATCTAAAGGGTCCATACCTGGGAAGGCTTCTATGTTCTGTATGGGTGGGTATTCCTGGATAGGGTAACGTTGCACAAAGTCCCTATTGTCGTCCCACCATGGGTCATAATTTGGATCTAGGGGGTTTGGTGCGGGTACCCTAGGAATTTCTTCTGGGTTAAAATCATGCATCTCCACCTGGTTTTCCTGGTTTTCTATCTCCATGGGTTGATCTGGGTTTTGTGGTTATGGGGCTACTAGTTGTTCCAGACTTGGGTCAGCAGCAGTTGTAGCTAAGATATGGAAATTAGCTAGGCTTCTATTAAGCATATCCTGTGTATGGTCATCGGTTCTACGCTTAGCAGCTGCTAGAACTCTTTGCTGTTGCAACTTTGGCATTCTCTTCCTACGAGCAAAAGCTTCCTTACTGAACCATCCTCTTTTCTTATTAGGGAATGGCTCTTCTGACTGAGCTCTAAAAGCAAACACTCCTTCTTCCTGATCAGCAGAATACCCAGAAAGGGCAGGCTGTGATGAAGTACCTTCACTCTTAGGTGATTCAGACAACAGACGACTCATGTCTGAGGGTCCTTGATCGCTCATACTGTAAACTAACAAATAGTCAAATAACACATAACCAATAAATACAGTTATGCACGTATTTCCATAATTTATTTCCTAACACAAAATTTATAATTTTAAGTGTCAGCAGAACACTTCTTTGGCTCAGACCAGTGGCTAGGCTCTGATACCACTTTCTATCGCAACCCCCGATCCCTAATTCCCGGGAACGGGCGGACGCGATCTCAGAGTTTCGGTGGTATCAGGTTATTAAATCTCGCAGCGGAAATTACATCAGGACCGTAGTTAGAAAATGTTTATCAGAGTAAAACCACCTCATTTAATATTAATAATCACATGGGTAAAACCCAAGTTTCTTATTACAATACATTTATAGGGACAAACCCTATTTTATTGAATTTAAAACATCGTTTATTAGGTAACTTTTATAGCCACATTTTTTCCAAGCCTTCAGTGCTCTCCAGCTGGCTTTCATTAATTGGTTGTTCACATTGTGTTACCTGTAGCGCGTTTTAAAAACATTTGTCAGTCGGAAATACTGGTGAGTGAATCCCAGTTTAATCAAGAAACATTTTATCAATTAAAACAGTATTGAGAGCGATCACATTGTTTATTTCTACACAATTACTCATTCAGTATTTGCCACTCGACCGGATCTATGGCTATGGTCAAATTACCCATTGGCTAATTCGTCGTCCAATGGTAATGCACTGTCATTCAGACTTACTACTACTACTCGTAGTAATAAATTTTGTATACAAAACCCCATAATACCGGCAGTAATTGAAGAATTACAAAGACTCAATCACCGCTTAATCACATTGTAAATAATTAAGGTTTTGTAAAACATTCCAAAAACATTAACAAAAAGAGGATAAACTCACATTGCTGTCTTAGGCTTTTCGTAAGGGTTTCCTGGATATAATCTATAATTTATACAAATGTACATTTGTTAGTACCATAACCCTTTGAAAATATTAATGATACCCTCCCCGAGACGGCATTCCAACAACTACGTCGGGCATAACCACGACAGTTGTTACAGAACCCTAAATCAATCGGGCAGCATAACTGTTACGAAACTAGGGTTATAATACTTACAACGGAGCAGAACCTCGCTAATTAGGGGTATAATACCCGAGTATTATAACTTTCCTACAGAAATTGTGATTCGAGATTGAAATGTGAGCGACGGAAAACGAAAACTGATGCGTTCTATTTATATTGCTGGATTCTGACTTTCAGGCGGCCCGCGTAAGGTAAGGCTAAGCCTTACGCGGCCCGCGTCAACATGTGGTCAACATATAGCTTGTCCGGCTCACCAAGTAGACCCGCCAAGATGTCGACACGTGTCGGCATCTGGTGTCTCTGCGTTGTAGGTCTCTCTCGCGGCCCGCGTTAACTATCTAGAACTCTTACGCGGCCCGTTTGAACTAATGGATTCAACGATATCAGGTTTAGACCCTGATACCGCCCGCGTGAGATGTTGGGGTGAGTCTACGCGGCCCGCCTTAGCCCTATATTTCATGTTTTAGATTTATTTTATATGTTATAACATATTTCGGGCTCGGTTTTCACATACGGGGTGTAATTAAAGACATAATGAGACATTCTATAGTATACTAGAGTGTCGGAAATATTTATGAGGATATTGGTTTTACCGAGGGTTGTTACAAAATCGTTTTCGCTCCCTTGGAAAAAGCAAAACTCCCATCCAATGTGGGCAAGTTCAATGGCATGACAGATCCGGATGACCATCTTCGGGTCTTCACTAGTGTAGGTTTTGTAGGGGGATGGACCTTACCAATGTGGTACCATCTATTCATCCAGACTCACACAGGTTTCGCGCGACTATGGTTCGATAACCTGCCTATTGGGAAGATAACATCATGGATAGACCTGCGAGAAAAATTTTTAGTACACTTCAGCCAACAGAGGAGGTCTATCCGAGATACTGCAGACGTGATGAATATCTGGCGACGCGACGACGAGAGCTTAGAAGATTTTATCACACGCTACAACAAAGAAGTGCTTGAGATAGGAGATGTTCATGAGCACTTGATCAGAGCGCAGTTTAAGTATGTCTCCGTTGTGACGACATGATAAAAGTTTTGTCCGGAACGGAGGGGTTACCAAAGAGCTGGGAGAAGCTGATGGCGGCAGCCAAAGTGTACGCCCAGACAGAGAAAAACCTCAGCACTAACAGACCACCACCACCGCACAGTCGCCCAACAGACATGGGCCCAAGCAGCGGAAAAAAGTTTAAAAAGAATTGGCGCGACTCGAATTCTGGAAACTACTCATCTGAAGACGCGCGATCTACCATAAACAAGCTCGCTGCGCAAAGAGAGACAATCCAGGAAAACAGAGAGAGGCAGGGGACCCCTCTGACCAAAACCCTGGCGGAGGTGCTAAGCACCGAAGACTACCAGTTCAAGACCCCTCCACCAATGAAGAATAAGCGCGGCCAAGATCCAAATCAATAATGTGACTATCACATAGATAATGGTCACACTACCAACAACTGTATCTCTCTCCGCACTGAAATTGAAAAAGCGCTCAAAAGTGGCGAGCTCACCCACTTGTTGCAGAATGTGCGGAAGGATATAAAGCAAATTACTCGCGACGAGGAGGGCCCGAGTAAGAAGGCAAAGAACTAAGCAGCATACTATAGTCTCCTCGCAGGTTGGTCAAGTTCTGTAGCTTATCAATTCATGGCGAGGACTATAGTATGAGTAAGTTAAGTTTCATGTAATTATCCTAAAATAGACGAATTTGTACCACGGCCTTTGTGCCCTATCATGAATCAAAATAAAGTTTCTATTATCTCTGTGTTTATTACAAAGTGCATGCAATTCCTTTTGGTAAGCGCAAAAACATTATGGTAGATATAATACAAGTCTCATGAGCGGTCAGCGATCACACACATCGCGCAAGACCTTACGTTCACACATGAGCTTTATACCACCTTTATTCGCCTTACCAACTCAAAGCAATTTTACTCATGCAAAATATTGTAAGCTAAAACACATTTCATACTAGTTACCGGCGCACCACACGCCTTAAAAACTATAAATGTACACGGCAGTGTATTAACTAAAGTTACTTGCGCAGCAAAGCATTAACAAAACAGGGATCCACATCCCAAAACCTACAAGTTAATTGTTCATACAACCACAAAGAAAACCTAAGCTAGGTCTTCATCTTCATCTTCTCCGTCTGGGAAGATTTCTTTCAATTGCGCCACATGGTCTTCAGACTGCAACGCAACATTTATAAGATCCATAACCGGGAGCTGTAAATTATTAAATTCCGTCTTCGCAGCAGCAAGGGCAGCATCTGTATTAACACCATGAGTAGCAGACTTGCTAGTATCCCAGTCAACCTTCAAAGCATTAACCACATGGTGAGAACATTCCGCGTACCCTTGGGCATAGCCATCATTCCGCGCAGCAACCAACAAACGCGCAACCGTTTTGTCTAGCTCCTCAGAATTCAGAACTGATTCGGCAACCTGCACAAAAAAGGAAAAGCAAAGTAAGAAGACGCGCAAAACATCTCCGAGAATTACAAAAGAAAGAAGACACTTACACTTGCAATTCCGCGTTCTTTCAGCCATAACATGTCACTTTTCAGCGGTTCAAGCTCATTCTCCGCCGTCGCCCACGCAGTTTCAGAATGTTCTAACTTTTCTTAGGTTTCGGAAAGACGGCGGGAAGTTTCAGCCTTCTCAGTCCGCTCAAGCTCCAGGTTTTTCTTAGCGGACTCAACTTCCGCCTTCAGTTGTTCCTGCTCAGATAGTAAAGCAATAAGTTCTTCTATCTCCTTATCTCTAAGGGCAAGAGTAGCGCATGTATGTACCTCTCGTTGTTCACTTCTTTCCATATGCGAACGCGCTTCAACTCGCGCGGCTTCAGCATCAACTTTTTCCTTCTTCAATTTTTCGATCTTCGCATCCTGTTTCTTCAACTTTTCAACTTCTGCTTTAAGATTGTTGATAACATTACGGAGACCCATCTTCTCAGCATTATCCTTCTCACCGATCTTTTTCCAAGTTTTGCGCTCCTCGGAAAGAAGGGCAGCTTCAGCTTCCGCCTTTCTCTTCCACCCCGCAATAGACCATTCCTCAGTTTTCTGATCATTCTCAAATTTTGCCTGATCACCTTCTAGTTTAGCCCTCAACTGGGTAGCTCGGGCCTCATCCTCAGCAGCTTTCTTCTTGGACGCCTTAAAAGCAGCCCACTCCTTATGCATACTTTGTCATTCACGCACTATACAGTGCGTAGTGGATGTATAGCTAGCAGCCTCTTCAAGGTAGGCATGATAAGTCTGCTCATGAGGGCGCCCTTCTTGGAACTTGATCTCCCCAGGGGGAAAGGTCCCATGCAACCACTCTCGGCACACATGCCAGTCAGAGAAAGTATCCCCTTTCTTCAACTTCCACACCGGCGTGTGAACTTTGTCAGCTTGTTTCTCCGAATAGCATCTGTAATAGTAATCCCCCAGAGTTTCATCCGGGCGGATAGGAGAATTTTCATTAGATTGAACAAAAGAACCTTGGTTCCCACAAGGATTCTTTTCAACATTCTCAGAACCAGAAACCACAGAAGGAGACGTTGTTATAGGGATCTCTTGAGCAGATTTCCCTTTCTCCGCGTCTTGAGCAGCAAATTCAGGAGTTTGTGGATGACCAGCACCAACGTCCACAACCCCCGGGCTGGTAATTTTCTCTGCATCAACAGCAACATCAGCTGGTTTTTCAGCCTCAGGGTTCTCTGCCCCAACAGTCTTCTCCGCCTCATTCTCAGGAATCTCAGCGCTCCCCAACGGCTCGTTAACAGGGACGCGAGGAGGAGAGGGCAGAAGCTCCTCATTGACCACAGATGATGGCTCCGTTTGAACAGGAGAATTTGGTTTTTCTGCAGAAACAAAGATATATGTTACAAATATTCAATACGCACAAAGGAAAACAAAGAAGAACACTCACCAAGAAGCGGGTTCAAGGTAAAGGCATCAAGATTGCCCCTTTTGGTGATTTTCTTCCTCCGAACCTTCTTGTCAGGCTGACCTTCAGCTTCAGCATCAGTTTGATTTCTCTTTCCCACCTTCCTCCTCAGCAGATGCTCAGGACTCGACTCTAAGTCGATAGAATCATCAGGGTTCGACGGAGGGATGTCAGCAGTATCCCTTGGTTCCGGTTTAGGTTTCCTCAGAACTGCAGGCGCAAGACCCTCCAACGAGTCAGATACCACCACATAATCACACCAGGAGTCAGAGGAATGGCGCATACCTTTCTTCTCTCCTTCCAGATTTTTGGCTTTAGAAGATTGAGCTTTCTCCACATCACTCTTTTTTGGCGCAGCAGTAGCAGCGGACGCACGTATTTTCTTTTCCGGGCCTATGCCCAGGTTAGACAGCTCACCTACTAAGGAACACAGAGATTGACTTATGCAAACGCACAAAAACAACAGAAAATAGCATTATGGTAATGAATTTCCAGCGCTAGCAACGGGTTGCGCAGCCAAGTCATCATCCCGCGGGAGAATAAAATTCCTCACAATACGGTGATACCAGAGCTCCTCATCAGGTCTCTTGGGAATAGTAGCCATCTTCCCACCTTCTCTCTCAAAAGCAACAACATACAAAGAAACAACTACAAAAGAAGAGAAGCAAAGGCAAATTCAAAAAAAAACAAAAAAAAAAAACAAAACACAAGAAAGGAAAGCAAACAGGGCAAACCCCAAATCTTACTTTTGCCGTCCTCCATATACACCGGCTTCTCTTCACGGTTCATCCGCCAGTTCAGACTCATGTTAGCCCCAACCAGGGCTTTCTCCGGCAGAGCAATTGACGGAACGTCCTTCAAATCCCGGTACCAATTTTCGGAAAAAGGAGTCTGAATCGTCTCGGTTAGAACATCCTCTTTCCCCCTAAAAGTCATTCTCATCGGAATAACCCCAACTTTAATGAAAAAGAACTTTTGTTTCCAGTCATGAAACGACTTTGGGGGTTGAAGCAAGATCTTTTTTCGCAGATGCCCTTTGCATAAAAGAGTAGAATCCCCGAGAACAGTGCATTTGATGGAACACTCGAAATCGAGGAACCAACGGTTCAATATGCATTGTATGACAAACAAATTCGAAATGACGAACCCTAACCATCTCAATAGGGTGCATCTGGGAGATATGGAACTTATAATAATCTAGAATATCAAGAAAAAATTTTGTTGCAGGCAATCGTAAATTGCCTGCAGAGAAAAAGTCCCAAAATAAAGTGATATACCCGGCCGGAGCATCCGCCGCCGTTTGACCCTCGTCAGGGTACCGAGCACCCCAACTTTCCGGAAATTTAAAGTTTCGAATCAAACCATCGAAGGTTTCCCTAGACCACTTCAATGGTGGAAGATCGACAGCCATTTCTTCAGCAGAGTCTTCGTGATGATCTCCGGTTGACATAGAAGAGAGAAATCACATTTTTTTTCAAGAAACTAATAAAGGAGACGAAGAAGAAAAGGGCTTTCAAGAAAGCAATGATTAACGAAAATGAGCAATTGAAAAGATTTATATACTCACCGCCATAAATAACTTAGATAACTGCAACAACACCTTTTTCGGGGTTGGCACAGTTATCCAAGCGTCAGGGGTGAGTGGGAAAGAACAATAAACGCGAGTTCACACGCGCGTTGGAAATACGGTCAGTAACGTACAACTGACAATGACAGCCTGTCACACGTCAACAGTCATTACTGTACCTTTCCACATGCCCAAAGTCAAGATTTTCAAAATCAGAATAATGAGCAAGAGTATCTTCTCCAAAAAAGATTCTCCACTTTCGCGCCAAAAACTTTACAGCAAAAAAACACCTCTCTCTCATAGTCCAGTGCTCCACTTATTTGCATAAGAGCAACACTAGACTGGGGGGACTTGAAGGGGTAAGGTCCCAAAAACCTTTCTTCAAGTACTTGGGACCATACCACAACCTCGTCCTTCTAACCCTCTTTAGACCTTGCGCTGTCGCGCACTGATCCTACAAAGAACTTAGAAAGAAAACAATATCCTACACCTGCGCGCCAAAAGGAAACTAGCAAATCCTTGCGCCAATCTCCATAACAGATAAGGATAAAAATCTTAACAAACACTTCAGCTTAATCAATATCCAGACTTGGATAAAATAAACTTCTCTGATACCATACAATAAGGAGCCACACAGAATTACAGTTGTATTCTTCTAGAAGGCTCCATCGTGCACCACCAGTCGGTTATAACCGAATGGCTACGTGGCATCATCCCAGGCTCATTTGAAGTCACTATGATAGCACGGAATTGAAGAGAGATCTTCACTTGTCCACTTTCCACGTGGCAATACCCCAACCGTCGATCAAGATCGCGATCTGTGTGCTTTCACACTCGTTAGTTATTAACGAAATGAAAAAATAACCGCTTACGGAAATAGCACTTTCCGTCAATATTTCACCAACTGGTTTTCCCGCCCAAACTTCGGCTATAAATAGGGATAATTCAGGTATAATTCTCAAGTTACATTCACTTCACTTACACTTCTTCTTCTTCATCAAACCCTGTACTTATTCTCACGCCGGAGGGTGGTCACGGAGAGAACCCCCATTCTCCCCGTGGCGAGTCTAATGGTGGTTGTTTTGCAGTTATTGTGAGAAGAAGAAGATCAGTCACCCATGAATCGGACGAGGAGATTTAGCCCTTTTATGCAGATTCAAACCCCCTGGTTCAGTTGATTCCGGTCAATTAAACTAGTGTTTCTTCACCTATCGATTTTGATGAATCGTTTTCCATCGCGATCTATGAGTAAATGAAGAAGCCGACATTACATATTCAGATAGGGCTGTTGTGCGGATAAACTGATTAAAGTCTTCAGCCGCTTGGGGGTTGAATTTTGAATTCTTCTGTTCTCTGGGTTCTCGTACATAGTTGAAATCCCCCAAAAAATCCAATGACCGTTCGAGGAGTTCATAAGGTCAATAACAGTCGACCATAAGATCCTCTTTAGATTTAAATCTTGTGGAGATTATGCATTCTTCTAAGTTCGCCCATGGTTGCATGAAAGAATCTGTTTGACACTCATGTTTTTTGAACAAAAACCCAAGAATCCCATATGTTTAGAAGACCGTCCGATCTCCCATCGGCATTTACTGACTCATATTCAAAAGAGGCATTTCCCTAAAAAGAACTGACCTGTAAGTTTGTTGAATCGTTGAATTGCGACTCTTGTATAGCAATGTAGCTGATGTTGTTGTTTCTTCTTAACTCCCTGAAGTGCTTCGTCTGCATGGAATCACCCGCCCCCTATATTTGAAGCTAAATAATTCATTGAGGAATGATTGGCACCTGCTCTCCAATAACCTGTTGTCTCAATTTATCCTTGTTATCAGACATATTGAAACCAAAACATTTTCCAACCTCCTTAGTTAGGTTGACCTCTGTTTCCGTAACGTGATTTTCCGATGAAATATCCCAGTGACCGACCGAGAGTTGATTCCATCAGCGTAGCCCTCATTAGATTTACTTTTGTTTCTGGAACAATCACTGGTTCTATGTACCCAGAGAGCATCCTTCATTTTCATGGGATGAAACCGGAATTTCGCTTTGCGTGTATTGCCTTTACGGCCAGCTGACGGTGACACCTGGTTTGGGACGATGTTAATAGATGGTGGGTGGATGTTTAGATCGATTGGGTGTACCTCATTCACTTCATTTTCTAGCAGCTCCCTAATATTAAAGGGGCCGGGAGACACTGGGTCCACCTGTTAATTCGAGATGGGCTTGGGAATAGGTGTAGATGAATTGGGTTTAGAGGGTGGGGGGTCTCCTGAATGCAGACATCCTCGTTGAAAAGCTCATGAAGGCCCAAAGCGGAGTTCTTAGCCCGAATGTCGATGGGCTTTATTCGGGGTAGAGGAGGGGGAGTGTCATACGGCCTACTGAGGATCCATCAGTGTTAGAAGGTGGGCCCCCTTACTGGAACTGCAAACGTTAAAGAGAGAATCTCCTAGGGATTTTGAACCCGCCAAATTGTCTGGTGACACCATAACTAACTTCCCACCATGCTTTTGCATGCTCGAGGTAGACTCTAGTGAACAAAGAACATCAATCAATTTTCTCATTTATGTGATTAGGATAGTTCGTTTTGTTTTTTAGCATACCTATATAGCCTGGTTCACCTTGACAGAGTTTCAACTTGCACCTCTTTTGGCTCATTGTCTTGATAATGATAACAACCTTCTCTTTAAAAATCTAGTCACCGCCATAGATCGCTTGAGGTCTCATCAAAACCTAAACATCACATGTCACTTCTCATAACAACCATACTACCATATGATGGTTCACATTCAGCACAATTAAAGCATAGAAACTAATCATTGTATCGCCACCCATGTGCCACATTGTCACCCGGCAACGTCAAATCTCGTCGAAAAAAAAAAACTAACTAGACAATCCTTTTTGATTGCATGCGGCCTAAACAACTTAAAAACCCCAAAACGGTTAAAAAACACACAAAAAAAACTCTTTATGCTCCAAGCTACATGTCGCTCCTCATCTTTAGCTTATAGAAGAATGTTAGACTATCATCATTCTTATAACTCGCTGATCATATGTCAAAAGAATTGCCACGCTATGGTTTCTAGGGATCAAGTGAGCAATCGGTACTAGGTACCGCAAAATACCGTTACCGAACCGTACCGTATCAATCGAATTCGGTATCAATTTGACCCCCATATTTGGCGTTTTTCGGGATCAGTACTTTCGGTTCGGTACAGTATTTTACCTAACCGTACCGAACACTTTGGGTACCAGTACGTGTACCCATTATTGGCGATTTCAAAGTTGATACTTTTGGCACCTGTACTAAGCTCATCCCTAATGGTTTCATAATTCGATCCCCTTGTGATGCATATCTGTCAAATATTGAATAACAAGTTTTAGGCAAGTGAATTCACCTTCATCGTCCACATGTATATAATGCGACAGAATTGGGGACTTGATGTTTTCACGACCATACCAGGAATCGTGAATACTGGCGGTCCAGTCGAACCCTTTTAATCCGAACTATCATTGAGTGGCGGCTATCAATTTAAACAGTGGACATCTTTTGTTCAGTTTTTCACAGCCACCTCAACTTCAAAGAAAGATTACGAAGCGGTGCACAGATTAGAGGTATGAGAAAGTAAAATTAAAAGAGGGACCATCACAATTTTCGCCTTCGAAGCATTGATGATTATATGAACATGTTACATGGAGTGGGTTTATCGATGTGATGGAACTGACGACACGATGCTGGTCTTTTTCAAGTTTTCTCATCTCCACCGGTTATCCTTTTAATAAATAAATCTTATTTTCACAATTGATGATGATGCCATCCTGTTTTTAAAACCGGTCCAACTACTGAACATATAGAGACCAGCTCTATTACTGGTCCGGTTTTAAACGCTTGGCTCTTTTATTCTGGGTAATATAAATTTCGAATCTGCTGACGACCTATCCAACCCGCTCATATTTCCACCAACACCAAATAGCCAAAGTAAACTGATACTGTAATTTTGATAATATACCTTGGTCAGAGATCTCTCTTCCCTTCCCTTTGTTGATCCATAACACATACTACAAAACTAAAAACTTCACAAGTCTGTAAATAAACAACGAAACCATGCATGCATGACACCCCAATTGTTTAAAAATAAATCGTGACCAGTTATGTCCTAAAATAGCTCCATCAACTGCTGAACGACATCTGCAACAACAAACAACACGATGTCAATAGTCTAGGACGACAACTAAAAAGCAAAAGGGTAAAAACCAAAGTCACAAATTTAACCGATTTAACATACCCTTGAGCACTGATGGTGGTGTGTAGAACTCTTGCCAAACATTTTGACATGAAGTAAGATCCATATTTAATGATCTTGCAGCAAGATATGCAGCTCCAGCAGCAATCTGGTGTGGTTTAAACTGAAGCCAAAGCGAGCTACGCAACCTATATAAAACAATTTTAGAAAATAACACAAAACGAAAAGACTAGTCGATAACAGCTTACTAAACAACCATATGATGCTTAACAAACCATTTGTAGCTATAGAACGAACGATCAAGATCTGGCACATCAGCTTTAAAGTTTCTAGTAATTACCATAACTGTAACGTGACCATATGAAACGTCGAATCGAGTGTCACAAGTTAGAAGGCGGATTAAAGCAATTTTCTCTTACCACAAAAGAAAGCAGCATCTGGTGAACATTTTTCCATGCATCTTGGCAGAATTGAATCCGTGCATTTAATTGAATAAGCCGAAGCAACTAATTTGGCTAATATTGTCATCCTAAGAAAGCCTTCTTTCTGTGGATGCTTGCCAATATGCATGTTTAAATCTAAGATTTTATTTTCTTTTTTCTCGAACAAAGCTTGCAGCAGCTCTAATAAGCTAATTTGGCCCACTAACCCACTTACGTGCTACACAGACTCCAAGCATGAAATGTGCTTACTGGAGACTTTGACTCGTTTGCTTATACTTTCCCTCTAAAATGTAAAAGAGTAAATTCAAATAAACTGGTTAAAATAGAACGAATTGAACTGGTCAGAAGTCACCAAAGATGTATTCAAATTGCATAAAACCTCCAAAACTGTTCTACTACAAAATCAAAGCAACTTTATTGCGTTAACTATAAGTGGAGTTTAAAAAAAGAAAAGACCAAAAATTGTTTAAAACCCGACCAACCAAACCATTTGAACACATTTGCAAAATTACCTGTTTTGACCTTGACACGTTTTAAACTTTTAATCTGTTACTCACCAAGCCCAAACCACCCTTTTTTCTATCTCTAGTGCCTCTACTGCGTACACTTTGCGCAAGACAAACCTTCCCGTATGTTACATCTTTCATTTGCCTCATAATCATCCAACCAATTGTAAGATGTTAGATTTACTAACTAGCACGTCAACTATTATGTACAGTTGGAAGTCAGATAGTCATGTCAACTGAAAATACCAATAAAAGAATTAGGTTAAAGTGAGCAATGTTTTTTTACTAATAAAGTTGTACTTATACTCGGTAAAAGATAACTTACTATTGACACCACCTAGATGCACGTATCATACTACTCCTGGTGCCAGTAACCGCATAGTAGCATCATAATACAATATTACCAAAAATTTATTTAACATTTAGTGACACTGTTAGAATTCAGAGGGACTTACAAGAGTATAAGACACATCCGAAACATAGTAAAAGAAAAAGAAAAAAAAGACAATGAACCCGACCACGTTTTGACTATTTATCAACCACCAACACCTGCCCATTTTAACCCTATACAAGATTCTTCACCTAGTATAGATATAATTACCAGAACTGCACTATAACAATAAACATGCACATAGTAAAACTTATAAATAATCCACCATTAGTCCACTACAATTAAAAAAACCGATACCCAGCTCACTGTCACACCAAAACAGCAGTCACAATCCACCATTAAAACAGCTGTCCAACCGGATTGCGAATGAGAACTTACAACTTACGATAAATTTCACTCTAAGATGAAATATGACATGAACATAGTTTCAAGATCATGTGTATAAATTACAAAACATCAGAATTCTACCTTAAATGCTGTCCTATAAATTCTAATACGTGGTATGTATATAGCAAATCGCCCTTATTGAAAAGGGTACACCATGCAAAATTGCAAATCGCCCTTATTGAAAAGGGTACACCATGCAAAATTGCAAATCAGTTGGTAGTTTATTAAAGAAACTAAAAATACACATGCACTTCATCATCAAACTTGTTTCTTTACTCTTTTATTAGTCTATTCAGACAGAATAACAATTCTTTTGGATGAGGGAGTTGATCAGGGCATATTTATGATAGTTTTTTCAAACCTATAGATTTGTAAATTTCTTTTTGGTTTCATCATAATTAACCTCCAGCCAAACTGCAGGTTTGGGTTCAGCCTTTTAGCAAAAGTACACGGTTCGGTTTTATGGTAAAACCGAAACCGTAACTGAAATGTTCGGTTTTTGGTTTTTAAAAACCCTTCGGTTTCGGTTTTTAGGTCTTAGCAACGGTTTGGTTCGTTTTTTGGAACAAAATTATGTAAGATTCAAAAATTAAAAGTATAATCCAAGGTTTAAGAATCTTTCTTAGATGCTTACATTTAAGTTATTATATTTAACCTTCTAATTAATATTGTTCACATAAACCTAACCTTCTAATCAATATTTATGTTTCTCCAAAGTGTTTATTAAGACATTTATTTATAATACTTTGAGAATCATGTGATATTTATGTTAAAACTTTGTTATTTCGTGTAGGTATTAGATTAAAAATTTCAAAGATAAATAAACATGTTAATGTTTTTATTATGAATACTTAACGTCTTAACATTCAAGAGTAAAACTAATATATAACCTCGGTTTAAAAAAGCGCGCCTTAAGGGCGCTTAAGCGCAAAGCGACCCTAGGCGCAAAGAGCTGCGCCTTGTGTGACATAAAGCGAGCTCTGTACAGAAAGCGCACAAAAAGCGAGCTTTTTTGGAGAAAAAATCCCACTGAGGCGCGTGCTTTTTGTACAGGTGTTTTTGTGCTTTAATGTGTTATACATGCAGCTAAAATGGTTGTACATTATATGATTTATACATTAAATCATATATAAACCTTATTTATCACTTTATTTTGGGTAAGGGGTGATATATATAAAAAATATATATAAGCACTTTGCGCCTCACGTAAGAAAAGCCCACCGCTTTTGCGATTTGCGCTTTGATTTTAGACCTTGTCGCTTTTGTGCGCTTCACGCTTTTTTAAACCAAGTATATAACATTAAAAAATGATTTTTAGGTAATTCGGTTCGGTTCGGTTTTCATAAAATGCAAAAGCGTATCCGAACTGTAAATTTCGGTTCGGTTTTTTGTGCGGTTTGGTTAAATCAGTTTTTTTCCAGCTACAGTTTGCTTTTTTCGGTTTTCTGCTCACACCTAAGCAGAACTATGAATACCCCCTAGGTTAGAAATCATGTTAAGAAAGAAATTCAAAGAAACTGCATCCAAACACATCGGTTGTTCAACTTCAGTGAGAAATAAAACTGCATATCTATCCACCAGCTAAGAAAATCATACAGGCGTGCATGCATGCTACTCTTCTATTGACCCTGCAATTATATTTCAATCCAAACAAATCAATATTTAACAAGGACAACTACACATGGCAAGTGTACAAGAGAACAGAAGAAAGATTACTGGATCAAGTAGAAAAGTGCACAAAATAAAGCCAATCTTCATAGTAGCCTGTTATCTAACATTATTCCATATTTCCATAATATTCAAACAGCATAGGCACCATCACACTTAAAATTCATAGACGATTCTATTCAAATTGCAAAAAATTTGTTATAAGGAAGAATCATTGCTTACCCTTCACTAACCAAGCTCAATGCAAGGTTGACCAAAAGTGACTGTGCAAGCCCTAATTTGTCAAGAATCGATGTAAGATGAGCATATGGATGCTGCACGTTAAGCTCAAAATTTAGAGTTGTTAAAACCATTTGCTCAGCTTCAAGCACCCTCTCTCGGTATTGATCATACCAATCCTGTTAAATACTGGTACATTAGACACAAAGAACTATACAAATAACAAAAATAATACAAAAGTTATGTACTCACCACAGGGAGTAAATAGCAGAGTACATTGAAATCCTGCTTGTGAAAGATTTCAGAAGATGCTCTCAAGACGTTGTTCAGAGGGCAAGGTGTTTCTTCAGACTTTGCAGCAAGAAAAAGTGTAGCAGTAGCAATCAACTGCCGAATAATTTTTTCAAAAAAAGAAATCAATACTAAACAGAAAAACAACCTGCATGGCCGAATATTTTTTTCCAAAAAAGAAATCAATAATAAACAGAAAAACAACCTGCACACAATGAGCAATTAAGTAGTAACATCTAAGATACAAGAAGTTTCAGAAGGTAACATTATTTCTACAATCATAGTTCGATAAATTCTCTTAAGTACGAAAACTTAACATCATTAAGCGTTGCTATGTTTAGTTTTTACCAAAGAGATATATTAACTTACAAATCTATCATGTGAAGCATGTGACCGCCGGACAAAAAACCGGTGGCATAGAACCATAGCAGTTCCAATAGTAGTTTGTGGCCTGTAATAATAAGTAAAGAACATTGTCAAATAATGAAGTGAGCACAATCAGACAAAGGTTTATACTGCCTACTGTTATATTAAATTTAAACATGCTCCGCTTACAGCTCAAGGAGAAGTCCAAGGTTCTGAAGAAACGCACAGTAAGAATACCGTAAATGTGTTTCCTGCAAAGCATCAATACCATCTTTTCTGGAAGGAGAAAACCTCTCAATTTCATCACGTGACATAAATTCAGAATCTTTTTCTTCAAATCTTGTACGGTCGCGTTTATAGCTAGTCGAAGTCATCTTAGAGCTTGAAGAAGAAACTTCATATGTCGACGAGTGATTATAAGATGTGCCATGACTTTCCCAATTAGTGGCAGAAAATTTCCTCCTTTTATGAGAAGGTAAGACTTCAGGATCAATGTAATTGTACATGTTATACTGCTGCCTAGATTCATTTGAGAAGTCATGGGTATTGTTATAGTTTCTTCTATGGTTGTTATTAACGTAACGCCTGTTGGCGGTAAAGGTTGTGCCATACATGTGAGGGTCATTTGTTCCAAAGGAAGATCTGAAATCACCAGGATATTGACTACTTTCGGTATGGTGAGGCCTAGCAAAAGACATTGTTCCTGCAGACATGTTCAATAGCAAATTAATAAACAAAAATTTAATTTGTATAACACTCAGATTAATAACAAACTCATCTTCACATATTCATCAAATTCTTGTAATCTTATCCAACAAAATCAGACAAATAGATCAGCAAGCAAATTGTTTCAATATATTCTTTTCTCATGATCAATTTCCAAATGAAACTACGAGTAGTAAATCGTTAACAGAATTAACATAATCTTGACATCACATAACATAACACAATCCATACTCAATTTAAGTTCTCCCGCAGATAAACCTAGATTGTTTCAAATTTTTTTTCAAACCATCAATTTCTAGATAGAACTAGAAACAGCAAATCCAAATCCTTAATTCCTTACACGATTCAACACAATTTTAACATCACATAACACAAATCATACTCAAATTTAGGTTGTCCTGCAGATAAACCTAGATTGTTTCAGTATATTCTTTTCTCATGATCGATTTCTAAATAAAACCACGGGCACAAATCCCAATCCTTACACGTTTTAACACAATTTTGGCATCACATAGCACAATCCATACTCGATTTCAGGTGTTTCTGCAGGTAAGCCTAGATTATTTCAATATATTCTTTTCTCATGATCGATTTCTAGATGAAACCACATACATCAAATCCATATCCAAATCCTGACACGCTTCAACATAATTTCAACATCGAAAAACACAATCTACACTCAATTTTAGCTTTTCCTCCGCATAAACCTAGATTAATTCAACACCTCAACAAAAACTTCAAAAAGACTAACAATCAAAGTCATCAGGTCACAGAACAAAACAAATCTCATCAAATCTAAGCTCATCTCACAACAAACAGCTACAATTACTCAAATTCTAAAGCAAAACATGAACAAAATCATCGAATAGTCAGTTATTCGTTAAATCATAGCAAACAAAATCATGAATTACATAAATTGATAGAAGAATCATACCAGTTACTGTTGCGTGACGAGATTAGGTCGATCTAACGATCAAAATAGTATCGATCTTGTTGTTGGGATCAACGAAAAGTTTTGAGATTGGGGAAAAATCGTCTCCTGAAAGAAACCGTCTGTCAAATGAACAGAAGAGGGTTCGAAAGAGATGTTATAATATCCGGAAAAGGAATAAAAGTGTGTTATGTTTTTTTTTTTAATATTTGTTTATTTATTTTCGACTAAATTACAAAACTCGTCCTTTATGTTGATATCGGATTCCAAATTGTGTCATTTGTCTTTAAAAATTACGAGATTCATACTTTATGTTTTCAAAACGTAACATGTTATGTCCTTTACCTTAAACTCAGTTACATTTTAATGTTAAATCAGGGTATATTGGTAATTTTATTTTTTATATAGAATATCTCTAATAATTAAAACAAAAAAGAATTTAAAAAAAAAACAAAAATATTAAAAAGGGACAAATCAGATCTCTCTCATTCTCTCTCTCTCTCTTAACTCTCTCTCTCTCTCTCTCTAACTGTCACTCTAACACCACCACCATAAACAACCTTCCCTCTTGAGATTCCAGGATCCGGCAGGTTTGACGAAGTTTTGGTCCCGAGATAACCGGTTCGGTGATAAGAAATGAGTATAATAAGAATCGACACCGAATAAGTCAATTTAATCTGGTTTCTATTCAATATGTGAAGTTACATACCCGTGAAACCAGTTGGACAGCATCTCCCCTCAGGGAACCAAAGCTTGTCCAACACAAGACCCCAACACCCATATACATAGGCATCATACCTTCGTACGAACCCATCTCCCCTCAGGGACTCCCTTCGTACGAAGGAACTATTACATCACAAAACCTTCAGTTCGTACCAGATTTCACACTACTTTATAAAATATTCAACACACGTTCTATCTAGCCTATTCGCACAGTGGCGGACATACAATACATGCACCAACAGAGCTAGTCTTAACATTTTAGAACTTTTGCTCATTTGGAGAAGCTAGAGAGAGAGACTATCTCCAAGTTGATTCAAGGTGTTGTAATCTGTCAAATCATCAATAGAATCAACATTATAATTATGTTCTTGTGTCTGATCCACTCACGTACACGGATTCTGCACGTGATACGTGATCTTCGCAGTCATCGGTGTTAGGAATTCGATCCAAACACGAATCCACACTTTCGAGAGCCCATCTCGAGTTGGATCAGTCGCTTACAAGCTCAGGCTGCCTCAGGTATAGAACGACATACATGTGGTGCAACATGTATCTAACCTGACAAGGGTAACTGCCAGGTGGAACACTGACCTTACCCCCCCCCCCCCCCCGACAAGATTCACGTAAACGATAAACCAATATTTATCAAAGACCTTGTAAAAGGTGTAGTACGAAGAAAAATGAAAATTTATGGGGAATAGGATTAAGTTAGTAAAGGTCCACGAGAATTCCTTGCGAGAATCTGAGTTTCCACGGAAACTATAGGACCAGAGTTAACAGAACTATTCTTACTCCTTCCGCGAAATGCGAAAACGCAACCTGTGATGTAAAAATTTCGGGGACGAAATTTCCTAAACAGGGGGAGACTTTGACACCAGGCTATTTGAAGAAACACTAACTAAATGGTCGGAACCGAGATAGTTAGGGGGTTTGAATCCGCATAAAAGGGTTAGTTCTCTCTTGGTTGATTCAGTTGCAGCTGAACTTCTTCTCCGGTGATTCTACAAAAAAGAAGCACCGTTAGCCTCGTCAAGGGGAGGAGGGGAGGTCTCCCCTTGACCCGACTCCGGCGTGAGAATAAGTATGTGTTTATGGAGAAGAAGAAGTATTGATGAAGTGTCCGTCACTTGTGTAACACCTGTGTCATTTCAACCATCAAACAAATGCCAAACCAATGAAATATTGTATTTCATACTTTGGACTTGTATAAATATGTGTATCTTTTGCACATATCGACTCTTGTTCGATTTCAAGCTCTAAATCGCTTTCTGGAAGGTTATACGCGCACTAATGCGTAAATATAACCAGTTTAATGCAACGAACACTCCGGAATAGTGAAATAGGCTTAACATACCTTAAATAACCTATACATAACTTAGATATAAGTTTTGGAAGGTTTGGTGTGGTGAAATCAAAGTTAAATCGCTTACAGGGACTAAAGTTGACAAACTGCGAAAGTATGCCAATTTGAACTGTAACAGACATTCCGGAACATGACCATAAGTTAAACATACCATAAATATCCTTTACATAGCTTAGAAATAGGCTTTGAGGGGTTCGGTGTGCTAAAATAAACTGTTGGGTCATTCAGGGACTAAAAGTGTCAAAAAGTGCACAAGTTTGCATTTTCGCGCATAACTTACGTTCTGAATACATCCGGACATCCAAAAATTTATGTAAGCATTACTATATTATATTTTAGTGTTCGCCATAAGAAAAATCCATTCGTCGCGTCATTTGGTTCGTTTTTCGCGCTTATGCGCATTCCGTCGTAATTAAGCGAACATCGCGTTCGTACGACCAAACGAACCATCATCCGGCATATTTTTGAGTATGTTTTGAGTTCCCTATACTTTAACTTCATTTTAGAGCCTTGAAATGAGGTTAACGGGGTTCAAACGCATCAAAAAAGGCCTTAAACACGTGCAGGGACCATTCCTGCCACTTTTGAAACTTTTCTGAAACTGGGGGGTCAGTGGCGTAGCGCGACTGCCTAGGCCCTCACCGTCGCGCTACGCGACTGCCTAGTCTGGGGCAGAAACATGCAGAAAACTCATTTTTCGCATTTTCGGGACCGGATTCGATGTATCGACAGCTGTTTACAGCTGTTCTCCACTCCTTAATCCCTTGCCACATGTTGATACCCTATGGTGAGTGGCCAATTTAGTCACCATGAGTTTCCGACAAGTGTACGGGTTGGATCATGGCACGATATTCGACAAGCGATCTTAACGGTTCGGGTATTCCTATAAATACCCAACCACCCCCATTGCTAAAAATCACTAGAAACTTGATTTGAGAAACTCTAAGTTGAAACATTTGTTTCATACCTGAGATTTTTGAATCGAGTTTAGCATTCGGGGACCCTTCGTAAGTATTCTTTCGTTCTTTTCCTTATTTTACTGCTTTTCGAGTCAGAAAGTCAAACTTTGTTTGACTTTCAGCGTTGACCAGTAATGGTCAATGCGAAGTTCGTTTGAACTTCGCAACGTGAGTGTAATCACATTGGTCATAGTCCCTTGGGACTATGCCCACTGATTACCACGTTGTCTAGGGTCGTAGGATAGGCGATCTAATAAATCGCCTATACCTTCGAACTCGACCCATTTGGTCGATCATTAGGATCCGACCAAATACATTAGGTGACCATAGTAGGTAGGGAATAACCTTCCGAGGTTATACCCTATGGTCACATCGTTTAAGTAGTTGTATGATAGGTAGTTTATATGCCTTAGGTAAATTACCAGAATACCCTTTTCATGTATAATTGGTAATTAAGCATATGTAACCTAAACTTTTGTCACATAACTGATTATGTAACATATTTAGGCATATAACACTTGTCATAGGACTAGTTAGACGGTCCGAACGCGTTTCACGCGCACGACGCGTTAAAGTAGCATAAGTTACCTTAATGGGTCGCGATGGGTCGAAAGCACTTAGGTTTGGTTTCATTGTAGTATGTAGGCCTTGTTAAACCATATCATATGAGTTCCAATACTCATTTGGTTTACCAAGCCTCATCCTATCCGATCTCCCGATTTAGGTTCGGTTTATTTATATAGTTATCAGATTTGCCGATTGATTCCGTGCTCCCTCTAGCTTTGCTTGGTTGTTGTTCAAGACCTCTAAGCAATCTCAGGCGAGTACATTCTTCCCCTATTTTACTGTTTTCAATTGTTTTGGGGTGACTCATATGTGCTAAATGTTTTCGATGTTATAACGATGGTTTCAAAAACGATTAAGACGATTTATACAAAACTAATAACGATTTCATAAAGTGAACAAACTTGTTGGTTGTAGTTACATAACAAATGACATTCATTAGCAATGATCAAGCCGACCAGTATTAGGTTATGGTACCATAGGATCTGACAAATCCCGTTATTTACTACACCCGTGGTTATGTGTGGGTATGGTAGATAGCGACTGAATCTGTAATTATTAACTTACCCTATGGAGGTTTGTTAATACGAAAACGAGAAGCGACGAAAACGAGAAGCGATGAAAGTCACGAAGGTTTGAATGTTATTAGCGAGACGATCATATAAGTAGTTTCACGACCTAAAACGAATTAAACGATTTACGATTGGTTTTCACACGATGTTTTAACGATTGGGTAACAATTGGGTTTCACACGATGTTTTAACGATTGGGTAACGATTGGGTTTCACACGATGTTTTAACGATTGGGTAAACGATTGGCTTCAAAGCGATATACGATATTATTTTGGTTATACATATTACATGATTTACATTTGGGCATGAACATTACTTTGGTGGTTTGGTTTGGTTTGGATTAAGTGATTAAGTAACAATGCGTGTGGAATATGATACAAGCATGGTGGATACACCGCTGGTACTTCCTATATATAAGTGTTTGTATGGTATTACATATTGTAGCGTTATTTGAATCATTTCAGCTCGAGACATAGAACATTTTATACAAGTAACATACTTTTCACAAGACGTTTATTTACAAACAACTTATCTTATACAAACTCATTTTACATGGTTATTCATTAAATCATGCATTATTCTCTTATTATACATATCACCTGAACTTATTATTTTTCAAATGATTTATAAAGGCAAAGCAAATTACAAGGTTCATGACTAAACATTTTCTTAAACAGAAGTCATGAATCTTATTTTCACAAAACCTATGTACTCGCCAGCATTTCTTTGCTGACCTCGTTTTCACATATGTTTCAGGTATTGTTGAATAATATCGATTGATAAGATGCATGCTCACATAGGATTGGACAAGGCCTTAGTGACTAAATAACAATGATAGACTATGTTTAATTTGTGTATTTAGATTTCCAGACAATGTAATTATTCAATGTTTAATAAAACGAAACACTTTTTGGTATCCATGGTTATGAAACATTAATTCTGTTGCAACACGCCCCGATGTTTCCGCCGCGATTTGTTGTTTTACGCGGTCGGGGTGTGACAACTTGAGCTTCATACCTGAATTATTCTTGTATTTATAACCGGGAGTCTTTGGGCGGGAAAACCTGTTGGTGAAAAGTTGACGGAAGATGCTAACCCCGTAAGCGGTTACATTTCCTTCCGTCAAGCTTCTTGATCCGACGTGAGTGCACACGGATCGTGGCTTGGATCGATGGCTGGGGATTTGCCACGTGTAAAGTGATCAAGTGGAGATTACTTTCCAATTACATGCTATCGTCGTGATTTCATAAATGCCTGAGGTGGCGACACGTGTCCAGACGGTTATAACCGTCTTAGTGGTGCATGATTGAATCCTTTCTAGAAGATTACTGCTGTAATCTGGTGTGGCTCCTTATCGTGTGGAATCAGTTAAGTAAATAATATCCAAGTCTGAATATTAAGTGGAAGTGTTTATTTTAGGATTTCCATCCTTTGTTTATGGAAGAAAGCGCAAGGATTTATGATTTCCTTTTGGTGCGCAAGTGTTGTCTGCTATCTGTCTCTTAAGCCTTCTTTGTAGGACCAGTGCGCGGCCGCGCAAGGTCAAAAAGGGCTGAAAGATAAGGTCGTGGTATGGTCCTAAGTACTTGTTACAAGGTTTTTGGGACCTTACCCCTTCAAGTCCCCCCAGTCTAGTGTTGCTTTTACGCAAGTAAGTGGAGCACTGGACTTATAAGAGGGAAATGCTTTTTGGCGCGAAGGTAGGGAATCTTCTATGAGAAGATTTATTTTGCTTATCATAAAGATTTTGAAAATCTTTGACCTTAGATGGGGCTGGTACAGTAAGGACTGAGTGACAGGCTGTCACTGTCAGTTGTTCCTTACTGTCTGTGCTTTGTACGCGCGCGTGAACTCGCGTTTGTGTTGATTCTCACTCGCTCATGCTGCTTGGGTAACTGTGATATCCGGAAAAGGTGCTATGGCAGTTACCGATGCTATTTATTGCAGTGAGTATATAAGTTTGTTTGAGTTGCCTCTTTCTGTTAATCATTGCTTTGTTGAAAACTTTTTCGTGTCCTCTTTGTTGGACCAGTGCGCTGCCGCGCAAGGTTTAAAGAGGGTTTAAAGATGAAGTTGTGGTTTCTCTCAAGTCTTCTTTATTGGACCAGTGGGCAGTCGCGCAAGGTCTAAAGAAGGTTAGAAAATTGAGGTTGTGGTATGGCCCAAACGCTTGGAACGAGATTTTTGGGACCTTACCCCTTCAAGTCTCCCCAGTCTAGTGTTGCTCTTTATGCAAATAAGTGGAGCACTGGACTATGAGAGAGAAATGCTTTTTGCTACAGGGTTTTGTTGCTGTAAATGTTGCTAAAGGTGCCTTGCTGTACTAGTAACTTTCCCTTGTTGATGCAATGTTATGCATTCATGTTTTGCGTTTATCGATTTATATTTGAATTACAATATGTTGCATGTGTATAATTACTTTGTTTAACTAGAGCGAATAAAAATGGTATTGTGCTCATGTGCGAACGTAAGTCTAGACTGTGCGTGAGGCTTGCTCTTTTTTAGACCGTTCATGAGGCTTACAATGTTCACCATACTGTTTTCGTGTATACCAAAGGAATTACATGAAATTTGTAACAAACAATAACATGCAAAGATAATTTTTTTTGCATTAACAGGGCGTGGGCCCAATAAAGTGAAAAAATACCTTGTCTTGTATAAGTCTGATTTGTTGAATAGTTTGGCTAATTGCTGTGCGTTCCCGGTGTGAGGAATAGTTGCTAGTTGTGTCCGTTTCGTTAATTGGTTGTTCTATCGTATTTCCATGGATTGCCAGGGTTGCGTGTTTGTGAAGGAGCAAGTGTATGTTCGCTCGTAAGTAAAGGAGTATACGCGTATGGTGACTTAAAGGAGTATACGCGGATAACGACTTATGTGCTTAAATGTAAGGGAGCATGCGCATATGGCGTCTTACGTGCTTGTATGTAAAGGAGCAAACACGGGTGACGACTTACGTGCTTGTATGTAAGGGAGCAAGCGCGGATGGCGACTTACGTGCTCAAATGTAAGGAAGCATGCGCGTATGGCGACTTACGTGCTTGTATGTAAGGGAGCAAGCGCGGATGGCGACTTGCGTGCTTAAATGTAAGGAAGCATGCGCGTATGGCGACTTACGTGCTTGTATGTAAGGGAGCAAGCGCGGATGGCGACTTACGTGCTCAAATGTAAAGAAGCATGCGCGTATGGCGACTTACGTGCTTGTATGTAAGGGAGCAAGCGCGGATGGCGACTTACGTGCTCAAATGTAAGGAAGCATGCGCGTATGGCGACTTACGTGCTTGTATGTAAGGGAGCAAGCGCGGATGGCGACTTACGTGCTCAAATGTAAGGAAGCATGCGCGTATGGCGACTTACGTGCTTGTATGTAAGGGAGCAAGCGCGGATGGCGACTTACGTGCTCAAATGTAAAGAAGCATGCGCGTATAGCGACTTACGTGCTTGTATGTAAGGGAGCAAGCGCGGATGGCGACTTACGTGCTCAAATGTAAGGAAGCATGCGCGTATGGCGACTTACGTGCTTGTATGTAAGGGAGCAAGCGCGGATGGCGACTTACGTGCTCAAATGTAAGGAAGCATGCGCGTATGGCGACTTACGTGCTTGTATGTAAGGGAGCAAGCGCGGATGGCGACTTACGTGCTCAAATGTAAGGAAGCATGCACGTATAGCGACTTACGTGCTTGTATGTAAGGGAGCAAGCGCGGATGGCGACTTACGTGCTCAAATGTAAAGAAGCATGCGCGTATAGCGACTTACGTGCTTGTATGTAAGGGAGCAAGCGCGGATGGCGACTTACGTGCTCAAATGTAAGGAAGCATGCGCGTATGGCGACTTACGTGCTTGTATGTAAGGGAGCAAGCGCGGATGGCGACTTACGTGCTCAAATGTAAAGAAACATGCGCGTATGGCGACTTACGTGCTTGTAAAGGAGCATCCGACCCGCATGGAGACTGACGTGCTCTTATCCTTAAATAAGGAGTATAAGTTTTATCAAAAATTTTGATGTGATTTTTCAATCGGTGGTATTATACCGCAACAATAGGATTTATATTGTTCCCATCATCTTGAAAAGATAACGGATTGCGCATGTCTTTTTTAATGATTTCTTTCATCCATCAAATTTTAAGTACCAGTTGTACAGATATAGACGCTCTAATTATGCTAGTCAATATAAATGCTTGTGCATATATATCCGTTATAGCGCAGATAAGTGTCAGATTGTAACACTTTCATGTTGAAAAGTCATGGCACTTGAATTAGTATAAGTGCCAGTTTAAATGTTTATAAGTGATAGCACCAACTGTTTAGTGTATGCTAGAAGGTGTTCACGTTATGTAAAAGAATTCGGGAATTTGTTTTCTTTCCCTCATTTTGTTTAAGGAAAAATCAAAAGGATCTTTCAGAGGAATTTGTAGTACCTAGGTTTTGACGAAAACCGTATTATTCAAGGGTTATAGCCCTAATAAGCAAAGCTCCGGAAGTTATGCGTTGTGCGACTTCAGGTCTGCAGCTCGTTGATCATAAAATTTAAATGAAACCCCCAAATCTGGAGTGTTTGTGGAAAATTTGGTTCCTGGCGATCTGGAACCTGTTGAACCAGTACTCTGGAGTTTTTTCTCCATGAATAGATCTGAACGGTTATGAACTCCCGTTTGCATTAGGGAAGTAATTCCTCCCGAATGACTGTTGTTGCTTTCTTGCCGAATATCAGATCTGATGTTTGGGGACTCAGGTCTGATAATTTGCGTGAAATTTTGGTTTAAAGCTTTCTGGAGTCTGCCGATCCAGTATTCTGGAGCTCTTCTCTATGAGTTTATCTGAGGAGTCCTTTTCGTCTAAGTGATTGTTACTTGTATTGATTCCCATGATTCCGTCGATCTGAGTATTTGGGGTTGTAGAACCCTTGAATTCAGACCGAGGACCTGATGGGTGAGGTGATGAATTCTCTGCCATATGAAAACAGAGAATGAGGAAACTGAATCAAAACGAGATAAAACTGAAAAAACAGAGAAATCGGTGGGCGCCAATGAAGAAACACTAACTAAATGGTCGGAACCGAGATAGTTAGGGGGTTTGAATCCGCATAAAAGGGTTAGTTCTCTCTTGGTTGATTCAGTTGCAGCTGAACTTCTTCTTCGGTGATTCTGCAAAAAAGAAGCACCGTTAGCCTCGTCAAGGGGAGGAGGGGAGGTCTCCCCTTGACCCGACTCCGGCGTGAGAATAAGTATGTGTTTATGGAGAAGAAGAAGTATTGATGAAGTGTCCGTCACTTGAGCTTCATACCTGAATTATTCTTGTATTTATAACCGGGAGTCTTTGGGCGGGAAAACCTGTTGGTGAAAAGTTGACGGAAGATGCTAACCCCGTAAGCGGTTACATTTCCTTCCGTCAAGCTTCTTGATCCGACGTGAGTGCACACGGATCGTGGCTTGGATCGATGGCTGGGGATTTGCCACGTGTAAAGTGATCAAGTGGAGATTACTTTCCAATTACATGCTATCGTCGTGATTTCATAAATGCCTGAGGTGGCGACACGTGTCCAGACGGTTATAACCGTCTTAGTGGTGCATGATTGAATCCTTTCTAGAAGATTACTGCTGTAATCTGGTGTGGCTCCTTATCGTGTGGAATCAGTTAAGTAAATAATATCCAAGTCTGAATATTAAGTGGAAGTGTTTATTTTAGGATTTCCATCCTTTGTTTATGGAAGAAAGCGCAAGGATTTATGATTTCCTTTTGGTGCGCAAGTGTTGTCTGCTATCTGTCTCTTAAGCCTTCTTTGTAGGACCAGTGCGCGGCCGCGCAAGGTCAAAAAGGGCTGAAAGATAAGGTCGTGGTATGGTCCTAAGTACTTGTTACAAGGTTTTTGGGACCTTACCCCTTCACTATTTTAAGCCTGTATTGTACTAGTATGACACGTGTTATGAATATATGAAGGCACTAAATTATTAAATATGACATTAATATACGGAATTTGAAGTGTTGGTAAATCTAAACTTAGTTGAAAACTTTGTTGGCAATAATAAGATAAACGTTTATCGCGTAACGAACAAAATGAGAAATGAACGTCGGCGACCGCCCAGATAATGTTAAAATCCTAAAAATATTCCTTTATGAATAAAATCCAATTTTTAATCATATTGGTGAAGAAAAATTAATTAAAACGCTTAAAATCCTTATTTTGCGAATTTAAGCGCGTAGCGCACTACGTGCGTATACTGCAAAATACAGACAACGCAGCCAGTCTAGGCAAACAAAATATTGTCCAACAATATTATGGCGAGTTAATTTTTAGAGGACGATAAAGATAATTTTAAACGCCTTAAAACGCAGTTAAAACGCGAAATAAAATACCTGGTATGTCACACCCTCAAAATCCACAGGCGGAGTATTACCGCGAGGCGTGTGACTGACCAGGATCACACCACCAATCATAATAAACATTAAGTAAAGTAAAGTGAAACCAAACGTCTAAAGTCCACCAAACCAAAGTCCAAAACCAAATTTAACAATCAGCGGAAGCATTAAGTTCAAAACCAAAATATAAGTTTAAAGTTTCATAAAGTTTCTCATGATCACACAGCGGTTCATGTCCCACAACGACTTCTTTTCCATTGCAAGCTCCAACAAATAACCTAACGACCTGCAAAGCATGTGGTAACGTGTCAACAAAAAGGTTGGCGAGTTCACAGTTGGTTGCCCATTTTAATGTTGTTCCAAAAACCATAAGTTGTTAAGTTGTTTCGAAAACCAAAAGTTATCCAGTTCCATTTTCCCATAACCATATACCGTGGGGGCTACCCCATGTTGTAAACCACTAGACCCGTTACCATATCGACTACTGACTTGAGTCATGTTTATGTGCCCTGCGTCAATGTATACCATCATTGACCAAGTGCCTAAGTACATTAGTCCACTCCCGTCCTCTGCGGCACGGTGTGAGGCTTGTCAGACCTAATAGCGCTATTTAACTAATGACCCGTTCGCCAATGGCCCAACGATTAAGTAGATATAAAAAGGAGGGACTTCATGATGGAGTTTTATCTAGTAAGTTCTATGTTGTCATCCTTCCCAAGGAGGATGGAGGTACGAATTCTACCAAAGGAGAATACGCAGGTTTCAATGTTGTCATCCTTCCCAAGGAGGATGGAGGTACGTATCCTACCCAAGGAGGACACACAGGTTTCAATATTATTCCTTAACCCATTCCCAAACCACCGGGAATCTCATGCTTTGTAGAAAGTGTGAACTCACCTTAGATTAGCTCGGCAGATTAAGTTATGGAAAGAAATATGTGAGGTGGAACTGGTCAATCTCGTCCTAACATGATTACCGTTTAAGGGTTAGTGGGTGTGCTCACGCGGAAAAACGAATCCTACACATATCTAGCACGTAGCACATTATATCATACAATACTAAATATCATGCATGCATTTATCACGACATAGCTTAGCGACAACACAAGTGTCACGAAAGACTTAAAATACTCTTCAATAAAAATTTCAGCAATATAGTGCATTTTCGGCAGTTTTCGGATTATTATCCGGAATAGTTCGTGTACAACAAAATTCCCAAAAAATTACAGAATGTTTTAAACGATCCAAATAGTGTTGTATCAAAATCTTGGGATCCAATTCATCACCAATTATTTTATAAAATTCATTTACTGGGCTGCAATCAGATTCGTCACTTTCTGACTGCAGTCCACGGAAAAATTCATTTAAAATTTATCGTAAGTCCGATTGACGAAATTCCAGTTGGAGAATTACGACGACACCCGTGGCCATCTACTGTACTAATTTCATGACCTAACTCTATACAGATTACAAGTTATGATGAAAACCACAACACACATTTTCTGCAGAAAAACGCAGCTTTTGCTGCTGTACAAAACGGACCTTTAAAAATAGCAAACGACCTCGAAAAAAATACGATTCTAGTGCCATTTGATTCGTTTTTCGAAAACATATAATTTAGACTTCATAAAATCAATTTTTCGATTTATAACGGTCCGTTTACAGCCAACTAAAGTTGGCTGTTTTAGTTAATCAGCATGTTGTTTATCGTTTAAACGCTACTAAAACGCGTGTAAACGATCCCGACACTTCCTAATAATAAATAATAGCTGATTAAACATCAATTATCACCTAATCATATCAATGATCACAAAATCCTAGATTAACCCATGATTAAAATCCTAACGGTTTATCCGAACACATAACGACATAAATATTGCGACACATGATTTCTAGCCCCTACCACTTCACATAATAACACGCCATCATGCATATCATATAAACGCAGCCATGTATTACGACTATTTAGCATGATAATTCAACATGTAAATGGTTTACCGAGTTAATAAGATGTCGCCAGTATCTAGATGTGGAGGGCCGAAAGACTTGAAAGTGTTAACTTGTAATCCTTGGTTGACAACAGGAGGAAGGAGAGGGAAGGAGCACGATCGCAGTTTCTTTAATGTGAGTTAGGGTTTGTGGAGTTTGGAATTTTTTTTTATAACCAATGCATGCTAGAATATGTATATTAACATATAAAGGATTAGTGGGGCGGTTAGGGAGCACATGTGGGGTTGGGCCGAACACAATTGAATATGGCAGTTGTATTTGTTTGGGTCGTAAATCAATTTGTATATAAATCTTTTGCCATTCCTTATTAAAGTATTCAATTGAACTATATTAGAATAGAAAGAAATAGTTGTTGCTTTAGAATAGAAAGAAATAGTTGTTTCTTTAGAACTTTCATCCTCATAAAATAATCATTCTTGTAGAAGAAAAATAACATACGTTTACTAGCAAACATACTGACTTTGTGTAGCTAATTGTATGCAATTCTAATTATTAATTATTTTTAAGGCTTTTGTAACTTTTATATAATATTTATGTATAACCGATTACACTTCTAAAAAGACAATATACCATAAACTTGATGACCATTAAAATAGAACACATGAACAAAAAAAACGTATTGTTGATGTTGTATCCATATATATTATTTTGTCTCACCTTAGCTAATTTAGTCATGCATTGGTAATTATGACTTAACATTTAAGGTGTTAGAAAATAATGTAGAATGATGTAGGCTTATGGTTAAGGTATCAATATTGCACTTAGTTACGTATGGGATAATGATTATGATGTGTGATTGGAGAATCTCAACATAAATTATATATGACCATGGAAGTACGATGCGACAAATAAAAACGTAGCTAAAAAAAACATATACGAAACAAGAAAGTGAACGATTAGAACCTTGAAAGTATGGGTTGTCACATCATCCCCAAGTTGAAATAAATTTCATCCCGAAATTTGCAGACAGTCGCTGAAGAAGCTAGTGCGGTTGAACGTTTTCGTGGGGTGTTACTGATGGAGAAGGTAAAACCCGAGCTTTAAAGTGTCTATCTTGCGTATTTTGTTTAGTTTTAAGTAATTATATGCAGTGAATAAGTTAACTACGAGAAATTGTGGTTGTGCAGGTTAAATGATTTAATTCGGGGAAGTTAACTGGGGTAGAGATGAAGTGGAGCGTCCAACGTTGATAAATGCATGAAAAGGTTGTGGAATATATTATTATTATGAAAAATAATCATCATTATTCTCAGGAGGAGATATTGTGGATTATTATTTTACATCATCATCACTTAACATTGAGAGGAGGAGACAAAAGCATGTGGGGTTTTGGATTTGTTATGATTAATATCATTCATCAAACAGGAAGTTGGACATGCAGCTCACGGTTAGGAGATAGGGCCTACGGTTGGATAACATGCATGACAAAAGAAACAGAGACATGTAGTCTTGGCTTACGGATTTATGTTAAGGCTTAAGGTAGGTGACGGTGGAAACATGAGCTGAACATGTGTCAAAGGTTTGGTGGATTAAATGGCTTTTAAAAAAACCCTATTTGGTGGGCCTCATGGCACGAAAGTGAGCAGGAACTCACGAGAGATAGCAGCCATTAAACATTATTTGGGTTCCCAATTCGTGGGAATATTATCATTCAATACCCATCGAAATTGGCAGCAATACATTTTCTTTTGGGCCTGGATCTCGATTATTGGAGCCACCATCATAGATTTTTGGGCTTCAAACTCATGAGAAAAACATGACCATTATCCACGAATTGGGCAGCCACAATACACGTCCTTTATGATTGAATATTGGCAGCTCTAAAACACTTCTCATATATTACGATTTTTTTGGGGCAGCCAGAGATTATTTTGGGCTCTAAAATCAAGGGGGATATCATCTTCGACGGGGAGGCAGCCGCACATCATTCTTGGGGCTCTCAACTCATCACTCAACATCATCATTCGTGACACATCTTCCGCGAATACTGATTCGATCATGATTTCATCCGTCTATCAAGTGCTTGAAGATCGTACGAGCGTCATGAGCGGCTAGTCGTCCTGTGACCGTCTCCGGGACTAGGGTTAGTGTTAGAACTTTGGGTTTGCTTATGTTTACAACTTTTTGGATTGAGATTTGATTAATCATTCGGTTAGTCGTTCTTATTGTTTTTGTTTCGATTAAACAATATCTGATTATCGTATTCATTCTTGTTCATCAATTATTTGGTTTGTTTCATCAACAATTGGGATTAAATTCTAAGTTGTCATTGATTTTTAACCTTTAATCATTGAATTTGTTAATGTTTATGAAATCTGAAATTGGTAATTAACTGGATTACTATTCATTTGCATCAATCTTTCGGTTTCGATCGTGGATCATTGCAATCAAATATATTGTCCGTTAATTATTTATCAAAACAAGTTTTCAAATCATGTCTATGTGATTTCCAACTGGTCGTAATTAAGTAACTTGATTTTATGCATAACCTGAAGACCCAGAGATTGGTCCATTTTCTCATAACTGTTTACAACTTTAATTTATTTTTGTTTTCACAATCATTCTCACAACTGCAAAAAGAAATTAGTTTAGAAGTAGATGAGAATTAAAGCAACAAACTTTTACACTTTCCACTGATTCCCCGTGGATTCAACACCCTACTTGCCCTTTACTAGTAAAAGGTGAATAAGACACTTTAATTATATTTTTGACCGACCTTACGACATCGATCAGTTACATCATCCCCCGTTGGTTTGGAATTTCGTCCCGAAATTCCGAAGTAGCTTCTGTACTGGACTCACCTTTCTTGAACAACTGGGGGTACTTGCGTTTCATCTGGTCCTCCCATTCCTAAGTCAACTCTGGGCCCCGACGGGAGTTCCAACGAACTCGAACAATAGGTATTTTAGTACGTTTGAGAGTCTTGATTTCCCGGTCCATAATTTCCACCGGTTACTCGACGAAGCGCAACTGGTCGTCGATAGTGAGTTCCTTGAAAGGAACAATGAGGGTCTCTCTGATAAACATTTTTTCAGATTTGACACATGGAAGACGTTGTGAACACCACTGAGTTCTTCGGGCAAATTCAGTCTGTAAGCCACCTTGCCGATTTTCTCAGTGATTTCAAAAGGTCCGAAATATCGCAGATTAAGCTTGCCCCGTTTACCAAAGCGAACCACACCTTTCCAAGGTGAGACTTTAAGTAGCACTCGATCCCCAACCTGGAACTCGAGAGGTTTCCTACGCTTATCATCATAGCTTTTCTGTATATTTTTAGCCCTTTTTAACACTTTACTCAAGTTTTAAATTTATAAAACACGATATTTTACTAACACTAAACACACATATGGGCAAGTGCACCCATCGTGAGTGTAGTATAGTGTTAGTAAGATATTGAGGTCGTCCAAGGACACAAGAGCTTTTAGTACCAGTTTATCCTCAACGTCTAATCAAATCAAAATTTTAGAAAAAAAGTTTTAAACTAGAAAATAAAAACTAAAAATGCTGGAAAAAAAAAATAAAAAAGATAGACTAGATGAATCACTTGGATACGACTCGCCTTTAGTGTAACCTTTGATTATTTCCGCACTTTTGCACTTTTTAAGAGATTATCTTAGTTATAGTAGTAAGCCCCTCTTTTGAAGGTGACGCTACCCTCAACCCAATAGTTTGAGTCAGCAAGGATACAATCCTAAAAGGTTGGATTATTGAAAGATAATTAATTAAGTTATTAATGCGTAATGTGGTAGGCCCCTCTTTTGAAGGTGACGTTACCCTCGGCTAAGTAGTTTGAGTCAGCAGGGATACAATCCTAAGTAGCCGGGTTAATGTTTTAATAGTAGTTTACATATGAGGGGATCAAGAAATTCGAACCCCCGCCATCCAATACCAGTGGGTATTGAAGGAGGTCCTACTAAGCTTGACCCAGGTCCTTGCAGGATCTATACACTGAACAAGGCAAGACGCTTACCAAACCATTCCCTTAACCCCCGACCAGGTAGCCAACATATCTCCATATAGACCGTGGAGATATGAATGGTGTAAATCTTTTATTTTATATAGACAGTAAAATAACGCCAAGACACCACGGACAAATGATAAGGAAGTTTCACCTTCAACATAAGAAACTAGTTATTAAAGTCATTAATACATAACCAAATAAAAAGTGCGAAAAGATTAAAAATAAAAAGTATTACACTAAATGCTTGTCTACACCAAGTGATGTAAGAGACTTAGGCAAACATGGCCTTTGATTGTCAAGAACTCTTACGATCAATCTTGGATCCCGAGACTACTACACACACTCTATGATGGATGATGGACGATGGTGGTGGATGTGGGTTGTGATGTGGTGGTGGGTGGGTGAAGTGTGAGAGAGGTGGTTTGCCAAGGGATGATTTGTAAGTGAGCCAAGCACCCCTATTTGTAAATGCTGAAAATAAAAATAAAAATAAAAACAGATAGACTAGATGAATCACTTGGATCCGACTCACCTTTAGTGTAACCTTTGATTATTTCCACACTTTTGCACTTTTTAAGAGATTATCTTAGTTATAGTAGTAGGCCTCTCTTTTGAAGGTGACGCTACCCTCAACCCAGTAGTTTGAGTCAGCAAGGATACAATCCTAAAAGGTTGGATTATTGAAAGATAATTAATTAAGTTATTAATGCGTAATGTGGTAGGCCCCTCTTTTGAAGGTGACGTTACCCTCGGCTAAGTAGTTTGAGTCAGCAGGGATACAATCCTAAGTAGCTGGGTTAATGTTTTAATAGTAGTTTACATATGAGGGGATCAAGAAATTCGAACCCCCGCCATCCAATACCAGTGGGTATTGAAGGAGGTCATACTAAGCTTGACCCAGGTCCTTGCAGGATCTATACACTGAACAAGGCAAGACGCTTACCAAACCATTCCCTTAACCCCCGACCAGGTAGCCAACATATCTCCATATAGACCGTGGAGATATGAATGGTGTAAATCTTTTATTTTATATAGACAGTAAAATAACGCCAAGACACCATGGACAAATGATAAGGAAGTTTCACCTTCAACATAAGAAACTAGTTATTAAAGTCATTAATACATAACCAAATAAAAAGTGCGAAAAGATTAAAAATAAAAAGTATTACACTAAATGCTTGTCTTCACCAAGTGATGTAAGAGACTTAGGCAAACATGGCCTTTGATTGTCAAGAACTCTTACGATCAATCTTGGATCCCGAGACTACTACACACACTCTATGATGGATGATGGTGGTGGATGTGGGTTGTGATGGTGGTGGTGGGTGGGTGAAGTGTGAGAGAGGTGGTTTGCCAAGGGATGATTTGCAAGTGAGCCAAGCACCCCTATTTATAGTCTGTACAGAAGCCCAAACACGGCCCCGTGTCCATTGGGCACGGCCCCGTGTCCACCCATCTTCTCTTTCTTCATTAAATGCAGTTTGCCTGCATTAGTTGACCACGCCCCGGTGTTTGCTGGGCACGGCCCCGTGTGCAAAAGCGTATCTGTACTATCAAGATTTGCTTGGATTATGCGAATCTTAGCGTTGACGACGGCTCCGTGTCCGCTGGGCACGCCCCCATGGTGGGTGATAGAAGCTTCTACAATGTTGTCTTTTCTGCAGACACTTGGGCACGCCCCCGTGCTCAATGAGCACGTGGCGTGTTCAGCCTTCTATTCTTTTGTTTTTGCTTGGGAAGATGCTGTCGAGGGGCCGGGCATGCCACGTTTATTCCTTTTCTTGTATTATTGTTAGATTTGGCTGCATTTTTGCTTCTTTTGTTCAATTAAGCTCATTTAACCCCGAAAATACAAAAGGAAGACAAAAGCACACTTTTTCCAACATTAGTACTAAAAAAGGGTTAGTTTTATGCCACATTTGATGTAATTTATATGTTGCATTTTGCACACATCACTCCCCTACTTAAGGGATTTTCCTCCCGAAATTAGACCGTAGGCCTAACAAATAGCTGCGGGTACTTCGCCTTCATGTCACTTTCGAGTTCCCAGGTGAACTCTGCGCCTCGTTTGCCTTCCCAGCGAACTTTAACGATGGGAATGCATGAGTGTCTGAGCTTCTTGGTTTCTCGATCCATGATCTCGATTGGCTTCTCCACGAAGTGTAATGTTTCGTCCACTTGTAGATCCTCAAGTGGTACGTGTAAATTCTGCTCACCCAGACACTTTTTGAGGTTCGAAACATGGAAAGTCGGGTGGACGTTGCTAAGTTCCTCCGGTAGTTCGAGTATGTAGGCCACCTTCCCAATCCTTTCCAGAATTTTAAAGGGTCCAACATATCGAGGCGCGAGTTTCCTTTTCTTGCCAAATCTGATCACTCCCTTCCAAGGTGAAACCTTTAGGAGTACGTGATCGCCAACGTCAAATTCAAGGGGCTTGCGGCGTCTATCGGCGTAACTTTTCTGACGACTCCGAGCTTTCAGCAGATTGTCTCGAATTTGGAGGATCTTGTCAGTCGTTTCTTGCAGTAGCTCAGGACCGGTTATTTGCGCATCTCCGATCTCATGCCACACAATCGGCGATCGACATTTTCTTCCGTTTAATGCCTCAAATGGTGCCATTTGAATGCTAGAATGATAACTGTTATTGTACGAGAATTTGACCAAAGGTAAGTGCACGTCCCAATTACCACCGAAATCTATGACACACGAGCGAAGCATGTCTTCAAGGGTACGAATCGTTCTTTCAGTCTGACCGTCGGTTTGGGGATGAAAGGCGGTACTTAGATTGAGAGTAGTACCGAGAGCAGATTGAAATGTTTCCCAAAGACGCGAGGTAAACCGACCATCACGGTCAGAGATGATATCACGAGGTGTCCCGTGTCGACAGATGATCTCGTCGGTGTAGATTTGGGGCTAATTTTTCTACCTTAAAGTCTTCTCGTATCGGCAGAAAGTGAGCAGATTTAGTCAAACGGTCAACGATAACCCAGATGCTATCGTGACCTGAAGGTGTACGCGGAAGTTTCGTGATAAAGTCCATGGCTGTGCTCTCCCATTTCCACATCGGGATCTCGGGTTGTACGAGTAAGCCGGAGGGTCTTTGTTGCTCGGCCTTGACTTTCGAACAAGTTAGGCACTTCAAAACATAGATTGCAATATCCTTCTTCATTCCAGGCCACCAGTACCGTAGTCGGAGGTCAGTGTACATCTTGTCGGCACCAGGATGAATAGAATATCGAGACTTGTGCGCTTCAGTCAACAATATATCTCGAAGGTTATTGCAACTTGGAATCCAGATGCGATCTAAATAGTAATAGATACTGTTCGATTTGGTGACAAAGTGTGAATCAGCACCACACTTTTTCATTTCCTCTCGCATCTTCAACGGTGCAGGCATGTTGGGCGTCACAAATCAAGGCTTCGAGGTCGTGTTGGGCGTGAGTATTATGAACGCTATGCAAATAGCTTCATCGGCTTAGAGCATCGGCCACAACATTTGCTTTGCCAGGGTGATAACGAATCTCACAGTCGTAATCGTCGAGAAGTTCAACCCATCGGCGCTGACGCATATTCAGTTCTTTTTGGTTGAGGATGTGTTGAAGGCTCTTATGGTCGGTGAAGACCGTACACTTGGTACTATAAAGGTAGTGTCGCCAAATCTTCAACGCAAAAACAACTGCGCCTAGCTCGAGGTCGTGGGTTGTGTAATTCTTCTCGTGGATCTTGAGCTGACGAGATGCGTAAGCGATAACCTTGTCCCGTCGCATGAGGACACAACCAAGACCAAGGTTCGAGGCATCACAATAGACAACGAAGTCATCATTTTCGTCGGGTAGAGCGAGGATAGGAGCATTGCAGAGCATATGCTTGAGAGTTTGAAAGGCAGTCTTTTGTTCGGCTCCCCAAATAAAAGGCTTGTCTTTATGCATCAAAGAAGTAAGCGGAACGGCGATTTTAGAAAAGTCAGCGATGAATCGACGGTAATAGCCCGCCAATCCGAGGAACGAACGAATATCGGATGGTGATTTTGGAGTAACCCAGCTCTTAACAGCTTCGATCTTCGCGGGGTCGATGTGTATACCTTGACTATTGACGATGTGACCGAGGAATTGAACCTCCTCCAGCCAGAATTCACACTTGGAGAACTTGGCGTAGAGTCGATTCCCTTGGAGTAATTCAAGAACCAAACGTAGACGCTGCGCGTGTTCGGCTTTCGACTTCGAATAGATAAGGATATCATCGATGAACACGATGACGAAGCGGTCAAGAAATGGTTTGCAAACACGGTTCATCAAGTCCATGAAAACCGCGGGTGCGTTGGTTAAACCAAAGGGCATTACGACGAATTCATAATGGTCGTATCAGGTTCGGAAAGCGGTTTTCAGTATATCTTCCTCCTGAATACGTAACTGGTGATAGCCTAAGCGTAAATCGTTCTTTGAGAAAAATGTAGCACCTTGCAATTGATCAAACAAATCATCGATTCGGGGCTGAGAATAGCTATTCTTGATAGTCAGCTTATTCAACTCCCTATAGTCGATGCACATCCAGAACGACTCGTCCTTCTTTTTGACGAAAATAACTGGTGCGCCCCAAGGAGAGGTGCTAGGGTTAATAAAGCCTTTGTCAAGTAATTCCTGGAGTTCACTCGAGAGCTCGCGCATTTCGGATGGAGCGAGGCGATAAGGAGATTTAGCAACAGGGTTGGCTCCCGGAATGAGGTCAATATGAAAATCAATATCATGACTCGGGGGTAAACCAGGTAAATCATCAGGAAAGACTTTAGGAAAATCACGGACCACAGGCACCTTATTAATTGCCTTCTTTTCCTCCGCTACTACGATGTATTCTAAGAAAGCTTTGTATTCTTTGTGGAGATACTTGCTCGCTTGGACACACGACATAATCTTGAGATTCTTCGATGCGACTTCACCATAGACACACAGTTGATCACTATTAGCGAGAGAGAAACGAATCATTTTATCAAAACAAACAATTTCAGCATGATTTTCACGAAGAAAATCCATGCCTACTATGATATCGAAACTACCAAGCTGCATCAGAATGAGATCGATAGGAAAGACGTGATTGTTGAGTTCAGGAGTACAATCACGTAGGACAGAATGGACAGTAACGGTTCTTCTAGTGGCAACTTCAACATCGAACGTCGAGGGGAGATGGGATTGCTTACGATTAAGGAGCTTTTCGAATTCTAACGACACAAAACAGTTATCGGCTCTAGTATCAAATAAATACGAAACATATATACCATTAACGAGGAACGTACCATTAACCACATTGTTGTCTGCTTGGGCCTGGCGGACGTTGATGTTGAAAGTACGTCCGCGGGCTGCTGGCTGCTGCTGCTACTGAGGCTGCTGGTGTTGATGTTGAGGCTGCTGCTCTTGTGGCTCTTGCTTTACCACTCTGTTGGGGCACATGTTTGCGAAGTGGTTGGGATCATCACATGCAAAGCAAGCTCTAGAATGGATCACGGGTGCAAGAGCTGCTTGTTGGCCTTGAGGAGCAGGAAGTAGAGCTTGTGGTGCAGGAGCTTGACCTTGAGCTGGAGCTGGAGCTTGACGTGGACCAGTACGGCAGTTGGCAGTAAAGTGGTCGTACATGTTGCAGTGAACACAGTATATGCAAGCAATCCCCACGGGATGATGATAAGTACAGGTAGGGCATGCCGGGTGTGGGCCAATATATGCACGCTTGGCCAGCGGTGCATTAGTTACCGGTGCCGCTACTTGGCGGTTTTGGGGTTGCGGTTGAGCTGGAATAGCTTGGAGCGGAGCGGCAGCTGTGACAGCGCAATTCTTGCTACTGTTGTTATTGTTCTTTCTCTTTCGGCGGGAGGACTTTGAAGCTTGCGGTGCGGCGGTATCAGTGGTAGGAGCGGCGGTTGCTTGATGAAGGCTCTTAGGAGTGTTCTTGAAGTACCCAACGAGAACTCGCTTGTCGTTTATCTCTGCAGCGAGTAGGTAGGTTTCTTCAATTGTTGTTGTCTTCGCGGCTTGCACGAAGTCAGCAACATAATACGGTAGAGCTCGGATATACTTCTTGATCGTCATATCAGGTGTTGCCACCTGGCCTGGGCAGGTGATGCTCAGTTGTTTGAAATGTGCAGTAAGGCCGGCGTTATCGCCATCGTCTTGCTTGATATGCCAGAACTCATTTTCCAACTTTTGAAGCTCATGGGGTGGGCAAAATTCCTTCATTATGAGGTCTTTCAGCTCTTCCCAGGTGAGCGCAAAGACTGAATCATTCCCACGTTTGTTTCTTTTGGTCGTCCACCGCTCCAGAGCCCTGGACTGGAAGACACCGGTAGCGTTGACAGTTCGCAGGTGTTCAGGACATCCGCTTTGACGGAGCGTGACCTCGATTGAATCGAACCATTGAAACATTGCGGTAGGTCCGTCTTCGCCCGTAAAGTCTTTTGGGCCGCAGGCTTTGAACTGCTTAAAGCTTAATGTGCCTTTAGGCGAGTCAGTCCTTGATACCTCAGAGGACTTGCTGGTATTTTCGCTCAGCTCACTGACGATCTGAGGGATAACTTTCGTCATTTGCTTAGCGATGAGGGCAGCGATGCGTTTATCCTCGTGATTGCGACGGGCAGCGCGAGAGTGACGGGATCTAAATGACGACATTGTCTATAACAGACATCGCCATATGACTCAAATACTATATAATCGAATCTCACCTCACACGCACTACCTCTAAATAAAGCTCAGGAACACATTTAATCATTTAATCACGTAGGCACATAAACCACAGAAACACAAAAGCACATAAACACATAGAACACATAGCACGTAGATCACGCAACACATGAGGACACACTATATTTTGCACGTATTCACCTACATATATTGCACGTATTCACCTATCATTCAAGGTCGCACGTTCGAGAATAGCTATTGCGATTAGCGAGTACACAGAGAGTAGCATAGCGAGAAGTATAGCATAAGCGAGTAACATAGCATCCGATTATCCACAAAGTATCGGAGATTTGTTAGCGGTGTGTAGTGAGTTGTGTGTGTTGGGCGGAGCAAGAAGCGTTAATGTGACACCCGACCTCTCAAGCCGTACCGGACAATAGTAATCTGTATAGTGAACATGTAACATGACTGTTTGTGACTGACTATGATGTAAATATATGATATTTGATGTATTTGTAAATTTAGATGTGTATAAAAATCATGTTGGCAACAATAAAACAAACGCTTATCGCGTAACGTTTAAAATGCGAAACGAACGTCGGTGACCACTAGATCAGTGTTAAAATCCTAAAAATAGTTTGTTATGATTAAAATAATAATTTTAATCATATCCGTGTGGAAAAATAATTTAAAACGCTAAGAAACTCTATTTTTCGAGTTTGAGCGCGTACCGCACGATACTGCGCGAATTAAACAAAATACTGTCAACGCTGCCAATTAAGGCAACTGGTAATTATTTCAGTAATAATTTTGAGTGATTATTTTTATAGAACAATAAAAATAATTTAAAACACACTAAAACGGGATTAAAACGCTAGATAAAATACCCGGTAATCAGTAAAATACCTGTTATAACTCAAATTACATATAATGTGTGTATGTATATACATATTCGTGAGAAGGGGGAACAAGTGGGCGCCAATATGGGCTGCCACATTCTCTTGAATGATGGAATTTGGACACTTTTCTACTCTTGAAAAATGGAGGTGATGATTAATCTTGAAACATGCATCTATACATCCATAATTCCAAAGACAAAATTCAAAACTTCATCCTCTCTCTCTTATACAAGCTCACAGCCGAACACCCCATAGCACACCCACATTTCATTTTCAAAACCAAAATATGAAGAATCATGAGCTAACCATGGTGATTCTAAGCTTGTAAGAAGGTTTGGAAGTGATTTCAAGCAAGTTTCAAGCAAAACCAAGTCTCATATCACAATCTTCTATAAAAAACCCAACCAAATTCTTGAAGGTATAACATGTTTCATTAAACATTGTTCTTGATTCATATTAATAAAGAAGTTCGTAAAAAAGTTTCTCTTGATTCTTGAAATTTAAACATTAACTAGAAAATTTCAAACAAATGAGTTTTGAATAAAATAAAAATGGGTGTGTGCATGTATGTGTATATGGCCGATTGTGTGTATATACATATGTATAAGTTGTATTTTGATTTTTAATGAAAAAGTTCTTGATTATTTGCTTTCTTGAAAAATATGATGATTAAAGGAATTTTTAGATATCATGCAAGAAGGTTCTAAAAGATCTAAGATTTGAAAGTGATATGTTGAAAAGTGAAATATTGGAAGTATATGTGTGCATAAATTTCGTGTATATGTGTGTATATATATGAATGCATGCATGTGAAAATTGTTATACAATCTTAAAAGTGAAAGATCTAAGCATGAATGAACATGAATGATTTGAAGATTATTGTGTTATGTGTAATATTTGTGAGAATATTATGTTAGTGAAGTTTTAAGCATGATTAGATCATGAGTGATGATGATGATAATGTGTGAGTGCATTAGATGCACATATGTAAACATGCATGATGATATATGATCTTAAAAAGATGATTTGAGCATGATATAATAAAAATCAATTTTGATCAGAATATAAACACTAAAATAAGAGTATTTTGAAGTGTTTAATGATATATAACTTTGTCATAATGTATGCTAGCTTTGCATGTTGTACTTGGTCCATTAAAAGTTGTAAAATACGTGAAATCGCATGATTTATGTGACTTATACAAAAACTGCACTAATCTGATTATAAACACTATTTTAATCAGTAAATAACATGTATTGTGTTAAAATATCAAGTCGTTTTGAGTTGGAATGGTTATGGTAACGTTTAACGCGAAGCTATGCGTTAAAACGGTCCAAAATCGGCTTTTCGAGTGATTTTTGTAAAAGTGAATTAGATCAGTAAATAAACTGATGTTTTTAGTTTAAAAATAAGTATTTTAACTAATTTTAAGTTTACCTGGTGTTTGGTTGGTCATACGTGACTTCCGACGCCCGAAAACGTTACCGAATCGCTAAAATACGCATTTTTAATGAACATTAGTGAGGGTAAATTTTGAGTGAACCTTATGTGATAAAATGTGTTAAGTGATTTAAACATGTAAATATGATAATATTTTAAGTGTTAATTTGATAGTAGGAAATTTAGACTATGCATGTATGCGTGTACGTTTTGTGCAGTAGAAACGGTAAAATTTCGTTAAATGTGTAACTTGTTTGTCGAGCATGAAATTTGGTACATATGAGATGTTTTATGTATATTTGCTTTGAAAATGACAAAATAGATAAGTTAGTAATATTTCGCGTATTCAGTATTAGATTATGTGAACGTTTATGCATATATATATTACGACGCACAAATCGTAGATATATTGCGTATAAACGGGAGAGTTAACGGATTTACACAATAATGGTCACCAATAAAATCGTTCAAGTCGCAAAAATCATGAATATATATATATATATATACATATAATAACGTGCCAACATAATAAAAAATGACAACTTTTTGAGAAAATATCAAGGTTATGTTATAATTCTAAGAAACGGAGAAACTTAGGATTTTTGTGTTATGTATATTGATTTAGAATCGTTCCTATATTAGGACGTGTAGAAAATCAATCTCTGGGCTTGCGGTATTAAAATACGCACCCAAAGGTGAGTGTCACTAAACCCTTTTTTTACTGCTTTGTACATATTTTGGGGTTTAATAATGTTTTCGAAATAAAACATACCTTTTAATATAAAATATATATTTTCGCTGACAATATATGAGATTTGATAAGATATACGTTTCGAAGTAAAACGTTTTTTATGAATGAATATTGTATGTACGGTATTTCTTAAGTGATACAAGACCGTACGGTTGGGGACGAATTCTTGACTGGGTCTCATATGATGGAGAATAAGGGGAATTCGTATAACGTCGTGTATTAAATTGTCATATTAGTAGGATATATATATTGTACGTGAGGCAGACATCATATTATTCTCAAAGAGAGAACCCTGCGCCCATGATGTTGTTTAATCAGTTAAGTATTGCACGCGATGAATTGTTGGTAGATCTATCGGGTTGACAACCCCGTCGTGACCGGTCGCCCCGTGTCAATGTCAAACAACGAATTAATATTATGTTTATTGTCTAGCTTTGATTATCCCTGCATGGTTAATATATAGTTCGTATCATCTAGCTAACATACGAGTCTGAAAATTAACGCAATAATTTAATATACAAAACCTGGGCAATATATTACAGTTGTCGGATCGATGAACCGGCGGAAGGCCCATGGATTTTTAATAAGGAAGTAAAATGGACTTTCTAAAATTTATATGGATGTTTTCAAATAAACACCTAATCAGAAAGTTTTCCTTGGATTAAAATTGGTTGTAAGTGAATACGTGAACTCAGCTTCCTTTGTGTTGACACTTGATTTTTAATGTGTTCTACAGGTACTTGAGTTCGGCTTCGGGAAATCATGGCGTATCTTGTGTTTGATGATGCATGTCGTTTCGTCTAAATATGTTGGACATCTTTTAAATTATCTGGGACGTTTGTAATAAGATCTGTGAGGATCAAAACAACTTAACTTATGTGGTTGTGTCGTGACTTTTAAACTGTAATGTTTAATATTTATGTTTTAAAATAAGTCAAAATGTCCAACATAAGAGTGCATCGTCCGACAAGGTATAAATGGGCACCAACTTCCGTCACCACTACGTTTTATATTCTGCTGCGACGTTTTTGGGGTGTGACAAAAGTTGGTATCAGAGCCATTGGTTGTTAGCGAACTAGATGTTTTCGCAGAAAACACTAGACTTCAACCGGAGAATTTTGAAATATAAAGTCCAAAATTCTCGAAGCTGAGATTTTTAAATAAAAATAGAAAATATTTTATTATGTATGAAAATCATTATGTGTTTTATGCGCATACGTGATTTTCTGTTTATTTAACCTTATTTGTTACTGTTTAAGTTGATTACGCACTTACTTGTATGGTTTTTTGTGTGTCACAGATGTCGCACGAACACGAGGTCATTGAGATCCACGACTCAGGATACGAGCCAGATTTCGAGACTTCACCCAGACCTACGCTGCCAGAGACACCTATCACGGCTCCACAGATGGTTGGTACTACCGAGCTTACCTCATCTTTCCACGTCAATCCTGCTGCTTTTGCCAGCCAGGGAGACCCCGATGTGCTTTCACTAGCAACGGGTGGATAAATGATGATGATGATGTACCTCTCTCAATCCATGAGACGGGACGATCATCTGGCACTGTACCAATTATCGATGACGTGATCAGGAGTGTCCCTACTGTCGGAGGATCATCTAGTATCGCACCAATGGTGGACGCCACAATCGTCATGGCTTGACCCTTAGAGCCATCAGTCGTTCCACCTGCTGCTGTGATCGAGCCTGCTACTGAGATCCCTCCGCTTGTTTTGTCTGAGTCTTCTTTGCCTTTTTTAGAGTCACGCACTTCTTCGACCCTGCTGTTCGTCGTAGGAAGAGGATTAGGCCCGCTGGAGATAGGGTAGATCGATATTGCCATTGTGATCGACAGCTCGCCGCATTGCGCAAAGACCTAGACCTAGCCAAAGGAAAGGCGAAGTACCTTGAGGGACATATGGACGATCATGAGGAGTTGAAAGTTATAGAAGATATCGCGAGAGATGAGATGCATTGGAGGGTTGTGGATTTGGAGAAGCTTCTCCAGGAGATGTTAGAGTCTCTAGGTTTGAGGCGTTGATGTTAGTTGTTTGTTTGTTTGTTTGTTTCGTTGTTTGATGGGTTGTACTGTTAGACATTTCTTTTTATGTTCTTTGTGTTTGTGGCCTGCGTGCCAGTTTCATTTTTGGAAATTATTTGGGAATTTTATATGAACTTGTTTATGGATATCGATGTAGACATGCCAAGAATAGTCTTTTGTACTGAAAACGAGTTTAAATCATTTCTATAATAAATACCAATGATGTACTTTTGGTTTAAAATTTTTCTCATTAATATGTGGATATTTTACATGCACAATGTTTGGTCCACTAACATTTAATGATTGAATTATTTTTGGTTATCGTCTTATGTGGATATTATTGTTATGATAATAGAAACGACGAAATGCCGCCAAAAGCAAGACAGGGTACCGGATTACCTACCACACCGGAAGAGTTGGCTCAACTCATAGCCCAACACGTTAATACTGCCATGGAATAGCTCAATGCTAACGATGGCCAGGGATGTGGACGTGGTGCACACGGGCAAGGTTTTGGTGGGGCACATAATGGAAATCCTCCAGGTAAAATGTGATCGGAAAGTTTTAGAAGTTCATGTGTTATGATATCATTGGAACGAATTCCTGATTTTTATTAACATTATTGAACAGTGCACGGATGTACATATAAAACATTCCAGGGCTGTAACCCACGATCAATTACTGGTGCTGAAGGACCCTTAGATATCACTCGATGGATTGAGAAGATGGAATCTGTCAGGCAATCAGTGGTTGTGTTGCTGATCAACGGGTGAGTTCTTGCTCTTTTCTTGATGAAGCGCTGTCCTGGTGGAACCCGCAAGTTCAAATTTTGGGTGAAGACGCTGCCTACGGTCTAACCTGGAATGAACTTAAAGATATGCTTCTGAAAGAGTACTGCCCGCGCAGTGAAATTCAGAAAATCGAGACTGACTTCTGGAATCTAACCATTGAAGGTCTGGATGTCAGAGCTTACACTTCTCATTTTAATGACTTGGCGAGGTTAGTTCCACGAATGGTTACTCCTGAATATGAAAAGGAAGAAAGGTACATCTGGGGATTGTCACCACGAATTCGCAGTATGGTTACATCCGTGAAACCTACCACCTATCTAGAGGCTACTACATTGGCAAACTCCTTAGCCGATGACGCTGCTCACAAAGGTAGTCTCGATAAAAAGAAGGAAACCTGGAAGTCATCGGGCAAGGCCAAAGCAGATGCGAAATCTGAACGGTCGGGGCGTTCTGAGACCAAGACAGAAGTTACGAAGAAGCGCAAGTCCAAGAGCTCAAGGAAGGAGACTGAAGAGAAGCGCGACAGGAAACGCAGTTCGAAGAAGGCATATGCAGCAAATTCTAGGGGTACTAGAAAGGATGGCACCAGAGATAGTCTAGGCGGATCTGAGAGAAAGACTCGTGAGGATGGACAGAAGAAATGCAACCAATGCGAACGAACTGGGCATATTACCCGCGAATGCTATGCCAAGAGTACTGTGGAAGGATCGAGACTTGAAGGATGTTTCCAGTGTGGAGAACAAGGACATTTCAAGAAGGACTGTCCTAAGGCGGGATGACAGAATGCCAGAGGTAGAGCATTCGAGCTAAATGCTGAGAAAGCACGTGATGATCCTACTGTTGTCACTGGTATGTTTATGATCAATAACCTTTCCGCGTTCGTACCTTTTGATTCTGGTGCTGACTTGAGTTTTGCCTCGAAAAACTTTGAACCATTCCTGTGTTCACCTACAAGTAAGCTAAATAAGAAGTACTCGATAGAACTAGCAAATGGTAAACTGATAGAGACTAGCGAAGTCATACGCGACTGTAGTATTCTGTTAGGCGATCATAAATTTAGTACTAATTTACTACCAGTGGAGTTGGGAAGTTTCTATGTAGTTGTGGGGATGGATTGGCTGTCCAAGAATAAAGCGGAGATTGTTTGCTCAAAGAAGCAAGTGCGGATACCTCATCCTGGCGGTGGCAAAGCGATAGTTATCCAAGGAGATCGTTCGAGTCGTGTGTCGAGTGTTGTCAGTATTATGAAGATGCTCAAGTTGTTGCGAAAAGGGTATCCTGCGTTCTTAGTTAACGTGATGGATACAAAGGCCGAATGTAGGAAGATCGAGGAGATTCCTATTGTTCGTGATTATCCAGAAGTTTTTCCTGAAGACTTACCTGGATTACCCCCTGTGAGACAGATCGAGTTCCGAATCGATTTGGTACCTGGTGCTGCACCAATTGCAAAATCTCCCTATAGATTGGCACCGTCGGAAATGAAAGAAATGTCGAACCAGCTTCAAGAGCTACTAGACAAAGGTTTCATTCGACCGAGTTATTCGCCTTGGGGTGCGCCTGTTCTGTTCGTGAAGAAGAAGGATGGATCCTTCAGGATGTGTATAGGTTTCAGGGAGCTGAACAAGTTAACCATCAAGAATCGGTATCCTTTGCCGAGGATTGATGATCTGTTTGACCAGCTTCAGGGATCCAACTACTACTCGAAGATAGATCTGCGTTCGGGCTATCATCAGTTGAAGGTTGCTGACGAAGACATTCCAAAGACAGCCTTTCGAACATGATACGACCATTATGAGTTTCTAGTTATGCCCTTCGGTTTAACTAATGCGCTAGCTGTGTTCATGGATCTCATGAACAGGGTATGCAAACCCTACTTGGACAAATTCGTGATAGTATTCATCGACGATATACTTATTTATTCACGAACCAAAGAAGATCATGAGCATCATTTGAGGTTAATTTTGGAGTTGCTGAAGGAAGAAAAGCTGTATGCCAAATTCTCTAAATGTGAATTTTGGATTCGAGAAGTTCATTTTCTCGGACATGTCATAAATGAGAAAGGCATACATGTAGATCCGTCTAAGATCGAAGCAATAAAGAATTGGGAAGCGCCAAAGACTCCGTCAGAGGTGCGATAATTCTTAGGGCTTGCTGGGTATTACCGGAGGTTCATTGAGAACTTCTCTAGAATAGCGCAACCATTGACGCTATTAACCCAGAAGGAGAGGAAGTTTGACTGGACGTAGAAGCAGGAGAAAGCTTTTCAGTCGTTGAAGGAAAAGCTCTGCAGTGCACCTATTCTTTCCCTTCCTGAGGGAAGTACTGATTTCATTGTTTGCCGTGATGCTTCACGATTGGGTCTTGGATGCGTTTTAATGCATAGAGACAAAGTGATAGCCTATGCGTCCAGACAATTGAAAGTGCATGAGAAGAATTACACAACACATGATTTGGAGCTTGGAGCTGTTGTGTTTGCTTTGAAGATCTGGAGACACTACTTGTATGGCACGAAGTGTACGATTTACACGGACCATAAGAGCCTCCAGCACATCTTCGATCAGAAGGAGCTCAATATGCGACAACGACGTTGGGTGGAGTTACTCAATGATTATGATTGAGATATCCGTTATCACCCAGGAAAGCAAATGTTGCAGATGCGCTCAACAGGAAGGAACGAGAAAACCCTCTACGTGTGCGTGCTTTGGGTTGACCATACAAACGAGTTTGACCGATCGGATTCGTGATGCACAGTGGGAAGCTTTGAAGGATGATGATTTGAGAGGTGAAGGTTTGAAGGGCATTGTAAGGTTTGGAAAAGGGGGAAAGTTGAGCCCGCGCTATATAGGTCCTCTTCGAAGTCGTCTCTCGAGTTGGACCAGTCGCGTATAGGCTCAAGTTACCACAGGAGTTGATTGGAGTCCATGACATATTTCATATCTCCAACCTGAAAATGTGTCTGTCTGATGAGACACTAATTATACCCCCTGGAGAGGTTCGAGTGGACAATAAACTGAGATTTATCGAGGAACCAGTGGAGCGTCTGGATCGGAAAACCCAGAAACTCAGGAGGAGTAAGATTGAGTTGGTCAAAGTTCGTTGAAATTCTAAGCATGGACCCAAGTTCACCTGGGAGCGACAAGACCAAATGCATCAAAATAGCCTCACCTCTTCCCACCGAGTCCGAAAACGAAAACTGTAAAGTAGAATTTCGGGGACGAAATTCCTTAAACAGGGGGAGACTGTAACACCCGGCCTCTCAGGCCGTACCGGACAATAGTAATCTGTATAGTGAACATGTAACATGACTATTTGTGACTGACTATGATGTAAATATATGATATTTGATTATTGGTAAATTTAGATGTGTATAAAATTCATGTTGGAAACGATAAAACAAACACTTATCGCGTAACGTTTAAAATGTGAAACGAACGTCGGTGACCACCCGATCAGTGTTAAAATCCTAAAAATAGTCTGTTATGATTAAAATAATAATTTTAATCATATTCGTGTGGAAAAATAATTTAAAACGCTAAGAAACTCTATTTTTCGAGTTTGAGCGCGTACCGCGCGATACTGCGCGAATTAAACAAAATACTGTCAACGCAGCCAGTCAAGGCAACTAGTAATTATTTCAGTAATAATTTAGAGTGATTATTTTTATAGAACAATAAAAATAATTTAAAATGCACTAAAACGGGATTAAAACGCTAGATAAAATACCCGGTAATCAGTAAAATACCTGTTATAACTCAAATTACATATAATGTGTATGTATATACACATTCGTGAGAAGGGGGAACAAGTGGGCGGCAATATGGGCTGCCACATTCTCTTGAATGATGGAATTTGGACACTTGTCTACTCTTGAAAAATGGAGGTGATGATTAATCTTGAAACATGCATCTATACATCCATAATTCCAAAGACAAAATTCAAAACTTCATCCTCTCTCTCTCTCTCATACAAGCTCATGGCCGAACACCCCTTAGCACACCCGCATTTCATTTTCAAAACCAAAATATGAAGAATAAAGAGCTAATCATGGTGATTCTAAGCATGTAAGAAGGTTTGGAAGTGATTTCAAGCAAGTTTCAAGCAAAACCAAGTCTCATATCACCATCTTCTATAAAAAACCCAATCAAATTCTTGAAGGTATAACATGTTTCATTAAACATTGTTCTTGATTCATATTAATAAAGAAGTTAGTAAAAAGTTTCTCTTGATTCTTGAAATTTAAACATTAACTAGAAAATTTCAAACAAATGAGTTTTGAATAAAATAAAAATGGGTGTGTGCATGTATGTGTATATGGCCGATTGTGTGTATATACATATGTATAAGTTGTATTTTGATTTTTAATGAAAAAGTTCTTGATTATTTGCTTTCTTGAAAAATATGATGATTAAAGGAATTTTTAGATATCATGCAAGAAGGTTCTAAAAGATCTAAGATTTGAAAGTGATATGTTGAAAAGTGAAATATTGGAAGTATATGTCTGCATAAATTATGAATGCACGCATGTGAAAATTGTTATACAATCTTAAAAGTGAAAGATCTAAGCATGAATGAACATGAATGATTTGAAGGATTATTGTGTTATGTGTAATATTTGTGAGAATATTATGTTAGTGAAGTTTTGAGCATGATTAGATCATGAGTGATGATGATGATAATGTGTGAGTGCATTAGATGCACATATGTAAACATGCATGATGATATATGATATTAAAAAGATGATTTGAGCATGATATGATAAAAATCAATTTTGATCAGAATATAAACACTAAAATAAGAGTATTTTGAAGTGTTTAATGATATATAACTTTGTCATAATGTATGCTAGCTTTGCATGTTGTACTTGGTCCATTAAAAGTTGTAAAACACGTGAAATCGCATGATTTATGTGACTTATACAAAAACTGCACTAATCTGATTATAAACACTATTTTAATCATTAAATAACATGTATTGTGTTAAAATATCAAGTCTTTTCGAGTTGGAATGGTTATGGTAACGTTTAACGCGAAGCTATGCGTTAAAACGGTCAAAAATCGGCTTTTCGAGTGATTTTTGTAAAACTGAATTAGATCAGTAAATAAACTGATGTTTTTAGTTTAAAAATAAGTATTTTAACTAACTTTAAGTTTACTTGGTGTTTGGTTGGTCATACGTGACTTCCGACGCCCGAAAACGTTACCGAATCGCTAAAATACGCATTTTTAATGAACATTAGTGTGGGTAAATTTTGAGTGAACGTTATGTGATAAAATGTGTTAAGTTATTTAAACATTTAAATATGATAATATTTTAAGTGTTAATTTGATAGTAGGAAATTTAGACTATGCATGTATGCGTGTACGTTTTGTGCGGTAGAAACGGTAAAATTTCGTTAAATGTGTAACTTGTTTGTCGAGCATGAAATTTGGTACATATGAGATGTTTTATGTATATTTGCTTTAAAAATGACAAAATAGATAAGTTAGTAATATTTCACGTATTCAGTATTAGATTATGTGAACGTTTATGCATATATATATTACGACGCACAAATCGTAGATATATTGCGTATAAACGGGAGAGTTAACGGATTTACACAATAATGGTCACCAATAAAATCGTTCAAGTCGCAAAAATCATGAATATATATATATATATATATATGTGTGTGTGTATATGGACTCATATACATATAATAACGTGCCAGCATAATAAAAAATGACAACTTTTTGAGATAATCTCAAGGTTATGCGATAATTCTAAGAAACGGAGAAACTTAGGATTTTTGTGTTATGTATATTGATTTAGAATCGTTCCTATATTAGGACGTGTAGAAAATCAATCTCTGGGCTTGCGGTATTAAAATACGCACCCAAAGGTGAGTGTCACTAAACCCTTCTTTTTACTGCTTTGTACATATTTTGGGGGTAGAACACGTCGTTAAAAAGGGTTAATAATGTTTTCGAAATAAAACATACCTTTTAATATAAAATATATATTTTCGCTGAAAATATATGAGATTTGATAAGATATACGTTTTGAAGTAAAACATTTTTGATGAATGAATATTGTATGTACGGTATTTCTTAAGTGATACAAGACCGTACGGTTGGGGACGAATTCTTGACTGGGTCTCATATGATGGAGAATAAGGGGAATTCGTATAACGTCGTGTATTTAATTGTCATATTAGTAGGATATATATATTGTACGTGAGGCAGACATCATATTGTTCTCAAAGAGAGAACCTTGCGCCCATGATGTCGTTTAATCAATTAAGTATTGCCCGCGATGAATTGATGGTAGATCTATCGGGTTGACAACCCCGTCGTGACCGGTCGCCCCATGTCAATGTCAAACGACGAATTAATATTCTGTTTATTGTCTAGCTTTGATTATCCCTGCATGGTTAATATATAGTTCGTATCGTCTAGCTAACATACGAGTCTGAAAATTGAAGCAATAATTTAATATACAAAACCTGGGCAATATATTACAGTTGTCGGATCGATGAACCGGTGGAAGGCCCATGGATTTTTAATAAGGAAGTAAAATGGACTTTCTAAAATCTATATGGATGTTGTCAAATAAACACCTAATCAGAAAGTTTTCCTTGGATTAAAATTGGTTGTAAGTGAATACATGAACTCACCTTCCTTTGTGTTGACACTTGATTTTTAACGTGTTCTACAGGTACTTGAGTTCGGCTTCGGGAAATCATGGCGTATCATGTGTTTGATGATGCATGTCGTTTCGTCTAAATATGTTGGACATCTTTTAAATTATCTGGTACGTTTATTATAAGATCCGTGAGGATCAAAACAACTTATTTTAAAATGTAATGTTTAATATTTATGTTTTAAAATAAGTCAAAATGTCCAACACAAGAGTGCATCGTCCGACAAGGTATAAATGGGCACCAACTTCCGTCACCACTACGTTTTATATTCCGCTGCGACGTTTTTGGGGTGTGACAGTTAAATCGAAACCATCAGTATCTCAATACGCTAACAAATGAACATATAAAACCACATAAAACACATAAATTTTCACACATAAAAGCGATAAATCACAGAGTCAGCAGTTGCGGGCTCAGAATCAAAACACATAAAATCAGCGATTGCAAGCTTGAATTCGAAAATAGAGTGCCTTGGCTTGATAGACATCGACTACCCAAAGTGGTTCGACTATTCTCAAGGACGTTGAGTACACGCTTTGGCCTAATAGACTGTGCTCTATCACCGATGTGCGGTGAATGGCACGTATCCTTTCGGTTATTCACGCAACTCGAGTCATTGGAATCCATCGAGACTTTGGTGAGAGTTTTGGTAAACCAAAATAAGAACGGAATAAGTCATCAAGGTTCGGGTTTCACCCCTAACTTAGCGACTTTGTCCCTGTTTGTGTGATAGAATTACAAGATAGAGTGCGGGAATTTTGTCGAAGTACGGATTTCACTCCTGATTCAACGCAAATTCTCATGTTTATAGTAAAATTGCGCGTCAAACAAGCGATTCAGTCGAGAGTTTGCGGTTTTCACACCTAGTCTCGATCCAATCACTCATTCATTTTTGAAAATAGTGTGTAGTGCGCCTGCCTTAGGAAAGGTAGAGTGATGGTATTCCAGCCTTAGGAAAGGCGGATGAATATAGCATGATTGCGAGGCGATCGAATAACAGAAATAGGCTCGTGCAGAACCCCTACCGGGTTCGCACAAGGCGGTCTGTTGGTACTTAAACTGTAGACTAGGACGTTTCTAAGATATCGACCCGGACTAGGTCGAGTCTTGTCTAATTCCCTATAGTTATGGCTCTGATACCAATCTGTCACACCCTAACCGATGGCGAAAACATCGGGGTGAGTCACTAAGCGAAACAGATTGTCCAGAAGAAATCCATAACAACTAAAATTTACCAAATATTTATAATTCATGTCCCATACCACAACATATTTAGTAATCTAATTATTACAGACCAATATCTCAAAGACAATAAATTATTTCGATAACTCATGACATAAATTGTTTTTGTTTGTTTCTAGACTCTCCTAGGCTCGGTTCCATGAAAGCAAGCAAAGCACAACATTCCTAAACACCTGTCACATACATTAAAATAGAGGTCAATACACATAGTGTAAAGGTGAGCATACAAGCATGTAACAAGCATGTAACATGTTTAATAGTATATTACATGTAACAATACAAGTTTAATAGTATATTAGATAGCGAAATCGTTTTACGCATAACAAGCATGTAACATGTAGCAAAGTGAAGCTTAGTAGGTTATCGACAATGAAATATGCACAGACGTGACTGCAAGTTGTAGAATGCGCAAAACATATCCCCACTGGGATACGTGAAGTAAAGCCCTTAACATATCCCCACTTGGATTGAAGGGGGCGCTGGAAAGTTAGCCTGATTACAGAACGATAGCATAAGCGATGAACGGCACGTTAAACGGTGATGAGTGACTGAGTGACGAATGCTCATCCGATCGGATGACAATCTGAATGGATGGTCATTTGATCAGATGTCAATCCGTTCGAATGGTCATCCGGTCGGATGGCCATTCGGTCAGATTGACATTCGTTTGGGATGGATGTGTTTGTGTATGATGGCTTTGAAGTTTTCGTTGCAACATTTTAAAAACAGAGAAGTATCTCTACCTTTCAGGTCGATCGATCGAACAGTCATCCGATCAGATGGCCGTTCGATCGGATGGCGATCCGATCAGTGAGACATTTCCCAAGAGAACAAGTTCACAGCAGGATGGTCATTCGATCGGATGGCAATCCGATCGGATGGCAATCCGTTAGAAACTAATGATCTTTGAAAATTGAAAAAAGTTTAAGTGTTGAAGACCAAGTCCAATCTGATCGGATTGTCGTTCGATCGGATGGCAATCCAATCGGACGGCAATCTGTTCGACACCTAATCCTTTTTGAAATCTGAATTATTTTGCTAAGTCTGAACAGTTTGCGGTTTGATCGAGCCGGTATGACAACGTGTTAAACAACAGGAATCCCATCAGTCCAAGTCATCCGATCGAAGTGGGAACCACCCCAGTCCGATCAGTTAGCTATTCGTGATGGTTTTTCATGTTCAACCCACTAAGTCGGTTGTCTCGTTGATAGGAATCAGATCCCAGACCGACACTTCACTAAGAAACGAGTAGAAGGCCTGAACGAGCTCCGATTCTATCGGTTTTGTGTTCATGAGTGTAAAAGAGTTGAAAGAAAGTTATGAAACCATCTTTCAATCCTCCAAATCATGAATATGCTTAGATCTAGATGAAATCAATGTTAAATCATGTTGAAATCCTTTAGATCTGAGTTGTTCTTGGTGGAATGAGGGCAAATCTTGAAGTTCATAAGAACCCCATGATGACATCATCCAAGAACACCCCAAATCAGGCGATTTCACGGTTAAAAGTGAAGATTCAAAGGTGAAAATGATGAAGAAGTGTGTGTAGATGATAGATGTACAAGATTTGAGTTGAAAACTTACAAGAATCGCGAGAAATCGAGAGAAAGGAGGGCTGGAACGTGCTGGTCGGAGAGAGAACTGTCACATCACTGTTTGTGATGTGACAAGGGGTATTTATAGGTTACCAAAAGAGGAAAGGTGTGCACTAGTGTCGGATTGGATGGCAACCCGATCGGATGGCCATCCGATCGGATGGTCATCCCATCCGATCGGATGGTCATCCGTACGGATGACCATTCGATCGAAGTGTCGCAGCGAGTTGGGTTTCGACGTTTCGTTTTGCGTGTTGAGCGTTGCGAAGCGTTTAAGCGAGTGTCGATTAAGTGATGCGATAGATTGATAGTAGTCACACAAATAATATAACTAACATACAACAACATAAATAAACTTGCGTTTCCAGTTCGCGATGAGATTGCGTTGCAATAGAGTTGCGATTGCGTTTTCGATTAATCACCACAAACATAAAGTAATCATGCACAAGTAACACATAATTAACACACACACGTAAAAAAATATACAGAACCTATATTTCAAGTTGCGAATGCGATTGCGATGCGATTAGCGATTATATATGCGATTAAACCTCGACTATTATAGATACTCCACATAATACAACTAAAGTAAACAAATAAAAGGATAGATTACAAGTCAATGATGTACAATCAATAGTTAAGCAAGGAGTGACAGATTGCAATTAGCAATCTTTTCTTCCTTTGACTTTGACTTGTACTTTGACTTTCAAAACGCGGGTTGTTACATAAGTGGACGTAATAACGGGTACAACATTTAAAAGGTCACCAATAAAATCGTTCCAATTGCAAAAATCTTAATATATATATATATATATATATACGTATGAACACGTATATATAAATATGGCAACATAACCAAAACAAAGAATTTTTGAGAAAATTCTCAAAGTTATGTGAAAATTCTAAGTATTGGAGAAACTTAGTTGTTTGTAGAATAATTGGTTATTAAATCATTCCTATTTAAATTAGGATATGTAGATTCAATTTGAGGGATTGCGATAAAATAAAGGTAAGTCCCAAAACGGATCTAACAATGATATCAAACTAACACCAAGGATGGGCGGAATCCAAACTTGGTGTGATTCAAGAAAAACACGAAAACACAAAACAAATCACTTTCAAACTTGCACACTATTCTATTACTATTGACTAGCAAAACCGTCTGGTACAAGTTGATAAAAACACCAAATCGCCTCCCCTCTCTCTGACTAGAAATTGTGTAACTTGGAGGCTCCAACCCTAGTTTGTGAAACAAACTAGTTTATAAACCTGGGAAAGCCCAAACCCCACATGGGCTCCCCTTGGGCCTACCTGGTCCACATGGCCATAGATAAGGCCTAATCACATATTAATGGCCCAAAACCTAATATAAATGTGTTTGATAAAGACAAGCGTAAACCTACTCAATTTTACAGCCTTACAATAAACGCACCCAAAGGTGAGTGTCACGAGAAGCACTCTTTTATTGTTTTTGTATACTGTTTTGGGGGAAGAACACGTCGTTAAAAAGGATAAATATACGTTTTTGTATAAAATATGCCTTTGAATTATCTAAAAGTATATTTTCATGGAAAATATGATTTTTGAATGATATGATATGTTTTATGGAAAAAACATGGATTTTGGAAATGTGTATGATTTAAATTGTTTTCGTGTAAAACGGGATTTGATTGATAAATATGTTTCGGGAAGAAACGAGGAAAGATTATGATGTTTTGGGTAAAACAATTGTGAGAAATTAATGATATTTTGAATTTCGGTTGGGTCAAATTTACCGGGTCACCAGGATGTAAGTAGCAAGTCTAGCTTACATTGCATGGGGGATGGCAGAAATTTGTGCAACATTGGATATTAAATTGTTATCTACTAGGTTATATATATTGATGCAATTGAGGAGGTCACACAGATGCATCCTTGCCGTTTTTAATCATTAAGTATAGAACACATGGAATTGTTGATAGATATATCGGGTTGACAACCCCGTCGTGACCGGTAGCTCCGTGTTCATATAGCGGAGAATTTTATTCTACAATTGTCTAGTATTGATTAGAGCCTCAATCATAGTATATAGCTCGTAACGTCTTGCAAACTTACAAAACTGAAAGAATGATAAACATTTAATATTGAAACCATGGGTATAAATTTTCATAGGAGATTTTTCAAATAAACAATTCTGGTGAATCGCCCTCAGATTTTTACGAAGGAAACAAAATTAACTTTCTTAAACATATATGGATGTTTTGTCATTAAAAATCTATAAAAAGAAAGTTTTTCCTTAATCAATTGTTACGAATTTGGATATGTGAACTCACCCTCCATTGTGTTGACACTTGATTTTTACGTGTTCTTCAGGTACATGAGTTCGGCTTCGAGGATTTTGGCTTGTGTTGTCATGTGGTTGTGTGATGCGATTGTAATTAAATAATGTTAGGACATTTTTAAACTACTTTTGGGACCGTGTGTAATAAGACCCCTATAGGTCAAACAACTATGATGTGGTTGTGATGTACATTTGAAACTTAAAACTTATGTTTAAAACAAACCAAATGTCCAACATAAATATTGCATCGACCACTAAGACATTTATGGGTACCAACCTTTGTCACCGCTACGTTTGTATTTCCGCTGCGACGTTTTTGGGGTGTGACAAATATAACCTAGTTAAGATCATCAGTTAGTAAGTAACAATGCAAATAGAGAAAGTAAATAAAGTTCCTAAAACATTGATCACATATATCTTCTCAAGAAAAAGAGATTTCATATCTTGCCAAAATCTTTGCAAACAATAACTACAACAAAAACAGATGTCAGTGACAACAGTACCTCAACTTTTAGATTAATTGGTTTGAGAACACACCTGCAAGGTTTGTTTAAGCTGTGATTTGACCTTTGGATATCTTTATCAGTTGTAATAACTTCATTGTTACAAACAACATGATTTTTAACTAAGATACACGAAATACAAAAGTCAATATTCAAAATCAGCATAATAACTTATGACCTGCTCATATAGACAATTAAGGAAAGAAGGAAATGGCACATGAAATGGAAAGTCAATAACCATTCGAGGAGATTTGAGTGGAAGAGAGATAAATGTACCTAACAGCGGATGTGGATGACCTGAAGAGCGGCGATTAGTGACGGATCCAGGAGTTTTTGTCAGAGGGTTCCAAAATTGTCTTTATTTTAATGGGTCGGCGAGTCGGTTGAAACAAGTTAAAGCGAGATAGTTAAAATACAATCCTATTCCTAAGAATGTAGATACCCTATTAAGAATTTAAATAGATAAATCACAAATTGGAAAAGAAATTATATACTTGCATGCATCGTACTCACAGTTGCAAAGTTGAGGTATGGGTACAATCCTAGTTTTTTAAACTTCAAACTATTCAACCTGACAAATTTTGCTTTGAAGATGTTACCTTTTACTCTTGTTAACTCAAGTAATTAGAACTAATAATGGAATCATTGAAGACTTCACAATATAAAACCTTAAACATACTTCACAAATTTTAAAAACAATATGTAATTAGTTCCCTGGTTTGTACCACACAACAAACAACCACCAAATTAAGAAATTAAAATAGAACCGAAGAATGGAAAATAAAACCTATTACGATGATTAACGCTTTATGGAAAATAGAACCTCTCTAAGGTGCTGTTTGTTTTTTCTGAGGTAAAACGTCTGCAGTCTGCGGACCACATCTGCAGACATCTGTAGCAGAAGTGCTGGACCAAATGTCTGCAGTCTGCAAGAAGAAGACTGTTTGTTTTTTTACTTCTACAAACTGCTGAAATAAATTGAAATATAAATAAACTGTTTTATTAAACTTAAAAGAGTTTTTCAACATTCAAACCTAAATAATAGTTATACAATACTTAAATAATATTCATAAAAAAGACAATAACATTTTTTTTAAATCATTGTATCTGTGCTTTGCATTAACTGCTCAGCAATCTCATCTCGTAACTGATTCATATATTCTCTATCCGATGCAGTACCATGTGCTTCAACCTCGTCTTCATCAGCATTAACGTGCACTTGCCTATTATGCACCGAAACATTGGGTTGATCGTATTCTGTAAACAATTCATCACTCAAACCCTCTTTCCTTATAAAATTATGTAGCGCGAAACATGCAATGGTAATGTTCCTTTGTGTAACCAATGGAAATGGTGCCATCCTCTTCAAAATAGGGAATCTTGCTTTCAAGACACCAAAAGCACGCTCAATTACGTTCCGAAGTCTTGCATGAGCATGGTTAAATTTCTCTTTATTAGTCAATGCACGTCTTCGGCGAAAATCTCCTAGCCAATACCTCACATTACGATATGGAGCCATAAATCCCGTATGTGTGCATACGCGGCATCACAAAGATAATACTTGTCTGTAAAGATATACAATTATTTTAGAAAAGTAAACCAAGTGATAAATATCTAAAAGAACATAAACATACCTTGTGGTGGAAACGGGAATGGTGCATCTGGATCTGATAATGCCTCTGATAATATTCTCGCATCATGTGCTACACCTTCCCAGCTAGGGCTGTAAACGAACCGAACATTCAATGAACAGTTCGTGAATCGTTCGGCGGGAAGTTCGTTTATGTTCGTTCGATTAGCTTAGCGAACGAACACGAACAAAAAATTTTGTTCGGTTAGCTTAGCGAACGAACACGAACACAGGTCCCGTTCGTTCGATTGCGTTCGTGAACGTTCGGTAATATGTTCGGTTACGTTCCTTCATGTTCGTTAGTTTACGTTCGTTTGATTATATTAAAAAAATAATAAATAATAAACCTTTTATCTAAATATATTAAAAACTTGAAACCCTAGTTTTCTAAATTAGCTAAAATTTGGACATTCTAAGACATTTTTGGGGATGATTATATCTAAGTTAGTTAAACTTGATTCATCGTTTGGTGGTGTAGTAGACTTCTTGTGTTTTGATTTATCATTTGATGGTTGTATTTAACTGCTTATATACAATGTTTAAGGATAACAATGTTATTATTTTTTATTTTCAAGTTAAATGTTCGTTTGCGTTCGATTTTATTTGCTTGCGTTTGTTTGTGTCCGAGACCAGTGTTCATGAACTGTTCGTGAACAACTGAATTTCCTTAACGAACGAACACGAACATAAACTTATGTTCGGTAAGCGTTCGTGAACAGTTCGCGAACATGTTAATTTCCTTAACGAATGAACACGAACAGGACCTTGTTTGTGTTCGTTCGGTTCGTTTACAGCCCTATTCCCAGCCGGCCACGACGAACGTAAAAATCATGTTGAAGTCACAAATTGCTAATACGATTTGATAACAATCTCCTTTTCTTCTTCCTCTATATGAATCTTGTTTAGTAGTAGGGATAACAACATGTATTAAAGTTCCATCTAGTGCACCAACCGCTCATTTAAAAACCCATCGTAGACTCTTGTTATGTCCCGGTATGTTTGGATTAGGATTGAAAGAAGTTGGTACTATCATTTCTTTGGCAAAAAGCATCATTTTATCCAACACTTCATAAAAATATTTATGAATTGTTTGCTTTGAGTGTTGAAATCTATGCTTGATAACTACATATCGTTGATTATGACCGATTATCATAAAAAACATAGCCATCTTCTCCTCAACCGATACATGTTTACTATCCTCTAACGAATAATTTACTCTAAAATGTGCACATAGTCGGACAAATGATTCACGAGACATACGTAGAAGATCAATGCATTGTTTGGGATTTCCTGTCAATAACTCTAACGTGTATTTATGTCCCGTCATACGCGAATCATTGTCTCGCACTCGTTTTAAACCTCTCTTCCAAAAAATCCGGACATACAAGTACATAAGAATAACGAGAAGTAATTTCTTATTATAATCCATTATGAACCTGTTTTAACAATTATAAATAACCAAAAGCATAAGCATAAACCAAAGGATACAATCATAAACCAAAAGCATGCAATGTCAAACATAAAACCATACCATGTCTAAAACATAAACGAAAAGCATACAATGTCAAACATAAATCAAAAGCATAAAATGTCTCAAACATAAACAAAAGCAATCAATCTCTCAAACATAAACCTAGCAGTCGTGTTAAGCATATAAGGTCTTCACTACTTTATCAGGCCTAAACTTTTTGCCGTCATTCCGATCCACCCTCTTAAGACCTCGAGAATTTCTGGTAATGCCATCCACGCCTCTCTCATGTCGGAGGACACCCCAAAAATGTGAAAAGCAGCTAAGAATATAGGATCTGTTAGGTCCCGGTTTTGACTCTTGAACGATTGCGTATGACACGTTCAACGTGCGGAATCCGTGAACGTGTGTGACCGAACACACGTGACGTAATAATAACCGTGATTCTATTGAAAGATCTGATAACGTACAACACCTGAATCACGTACAAGGAACTTTCTCTCTCTAGGCTTTCTCTCTCTAGATCCTAGCTCTCCAAAGCTCCAAATGACAAAAGTAGCAAAAGTTTTAAATGAGAACCCTAATGGTTCTATTTATAGGCCAAGGTTATAAGGAGGTTCTCCTTATTTACAGTTATGCCACCTTGTCTTTTACTAACTAGATATTACAAAATAAGCCTAGAATTAATCTATTTCTGCTACGGTGTGAGATGACGGAGGCGATAGACATAAATGCACTAACAGACTCCCCCTTGGATATTGCCGCAGTCAATCTCAAACATTTAGTCAGACTCGTAGCGTCTGGTCTTTCTCTCTCTAGCTTGAACAGAATCCCCGTGGATCTGTCTTCAGCTTCAGCTTCCTCTTTCAGTAGACTCTTCAGGCTCCCCCTTTCATCAAGCTTCCATGCTTTGGGATCGACACCTGGCTTTCCGGTTACAAGCTTTTCCGGGAAAGATACCTGGCTCCTTGCACGCATGCTCTCCCTTTCGTTGAGCTCGTCTTCAGACTCCCCCTTAGACTCGGCTATCGGGATCGTAATCTGGAATACCATCTGCAAATCTCATACATTCATAAGTAACAACATTTTAAAAATTCAATTATCCAGGAATTGTGACCTGGCTCTTTTAAACTTTCTAAATCAAGATCCTGGCTTTAAGATATAAAAAAATGAATATATCCAGAAATACTTGATTCACTCTCCCTATCAACAAACTTCAAAGATTTGGCAGTTTCAGCGAACCGGATCGGAAACTGGCTCTTTTACATATTTTAATAGTATAAGCATCCAAATCCCTCACAGTAAATCATCCAAGTCCAAATTAATGACCTTGGAGATATCACAAACTGTTTTTAATTTTAAAAATTTCAAGTTTCAACTTAATGAACTTGTTTATTTTCATAAACACGATTAGCATACTTAGATTTTGAAACTCAGCTCTCAGACAACGGTTGTCGAAAATAAAGCAGAAATCAAAATCCTTTTGTACTTTTTCTGAAATGTAAAACAATAAAGAAATATTTACAAACATATTTACAAACAATATTTTTGTTTGAGTTTGCGTCAGAGGATCATATCAGTTTTTGACAAGTCACAAGTATCGTTGAGCTTAACTACACATTAAGAATTAAACAATTCACTTAGATTGTCGATATACTGATCCACTTAAATTTTCACACAAATTTCAACTGATTCAGGATACGAATTAGGTGTTTTAAGAACTTAAACCTATTCATGTGTCCCACCTCTTGAATATACTCCTGTATCCAGATCCCAATATTCAGTCTTACAGGCGAGTATACCTAGATGATATCTGTAAGGGGAATAAATTATGAAACCATACGAGCTCAGGTCAGAACTTCCGTTCAGCAGAGAACTCAGGTTTAACTTTAGGTGTGTCCCCTTTAGAGGATCTTTTTTACAACAGCATTGATTATCAATTTTATTGTTTCATCATTTTTGCTGAGGGCAGTGCTATATTTCAAGCAAGCAGAAAGTATTCTCCGGGGACTAGGCCATTGCTTTCGCAAAATCAGAAGTCCCGGGATAATACCCCAGATATCACTAAGTATAAAGACCTAGTATTTCAGAAAGAGGGGTCCTTCAAACGAGATTTTAGGGGTTACCTATATATCCAAGTAGTGTTCCCCACGAAATAAGCAAGTTTGAATTTAGGTTTATATCCCGAAAAAGTTTACTAAATGTATAAAAACCTATCGGCATATCATCAGTGAGACTCTTTAATGCTATAAAATCATTACATTTCTTTAGCATACTGTAACTGTCTACTGATTTACTATCATTTCCTCTTTTTACACAAAAACTCATTTTTGAATTTTATCATGTTTTTGGCTTTTTCAAATTTTCAAATGTTTTTGTATTTTCTGAAATTTTTACTCCCCCTAAAATTCAAAACATTTAAAGAAAATTTGATAACCGATGTAGATAGCTTTGTCTCGCCATCCATTTTCTGCATCTCATGCTCTGATTTGCAGAAAATCTAACATACCCCCATGATTTACAACACGTTGATATTTACAGTTTGAAAACCATTTTTCAATCTTGTGAAATTAATCATGTTTGTTCAGCCGTGAGGGTTTCGGCGTATTCAATTAACACATATTTTTGTATTTTTGAATATTTTTGACAAAATCAAAACATATTTTTGGTTTTTAAGTTTTTCAAATTTTTAGAGTTTTTGAAAATATTGTTTATTTATGTACAGAAAATGTTAAACTCCCTGTTCAACCAAACCAGGGTTCAGCATCCTTCTCCTCCTGTTGTGCCAGGCTGCTCCAACTTCCAATCTCACAATCTTTAGATTTGTTGAGCACCTGCACATTCAAACTACTTGATTACTTGAACAATTTAGCCCAGGTCTGTTCGACCTTAGGCATTTCAACACAATATATATCATTCAGTTTCGGAAAATCTTTCTCATCAAAAACTTTTTCAACTTTAACTTCAACTTTTTCATCTTTTACCAAAATTACTTGTTTCTTAGCACTCCATTTTTGACCTTTCGGAGTACCTCTTTTGTAAAAATGTGAATCTTTTTGAACATTTTGTTTTTGATCAACAACTTTTGGTTTCCAAAACTCTTGTGATTTTGTCATATCAACAGTTGGTTTCCAACTTTGAGTTGTTCTGACTCTGGGTGTGTGAAAAATCTGTGTTTGTTTTGAATCAGACCTAGTCTGTTTTGGTTTCCAAGTTTGATTCGAAGCAAACTTGTTTGTGTTGTACCTCCAAGTTTGTTTTGAATCAAATCTACCTTTGTTTCACACCCTCAGATTTTTGTTTCTCAACATTTCCAGGCTTCTTTTTGTCAACATCCACAGGTTTCAGATTCGGACACTTTCGTGCAAGATGTCCTACTTGATAACAGTTAAAACATGTTCTTTTTGAAACATCTTTAACCTGTGGTTGTTGCCTTTTCTTTTGAGCACAAAACTCTTCATTAGACTGTTGTCTAAATTTGAGTTTTTCCTCTTCTTCAAAACTTTTTCCTTGAACAAAACTCATTTTTGCCTGATAATTTGGCATTTCATTTCTTTTCCAACTTTGTTTCTTCTTATAACCCAACCCAGCCTTCATGTTTTTCTTTTTAAAACCAGGTTTGTTATAAAAAGTTTTCTTGTTTTTCCCAGCAAATTTTGAAATTTCTGACTTTTCAATCTCAACCATCTTAAAAACTTTATCAATTTTCTCTGAAATCACATTCTGAATCGGGAATACAATATCTAAGAATAGTTTGTCCGATCCAATCATGGTATATACCAATCCTTTTGAATCATCATTCACAACTTTCTCAGATTTTATGTTTTTCAGATACTCATCATGAAAATTACCTTCATTTTCATCCTGTGATTCAGACTTACCTTTTGTAGACTCATCTTTCAGAACGCTATCAACAACCTTACTTACCACCTCTGAATCATCAGCTTCATTAGATTTGGTGTAAGTCACATCGATACTTTCAGGTAATTGGTCAACTATGTTCAGACCTTTTGCCACCTTTTCCTCATCATAAAAAGTATAATTGTTTCTCAGTGGTGGTGGTACCTGATGAAATTCTGAACCAATACCTTTTTTGTTCTTGTCAGTATCTTTGTCATCTGGTGTGATGTTGAAAATGCGTTCGAGAATGTACGAAGAGTTATGATAACTTTGAAGTTTGGTAACAACCTTTTCTTTTTCAGCCAGAACTTGTTTGAGATTAGCAACTTCATCAACACACTTGTTTAATTCAAGTTGCTTTTCTTTAAACTGTCTCTCATACATTTCTTTAGTGACTAAAGTTTCAGACAATCTTTGGTCAAAACATTTGACTTGGCTCTTCAAAGTATCATAAGCCTCTTGTACTCTCTGACTCGACCACTTCAAATTTTCATACTCCTTTTGAAAATCTTGAAACTTATTATCTTTCTCCACACAACCAACACATTTAGCTGTACACATTTCTTTCAAAATCTTATTTTCTTCTTCAAGACCATGACATTTCTGTGTTAGCTTTTCAACCTTTAGTTTCAAAATTTCTTCTTTTTCAATCATTTCTTTACATTTTATTTTGAAAACATTTTCAAGTTTGTCTGTTTCAATATCTTTTGTTTTGATTATTTCATCTTTTTCAATACAGGCTTTGCACATTTCTATGCAATTCCTGCACTTGTTTTCATTTTTATCAAAAATTTCAACATTCGATAGATAAGAAGATTCATTTACCTCGGTCTCTTTCAGCACCGGTTCTTCTGTCTGATCTTCCTCTTTGTTCTCTTCTTCTTCTTCTTCTTCTTCTTCTTCTTTCTGTTCTTCTTCAATCTTCTGCTCTTCTTCAGCAACAAACTTTGCAGAACTCTTTACTTCCTCTACCATCTTTTTCAACTCTTCTTCTTTTCTCTTCTTCATTTCTACCACCTTTGGTAGACTCGCTTCGCAAACTTCCTTTATCTTGCTCACCAAATCTGGCAAATATTCTTTATCAGATAACCTTCTTGTGTTGAAAGTAGCCTGACTTGGAAGCAAATTTGTTACAGCTTCAAAGTCCACCTTTGATGGGTCAACAACTGGATTACCCTGTGGATCCATGTAACATTCCAATTCGTCATTCCATCTTTTGGCTCTCTGGGCTTCTTTGAATGGTTCTCTGAATTTTTCAATTTCCCATCTCGCATAATCTCTTCTCCACCATATATCATGATCAACATTAGCCACAAATGCATATCCAACTGCATCTTCTTCAGGGAGAACTTGACTCCAGTCATAACCTTCATCGTCATGAATAACTGCAAGAGCTCTTGATTTTTCTTCAACCTGCTTCATTCTGGGAGGTTCAGACTTGTTCTGATGATAGATTGCTTTCTTGTAGTAATCTTCCTTGAACGGATTAGCAGTATCATCAGCATAAGCATTTCTGCACTCACGTTTAAAATGGCATTTCTGTTTGCATTTAAAGCATGTCACTTTGGATTTGTCAAAGCCTAACTTGGTAGAAGGTCCACCAATAGACTGCCTTCCGGTAATTTCCATAAAACGTTGTGCCCTCCTCACTGCACTAGCCATACACCATCGTATATCGATCAATTCCATCTCCTCAGGATCGATTTGATCATAGTCTTCCTTGGTTAGGTTGGTGTTGCCTATCTTCCCTGCAACAAGACTTTCATACGACTCCAACACAGATGCTAAGAAGACCATCTGTTGCTTTGCAGACTCCTCATTGAAATTTTGAGTATTCTTCAAATCTACTGCAATGTTGCATTGGAATACATTCTTTGATGCAGATTGACTTGATGTTGTTGAAAGAGATCCACTGTGAAAACCACTGTGAGGACTTTCATTGTTTACAGAATTTGAGCTTTCTGCAGAAAATGCTGTTCTTGGAGACCCAGCCTGTGGTAGATTTCCTCGGTAGTACAACTCCACATTCTGCTGATGAGCTGGATTGTTGACTTTAGATCTCTTTATCTCCAACTCATGGCTTTCAAGTCTTTCAATCAGCAAATCCACTGTTAACTCTTCAGGCTTGATTGTGTTTTTCAACATTAAAGCAAAGTATTGCCAATCCTGATCATTTGGCAATGAGTCAAACAATTTATCCACCAGCTCCTTTTGAGTGTATGTGATTTTGTATCTGGCCAGCTCCATCTTCAGATGTCCAAATCTCTCAATCATTTTACAAACCGATTCATTTTTCATACAACCAAATAAATCAAACTCTTTACGTAATAATTTCTTTTTGTTTTTCACAATCTCATTACTTCCTACACATTTTCTCTCTAAAGCTTCCCATAAACTCTTCGATGTTTTCTCTTGTTCAAGTAACGAAATAATATCTTCTCTCACTGACTGTTTTATCAATGTAATCATTTTGTTTTCAGCCACAACATTTTTTATATCTATTTCTGTGAACTCCTTTTCATCTATTAACTCTCCTCCATCCTTCACTGGTTCTGTATATCCATTTTTCAATTTTAACCAACTTTCAGGAGCAAAAGCTTTTACCCAACCCTCAAACCGATTTTTCCACCAGTTATAATCTTCAATCCTCATTAATTTCGGTGGTTTCTATTGGCTTCCATACATATTGTCATATTTCAAATTATCTGAAATCTCTTTCGAATATTCTCTTGTTTCAGATCTTCTTTCGGATGATTCTGAAGTAAAGGCATTGTAAAACGTGTTGTAAAATTCTTCACTGCTGCTCGACATCTTGAAATTGTATCTTGATTTTTGTACCTTGTATATCTTGAATCACCTCAAATATCACCTGAAAACAAATAAACAAAACTTGATCGAACGGGTATCCGAAAAAGTCAACAGTGAAAATAATCAGTATTGTCCGATCAAATGGGGAAGCTGTCCGATCGGCTGGGATTACTGTCCGATCGGCTGGGATTCTTGAATCAGTTGGTTGTCCGTTCGACCCTCTGTTCGATCGGTTGACACAAAACGACAAATATGATGTCCGATCGGTTAGCTCAAGTGACTTGGAATCAGTTGGTTGTCCATTCGACCCTCTGTTCGATCGGTTGACACAAAACGACAAAACAATATGTTGTTCGATCGGTTAGCTCAAGTGACTTGGAATCAGTTGTCAACCCGTACGACTCTCTGTTCGATCGATCAGCACTACACGACAAAACAATATGTTGTTCGATCGGCTTGCACTTCAAGCAATGGCACAAAAAGAAAAAAATGATTGATCGATCGGCTGGCACGTTGACTTCTTTGACCTGAATCACGTGTAAACTGACAACATTATTCACTTACAATCGTCAATGGCCGACAATTCTGACTTGAAATAAAATGTGATTGGGCCGTTCCAATTTAATCACATGGAATGAAGATTTTTAAAGCAAACAATGACCCATTCACGTGACAATCTGATATCATTTGACTTTCAAAAGAATTTATCATGCAAACTGATTATTACCTTTAGATCACGTGAACTTACATGCTCAAATGAATTGAATCAATTATTAAATGCACACAAATAGATCACATGCACACAGAGTTAATGGCCGACAGATATATGATATCTAAATTCTCATTGGACCGATGACTGTTTTGGATCTAGAAATTCACATGATAGACTGATATCATATGCTTTGCAATTAATGAATCACTGATAAAGTTGACTTAATGACACGTATTGCCGACCGATCGGTTGGGATGCTAGCCGTTCGGACAGCTGTCCATTCGGCTAGGTCAACAATAGTCAAAATTTAAATGTATAGCAGTGGAAGGGACAGTTGTTCGATCGGACTGCTGTCCGATCGGTCAACAGTCAACAAAGTCAAACAATTTAATGAATGTAAATTTTGCAGTGAAACGGCTTGCTGATTGATTGGCCAGAGATGCTAGCCGATCGGCTGGCAAGTCAACAAAGTCAAAGAACTTTAAATGAATGGCCGAAATGTGTGACAATGGAACGGTTAGCTAGCCGATCGGTCAGCTGGCCGATCGGTTGGCATCCATATGAACTTCAACATCAACAGCAAACATATCCCAACTTTTTCGAACCAAAAATTCAAGATTTCTCCCAAATTACTTAGAGTTAAGATCTGAAAATTTGTAGGCTTGTAGATCAGATAGTTTCACACAACATATCAAAAAATTAGCAATTTTTATCCATAAAATCCTGTTTAATTTTGCGTTTTTCAGTAAGAACATGACGAATATGAAAAAGTGAAGAAATAGATCAAATCTGAGTGAAATTTGAATCTGATTCTGATGAAATCCAGTACGAATCTATGCGTTTGATCTTCGCAACCGAGCTCCTGCTCTGATACCACTTGTTAGGTCCCGGTTTTGACTCCCGAACGATTGCGTATGACACGTTCAACGTGCGGAATCCGTGAACGTGTGTGACCGAACACACGTGATGTAATAATAACCGTGATTCTATTGAAAGATCTGATAACGTACAACACCTGAATCACGTACAAGGAACTTTCTCTCTCTAGGCTTTCTCTCTCTAGATCCTAGCTCTCCAAAGCTCCAAATGACAAAAGTAGCAAAAGTTCTAAATGAGAACCCTAATGGTTCTATTTATAGGCCAAGGTTATAAGGAGGTTCTCCTTATTTACAGTTATGCCACCTTGTCTTTTACTAACTAGATATTACAAAATAAGCCTAGAATTAATCTATTTCTGCTACGGTGTGAGATGACGGAGGCGATAGACATAAATGCACTAACAGGATCTACTGGGTCTAACCCAACCAACTTTAACTTCTCAGAACACTCACGAACTGTTGGCCCTTCTTTGCCTTTAATCAAAACCTGTAGAGCCTTCTGTATATCACGTGCTAAATCAACATGGTTAATAGATGATTTTGAGGTTTTGGCCCTATTGTTTGGATTAGGCTCAAAAGTGGGCTCAGAAGTGGGCCCGGAAGTAGGCTCAGAAGTGGGCTCTGGAGTAGGCTCTGGAGTGGCCTCAGAAGTGCTGGCATCATCTTGTGTGTCATGATAATGGGTGTCCATAATCATAAGCGATTGGACACGATGACAAGAAGATCCAACCTCGGATGTTGTTTGGGTTGAGGTCCACTTGCAATTTCCAGTGGCAGTATTTCCATCAAACAATTCTGCACAAAGTTCTGGAAAAGGCAATGGAACTGTCTTCAATGATGCAGCCTTCGGATGCCCCTAAACCCAAAGTAAAAAAAAAAAATTATTGTTATAAACTTTTTTTAGGATTATGTTTAAAATTTATATAAATGAACATACCTTCTTAAATTCTTCCCATTCCTCATTCGTTAAGCTAAAAGTATTTGTTTGAGGGTTGTATATGTTGCCGGTTTTGTTTTTCAAATACACACAACCTACGTATTTGGCTTTTAGATTATCATATGCATTCTTCATTTGTTTTTGTGTTAAATCCAAGCCAAACTTTTCCTTAAGAATTTTTCCTAATTTATTCCACAAGTCTTTATGCAAACTCAAGCCTTTTCTACCCACCGTGTGTATCTCTTCAATGCAAGTCTCTAATAAGCATTTTAGATGGTCGTTTGACCATTGTTGTTTCTCTCCCATTTGGCCATTTCTACTAATCATGTCAATCCAAAACATAAGAGAAGCGAAGCGAAAGCGAAAATTATATTCAAACAAACAAAATCCTTAATTAAACAATTCATCAATAAGCATCTATGTACCAAAACATCTATAAGCATAACCGAAATTCAGCCAAGAACTAACTTTAATACATCTTGTAGCATATTTAAGTTGATGTAATCAGAAAATACTGGATCAAGTGTTGTATTTGTTTTCTTTGGACATTAACCGCTGAATTCAGATGACCAATTACCATTACTATTAGAGATGGATCGATTACCAGTCAGTATTCCCCTATTAATAAACCTAATATCTCAATCATAAAACTACACAAACTATTACAATGAAATAACCAAAAAATGAACAAATTACCTTAGATGTTGGAGGAGGAGTGGAGATACAAGGTCTGTGGCAGTGGAGGGGGTGGAGATCGAGGGCTGCGCTGGACCAGGGGGTGAAGCACGACTGCTGGAGAGGTTCATATCGGCTGGATGGGGTGGAGATCGGTGGAGGGGGTGGAGAACGAGGGGGCTGCGTCTGTGGAAGGGGGAGGTGCTCGGCGGTGGATAATGACTGCGGGGAGAGGTGGAACGACTGCTGGAGGGGTGGAGGGCAGCAAGGGGGCGGCTGGAGACGGTGTTGCTCGGTGTGGCGGCAGCTGGAGGTGGAGGAGCAGGGGAGGTCAGTTGAGGAATGGAGAAGGGAACTAGGGTTTTGAGAGTTTTGTGCTTGGAAGAGGTTGAAGAGGTATGTGAAGAGGAAAGTCAGGATCTGCCTGAGGAAGAGCTGCTGAAGAGGTTTTTTAATGAATTGTCTTCTGAATAACAAACAAGCTACAGACCCCTATGTCTGCGTGTGGTCTGCTTGGTGAAGACAAAAGAGGTCGTGAAGCTCTTTTAACAAAAAACAAACAACACCTAAGTCTCTTTGACTTTCTTCGCTCTTTAATATACCTTCAGGGTTCATCTTCTACAATCTACACCCATTTCTCTCAGCCCTTTTCTTCCGCTTCTGGACCATCCATGTCGAACGGCTTATTTTTCCTTTCTAATTACCACCACTTTAGAAAAGTACCCTGGTACCAGATCTAAAAGAACACATAACTTTACACTAATTGGGCTTGTTTGAGGGGTTTGCCAAGGCACCCCCTAACCTCCACATGAATCCGCCCCTAGCGGAGGTTGTGGTTGGAAACCCTAACATTTACACCTCTACATCTTAATATATAAAGTGAACAACCAAAAACGTCAAAAAATCGATGTAGATCTGAGGAAACTTTGAGTAGAAAACAAATAGAGTAAATTGCCATTTTGTTCCCTGAGGTTTGGGCAGTTTTGCCACTTTAGTCCAAATTTGAAACCTTTTGCATCTGGGTCCCTATGGTTTCATTTTTATTTCCGTTTTGGTCCAAAAGCAAAATCAACTCAAATTTTTCAAAAAAAAACCCCTGCTATTTTGTCCTTTTCCTCAGGGGCAAAATGGTTATTTCTGACTTTTATTATAAGAAATTATTAACTAAATTATAAAATAAACTCTACCACCACCTCCTCCGTCTTCACATCCTGCAACCACCTCCACCCCCACCACCACCTCCGCCTCCGCCATCTAATCACCTGCAATTCTCTTCCTTCTCGACCATAACAATACCCTCCAAAACCGTAGATGCAGATGACCAGAGTCTTCTGAATTCATTGACGGACTTCCATGCCGCCGTTTCTCTGGCAAGCCTTTACTTACCGAAAAACTCTGATTCATATTCACAACAGTCCGACGGCTCCGGTCACTGGATTCACCGTCCGGCCGCAGATGCAGATGTAAAATTGTAGTGATTGAAATACAGCTGCAGATGCAAAATTGCAAATCATGAACGCATCGATTACAAACCCTAGCATCTGGTTAATCAAAATTGATGAAATCACACACTAGTTTGATTCAATAACACACAAACACACACTGAAACATGCACAATCACAAACCCTAGCATCGAGTTAGTGATGAAAACGATAAAATCAGGTACGACGGAGATGATTGTAACACCTCGTAAAATCACGTCCAATGAAGTCTTGACATGTGTAATGAACCCTAATGAAGTCAAACATTGAAATTTAGGGACTAATTTTTTGAAAACTCGAAAACTTTGATTATGAAAGGACTGGAAGTGTTAGCATACCTAAAATAAGTTTCTAAATAACCTCTTACGATGTTTATATTCACAAATGTGCCACTTGATGGTTAAGTGTAGCCGTTTGCGTAATTAATTGAAGGTTTGCGTAATAAAGGGTTAAAAGCGTCAACATGTCAATTATAACCTCTGAGTGACCTTTTAACAAATCAAGAGCTTCATGATATTTAATTATACTCTCGGGAATGCCAAATAATGGCCGTCAAAGGTTTTTATGCCTATAAGTAAAGTTACGCGCAACTTTGCAAGTTAGAGGGGCTAAAATTGTCAATATGTTTAATTATACCTCTGAATGACCTTTTAGCGAATCCGAAGCATCGTGATGTTTAATAATACTTTCAAGAATGTCTAATGTGGATTATATGAGGCTTCAATGCTATTAAATGATGAAATGCGCAAGTTTGCGCAATAAAGGGACCTAAAGCGTCAACTTTTGAATCTACGCCTTTCGGTGACCATCTAGGCGAACGAGAGCGTAGTAATATTTAAGTATATGCTTGGGAATGCCCATTATGGGCCATAGGAGGCTTGGATATCATTAAATGACATTTCGCGCTACAATGCGCAATTAAAGGACTAATTGCGTCAAACTGCAAAAGTAGGTCGAATCGTATGGTAACGGACCTTCCGGAATATGTCCATAAGTTAAACATACCCTATTTATCCTTTATATAACTTAGATATAGGCTTAGAGGTGTTTGGTGCGCAAAAATAAACTTTTATGTCATGCAGGGACTAAAAGTGTCAAAAAGTGCACAAGTTTGCACTTTTGCGCATATCTCGCATTCTGAATATCCCCGGACACCCAAAAATTTATGTAAGCACTAAAATATTTTATTTTAGTGTGTGGCATGATAAAATTCCACTTGGCGCGTAATTTGGACCGTTTTTAGCGTCCGTCCGTGTTTCGTCGTAATTCGACGCACAACGTGACCGTACGGCCAAACGAACCGACATCCGACATGTTTTTGAGCATGTTTCATGTCCCCTATATTTAGGAATCATGTTAGAGCCTTGAAATGAGGTTAAAAGGCCTTAGATGTGTCAGAAACACATTGTTATGCAAGCAGGGACCAAAACTGCACTTTTGAAAGTTTGTTTGAGCTGTGCAGGCCGTAGGCTACGCCCCCTGCAGCGTAGCCTACGCCCAGGTCTGGGCAGATTCATATTTTTAGCAGTTTTTTCATTTTTCAAGGGCTTTTAGGTAAAATTCTCAATACCATGAACTGGTTTTCAACACCCATTGTATTTAGAAACCTTGGGCACACATGGAGGGCAAAGATTGAAGCACGGTTTACAAGAAACGATCCTAACGGTTCTCAAAAACCTATAAATACCCACTTGATTTTTGCTCTCATTCACACCTTGATCTCATTGTTCTAAGTTGGGGCCTTTGTGCTTCATACCTAAACATCCAAGATCAATTCCCTCCTTGCTTGGACCTTTTGTAAGTGTCCTTTCATGCTTAGTTTAAATTTTAGTGGTTATAACCGAAGGTCAAGCGTTTTCGATAAACGCTTTGAATTTTAAACGGTTGAGCCATTGTTCGCATCAAACATGTCTACGTGACCGTAATTAGGTAGGTGTTTAACCCTTAAAAGGGCACCTCCTAATTACCACGTTTACTTAGTTTAATTGTCGGGTCAAATAAAAGTCAAACGGGTTAGTTTTAAATAAAATACATGGCTATTATATAAAAGTCATAAAATCAGTTTTCTCATTTTAATAACTTGGTAAATATTAGTTGAACATGCCTAAGCATGATTCAACCCGACAATTCTAAGTATAAGCTCGGTTCGGAACCGAAAGTCGCAAAAGTTGACTTTTGCTTTGACTTTCAGTTCTGACCCGATTTAGCTTAGTTTAGATATGCCTTAGGATTCCATTAGGACCATATTATGGGTTAGTATAACCCTCTGAGGTTATACAACCTGGATCCTTAGTATCCTATTCATTGCAAGTTTCCGTTATATGCCTAACTATTGACCGTTATGCCCTTTAGACCATGAAATGATATTTTTGAAAGTGTGAAAGAATAGAAACCTTTATTACTGATATATAAACGTGTCCCTAAAATTTGACATCAGTTGGAGGTCTAGATTAGGAGTTATGTTCAATAGCGTAATTAAAAAGCTTTTTATTAATTAAACGGCGTAATTAGCGTATAACCTATTTAAGCCCAATTTTTTATACCAAACTTTTTACCCACTGATATAAAATAATATTTTGGGATTTTTGAAGATTTTTAATTATTTTTAGGCTGGGCATAACATAGGGTTTTAAGCTTGATTCGGTAATTGCCGGTTTTCCCTTTTGGGATATAAAATGAGTTTTACAAATCCTTTTGACCCCAAACCTTTTTCTACTAATCTAATATGATAAATAAAATATTTTGAGCCTTCTGGAATAATAAAAATATCAGCTTTTCTTTGAAAACCCGAAAATGGCTCCAAATCGCCTTTTTAAGCGTTTTTAACGCATAGTATTTATCAAAACTATTTTAAACATATAAGGGTTGATGCCTACTGATATATTCAGTAAATTTTTATATTTTAACAGTAAGGAAAAGTTTTAAACTCAGGTTTCCAGTTTGGACCTTTTAAGCCTATGTGAAATTACCAAAATGCCCCTACGGTGCATAGTATGGTTATAAATGATAAATTTCACATATATGTAATACCCTACTGATATAACTTAGTAAATTAAGTATTTTTACTAATCAAATCAGACCTGAACCTCGGATTTATATTTGATCTCTTTTATAACCTTTTAAATGACTAAAATACCCCTTCGGGGCATAAATTGGTTTTAAATTCATTTTGGGCATGACGGAAGGTATCTTACTGATATCGCATCATATTTAAGGCATATTAACTTAGGAAACCTGTATATGACTCTTATGGGTACCCGTTACGCATGTTTCGCGTTTGGATCAGTTTATGTATCTAGTTTGCATAAAGTAACCGAAACGGGTCAAACCTTATCATTTTCACCTCAAAATCCAGAATGTGTTTAGTTTACCCATATTATACAAGTCTCCAAACTTTTCGGGTCTAAATCACATTCTAATCCGGTCTACGCTTAATCTTGCGTTTTGAACCGTAAACCTTTCCTTAAAACTAACCGGTCTAAGCATAGGCTTAATTAAGACCCGTTAGGAATCTAATAGGTTATTAAAAACCTTCGTTCCAGATTAGGAGCCCCAGTAGAAGTACTTGTGCTTGCTGATTTGATATACGGCTGGGATTGAATTTATATTTAGCTCAGGTAAATACTCTTAGCTTGTTTTCCCTATACGGGCTTGGGATACGGTATTATAATACTACCGCTTGGTCGGGTATTGAATGTTTAATCGTATTGTGATTAAATTATTGAGGTAACCCGCTTTAATCTGTCTTATTTGAAATAAAGGCCTTTAGGGGTTAATGACCATGTCCCGGATATCCTTGGCATCATTGTATTATAAAATGGCCACGTCTTACGCACGGGGTGTAGGCATACACCTGACAGTTGCATAAGGGAAACGGTATCTCACGCTCATGTGGGCCTATACTTGTGGTGTGTCTGTTAATCTTGACCCGGTTTCTACATCGGGCCCTGAGTGTATAACGAACATGTAAATCTGTATACAATATTATTTTTATATAATTGTCCCAAGTTATAAAAGAATTTTGTGCCTTGAGCATTCAAATCAATTTTCTAAACTATTTTAAAAATGAGTCAGTTAAGTTGTATTTACCAGTGTAAACCGACGTATTTTCCAAAAAGGTTAAGTGACAGGTACTGTACGTAATTGGCTGGGAGCTCAGGGTGTCAATAGGGAATCTTGCAAGTTCTAGATGCCTAAAGTCTGTTGAACAGTGTTTATCTTTCTGTTTTAAGATTCGCCTGTGGATCCTTTACATTCCGTTTGTAATACTTGGATATTACTTTATATCGGGTTGTAATATTTTATCTTTTGCTTCCGCTGTGCATTCATTATTTGTGTTGTTTGACTATGATGATATCAACTACGTCACGATACTCCCCACCGGGCCCACCGGTGACACGTGGTAAAATAGGGGTGTGACAATGATGCTTGTAAAGATGATGCTTCCATGGCTGCCCACCTTCACTGTTCTTGAATCTTGATCACTGTTTCACCTCAAGATTACACCTTTTGAAGTGAGTATATTTTAGGGCTCCAAAGAGGTGGTGCTTGTGGGGGTGGTTATGGTGTGGGGTGGGGTGTGGGGTGGGTGTTGATGGTGGCAGTGGTGAGAAGGGGGAGGACGTGGCGGTGGTGGTGGTGGTGTTGCTTGTGGCGGCAGAGAGGAGAGAGGGAGAGAGAGAGAGAGACACAAGGGTGGTGTAGTGGTGGTGCGTTGGGGATGGTGGTGGTGCAGTAGTTGTGTTAATGGAGGGGGGGAGGAGGTGGCGGTGGTGAGAAGGGGGGAGAGATTGGCAGTGGTGGTGTTAATGGGGAAGATGATATGCTTTTATAGGGTGATTTATTTAGTTTTACTATTTTTAATTAATAATTAGTTATAATAAAAATGAAAATGACAAAATTACCCCTGAGGAAAAGGACAAAACATGAGGGTTTAATTTGGGGAATCTGGCCTGATTTCACTTTTGGACCAAAATGGCAACAAAATTGAAACCACAGGGACCCAGATGCAAAATGTTTGAGATTTGGACTAAAGTGGCAAAACTGCCCAAACCTCAGGGATCAAAGTGGCAGTTTACTCAAACAAATATAAAACGTACCTGCGCCGGCTTTTCTCTCATGCTCTATCTCTCTCTCTCTCTCTCTCCCCCCCCTCTCTCTCTATTTGTAAGTTGTCTAGAAAATAAAAATAGGGAGGGTACAAAAGGGGATCAATGGGCGGGAATGAATGAGAGCACTAATTTTAGGTTATTTCAAAATTCAAAAGCTTCCGAAGATGGATCCAAATTTGATTAAAAGAAATTATTTTATTAAAGGAGGTGATGTAATAATGAGATAAGAAAAACATTGTTGGCGGAACGTATGATTGACACATAAGTAAAAACGATGTCAGCGTCTAGTCTCCTTTAATAGAAAGGGGAGATGTGCAAATATGTTAGTTCACTAAAATAAAATTTTATTACCTCACCATCATAATATTAATTACTAATTGTTTATCATGATTCTTCCGAGTCTAGAGAGAGAAGGCAATCAAAATATTAAGAGAAAGAAAGTAATTTCAATTAATTATACTAGCAGGATGCCCGCGCGATGTGGCGGGAGTGACACATTGCATTTCTATACTCGTTTTTGGTAGTTTTTTTATTCATATAATATTTATTGTAGCATCATTGTGATAGATATACGCCAAAAGCATAGTAATCGGGTAATCCATTTCATTGTGCTGTGAATGGTTCAGTTATTATCCTCAACCGAAGCCGAAACCGAAGTCATCGGTTAGTCTATTTTATTAACCAAACGGTTTTCGGTTAATCACTTCGGTTTATTTGGTTAGATTGACAGTTTTTTGTTGGTTCATTTAATTTCTTTTAATAGCAAAAACCAAACTTGGGCTTAAACTTTTTCTTAAAAATATATGAAATTGAGTTACAATATATGAAATAAAAGTATAAATATATGAAATGAAGATATAAAATATGAAATATAAAAACTGGAGGTAAAAAGCTAGAAATAGATGAAAATATGAATGATTTGGTTCGATTCAACTAATCTTGGTTAAATGAGAGTACAAATAAAATTGATCATTAGTTTTTGGTTAATTTGGTTTTCAGTTGTTTTTGGTTGATTTCGGTTTCGTTTGTTTTCAGTTTGGTTTTGGTTAACGATTTAGTTATTCCTCACCAATAACCGATAGGTGCACGCACAATGCAACGGGAAACACACACATTGCCACAGTGTGCATTGTTCAGTTTGTTAGATTACTATCATCAATCGAAATCGAGGCCATCGATTAATTTATTTTATTAAGCAATCCGTTTTCAGTTAATCGGTTTGGTTTATTCAGCTAGATTGATAATTTTTGGTTTCATTCATTTAATTTCGGTTAATAGCTAAAACCAAACTTAGGCTAAAACTTTCGATTAAAAATATATGAAATTTAGGTATAAATACATGAAATGGATGTATAAGTACATGAAATGGAGGTATAAAAATATAAAACGGGGGTATAAATATGAAATACATGAACTGAAGCTATAAAAGCTAGAAATATATGAAATATGAATGGTTCATTTCAGTTAATTTTGGTTAAATGAGGGTATAAAAAATCGATAACAGTCTTGGTTAATTGGGGTTTCGGTTCGGTTTTCATTAACGATTCAGTTATCACTCACCCTTAGACATTATTAATCACGCAACATATCAAATTTATTAATTAAAAAACTATAGTAATACTATACTCAAATTAAAGAAAATAAAATACTCGTTTATATGGTGTAATTTTAGAAAATATTAACGTACAAAAAAGTTATGACTGTTTAAAAACCGGGGGGGGGGGGGGGGTTAGTTTTTTTATAAGGGGATAAAGTGTAAACAATAGCTAATTATCTATAATTTTGTTAAAGATGAAGATTAAAGTGTAATCTAGATGAGATGATTAAATTGACGGTATTTAGTCACTTGACATTCTGTAGCTATTAAATATTCTGGGATAATGACTAATTACGTTGGGCTTTAATCACTGACCAAGACAACTATCGAAACGTCGACAAAAATTAGTAGGTCGTCACGATACTTTTGGATTTTTTAAAACATTATAGTTTATAAGATTTAACAAGAATACGTAAAAGAATTATAAGTTTGTTGTAAAGAGAGAAAAGTGTAACTAATTACCTATAATTATGTTAAAACTCAGGGATTTTGGTGTAATAAAATGGGGGGCTAAAATATAATTATTGTTTAAAAGACCAATTTACCCTTATTTTAGTAGTACATTTATAAATTAAGAGTGAAAAAGTTCTTGTTTTTTTTAGCATCTTAAAATGCCCATCACTTATGCATTATAATATATTTATTATAGATATTTGTTCTTTGTCATGAGAGTTTTTTTTATTTAATGTAATGACTCTCATTCATCATTTTTTTAACACACTGTCTGGTGATTCCTTGGCTATGAGTCACCTATCAATCATACTAATCGTTATTGTACACTTGTTAGGTGTTTCCTTGGTTGTGAGTCACCTGCTAATCACATTAATTTTTACTGTAGCTAAGGCCTTGAGCTATTATATCTATCTAGTACTAATAAAAGAACCAAATTAATGTCACATGCCATTCTCTTCTTAAATTTATCTTAATGCTATATGTCATTCTCTTCTTTATTATTATTATTATTGTTATTGTTATCGTTATCGTTACCGTTAGCGTTACCGTTATCGTTACCGTTGCCGTTACCGTTACTGTTACCGTTATCGTTACCGTTACCGATAAATTGTTGTTGTTGTTATTATTATTATTTTTATTATTATACAATTTATTAATCTATACACAACACATATATACATATTGTTATTATACCATATTAATATATCTAATTTATTAATCTATACAGAACTATAGATAAATACGTAATACATAAAAATATTTGTCTTATATCATTATTTTATTTATTTATCTTTACTTTCATATGTGACATAAAGTTTTTAGTTTTTAATTATTGCGGATCAAACCAAATTAGGTTGTATACTTGTAGACCTAGATTGTCTAATCTAATCTAATAATTAGTTTGCGAATCACTACACATAGGTATCTCTTAATTTAGCAATATTATTGTGACAACTGTGTTCTGTAATCATTGTATAATGTAAAACAATGTTGATTATAAATAAAACAATGTGCTTTGGTGTTATTATGTGTGTTATTGTGTGTGATGATTTTACAATTTGATTCGATTCCGATTCCAAGCTTTAAATCACTTTCTGGAAGGTTATACGCAAAACTGGTGCATAAACGCAATCAGTTTAACGCGACGTACTCTCCGGAACTGTGACATAAGCTAAACATACCCTAAATATCCTTTACATAGAAATAAGTTTCGAAGGATTCGGTATGGCGAAAACATGTTAATTCGAACTTTAGAACTAATTACGACAAAACTGCGAAACGAACGTTGGTGACCGCCCGGATAATATTTAAACCCCAAAAATATTATGTTATGATTGAAATTTTATTTTAATCAGGTTCGTGTTGAAAAATAAATTAAAACGCTTAAAAACGTTATTTTTCAAGTTCAAGCGCGTACCGCGTGTTTCTGCGTAACACAGTGCTTCTACTGCAAAACGCAGAAAACACAGCCAGTCTTGGCAACTGAATTTTATCTCAGTAATATTTTGGCGAGTTTATTTTTATAGAATAATAAAAATAATTTAGAACGCCATAAACCGGGATTTAAACGCTAGATAAAATACCCGTTACCTAGTTAAACACCTATTTTTATCTAGTATACCATCAAAATTACATTTACCCCCCCCCCCCATATACAAACTTACGGTCACATAAGGGGGGCCCCACTAAAAATATTTTCCAAGATCACTCCATATCTCTTTATGTCTTCTAAATCTCTACTAAATATTTCCAAGATCTCATAAGATTCTTCATGATATCTCTTATATATCTTCCAAGATCTTGAGCACTCCTACAAGATCACACAACCCTCACTCTCTCTCTCTCCCCTTGACCGTAACCCACCTTCATCACCATCTTCATCCTCTTTCAAACCTTGTTCTTCTCATTCAAGCTTATTTCTAGCAACCTTCAAGTTGGTGTGAAGATCTAAAGTGGTTTCCAAGGTGCATTCAAGTAATTTCAAGCTTCCTATCATCAAAATATCATCCTACAACCTACTTGAATCTTGAAGGTATAACATTTATGTTTAAATCATACTTTAGATTCTTGGTTGTTCTTGATGATTTGAAGTTCTCTTGAATCTTGGAATTTTCACTAAACTTGAAATCTAAAAGAAATGGGTCTTGAAACAAATAAAAATGGTGGTGATATATATGTATGTATAACCGTACATATATATGTGTGTGTATGAGTCTTGAAGTTTGATTTTTTGTTAAATACTTGTTTATGTTGTTACATGTTCTTGAACAATAGTCTAAATGCAAGTGATTGATGATCTATGAATGATATGTTAAATGCTTACATACATCAGCAAATAAAGCTGAATATATCATATATTTGATGCATTTAGACTAACATAAAATGTTGATGTTATGATAGTATGCTTTAGATACTTGTACATGTGAATATATGTTGATTTAAAGCTCAAGAAGTGATAAAAAAAATGGCTATATGACAAAAATGTTTTAGATCAGGTTGCAACCACTAAAAATAACATTTTTTGGTGTATTATAATGGCATGAAACTTTGACATAGGGTTGATAGCTTTGCATGTTGTACATATAGCTTAAAAAGTGGTAAATTATGTGAAATTTGTATGATTTATGTGCTTTGTTTAAGACCTGCACTATCATGAGTATAACCATTATTTTATTCAGTAAATAACATGGGTTGTGTCAAAATTTCAAGTCGTTTCGATTTGGGATGGTTCGGGTAATGTTTGATGCAAAACTATGCGGTAAAACGGTCAAAAATCGCCTTTTCGGAGGATTTTTATAAAACTGTTTTAGATCAGTAACCAAACTGATATTTTTGCTATAAAAATAAGTAATTTAACTTATATTAAGTTTACTTGGTGTTTGGTTAGTCATACGTGACTTCCGACGCCCAAAAATGTTACCGAATCGCTAAAATAAGTGTTTTTCGTCATAACTAGAATGGGTTGTTCATGGGTAAATTTTATGTGTTACGATGTGCTATGTGTTTTACAATATGTGTATGATCATGTGTTAGTGTTGCCAAGATTATGTGTGTTATGCTTGAGTACATATATACAAATACACCAAGATAATAAAAAATAATAACTTTTCGAGAAATCTCAAAGTTATGTGAAAATTCTAAGTATCGGAGAAACTTCAGTATTTTTGTGAGTTTTTTATTATTAAATCATTCTTATTTAATTTAGGATGAATAAATTGAGGGATTGTGTTAACGTACAAAAACGCACCCAAAGGTGAGTACATAGATCCCCTCTTTTTACTGTTTTCGGTTGTTTTGGGGTGATTCATATGTATCAAAACGATTTAAGTATTCTAACGATGGTTTCAAAAGGATTGAGATGGTTTATACAAAACTAATAACGATTTCGATAATGTGAACGAACTTGTTGGTGGTAGTTACATAACGAATGACATTCATTAGCATTGATTAAGCCGACCAGTATTAGGTTATGGTACCATAGGATCCGACAAATCCCGTTATCAGACCGGACCCAAGGTTATGTGTGGGTTAGGTGGGTAACGACTGAATCTGATGATTGTTAACTTACCCTTTGGAGGTTTGTTAATGCAAGAACGAGTTGAACGATGGACGAGTCACAAAGGTTTGAATGTTATTAGCGAGACGACCAAAAGTAGTTTTCACAATTAAAACAAGAACAATTTGTACGAGAACGATTTTGAACGATTGAACGATTATGAACAAACAAGTGAACGATGATCTATAACGAGAACGAGTTAAACGATGTTACACAATGAGGTTTACTAAACGATATAAACTATACGAGTTTTATTACGAGGACGATTTACGATTTGGTTTACGAAAACAAATGTTTTGGGTTAAGATTCATGGCATCAAGGTTTACAAATTATAACCAATCTGTTTTGACTTGGTTATTCATTTTACAATACAAACATTTTACAAAACAAGGTTTTCTACTATCGAACAACGAAGTTGTACGAGTTATTTCAACATGTAAACGAGCCATGAATTTGACACTCACACAAAAACTATGTGCTCGCCAGCATTTCTTTGCTGACTTTGTTTTTACATATGTTTCAGGTGATGTTGCTTAATGTTAATTGCGAATAGGATGCATGCTCACTTAGGACTGGACGAGGCCTTAGTGATTTAATAACGATGATAGACTATGTTTGACTTGCTTGTTTAACTTTAAGACAATGTTTAATATTCAATAAAACGAAACTCTTTGTATCCATGGTTTGAAACAATAATTCTGTTACAACACTCCCCGACGTTTCCGCCACGATTTGTTGTTTTACGTGGTCGGGGTGTGACAGAAGAGTTGGTATGAGAGCCAATGGTTATAGAGAATTAGGTTATTAGTAATGTTTTGACCTAGACTATAACTTTCTAGGACCCCAACGCAAGTTGATTTGCGTTTAGATTTTTTTTTAAAAACAAAATCCGAATCTGCTTCGAAAATTAATCATCCGTTCTAGGATGATTAATTACTAGGTTTTGAACTGTTGTAAGGTTTTGAACCCTTCCAGTTTGACTCATTTTTGGCTTAGTGCCTTCTGAGTTTTCGAAATCTCGTCAAAGTTTGGGTCTAAGTAATGTGAACACGTGCAAACTGGAAGAGTGAATGCCTGTACCCTGAGTTTTCTATCTAAGGCTAGAGTGTTCGTACAAATCCACATAATCGGACCAGTCACTCTTACCTGGGGACTCTTGGGGTGAGTGTTCACTTATAGGCGAGCATGTCTTCGCAATACATTATTTTTTACCTATTTACTTTGATTAGTCACTGCGTGTCGTTTGTTTGTTCGAGGTAACGAACAAATGATCACCCTCCTTGTGTTTTGTCGTTGTTTTCAATATCTCCTTTTTTTTTCCAATTTTCAACCTCACTCGTTTCTCATATTTCCTTGTTAGACAATGCCTCCTCGACGTGATGCACAACCTTTTACTGCTGAAGAAATCGCAGCCCTTGTCTCTCAGCAAATGGCTGCTGTGCTTCCAGGCGTTGTGACCCAAATCCACGAGCTATACAACAACAATAATAACAATGCACAATGTAATTTCAAGAGTTTCAATTCCGCAAAGCCGCTAAATTTTTCTGGGTCACAAGGAGCGACTGCACTCCTTCAATGGTTCGAAAGTATCGAGAACACATTCAGACATGTGCAATGTCCGAATGGGCATAAGGTTGAATTTGCATCAAGTGTGTTTGAGAAGCGTGCTCTTACTTGGTGGAACGGAGTGATGCACGATAGGGGTGCCGAAGTGGCATTGGCACAGACATGGGAAGAGCTTCGAGCTCTCATGATGAGAGAGTTTTGCCCCCGTCACGAAATTCGAGCTTTGGAACGAGAGTTTGACGACCTAAAACAAGATGAGGGAGAACACCGTGCGTACACGGATCGATTTGAGGAGCTCAGTCTTTTGTGTCCTACTATGGTTACTCCATTGGAGAAAGCGATAGAGAGGTGTATCGATGGTTTACCCGATTCCATACAGGATATTGTGACTGGCGTCAATCCTACTACTGTTCGTCAAGCGATCGAGTTATCTGCTACCCTGACTGAGTCACAAGTCAGGAAGGGTAAACTTACCTGCAAGGGTGATAAGAAGAAGTCGACCGAATCTGTCAAGGAAAAGGGTAAGGGTAAGAAAGGTGAGTCGTCGAAGAAGTCGAGGAAGCGAAAGGGTGCTCAGAATTTTGCAGTAACTGCACAAAATGCTCAGAACCCTCAGAACACACTAGCTCAACCGCCTGTGAAGAAAGCATATGCTGGTACCGCACCTCATTGTGCTCGCTGCAACGGTCATCATGTTTCACAACAAGCTTGTAGGCAATGCACAACGTGTGGTAAACTTGGGCATCTGGCCAACGTCTGTCGATTGGGTCAGAATCAAGCTGCTCAGGTTCAAGCTCCAATTCAGGGGAATGCCGCTAGATTCCCACCGGGTTCATGTTTCAATTATGGAGAGCTTGGTCACTTCCGCAACAACTGTCCGTGGTTGGCAAATGAAAATCCGAACGTGAATGTCAATGTCAATGCAAATGCGAATCCCGCTCGTGGACGAGTATTCAATCTAAATGCAAACGAGGCGCGAGCTGACAACCTCGTCGTCAATGGTACGTTTCTTGTTAACAATCGACCTGCATCCATTCTTTTTTATTCTGGTGCCGATAGAAGTTTTGTTTCATTGTCTTTTGAACCTTTTCTTGCGATACCTAGAACTAAACTGAGGAAACCCTTATCTGTCGAAATTGCTACTGGTAAACCTCTTGTTCTCGATTCTGTTATCCGTGATTGTCAGTTAAACCTTGATAACCATCTTTTTCCCATTGACCTCACGCCGATGCAACTTGGGAGTTTCGATATTATCGTGGGGATGGATTGGTTAACCAAACATCATGCTGAGGTGGTTTGTTTCGATAAGATTGTTCGTATTCCTCTTTCGTCTGGCGATGTTCTAGAAGTTCGTGGCGAGAAGCCATCTGGTGGTTTGAAGCTTATGTCGTGTACAAAGGCCCAGAGTTACTTGTGAAAAGGATATGTTGCTTTCCTCGCACATGTCACCGAGGAGAAAGGCAAGAGCAAGAGTATTCAGGATATTCCGATTGTTCGGGATTATCCAGAGGTGTTTCCCGATGAACTGCCTGGTTTACCTCCAGTTCGTCAAGTCGAGTTCCATATTGACCTTGTACCCAGTGCCAACCCGATTGCAAAAGCACCTTATCGTCTTGCACCATCGGAAATGCAAGAGTTATCGAAACAACTTCAAGAGTTGTCTGATAAAGGATTCATCCGTCCGAGCTTTTCGCCTTGGGGAGCTCCTGTCCTTTTTGTGAAAAAGAAAGATGGATCTTTTCGAATGTGTATCGATTATCGTGATCTTAATAAGCTTACCATCAAGAATTGATATCCCCTACCTAGAATTGATGATCTCTTCGATCAGCTGCAAGGTGCTTCATGCTTGTCCAAGATCGATCTGCGTTCTGGGTATCATCAACTTCGCGTGTTCGAAGAAGATATCCCCAAAACTGCTTTCCGTACGAGATATGGGCACTACGAGTTCACTGTCATGCCTTTTGGTTTGACAAATGCCCCAACTATCTTCATGGACTTAATGAATAGGGTCTGTAAACCTTATTTAGATAAGTTCATCATTGTGTTTATCGACGATATTCTCATTTATTCAAAGTCTCGAGCCGATCATGAACAACACCTTCGTTTGACATTGGAACTTCTGAAGAAGGAACAACTTTTTGCTAAATTCTCCAAGTGTGAATTCTGGCTTAAAGAAGTTTAGTTCTTGGGTCATATTGTCAATGAGCAGGGTATCCATGTGGATCCTTTCAAAATAGCTGCTATTAAGGATTGGAGTACACCGACGACACCTACAGAGATTCGATCATTTCTTGGTCTTGCTGGCTATTATCGTCGATTCATTTCTAATTTCTCAAAGATCGCGGTTCCACTCACTGCTTTGACTCAGAAGAATAAGCCTTTTGAGTGGGGACCTAAGCAAGAAGAGGCGTTCCAAACGCTGAAACGGAAGCTCTGTGATGCTCCTGTTTTATCTCTTCCTGAGGAAAACGATGATTTTGTTGTCTTTTGTGACGCGTCGAATCTAGGACTTGGTTGCGTTCTTATGCAACGAGGTAAAGTCATAGCTTATGCGTCTAGACAGTTGAAACTTCACGAGAAGAACTATACGACTCACGATCTTGAGTTAGGAGCTGTGGTTTTTGCGCTTAAAATCCGGAGACACTATCTCTATGGAACGAAGTGTGTGGTTTTCATAGACCACAAAAGTCTCCAGCATATTCTCAATTAGAAGGAGCTGAACATGAGGCAACGACGTTGGGTTGAACTCTTAAACGATTATGATTGCGAGATCCGCTACCATCCTGGTAAGGCGAATGTCGTGGCCGATGCGCTTAGTCGAAAGGAACGAGTCAAGCTTCATTCAGTTCGAACTCTATCTGATATTCAATCTCGTGTTCTTCAAACTCAACGATCTTGTGTAATCAAAGGCTTATTGAAATATGAGCTACCACTTCAACTTGAGCTTAAACTTGAAAGGAAAGACGATGGGTTGCTCTACTTCGAGGATCGTTTGTGGATTCTGAAACAAGAAGATCTTCGCACCTTGGTAATGGACGAATCTCACAAGTCTCGATATTCTATCCATCCTGGTGCTGATAAAATGTACAAGGATCTTCGTACTCAGTTCTGGTGGCCTGGTATGAAGAAGGATGTTGCCTTGTATGTATCGAAATGCCTAACTTGTCTCAAGGTCAATGCTGAACATCAACGACCTTCTGGTTTGCTTGTACAACCAAAAATACCGGTTTGGAAGTGGGAGAACATTGCAATGGATCTCATTACTAAGTTACCGCGTACGTCTAAAGGTCACGATGCTATTTGGGTTGTAGTTGATCGTTTGACAAAATCTGCTCACTTCTTACCAATCCGTGAGGATTTCTCTGCTGAAAAGCTTGCCAAGATCTATGTAGATGAGATTGTATCACGACATGGTGTTCCTTTAGATATCATTTCCGATCGTGATGCCCGGTTTTCATCTCATTTTTGGAAGACCGTGCAATCTGCTATGGGAACCCAACTGAATCTAAGCACTGCGTATCATCCCCAAACAGATGGTCAATCTGAGAGAACGATTCAAACTTTGGAGGATATGCTTAGAGCATGAGTGATAGACTTTGGTGGAAATTGGGATTCTCATTTGCCATTGATCGAGGTCTCATACAATAATATTTATCATGCTAGCATTAATATGGCACCATTTGAAGCTCTCTACGGTCGAAAATGTCGTTCACCTGTCTGTTGGAATGAGACCGGTGAAGCTCAGCTTACTGGACCTGAGCTCATTCTGGAAACAACAGACAAAATCAAGAAAATCCGCGATAATCTTGTGACAGCTCGAAACCGTCAAAAGAGTTATAAGGATTTGCGACGCAAGCCCTTAGAATTTCAAGTCGGGGACCGTGTCCTACTCAAGGTGTCACCTTGGAAGGGAGTGGTGAGATTTGGAAAGAAAGGAAAACTTGCACCACGATATGTTGGACCATTTAAGATTGTTGAAAGAATTGGAAATGTTGCCTATCGACTAGAGCTACCTCCAGAGCTTGGAAATGTCCATCCGACTTTTCACGTGTCCAATTTGCGAAAGTGTTTAGCTGATGCTGATCTTCACGTTCCTCTCGACGAGATTCAAATTGATGAATCGATGCACTTTGTCGAGAAACCTGTGGAGATAGTGGACCGTACATACAAACAGTTGAAGAACAAACGGATTCATTTGGTCAAAGTTCGCTGGGAATCCAAACGTGGCCCCGAGTTTACTTGGGAACATAAGGACCAGATGAAGATGAAATATCCGCATTTGTTTTCACAAGTTTCCTCTAAATAAAATTTCGGGACGAAATTTCCTAAAGTAGGGGAGACTGTGACAACTGTGTTCTGTAATCATTGTATAATGTAAAACAATGTTGATTATAAATAAAACAATGTGCTTTGGTGTTATTATGTGTGTTATTGTGTGTGATGATTTTACAATTTGATTCGATTCCGATTTCAAGCTTTAAATCACTTTCTGGAAGGTTATACGCAAAACTGGTGCATAAACGCAATCAGTTTAACGCGACGTACTCTCCGGAACTGTGACATAAGCTAAACATACCCTAAATATCCTTTACATAACTTAGAAATAAGTTTCGAAGGATTCGGTATGGCGAAAACATGTTAATTCGAACTTTAGAACTAATTACGACAAAACTGCGAAACGAACGTTGGTGACCGCCCGGATAATATTTAAACCCCAAAAATATTCTGTTATGATTGAAATTTTATTTTAATCAGGTTCGTGTTGAAAAATAAATTAAAACGCATAAAAACGTTATTTTTCAAGTTCAAGCGCGTACCGCGTGTTTCTGCGTAACACAGTGCTTCTACTGCAAAACGCAGACAACACAGCCAGTCTTGGCAACTGAATTTTATCTCAGTAATATTTTGGCGAGTTTATTTTTATAGAATAATAAAAATAATTTAGAACGCCATAAACCGGGATTTAAACGCTAGATAAAATACCCGGTACCTAGTTAAACACCTATTTTTATCTAGTATACCATCAAAATTACATTTAACCGCCCCCCCATATACAAACTTACGGTCACATAAGCGGGCCCCACTAAAAATATTTTCCAAGATCACTCCATATCTCTTTATGTCTTCTAAATCTCTACTAAATATTTCCAAGATCTCATAAGATTCTTCATGATATCTCTTATATATCTTCCAAGATCTTGAGCACTCCTACAAGATCACACGACCCTCACTCTCTCTCTCCCCTTGACCGTAACCCACCTTTATCACCATCTTCATCCTCTTTCAAACCTTGTTCTTCTCATTCAAGCTTATTTCTAGCAACCTTCAAGTTTGGTGTGAAGATCTAAAGAGGTTTCCAAGGTGCATTCAAGTAATTTCAAGCTTCCTATCATCAAAATCTCATCCTACAACCTACTTGAATCTTGAAGGTATAACATTGATGTTTATATCATACTTTAGATTCTTGGTTGTTCTTGATGATTTGAAGTTCTCTTGAATCTTGGAATTTTCACTAAACTTGAAATCTAAAAGAAATGGGTGTTGAAACAAATAAAAATGGTGGTGATATATATGTATGTATAACCGTACATATATATGTGTGTGTATGAGTCTTGAAGTTTGATTTTTTGTTAAATACTTGTTTATGTTGTTACATGTTCTTGAATAATAGTCTAAATGCAAGTGATTGATGATCTATGAATGATATGTTAAATGCTTACATACATCAGCAAATAAACCTGAATATATCATATATTTGATGCATTTAGACTAACATAAAATGTTGATGTTATGATAGTATGCTTTAGATACTTGTACATGTGAATATATGTTGATTTAAAGCTCAAGAAGTGATAAAAAAATGGCTATATGACAAAAATGTTTTAGATCAGGTTGCAACCACTAAAAATAACATTTTTTGGTGTATTATAATGGCATGAAACTTTGACATAGGGTTGATAGCTTTGCATGTTGTACATATAGCTTAAAAAGTGGTAAATTATGTGAAATTTGCATGATTTATGTGCTTTGTTTAAGACCTGCACTATCATGAGTATAACCATTATTTTATTCAGTAAATAACATGGGTTGTGTCAAAATTTCAAGTCGTTTCGATTTGGGATGGTTCGGGTAATGTTTGATGCAAAACTATGCGGTAAAACGGTCAAAAATCGCCTTTTCGGAGGATTTTTATAAAACTGTTTTAGATCAGTAACCAAACTGATATTTTTGCTATAAAAATAAGTAATTTAACTTATATTAAGTTTACTTGGTGTTTGGTTAGTCATATGTGACTTCCGACGCCCAAAAATGTTACCGAATCGCTAAAATAAGTGTTTTTCGGCATAACTAGAATGGGTTGTTCATGGGTAAATTTTATGTGTTACAATGTGCTATGTGTTTTACAATATGTGTATGATCATGTGTTAGTGTTGCCAAGATTATGTGTGTTATGCTTGAGTGCATATATACAAATACACCAAGATAATAAAAAATAATAACTTTTCGAGAAATCTCAAAGTTATGTGAAAATTCTAAGTATCGGAGAAACTTCGGTATTTTTGTGAGTTTTTTATTATTAAATCATTCTTATTTAATTTAGGACGAATAAATTGAGGGATTGTGTTAACGTACAAAAACGCACCCAAAGGTGAGTACATAGATCCCCTCTTTTTACTGTTTTCGATTGTTTTGGGGTGATTCATATGTATCAAAACGATTTCAATATTTTAACGATGGTTTCAAAACGATTGAGATGGTTTATACAAAACTAATAACGATTTCGATAATGTCAACGAACTTGTTGGTGGTAGTTACATAACGAATGACATTCATTAGCATTGATCAAGCCGACCAGTATTAGGTTATGGTACCATAGGATCCGACAAATCCCGTTATCAGACCGGACCCATGGTTATGTGTGGGTTAGGTGGGTAACGACTGAATCTGATGATTATTAACTTACCCTTTGGAGGTTTGTTAATGCAAGAACGAGTTGAACGATGGACGAGTCACAAAGGTTTGAATGTTATTAGCGAGACGACCAAAAGTAGTTTTCACAATTAAAACAAGAACAATTTGTACGAGAACGATTTTGAACGATTGAACGATTATGAACGATTTAAACAAGTGAACGATGATCTATAACGAGAACGAGTTAAACGATGTTACACAATGAGGTTTACTAAACGATATAAACTATACGAATTTTATTACGAGGACGATTTACGATTTGGTTTACGAAAACAAATGTTTTGGGTTAAGATTCATGGCATCAAGGTTTATAAATTATAACCAATCTGTTTTGACTTGGTTATTCATTTTACAATACAAACATTTTACAAAACAAGGTTTTCTACTATCGAACAACGAAGTTGTACGAGTTATTTCAACATGTAAACGAGCCATGAATTGACACTCACACAAAAACTATGTGCTCGCCAGCATTTCTTTACTGACTTTGTTTTTACATATGTTTCAGGTGATGTTGCTTAATGTTGATTGCGAATAGGATGCATGCTCACTTAGGACTGGACGAGGCCTTAGTGATTTAATAACGATGATAGACTATGTTTGACTTGCTTGTTTAACTTTAAGACAATGTTTAATATTCAATAAAACGAAACTCTTTGTATCCATGGTTTGAAACAATAATTCTGTTACAACACTCCCCGACGTTTCCGCCACGATTTGTTGTTTTACGTGGTCGGGGTGTGACAATTATTTTATTAATAATATATTAGATTAATATCCAATTTTTATTATTAATATATAACACATGTGGTGTCCGATAAAAATACTTTGTTGCGAATATAACTCTGTATTCAACGAGTATTATACCGTTACGTCGATAAACCTATAAAAATATGGTATATAGTTTTAAATTTAAATTATATTTTATATAATTTAGATTATATTTTAATATATTTGTAATTTAAAATCAACAATAATTAAGTTAAATCTCATTATTGTAGAAGATATTTACATAACTTCTTAAGTTCATATTTGATCGGTGATATAAATTAATGAGGTGAGTTTTATTTGGATTTAAAAAAATAATAAATTAAATAAGTAAAAAAAATACCGCTCATTGACTTTTTTGATGAAGTTTATAGACCGGATGAAAATGACAAAAAATGCAAGCCTTATGGATTGATGAAAAAAATTGTTATTGCTATTGTGATTATTTTTTATTTGTAATTATTATATTATTATAAAATTATGAATTATTATCTAAGTCACTTGTTTGTTACACATGTTTATATAAGATATTGTCTTTATATAACGTGTGTAATATGCGGGTATATAATAAAACTTTCTGGTTTACCCGTCACAAAAAAAACCAATAATGTTAGGTTCTGGTGGCCTACTATGGTTTAATTCAAGTGGTAGTATCTTATCACTTACAAACGTTTAATAATTATCTTTCTCTCTGCATCATGGTTTTAGTAGAAGAAAAGGATGTAACAGCTGAACTTCTACCCTTCCTCCGGGTGCATAATGACGGTACAGTGGAGCGACTATACAACCCACAATTAGCACCACCATCATCACTGGTGGATGGCGTGCGGTCGAAAGATACCGTCATATCACCTGAGGTCTCCGCCAGGCTCTACCTCCCTTGCAACACGACAGAGAAACTCCCCATCTTGGTGTACTTCCATGGTGGCGGTTTTTGTATCGAGTCTGCTTTCTCCATCCTCTCCCACCAATACATCAACACCATCGCATCTCAAGCCAACGCTCTCGTTATCTCAGTTGACTACAGGTTAGCAGAGGCGGAACCATAGGGTCAAGAGGGTCTGCTCACCTAGTGATTAGAATTTGTTGGATATTATACATAAAATCTCCTTTTTGTTTTAAGAAAAAAAAAACTTATGATGACACTGACTAAAAATTTTTGGTTCCGCTACTGCAGGTTAGCTCCAGAACACCCTCTCCCGGCAGCTTATGAAGATTCATGGACGACCCTACAATGGGTTGCTACACATTCGACCGAAGGACTCAATGAGAAAGACGAACCATGGCTAATCCAACACGGAGATTTTAACCGTCTCTATATAGGTGGCGATAGCGCAGGTGCGAATATTTCACACCACATTGCCATGCGAGTTGGGACAGAAGAATTACATGGCGGGGTCAAGATTCTTGGGGCGTTTCTATCGCACCCGTACTTTTGGGGATCCGAACCACTCGGATCAGAGCCGGTTACTAGTCGTGAGACATCTCTTTTGTACAGAACATGGATGCTTGTTTATCCTGGTGCACCTGAAGGGATTGATAATCCACACATCAACCCGTTTGCAAAAACCGCGCCTTGTTTAGCTGGAATCGGGTGTAGGAGGCTAATTGTGTGTGTTGCTTCGCAAGACGAGCTAAGAGACCGTGCGGTTCACTACTATGACGCGATGAGGGAGAGTGGATGGGAGGGGGAGTTATCTGTGTTTGAGGTTGAAGGAGAGGGTCATGGTTTTCATATATTCAATCCTAATACTAAGAATGCAAAGGAAATGTTCAAAAGATTGGCTGGATTTCTTCAAGTTTCTTAACATTTTTATATAAAATGCACATTTATGTATTATTATGTCAACTGTTGTAATGTTTTATTATGTAAAATCGCCTAGGGTTGTCCAACTACTTCAAACTTTTATTTTTGGTTTGTTTCCTAGTTTCAAATATTTTATCCCAATATGTAATCAAATAGTTGCGGGTTTTAAGGCTTAATCCAAGCATATTGTTCCAAAATACTTTTTGATAAGGAACACATGGTACATTATATAAACGAAAAAAAATTTATTGATTTTGTTCCATACCTTTTTTCTAGTGGCATCCATTGACCACCTTTTTTTTCTTTATGATTAACAATATATATCTGGTCATACGGGTCTCTTCAACAAGCTACTTTTTTTACAAGTAAAGGTGACACTACATCAAAATAGTTGTGGTATTGTGACGTATAAAAGGTTGTCGAAAATCGATTAAACCATTTGTTTTCTAAACGATGATCCATATAAAAGGTTAGCAGAGAATAAAAAACATCATTGTTCACCAGGTTTTAAAGCACATTGTGGATTCTACGTTTTAGGCACGCGAAATGTATCAGGCTATGTATTTTCTTCCATTACAATTGTATCTTCTTACATTTTGAATATGAGTGAAGAACGAAGAGTAGAAGGTTTTTTTTTTTCAATTCTCCTTCTATGGAGTCTCGATCAAGAACCTATTTAACTAGGAATCCGAACACTAACATATAAAAATGTATTACGATCTATACCATAGAATTAGTAACCTATTTATCTAAATGTGTTATGTGGATTGATGGTTGTAATCGGTTTGTTGTCACAATATGTTTGGCGTCAATCTACCATATTAGTGTTTTGGTGTCTAATCCACATATATATCACCATTGCTCTTGATTTTCTTGACTGTATATCTCTTAAATGTCAACATATACACGTGTGATTTAGTTTACGAACATTTTTCAATGCCGAAAACCTCGATCAGAGAGTAAAAAAGATGTAAGGTTCACAATGGTGTAAAACTAAAATGGAATATATCGGGCTAGGATTCGAGTTACAGGAACAAGGGCCAAACCAACCACCCAAGAATGGAATCGTCGAGCGAAAACACTTGACAACCTCCTAGAATCAGCTTTTCTTGTCACCAGACATTTCTCCATCAATAAGAAATCTGATGGCGTCAGTAAACACATTCCTTAAATTGTAGCCATTTTTTGAGTGTTTATCTTTTGGTGTCTAATCCGCATATATATCACCATTGCTCTTGATTTTCTTAACTGTATATCTCTTAAATGTCAACATATACACGTGTGATTTAGTTTACGAAGATTTTTCAATGCCGAGAACCTCGATCATAGAGTAAAAAAGGCCTAAGGTTCACAATGGTGTAAAACTAAAATGGGATATACCGGGCTAGGATTCGAGTTACAGGAACAAGGGCCAAACCAACCACCCAAGAATGAAATCGTCGAGCGAAAACACTTGACAACCTCCTAGAAGCAGCTTTTCTTGCCACCAGACCTTTCTCCATCAATTAGGAATCTGATGTCGCCACTAAACACATTTCTTAAATTGTAGCCATTTTTTGAGTGTTTATCTTTTGGTGTCTAATCCGCATATATATATATATATATATATATCACCATTACTCTTGATTTTCTTTCCTGTATATCTCTTAAATGTCAACATATACACGTGTGATTTAGTTTACGAAGATTTTTCAATGCCGAAAACCTCGATTAGAGAGAAAAAAGGCGTAAGGTTCACAATGGTGTAAAACTAAAATGGGATAGACCGGACTAGGATTCGAGTTACAGGAACAAGGGCCAAACCAACCACCCAAAAATGGAGTCGTCGAGCAAAAACACTTGACAACCTCCTGGAAGCAGCTTTTCTTGCCACCAGACCTTTCTCCATCAATTAGGAATCTGATGCCGTCACTAAACACATTTCTTAAATTGTAGCCATTTTTTGAGTGTTTATTTTTTGGTGTCTAATTCGCGTATATATCACCATTGCTCTTGATTTTCTTGACTGTATATCTCTTAAATGTCAACATATACACGTGTGATTTAGTTTACGAAGATTTTTCAATGCCGAGAACCTCGACCAGAGACTAAAAAAAGCGTAAGTTCACAATGGTGTAAAACTAAAATGGGATATACCGAGCTAGGATTCGAGTTACAGGAACAAGGGCCAAACCAACCACCCAAGAATGGAATCGTCGAGCGAAAACACTTGACAACCTACTGGAAGCAGCTTTTCTTGCCACCAGACATTTCTCCATCAATTAGGAATATGATGTCGTCACTTTTACGCATTTCACCTAATTAAGTTATCGATGAGAATCTGCTAAGAAATGTGATGCAGGTAAATCATATTAAAAGTAGGAGATGACATAACAGATGGGTCATGGGAAGGTAGGTTTAGTAACATCTAATATAGTTTGGGTTAAAGTCTATGATAGGGATGGTTTGGTCTCCAATCTTTTTCCAAGTTATTTTTCAAAATAACTTTACTTTAAAACCATTATCATTTAAACATATAAGGCTATATGGTGCTAGAGGGGTTTTATCACGTCATTTAAACGACATGTAAACGGAGGATTTTATTGTTAACTAACTTGCATGATATGTATAAAGTCCCTTATAACTATATTAAAAAAAAGAAAAAAAGAAATTAATTAAGAAAGAAATCTGATGAGTTTAGTCAAGTGCCCCCCTCATTTTCTTCTTCTCACGCCTATTGTGGCTACGACAGAGGGCATGTATGGCGCCCCTTTTGGCATTGGTAGGGTGGTGTTGGGGGCGCCACCCCACCATAACCTCCAGCCTAATGATTTTGTTGACCGTTCAAAAATACATTAAAAAAATAGGATTCTAATCATTTTAATATATTTTAGAATAATTTTGGTTCGTTAACTCATTTTATTAGTAGTTAAATCTATGCTTAAATCTATGCATTTCCTTAGGCAATTTATGTGGCAGACGTACGAAATATGCACCAACAACACGCGACAGAACCCTGTTGACAACAACTTCTGAACAGCTTCCAGCTCAGTTCCTGTTGTTTTCCAGTATTGTGACGTATAAAAAGGTTGTCCAATATCGATTAACCTGTTTGTTTTCTAAACGATGAAACATATAAAAGGTTAGCAGAGAATAAAAACATCATTGTTCACCAGGTTTTAAAGCACATTGTGGATTCTACGGTTTAGGCACGCGAAAGGTATCAGTCTATGTATTTTCTTCCATTACAATTGTATCTTCTTACATTTTGAATATGAGTGAAGAACGAAGAGTAGAAGGTTTTTTTTTTCAATTCTCCTTCTATGGGGTCTCGATCAAGAACCTATTTTACTATGAATCCGAACACGACCATATAAAAATGTATTCTGATCTATACCATTGAATCAGTAACCTATTTATCTAAATGTGTTATGTGGATTGATGGTTTATAAAGGGTGACCAGTGTCCCATCAGATTTACTAACATTTTCTCTCTAGTATACTCATAGCCACTTACAATCACATACAACTACTTTTTATAAAATTAAAAGCCCCTTAACTAGAGATTAGAGGTGAATGCTCTTGGTTCTCATATTCTTAGCTTTCTTATTATAGTTGCTCTAAAGCATACACCTAAAAGAGAAGACGCCACGGAAAGCTTTTACATATTTATTAATATTCTGTATATTAATTTATATCATTATATTATATTATTATATTATACATTATACATATATTAAAAACCCAATGGAATGAATAGTATTTTTAAGATATTATAATATAACAAAATATAGTATTTTAAATATATTATAATATAATAAAATATTATATAGAGTTTTTTAATAGTTTTATTATTTTAATATTATAATCATTATTTTTTTTCTTTACTTTTTAAGTTTGATAAGTTTGGTGTCAACCGGTACTTGTATCGAAGATACTAGTTTGGTACATGATAGGAAAAACAGCACCAGCCTGGTACATAAAACGCCAAAAGTAGGTACCGGATTGAGTTTGATAATTTTTTAGTTCGAGAAATTTGGTACTGCTACCCAGTACCATTTGCTCATCCCTGATCACGGGTACCGTACGAACAAAAACGGTATCGTACAACTTTTTTTTAGTTTCAGGGGTAGGGATGAGCTCGATGCCAACTGATACCGAATCGGTATTGATACCGAAAATACCTGTTACGGTACCGGTATATAAAGGTAAAAACCGGTAGCGAACCGGTACCAGAAACGCCAAAAGTCGGTACCGAACTGGTACTTAGGATCTTTCGGCTCAGGAAATTCGGTACCGGTACCCATTACCATTTGCTCATCTCTGACTACGGGTTTCTATCGAAAAACATCATTACCATACAATTTTTTAGTAGATTTTCTTACGGTTATTTTTTAGTGTTTTTTTCTACATTTTCTTTTTATTCTTGTCAGCGGTTGCAATGCACTCATAGTGATTTCAAACACATATAAACACAGACTAAATAACAAAAAAAGTTCGCCGCAACGTGGCAACGGTTTTTATAACTAGTTTGAATGAATAATACTTTCTTTTGTTTTTAGTAGTTTTTTTTTTATATTTTTTTTGCATAATAAATTTTAAAGAGTTTAGTTATTGTTATTAAATTTTATTTTACGTTCTTTTTCCATATTTGGTCGTCGCTCAGTTGTTATTTATCACTGTATTTGCTGATCAGATTTGGTCTCACAGTTTCTTTAACTCCTTTAACTTTCTAATACGTGTCAATATAAATTTCACTTTGTCTATGTTTTACGTCATGCGAGTCACTTGGTGTTAACAACTCGTGCTTTTGTTTTTCGACGTTTTCTGGTTTTGTCGTCGTTCGGTTGCTACTTAACACAATTTAACTTCCCCGCTCTGCAACGCTGCTTGTAGTGACGGAACTAGCCCATTAATTTATGGGTATCCCAAAAATATTTTTTTGCCGAGCAATCATACAATAATAAAAAAGAAATTTATTTTGGGGCTTGGGCTATGTTTATCAAATGGGCGTCTTTCAATTATATTATACTTAATTTGTGCTTAATTATTATAAAAGTTTGGTTTTGTAAAAGGTTTGTGCTTATAAAAAATTGGAATTTTAATAAATTAAAGTATCCTATTTTTTAGGGGTATCCCCGTATTTGTTCAAGGGTATCTTTTATATAAATCCGAAAAAAATTACACTACGAAAACCGGGTTGAGTCGTAGCCCGTGGTACCCCTCATTATATTATAAGTCCGCCACTGGCTGCTTGCACGGTTTTGCGGCACCCGTTTGCAACGCATGGGCTTAAGACTAGGTTGAACTTGATTTTTGTAAAAAAAGTTGTATTGAATTTGATGTTGTAAGTATATATCGATGATAATTATGTTTTTCCATAATGTGTTATATCTTTTATAGAATTGTCCTACTTTTTAAATTCTTTTATTTTATATCATTTTTAACATTCTTTTGATTTGTAAGAAGAATATAAATATAAATCTATCTACTATAATAAAAGAAATCATTTTTTGGACACGTGTCATTCAATAAAGGTATCCTCAAATCTATACTTATCTTATATTAACTATATAAATAATAAATTAATATTAAATCTTATCATACTTTAATAAAATATTATCCTCAAATCTAAATTGTTAATTTAATATATTTTTAAAACAAATACCTATCTTTCCTACTTATCTTATATTAAACTAGGTTAGAACCCCGTGTAATACACGAGTTGAATAAATATAATTTTATATACCAAATAATAATAAAATACATCTTTAAAACCTCAAACCTCGTTTATTACACGAGTTGAATAAATGTAATTTTATATACAAAATCATAAAACAATATATCTTTAAAATTCTCGTTTATTACATAGGTTGAATAAATATAATTTTATATAATAAATAATAAAAATTATGTCTTTAAGAACCTTGTGTATTGTACGGGTTGAGTAAATTTAATTTTATATATTAAATAATGAAGAAAGTTACATTTTTAAGAACCTCATGTATTCTATGGATTGAACACCTGTAATTTTATATACCAATCAATAAAAAGTTATATCTTGTTATATCTTTATAAACCATGTGTATAAATCTAATTTTATATACCACACAATAAAAAAGTTATATCTTTAAAAACACGGTATATTACACGAGTTGTATAAATGTAATTTTGTATAGTAAATAATGAAGAAAGTTACATTTTTAAGAACCTCATGTATTGTATGGATTGAACACATGTAATTTTATATACCAATCAATAAAAAGTTATATCTTTAAAAACACGGTATATTACACGAGTTGTATAAATGTAATTTTGTATAGTAAATAATAAAAATATTTTATCTTTAAAAACTTCATTTATTACATGGGTTGAATGAATCTGATAAAAAATTATATCTTTAAAAAAACTAACGGATATACTCGATATATGATGGATGGGATAATTGCGGTGATGATTCTTATAAATGTCATATAAACATAATGAATACCGTATTTGAGTTGAGAATTGAACACGAAAATAAAAATATAGCACCAATAAACATCGATTAATGTTTTTGTTTACCCCTTATAAAAATTTATGAGATAGGTTCTACCCTTAACTACTTTAGTTTATTAAAATAAATAAATCATAAGTGGGCAGGAGATAAGATAGGTTCGCTAAAGGCACAATTCCCAGCACTGTTTCAACTTGCAAGAAGGAAGAAAGTAATGGTAAAGGACTGTTATCAGTAAACCAACGGTGGGATTATATGGGACTGGTCGTGGGTAAGGGCACCGAGTAGTGTCCTCGAGAAACAGGAGATGGAAAACTTGAACGGGTTATTGCAACACCAACATTTAACGGCAGCTAGTGATGAGTGATGTATGGTACTGGAAAGAATCGGAGCAAAAGGATTTTACGGTAAAAGACGTCCGTAAGACTCTAAGTTCAGCAATAGATCTCAATGAGACGGCGGATGAGTTCGTTTGGAATAGATGGGCTACAAGCAAAAGCATCATGTTTGTTTGGCGGGCAATAGCAGACAAGATACCATCGGCGATGGCTTTAAAAGATAGAGGAGTAAACATCCCTGATGTCACTTGTAAAATCTGTGGTGCAGCGGATGAAACAGCGGATCATATTCTTTTAAAATGTAACTATGCAACAAGAGTTTGGGAGAAGGTAACCAATTGGGTCAAAATACCAATGGTCAACATAGATGGAAACTTGAAAAACTTACTGAAGGATCTTAATGAAGTCCATAGAAATTAGAAAACAAAGAAAGCTATTCATGCAATTGCAATCCAAACGATGTGGACTTTATGGAGAGCAAGGAATGATAAAGTATTCAAAGGAAAGCAAGGACCTATACAAACTACGGTGGAGGATATAAAGGAAATCTCTTATCAAAGGTTGAAGATGAAAGCTAAGTTCAATAGTATTACGCAGCAGGAATGGTGGGATTTTAATGTATCAATGTAATTTTTTCTTTTTCTTTGATCTTGAACTTGTATGGACTCCCTAGCTTCTGGCTGGGGGTCAGTTTTTATAGTTGATTAATGAAGCGTTTTGTTTGCCATTAAAAAAAAAATTAAGATAGGTATGTAACATTTGAAATATCGTCATCCACCTCTGATATTACATTAACCTGCATGTTATTAAATGTAATTAACACATTTTAGTTACATGAAATAACTTGAAAGCAGCAAAGAAGAAAAAACAAATACTAATGGAATGCTTTAAATGTGCGCAAATTAAGATGTGGCAATATATTATTTAGTAAAATTTGACAGCTAGATGAGATGAAATACCCCTTCAACGATGTACTCGGTAAGTGCAGGATAAATAATTTTGAAATCTAATAAGTATTTCAAAATATTATATTATCTCCTATACGAATTGTTTAAATTTATATTGAATTTAATTTTATAATTATATTTTAATTAATACTAATTATCTATAACTAAGTAGGATAGAAAGGAAAAAACTAAAAGATAGATGGCTTCTATGAATGACATGTGTCCTTTATTGGTTTCTTTTATTGTATAGTACTAGCGGTAACACCCGTGTGCAAACACGGGTCGTTTCTTAGAACACCATGCATAACACATATTGATAGAACATATAGATATGTGTATAGATATTGTACCAAAACGTGTTATCTATTATAGCTAAAAGACAACGACAGACATGCATCATCAGTTAATATATAAGATACATATGAGTATTTCCATTGTCCTATCCACACAAAAAAGTAGCACCCACCCATTGACAATGAAACCTGTTATAGACATAACTACATATAGAACATGTCTAAGAAGCAAAATTAGTACCACCAATGAACCAAATGTACAACCACAAACAATCATGACATGAAACTAAGAGGACTTTATCTTTGTCACGATATGCACAACTTTTTTTAACTTCAGCAATTGAGTAGACTTGTGAAACTCTAACGAAAGTTCATCAACAAAAGCAATATTGCAAGATCTCAGATAAGAAGACCATCCAACAACAGCGTAGTTGAATCCAGTATTGGTTTTTTGAGATGTTGTAAACAGTTCCTTGACTTCACATTTGAGATTTTGGATCTTGATAGGCTTAGGATTGTCAGTATGCAGATCCAACGCAGAAGATACATCTGATGGCAGATGCTAAAAAACAGAAAACTGAATAGTGAATTTTATAAAATATTGATATATAACTGAAATTGTTGAAATAACGAAACAAAGCAACGATTGCAAATGCTTACAAGTCTGTCTTCAGCATGTATGGTGAAGTGTAAGACTGATTCTGAAGTAGATTGTAACACCCAAAAAACGGGTTTGGTAATCAAACCACGTTAATAGTAAAGACGGGTAAAATACCGTTAGTGGTAAAAATTAACCCGGTAAATATTGAGATTTAAATAGATAAACTTTATGTTAATTAAAAAGGAGGATAATTACTTTGAGAAAACAAAGTATATAGAAGGACCGAGTTAACGAGACTTAAAATAAAACGGATTATGACTTTTCTGAAACCACTAAGTAACTAGGAATATCAACCTAGTTACTTAAGTGTGGTTAAAACAATAATGAAAAGATAAATTAGTTAAACCTTTATGAAAGTTAAAAACTTGAGGAAGTTGAGGGGCCAAATATGAAAAACTGAAAACTAGTTTTAATTAAATAAAATCCTACACCAAACACACACACTAAGTGTGTGTTCTGGTCAAGACTTCCAGAAAGGCCAGGAGCTCTCACCTTCAAACCCTAGATTGCACAAATTGATCAAATTGAAAGGCTCAATCAGTCCCAAATCGAAATACAAGCTTATATTAGTGATCACCTAAGTGAGGGTGTTGAAATATCAGTATAAATGTGCTCCTATTATTATGTGTTTGGCTAGATTCTAATATTTCTTGTTTTATTTTGTGAGGTTTGGCTTATGTTTGCTCGTTGGGCCGCTCCCCTGTTTGTGTCGCTGGCCTGCTTCTCCTGGGCTCCTCTCCTTAGGCTTCTCCTCTTGGACTCCAGCTGTTTCTCTTGGGCTCCAGCTGTCGCATATTTGCTAGGGTTATTTTCCCTTTTTAAGGAGTGGTTGGTGGCTGCTTATGATCATCGAGCATTTCAGCTCTCTTGCTACTTCTTGGTGTTCTTTGTCTTTCTCATTTCCTCACAAGTAAAATACGTGAGCAGTCTTAGAGTTATAGCATTTCTGTTTATTCTTGTTAAACTTTTGTATCACCAGTCAATCTGTGATGACTGGATGATTGCTTCGTTGTAATCGTTTGATGCTTTGAATAAAGAGGTGCTGTGTTTTGAATCTAAGTTTGTGACATGGTATCAGAGCCCCAAGGTTGAAATCGGGCTCTGGTTCTTCTTCCGCTGCGGTTTATTGCTCCGATTGTCCTTCTCTTGTCCGATCTAGGGTTTCTTCCTTGACGACATCATGTGGTCTGATTTCTGTTTCCGGAGTGGTTCCTGCTCAAGGGAGACGGTGCAGATCTAGTAGGTGTGAAACCCTAAGGTCTAGGGTTTGGTTTCCGTTGGTGCCTGGCTTCTGGTGACGGCGCTGCTGTTGATACCCTTTCTGGGGTTGCTGTGTCCTTGTTGAAGAAGAAGATCCTCGTTGGTCCCATTAGGGCAAACCAACAGGAACTGACTTCCGGCTTTCTGACCTGTGTCTTGCAACCCTAAGTGAAGGTTGCAGTCCTGGTCCCCTTCTTTGCTGGCACCCACCGTGAGATTGTTCCTTTCCTTGTCTCCTTTTATTTTTTTGTTTTTGCATCACTGTGTCTTGAGTCTAGGCATCCTTGATACCAGGTTAGGCAAAACCGGTTTTTGATTATTGGGACACAGAGAGGGTTCACTCTGTTGCATTGTGTCTGTTTGTTGGTCTGTTAAGTTGCGGCTCCCTGGTCATTGTCTGCGGAGGCACCTTTGAGTGATGAACATCTGATCGGACCTCTGTCCAGGCTTCGCCGGTGTGTGGTTGGTTCTCTTTGATTGCTTCTCTGTTTGGCTCTTGACTGCTTATCTGTTTGGTTCTGTTGTCTGCTTATCTGTTTACTGTTCTGTTCTGTGTTTCGTTATCCTACCATTATGCCTGATAAAACTGAAACTTCTGTAACCTTGATTAGCAAGTTGGATGCCAGTGACCCTCTATATCTGCATGCTAGTGACTTTAGTGGGCTCACAATTGTTAGCATAAAACTAAAAGGAACTGAAAATTATGTGGTCTGGTCTAATGCTATGAAACTTGCTTTAATGGCCAAAAACAAACTAGGTTTTATTGATGGAACTTGCGTTAAATCAAAAGACAATGATGTGCTTGCTAGTCAGTGGGATCGATGTAATTCTATTGTCCTTACCTGGATTTTGAACTCAGTGTCTGATGAATTATATGTTGGTCAAGTCTATTCTAAACTTGCTTCAGAAGTCTGGGATGATCTAAAAGACACCTATGATAAGGTTGATGGTTCTGTTGTGTTTAGCCTATATAAAAAAATTAACTCAGTTAGCCAAAATGGCTCCAGTGTGGCTGAATACTACCATAAAATTAACACTATGTGGAAACAGTTTGATGCTATGCTACAACTGCCTTCTTGCACCTATAATACTTCTACTAAATTTAATGAGTTTAGTCAGTTAATTAAGCTTATGCAATTCTTAATGGGTCTTGATGATATTTTCCAACCTGTTAGGACAAATCTGTTAACTAGGGATCCTCTACCAACTATTAAAACTGCCTTCTCTATCATTTCTAGAGATGAATCACATAGAGGATCTAATGGTGGGTCAAAAATTCCCATTGTTGGTTTTGCTGCTAAGACAAACAATTTTTATGACAACAAAAAGAGATTTAACAAGGGTCCCAACCATAACCTTAAATGCTCTCATTGCAACAAAATTGGGCATACCATTGACAAATGTTTTGAACTGCATGGCTATCCCACCAATTATAGACAAAACCCTAATCAAAATGGTTAATGGTCTAAGTCTAACAATTCTGCTAATAACAGTAATAGCCCCTCTGTTAACAACTCTATGTGTGATGCTAGTTCTTTGAATACTCTGTCTGCTGATCAGTTTTCTAAGTTGCTAGGGCTGCTAAATGAAAATAAAACTGAAGACACAAATAAGTCCAATGTAGGAGGTAAATGCTTTAACTCCTTCTCTACTCTAGGTGGTTACAAAAACTCATTTTGTTTCAACTCTATTAACTCGCCATCCCAGCTGTTGAACTGGATCATTGACTCTGGTGCAAACCAGCACATGGTCATGACCAGTGAAAACATGTTCAACTTAGTTGATGTCTCAGAATACAATATAACAATTAAACATCCTAATGGGACAGACGCTAAAGTTACAAAAATTGGGTGTTTTAAGTTATCTGACTCTGTGATCTTAAAAGATGTCTTTGTTGTGCCTGAATATTATGTGAATCTCATTTCTGTGTATAAGCTTGCTAAAGACAACAAACTTAGAGTTATTTTTGATGAAAATACTTGCTATATTCAGGATTCCTGCACAAAGAAAACCCTGGTGACTGGTAGACAAACTGAGGGTTTGTACTTTTGTGGTAATCCGTTAGGCACTAATTTCTCTTGCTTGAGTAAAACTGAAAATATAAAGCTCTGGCACTCAAGACTGGGACACCCAGCTAAACAAGTGTTAAAAGTTTTACAAATTAAAACTGAGTTAAACGACACCAGACCCTGTGACATCTGCCATAAGGCCAAACAACACAGGGTACCCTTTCCCCTAAGTGACCACAGGTCAACTAAAGTAGGGGATCTGGTTCACTTAGATGTTTGGGGACCTTACAAGGTTACTAGTATAGACGGGTACAAATATTTTCTTACCATTGTAGACGACTTTACCAGATCTGTATGGGTCTATCTAATGAAATCTAAATCTGAAGTGTTTGAGAACATACAAAGTTTTTATAATCTGGTAAAAACCCAATTTGAAGTGAATGTCAAAATTTTTAGAAGTGATAACGGATCTAAATTCATTAACTCACAAATGACTATTTTTGTTAAAACAAACGGTATCATCCATCAAACCTCGTGCACTTATACTCCTCAACAAAACGGTGTTGTGGAAAGAAAACACAGACACTTGCTAAATGTTGCAAGAGCTTTATTATTTAAGTCCAAAGTCCCTCTTAAATACTGGTATGAATGTCTGCTTACTGCTTCCTACATGATTAACAGGCTTCCCTTTTCTGTGCTGAATGGTAGTTCCCCCTATGAAAAACTTTTTGGCTTTAAACCTTCTCTTGATCACTTGAAAGTTTTTGGTTGTCTCTGTTTTTTTACTGTTTTGGATAACACTGATAAACTTGAAGAACGTGCTGAAAAATGTGTCTTTATGGGGTATTCCAACTATAAAAAGGGCTATAAGGTCTGGAGTTTAGATCAAAAGAAGTTCATCTTCTCCAGAGATGTCAGTTTTCATGAAACCATTTTTCCCTTTGAAAATAAAAACAAATCTCCAGATCAAGTCACAATAAGTGATTTAAACCAAATCAATTTTTTTGACAACTTTGAAACTTCAAGTGAAACAAATCCCTATGATGAAGAGAAGGACATTCCTGATTCTCCTGTTGAGACACAGCAACACAGTGACAAGGCTGAGCACACTACTGATCAGCAGTCATTAGGAAATAATGGTGTGAACCATGAATCTACTAGTGCTGAACCTGGTCCTGTGAGGGTTGAGTTGAACAGCTCTAATGATGAATCAAACCTTCCTGAGGGTACCCAAACCATTAGGAGATCATCTAGATCTGTGTCTGCCCCTAAGAAGTTTAATGACTTTGTTGTTGGACACGCCAAATATAGTTATGATAAAGTTGTAAATTACTCCAACTTGCCTAGGGAAAATATCTGTTTAGCTGCCAATGTTAACAAAACCATCGAACCGTCCACCTATAAAGAAGCCAGCAAAGACAAAAGGTGGATTGATGCGATGAATGAAGAGCTATCAGCTCTTCACAGAAACAACACCTGGGATATAGTGGACCTACCTAGTGGAAAAAAACCCATTGGGTGTAAATGGGTTTTTAAAGTCAAATATAAATCCACGGGTGAGATTGATAGATTCAAAGCTAGACTCGTTGCTAAAGGTTATAACCAACGAGAGGGAATAGACTTTGAGGAAACATTCTCACCTGTGGTCAAAATGGTCACTGTCAGATGTGTCATCAGTCTGTCTGTTCAAAATAACTGGCCTATGTACCAACTTGATGTCAATAATGCTTTTCTTTATGGTCATCTTAAGGAAGAAGTTTATATGAGTCTTCCGGATGGTCTAGGGGTCAAATATCAAAACAAAGTTTGCAAATTGAACAAGTCCTTGTATGGCCTCAAACAGGCCCCACGCATGTGGAATGAAAGACTTGTTCAGGCTCTTGTTAAATTCGGATTCATTCAGTCCAAGTGTGATCATTCTATGTTTATCATGTCAACAAAGGACATCTTTGTTGTCCTTCTCGTCTACGTAGATGATATTGTTATAACAGGAAATAATGAAGGAAAAGTGACTGAAGTAAAAAAAAATTTGAAAACTGAATTTCTAATTAAGGACCTTGGGGTCTTAAAGTTTTTTCTTGGCATTGAGGTCATAAAAACTGGGGATGGGGTGTGTCTCTCTCAAAGAAAATACTGCATGGACCTTCTCAATGAATATGGGATGAGTGGCAGCAAACCCATTGGTTGCCCTATTGACCAAAATCATGTTCTAACAAACTTAGTAAAAAAGGAAACCAATGTGGTTGATGTCACCCAATATCAAAAACTAATTGGTAAGTTGATTTATTTATCCCATACTTGCCCAGATATAGCATATTCAGTTCATTATCTATCTCAGTTTATTTATCAACCCACTGAAGCCCACACTCAGATTGCTTTCAAGGTGTTACGATACCTAAAGGGGGCACCTGGAACTGGGATTATGTTTAAAAAAACTGACACGTTCCACTTAACTGCCTATTCCGATTCGGACTGGGCAAAATGCACTGAAAGTAGAAGGTCAGTAACTGGTTTCTGAATCTTTCTTGGGGGCTCGTTAGTCTCTTGGAAAAGCAAGAAACAAAGCGTTGTGTCCCGATCGTCTGCTGAAGCAGAGTACAGGTCAATGTGCAGCGCTACATGTGAGGTATTATGGCTGATCAACATTCTTAGAGAGCAAAATGTTGAGGTCTCTCTTCCTATTACGCTAAAGTGTGATAGCTCCGCTGCCTTGTCCATTGCTGCTAACCCTGTGTTTCATGACAAGACCAAGCACTTTGAAGTTGACTTGTTCTTTTTACGAGAAAAAATAGCTTCGGGACAGATCAAGACTTGTGGTATAAAAACTGAACATCAGCTCGCTGACCTGTTTACCAAGGGCCCTTTACCTACAGCTCATGCTCATATGTGTAAGTCCATTCGCCTTCTTAACCTATTTGCACATTTAAACTGAGGGGGGGGGGGGTGTTGAAATATCAGTATAAATGTGCTCCTATTATTATGTGTTTGACTAGATTCTAATATTTCTTGTTTTATTTTGTGAGGTTTGGCTTATGTTTGCTCGTTGGGCCGCTCCCCTGTTTGTGTCGCTGGCCTGCTTCTCCTGGGCTCCAGCTGTCGCATATTTGCTAGGGTTATTTTCCCTTTTTAAGGAGTGGTTGGTGGCTGCTTTTGATCGTCGAGCATTTCAGCTCTCTTGCTACTTCTTGGGGTTCTTTATCTTTCTCATTTCCTCACAAGTAAAATACGTGAGCAGTCTTAGAGTTATAGCATTTCTGTTTGTTCTTGTTAAACTTTTGTATCACCAGTCAATCTGTGATGACTGGATGATTGCTTCGTTGTAATCGTTTGATGCTTTGAATAAAGAGGTGCTGTGTTTTGAATCTAAGTTTGTGACAGAGGGGATCACAAGGTATGTTAAATTTTGTCTTTTGATTACATCTTGAAATTTTGATGAACATTAGAAATCGAAATCTGAGCTTGATTGATTGATGCTTAGATGAAATTAGTAATGAAAAGATGTCTAGGAGTAAACCCTAGTCAATAACTTGTTGAATTAGTGTTAAATTATGAAGTTCATTATCATCCATTATGTGTATTTAATGGGTTTTGTAGAAACATGATGAACACTAGAATCATGACTATCAAACTAGTGTTATTTGAACTCTATGAAGTTAATCTTGACATTGAACCATGACTTAGATGATTATTTAATAAAAGATGTTGAAATTGGCAAGATAAGTAATCATGGAGTTTGATTATTAATTTTATAAAATTATGCTTATTAGGTGTTTGTTAAAATGCCTAAGAGAAAACTAAATGTTGAAATTCGGAACAAAACGCATATTTGAATGATGTTGTGACTTATGCGTTATATGACATGAATAAAGTGCTAAACGAACTGTTGATTGAACTCTATGGACAAAGGAATTGATTCTCCAAGCGGATAAGCCGGAGCGGACACCCCTATTTTCCACGTGTCACCGGTGGGCCCGGTGGGGGTATAGTGACGTAGTTGATATCGTCATAGTCAAACAACACAATATTTAAATGCACAGCGGAAGCAAAGATAGATTTATTTCAACCAAATAAAATTGTAATATCAAGTATCACAACAGTTGAAACAGATCCACAGGCGGATCGAAAGTAAAATGGAACATTGTTCAACAGACTTTAGGCATCTAAGCTTGCGTGACTCTTTATTGATGCTAGGAGTAGCCAGCCTATTCCGTTTAGTACCTGCACTTAGCCTTTTTGGAAAATACGTCAGTTTACACTGGTAAATACAATTTAACTGACTCATTTTGAAAATGTTTTAGAAAATTGATTTAAGTGCAAACGGCACAAAACCTTTTTATAACTTGGGATAATTATTTGAATATAATACTTGTAAAAGAATTACATGTTTCTTATACGTTCAGTAGCCCGGTCCGCAGACCAGGTTAAAGATTAATAGACACACCACAGGTATAATGCCCACAAGGTTGATTCCTTTAAGTGGGATACCAGTTTTTACATATGCAGCGTGCTTAGGTCGTGGCCATTTCATGAATGATGCCAAGGATATCCGGGACATGGTCATTAACCCCCCAAAGGTTTTAAGCAAACAAAACAATTTAAACGGAACATTTCAATGATTTAACCTTCATACGATTAAAGATTCAATGCCCGACCAAGCGGTATTTGTATATACCGTACCCCAAGCCCGTATAAGGGAAAATAAGTTAAAAGTATTTACCTGAGCAAATTTTATACAATTTATCCTAGCCGTATACCACCAAGCAAGTACAGATAGCTTTTACTGGGCTCCTAAATCTGGAACGAAGGTTTTTAATAACCTATTAGATTTCTAACGGGTCTTTAATTAAGACTATGCTTAGACCGGTTAGTTTTAAAGAAGGATACGGTTCAAAATGCGTGATTAAGCGAGAACCGGATTAGAATGTGGTTTAGACCCGACAAGCTTGTATACTTGTTTAATATGGGTAAACTAAACAAATTCTGGTTTTTGATATAAAAATGATAAGGTTTGACCCATTTCGGCTAATTTATGCAAACTAGTTACATAAGCCGATCCGAACGCGAAAAGGGCGTAACGGGTAACCACAAGAGTCATGAACAGGTTTCCTAAGTTAATATGCCTTGAATATGTTGTGATATCAGTAGGACACCTTCCATTATGCCCAAAACGAGTTTAAGACCAATTTATTCCCCGTAGGGGTATTTTGGTCATTTTAAAGGTTATAAGAGAGATTAAATATTATTCTGAGTTACAGGTCTGATTTAATCAGCAAATATACTTAATTTAATAAGTTATAACAGTAGGGTATCATATATATGTGAAATTTATTAATTATAACTATACTATGCACCGTAGGGGCATTTTGGTAATTTCACATAGGCTTAAAAGGTCAAAACTGAAAACCTGAGTTTAAAACTTTTCCTTACTGTTAAAATATAAAACTTTAGTGAATATATCAGTAGGCATCAACCCTCATATGTTTAAAATAGTTTTGATACATACTATGCGTTAAAAACGCTTAAAAAGACGATTTGGAGCCATTTACGGGTTTTCAAAGGAAAGCTGTAGTTTTTATTATTCCAGAAGGCTCAAAATATTTTATTTATCATATTAGATCAGTAGAAAAAGGTTTGGCATCAAAAGGATTTGTAAAACTCATTTTATAGTCCAAAAGGGCAAAACCGGCAATTACCGAATTATAGCTAGAACCCTATGTTATGCTCAGCCTAAAAATAAATTAAAATCTTCAAAAATACCAAAATATTATTTTATATCAGTAGGTAAAAAGTTTGGTTTCAAAAATTGGGTTGAGATAGGCTTTATGCTAATTAAGCCGTTAAATTTATAAAAAGCTTTCTAATTACGCTATTGAGCATAACTCCTAATCTAGACCTCAAACTGATGTCAAATTTTAGGGACAAGTTTATAAATCAGTAATAAAGATTATTGTCCTCTCACATTTTCAAAATTTTTGTTTTAGGGTCAAAAGGGCATAACGGTTAACATTTAGGCATTTAACGGAAACAAGCATGAACCAAGATTTCTATGGGACCAAGTTGTATAACCTCGGAGGGTTATACTAACCTACAATATGGTCCTAATGGAATCCTAAGGTATATCTAAACTAAGCTAAATCGGGTCAGAACTGAAAGTCAAAGCAAAAGTCAACTTTTGCGACTTTCGGTTCCGAACCGAGCCTATACTTAGAATTGTCGGGTTGAACATGCTTAGACATGTTCAACTAATATTTACCAAGTTATTAAAGTGAGAAAACTGATTTTATGATTTCTTATGTTAATAGTTATGAATTTATTTAAAACTAACCCATTTGATTTTCATTTGACCCGACAATTTAACTAAGTAAACGTGGTAATTAGGAGGTGCCCTTTTGAGGGTAAAACACCTACCTAATTACGGTCACGTAGCCATGTTCGATGCGAACAATGGCTTAACCGTTTAAAAGTCAAAGTGTTTATCGCAAACGCTTGACTTTTCGGCTTAAAACGCTAAATAATTAAACTAAGCACGAAGGAACACTTACAAAGGGTCCAAAGGACAGAAGGAGGTTCTCAAGAAGCTCAAGATCCTCCAAGAATTAGAGAACAAGCAGAAATGGAATGAGGTGTGAATGAAAGCCAAGATCAAGTGGGTTTATATAGGATTTCAAGAACCGTTAGGATCGTTTCTCGTAACCCGTGCTTCAATCTTGGCCCTCCATGTGTGCCCAAGGTTTTAAATACAATGGGTGTTGGAAACCAGCACATGGTATTGAGAATTTTACCTAAAAGCCCTTGAAAAATGACAAAAATGCTGAAAATATGAATCTGCCCAGACATGGGCGTAGGCTACGCTGCAGGGGGCGTAGCCTACGGCCTGCACAGCTCAAACAAGCTTTCAAAAGTGCAGTTTTGGTCCCTGCTTGCATAATAATGTGTTTCTGACACATCTAAGGCCTGTTAACCTCATTTCAAGGCTCTAACATGATTCCTAAATATAGGGGACATGAAACATGCTCAAAAACATGTCGGATGTCAGTTCGTTTGGCCGTACGGTAACGTTGTTCGTCTAATTACGACGAAACACGGACGGACGCGAAAAACGATCCAAACTACGCGACGAATGGAATTTTATCAATCCAAACACTAAAATAAAATATTTTAGTGCTTACATAAATTTTTTGGTGTCCGGATATATTCAGAATGTGAGATATGCGCGAAAATGAAACTTGTGCACTTTTTGACACTTTTAGTCCCTGCATGACATAAAAGTTTATTTTTGTGCACCAAACATCTCTAAGCCTATATCTAAGCTATATAAATAATAAATAGGGTATGTTTAACTCATGGCCATATTCCGGAAGGTCCGATATCCTACGAATTGACATACTTTTGCAGTTTGACGAAATTATTCCCTTAATTGCGCAAAGTAGCGCGAAATGCCGTTTAATGATATCCAAGCCTTCCATGGCTCATATTGATCATTCCCAAGCATATACTTAAATATTACTACGCTCTCGTTCGCTTAGATGGTCACCGAAAGGCGTAGATTCAAAAGTTGACGCTTTAGGTCCCTCTATTGTGCAAACTTGCGCATCTCATCATTTAATAGCATTGAAGCCTCATCTAATCCATACTAGACATTCTTGAATGTATTATTAAACATCACGATGATTTGGGTTCGCTAAAAGGTCATTCAGAGGTATAATTAAACATATTGACACTTTTAGTCCCTCTAACTTGCAAAGTTGCGCGTAACTTTACTTATAGGCATAAAAACCATAGATGGCCAATAGTTGGCATTCCCGAGAGTATAATCAAATATCATGAAGCTCCCGGTTTATTAAATGGTTACTCAGAGGTAAGAATTAACACGTTGACACTTTTAACCCTTTATTGCGCAAACTTCCAATTAATTACGTAAACGGCTACACTCGATTGACAAGTGACTCATTTGTGAATATAATCATCGTGAGAGGTTATTTGGAAACTTATTTTAGGAATGCTAACACTTCCAGTCTTTTTATTATCAAAGTTTTCGATTTTTCAAAAAATTAGTCCCTTAAATTCAACATTGGACCTTATTAGGGTTTATTACACGTGTCAATACATCATTGGACGTGATTTTACGAGGTGTTACATCCTCACCCCCTTAAAAGAAATCTCGACCTCGAGATTTTCTAAAATGCTGGAAGTACTTTTTGCCGCATAATGGACTTTAACTTCTATAGCATATCTGGAGCCTCTCCAAGCTCCCAATTTGACCTCTATAATAGGTTCATGTATCCTTTTTGAGGTTTCTTATCCTGTCGATCCGCATTCAATACAGGTTTATCATTATATCACAAGTCTGCCTACCGTTATGTGATAGTGCTTCTTGACTTATTGGCGAAACACATCCTTAAATCCTTAGTGTGTAATACATTGCGAGCTCCGCCAAGCTCCTTAAATAGGTTTTAGCTCGTAAGCTATTTGATCTTTGATACATTCGATTCCTTCGAATGATTTTATATATTCAGAGCTTAACTAGTCTGATAATTAACAAATTGGCACACCCTTCCAGGGTGATATCTTTGTTGAACCTTATTCCTTAACAAGGACTTTGGAGGGTTGCTATTCTCATTAATCTTTGATTTTCTGCCCAAAACTGGCAACTTGCAGATGATCATGGATTTGTATGATCCTATTCGTTGTTTCCAAGGCAACTTTCAGATCCTGATGATTGGACGTACCAATCTTCTATTTAACAATAGATGTTCAACATTCCATCTATGCAAGGTCTCCAAAGGAGCAGCCTTGATACTTATACATCAACTATTATAGAAAAGCTTATCTCAAGGTGAAATGGTTATTCCAACCATTACTTAAAACTAATCTTAAGGGATAGTTAATCCTCACAGTCAGTCGAACAAATCGACGATCCTGGGCAGCTGATGGAAATTCTTAATTGTTCCCTAATTAGGGTTACGGTAATCAATACATAAGCAAAATGAACCGTCTTTCTTAATTAACTATACCGAATCCTCGGACTATTGAGTTAGGCTATATAAATTTTCTATTTCAAAACTTACTTAATCAAGGTTTCGATTCTTCCAATGATGGTACTAGCCGTCTTGGGGATTTCATAATAATACAGCCCTAAATAGGATGTAAACCTTAACTCGACTTGCCTTTCAGGAGGTGAACAGGGTAATTCTAGGAGAAGATAATCAAGATACAAGGAGGTTATAGAGATTTTTCATATCTCAGGCTCCAGTTTATCCATTATTGCTTGTGTCAAATAAATGACACATTTATGTTACAAGTCCACGAATTCCTTAATCAGGAACATTTACTTGGACAATTTCCATTATGGATATCTTCTTTGAATACCATTAGTTGACTTTAGTACCATATGACTATCAGGATATCTTTGTGGTCCCATGCATTAAACCTCCATACTGACCAGGCATGGAAGCAATCTATGGAACTTATTAAGATACATCAATCCTCATATGGCGCTTTTATCATACTGTATGGTTTTCGAAATCGATAGAGATTGAAGATATATCAACTATATATGCTGACGCACTTCTTCTAGGGGAATGATACTTCTAGAATTCTATGATTAGGGGTTTCTGACAGGAACAGAGGAAATGATTCTCATGATTTTGCCTGTAAGTTTTACCTTACACTTAATATCTAGGGTTCTTACGGGAAAAATTTCTAAAAGTTTGCTAAGCTTATGGTCTTATGAGAGACTTAGCGGTATCTGAAACCAAACGTAACTCTTAGCAATAAAATCATAATAAGGAATTTATCTAGTGTCATTATTAATGTGAACTGCCTCTAATCATTCATTAGGAGGGTTATACGCCTCCATTCCTAAACCTTTTTCACTTAGCTGCATAATTCTTTGACAAATTTAGGGCAGTCTCAGCTTTGACTGGTTATTTCTTAATCTATACCATGTGAGTAGCTGAGGTAGATCCACAATGGACTTATAATAAGCAGGCCTTGAAACCTTAATGTGCCCTCTTATTGCCGTTATTAACCACCAATAATTATTGTATAAAGCTTAGATTTTGGGTAAATTGAATAGGGTACTATCTCAGCCAATGAATCAACATTTGCGACATACTGTCGACAGTCTAGAACTTCTATGGTGAGAGTCAGAAACTTCTTATTCCATCTTTTTCCATCTTGTGATGCGGATAATAGGTTTTTCCTAATAAGGTCCTTAAAACTTGGACCATTCTATATTGTATAAGAGGATCTTTCTTGTGGACTTCATTAATGTCCTCATCAATTAAGGGTATTGCCATCGAACTATTGTGATGCATACCTTACCATGTCCTTTCCAGCATAACCGCTGATACACCTAATGGATCCTACTTCATTCAACAATTTCCTGCAATTGATGGCCCCTTCTTACTATTATAGTCTCTTGACTTCCAAGAGACGAAGTACTTTTAGGTACATCCTAAAAAAATGGGGCTCCTTGCCATATACGCTTTTGTTGGGTTTATTCTTCGCATTTGAAGTATGAATAAAGCTCTTCTTATGAGCAGCGACATGTGTTCTAGAGCAAGCAGTATCCGGCTTCTTGAACCCTTTCATGACTTTTCTCATAGCCTTTCTAACAGCTGCGTTAATCACAGTCTCGGAGATTTACTCCATCAACATTGAGGTTCACGTTTGATGTGCCATTAACATTTGTCGCATCTTAGCTTTGCGACTGTTGTTTATCTTTTCCGAGTTTTCCTTGCTCGGAGCTTTGGTATTAAATACCGATCTCAGCAGGTACATAGGCAATCCATACCCTATGTCTCCCTGGATTGTCAAGGCTTACCATAAGGAGTCTTGATAACTACTTGCTTCTTATTACCCATAATATGGGCTTGGTTTTAAGACGACCATTCCATTCTTATCACTACATCGAGTTTCCTTTAATTTCAATGGAAACAAGGACAACGGAAAGAATGGTTCCTAATGGATATAAAACATCCATCTATTATTGCTGAAGCAGTCTCTGAGGTACTGTCGGCCAATTCTATTTTATACTTAACGCTTAGAGTTTTATCAGGCAGATTTAATAATTTACAAGGTCTATTGTCTATGAAAGACTTATCTGAACCTAAATCAATTAATACTCTAGCATGAGCGTTATTGATGAAGAAAGGACCCGTTGTGACATTGTCATCCTGAATAGCCTCTTGAGCATTCATTTGAGAGCCTCCAGCATTGGTCTTCTTAGCCTCTCCAGGCTTCTTGGTTTCATTTGGGCAATTTGTTTTAACGTGCCCTATTTCATTGCAACCATAGCAGGTTGCATCCTTTATGTCTTGGCACTCCAAAGTCTGGTGCCCTTTCTTATTACAAATCCCACAAGGCCTAGCTTGTGACTTTAAAGTGCACTTCCCTTTAGTGGCCTCCTTTGGGCAGCGGGTCTTTATGTGCCCCTTCTCACCACAGCCATAGCATGTGGCGTCCTTTAGGTTCTTGCATTCATAGGTCTTGTGATCCATCTCTTTACAGATGACACATCCCGTGGTCTGTTCAAAATAATTTTCGAAGTGCTTCTTCCCGTAGGTTTTACATTTGGGTTTTGCCTCTTTCGGCTTGGACTGGTTATAGTTTGAGCCGGTCTTACCCTTTTTGTAACCTTTATTTGGGGTATTATCGCACTTTCGCTTATGATCCTTTAATACACGGTCCATGGCGTTGTTTACGGCTGTACCTATCATAGCCTGTAACTCGGTGCCCGTTAAGTTCAGTCTTGCATCATTATTCTGATCAACTGGTTGATTGTGGGCTTCCTAGGAATCAGCCATGGTGAAGCTTGAAAGTTACAAACCATGTAGCAATAATTTGCTGAATTGTCGAACTTGATGATTAAATAGCCATGGTGTAAATCAACCATATAGGCCAATAGATAGTATTTAATTTAGAGTAAACTGTCATTTTGGTCCCTGTGGTTTGGGCATTTTTGCCATTTTAGTCCAAATCTCAAACTTTTTAAATTTGGGTCCCTGTGGTTTCATCTTTATTGCCATTTTAGTCCAAAACTCAAAATCCCCCTTTTTTTGACTGTTCCAAAAAGTTTGAGATTTGGACTAAAATGGCAATAAAAGTGAAACCATAGGGACCAAAATGGCAGTTTACTCTTAATTTTGGACTAAAATGGCAATAAAAGTGAAACCACAGGGACCCAGATTTAAAAAGTTTGAGATTTGGACTAAAATGGCAAAAATGCCTAAACCACAGGGACCAAAATGGCAGTTTACTCTTTAATTTATTTGATTATGTTTTGCCTAGTTTTTTTTAAATAAACCATCTTTGACGTTTAAACGGAATATAATCCTTCATATTTATTAGACAGGGGACATCAGTCACGACTTTCAATGTCGTACCGACATTTTATATAGCACAAGGGCTTGTTCCAAAGGACTTTTGATTGGCACAGATGCCTTGTCACTAGGGAAATTTTAAAACATAATCAATGATTCCTTTGGATCGGAAAATTTCATAGTTCATTGTCTTGACAAGAAGTTATGAAATAATACTATCTTTCTATTTACGCATCTTTGCCCATAGGCACACATTCCAATGGACGTTTTGATGGGTTCATCATGTTCGGCTTTTATTAGCCATGATTCTTCTTGATCATTTAGGCTAATTAAGGGGTTTGGAAGTTCTTAATATAAAGATGGCAAGTGTGATTTTATCGCATCACTATTGTCGGGAGTGTTAACATGTTTTCAGATGTTAACAAGGATCTGAATCTCTTTTAAACAGGTTTTACCATCTTAGCCAGGTCTTTAATGACATTCAAGCTAGGTTATACCTTTTAAGATTCTTTTTAATGTATATACTGATAGGAAAGGAATGATACTTATTTTATTCAGGGTTTATAATTATCCTAAATTTATTTAAAATATAACTATGGCACAAAAGGCCAAGTCACAAGGGCAGCTTTAAATTATAAACCATGATTTTGCAGAATCAGGTATTTAGGCTTTGAACGTTGTTCATTGCCTTTCTTGACAGGGAGTTGTAGGCTACGACTATCTTTTGTCTTGTATGACAATGAATATGGCCCGTAAGTATTACATCCTTAATGGATGCTTAATTCACCAAATAAGAAAGGATTTCGGTAGAATCCAGTATAAGGATGAATTATGTGATTGAATCACATCTGCCAGGAATGTTAACATGTTTACAGGTGTAAACAAGGTTTTGAAGCTTTAGAATAGGCTTATGTAAAATCACCAAAATTTATAACCCATGGTTTTTAATAACCATTTTAGTTAATTTGATAAATATATAATTGTTCAGGATCCTTATCATAAATCCTAAATTATAAGTTAATAATGGCGCAAAAGGCCTAGTCACGTAGACAAGTTTAATTTATAAGCCCAGATTTTATAGAACCGAGGCATTAAGGTTTGAATCACAGTTCATCACCTTTTCTTGACAGGGAGTTATAGGCTACTACTATCTTTAATCTCAGAGGACGTTAATTATAGCCCGTAGGCACTTCATCCTTAAGGGATGATTATTTCAAATAAGGGAATTTAGATTAACCCCTTTTTTTAAAAGATGGCCTGTGTGACTTTAACGATTCACAGTTTGCCAAAAATGTTAATATACTTACAGATGTTAACAGGGATTGGAATCTTTTGGATAGGTTTTACCGTCTTGGCCATGTCTGCAATGACATTTAGGCTAGGTTTTACCATCTTGGCCATGTCTGCATTGACATTTAGGCTAGGTTTTACCTTTAAGATTCTTTTAATATTTAACGCAGAACAATCCTAAATTGAGATGTAAACAAGGATCTGAATCTAATTGTGGAACTACCATCTTGGCCCTGTCTTAAAACGACACATGAGCTAGGTCTTGTCCCTTTTTAGATTTTGCCATCTTGTTATAATGGTAGATCTCATAATAGGAACGTTATTTTAAATCTAACCGTCCCATTAAAATTTAAATAGGTACAGGGTTGCCCTAAACGGGACTTCTAACAGCAATGACTCGCCCATGCAGGGGCTAATCAGAAAAAATAATAAAGGAAACAAATAAAGGACAAAAACAAATCAGGAATAGTCCTAAGTTCTTTGTCAAGACTCAAGAATCAAAAATGTGCAATCGTGTAACTGAGATTAAACACAAAAGGCTAGTGTTTAATTCACTCAGTGTTGGCTCTGATACCAACCTGTCACACCCCTATTTTCCACGTGTCACCGGTGGGCCCGGTGGGGGTATAGTGACGTAGTTGATATCGTCATAGTCAAACAACACAATATTTAAATGCACAGCGGAAGCAAAGATAGATTTATTTCAACCAAATAAAATTGTAATATCAAGTATCACAACAGTTGAAACAGATCCACAGGCGGATCGAAAGTAAAATGGAACATTGTTCAACAGACTTTAGGCATCTAAGCTTGCGAGACTCTTTATTGATGCTAGGAGTAGCCAGCCTATTCCGTTTAGTACCTGCACTTAGCCTTTTTGGAAAATACGTCAGTTTACACTGGTAAATACAATTTAACTGACTCATTTTGAAAATGTTTTAGAAAATTGATTTAAGTGCAAACAGCACAAAACCTTTTTATAACTTGGGATAATTATTTGAATATAATACTTGTAAAAGAATTACATGTTTCTTATACGTTCAGTAGCCCGGTCCGCAGACCGGGTTAAAGATTAATAGACACACCACAGGTATAATGCCCACAAGGCTGATTCCTTTAAGTGGGATACCAGTTTTTACATATGCAGCTGTCAGGTGTACGCCTACACCCCGTGCTTAGGTCGTGGCCATTTCATGAATGATGCCAAGGATATCCGGGACATGGTCATTAACCCCCCAAAGGTTTTAAGCAAACAAAACAATTTAAACGGAACATTTCAATGATTTAACCTTCATACGATTAAAGATTCAATGCCCGACCAAGCGGTATTTGTATATACCGTACCCCAAGCCCGTATAAGGGAAAATAAGTTAAAAGTATTTACCTGAGCAAATTTTATACAATTTATCCTAGCCGTATACCACCAAGCAAGTACAGATAGCTTTTACTGGGCTCCTAAATCTGGAACGAAGGTTTTTAATAACCTATTAGATTTCTAACGGGTCTTTAATTAAGACTATGCTTAGACCGGTTAGTTTTAAAGAAGGATGCGGTTCAAAATGCGTGATTAAGCGAGAACCGGATTAGAACGTGGTTTAGACCCGACAAGCTTGTATACTTGTTTAATATGGGTAAACTAAACACATTCTGGTTTTTGATATAAAAATGATAAGGTTTGACCCGTTTCGGCTAATTTATGCAAACTAGTTACATAAGCCGATCCGAACGCGAAAATGGCGTAACGGGTAACCACAAGAGTCATGAACAGGTTTCCTAAGTTAATATGCCTGGAATATGTTGTGATATCAGTAAGATACCTTCCATTATGCCCAAAACGAGTTTAAGACCAATTTATGCCCCGTAGGGGTATTTTGGTCATTTTAAAGGTTATAAGAGAGATTAAATATTATTCTGAGTTACAGGTCTAATTTAATCAGTAAATATACTTAATTTAATAAGTTATAACAGTAGGGTATCATATATATGTGAAATTTATTAATTATAACCATACTATGCACCGTAGGGGCATTTTGGTAATTTCACATAGGCTTAAAAGGTCAAAACTGAAAACCTGAGTTTAAAACTTTTCCTTACTGTTAAAATATAAAAATTTACTGAATATATCAGTAGGCATCAACCCTCATATGTTTAAAATAGTTTTGATACATACTATGCGTTAAAAACGCTTAAAAAGACGATTTGGAGCCATTTACGGGTTTTCAAAGGAAAGCTGTAGTTTTTATTATTCCAGAAGGCTCAAAATATTTTATTTATCATATTAGATCAGTAGAAAAAGGTTTGGCATCAAAAGGATTTGTAAAACTCATTTTATAGTCCAAAAGGGCAAAACCGGCAATTACCGAATTATAGCTAGAACCCTATGTTATGCTCAGCCTAAAAATAAATTAAAATCTTCAAAAATACCAAAATATTATTTTATATCAGTAGGTAAAAAGTTTGGTTTCAAAAATTGGGTTGAGATAGGCTTTATGCTAATTAATCCGTTAAATTTATAAAAAGCTTTCTAATTACGCTATTGAGCATAACTCCTAATCTAGACCTCAAACTGATGTCAAATTTTAGGGACAAGTTTATAAATCAGTAATAAAGATTATTGTCCTCTCACATTTTCAAAATTTTCGTTTTAGGGTCAAAAGGGCATAACGGTTAACATTTAGGCATTTAACGGAAACAAGCATGAACCAAAATTTCTATGGGACCAAGTTGTATAACCTCGGAGGGTTATACTAACCTACAATATGGTCCTAATGGAATCCTAAGGTATATCTAAACTAAGCTAAATCGGGTCAGAACTGAAAGTCAAAGCAAAAGTCAACTTTTGCGACTTTCGGTTCCGAACCGAGCCTATACTTAGAATTGTCGGGTTGAACATGCTTAGACATGTTCAACTAATATTTACCAAGTTATTAAAGTGAGAAAACTGATTTTATGATTTCTTATGTTAATAGTTATGAATTTATTTAAAACTAACCCATTTGATTTTCATTTGACCCGACAATTTAACTAAGTAAACGTGGTAATTAGGAGGTGCCCTTTTGAGGGTTAAACACCAACCTAATTACGGTCACGTAGCCATGTTCGATGCGAACAATGGCTTAACCGTTTAAAAGTCAAAGTGTTTATCGCAAACGCTTGACTTTTCAGCTTAAAACGCTAAATAATTAAACTAAGCACGAAGGAACACTTACAAAGGGTCCAAAGGACAGAAGGAGGTTCTCAAGAAGCTCAAGATCCTCCAAGAATTAGAGAACAAGCAGAAATGGAATGAGGTGTGAATGAAATCCAAGATCAAGTGGGTTTATATAGGATTTCAAGAACCATTAGGATCGTTTCTCATAACCCGTGCTTCAATCTTGGTCCTCCATGTGTGCCTAAGGTTTCTAAATACAATGGGTGTTGAAAACCAGCACATGGTATTGAGAATTTTACCTAAAAGCCCTTGAAAAATGACAAAAATGCTGAAAATATGAATCTGCCCAGACCTGGGCGTAGGCTACGCTGCAGGGGGCGTAGCCAACGGCCTGCACAGCTCAAACAAGCTTTCAAAAGTGCAGTTTTGGTCCCTGCTTGCATAATAATGTGTTTCTGACACATCTAAGGCATGTTAACCTCATTTCAAGGCTCTAACATGATGCCTAAATATAGGGGACATGAAACATGCTCAAAAACATGTCGGATGTCGGTTCGTTTGGCCGTACGGTCACGTTGTTCGTCTAATTACGACAAAACACGGACGGACGCGAAAAACGATCCAAACTACCCGACGAATGAAATTTTATCAATCCAAACACTAAAATAAAATATTTTAGTGCTTACATAAATTTTTGGGTGTCCGGATATATTCAGAATGTGAGGTATGCGCGAAAATGCAAACTTGTGCACTTTTTGACACTTTTAGTCCCTCCATGACATAAAAGTTTATTTTTGCGCACCAAACACCTCTAAGCCTATATCTAAGCTATATAAATAATAAATAGGGTATGTTTAACTCATGGCCATATTCCAGAAGGTCCGATATCCTACGAATTGACATACTTTTGCAGTTTGACGCAATTAGTCCCTTAATTGCGCAAAGTAGCGCGAAATGCCGTTTAATGATATCCAAGCCTTCCATGGCTCATATTGATCATTCCCAAGAATATACTTAAATATTACTATTCTCTCGTTCGCTTAGATGGTCACCGAAAGGCGTAGATTCAAAAGTTGACGCTTTAGGTCCCTCTATTGCGCAAACTTGCGCATCTCATCATTTAATAGCATTGAAGCCTCATCTAATCCATACTAGACATTCTTGAATGTATTATTAAACATCACGATGCTTCGGGTTCGCTAAAAGGTCATTTAGAGGTATAATTAAACATATTGACACTTTTAGTCCCTCTAACTTGCAAAGTTGCGCGTAACTTTACTTATAGGCATAAAAACCTCAGATGGCCAATAGTTGGCATTCCCGAGAGTATAATCAAATATCATGAAGCTCCCAGTTTGTTAAATGGTCACTCAGAGGTAAGAATTAACGTGATGACACTTTTAACCCTTTATTGCGCAAACTTCCAATTAATTAGGCAAACGACTACACTCGATTGACAAGTGGCTCATTTGTGAATATAATCATCACGAGAGGTTATTTGGAAACTTATTTTAGGAATGCTAACACTTCCAGTCCTTTTATTATCAAAGTTTTCGATTTTTAAAAAAATTAGTCCCTTAAATTCAACATTGGACCTTATTAGGGTTTATTACACGTGTCAATACGTCATTGGACGTGATTTTACGAGGTGTTACATTTCGGTTCAAGGCTTGATTGAAAATCCGGTAAGTACAAGTATGTTAATGGTTTAGTATGATTAAAGTGTTGTGAACAACACATAGGGTTATCGTGTAATACACGTTACCCCAATGAAAAGGATTGGTATAGTTAACGAAATCACGTGCGCTGACACGTACATTAAAAAGCCTTGTATTACAATACGGCCGTTTATTGATGTCGAAATTACTAACTTCTGTAAATGTTTAGTTGAAGGATACTTGCATCTGAAGATGACGAGAGTTGAACGAATTGTGGATACGACGGTGGAACGGTCTGAGGTATGTCAAGCAGAGCATACTCATCAAGGACCTAAATCGCGTGACGATCGTGAACAAGGTTAACGGCAAGAGAAGCCCGTTAGGGCAAGCATTACCAGGTGCATGTTTTAAATTAATCGCATGAATAGTAATATGCAACAAACACGTAGAAAATGATGGTTTCATATATAAGATAAAAACTTGGAAAACCTAAATAGGATATCTATTCAGGATGAAGTTTCCAAGAGCAATTAGGTAGAAATAAGTGTTATTGATGATGATGAATAACAAAGCAATAACAAGATTAGTTTATATGGAAACTTGGATGGGGATAACCATTCAGATAAAAGTTTTATATAAAATACACGGTATAGATATGTAACAGTCCCATCATAGAAAGTGATTGTTTATAAATTTACGAAAGGAAAACACCTTATGATTGGTGAACAAATAAAGGTAAAAACCTAATATTTGCAACATAGCAATAAAAGGTTTTACCGAATAAAATAAGGGACATAACCACAAACCGAAAACTTGCTTACATGGGAGGCAATATATTAATTATAATAAGTTTATGCGTACCATGTGCGGATTATTTACCCTGGCCAGGTAAGTGTTAAACACATGATACGATGAGTTTATTATAACTAACATAAGTACCCCTTATGTAACAAGGACTAAGTGAGTGGGAGATGTCGAGAAATGCATTGGGAGGGAGTGTACTTACACTCGAACCCGGAGAATGCATATATGTAAAATAATTAAGAAATGCATTAGGAGGGAGTGTACTTACACTCAAACCCGAAGAATGCAAATATGTAAAATGATTAAGAAATGCATTGGGAGGGAGTGTACTTACACTCGAACCCGGAGAATGCAGATGTGTAAATGATTAAGGAACGAATTGGGAGGAAGTGTAATTACACTCGAACCCAGAAAATATAATAAGTATGAATGGTTAAGGCGAGTTATAGACTCGGCCAAGCCAACTTAAAAGGAAACATTATATGTGTTGATGAATGATGTGGGTAAATTCCATATGATGATATGGAATGACTAAATGATATGTGGAGTAACCTTTGTAAAACATCACAGTGAAAATAGACAAGGGCTAACGACAAGGGGGACACCAAGTCCTAGTAACAATGAAACTATAAAACGGGTGCCATAGCACCAAATATATATTTTGAGAAGGGAAAGACGACCATGTTAATGAGTTGGGCTAGTCTTGAAAAGCATGACAAGCCGCTTGTTAATGAAAGATGCATAAATATGTGTATATTCATACATATATCAATTAAGTAACATAGTAAATACCCTAATAATGCATGATGGAAAGGAAAAACGCATACTAACAAAACAAGAATGTTAAAACAATTAAGATAAAGTACCCAGGTAACGGGTCGTAAGGAAGTATAGGAAAGAATAAGGTAACGGTAAACGTAGGACAAACCAACGTGTAAATGACGTTAGAAGTCATAAAGTCGGAAGCATAACTCGAAAGAAAACAAAAGTAGCCTTAGACTATGGTCAAGGTCAAATGAAATCCACAAATAAAAAATAAATGTTTCTAAACATAAAAAAGGGTGCCTTGACGCCATATACGTATATAAACGTATAAACAATTGAATAAAGACACGAATAAAAGATGATCTACGGGATCATCATAACCTACGGGATTATAAGTAGTGTTAAGGTCTAACAGGACCAAAAAGACCCTCGGGTTACAAACAGAAAGAAACAAACTGATGGGGTTTTACCTTAGAAGGTGGAAGTCTAAGGAAGAAGCCTACGAGGCTAAGTGAAAGAACCTACGGGTCAATAGTATAAAACAAGGAAACTGGTTGTAACTTCCCGCGTAAAATAATAACGAGAGATAAAGTTAGTATAAAAGCGATGGGTTTCGCTAAGTGTCACACCCCGACCGCGTATAACATGCAACCACGGCGGAAACGTCGGGGAGTGTTGTAACAGAATTATTGTTTCACAACCATGGCATACAAAGTTATATTTTATTTATCAAACAAGCGTGTTACATTGTCTCAAAACAGGAAATAAAGAGTTCATAACATAATTAAACTAAGTCTATCTACGTTTTATGTCTCTAAGGCACAGGTCCGCCCTAAAGTCACGATCAACATCCTAAGCAACAGCTCCTGAAAATACATGTGAAAATAGGCACGTCAGCATAAAAATGCCTGTGAGATACATAGGTTTTGTGAAAATAGGATTAATGACTTGGGTTTTAGAAGAAAGGTTTAATAAAAATTAGTCATGAATCTTGTTAAGTGTTTTCTTTTATAAATCATATGAAAACTCGATAAGAAATCAGATTATATAAAAGAAAGGTGTATGGTTAATGAAATAACCAAATAAAATGAGTTGTATAAAATAAACTATTTTGTAAAACAATGTCTTGTGAAAAATATGTTATTTGTGTAAAATGTAATATGTCTATACTGAAATGATTTAAATAACGCTATGATATGTAATATTATACAAACACTTATATATAGGAAGTACCAGCGGCGTATCCACCATGTTTGTATCATGTTACACACGCCTCGTTACTCAAGTCATTTACCCAAACCAACCACCAATGTAAATTGTTCATGTATAAATCAATTGCCAAGTGTTATTATGTAAACCATATCAAAATGTCCATGTCTAATGTAAATCACCAAATGTGTATATCAATGTCAAAATGTTTATGTTTAATGTCAATCATGAATTGTGTATCCATAAATATCATGTATGGTAAGTGAAATACATCAACTAACCATAGGTAAAATGCACAAAAACAGGGTATCGAATTAAACATAGTTTAAATCAAAGTTATGTTTTGTGGAACAAATGCATGCTATACTGATACAAACATCTATGCGGTATTGTTATAATGCATACATCCAAGCCTTGTGACTGTGGTGATAGACCTTTAAACAAATTAAAGGTTTATCTGTGTTATGTTTATCGAATTCGGTCATTCCTTCCACCCAAACAAACCTAGGGTTCAGGAACGGGAGTTGTCAAGTCCTATGGTACCACTACCTACTAACGAACGGCGTGATCAATGTTAATGAATGTATATTGTCCCATTTGAACAAACCAAATGTCATACCAAAATGTAAGCATGTGATGAATAACAAATGTACTAAGTATGCACACAATGGATATACATAACATAAAATGTAATGTAAAACAATGTACTAAGTATGCACACAATGGACATACATAGCATAAAATGTAATGTAAAACGATGTACTAAGTATGCACACAATGGACATACATAGCATAAACACAATGAAATCATGTACTATAAGTGAACTAATGAACATAACAAGCATATGATGTGAAAACAAGGAAAGCATGAAAGTAACAAGTAGGCACATGTGTTTCACCCCAAAATGTTTGGAAAACAGTAAAAGAGGGGTCTATGTACTCACTTGAGATTGCTTAGTAGTCCTTGAGTAACAACCAAACAATGCTAGAGATCACGGATATCAAACGACACCTAATATAGGTAACTATGTTAATATGCCGGACCTAAAATCGGAGGATTGGATAGAATGAGGGTTCGTAAACCAAACGAGTATGGAGACTTGTGTAATATGGTTTAATAAAGCCCACATACTAAAATGAAACCTAACCTAAGTGCTTACGACCCATTACGACCCGTTTAGGTAGCTTATGCTACTTTAACGCGACGTTCGCGTAAAACGCGTTCGGAACGCCTAACTAGTCCTATGACAAGTAAAATATGCCTTAACATGTCTAATATTGTTACCAAATCAGTTTAGATATCAAAAGTTATGTTACATATGCTTAAAATGAATTTTGGAGTGCAAAGGGCATTTTGGTAATTTACCTAATGTGACAACCCGTAATTTACGGCTCTTAATTACGTGATTAACAGGTAATTAACGCGATAATAAATAGTATTTACAGCGCAAATGAACATAATTAGGCCTTTGGAGTGCCCAGGAACGTTTATTGGACATTACAGTGCGCATGTGGGATTTATGGGAAATCTGCTGAATATCAAGCGGCAACGGATTGAAACCGAACAGAATACTGACAACGCCGACAAATATTAAATTTTTTACGCTATATTTAGCTCCGTAATCAATTTTAGTGACTACAGTCAGAACCAGATCGAAAAACGGATTAAGGATGGCAACGATACAATTTTTCGCGATTATTACCGTGACCGACGAACAGGCGCGCAAACAACGACTACCGACCGTATTTTTGTGTATTTTAATTTTTGACGATAAACGGAGTTCAAAATTTGACAACGGGTCTCGTAGGAATTACGGGCAGCTTAAACACGAGGATCGAGCTTGTGGGCCCCGGGCCCAAGCCCAAAACCCACAAACCTAAACCAGCACATAATATACTAGATCTTTTCTATAAGATCTTTCTTGTAAATCTGTACAATATCACTTCAAGATCTTGCAAAATCCTACCAAAATCTATACAAGAGATTTTGTCCCTAAATTTGAAAACACACAAGATTTCTTAAAATCTTAACAAAATCCCGTCAAATCTCTACAAAAGATCTTGATTCAAAGGGTAAAAGGTGAGACCTGAATGTAATAGGAATACACATAAGAAACTTAAACCTTCAAAACTCTATTTAATAGACCACATGGTCACTGTTGTGCCTCAATTATGCAGAGCATTCACAAAACCTAGACCAAACACACACACTTCACAACAAACATCAGCTACACCATGGATCCCCTCTCTCCCTCTCGAGCTCTGTTCAGGCCAAACACCGGCCGGTGCCGGCCGTGACCTCCGACAACCACACCAGGCACACCAAGCGAGACCCCCCCCTTTTTTGTTCGATCTGGATTTACGGACCACCACCACCGCGAACCGGTGGTGGTGCGGCGGCGATACCAAACAGAAAGAGAGAGAGAGCAGAAGAGATGAGAGAGAGACAGAAGAGACGGCAGAGAGAGAGAGAAAAAGACCAGCGGTACGCGTCTCGGTCCGGCGGTCGGCGTCAAGGTCCGGCGGTCCTTGTTATTATCCGACCGGTTTCATCTATGTGATGATGATTTCATTGATGCTGATGATGTTTCAGTTCAAATCAAAGCTATATCGGGATGGAGGGTTCTGTTTTGGTCTCGGCTCAGGTTTAGGCAACCTTGGTTCGGCACCGATAAAGTTTTATTTTGATTTCTCAGCTCAAAACTTTGAAGGGGTGGCTGAGTTCAAGTGGGGTTAGTCACGAGTCAGTTTCGGATCGTGAACCTTGGTTTGACTTAGATTTGGGTGTTATTTTCGGGTTATTTGGGGTGCCGGTCAACAGAAGTCAAAGCTCGGTCAACAGGCGGTTCGGTTCAGAATGATTACGAGTGCGGGTTTTAGATGGGCTCGGGTCGCGATTCATCGTTTGGGTCGACTCGGTCAAATCGAGTCGACTCGGTCAAACCTGGTCAACTCACCGAGTCAACTCGGTCCAGGTCAGCCGGTCAACTCAGTCAGGCGGTTCGACTTTTCGGCGTGAAGACACGGTAAAGAATTTAGCACGCGAACATTATTTACGTTAATTAATTTAATTATTTCGTGACTAACGAGCTCGAACCGATTCGATTAGTAATTTATTTCTGAAATTTTGACGAAAACTACATATACATTGTCGTTACATCGCGTTGAATTGTTGTTGATTGAATTTTGAAATAATAACGACAACTTGGTTGTCCGGGGCGTCCAAAAACAGAGGAAACTCTGCCCGTTTTTCGAGAAAATCCGTAAAAAGGAACGCGTTTTATTATAAAACAAACAAGTCGGATTCTTTATAAAAATAAATATAGTCATATTTATTTTCAAACACGACAACTCATCGATTATTTTATAAAGTAAATATAACTTTTCATATTTATTTTATACGCCTAAACGGCATATACGTATATTTTTGGTAAATATACACAAGACGGGATATATATAATACAAGTTATTATATATTATTTTCATAGCAAATACTCGATACATACACGTACGACTACTCGAGACGGCTAACGCAATTACAACAAAGTATTTATATATTTTTATATAAATATTTATTTATGTTTAAATCTCTCGAGGAATAAGTCTTCCCAAGACTTATTAGTTTTACCGACAATAAACGAGACTTAACAAGTATAACTAAACCGTTACTATTAAGTTATTAACTTACCGTCGAATCGTTCGGTCAACGATTCGGTAGAGCTCGATTACACGTAGTTAGTTACTACGTTATTTAGAAACTTATTAGATATTCCGTGTTAGGAATATTGTAGAATGCACGCTAGCGAGTCTCGTCTTGGAAACGACATCACGAAGTCGTACTTAGCTAGCTTAGCACAGGAATATTCAGGTGAGTTCATAACCCCACTTTTTACTGTTTTACAATTTTTGTAAATGTTTTCGGGGTGGAAAGACATGCACGTTTTGCAAAAACAAACAAAGTTTAGAACAAACGCAAAACTCGTATTTCTAAATCACATTACGAAGGGATTTTGAGGAACGCAAATGATTTACGAAAGGTTATACTAAACATACCGGTTTTTACAAAACAAATGCTTATTTTCGAAATAGGAATGATTCTGGTCAGGGTAACCAGGGAGCTGGTCAGGGTGACTAGGGATTTTTTTTATACATGGTATGATTAGCGTAAGGAGGGTTTATTACTTAGATCATGTGAGTGGGTAGGCAGAAACTGGAGGCCATTAATCCTCATTGTAGGACCGAGGGACGTAAGCGGTAGATCTATCTGGGTGTAGCGAGCCCAACTCTAGGCCCAACAGAACGGACCTCTGAGAGGCCCAACAGAACGGACCTTGGGGTGACTTTGTGCCCAACGCAAAATCTGCTAGGTTTGAGTCTTCCTACTTGCACTTCACACATATCAATGGCCTTGCAAACCATTGGTGATCTCTTTTTCCTTATTTGCTACATACCAGGGACATATATATTTACGAAACTACTTGTTCATACAAATTAAAATACCATGTTTTATACAAATTCAAAGCACGTGATTATACGGGTAAGGAGTCAAAGTCAGGGTGGGCATTGACGGTTATAAGAACATTACAAATACAAGGCTTTACAAATACATGGTTTTATGAACATAACGTGTTACAAACACAACGTTTCCATATAACTTGGCAAGAAAATGATTTTTAAATTCATTTTCTCAATACTATTTCAAAAACCGATTATTCCAAAGATTTATTTCAAACCTTTCACCACTCAAAAGATTTATTTCAAATCTTTTACAAACAAACTATGAACTCGCTCAACTTTATGTTGATTTTTCTCGCATGTTCTTTCTCAGGTTACTTTTCTAAGACAAGGCACGGTTGGAATAGGAGAACCTTGGAGACTCGAGTACTTAGCGGGCGTTCAATTTCTAGAAGACTTAGCTTATTTGCTTCCGCTGTGCAATGAAGATACCAGTCCAGTCACGCCAGCTCTGATAATTTCGGGGTGTGACAGATTGGTATCAGAGCTATAGGTTACGGCGAATTAGGTTTCTGTTGTGATACCTAGGCTCTAACCTCATTTCCTCTGGGAACTTAGATTATTGAAACCTGAATACATACAGAACGCCTAGTACTCGAATATGGTCTCCAACCGTTGCCGAAAAACGAACAGTCAAAATTTTGTTTTCAAACATACGCTATTGTGATGTTTTACGCACGGTACACGAAACGATTACATACAGTGCACAACACTCTGAGAGTTTAGGAAACATGCATTTAAGACCTTCCGAAAAGGGAATTCAGTCTGAGAGGCTGGGAGGATAGTCTAGTGGGACTAGGAGATTTAGTCTGAGAGGCTGGGAAGATAGTCTAGTGGGACTAGGAGATTCAGCCTGAGAGGCTGGGAGGATAGTCTAGTGGGACTAGGAGATTCAGTCTGGGAGGCTGGGAGGCTAGTGGGACTAGGAGATTCAGTCTGAGAGGCTGGGAGGATAGTCTAGTGGGACTAGGAGATTCAGTCTGAGAGGCTGGGAGGATAGTCTAGTGGGACTAGGGAGTCAGTCTGGGAGGCTGGGAAAAATTGTCTAGTGGGACTAGGGAGTCAGTCTGGGAGGCTGGGAGGCTAGTGGGACTAGGAGGACTATTTGATTGCTTATTGGTTATTTGTGCATGTGTGTGTTTATTAAAGGTCATCACGTAGGAACCGCGAATATTAACTCGGGCACACACTATTATCCATATTGTCTATGATATTTTAACTTCCCGAGCAGGCATCCTACGCCTAACAAAACGCTAGCGCATGAGAATACATAGAACTCAAATTTTACGCCAACGGATGTCGGGGTACATCACCTTCTACGCGGCACACAACGCTAGTGCACAGGTATACGTGAAACTTAAGCTATACATCGACGGAGATTGAAGTACGTCACATACGACTGTCGAGGCGAGGCCTTTGAGAAGGAACGATGACGCAAATTTAACGACGACGCTAGATCCCTGTCAGCAGGAGAACTAACGATCAGGAAACGACAACTTGTCACGCGATCCTGCAACGACACGAATCACGTCAGGGAGAAGACGATTGTCTCCGCAATTCCCCCCCCCCCCCTACCTAACTAACGACGAATACGCTATGTTCGACACTCCATGGTAATGTCACCAAACAATTGGTCGTCACACGAAACCCCAGGTAAAGTCCTCAAATTTCTTTTATTGAAATTTCGACTCTCATATTTACTGGGTAGATTTTCGTATCTCTACTCCTCTTAATGGACATTGTGCCACAATCATTATTATTGACTTGTGAATTCGAATGACCCACATTATTGTAACTGTTGGCTCCTTTGTTATCAAGTCAACACATTTTCTTAAAAATTTCTCTTCTTTTCAAGTTACATACATGGTTTTTCGTTGTGACCATGCCGAAAGTTTTCTTGTCGATACATATACTTATTGTCGGATTACGCTAAAACCAAGTTCAATTGTTTGAACTTGTTCATTACACATATTCATTTCAGAACATAATATGATGTATTGGGAGCATCATATTCAAATTCGTATTAACAAGCGTTTCATTTGTTCCGAGTCGAGGTAAACTTGTTTGGTATTCGACTCCATTAAATTGTCTGTTGATTTCGACACCATGTGATGGTGATTTTCATTAGTTTGAAGCTTGCGCTAAACTCGTTTACGCATCTCATGCATGGATCTAAATATTTATTGATTGTTTTCCCAATTCACTTCGATTTATTATATCAAAGCGGTCTTAATACAATAGTGTGTTAAGACAATGGTACACAAATTCATTTTTACATTCCGGTGTACCTACTAACGGTTCTTTCATTATCGATCGAAAATTTTGCGATATCCATTGCTTCTTCACCTTCGATCGAAAACATTATTTCTTTGATGTTCAAATTTCAATTGAAAATTCTATGATTTCATTTGAAACAAACTTTCGGATTCACCCTATTACGCTTTCATTTGACTTCAAACACGGTGAATTTGTTTGATCACCGCTATTATTGAATTATTTCAATCACTACGACACTTTGTGGTGTCAGTACAAACTTGTGGCTTGGGCTAATTATGATTGAGCGTTTCATGCAAAACACAGGTGATACTTGTTCGATCACCCCTATTATTGAATTGTTTCATTCATTGCGACACCTTGTGGCGTCGGTATAACTTGCAGCTTGCGCTGATCACGATCGAACGTTTCATGCAAACTATTACATTTGAGATTGTTGATTCTAAGTTCATCCAGTGGATGTTATTGCCTCTAGAACTCATTTACACGTTGTAAACGTTCATATGGAATTCGATTGGTCGAAGTTCCTGTTCATTGTTGAATCCCTGTTAACTTAGTCACATTAGTGACTATACCTATACGTCTCGTTTCCTTTTAACATCAATTACCGAGGCACATTTTTAAACCATTGGGACTCCTATTGTGAGGGAATGTCCTTGAATTCACATGATTCGAATAAATCTTGTTTCGATTACGCGGTCATTCACTTTGTTATTATTCGGACTTACCTGCAAATAACACACTTCTGAGGGGATAACATAGTCCAAATTTCGAGGACGAAATTTCTGTAACAGGGGGAGAATGTGACAACCCGTAATTTACGGCTCTTAATTACGTGATTAACAGGTAATTAACGCGATAATAAATAGTATTTACAGGGCAAATGAACATAATTAGGCCTTTGGAGTGCCCAGGAACGTTTATTGGACATTACAGTGCGCATGTGGGATTTATGGGAAATCTGCTGAATATCAAGCGGCAACGGATTGAAACCGAACAGAATACTGACAACGCCGACAAATATTAAATTTTTTACGCTATATTTAGCTCCGTAATCAATTTTAGTGACTACAGTCAGAACCGGATCGAAAAACGGATTAAGGATGGCAACGATACAATTTTTCGCGATTATTACCGTGACCGACGAACAGGCGCGCAAACAACGACTACCGACCGTATTTTTGTGTATTTTAATTTTTGACGATAAACGGAGTTCAAAATTTGACAACGGGTCTCGTAGGAATTACGGGCCGCTTAAACACGAGGATCGAGCTTGTGGGCCCCGGGCCCAAGCCCAAAACCCACAAACCTAAACCAGCACATAATATACTAAATCTTTTCTATAAGATCTTTCTTGTAAATCTGTACAATATCACTTCAAGATCTTGCAAAATCCTACCAAAATCTATACAAGAGATTTTGTCCCTAAATTTGAAAACACACAAGATTTCTTAAAATCTTAACAAAATCCCGTCAAATCTCTACAAAAGATCTTGATTCAAAGGGTAAAAGGTGAGACCTGAATGTAATAGGAATACACATAAGAAACTTTAACCTTCAAAACTCTATTTAATAGACCACATGGTCACTGTTGTGCCTCAATTATGCAGAGCATTCACAAAACCTAGACCAAACACACACTTCACAACAAACATCAGCTACACCATGGATCCCCTCTCTCCCTCTCGAGCTCTGTTCAGGCCAAACACCGGCCGGTGCCGGCCGTGACCTCCGACAACCACACCAGGCACACCAAGCGAGACCCCCCCCCTTTTTTGTTCGATCTGGATTTACGGACCACCACCACCGTGAACCGGTGGTGGTGCGGCGGCGATACCAAACAGAAAGAGAGAGAGAGCAGAAGAGATGAGAGAGAGACAGAAGAGACGGCAGAGAGAGAGAGAAAAAGACCAGCGGTACGCGTCTCGGTCCTGCGGTCGGCGTCAAGGTCCGGCGGTCCTTGTTATTATCCGACCGGTTTCATCGATGTGATGATGATTTCATTGATGCTGATGATGTTTCAGTTCAAATCAAAGCTATATCGGGATGGAGGGTTCTGTTTTGGTCTCGGCTCAGGTTTAGGCAACCTTGGTTCGGCACCGATAAAGTTTTATTTTGATTTCTCAGCTCAAAACTTTGAGGGGGTGGCTGAGTTCAAGTGGGGTTAGTCACGAGTCAGTTTTGGATCGTGAACCTTGGTTTGACTTAGATTTGGGTGTTATTTTCGGGTTATTTGGGGTGCCGGTCAACAGAAGTCAAAGCTCGGTCAACAGGCGGTTCGGTTCAGAATGATTACGAGTGCGGGTTTTAGATCGGCTCGGGTCGCGATTCATCGTTTGGGTCGACTCGGTCAAATCGAGTCGACTCGGTCAAACCTGGTCAACTCACCGAGTCAACTCGGTCCAGGTAAGCCGGTCAACTCAGTTGACCCGGTCAACTCAGTCAGGCGGTTCGACTTTTCGGCGTGAAGACACGGTAAAGAATTTAGCACGCGAACATTATTTACGTTAATTAATTTAATTATTTCGTGACTAACGAGCTCGAACCGATTCGATTAGTAATTTATTTCTGAAATTTTGACGAAAACTACATATACATTGTCGTTACATCGCGTTGAATTGTTGTTGATTGAATTTTGAAATAATAACGACAACTTGGTTGTCCGGGGCGTCCAAAAACAGAGGAAACCCTGCCCGTTTTTCGAGAAAATCCGTAAAAAGGAACGCGTTTTATTATAAAACAAACAAGTCGGATTCTTTTATAAAAATAAATATAGTCATATTTATTTTCAAACACGACAACTCATCGATTATTTTATAAAGTAAATATAACTTTTCATATTTATTTTATACGCCTAAACGGCATATACGTATATTTTTGGTAAATATACACAAGACGGGATATATATAATACAAGTTATTATATATTATTTTCATAGCAAATACTCGATACATACACGTACGACTACTCGAGACGGCTAACGCAATTACAACAAAGTATTTATATATTTTTATATAAATATTTATTTATGTTTAAATCTCTCGAGGAATAAGTCTTCCCAAGACTTATTAGTTTTACCGACAATAAACGAGACTTAACAAGTATAACTAAACCGTTACTATTAAGTTATTAACTTACCGTCGAATCGTTCGGTCAACGATTCGGTAGAGCTCGATTACACGTAGTTAGTTACTACGTTATTTAGAAACTTATTAGATATTCCGTGTTAGGAATATTGTAGAATGCACGCTAGCGAGTCTCGTCTTGGAAACGACATCACGAAGTCGTACTTAGCTAGCTTAGCACCGGAATATTCAGGTGAGTTCATAACCCCACTTTTTACTGTTTTACAATTTTTGTAAATGTTTTCGGGGTGGAAAGACATGCACGTTTTGCAAAAACAAACAAAGTTTAGAACAAACGCAAAACTCGTATTTCTAAATCACATTACGAAGGGATTTTGAGGAACGCAAATGATTTACGAAAGGTTATACTAAACATACCGGTTTTTACAAAACAAATGCTTATTTTCGAAATAGGAATGATTCTGGTCAGGGTAACCAGGGAGCTGGTCAGGGTGACCAGGGAGCTGGTCAGGGTGACTAGGGATTTTTTTTATACATGGTATGATTAGCGTAAGGAGGGTTTATTACTTAGATCATGTGAGTGGGTAGGCAGAAACTGGAGGCCATTAATCCTCATTGTAGGACCGAGGGACGTAAGCGGTAGATCTATCTGGGTGTAGCGAGCCCAACTCTAGGCCCAACAGAACGGACCTCTGAGAGTCCCAACAGAACGGACCTTGGAGTGACTTTGTGCCCAACGCAAAATCTGCTAGGTTTGAGTCTTCCTACTTGCACTTCACACATATCAATGGCCTTGCAAACCATTGGTGATCTCTTTTTCCTTATTTGCTACATACCAGGGACATATATATTTACGAAACTACTTGTTCATACAAATTAAAATACCATGTTTTATACAAATTCAAAGCACGTGATTATACGGGTAAGGAGTCAAAGTCAGGGTGGGCATTGACGGTTATAAGAACATTACAAATACAAGGCTTTACAAATACATGGTTTTATGAACATAACGTGTTACAAACACAACGTTTCTATATAACTTGGCAAGAAAATGATTTTTAAATTCATTTTCTCAATACTATTTCAAAAACCGGTTATTCCAAAGATTTATTTCAAACCTTTCACCACTCAAAAGATTTATTTCAAATCTTTTACAAACAAACTATGAACTCGCTCAACTTTATGTTGATTTTTCTCGCATGTTCTTTCTCAGGTTACTTTTCTAAGACAAGGCACGGTTGGAATAGGAGAACCTTGGAGACTCGAGTACTTAGCGGGCGTTCAATTTCTAGAAGACTTAGCTTATTTGTTTCCGCTGTGCAATGAAGATACCAGTCCAGTCACGCCAGCTCTGATAATTTCGGGGTGTGACACCTTAGGCATATATACTACCTATCATACAACTAACTAAACGTCGTGACCATAAGGTATAACCTCGGAAGGTTATTCCCTATACAACTATGGTCACCTAATGTGTTTGGTCGGATCCTAATGATTGACCAAACGGGTCGGGTTCGAAAGTATAAGCGATTGCTTAGATCGCTTACCTTACGACCCTATATAAGCACTAAACTAAAAGTGACGAGCTAAGCATGTTAAAACATGCTTAACTAAGTTTAGAAAACAGGTTTGGTATCAAAACAAATGGTTTTGATACATAAGAGTAGTTTGGTTACAAAACACGCAAGAATGCGCATTCTGGCCGAAACTACGACTCGTCACTGAGCCTAGATAACGTGGTAATCAGTAGGTATAGTCGCTAGGGACTATAACCATCGTGATCACGCTCACATTATGAAGTTCAAACGAACTTCGCATTGACCATAAACTGGTCAATGCAGAAAGTCAACCAAAGTTTGACTTTTAACGCTAAAAGAATAAAAAGAATGAAGGAACACTTACAAAGGGTCCCCGGAATCTAATCTTGATCCAAGTAGCTCAGGTATGAAGTAATGGATTCAACTTAGAGCTTTTAGATCAGATTTTGTGGGTTTTGCAAATGAATGGGGTTGGGTATTTATAGATGTGGTAGAACCGTTAGGATCGTTTATCGAATAACGTGCTTTGATCTTGTCCATACACTTGTTGAAACCTTGTGGTGACTCAAAATGGCCCCTCATGAACTGAAAGGGCAAGTGTGGGTGAGTTTTGAGTGGTTAACAGCTGAAATCTGCTGTTAAAACTGATTATTCTGATCTGGGAAGCTGACACGGTCCGCGTAAAGGATCACTCAGGGCTTACGCGGGCCGCCTGGTCCTTCTGATCAGAAACAACTTTGCTGAATTGACAGTTTAGGTCCCTGTTGGTGTTTAAGGCCATTTCCGACATGTTTAAGGCCCGTTAAGCCAACTTTAAGGCCCTAAAATGATTCCTAAACATTGTGGACATGAAACATGCTCAAAAATATGCCGGATGTTGGTTCGTTTGGTCGTACGATCGCGGTGTTCGCTTAATTACGACGGAATGCGCATAAGCGCGAAAAACGATCCAAATTGCGTGACGAATGGATTTTTCTTATGCCAAACACTAAAATAAAATATTTTAGTGCTTACATAAAATTTTGGATGTCAGGATGTATTCAGAACGTAAGTTATGCGCGAAAATGCAAACTTGTGCACTTTTTGACGCTTTTAGTCCCTGAATGACCCAAAAGTTCATTTTAGCACACCGAACCCTTCAAAGCCTATTTCTAAGCTAGGTAAAGGATATATATGGTATGTTTAACTTATGGTCATGTTCCGGAATGTCTGTTATAGTTTAAATTGGCATACTTTCGCAGTTTGTCAACTTTAGTCCCTGTAAGCGATTTAACTTGTTTTTGCCATACCAAAGCCTTCAAAACTTATTTCTAAGTTATGTAAAGGTTATTTAAGGTATGTTAAGTATATGTTGATGTTCCGGAGTATTTGTTGCGTTAAACTGATTACGTTTACGCACCAGTTTGCGTTTAACTCTCCAGAAAGCGATTTAGAGTTTGAAATTGAACAAAAGTTAAAACATGAAAAATGTAAAACATAACCAAACAAACATTGGGATCAAATAACTTGGTTTTTATTGATAACTGAACTGTTTACATTGATTTCAAGCACAGATGTTACACTAAGTTAATTAAACGGGTTAAAAGCGAAGAGACTATGAAAGGTCTGGTTGACAAAAGTGAAGAATTTCACTAAAACATTTAAACGGGCAAAATTAACAAAAGAATCCACAATTATTTAAATTATTTTACGTCACAAAAAGGGGGAAGTCATTACCGAAATGACAACGGAAGGAGATAAATCCTTGGACGTAAATTTCCTAATGCGAGAAATTGACATGAGTTGAAGAGAAAACGTTAAAATAAAATTCAGTTTTGGTGAGAAATAACGTTTTAACAGATATAAATATTATGAAAGGAATTGGAAAACGGAAAACACTAAAGGAATGGGTGCGAAGCGATATATTCTAAAAGAAGATTTTCGATAAAGAAAAGTTTATATAAACTTAAAATGAAGTGATGTGATCATAGTCAAGAAAACTAATATGGAATATGACCACGTTATGGCGTGAACTATGAAATGGGAAAATAAAAGTTTGTAAGCCCTGAGAAGGCAAAGTGGATATATACCCGAGCAATGGGTGTAAGGTAACCAGTGACTAATGAGTCTGAACGCCGAGATAAGTAAATCAATAAAGATAAGGGACATAAGATGAAAGTAACGGCCTGCGAGGCCTTACACACGAAAGACGTACGCGCCAATATAAATGAAAACGTTAGATCAAAAGGAAAGAATAAATGTCTTGAAAACGAAACTAAGTTTGTCTAGTCTAAAACTAAAAGAACTACGTAATTAAGGTTTCAGGGACGAAACCTCTTTAAGGGGGGTAGACTTGTAACACCCCAAAAACGGGTTTGGTAATCAAACCACGTTAATAGTAAAGACGGGTAAACTACCGTTAGTGGTAAAAATTAACCCGGTAAATATTGAGATTTAAATAGATAAACTTTATGTTAATTAAAAAGGAGGATAATTACTTTGAGAAAACAAAGTATATAGAAGGACCGAGTTAACGAGACTTAAAAATAAAGCGGATTATGACTTTTCTGAAACCACTAAGTAACTAGGAATATCAACCTAGTTAGTTAAGTGTGGTTAAAACAATAATGAAAACATGAATTAGTTAAACCTTTATGAAAGTTAAAAACTTGAGGAAGTTGAGGGGCCAAATAAGAAAAACTGAAAACTAGTTTTAATTAAATAAAATCCTACACCAAACACACACACTAAGTGTGTGTTCTGGTCGAGACTTCCAGAAGAGCCAGGAGCTCTCACCTTCAAACCCTAGATTGCTCAAATTGAAAGGCTCAATCAGTCCCAAATCGAAATCCAAGCTTATATTAGTGATCACCTAAGTGAGGGGATCACAAGGTATGTTAAATTTTGTCTTTTGATTACATCTTGAAATTCTGATGAACATTAGAAATCGAAATCTGAGCTTGATTGATTGATGCTTAGATGAAATTAGTAATGAAAAGATGTCTAGGAGTAAACCCTAGTCAATAACTTGTTGAATTAGTGTTAAATTATGAAGTTTATGATCATCCATTATGTGTATTTAATGGTTTTGTAGAAACATGATGAATACTAGAATCATGACTATCAAACTAGTGTTATTTGAACTCTATGAAGTTAATCTTGACATTGAACCATGAATTAGATGATTATTTAGTAAAAGATGTTGAGATTGGCAAGATAAGTAATCATGGAGTTTGATTATTAATTTTATAAAATTATGCTCCTTAGGTGTTTGTTAAAATGCCTAAAGAGAAAACTAAATGTTGAAATTCGGAACAAAACGCATATTTGAATGATGTTGTGAATGATGCGTTATATGACATGAATAGAGTGCTAAACAAACTGTTGATTGAACTCTATAGACAAAGGAATGAGTCTCCAAGCGGATAAGCCGGAGCGGACACACGCTTGAAGGGAATGCTTTAAAGGTACGCGACTTGTCGTCTCGTTACATTTATGTAGACAAGCTTAGTTAAAATATGTTTAAGGTTGATATAGCGAAAATGGTTGAGTTGGTATGTCAATGAAGTGATGGAATTCACTTGACAACCAAATGGGTCAAGTTAATGGTTAAAACAATAGTGATCAAAATAAAGACACCATTTGGTAAAAGTTATAACGGGTCGGACAATCTAAGGAAATGTCTTTTAAGTAGTAAAAAACTCACGGTGCGAACCGGAATTGGTCCAAGGGACATGATGGTATTAATATACCATCATACGTTGATAAATGGCCATGTCAACTAAACTGGTCAAATGGCGTGCAAATACCATTTGATAATAATAACTGACGACTACTTGTTGAGTTTTGTGATTACAGGAAATATCATATGTTGCGTTGCTTTAATTAGAAAATTTAAAGCAAGAGGTATGTAAACGGGCCAATGCTATGACCCGAGCCAGGTACATATAGTTAGATTTATAGTGAAAAGTTGTATTATAGTCAATTAATTAGTGGAAGTCCCTCGTCGTAAATTGAGGGACTAAAACTGACCAAAAAGCCCTTGATGGGGTATATTGGGTAAACGACCCGTATGGGGTGTTTGGAAACTTGCATTATGATTATGAGATATAGGTAGATACCTTGGATGCGGAATTATGAAGTGTGAAAGGAAAAGAACGAGTTTAGACTAAAATGCTTAATATTCTCTAAATGGGTCGAAAGGGTTTTATGTGCATACGTAAATCATAATAAAATTTCAAACCCGAGCAAAGGACTTTGGGTTAAATACATTGGTGTATATATTTTGTTGTTTAAAAACCAAGTGGGTGGCTTTAAATACAAACGGGTCAAAATGTGTCAAAACTGAATTTCAAGCCGAGAGCTTGAAATCTAAAATTTTGTGATTTCAGATATCGGGTTTTAACTCCATGTGATGGGGAATCAAATTACGATCGCATAGGAATAAGAATCGTGTAAAACGGATAAGTAGATAAAAAGCTATGACACTTTGAAGTTTGTGTTTCTATTAAAACTATAGCTGGGCATCTGCAGCTCAAAAATAAGAACATTCTGTCGAAATGGAGGCGTGGCGTCGCGCGACGCCCAAAGGGGTTTAGCGTCGCGCGCGACGACGGCGTAAAAACTTGAAATATTTGTTTATTTTGATTATTTGACTCATTTACCTTGTTGTACTTGTTATTTAACCATCAAAACTAACTTTTAAGTTGGTTTTGATCATAGGTGAATGTCGAGAGTCCCGGATGAAAATCAAGCAACGAACAAGAACCGAACACACGTTAAATGTAGCTTCCGCGTTAAATCTTGTTTTGTTTTGTTATAATTGAATTATGTAAACACTTACAACTATGTCTTGAAATGTTTTTAAAACATATGGGAATGTTGGCATGACAAGTTTTTGTAAAGTCGCATTTTTAGTAATTAAATGCGTATTTTAAAGTTGTAATCGTGTAAATTTCCAATGTGGGTCTTACATGGATGATACTAAACGAACCTTTTGAACTTTACATGGTCTATCAACATCTTGGTTATCCTCTACCATTTTCTTGCCACGAAGTTTGTGCATCTTATCCACCTAAGTAAATTAATTTAGAATATAACAACTCTAAATTCTTGAAATTTTATAACTTTCTTTATCAACACAAACTATCTTCTCAATTCAGATTTGAAGTTTAAGACTCATTCATACAGAAGAATATCAATATATTGAGACAATAATAAAATAGACAGTATAAAACTAATGAACACTTACATTAGATACAACACTTGAAGAGGCAGAAATGTCACGAACAGGAAAATCTTTAGACTGTAGTTGAGGATCGTTAACATCATCAACTATTTTTACAGAATGATCTTTAGGCTACAACAAAATTAAAAAAAAACCTTCTTATACTTATTATACAATAAAATATATGCGTAGAAAATTATAAATTTACAGCATTTTTAACATCTGACTCATCAACCAGACGCGCAATCTTTGAATCAAATAGCCCATCATCAGCAAACTATATTTATAAGAAGGATCATATATAAGAAACCATATTTTAAATTATAATAATATATAAATATTACATGTGTATATATACATTAAAAATATCCTCAAAACTCATAAACTGCTTAGAATTACCAACCGAAGCTCTAGTATCCTCATCATCCAAAGCAACTTCCCCGGAATCCAGAACATGTTTGTGTTTAGCCTACAAAATGAGATTTCAAAAGTTATTAGCATAATATAATAAAAGTTACTTATCACCGTCATGTTATCAAACAATGTATTTTATCATCAAAATTTTATACCGCAGCCAATAAATCAAACCCATCATCTCCACAAACTGAATCATCCAAAACAACTACATCAGCTTTCTTGAAGGAAACCTCAGTTCCAGTCTCGGAATGGAAAACGGAAAGCTTAAATGTTTTAGATGCAATCATGGTGAAAACCAACCAAGATTCAACTACTATGGGAACTTTTTCAATTAATTTTAACCATCCATCAGTAAATCTGCATCCATCAGTCCATCCTTTCATCATCACATTCCAAAACCTTTCGCCAACATAGATAGTTGCCATCCTATACACGTAATTTTTACCATAGAATTGTTTCCAAAATTTGTCAGCAATTAGCTATAGAAGAAGCAAAGGAATATTTAGTGCAGACTTACAAATCTGATATGAACTAATGAGCAACAGAAGTTACAACGGATTAGTCAACAAAAGTTAAAATGAGAATTACTCAACAGGGTTAGTCAACAGTAGTTACAGTATTTACACACAACCTAACCACTGTTTGGCTATCAACTATTACATACCTCTGTTGCTATCCAACAGAGGTTTCGTAACAACTGTCATCCATTATATCTAGCAGAGGTTGCAACGTGGACAGATCTTAAATACTAGATGTTAGTCAATCGAGGTTAAAAGACTTAGTCAACAGATGTTAAGATTATAAGGAAACAGACGTTAAAAGGGCAAACAGATGTTAGCAAGTTGTTGAGCTAGCAAAAAATGTTTACAGTAAGTAACAAAATAATATATCGTTACTTACAGTCATGCCAAATTCAGGTCTAATATTTGCTGAAATGTAAGAGTTCTCGTAGACATTTTCTTTAAAACATGAGACAACGAATGACAAACGTCCAATAGCTTTCACCAATACATCATCTTTTGTTTTCAAACAACAATCTCTAACAAACTTTGTCCATCCATCCGTAAATATACAATGATCATCTCTCTTCCTTACTCGTACTAACCATGATTTGTCACCATCAAGTAACTCTACAATTCGCCCATACGGGACCTCCTTTCCCCACAACAGAGTCTCAAAATCAAGTGGTACATTCTGCAACAGTAGTTAACAAACATCTTACATAAAAAATTAACGTAGAATCCTAATAGTAGCAAGAAAGTTAAAAAACATACCAAAAATATAAAATCATCTTCATTAAGGAATTGTAAAAAGGATGGTGTTTGATTGGATAGATTCATAACTGTAATAAACAATTTAAACTTACAAGTTATAAAGATGAACAACATCCAATAAAAGTCATAGACAAACAACATTATAAAATAGACATCACTAACATCCCTTAAACTAAATCAGCACTTAAAAAACAAAAGTACCAAATATTAAGCGGACTATTTGTATAATCACACACTTAAGGTATTATAAAAACAAAGCACAAAACGAAAATCATCATCTCTCACAACAGTTAAGCAAATGAGCATCAACCAAAAAGTATATGGTTGATTTATCAATCGTAATGTAGAAAACAACATCACGAAGATGCATGCACAAATTGTGACAGAGAATGCTATCAGTAACTTCATTTAAGTTAATGCAGTACTTAATCGATAAAAATACACCGGATTACAGCAACTATTATTTGCTTCAAGAAAGAATATTGTAAGTCCCAAACATCCCAAGATATCACTCAAAGGTTTAATCGAACGCGGAATATAAGATCAAACCACAAGAACAAAAAGAAAATATATTATTACCAAACTTTGTGCCACTGATTCGATCGCACACGGTTTCAATGAACCGTCTGGTACGATCTCTAAGAAGATTGCACACGCTCTCTAGGAACGTCTGGTACAATCTCTAAGAACCTTGCACACAATCTCTAGGATTGTCTGGTACAAGGTTCTCTATGGGGATTACATGATTACAAAATGGAAAAAATGAGAGAGACACCTAACAATAAACTAGACATGACAATATATAGAAGCCTTTAACCAATTTGCCCACATGGCCTAGCCCAAACCCAAGTCCTAATCTAAGCCCAATAAACATAAACGTGTACAATAAAGATAAGCGTAAAACTATACAAGTTCTGGGCCTTACAATATCCCCCTAGTTTTATGCTATCTTTATTACGGCTTAGAAAAATAATGTCTTCAGCTGTGATGATCTTCAATCTTGGGTCTTTTCTTTAGTGGTACAATAGTAAACAGGCCCACTCTCTATAAACCTTCCGGTCCAACAAAGAAACTTAGTCAGCCCATAAGACCCGGAATAGAGGAGATCCACCAAAAAAATTCATATCCTTCTTCGTTTAAACCGAATAACCAAATCCTAATTTTCAATTTCAAAACTGCCGACTTCGCCTTCTTTGTTTCAGACTATCGTGGTGACTGGTGTATGAGCGGTGGTTAACGGCGACGATCAGGTGATGGTGGCCAATGACAATTATCCACAAGCGGCTTAATATGGAAACTTCCGATTCCGATGAGCCTGACAAGAAGCGTCCTCATCTCAACAACAACTCCAATATGGCACGTCACCCTATTCCTTCTCCCGAAAATGGCACTGTTGATGCAACAGTGCTACAATATCAAAATCAGAAACTCGTCCAACAATTAGATATCCAGAAGCAAAAGTTGCATGACGTGTAGTTATTGAAGCTCTTCATGTTAAGCATAAAGAATATGCTGATATGATTCAAAGTGATGATGATCGATGGCGAGGTGTGCAGTGAAGAGTGGGTGTCGTGAACGGAGTTGGTGATTGAAAAGGTGAACGGTAACAGTGATCGGTATTGATCGGAGAAGACGGTAACGGTTAAACGATGATGGTGTAGTGTGAAAGAGAAGATGAACGGCTAAGATGAAGATGATAAAACGATGATGATGACTATGGTGTTGTTCGATATGGTGATTGACGGTGACCGGAGATAACAGAGAAGATTGGTGACGAATGAGTGGTTAACGAATGATGATGGACGATGAACTGTGAGCGGTGATGAATGACAGGACGAAACAATGAACGGCGAAATGGATGTAGCTCTTATGATGGTTAGAGGTCCGATGATGGTGACGATGTAAGTGCACGGTGATGATAAACTAAGGCGACCGGAGGTGAAGAAGGTGATCAGAGTTGTGTGACGATTCCAGTGTGCGGGTTCAGACGAGATCTTTCGTTGAGAAAATGAGATGGTAGATGTGTGATGATCGACGGGTTTTGGATACAGAAACGATGTTGATGATGACTACAATGATTACGATCAAAACAATAGTTGTGTTATGTGAATCCTGGAATTGCCGGAGTTGATGATCTGAGGGGTGCGACGGTGATAAAGAAGATGGTGGCTCTTGCGGTGGTCGGAGACGTTTGATGATGATGATGTCTTGATCACACAAGAAGTTGATCGCACAAGATTTGTTGGATCGCACAAGAAGAATAATCGCACAATATTGAATGTTTCAATCGCGCAAACCAAATGAATTGAAAATGATGATGATGAACTCTGATCGCACAATTTGAAATAATATCACACAAGATGTCGGTCGCACAATATCTTTAAATTTGTAAACAATCCACCAAACTTCAATTTTAAATTATATTGTCGCACAAACTAACTTTATCAATCAAATCCCAAAAATAAGGAAACAAATCAAAATTCAAAATTTTTGAAATCTTTCCATCAATGAACTCATAGAAATCAACAAACACAACTTTCAAACCACCAAAAAGATCAAAACGTAAGATTCAAGCTGTTCTTGATGATCTTCAAACTATTCTTCGAGTTCTTCATTTTTTTTTACTCTCGTTCTTCGATCTTTCAAGTCATACACATCTAGTTCAAATCATGATTCTCAACAATAAGATAAACTATTACCTTGTGAACCAGAGATCTCCCTTTTGATGAATATACATCCCCCGTCATTGTGCAAATCCTTCTTCTTGTTCTTCGGGTGATATCAAAACCGAGCCCTTAAATGGCTTCAATGGCTCTGATACCACTTGTAAGTCCCAAACATCCCAAGATATCACTCAAAGGTTTAATCGAACGCGGAATATAAGATCAAACCACAAGAACAAAAAGAAAATATATTATTACCAAACTTTGTGCCACTGATTCGATCGCACACGGTTTCATTGAACCGTCTGGTACGATCTTTAAGAAGATTGCACACGCTCTCTAGGAACGTCTGGTACAATCTCTAAGAACCTTGCACACAATCTCTAGGATTGTCTGGTACAAGGTTCTCCATGGGAATTACATGATTACAAAATGAAAAAAATGAGAGAGACCCCTAATAATAAACTAGACATGACAATATATAGAAGCCTTTAACCAATTGGCCCACATGGCCTAGCCCAAACCCAAGTCCTAATCTAAGCCCAATAAACATAAACGTGTACAATAAAGATAAGCGTAAAACTATACAATTTCTGGGCCTTACAAATATGAAACGCCGCCAGTGACAAATACATACTCATAACATCAAATAATGATTAATTTAACATATACAATACAAACAATAAATTCAAAGAAACGATACTTGATTTTATAGCGTGTAATCTATATTATGCAATAGAACCTTGCCGATTTTGATAAGAAAGTTATTTGAGAAAACTTCCGAATATGTTTTCTGGAGCTTATATTCAATAATGGAGATGAAAAGTATATTAAATGGAGTTAATACAGATGTTACATTTACACTGGTTGGTTGAAATTAAGTTTTGTAAAATTTATACTTTACCCCCTTTTACATTAAAACAGGGCAATTTTTGAACAGCAATAACCACTGCTTGACTATAAATTTAAAATGTTAAATACGAAAAAATTATCTATTAATTTAATATATTTGTATAATTAAAAATAGTTTTTAAATCCCGATATTAAAGATTATTATAAGTTAAATAAATAAACAATTAGAAGTTAATAGATAAATATCTTATTTTCAACAATCCCAATACAATCTCAACTCTTCTTCTCCGGCGAAAAAACTCTACAGTTTCTTCTTCTTCTTCAGACTTGACGATCAGAAGTTTAAAGTTTTAGATCAGGTATTTTTTTTGTTCTCTTGTGTATTTTACAGGTATGCTTTGACATGTTCCTTTCAGTTTCCTCATTTCAAATTATATAAACATCAAAATCATAATCTACTGATGTTAAAATAGATAAACTTATATGAACTTGTTTTCTTTATTTTATAATAAGATTTATGTCAACCTATTTAGTTACATTTTGATTCACTCAATCTAAATAACAATCTGAAATATTATTGTTTCATAAATATTTGGTTGTAAATTTTACGAATGGTTTTAGAATTATTGTTAGAACCGCCATGTAGTGTTGATACATTTGTTCTATCAATATTATTTTTGATAAAATATTCTGCAATCAGTTTATAGTACTCATATGTCTGATTTGTAAGTTAATATAGCATTGTCTGCTGAAAAAAAAACTGAAGTTTGAAGTTGACGCAAACATGGATATTTGAAAACTTTATTGCCATATAATACTTTTTTATTATACAAGAACATAAATTTGATCTTACACAGTGTTAGATTCATGTTGTTGATTGTAGGGACCATATTGAAGTACACAACATATAAGTTTGGTCCTACAGAGTGTTATGGATATTTTTTATACCTTAAATAGAATGCTTATCAGATACAATTGATTTTATGTTTTAGTATTTAACTGTTATTGTATTTTTTACTTTCAGATGGAGTTTATGATAATTATCAACGTCTCTGAATTGGCAGACCTAAATGAGGGATTGGTAAGCTATATTCTTAGAACAAATTAGCTCAAGTCACAATTGTATGCCAAAAACTGTATTTATAAAATTAAAGATATATTAAATGTTGTGTATTTTATATACATAGGTACTTCCAAGGATAATGAGTAACCAATTACCAAGAAAGTGTGAAGTAATAAAGTTGGTTGATTATACGGGTTTTAAGTATAAGATTGCAGTACAGAGCATCAGTCATAAAAGTAAGAGGATAAACGGCCAGAATGGACTCGGTTTGTTGAAACTTATAGAAATAACAACATAGACAAGCTGTGTTTAAAAAAATTGAAGGAAGCAAAATTTGAGATAAATGTTTTGAACAATGAGGGATTGGAGATTAGAAATGATGGTTCGAACAGAGATTATGTTCATGGTTGCTTGATACAGCCTGAAGAAGAAACATACTGCAAGCAGGTTAAAAATTGCTACCTTATTTTTATATATTGCCAGTGTATCTTTTGGACTGTTAGAAAAAGTATCCTATATAAAATCTAATATGACATTTCTGAAATGTATGAAAATTATAGCATTTACCACACGATTTGCTAAAGCTGTTGTCGGAGAGGAGATTAAAAATTGATAACTTGGTTGCAAAAGTACATGGACTAAAGCAGAGTAGTAAAGTTGATGTGTTATGTTTTCTCTCCTGAAAACAAAAAGGGATTGGCTGCTGGTTTTATGGGACCAGGATGGACAACTTTTTGCTTCGAAAATGACATTGAGGAAAGCTGCCAACTGCTGTTTCAATGGATGGGAAGTACTCCTGAAGACGACTTTAACTTCACTGTGAAGGTTTTTAACAAAGCCGGGATTAGACTTCACGGGGAGACTAAACATCACTGGACAACTTTGTGGTTTTACCTTTTTATATTTTTCAAGTAAACATTACTATATTTTGCATCTTGTTTTAGAGACACACAGCTTGGTATTTACATATCTACTTTTAATATGGTTGATTTTACTTATAATGTTGGATCTATCTGTTATTACTTAAAGTATATGCTGTTTTGAATGAATAACTAAAGAAAGAATTTTCCTTTACAGGCAATACCGAGGAACTTTGTTCGAGAACACCAGCTAAATGATTACCGTAGAAATGTGCTGTCATTTGGTCATGTGAAGTTTTTGGTACAGCTGGTTGATGTGCTAAAAGTGGTCTAATTAAATTAACTAAATTAAACCCTAAACTAGACTCTCTAAGTTTTAAATTTATAAACTAAGACTCTCAAAAACCTAGACCACACAACCGGCAAGTGTACCGGTCAATGCAGTATAGCCTAAGTAAGTCCGAGTATTGAACCCACGAGACTCTCTAATTACGTTGACTAGACTCGACTAACTTAACTGACTAAACTGAATTACTTGTTTTTATTGTTTTGGGGGGTTTTCTAACAATCCTAAAATTGCAATTAAATTTAAACTAATTAATTAGACTAATTAGACGCGACTTTGGACGAAGACTTAACTTAGTGATGATGAAGGCTACCTAGGCTAGACTCATGTTCAACTAGTAATGAATTTCTATTCGAAACTAATGTGGTATGGAACTGGGATCTTTTAATACTAAACCCTAAGAAATCCCTACTAAGACCTCCCGACCCTTCTCAGGAAGAAACTTGTGAGACTCTACAAGGCTGTTACGACTACCGGTTGTTAGATTTCCTTACAGTCCTCTAACTTCTTGAAAAGTGCCCTAATATGACAATCTACCTTACAGCGCGAAAGTCTAAGGCAACTATGGATTTTAGCTTGGTTTAATAGACACGAGTATGATTAGGGAACTAAGACCAATTTCTTACAAAACCTAATCCTAGCTATATACCAAACCGAGACCTATTAATAACCTCGAGCCTCACAGCGACAAGATTAGTAGAACACTTGATTTTGTAAGATTACCGAATATTACTTCTAAGGTTAGTTAAGTAATTTCACCTTAAAGAGTTAAAGATTTATTATGTGATATAGACACTCACCTAAGTCTAGAACCCTAGCATGACTCTATTATGTGATAAAGACCGTCACCAAGAATCATACGAAGTAATAATTAATATTCAAACAATATCAAGCACGCATACACACCAAATTAAAGGTTCCAAAGTCGTTTACTTTTTAAGAAAACCCATAACCAACAGTATTAACGAATAAAAATCCAAACTTTGTTAAACAATTAGCCTAGGTAGTTAAAGGTATTTAGCCAATAATCATTGTGTCAAACATCATAGCAATCATAAACAAAACAGAATTCAATAAAGTTAAAACAAGAAACTAGAAAATAAAAGAAATTGTAAGGTAGAACCCGTAAATTCCTTGACTTCCAAGCTTCCCGCTCCACTCCAAATATTCTAGGCTTGATTTCTTGCTAATTGCTCTCTCTAAAAATTTCAGCCATGTTTGATCGTCCAAATATATCAAGCCGATGTGATGTCCTCCTTCGTGAATTATTATGTGCGGCTCCCCCCTCTCAAATATGCCGCCTCCTATCTATTATGTATATTAAAACAATACATTTTGGTGCCACTTGGCATAAACTTAACCCACTAATTGCCACCTGGCAACTTAATAGACCTCTCAATATTGATTTGAGCGGCAAGAGTGAGAAGCTTCTTTTGTACGCTTCTATACTCTCTCTCTCTCATTCTCTCATTAATCAGTTGACTCTCTCTTTCAATCTTCAGTAAGAAAAATCATCTGCCTTCATATCTCTATCAACCCTGTGCGACAACCTTCAATCCGTCTTCAACACCCAATACTCTGCAACCGACGGTAATGTTTGATTCCTTGATCTTCTTATTGTTTGATTCTGTTTGATTGGTTTGGTGTACTTTGATTTCTTATGTATTTACTGTTATTTGATGATGTATAGAGTTTTCTATCATGATTTGAAGATCGATTAAGTTTTCCCTGTTTTGGTTAGGGTTATGATAGACGATTTCATGTTGTTTGTTTATATGTTTTTGATTTCCACCTTATGATGAAGTCATTGAGTGTCAGATGACATTTATGAATCTTACTTTCGTCTGATTTCGTTAATGTTCTGATGTTAGTTAAGGTTTTTATCGATTATTTGATTATCGATTATTGTAGTTGAAACAGCGTTGAGTTTGTCTCTATACAAGCTTGATTGTGAAATTAAGGTTATTACTGGTAAATAACTTTTTATTTTGATGCAGCAATGATGTGGGTCTCTCGAGTGTTTGGGATACAAGGAAGCTTAAATCAATCTTCAGCAACTAAAACTTTAGTAGGTTGCTCTCTGATAATACGGTGGTGCCAACATATTCATTAGAGGCTGAATTTGAAAGACAATTATGGATGTTTGGTATGAACTCTTATGATATTATTAAGGAGCATAATAACTTAATTACTTGCACTTACAGGTTATGTGTTGCTTTTACATCATTTTTTTTAAACTCTTTTCATTCCCTTTCGTTTAATTGAATATTTAGTGTTTGATGAAATTCCTTTGAGAGACATTTGTTTTATTTATTAGGTTTTGTCAATCTTTCTTTGAGTTCATCATTTTTGATCACTTGATTGATGTTTATCGTGAATGTTTAAATCTTTATTCATTTAACTTGATTAGTTTATTGAAAGTAGATTTTTTTTGTGGTTTTATTGAGTTATTAGATAAAAAAATTTGATTAAAGATTTGAAGGAGTTTAGATTTTTAGTGCATATCAACTGTTTAGATGTTCAGAATTGAGGTTTGTGTAGTGTTGTGTGATTAATTAGTTTTCAAAGTTAAGGTTGTTTTGATTGGGGTTTGTGTATATTTGGGTGTTTTGCACAACTTGAATCCAGATAAGTATGAGGAGGATGAAGAGTTGGAGAGGATTATGGTTGATAGATTGTATAATTACATGGTAATTTTAAGGTTTTTGTTCGCAGGTATGCTTCAGCAATTAGAGCTACAATTTTACTTACTTTTAGGTTTGTATTTTAGTCTTTCCCTTCTTATTATGTTTATTTGATGGCTTCTAATATGACATGTGGTATTTTAATTTGTTGATAAGGGTGGTGTCCCCATCAGGGTTAGAAAGCAAGAGACGATAGAGAAGATACAGAGATAGAAGAAGAGTAGTGTCGGAGACCGCTCTACCTTATAAGATTGCGGGACGGTGTTAGGAGATTTTTGAATTATGCGTCGTTGTTTAGGTTTGCTTCCCCGTTCGTTTTTGCGTTGCTTTCTGATCAAATTTTGTTTTATGTTGTTTGTTTTGCTTGCGCCTTTGGTTGATGCATTGTTGTTCAGGTTTGCTTCCCAGTTCGGCCGTTATTTTTGGTACTGCAGGTGACCGGCTCCTTTAATTTTGTTGCTTTTGTAAGAGGCATGTTTTACAAGTGATTATGAACTTTGATATCTTAGGCCTTTACTCAGGGGATGATTTAAATGATAAAACCTTAGAAGTATGTATCTATACTCTTCAGAATTATAAAACCTTAGGATGTTGGCTCAGATTAATAACGGCCATAGAGTTGTAATTAGTATGGCCTAACGTATAACTGGATCCAAAAAGATGTTCATTTTTTGGTGGCAAAACAAACCAAACTAAAGTAACTAAATATATATACATACATATAATTGATTGTTACATGTACTTTAGTTTTCCACTTGGGCTTTTTATATCAGTAGGGTACAAAATCACACCCCCATAAAGTAAGGTGCAATGAACATTGACAGCCATACTACAAAAGATAATAAGAAAACAAGAGATCACCTATAAAATAAATACATCGTAAATGGTAAAATTTAGACATAAATGTATGGATAGTTTGTATAAGAATATAATAGTATGCATATTTTGTAATCCTAATATATTGTAATGCTGATGCAGGATTCAGAATAATGACAAAGATATTGTGTTCAGAAGCAAAAAAAGACCCACATTTAAGGTATATAATTATTTTTTACTATGATTAGCAAGGTTGAAGGACCCGTTTTGTTAATACGGGTTGAAGATTGGTGTCCGTATAAAAGTCGTCTCCGAGAAGGTATGTAAAGATCGATTAGTGTTTATATCAACATGCTAATTGGCGAATTTGAATCTGCTTCTTTGCTTGATTGGGGTTTAAATAGTCAGTTTAGGGTTTGAATCTGCCTAAGATCATCTTTGAAGCTTTATGAGTTACAGCGAAGCTTCTTTTTATATATTTAAGAAAAAAAATCTTTTCTATATTGTTTAGGGCCTCATCGAACTAGATCCAGCAGAGGTTAAGAGGGAGTATATAAACTTCAAGAAGTTTGATTTTGTTGAGGGCTATTCAGATCATCACTATTTAAAATCGAAATCAACATGGTGGCAGGCAAGCTTGGTTTCAACTTTATTTTTATTTGATTTTATTTTTAAATTCTCAATTTCTAATGATAATTTCTTTATGAAAAATGCAGCCACCAAAAAACTTGGCTAAAAAAAATCAGAAGAATGGAGGATTATTGAGAGGGAAGATGATGTAGTGGTGTGGCCAAACTCCAGCAGCGGCGCAACATGAACAGGCCATACCAAGGGTTCCCGGGTTATCTGGCGGTGAGTGATTCGAAGACAACTAACTGCTGTCATCTACCCGACAGCAGCAGTGTTGGGTTAATCTTGATGTTGCGGGTTATTTACGGGTTAAGTTCGGACCTATGCCATGTATCATGAGTATCCAAGATATTTGTCTCATTGTAGTTTACTAATTTATTATTACTTGAACTGTCATTTAATTCAAACGATTAGTTCAATAAATTAAACTTATTCATTTGTGTTTTAGTCCACCCGCGAACCTCGCGGGTTCTTAAACTAGTTGTTATAATATATGACAATATATTCCCTCTGTTTACGATAGTCGCCGCCTTCTTTTTTATTTTAATGATCTGTGTCTTCGAAAATAATAAAAATACAATTCATCCCTTGTCTGATCATGCGTCCAAATACAATCATGTTTCTTAGGGTTTTGAATTAATGGATCAAAAGTCCACAAGTCCCTGACGTCACCTTTGCCTCCAAGATTTGTAAATATGTCTCATCACCTCTTTTTTTTCATTAGGAATCTATTAATAATGCATACATTACATGTAGAAGGCCCATAACCTCTAATAGATAACATAGAGATAGCGGGTTCGGCCCACTTGAGAAAAATAGTGACAATTTTACTTCGGTCACTGGCATCCTACTCTGCTCAACTAGCTGGATATATCTTTATTACTCATTTTCGCTCCATTTGCACCAGGACCTAGCCAAACACAAAATAATATAATAAAATATAATACTAAAACTAAATAAAAACAAATAAAACTTATACAATTTACATGGGACAAATATGTGTATTTTACCACTTATCACTGGTTGTTAGGAGAGATCCTGAAGACCTGACGACAACAACCATCTAGTGATGCATACAAACTGGCAGCATATCATGGATGAAACGGGAATATCTGTGGGGAAAAAACTAAGGTTTGAGATAATCGAAGAAAAAAGTGTAACAAGAGATAAAATACACTTTGAAGTTTGTTGACATAGTCTTTGAACATCTTTTCAGCCTTTAATAATTTATGTTTAGTTGACATGTTTGATGGACAAATTTCTTCTTTGAAAACTAACTTAAGAATAAAGTTATGTAGTCTTAGTATATACTTTCAAAACTTTGTGGTTTTACCTTTTTATATTTTTCAAGTAAACATTACTATATTTTGCATCTAAACATTACTATTTTCCATTACATTTCCCGGTCACTCAACAAAAAGAAATATAAGACTCAAAATTAATAAAATAGTATACAACTTGTAATTACAAATAACAGTGTTTTAAAAATCTGCTCCTACCAAAGGGACAAACTCAACATCTGTTTCGCTAAACTTTGCAACCCAAAACGTCTGTTGAAGATAACCACTGTTGAAAGAAGTCTGTTACTTAAACTAAACAACCTCAGCTCATGAGCCAAATAAACTCTGCTGATGAACCAAAAGGTCTGTTAAGACAAAGACTGCTGAAGCAAAGGTCTGCTAAAGAGAACCTCGGTTGATGAAGCAAAATGTATGATGAACCTAAGTTCTGCTGTGCACCAACAGATATTACACAATTCAACAGAAGATCTATAATATAAGATCTTTAACATATGATGATCAACAACTCATAAGGTCTGTTGAAGCACGCTATAACAATGCTTAGCCTTTAACAGATCTTTAATAGTGCTTAGGGGTTAACAGATGTTAGCACGCTATAACAGTGCTTAGCTGTAGGATCGTTTTCAGACCCGAATGAGTCGATCAGAAGAGTTTATCTCAATACGAGTGGCGGAAACAAACGTATCGAGTTCAATTCAGCAAGATTTACACTTTAAACTGTCCGTATATTGATTTCAGATCAAATACAAGCCTGTGGACACTTCGGCAGCACTTCGTTACACTGATCGGAACTGTTACAAATGAACTAGCACTCAAGGTATTTATAGGGTTCTGATTTCGCTTGAACAGTCTTCAAGCGAAATCATGATCTCAAGCGGAAACAGGTTCAAGCAGAATTAGAAACTTAATTTCGCTTGAATGTGCCACGTCACTTTCAAGCGAAATCACATGTTCTAATTTCGCTTGAACATGCCATTCACCCTATTTTTGATATTTTCCTCGTATTTCGTGCCCTGATCTATCTAAATACATACAAGACTCGATACAAGACGAAGTCGACAGACGTATGCACCAACAGACCCCCCCTCGAATGTTGACGAGTCTTTAGTGCCGAGTCTTCGGTTGTCAAACCTTCAGTCTTTATCATTCTGCTCACTTTCTTCAAAATTCTCCATTGTAAGTATCCACAATCAATCTCTTTCTCTTTCTCTTAATCTTCAGGATCTGAAACTGGCTCTACAATCTTCAGACTCCTTCTTGATGTCCTCAGACTCTTCCTCTCGCTAAGCTGGGATCGCAGTCTAGAATTTACTTTCCATAGGTTCTTAGTTCGTAACCTGGTACTCATCTAACTCAGGTATCGGAACCTGGTTAACCTGCACACATCTCTACCCAAAAATAAGTTTCACAAATTTAAAATTTTTCAAATTTAGAAACCACTTGCAAGTATCATTAAAAAATGATTTAATCTTTGATAACCACTTAAAAACACAATTTCTTCATACATTCTTTCCCAAACCTGTTCATCAAGTTTAGCACTTGGGATTTTGAAAATCGGCTTTCCAACATCAGTTGTCGAAAATCTTTTTTAAAATTTTCAAAATTTATGCTAAAACACACTAAAATCTTTTTGGATTTTTTATAACAAAAGAATGCAGTAAAGAAATATTTACAAACAATATTTTTGTGAGCTTGTGTAAGAGGATCATATCAGATTTTGAGACAAATCACCAACACCGTTAAGCTTTAAACATTTTAAGCTCTAAACGATTCACGTAGATTGACGATATTGTTGTCCACTTAAACTCAATCTAAAAACTTTCAAAATTCTTACCGATACGTTAAGATATATTAATTTTGCACTAAATTCTTATGGATCCCACGATCTCAGCATATCCCCTCATCATGCAATACACTGACTCAAGTAATGACTTTAAACTTTTATCAACTGTGATTTGTGCGAAAACAAAGCAGAATGTTTAAACATTAACAATCAGGTCGATACTTTCGTATACGCAGAGAAAATCCAATGTTTAAACAAAATAAGAAAAATAAAAATAAGTTGAAGTTGTTTAGGCTTTAACCACCAGGTCGATACTTCCGTATACGCAGAGGAGGTCCAAAGCTTAAACGAAACACCAAAGAAAATAAAGCAGAACGTTTAGGCAATAACATCCAGTTCGATACTCACGTATACGCAGAGGATGTCCAATGCTTAAACAAAATAAAGAAATAAAACAAGTTTAAGTCTTTGCAAAATAAAATGCACAATCACAGCGACTTTTTAGCAAAGTTGTGAAAGTTCACAAACTTAACCAGTTTTATGTCTTTCGACAATCAGCGATTACTGAGTAGGCACACAGTCAAGAAGGACAAAACTAAGTACTATGCTTTTGACCATGTTTCCCACTAGAACTAGGCTTTTTCATTTAAGTTTGTATCGTTATCGCAAATCTACTAGTCTAGCTGAGCCTATCGTCACTTCTTTAGTGAGATCGTTTATCACATTTTATCTTTCTATTTCTTTAGCATGCTGTGACAGTCCACTGATGTACTATCATTTCCTCTTTTTTACAACAAAACTCATTTTTGATTTTATCATGTTTTTCTCTTTATCAAATTTTCAAATGTTTTTGTATTTTCTGAAATTCTTACTCCCCCTAAAATTCAAACACATTTAAAGAAAATTTGAAAACAAAATACTCTACTTGTACAGTTTGTTTAAAAAAAAATATGACAACCGATATCAAATCGCTTCAAATCGCCATCCACTTGGCATAAACAATCAGAACTCCCCCTCACAACAAACTATTTTCCCATTGATTTCAAAACACTTAAGTTTGTTTTAATCAAATGGTTTTTCCGGGAAATAAGTTTTGTTGATTTTACCACTTGTAGATTAGGGGTTTGATTCATCACTTTGTCTTTCAATTACTTGTAAGAATGATCCAATCAAGTTCAATCTAATGACCTTGATAAACCATTTGCTTCTATTTCAAACACGTACCACTTGTAGGAAAATGCAAGTACACCTTAATGTCCTTGATTTACCACTTGCAAGTAAAAATCTTTTTCAACCACATGGCTTACCAACCAATACCACATGTAAGTTGAATTCTCAAGATGCCGATTCCTACTCCTCACTTACCAGCCTGGGAGTTCCGGCAATTCACACTTATACAAAAACAAACTTCATAAACAATGAATGATGCCGATTCATGCTCCGCGATTACCAACTTGGGAGCTCTGGCAAGTCAGGTTTTTCAGTTCGAGAGATTCTCCCAAGCCTGAGAAACCTTGGGAGATTCCGAGTTACCAACACTCGGTTCTTTACCTGCCATCTTTTTCTCATAAAATTCTTTAACCCCATTAACCTTTCTATCAATCATTTTACTAAAAATGTTTTGAACTGTGGGGTTAAAAGCCTTTTCAACATCAAATTCTTTCTTTTCAGAGAAGAATTGATTTGAAATTTCAACTTTGCCAATTTTAGATTTCAAATTTTCAGCCCGCAATGGTGGAAAATTTGCATCATCCAAAGGCGGAATTGTTTTCTCCTTTTTCATAACAACCTGTGGCTCCTCTGATTTTGTGGAATCAGATTCATCACCAGAATTCTCACTTGAATTCTTAACAACCCATTTTTGGTTATTAAGTTTCTCTTTTCTCTTGAAAACATTTTTCGAATATTCACCAACCTCATAAATTGAATTTTCATAAACTCTGAATCTGTTTGTTGGTGGTTCATTTTTCTCAACAAGTTTTTCTTTTAGTTTACCAGAGACTCCCTGTTTTGTTTGTATTGCCTTTGGACAATTCCTGGCAATGTGACCAACCGTTTTACATTGAAAACAGGTTCTAGTCTCTATTTTCTTCTGAGCAAAGCTTTTCTTCATTTCTTCTTGCTTTTTGGCAAGGAATTCTTTGTTCGTCTCCTTCCAAAATGAACTCTTTTGTTCTTTCTCAGCACTTGTTCCTGAAACAAAAACAGTTTTTGGTTTATAAATTTTCTCATTTTTATAATTTTTCGGTGCAATAAAACCTAGTCCATTCTTTTTGAAATTACCGTTATGGTTTGGTTTCTTTTGAAAACCTGAACCAGAACTGTAACCCTTTTTCTTGTTTAAACGTTGTTGAACTCTTGAGGTGTAATGATTTGGTTTTTCAGAAAGATTTAAATCTTTTATTTCAGAAATATTAATTTCTGTTAGTTTGAAAACCTTTTTAATCATTTCTGGTTTAACACCTCTTATTGGAAAAATCTCATCAGAATATAATTTGTCAGAATCTTTCAAAGTATATGCTACTTTGATCGGTTCGTCATCCAAATTAGATTTTGATAACAAGAACTCTTTATTATACACTCGTTTTCCCTGTTTGGCTTTTTGACTTGATGTGTCAGACTTTGACTTTGACTCAGATTTTGACTCCGACATTGATTCCTCTGTTTCGTCCTTATCCAACAGCTGATCGACCACCTTTTTTATTAACTCTGACTCATGATCAGTATTGGACGATGTGAAAGTGACATCTATACTTTTTGGCAAATTATCTGACGACTTAGACTCCCACTGTAAATTTGTTGCCTTTTCGACTCTTTCAGAATTAGCATTTCTCGAAGAATATGCATTTTCAACAGGAGGCGGACATTTGTTATAAATCACACTTGATTTCTTACCAGATGTAATCACTTCATCATCTTCTGTTGTCTCAGATTTTTCTTCTTTCGAAGTCTTCTCTTCTTCAAATGTCTTCAATTTTTCCACTATGGGGTAAATCCTGTCAACAACAAAAGTAGAACATGAGTAACTTTTTAATAAATTGTTAACTCTTTCAGTTTCAATTCTTTGTGTTGCCAACTTTAATTCAAGCTCAGCACACTTCTCTGTGTAGTAGTTGACATCGTCAAGCTGTCTCATGTAAGCTCCTTTGAGTGTATTCATTGCTACAGCTTGTTCACTGCTTGACTCATTGTACTTATTTATCTCTCTGTTCAAAGTATCATATGATTCTTTCAGCCTTTTTATGTTGTGCAGCAATTCATTGTTCTGCATAATCAGAGAATCACAATTCATACACTTCCCAGCAACCTTGACTACCTCAACATCTGTTTTGATTTCAAATGCTGGAATTTCTTTAACTATTCTCACTTGAACTTCTTCTAAAACTTCTTTCTTTTTCTTTTCTTCACCATTTAAACGTTTTCTGACTTTTTCTGCCCAATAATCATCAGTATAATCATTGATAACATGAGCAACAAATCCTTTAGCCAATAATTCTTTGTCTGGGCAATAATCGTCCCAATTGAAACCTTCTGCCAATTTTTCATCTTTTTGTTCTGTCACACATACTTTACTATCTGTTGGAATGTATTTATCCCAGCTGAAACCATTTCCTTTATCTTGATTAACAAGACATGCTCTCTTTGAATCTTCAACTTCTTTCCTACCATGATCTGTTTGTGGTTGTTGTTGTTGATGTGGCTGTTGAGCAACTTGATGATATAATGCTTTTCGATAGTAATCATTATTTCCAAAGGGATTTTGAGCTCCACTTGCTTCACGATTTTTGCACTCCCTCTTGAAATGCCCTTTTTCCCTGCATTGAAAACAAGTAACTTTAGACTTATCAAATCCTAAAGCTGAAACATGTGCATCGCGAAAATCATCTCTGCCTGTAATTTCTTTAAAATTTTCAGCTCGTCTCAATACACTAGCCATGCACCATTTTATATCCATCAATTCCATCTCTTCAGCATCAATTTGATCGTAATCCTCTTTTGTTAGCATTGGATTTCCGATCCTTCCTGCAACTAAACCTCCATAGGATTCAAACACAGTTACCAACAAAGACATGTGGCTTTTAGCAACTTCCTCGGTATAATTCTGATCATTTTCAAGGTTTAAAGCAATGTTGCATTGAAGTACTTTGCCATTCTTTGTTGTAGAAAAGTGTGGATCAAATGTTGGAAATGAAGAAAATCCCATCTTGTTACTTGATCCTTGAGATGACTTTTCAGAAGATCCCGTTGTATTGAATGCAGTTTCAACTTTTGGCGAAAATTTGGTTTTGTCATTAACACCACTTTTGTAGTACAAACCAATGTCTTGTTCTCCATCATAATTCTTCATTCTCGCTATCTTTCTTTGTTCCATTTCTTGAGCTTCAAGCTGTTTAATAAAATCACTCAATGTTAGATCATTAAAACCTGGTTTGTTTTTCAACATCATAAGATACGTGCCCCACTCATCATGTGGCAACGCATCAGCTAACTTTTCAATCAACTCATCTTTATCCTTTCTAATACTCAATTTGTTCATGTTTTTCAATAAATTGCAGTATCTTTCAATGATCTGCTTGGTGCTTTCATTTCTTAAACCTCGAAACAAATCGAATTCCTTCTTCATCAACGACTTTTTGTTCTTAAGCATGTCATCACTACCAAGAAACTTTGCTTCTAATTCTGTCCATATCGAATGTGCAGTACCATTATGTTGAAGTAAAATCAAGATGTCTTCTTTTATCGACTGCTGCAACAAACTAACCATCAACTTCTCATCTTTGTATTTCTTTTTCTCCTCAGCACTCAAATCTCTAACTGGTATTTTCTCTCGATCGCTACCAACTGGTCTAAAATATTGAACTTCAGTATGTTCCCATGCATCTAAATGATAAGCTTCAACCCAGTTACCAAATCGTTCAGCCCATCCACTAAAATCATCAATATCCAAAAGATTAGGCGGTTTTTGAGTTGTTCCGGTTTCATTTTCAAGCATCGTGTTCTGAGTAATTGATATCGGACTAGCAAAAGCATTGAAAAACTCGTTCTCCATGTTTCGGTTTTCAAAAATTCACAATCTGCCAATTTCAAGCGGAATACTATTCTCAAGCGAAATAACCCTTCAAACAAAATAGATGATTTCAGGCGAAATCACAGAGCAATTTTAAGCGAAATCAGAAACAATGTGATGTTTCAAGCGAAATCAACCAGAACTCTCAAGCGGAGTCAGCATGATATCATACTTTCGGTCTGATTTTGGTCCAATTGGTCAAGCAAATGGTCGAATTTTGATCTGAAACTTTCTAGGGTTTGTTAAAACAGTATTACGCACATGATATGTAAAAATCAGACATTTTTAACCGTGAAAACTTGTTTAATTTTGAAAAGAAGGTGTAGAAGTTAGAAAATGAAACTGAATTGGTATGAACTCTTCCTCCTGAGCTCTGATACCACTTGAAGGATCGTTTTCAGACCCGAACGAGTCGATCAGAAGAGTTTATCTCAATACGAGTGGCGGAAACAAACGTATCGAGGTCAATTAAGCTAGATTCACACATAAAACTGTCCGTATATTGATTTCAGATCAAATACAAGCCTGTGGACACTTCGGCAGCACTTCGTTACACTGACCGAAACTCTTACAAATGAACTAGCACTCAAGGTATTTATAGGGTTCTGATTTCGCTTGAACAGTCTTCAAGCGAAATCATGTTCTCAAGCGGAAACAGGTTCAAGCGGAATTAGAAACTTAATTTCGCTTGAATGTGCCATGTCACTTTCAAGCGAAATCACATGTTCAAATTTCGCTTGAACATGCCATTCACCCTATTTTTGATATTTTCCTCGTATTTCGTGCCCTAGTCTATCTAAATACATACAAGACTCGATACAAGACGAAGTCGACAGACGTATGCACCAACATTAGCCTCTAACAGATGTTAATGTATCTCAGACCCCAACAGTTTTCCGACTAACCATTTGATTAAATTTTCATTCATCAATCTAACAATAATATACAACCCTACTACTTATCCAGTCCATCAATATCACCAAAAATGTATATAATGTATAATAACAATATTATATAACAAACAAAAGGTTAACCTTACTTGATATTCAAACCGTAGACATTACACACCATATTCATTATTGTAGCCCTTACAAACCAAACTTTTAACCAAAATTTGTTAAAACAACAGTTAACAGACATAAATAAAAACCACAAGGATTCTTCAAAAATAAGTGGTTTCTACTTATCTCTCATAAGAATTGTTTTTTCATAAGCATCTAATTGTTAAGCTTAGTCAGCTTCTTCCGGGTTCTTCTCACATTAATGTATAGCTCACCAACGTTGACAACATCAGCATCTTGAGCCATCAGCTTTCCATTGGGACTTGATCCAGAATCCTTTTCAACTTCAACGGCTGAAGAGTTGGCCGTAACAAAGACATCATCCTTGCAACAGATCACAAAACAACTATTGATCTCATTTAATAAAATAATGAACTCTTTTTAAACATACTAAACATACTTTAAAAATAAATACTCACCCTTGAAGTTCGTTCAGCAGACACCTGGGAAGATTCTGAAAGGTTAACATCTTTAACATCAGATACCTCTTGAGTAACCTAAAGGATTATAATATATGATATCATATAAAAAAGTGCAGAATCTAGTGTTTAAAACTCAAAAGAAAAATAAATAGATTGAAAGAGTAATTTTATATGCTACCTCATCAGTATTTTCATCACCATTACCATCTCCACCAACCAACTCAGCAATTATTATTGGATCATCATATGTTTTTTGCACAGTATAAACACGATAGTCATTTTTAAGATTGAACTCTGAAACATCAATCTTAAAAGCAGCCTTCTTATCAACCAATCGAAATATCTCATGAAGGAATCCAGTATCATTGGCCTTAACCTGCCTCTCTCTTATGTCACTCGCCGCTAATCCAAGAAGCTTCTGAACATCTCTATCAAACATAACAAAAGAAAAACTACCACTCTCATCCTGCACCCGCACTTGCACCTTGAACCTGAAATATACACAACTAACTAAGTAAAATGCAAAACTATATTCAAATATCAGTCTTAGAATGTTACTTATATAAATATAACGCTAAATAATCATCATTTCTTACTTTGTGGTGATCGATGTACATTCACTATGACATTTGGGACAAACCAAAGAAGTCGCAGGCAATCGAACAATATCATCTGAAACATTTTCAACATTCTGCAAGTATTCACTTTTACCCATCACCTTCTTGAAACACTTACGACAAGCAGCATAAAACCAACCATACTCTTCTTGCACAATCTTAATTGTCGCAACCACAACACAAGATATTTCCTGTAAAAACACAAGACACTTCCTGTAAAAACATGCAGGTGACAAACCAAACAAATAACCAAACTATATAAAAAGATGTGAAACCTTTTCTATCTCACTAATCTCATCAACATGTTTCTTCACACCATCAGTTACAAATTCTTTATGTAATGGAAAAACACTCTGAGACGATAGTATTGTTTGAGAGGTAGAACCACTCCCTTGTCCAAACTTCAGTATAAGCCTTTTGAATACCACAAATGATTAGAATTAGTATACAAATAACATGAAACCAAGTATTTGACTTGAACATCTATATACAACAGAAATTACATTGAAAATTACCTTCTCCTTAGCTCATTAACTTCATCAATTTCTTCATTCAGAAAAATTTGTGTTGCAAACTTATCACTTTGAACAGTATATTCACATACATGGAAAAGTATATAGATATTTAATGTTATACCTGTCTTTATATTGCCAGAAATAAGCAGTATAGTGGGATTTGCAGAAAGAAACAAAAATACCTTTCCATTCCTTACACTTTCCATGTTGTATAACAGCCATCACATGCTCATGAGGTGGGATTTTAGAAATGAAGTCCTTAATCTGCAGAGCATAATCATTCCACACAGTACACCGCAAAACCTTACCCCTACATGAAAAGAATATTCATATGACGATATACTAAAGACTAATTTATGACCATTTCTTTACAAATCTCTAATATCAAAACAACATTGAATGAATAAAAACAGAAAATCAAAGGAAAATTATGACATTTATTAAAGTAGCAAATGAGCCATAAATTAACTACCATATTCACTAAGAATAAACTGTAGACCTCATTTATTACCATGATTCAGCATTACATACAAACACTATAGATCTCATTTATTACCATTACCATGATCCCACATTAAATACCAACATTCTTCATCTTATTTATTAACATCATTAAATACAAACAAAGATCACTACACGACTGCACATGTAAACAACAACTTACTCCAAGTCTTCAATATCGAAATTCATCTTCTTAGTCTCCTTTGGAGGTCGATCAAAGATTTCAAGATCTCCACAACAAATCACAGATCCAGCAACATCTATATGATCACATTATACAAGAATATAAGTAAAACTCTCTAATATTATACAAGCAAGATATGATTACAAAAATATACACTACCAACACTCAAAGCGTTTAACGCCTCTCCTTGAAGAATATCTTCATAAGCTCTGAAGTTGAAACCATACTCAACATCTTGTCAATCTCTCATAGGAGTAACAGTTGTGCATCTATAAAAGTTGATCTTATAAGGCTGCACTATTACTTTATATAAATTTTTATTCTCACCAACACCAAATTTCGACAGAATCACAACAGCATCTTCTTGAAGTTGTCCATCAAAAACAGGTATCAGATGACTCTTAACACCTGCTTGAATCTTAGCACCCGAAAGAACATTTAAAGAAAGTATCTTCTTAGCATACAACACTACATTCTCTAATAAAACGGAAAAACAGAGATACAAATTACCTTTTCATCAATGAAGATGAGATCCATCTTGTAACCCTGATTCCATTTTCGAATAATTCTCGCTTTCATGTTCCACATATCTTTCCCAGGATTCAAATCGTTAACAAAACTAAGATTGTTACTGTCAACTGATATTGACATGCTTCTAATTCGGAATTCGGATTGTGATTAAATTTCAAATTTCAAAATCAGAGAAGATGAAAGCGTGATGAAATATGAAGAGGGAAATGAGAAGAAAAGCCTTATATAAGAAGGATGATTGACAGGAGTTTCTGAGTGACATGCATTAATTGCTAATTACTTATTCCCATACATTTTTGAATTTGAATTTCCCGGTAATTAGCCTTAAACATTTGCTGATCTAAAAGCATTACGGAAGATAAAAACAACTGCTGCTAGGTATTAAAGTAAAGTCACATATAAATGAGCAGATGTTTACCCTGGCAGAGGTTTAGACCGAATTTTAAAGTGATTTATATATTAGGCTTTATAATGTAATAATGACATAAGAAAAACATTGTTGGACAGTCTCTCCTGCTGACACATCAGCTTTTCTTATGTCATTGGGATTCTCCTTTTATAGAAAGTATAGATAGATATATAAATTAAAGTTTAATATTAAATGTTATCAAAATTTATTAAAAATATAACTTTTTTTTATTATTTACTATACAAAGTTACATTTATATAACTCGTGTATACATGAACTTTTTAAAGATATAACTTTTTATCATTTGCTATGTAAGATTAGATGTATTCAACACGTGTAATACACGAGGTTTTAAACGATATATTTTTATTATTTAGTAGATTTTTTGACCTGACTATACACGGGGTTTTTGAAAGATACGACGTGTTATGGGTGAAATTCTGAGTTTATATCTTGGGAAATATCTTGACTTATATCTTGGTTGTATGATATCTGTTCATATCCGGGATGCTCATTCAGGATATTGGTAACATCCTGAATGGTATCCTCAGGATTACTAACGGGTTGTATGCAGGAGTACGTGTCCAGGTGCCCAACGTTCATGAAGACCCTTTCTCCGGGAGACTCGGTCCAAGTTGTTCAAATGAAGACGTTGAAGCCGCATTACTCGGTCTACAACGTTAACAATGGAATATTCGGAAGCATCCCATATTTATAGGAATTTTAGTTTGTATTTCGTTACTATAAATAGGTGGGTATATCAGATCGAATAGGACATCACAGCTACACTCACTACACTCTCACACTTGTTCTCTCGCAATTTTTACTTTCACACAAAGCATTGTAACACTTAGCGATCTGGTCAATATCCTGCACTGTATCCTGACGTTTGAAGCAATAAGAAGAACTAGGCAGCTGCGATTGTCAGCTCCTGAGGTTTTATGCCGGCGATCTAGATTGATCAAGGGCTTTCCTCGTACATCTCGTGTCATTTCCTTTACTTTTTGCTCATAGTTTGATCGTAGATACAGCTCAATATCCTGAGCCGTATCCTGAAAACTGTTTTTACAAACAACATAACCAGCATATTTTCAACACACTTTTTAGCACACTACCTCACTTAACTAATTTGATCACTTAATTGCTTCGGTAATTTTTGACCAAAACAATTTGGCCCCCACCGTGGGGCAAGTGGTGCTATCTTTACTAAAAAACTTTGTGAAATCGTTAATCGGTTTTTTGTTTCCAAAACTTTTTTGCCACATTGTTTACAATGGCCTCAAGATCAAACATGAGCTCCTCCACTGTGTCTGCTACAACTTCTGCTACTACTGGTTCGGTGCTTCCACCACCTCCTCCAAGGATGCCAGCTTCTTCACAACCTCATGATATTATCCCTACTCGGAGTGTTCAGGGATCTGCTCCCATTTTAGCCTCTAATGATGAAATTCTAACTTTATTTGGAAGTGTGCAGGAACAAATGAGGCAGCAACAGGAAACTAACCAAATGCTGTTAAGAGAAATACAACTCTTAAAAGCTGGCTCGAGCAGATCCGCTGAGGATATTGTTACTCCTTTACAACCCAGAACTTTGAACTTCAGTTCGGCTGTGTATACTGAGGATAATAGGGGGAATATTGTGCCTAGTCATTCCCAGAATCATACTCCTGAAATACCCTCCTCGATCAGGATGTCAACTGTGAGGAGCTCAGGATATGTTTCAGGATATGGCCAAAATCCTCAGACCGGTAACGTGTCAAATAATAATATTCATGCTATTAACATTGGTGGATCTTTGCAGGATGCAGGTATGACGTCAACATTTACTAGGGAGCTTCAGAAATTGAAGGACATGATATCCAGTGTACCTGGAGTGGTCCAGCCAATTCCGGAAGTGTCCCAAGACAGCCACAGGATATCTCGTTTCGTATATCCTATCTGTGATGCTGAGATTCCGAAAAGATTTCAAACCCCCAACATGAAGCTCTACGATGGGACTACGGATCCTGAAGAGCATATTTCCCAGTATAGGGAAAGAATGGAAATAAATCCTATCCCTCCGGAGCTCAAGGAAGCATGCTTATGCAAGGGCTTTGGTTCTACCTTAACAGGATCAGCCTTGAAATGGCTCTTGAATGTTCCTCCGCATTCGATTACATCTTTTGCTCACTTAGTGAATTTATTTAATAGTCAATTTTCTTGTAGTCGGAGTTTTGAAAAACTGACAAGTGATCTTTACAGGATAACTCAAGGACCTCAGGAATCCCTAAGGGATTATGTGAACAAATTCAGCAGGGAATCCTTGGATATCCCACACCTTGATGTTGCTACAGCAGTTCAAGCATTCAAAATGGGACTACAAAAGGATTCCCAGTTTTATCAGGATCTTGTGATGAATCCTTGCAGGAACTTGGACAAAGCTCGAAACAGGGCCTTGAGATATATCAGGCTGGAAGACGATAAGAAAATGCAAGAAAGGATGAACTCATCCACTACATATGAGTCAACTAATAGGAAGTCAAATCCTCGTTCAAACCATATCGCTCTAAGCCATATGGTAGAAATAACAACAAGAAAGTGAATGCTGTTGAAGACGAGGATCCTGAAGAGTATCCTAAATTATCTGAATATTGCTTTTCTGTTAACATTTCTAAATTAATGTATGCTATGCAGGGTTTAGGAGACAAAGCTAGGTGGCCTCGAAAGAACCAACAAAAAGCTGATTGGAAGGATAAATCGAAATGGTGTGCCTTCCATGAAGATTTTGGACATATAACTAAGGATTGCATTGCTTTGAGAAAAGAAATAAGCTATCTTCTTAGCAAGGGATATCTGAAGGATCTCTTAGGAAGAAAGAAGAATAAGGGTCAGGATACTGAGAAGGATCCTGAACGAGCTACATCACCTCCTGCAGATGCCAAGATAATCAACTTTATTTCAGGAGGATCCGACATATGTGGGACTTCATATTCTGCGGCCAAGAGACATGCAAAGGAGGCTAAGGCCGAAAGGGGAGACAAACCAGTCAGGATGACTACCCTCACAACTGATAAAGTGATCACTTTCGATAGTGATGACAGGGATACTATTCAGGATCCTCACCATGATGCTTTGGTAATAACATTATATGTGGCTAACCATTTTGTACGCAGGATATTGGTGGACAACGGTAGCTCTGTCAATATAATTCAGCTGGAAACATTGAAGAGGATGAATGTATCTCCGATGGACATTACTTCAAAGTCCACCGTGCTCGTTGGTTCCAGTGGAGAAGCTAGGAATACCGTGGGAGAGATAAAGTTACCAGTATATGTTGAAGGGGTCAACTCGATACAACGTTTCTGTGTGATGGACTCCCTATCCTGCTATAACATCATACTGGGCAGGCCATGGATCCATGACATGAAGGCTGTCCCATCAACTTATCATCAATGCATCAAGATCCCTACCCCTTGGGGGGGTCGTCAAGGTTGATAGTGATCAGCAGGAGGCGAAAGAATGTTACTCATCCTCGATGAAATCCTCAACCAAACCTAGTGCAGCATAGCAATTAAAGATGCGGGCCCAGGATATCGTGGAAGCTTAGGAGCAGGATATGAAGAAAATTATCCTGGATCAGGATAATCCAGATACCTCGGTGCTCGTAGGAACCAATATCCCTCAGGATATTGAAGAACAATTAACTAACTTTTTAAAATGCAGAATGTCAACATTTGCGTGGAAGCATGAGGATATGACAGGTATATCTAAAGACATTATCACTCACAAGCTTGGAATTGACAAGACGTTTAAGCCTATACAGCAAAAGAGAAGGAAGTTTGCTCCTGAACGAAATGCAATAATCCAAGAGGAAGTTGAAAGATTGCTGAAGTCCAAGATGATCAGGGAGGTCAAGTTTCCAAGATGGCTAGCGAATGTAGTCGTAGTACAGAAGAAAATGGGAAATGGAGAGTCTGTGTAGATTACACAGACTTGAATAAGGCTTGTCCCAAAGACCCATTTCCTCTTCCTTATATTGATGCAATGGTGGATGCTACTGCCGGGCATGAGATGTTAACCTTCATGGACGCATCCTCAGGATTTCAGCAGATTCAAATGGAGCCTTCGGACCAGGAGGATACCGCCTTCATGACACCAACAGGTATTTATTATTATACTGCTATGCCCTTTGGTTTGAAAAATGCAGTTGCAACATACCAGAGGTTGGTGAACATGATGTTTAAGACAAGCTGGGGGACACAATGGAGGTATACATCGACGATATGGTGGTAAAATCCAAAAAGGCTGAGGATCACCTTCAGGATATTAAGGGAGCGTTTGATATCCTGGACCAATATAACATGAAGCTAAATCCTGCTAAGTGCCATTTCGGAGTGGGGGCAGGAAAGTTTTTAGGATATATGGTGACCAAAAGAGGAATAGAGGCAAGCCCGGAGTAGATTAAAGCCATTTTGGATATCAAATCACCTTCAAATATGAAGGACGTTCAACGATTAACAGGGCGAGTTGCAGCATTGAACAGATTTATCTCAAGATCCTCAAAGAAATGCAAAGAGTTTTATGATATCCTGAAGAAGAACAAGAAGTTCGAATGGGGTGAGAAGCATGAAGCAGCCCTGTAGGATTTGAAGCAATATCTTTCAACTGCACCTCTATTGATGAAGCCTGAGAATGGTGAACCACTGTCCCTATACCTCGTGGTATCAGGGAATGCTGTAAGTGCCGTCCTTATAAAGGATCATGAAGGTCAGCAATATCCTGTTTATTATGTTAGTAAAAGTTTGTTAGATGCAGAAACTAGATATTCTCATTTAGAAAAGTTGATACTAGCATTAGTTATGGCATCAACGAAGCTTAGACATTACTTTGAGACACATAGGATTCATGTTAAAACTAATTATCCTGTTAAAAATGTGCTTAGGAAACCAGAAATGTCCGGTAGGATGGCTAAGTGGTCAGTGAAGTTGAGTGCTTATGACTTAGTATATGAACCTAGGAATGCTATAAAATCCCAGGCTCTAGCCGACTTTGTGGCTGATTTCAGTAGTGACATTCAGGACGAGGTAGGCCTAGAAGTCCAACAATTAGGAGAATCCCCAGGATCCTGGACATTGTACACTGATGGAGCATCGAATGTTAGAGGAGTAGGACTGAGAATACTACTAAAATCGCCACGGGGGACATATTACCCCAGGCTATTAGGTGTGAATTCTCTGCTACTAATAATGAAGCAGAATATGAGGCTTTAAGTGCAGGATTAGAACTAGCTAAAAATATGAATATCAAGAATTTGCAAGTATATGTTGACTCCTTGTTAATCACTAATCATTTTAATGGAGCCTATGCAGTTAAAGGTGATAAATTAATCGAATACCTTGATATTCTCAAAAAATTAGCAGGATATTTCGAAGTTTTTACACTTCAACAGGTACCAAGGGAAGATAATGCTGAAGCAGATGCCTTAGCAAATCTGGGATCTCGGTCAGGATACCAGAAGGGACCCAAATACCAATATTGCATATCTTATATCCTGCAACGAATCCTCAGGATGAAGAAGTAATAAGTGTCCAGTATCCTGTTGCTGAATATCCTGAGGAGGATCCTAAATCCTGGACGGCTCCAATCATAAGATATCTCAAGGAAGGACACATCCCTAGAGACGAAAATCCTAAGGCATTTAGGATGAAGGTATCACGATTCACCATTATAAATGGTATTTTGTATAAGAAATCTCTTGCAGGACCATATTTAAGGTGCTTGGAGGATCCCGAGATTAAAGAAGTACTTCAGGATATACATGATGGGGATTGTGGTAACCATACTGGGGGCAGGTCATTATTCTCAAAGGTATTGAGAACAGGATACTATTGGCCAACGATGAGGAAAGATGCTACAGAATATGCTCGAAGATGTGATGCATGTCAAAGGCACAGTAACATACTACATCAACCAGCTGAACCACTATATCCTATAGTTTCCCCTTGGCCATTCATGAAATGGGGAATGGACATAGTAGGGAAATTACCAAAAGCTCCAGGAGGAAAAGTCTTTATGCTGGCAATGACTGATTATTTCTCTAAGTGGGTGGAGGCTGAAGCATTTGTTCAAATCAGAGACCAAGAAGTAATATCCTTTATAAAGAGGAATATCCTGACCAGGTTTGGAGTACCAGCTGAAATCATTTGTGACAATGGATCCCAGTTCATAAGCAAGAGGACTACTGACTTTTGCAAAAGTTGGGGAATCAAAATGATCACATCTACCCCGGTACATCCTCAAGCAAATGGACAAGCTGAATCCTCAAACAAGATAATTGTCAACAACTTGAAGAAGAGATTAGGAGCCAAGAAAGGAAGATGGGCAGAAGAACTACCCTTTGTTTTGTGGGCTGATAGAACAACGGTAAAGAATGCAACTGGCCAGACTCCGTTTTCCTTAGTATTTGGAGCAGAAGCAGTGATCCCAACAGAGATGGTGATACCTACTGCGAGATCTATCCTCTAGGATCCTGAGCAGAATCCTGAAGCTTTATGCCAGGATTTGGACACCATAGACGAGACAAGAGATGCAGCAAGACTAAGGATGGCAGCATATCAACAAAGGATATCCAGAGCATACAACAAGAATATAAGGACTAGAAGGTTCAAAGTTGGAGATTGGGTGTTAAGAAAGGCTTTTCAAAATACCACTAATCCTGCCGATGGAAAACTGGCTCCAAAATGGGAAGGACCATATGAGATAGAATCAAAATCAGGAAAAGGAGCATATCAGCTCAGGAGTATGGAAGGGGATATGCTACCAAGATCCTGGAATACTATACACTTAAAGCTCTATTTCAAGTAAGAATAGAATTTAATTTCTATCTCAGAATGGTATGTACTCTATCTTTTTAAATATATTTGAATTCATTTATTATATTGAACCCATTACTGACTTAGGCATCGGAGGGGTGTTAGCCAAGCTAACACTCACCTTAGTTTAAGGTTGTTTTGCAGAATATGTGTCAGGATATAGCTCCAGGATAAACGCTCAGGATATTTCGAAAGATTAGAGGATTGGCCCCCTCTCTCACGTTTAAGGGATCCTGATCCCTTCAAAGGTTTAAAGGTATTCACCTTTCTCTCGAATTGGGTTTGGACACCCCGCTTGGAGCGCAAGTCATCTGGGCATAGTTCAAGGTAACGGAACCAGTTCATGTAAAAGTGGCTGACAATTTCGTTATTATTGGCTATATCCTGGATTCTAAAGGTATATGAGGATTGATCACCCTCTCTCACGAAAGGGTATTTTCATACCCTCTAAGGTTTAAAGGTTTTCACCTTTCTAAGACTTGGAGTTTATACATTCTCACCTATAGCGCATGAAAATCAGGGTTTATCCCCAGGATATGAGGGTTTATCCCCAGCATATTAAGGGTTTATCCCAAGCATATTAAGGGTTTATCCCAGGATATCAAGGGTTGATCCTTAGATATTTAGGATCTATTCAGTAAAGCTAAAGTATGACTATATCTATATTCCTATGTTAAACACAGGGGACATATATCATACAATTTAAAGGATGGATCCAAGTTTGTAAGTATGCACTGGGGACATTTCTATGGTGGAAAATTGGAATTGATTCCTTAGGGAATTCCTGGTATGATATCTCCTTTTTATTTGGATAACTTACAGATTGTGTGTCGGTATCCTGATCAGGATATCTTTTAGGATACATTTACAATGTGTTCCCAAGAATGTTTAGGCAAAATTATTTTTACAAGTAAAATTCATGTAGTGAAAATATAACAACAGAAATAAAGCCAGAAAAGGGTTATGTTATTAACGTACCAAAAGTTGTGCTCTTGGTTTCACCTCAAACCAAGGACCATCCACCAAGAGCACAATTAGTTCCTTACCATATTTACCTAACAGTTGAAGGTTTTGTCTCAAACTGAGACCCATCCGCCTCCAACTGTTATATTGTTTAAAAAGCAAAACATACTAACATTGATGACCAAGGTCTTCGACCTGAAACTCAGGATCCCCCCACCTTTGGCCATCATATTGTTTAGATGCAGGAAAAGTAAATTGTTTTGAGTTGCAAGCCAACGATCAAATTTAAAAAAGTGGGCTCCGGCCTTGGCACATACATCCATCATCGCCCACCAAAATGCCCTCACACAGCGGCATCCTCTCCAACCTTCTCTGCCTTCTCAGCCTCAGCATCCTGAGCAGCATCCTCACCAGCATCCGTCCCAGCATCCGCTCCAGCATCTTTCTTATCTCCAGCCTTGTCTGCCACCTTTGCCGACTTAGAGGATTCACCAGCTTTAGCAGGAAGGGGCACAGCCTTGCCTCCAAGCTCCTTCAGCTTTGCCACCCAGGATTCGACCGGCCAGGATGGGCACTCAAGGCCTATTCCCTTGGCCTCATAGGCCATCTTAATACGAGCTTGTAGCAGGGAGACGATGGCAGAAGCTTTGATTCCTTCCCGGAAAGAAACCATGGCCTGTTCATGTTCCATTTGGACAGTGGCCAGCTTGATCTGAGCATCCTGGGTCACTTTCTTCAGCTTGTCCTCATAGTGCCGGGTCTTCACTTTAGCAATGGCACCTTGGTCGGCAACAGTAGTTTCAAGCTGTTTAATCCTGGCTTCATAGAGTGCAGCAGTACCACAGGCATCGTTGTACAGGTGGAGCAGATGCTGGAGGCCCTGTAAGTAAGCAATTCAGGAATAAATCAATATTCGCTAACATGGATATCCTGTCAGGATATTCTATCAGGATATATGTGCAGGATATAGGGTCAGGATATTACCTTATTAAGGAAGGATGTCATCGGTTCCAAGGAATCAGTGAAGCTGAGCTCATCATAAGAAAATCCTTCAGACCCTGGAGCACTAACTTCGGAGTTCTTCCTCTTCTTTGAGGTGGAAGCACGAGTCCTCGGATTAGCTTTAGGAGCCGGGAGCGGCTTGGAGCTGGTGGCAGCAGGGGTCTCTTTCTTGACCATGACTGGAGTAGGGTAACTGTCAAGCTCATCGAGATCGAGGAGGATTGGGACTTTGCTGGAGTCTGCATACAGGGATTTGAATTTTTTCCTAAATATGCCAAATAAAAACATGTATGCAGGATATTATGCAGGATCCTTACCAGACATGTTTGCACTGGAAAGAGGGCTTGGAGATGGTGGAGACGGGTTAAAACTTCTTTCAGCCTCTGGAAGGAGTCTGATAGCGTCGATCCTTTTCTGTGAATCAGCAAGGGGAGGTGCAAGCTTCCTAAAATCAGGTGTATACAAAACCATAAATAGAAAATTGATCAGCTCAGGATATGAAACAGGATATAAGGCAGGATTATCCTTAAACCCTAAATCCTACCCTTTCTCAACCATTTCACCGGATATTCCGTCCCACCAGGGATGGAGTCTCTTTTTACAAAGAAAAACTTGGATTGCCATTTCTCCTCGTTCCTGGTGGCACGAAGTATCAGCGGATCGCCGGAGGTGGAATAAAACAAAAATCTACAGGATCCATGGCATCTAAGCCGGTAAGCTAGGGGGAGGTCATGAACAGAAAGCTCAGGAATGTGATTTTTCTTGATCTGGTCAAGAACGGACAAAACACGCCAAAGCATCGTCATTGTTTGGCTTAAAGAGATTTTTGTAATGTTGAAAAATTCGGTGATAAAGTCTGGAAAGGGGAACCGTAACCCTAAGGTGAAGGGAAAGGCACTAAAGCACAACCATTCGTCGGAAACCATGTCCGACCGGATTTCCCGATCAAACGGCCGGAATACCCTCCCTTCCGGGAAGATACCGGAGGATTTGAGGGCCGACAAATGGGCGCTATCAAAGGTACATATTTCTTTCTCCGGATCCTGGAGAATATTTTGTTGTATGAATATGGGGGCGGAGTCGCCGGAACTTGATCTTGTTTGCCTTGTCATATTCTCGCCGGAATGTTGAACAGAAAGAGGGAAGAAGATGGAAAAGGGAGAGAGGTTTTTACCTTTTTTCACTTCAGTAAAGAATAAATGGGATAAGGACGAGAAGTTATAGGGTGGTGATGAGTAAATATAGGCTGAGCAGTTGCAAACGGTCACATCATGGGTCTAATCTCTTAAATTGCCTCGATCTTCGTAAAAAATGTAACCGTTAGTGGCAGGATACTAAACGGTAACATTTTTTGGGGACAATTGTTATGGGTGAAATTCTGAGTTCATATCTTGGGAAATATCTTGACTTATATCTTGGTTGTATGATATCTGTTCATATCCGGGATGCTCATTCAGGATATTGGTAACATCCTGAATGGTATCCTCAGGATTACTAACGGGTTATATGCAGGAGTACGTGTCCAGGTGCCCAACGTTCATGAAGACCCTTTCTCCGGGAGACTCGGTCCAAGTTGTTCAAATGAAGACGTTGAAGCCGCATTACTCGGTCTACAACGTTAACAATGGAATATTCGGAAGCATCCCATATTTATAGGAATTTTAGTTTGTATTTCGTTACTATAAATAGGTGGGTATATCAGATCGAATAGGACATCACAACTACACTCACTACACTCTCACACTTGTTCTCTCGCAATTTTTACTTTCACACAAAGCATTGTAACACTTAGCAACCTGGTCAATATCCTGCACTGTATCCTGACGTTTGAAGCAATAAGAAGAACTAGGCAGCTGCGATTGTCAGCTCCCGATGTTTTGTGCCGGCGATCTAGATTGATCAAGGGCTTTCCTCGTACATCTCGTGTCATTTCCTTTACTTTTTGCTCATAGTTTGATCGTAGATACAACTCAATATCCTGAGCCGTATCTTGAAAACTGTTTTTACAAACAACATAACTAGCATATTTTCAACACACTTTTTAGCACACTACCTCACTTAACAGATTTGCCTGTTTGCTTGCTGATAAACGTTATTGGTTGGTAGTGATAAATCTAAATGAAAATAACCCCTAGCCCCTGGGCCGGCCCAATGGGCTATTGAGGTTAGGCAAAGGCCTAGAGCCTCTAATAGAATGTTTATATATATTGCATCTGGAATTGGCCCAAAGTAAAACCAGTTTTAGTTAAAAGGGCCCACAGAAAGAAGCTTTACTAAAATCCAAACTCCAGTTAATAATGCGTTAACTGGCCATATCACGTTCATTAGCCTAAAATCCCTATCAAATCATAGGAATCATACCAGGTAGGTGTTAATGGCTCTTTTTTTGTTTTGTTTTTTTTATAAATTCATAGTTTGTATATACGAAATTCATGAAACCGTATTGTATATGTAGCATTCTGCTTGCAGGGATCATAAACTTTCTAGTTTATAATTATGTGTCCCTAGCCCGGATAAAAGAGGAGGGTTTTTAGTTGTTGTTTGCATATCTTTATTTTGGTTGTGTATTAGGTAGTTGCCAGTTGGAAACAAGGTCCAGATTAAAAAGGAGACTGATGCTTTGAACAAGTTGGCGCTTTAGCATATTTGGTGTGTCTGCTTACTCTAAAGACTAAAATAATGCTATATTGTTCATTTAGTTTTTCAACCAAAGTATATGCATGTTTTTTTTTATAAATTACACAAATTCAAAGGGTCTTCACTTTGTATTTCGCTCAGGGTCTCCAAAAACGTTAGAACGACCCCGCCTAGCGCCCACCACAACTTTATAGTATTGGGCGCCCATGGTTACCATCTCCTTCTTGTGAGTGTTGCCCCCTCTCAATAGGTCAATCAGAGGCGGACTTAGAGTATTATTAGGGGTAGCATGGGCTACCCCTCAACCCCGTCTCCGTAGTGTAAAAATTGTTGGATATAATGTTCAGTTGTCGATTAAAATTCAACGTTACCGTCAAGGTACGACCCAAAGACTTACACTTTGGGCAACAAACATTTAACGGTGTTTTAATCGTTAATCACCGGATCACGAAATAATATGCGTAATGAAAGAAACAGGTAATTATTTAGAATAATTACGGAGAGCCAGATAATATTATAATTAATTTGTTAATTATAATAAATTACATATATATATATATATATATATATATATAGAGGCCGGTTATCATACAAATAACCTAATCGTACATTATGTACGCTTCATCCACAACCGTCAGATCATCTGATTTAAACAGCGTGTTTTACTATTAAATTTATCAAATTAAAATTAATACAAAGAAACCGCCAAGGTTAAAATCGTCTAATGCGAGATCAAAACCCTTGATAATCAGCAAACAAAAACCTCAAAAATCATAACGTAAGATTCTAAAATCAAAACCGAAATCGAAATTATAACAATTAATCAAAAATCGATCGATTCCTATTCACCAAATCCTTATGTGAAAAATGAAAATTCTGATGAATTTATAAATTATGAACTAACACAAATCGATGGACACGTTTGTGAACTTCTGATGAATTTATAAATCGAAATTATAACAATTAATCAAGAAGATGTAAAGCATTGCGATTTCAGTAAAATGTTAAGTATTCATTGAGATTTATATATAGTGTGCGAATTTGTATCCATTCAAATGCGATTTCGAATAAAAACAGTGCAAAACAATTAAAATTTGCTTTCTCTTAAAAATGCAAAAAAAAAAAAAAATTAAATAATAAATAAATAAATAACTAAGAAAAACAAAATACGAATCTAAAAAACTAAAAATACTTGATTTATAAAAAATACTTGATTTATGACCGATGTGACTGTAAATTGACATGTACTGATCAATTTTACAATAATTACTATTGAACTTACCACCCTACCTACATAATAAATTTACTATATTAATATAAAAAACCTAGATATAACTACCTTCCATATTAAGTCATACATAGAAGATTATCAAAAACACACACAAAACATACAAAACAAAAATGGCATATGATGATTCAGAACAAATAAAAAACATTGCAATCAAAGAACTATTATCAACTCGCACATTGACAGAACTAAGCACTGATGTCAACTCTTCTCATCTGGTTCTTGATGTGCAGGGTAAAATTCTTGAACAAATCAAGAAAAATCAAGATATATGGGAACGCCTACTTCAAGAACCACCATCAAGCTTCAAGGACAGAGCTTTGGATCACATAAAAGAGCAATCTCGAGCTGATGACTTGGCCTTCTCTTTCCTGACAGATGCTCTGAACACTGTGAAGGAGAAGATGGAGTTCAGCTCTTCTGAACGTGATAAAATCTTTTCTTCAAGTAACTAAATTATCTTTTTAATCCTTTTGTGGTTGTGGCTCTGTTAGACAATAACAATTATTTTATATTTTGGGTATGTATTTAGAACACATATTATATATTTAGAACACATATTATGCTTGCTTATAAAAGTATTAAATCGCATGAATGATATTGCCCTGTTTGTCACATAAAAAAAATATAACTCAAAAAATAGCATGTAATAAAAGTGAAATCGCATGTTAGAGTTATTATAAACTGAATCATATAAAATCGCATGTGAAAAAGATATAAACAGATGAATATAAAAATCGCAAGTGTTTCGTATAAATTCGCATGTCCATTTAGAAAAAACTACTCATCCTCATCATCTTCCGAAACCTCATCCCACTGATCTGCTTCTTCAGATCCATCATCACTACTGTAATCTTCAAACTCATCTTCCTCATCATCATCTTCAACCTCATTGTCTTTGTCTCTATCAATATTTTCGATCTGGATGCCCTTCTTCTTCTTTTTTTGCTGTTTACCTTGTAGTTTGGCTTTCAGTTCCTCGCAAGTCCGAATGTCATGACCTTTTACATTACATACGCTACATGTCCTTGACCTTTTCCCCTTGCGGCTGATCATTTGTTCTTTCTTAGATTTAATCCTTTTATGCGAGCTGCGACCTTTGTTTCTTATACCAGCCGGCACACGGACAGTAGGAGGAGCATTAGTTAATGGTTGTTGATAACCAATCAACTTTGAAAATCGGTCAAATTTTGGACCAAGTTACTTGGTTATTCGACTCTGATCAACTCTCTCTTTAAGCTGCATCATTTGATCCCTGACTAAAACAAGTTGATCGAGGTCAGAAATCAAATTGCTAACCAAATACTCCCCTGTGTGGATGATTTCACGAGCAATCCGTTTAGCCTTGTGTTGCACATCCTTGCCGCCCACATTTAAATTGTACTTCACACTTAACTCATTCGGCACAACATCCTTCGTCCATCTCTTCATAACATACTTGTTTGGTATTTCTTTAACACCAAACATCTTGAAAAGGAAATAGATGTGTTTGCAAAGCAGCCCATACTGCTCAAAACGCAAACAGCTACATTGTGCAGTTACATCATTTTCAAGGTTCTTAAACCACACCTAGGAAAAACCAACAAATATATATATATATATATATATATATATATATTCAAAATTAAAATCGCATGTGTAACAAGACAATTTCGCATGTCTTAAAAAATAAGTAAATGAATAAATTTTGAAAATCGCATGATAAAAAACAAAATCGCATATTGTAAGATGATAATTCTGAAAAAAAAGAAATTCGCATATATGTTATCAACAAATCGCATGTGTGAAATAAATATGCTATAATACCTCCAATAAACCATTTCCATGTGCTTTAAAGTCCTTCAACATTATCCTGATCTGTGGACCCTCTACTTTGGTGTCTGTTTTGGTCAAAAATTACCGAGGCAATTAAGTGATCAAATTAGTAAAGTGAGGTAGTGTGCTAGAAAGTGTGTTGAAAATATGCCGGTTAAGTTATTTGGAAAATCAGTATTCAGGATACGGCTCAGGATATTGAGCTGTATCTGCGATCAAACAATGAGTAAAAAGTAAAGGAAACGACACGAGATGTACGAGGAAAGCCCTTGATCAATCTAGATCGCCGGCATAAAACCTCGGGAGCTGACAATCGCAGCTGCCTTGTTCTTCTTATTGCTTCAAACGTCAGGATATAGTGCAGGATATAGACCAGATCGCTAAGTGTTACAATGCTTTTGTATGAAAGTGAAAATTGCTAGAGAGCGAGTGTTAGAGTGTAGCGAGTGTGAATGTGATGTCCTATTCGATCTGGTATACCCACCTATTTATAGTTACAAAGTAGAAACTAAAATTCCTACAAATATGGGATGCTCCCGAATATTCCATAAATAGCCGTTTGGAGCCAACTAAAGCGGGCTTAATGTCTTTCCTTGAACAACTTGGACCGAGTCTCCCGCGGAATGAGTCCTTGTGAACGTTGCTAGCTTCTAACCCACGTACCTGCACATGATCCGTTAGTAATCCTGAGGATACCATTCAGGATGTTACCAATATCCTGAATCAGCATCCCGGATGTAAACAGATACTATATAACCAAGATATAAATCAAGATACTTTCCAGGATATGGGCTCAGAATTTCACCCATAACAATTGTCCCCAAAAATGTTACCGTTTGTCATCCTGCACTAACGGTTACTTTTTTACGAAGACCGAGGTAATTAATAGATAAGACCAATGATGTGACCGTTTTCAACTACCCAGCCTATATTTACTCATCATGCCCTATATCTTCTCATCCTCATCTCTTTTTTAATCATAATCGACAAGGAAAAGGTAACATTCTCTCTCTCATCTTCATATTCATCTTTATCCTCTTTCTCCGGCGAAAAATTCAGGTGACCAAATGCCAAGGCAAACAAGATCCAGTTCAGGTGACTCGGCTCCCACATTCATCCAACAGAACCTTCTCCAAGAACCGGAGAAGGAAGTATGTACCTTCGATAGTGCCCACCTGTCAGCCTTAAAATCCTCCGGCATCTTCCCGGAAGGAACCGTATTTAGACCATTTGACCAGGAAATCCGGTCGGATATGGTCTCCAGCGAGTGGATATGTTTCAGTGCTTTCCCTTTTACCCTAGGGCTACAATTCCCCTTTCCAGACTTCATCACCGAATTCTTTAATATCACAAAAATCTCTTTCATCCAAACCATGCCAATGCTCTGGCGTATTTTGTCTGTTCTTGACCAAATCAAGAGAAACCACATTCCTGATCTTTCCGTCCATGACCTACCCCTAGCTTACAAGCTTAGATGCCATGGATCATGTAGATTTCTGTTTTATTCTACCTCCGGTGACCCATTGATACTTCGTGCCACCAGGAACGAGGATGGTTGGCAATCCAAGTTTTTCTTTGTAAAAAGGGATTCAATCCCTGGTGGAACGGATTATCCGATGAGATGGTTGAAGAAGGGTAGGATTTAGGGTTTAAAGATGATCCTGCCTCTTATCCTGCGTTATATCCTGAACTGACCAATTTTATTTTCTCTGTTGTGTATGCAGCTGATTTCAGGAAGATTGCACCTCCCCTTGCTGATTCTCAAAAAAGAATAGATGCCATCAGACTCTTTTCAGAGGCAGAGAGAAGCTTCAACCCATCTCCACCAACTCCAAGCCCTCTTTCAAGCACAAACATGTCTGGTAAAGATCCTGCAAGATATCATGTACACACATGTTTTTATTTGATATTCTTAGGAGAGATTTAGAATTTTACTCCCTGTGTGCAGACTCCAGCAAAGTTCCAGTCTATCTAGACCTCGACGAACTCGACAGCTACCCAACTCCAGCCACAGTCAAGAAAGAGACTCTTGCTGCTACTAGCTCCAAGCCACACCCGGCTCCCAAGGCCAATCCAAGGACTCGTGCTTCCACAGCAAAAAAGAGGAAAGGTCTTGAAGTCAGTGCTCCAGGTTCAGAAGGGTTCTCTTATGATGAACTCAGTTTCTCTGATTCCTTAGAGCCAATGACATCCTTCCTTAACAAGGTAATATCCTGACGCATATCCTGCATATATATCCTGCACGTATATCCTAATAGGATATCCTGAGAGGATATCCTGGTCAATATATTCTAACTCATACCTGAAATTGATGTGCAGGGCCTCCAGCATTTGCTCCACTTGTATAATGATTCCTGTGGTACTGTTGCACTCCATGAAGCCAGGATCAAACAGCTTGAAAGCACCGTCGCTGACCAAGGTGCCATTGCCGAAGCGAAGACCCGGCACTACGAAAGCATGCTGAAGAAGGTCACCCAAGACGCTGAGCTCAAACTTGCCACCGTTCAAATGGATCATGATCAAGCCCTGGTCAATTTCCTGGAGGGAATCAAGGCTTCCGCTATCGTCTCCCTGCTACAAGCACGCATCAAGATGGCCTACGAGGCCAAGGAGACGGGCCTTGTTTGTCCATCTTGGCCGGTTGAATCCTGGGTGGCCAAGCTAAAGGACCTCGGAGGCAAAGCTGTGCCACTTCCTGTTGAAGCTGGTGAGTCTTCTAAGTCAGCAGAGGTGGTGATCCAGGCTGGAGACAAAAAGGATCCTGGAGCAGATGCTGGGATGGATACTGGTGAGGATGCTGCTCAGGATGCTGGTGCTGAGAAGTCTGAGAAGGTTGGAGAAGATGCCGCTGTATGAGGGCATTCAGGTGGGCGATGACGGATATACGTACCAAGGCCAGAGCCCACCTTTTTAAATTTGAATGTTGGTCTGTAATCCCTTAAACAATTTACTTTTCTGCACTTTACTTTTCTACACCTGAACAATTTACATTTCCTGCATGCTTTTTGAACAATACAACAGTTGGAGGTGGATGGGTCTCGGTTTGAGATGAAACCTTCAACTGTTGGGTAAATATGGTAAGGAACTATTAGTGCTCTTAGTGGATGGGTCTTGTTTTGAGGTGAAACTAAGAGCACATCTTTTGGTATGTTAATAATATAACTTCTCTTTTGACTTTATTATTGTTGTCATTGATATACAAATTTTACTTGTGAAAACTGTTTGGTTTGTACATTTTTAGGAATATATTATAGACGTATCCTAGAAGATATCCTGAAAGATATCTTGATCAGAATATTGGAATACAACCTATAAATTGTCCAAATAAAAAGGAGAGATCATACCATAGATTCTTAGAGAATCAATTTCAATCCTCCATTATAAGTTTGTCCCCAGTGCATACTTATAAACTTGGATCCGTCCTTTGAATAGTATAATGTATGTCCCCTGTGTTCGACACAGAAACGCAAATGTATTCATACTTTGACTTGAATAAATTCCGAATACCCCAGGACAAAACCCCTGATATCCTGAAATGAATCCTTAGCATACTTGGGATAAACCCTTAATATCTTGGGGATAAACCCTAATATCTGGGGATAAACCCTAAATTTCATGCGCTACAGGCGAGAGTGTATAAACTCCAATTCTTAGAAAGGTGAAAACCTTTAAACCTTAGAGAGTATGAAAATACTCTTTCGTGAGAGAGGGTGATCAATCCTCATATACCTTTAGGATCCAGGATATAGCCAACAATAACGAAATTGTCAGCCACTTTTACATGAACTGGTCCCGCTACCTTGAACTATACCTAGATAACTTGCGCTCCAGGCGAGGTGTTTAAACCCAATTCGAAAGAAAGGTGAATACCTTTAAACCTTTGAAGGGACCAGGATCCCTTAAACGTGAGAGAGGGGGCCAATCCTCTAATCTTTCGACTTATCCTGAGTACATATCCTGGAGCTATATCCTGAAACATATGCTGCAAAACAATTGTAAACTAAGGTGGGTGTTAGCTTGGCTAACACCCCTCCGATGCTTAAGTCAGTATTGGGTTCAAGATAATAAACAAATATATTTAAAATAGAATACATACCATTCCGGGATAGAAAATAAATTCTACTCTTACTTGAAATAGAACTTTAAATGTATTGCATTCCAGGATCTTGGTAGCATATCCCCTTCCATATCCTTGAGTCGATATGCTCCTTTCCCTGCTTCTGACTCGACTTCATATGGTCCTTCCCATTTCGGAGCTAACTTGCCATCGGCAGGATTAGTGGTATTTTGAAAAGCCTTTCTTAGTACCCAATCACCAACTCGAAATCTTCTAGTCCTTATGTTTTTATTATATGCTCTGGATATTCTTTGTTGATATGCTGCTATCCTTAGTCTTGCCGCGTCTCTTTTTTCATCTATAGTATCCAAATCTTGACATAAGACTTCAGGATTCTGTTCAGGATCCTGTAGGATAGATCTTGCAGTAGGTATCGTCATTTCTGTTGGAATCACTGCTTCTGCTCCAAATACCAAGGAAAACGGGGTTTGGCCAGTTGCATTCTTTACCGTTGTTCTATCAGCCCACAAAACAAAGGGTAACTCTTCCGCCCATCTTCCTTTTTTGGCTCCAAGCCTCTTCTTTAAGTTATTGACTATTATCTTGTTTGAGGATTCAGCTTGCCCATTCGCTTGAGGATGTACCGGAGTAGATGTGATCATTTTGATTCCCCAACTCTTGCAAAAGTCAGTAGTCCTTTTGCTTATAAACTGGGACCCATTATCACAAATGAACTCAGCTGGTACCCCAAACCTAGTCAGGATATTCCTCTTTATGAAGGATACTACTTCTTGGTCTCTAACTTGAACAAATGCTTCAGCCTCAACCCACTTGGAGAAATAATCCGTCATTGCTAACATAAAGACTTTTCCTCCCGGAGCTTTTGGTAACTTCCCTACTATATCCATCCCCCATTTCATGAATGGCCAAGGGGAAACTACAGGATATAGTGGTTCAGCTGGTTGATGTAGTATGTTACTATGCCTTTGGCATGCATCACATCTTCGAGCATATTCTGCAGCATCTTTCCTCATCGTTGGCCAATAATATCCTGTCCTTAATACTTTCGAGAACAATGATCTACCCCCGGTGTGATTACCACAATCCCCTTCATGTATATCCTGAAGTACTTCTTTGGCTTTAGGATCCTCTAAGCACCTCAAATACGGTCCTGCAAGAGATTTCTTGTATAAAACATTATTTATAATAGTGAATCGTGATACCTTCATCCTAAATGCCTTAGGATTTTCATTTCCGGGGATGTGTCCTTCTTTAAGATATCTCATAATTGGAGCCGTCCAGGATTTAGGATCCTGTCCAGGATAATCCGCTCCAGGATCCCGAATACCCGCTACTTCTTTATCCTGAGGATTCGTTGCAGGATATAAGACATGTAATATTGGTATTTGGGTCCCTTCAGGTATCCTGATCGATGATCCCAAATTTGCTAAGGCATCCGCTTCAGCATTATCCTCCCTTGGTACCTGTTCAAGTGTAAAAACATCGAAATATCCTGCTATTTTTTTGAGAATATCGAGATATTCAATTAATTTCTCACCCTTAACTGCATAGGATCCATTAAAATGGTTAGTAATTAACAAAGAGTCAACATATACTTGCAAAATTTTGATACTCATACTCTTAGCCAACTCTAATCCTGCAATTAAAGCCTCATACTCTGCTTCATTATTAGTAGCAGGAAATTCACACCTAATAGCCTGGCGTAATATGTCCCCCTGTGGCGATTTTAGTAGTATTCCTAATCCTACTCCTCTTATATTAGATGCACCATCAGTATATAATGTCCAGGATCCTGAGGATTCTCCTAACTGTTGAACTTCTAGGTCTACCTCATCCTGAATGTTACTACTAAAATCAGCTACAAAGTCAGCTAAAGCCTGAGACTTTATGGCATTTCTAGGTTCATATACTAAATCATAAGCACTCAACTTTACTGACCACTTAGCCATCCTGCCTGACATCTCTGGTTTCCTAAGTACATTTTTAACAGGATAATTTGTTTTAACATGAATCCTATGTGTCTCAAAGTAATGCCTAAGTTTCGTTGATGCCATGACTAATGCTAGTATCAATTTTTCTAAATGAGAATATCTACTTTCAGCATTTAACAAGCTTTTACTAACATAATAAACAGGATATTGCTGACCTTCATGGTCCTTCACAAGGACGGCACTTACAGCATTCCCTGATACTGCGAGGTATAGGGATAATGGTTCACCATTCTCAGGCTTCACCAGTAGAGGTGCGGTTGAAAGATATTGCTTTAAATCCTGTAGGGCCGCTTCATGCTTCTCACCCCATTCGAATTTCTTGTTCTTCTTCAGGATATCATAAAAATCTTTGCATTTTTCTGAGGATCTTGAGATAAATCTGTTTAATGCTGCCACTCGCCCTGTTAATCGTTGAACATCCTTCATATTTGAGGGCGATTTAATATCCAAGATGGCTTTAATCTGCTCCGGGCTCGCCTCTATTCCTCTTTTGGTCACCATATATCCTAGAAATTTTCCTGCCCCCACTCCAAAATGGCACTTAGCAGGATTCAGCTTCATGTTATACTGATCCAGGATATCAAATGCTCCTTTAATATCCTGGAGGTGATCCTGAGCTTTCTTTGATTTTACCACCATATCGTCAATGTACACCTCCATGGTGTCCCCCAGTTTGTCTTTGAACATCATGTTTACCAATCTTTGGTATGTTGCACCTGCATTTTTCAAACCAAAAGGCATAGCTGTATAACAATAAATACCTGTTGGTGTCATGAAGGCAGTATCCTCCTGGTCAGAAGGCTCCATTTGGATCTGTTGAAATCCTGAGGATGCGTCCATGAAGGTCAGCATTTCATGCCCGGCAGTGGCATCTACCATTGCATCAATGTGGGGAAGAGGAAATGGGTCTTTAGGACAAGCTTTGTTCAAGTCTGTGTAGTCTACACAAACTCTCCATTTCCCATTTTTCTTCTGTACCACATCCACGTTTGCTAGCCACCTTGGGAACTTAACCTCTCTGATCATCCTGGACTTCAATAATCTCTCAACTTCCTCTTGGATAATCGTATTCCGCTCAGGAGCAAACTTCCTTCTTTTTTGCTGAACAGGCTTGAATGATTTATCAATTCCAAGCTTGTGAGTGATAATATCTTTGGATATGCCTGTCATATCCTCATGCTTCCATGCAAACGTTGACATCCTGCATTTCAAAAAGTTAATTAACTGTTCTTCAATATCCTGAGGGATATTGGTTCCTACGAGCACCGAGATATCAGGATTATCCTGATCCAGGATAATTTTCTTCACATCCTGCTCCGAATCCTCCACGATATCCTGGGCCCGCATCTTTAATTGCTATGCTGCACTAGGCTTGGTTGAGGATTTCATCGAGGATGAGTAGCATTCTTTCGCCTCCTGCTGATCACTATCAACTTTGACAACTACCCAAGGGGTAGGGATCTTGATGCATTGGTGATACGTTGATGGCACAGCCTTCATATCGTGAATCCATGGTCTTCCCAGTATGATGTTATAGCAGGATAGAGAATCCATCACACAGAAACGTTGTATCGAGTTGACTCCTTCAACGTATACTGGTAACTTTATCTCTCCCACTGTGTTTCTAGCCTCTCCACTGAACCCAACAAGCACGGTAGACTTTGAAGTGATATCCATTGGAGATACATTCATTCTCTTCAGAGTCTCTAGTTGGATTATGTTAACGGAGCTGCCATTATCTACCAATATCCTGCGTACAAAATGATTAGCCACATATAACGTTATTACCAGAGCATCATGGTGAGGATCCTGGACAGTATCCCTGTCATCAGCATCAAATGTGATCACTTTGTCAGTTGTGAGGGTAGCCATCCTGACAGGTTTGTCTCCCCTTTCGGCCTTAGCTTCTTTTGCATGCCTCTTTGCCGCCGAATACGAAGTCCCACAAATGTCGGATCCTCCCGAAATGAAGTTGATTATCTTGGCATCCGCGGGAGGTGATGCTGCTCGCTCAAGATCCTTCTCAGTATCCTGACCCTTATTCTTCTTTCTTCCTAAGAGATCTTTCAGATATCCCTTGCTTAGAAGATAGCTTATTTCTTTCCTTAGAGCAATGCAATCCTCAGTTACATGTCCGAAATCTTCGTGGAAAGCACACCATTTTGACTTATCTTTCCAGTCGGCCTTTTGTTGATTCTTTTGAGGCCACCTAGCCTTGTCTCCTAAACCCTGCATGGCATACTTCAATTCAGGAATGTTAACAGAAAAGCAATATTCAGACAACTCAGGATACTCTTCAGGATCCTCATCTTCAACAGCATTCACTTTCTTATTTTCATTTCTACCATATGGCTTAGGCCGATATGGCTTGAATGACGATTCAGACTTCCTGTTAGTTGACTCATAGGTGTTGGATGAGTTCATTCTCTCTTGCATCTTCCTGTCATCCTCCAATCGAATATATCTTAGGGCCCTATTTCGAGCTTCATCCAAGTTCCTGCATGGGTTCATTACAAGATCTTGATAAAATTGAGAATCTTTTTGCAGCCCCATCTTGAAAGCTTGCACGGCTGTTGCAACATCAAGATGTGGAATGTCTAAGGATTCCCGGCTGAACTTGTTAACATAATCCCTAAGAGATTCCTGAGGCCCCTGTGTTATCCTGTAGAGGTCACTTGTTAGTTTCTCAAAGCTTCTACTACAAGAAAACTGACTATTAAATAAATTCACTAAGTGAGCAAAAGATGTAATCGAATGCGGAGGAACATTAAAGAGCCATTTCAAGGCTGATCCTGTTAAGGTAGAACCAAAACCCTTGCACAAACATGCTTCCTTGAGATCCGGAGGGATAGGGTTAATCTCCATTCTTTCCCTATACTGAGCAATATGCTCCTCAGGATCCGTAGTTCCGTCGTAAAGCTTCATGTTGGGGGTTTGAAATCTCTTTGGGATCACAGCATCACAGATAGGATATGCAAAATGAGATATCTTGTGGCTGTCTTGGGACACTTCCGGGATTGGCTGGACCACTCCAGGTAAACTAGATATCATATCCTTCAACTTCTGAAGTTCCCTAGTAAGTGCTGATGTTACACCTGTATCCTGCAAAGATCCACTATTGTTAGTAGCATGAGTATTATTATTATTTGACACGTTACCCGTTGGAGGATTTTGCCCATATCCTGAAGCATATCCTGAGCTCCTCATGGTTGACATCCTAACCGAGGAGGGTATTTCAGGAGTATGATTCTGAGGGAGGCTGGGCACAATATTCCCCCTGTTATCCTCAGTATACACAGCTGAACTAAAGTTCAAAGTTCTGGGATGTAATGGAGTGACAATATCCTCAGCAGATCTGCTCGAGCCAGACTTCAGGAGTTGTATTTCCCTCAACAGCATTTGGTTTGTTTCCTGTTGCTGCCTCTTTTGTTCCTGCACACTTCCAAATAAGGTTAGAATTTCATCATTAGAAGCTAAAATGGGAGCAGATTCCTGAACACTGCGAGTAGGGATAATATCCTGAGGTCGTGAAGAGGCTGGCATCCTTGGAGGAGGTGGTGGAAGCACCAACCCAGTAGTAGCAGAAGTCATAGCAGACACAGTGGAGAAACTCATGTTTGATCTTGAGGCCATTATGGACAATGTGGCAAAAAGTTTTGTAAATAGAAAACCGATTAGCGATTTCACAAAAAAAATTAGTAAAGAGAGCACCACTTGCCCCACGGTGGGCGCCAAATTGTTTTGGTCAAAAATTACCGAGGCAATTAAGTGATCAAATTAGTAAAGTGAGGTAGTGTGCTAGAAAGTGTGTTGAAAATATGCCGGTTAAGTTATTTGGAAAATCAGTATTCAGGATACGGCTCAGGATATTGAGCTGTATCTGCGATCAAACAATGAGTAAAAAGTAAAGGAAACGACACGAGATGTACGAGGAAAGTCCTTGATCAATCTAGATCGCCGGCATAAAACCTCGGGAGCTGACAATCGCAGCTGCCTTGTTCTTCTTATTGCTTCAAACGTCAGGATACAGTGCAGGATATAGACCAGATCGCTAAGTGTTACAATGCTTTTGTATGAAAGTGAAAATTGCTAGAGAGCGAGTGTTAGAGTGTAGCGAGTGTGAATGTGATGTCCTATTCGATCTGGTATACCCACCTATTTATAGTTACAAAGTAGAAACTAAAATTCCTACAAATATGGGATGCTCCCGAATATTCCATAAATAGCCGTTTGGAGCCAACTAAAGCGGGCTTAACGTCTTTCCTTGAACAACTTGGACCGAGTCTCCCGCGGAATGAGTCCTTGTGAACGTTGCTAGCTTCTAACCCACGTACCTGCACATGATCCGTTAGTAATCCTGAGGATACCATTCAGGATGTTACCAATATCCTGAATCAGCATCCCGGATGTAAACAGATACTATATAAACAAGATATAAATCAAGATACTTTCCAGGATATGGGCTCAGAATTTCACCCATAACAGTGTCCATCGGCAGACATTCAGAAATTGTACCACAAATCTCTATTTGCTGATCAAAGAATATAGACCTGGTGAATATCTTAGCAGCATCTTCTTCCAAAGAAGTTCCGGTCAAATCAGCAGGCTCAGTATATCTTGAAATATGATCATTCTTTCTATGATTAAAACGTTGGACATCCATTGCGCCGTCAAAATGATTCATAAACTCTACGAGAGTGTGTTGTGAATTAGACACCTGGCAGAAAAAATGGTTCTCACTCTCTGATCTTGAGGTTGTTCTCATAAGTCCCGACATTGGCTCGTGTCGGTAAAAAGCCGGAATCCACATGGATCTCATCACAAACATATCATCGATCCATTTGTTTTCTGTGAGACCAAACTCAATCATCACCAACTTCCACTGTCTCTCGAATTCTTCGGGCTCAATCGAATCAGTCCATACAATGTCGCACATCCTCCTTTTAAACTCATCGTTATTTCACAACTCATGTCCAACCTATGACAAATAAATGCTTTTTATATCAACCTATAACAAAAATATATAATATACAAAAAAATAACACTAACAGAAGACAATATAGCATACTATACCTTATCTGCCACTTTTTTCATTATGTGCCACATGCACAATCTGTGTCTGCTGACATGGAAAACCTCCTCAATAGCCTGTTTCATAGCAGGGTCTTGATCAGTCACTACAACCTTTGGCTGCTGACCAAATGACTTTAAAAATGAATTCAGAAGCCATTTATATGATTCAATGCTCTCCGATGCCAACAACCCAGCTCCAAATGTTACATTTCGACAGTGGTTGTCAATGCCAGTGAACGGGACAAACACCATCTTGTACCTGCACAACACATGCGAAAATACGTTGAAAACATGCGAATTACAAAAAACCACATGCGAAAACAAAAGTATAACATGCGATATAGTCAACACCAATTTTACACATGCGATATACACAGCTCATGAAGACATATAACATGCGAAAATAGTAAAAAAAAACATATTTGTCTTCAAACACTAACCTGTTTGTCTTGAAAGTTGCATCAAAAGATATCACATCCCCAAATTCCATATAGTTAAGCTTGCATAAACCATCAGCCCAGAACAAACCAGTTAAACGTTTGCCATCATCAACAGAATATTCAAACGAATAATAAGCTAAATACTGTTTTTTGTCAGTCATCCTATTAATCACCATGTCAGCATCATATTCTCCTATATAGCTGTTAATTCGCTTCCTAAAATTTTTGCAATCATCAACCGTGGCACCAACGTTCTCGAAACCACCATAACGTTTCCTCATTATATGGAAAGCTTTGACAGGACCAAGGTTTAAAGTGCCTAGTTCCCATACCATCTCCTCCTGGACATCTGACAATTGTCTGTAAGCTGGCAACATGTGAATATCATCTTGGCATACAAACTTATGATTATGGCCATCAACAAATCTCTTTACTGTATATAATCTACCATCCACAGTGCAAATCATAAGTTGAGCTTTGCATCCAGTTCTAATAGTCCTCCTGTTCCTTGTTTTGAATTGCTTTTTTGACTTCGAACGATCGTCAATACACAGTGGCTTATGTCCCTCTTTAGAACAAACAAAATACTTAGTTTTGATTATACCACCACTATGTACTTCACCACCTTTCCGAATAGAAAAACCAGCTAACTTAGCATATGATTGGTAAAACGCATATGCTTGTTCAATAGAGATAAATTGCATTCCAACCACAGGTGTAGCTGATGCTTGAACCTCCGGAGTGTAAACCCTTTCATCTAAATGAATCAAATCAGAAAAATCAAAAACATGCAAAATCTATGAAGAAAACATGCGAAATTGATGATTTTGATTAATCTGATTTATCTATGCGATTTAATATACCATAGCATGCGAAATACCTAAGGAAAAAACATCAAATGCGAAGTGAAAGACTAATAACATGCGAATTTGTACATGTTGCGTTCATGTCAAAAATATACTCAACATTCAAACTTCAAAAACAGTTACAAAAATGTAAAATCAGAGGAGCGATTAAACAAAAAACAGGTATACGAACAATTTAGACATCTGAATTAACATAATTACCATTAAAACAATCGTTTAGAGCACTTGAACTTGCAATTGGATTTGAATTTGCAGATGGCGGATTTAAAACATCCTCAATAGAAACTCTCTGATATGCAGATAATTGAGCATGATCACCGATCGGTCGACTTTCTTCAACATCAACAACATTTGCACGTCCAGTGCTGCTCTGTGGATCCATCGAAAAAAAAACAACTGAATAAAACCCTAACACAGAAGAACGATAACTGCAATTTGAGAATTATGAAAAATTTGAAATTGATTCGAATGATAAATACCAGGATATTAGTGTAACGAACTTCTCGCTCGCTGATTGAATGAAGAGACGAATTTACCCTCAGATGATTGAATTGATTGTCTCATTTAACCTTATATATGAAAAAACCAATCAGGACACGTGTATGGCTATTATGTTAGCGTATATAATGTACGATAAGGTAATTTGTACCGTACTCTTTACCTATATATATATTGTTAATCTTAGTATAATAATAAAAGAAACCAATTTAGGGACACTTGTCATCATATTAAGCCATCTCTTATAGATAATTATTATTTTAATTTAATAAATATTATTTAATTTAATATCTTATATCTTATATTATAGATAAGTCTTCTACTAAATATTATTAGTTTAATATATTATGGATAATTATTATTTAGTTTAATCTCCTTCTCATTTATAATATTATTTATTTAAATTAATTATATTTGAACGTTCTGTTTAGTTTGGTATCAAATAAATTTTACGAAACTTAAAATAAAATTAACTAATATTATTTATCATTTATACATTTATGGAGTTTTAAATAAAGGGTTAAATTTATTGAGACTTCGTTAACAAATTTTGCAACAACAGAATAATCTATTTTGTCACGAAAACCAAACTTTGTATTAATATATTAAATATTTTTATTTTCATTATACACAATTACATTTACTCGACCCATCTAACACATAAGGTTTTTTAAGATATAACTTTTTATTATTTTATATATAAAATTAGATTTATTCAATTCGTACAATACACGGGGTTTTTTAAGGATATATATTTTTTATTATTTAGTACAGAAAATTACATTTATTCAAACCATGTAATGCGCATATTTTTTAAAATGTAATTTTTTATTGTTTGGTAGATAAAATTACATTTATTCAACCCGTGTAATAAATGAGGTTTTTTAAAGACATATTATTTTATTATTTGGTAAACAATATTACATTTATTCAACTCGTGTAATACACGTGGTTTTAAAGATATAACTTTTTTATTTGGTATATAAAATTACATTTATTCAACCCGTACAATATGGTTCTTATAGATATAACTTTTTATTATTTAATATATAAAATTATATTTATTCAACATGTACAATAAATGAGGTTTTAAAGATATATTGTTTTATTATTTAGTATATAAAATTTATTTATTCAACCCCGTGTAATACACGGGGTTATAACCTAGTTATTAGATAATTAAAAGTAAAGAGATCATTGTTATAATTATGAGATAATTATGTGGAGTTGTGATTAGATTACAATTCTAATGTTGGTACTACTTCCTCTTTAATCTCATAATGCATCCAATATAGAGATAATAGATCTCTAATTTTGGGCCACTATCGTTGCAAATAAAAAGGGAACAGAAGGTTCCATCGGTTTTTTTTTTTTTTTTTTTTTTTTTTTTTTTTTTTTTTTTGAGGCTGTGGTCGAACAAGAATAACAAAATCACAAAAATCAAGTTGTTACTTCTTGCATCAAAGGAAGCATAATCGGATTAACTAGATTCCGGTAACGAGTACAAGTGAACGTGATTGTCTCATTGATTAGGCAAAAAGGTAAGTAAAGTTTTTGAACTTTATATTTTTTTTTAGTTTAAAGGTTTCGTTTGAAATCGTTTCAGACGAACAAATATGATTTCGTGTTCAATGATCATCTAGCGAGATCGTTTGTTGAACCAAGGTGTCTTTCTTGTATGTCACGATTCTTTAATTTTATTATAAACTATTTTGATTGTAATGAGATCACTGGTGAAAACGGTTTAGAACCGAACCTCGTGTACATGTTTTCCGCTGCGTTCAGTTTGTTTGACAAATTGACTAAAAATTATTTTCTAAAAGTTACACGAAAATTCCAACAGTGGTATCAAAGCCACCTTGCAAATCAAAGTAGGTTTATTTTATAAAATAGTTTATAGGATTGCATGCTTAAAATCGAGTAGATTTGGCATAGGAATTTGTCACGTGTAATAGTTATAGGCAAGTTTTATTAAGGGCAAACATGAACACTTGTCAAAGTCCTCTTTGACAAAATACTTGGCCTTAACCTATTTCGTTTAGCTTAATGATCGTACGATGCAAATCCGGTAAAGATTTAATTTTATAACACGCATACTAAATTAGTTTACGGAGCTACGCGCGTTAAATTAAAGAAAATATGAAATATTAAAATAATGATTTTATTATCATCAAACTTAAATTAAGAAGTCTAAATCGTAACAAACTTTATTTTGAAAATAAAGTTTAAAAGTTTTTTTTTTCTTTTCTTTTACAGTTTAAAGGAAATTTAGTTTTTTATTTATTTATTAAAGTTTATTTCTTTAATAGGATTGAATCCATGATAAAGTGGGAGCACAAAAGCGTTTGTGCTACACTTAATTGGCTCGGTTCATGTTCTTAGGCTCGAACGAATCCAACATAATCTGAACCCGGAATTGCATATTTATTTATTTTATTATGCTTTTTGCCATGAGATGTTTGTGACGTACATAAAATTAATAATTAATACACGATCATTAAAACGACAATTTTAATAAAGGTTTATTAAGTATTGGATAGGTAATTAAAATAAACATTTTATTTTAAAATACAAAAATCAAAATTGGTTTTTCAAAAATTAAAAGTTAATTTGAAAACCGTAGTTAATAAATGTTATTAATTAAAATAATTTTGCGACACGACCAACTTAGATTAAATAGGGCATTTAAAATTAATCGGTCGAGTGATTGAAAAGTGTTTCAAGTCGTCACAAATTAAAACGTAAAATTGATTTTTACAAAGGAATTGTATAGCCTATGTTCATGCCATAGGCCGTACAAGTATTTTAAAACGACCCGAACTGGTAATTTTAAAATATAACCCATATTAAAATCGATATTCTACGCCACCCTAAATTAAGAACACCCGAACTTATATATTCGAACCCCCGGTGCTAGTGTTTACCCTGCATCTAGGCCTACGGTTTTGGTTAGGGGTAGTTCCGCGATTTCCATGCTTACATGGGACGGGCTACAGTTTTGATTTGAGGACAAATATCACTTTTGCGACATGAGAGCAAATGTTAGTGTTTACCCTGCATTTGGTTTCTACGGTTGTGAAAGTGGGCGTAGTTGGGGTTAACGTACCAATTCTTGACAATACTTGTCATGCGACCCCAAACCGAGAATTGTGTAGTCGACACAATTGGTGATCGTCACCTACCCTTCAATCTATGCCAGTGAAGAGTGCTAAGTCCATTCACTGAGTTATGGGGAGATGGGATCTCATCCTAATTCCTAAAATTTTGTAAATCTTGGGTCATAATTGAATTAGGTTAATGCATGAAAATTACTAATAAAATTTTCTTCTAAATTCTACAGATGTCTACAAACAATTCTGATAACACCAAATTCTCGCTTAAGTCCAACCTTGAAAAAGCTAAACTTGATAATTCTAACTTCATGGATTGGTACCGCAACCTGAATTGTTCTCAGGGCGGAGAAAAAGGCTTATGTCCTTGAAGGACCAATTCCCGAAGCACCTGTTGCTAATACGGGTGCATCCCGTTGGACATGCGAAAAACATGTTGATGATTTCCAAGATGTGACATGTCTTATGCTTGCTATGATGATTCTAGAACTTCAGAAGAATCCGGAAAACTTGGGAGCATATGAGATGAGTGAGCAGCTGAAAGACATGTTTCAGCAGCAAGCTCGTCATGAGCGTTTTGAGGTGATGAGATCTCTCATTACATGTCGCATGCAGGAAGGTACATCGGTCAAGGCTCATGTACTGAAAATGAAGTCTTTCGTTGATCAACTGGAGCGTCTGAACGCACCCCTTAGTAATGAGTTAGCTACGAATGTGATCCTTAACTCGCTACCCAATTCATATCATCAGTTCTTTTTGAACTATAACATGAATGGGTGGGAAAGAACGATCACAGAGTTGCATCAGATGCTAAAAACTGCTGAGACAAACATCCCAACTAAGGGCAATCCAGTGCTGGCGATCAGGGAAGGAAGAATTACAAAGAAAAGGCCATCCAAGGGAAAAGGCAAGGCGAGTAAGCAAGACAAGGGCAAAGGCAAAAAGGTTGCCACTCCGAAGGCAAAGCCTCATAAAGATGCTAAGTGTTTTCATTGTGATGAGATCGGGCATTGGAAGAGGAATTGTCCCAAGTACCTGGCTGAGTTGAAGCTTAAGAAGCTGCAGATAGGAGAATCCTCAGGTCTACATGTTATTGATCTATTTTCCTTTTCGAGCAAATCTTGGGTGTTTGACACTGGATGTGGTTTTCACATTTGTAATGATTTGCAGGGACTAAAAAGGATTAGGAAGCTGAAGCAGGGTGACTTAGAGCTGCACGTTGGGAAGGGGCAGAATGTTGCTGTGAAGGCAGTTGGAGAATTTATTCTTGAATTACCTTCTGAATTGTTTATTACTTTAGACAATGTTTTTTATGTTCCTAGTTTGACTAAGAATATTATTTCTGTTTCTGCTTTAAGAAAGCAAGGTTTTAAGTATGCTTTTGATATTGTTAATGGTAGCATTTCTGCTTTTTTAAATGGTGTGTTCTATTTTGAGGCTAAGCCTCACAATGGTGTCTATGAAATAGATACTTCTATCAACAGATCAAACAATATTGTATGCTCTCTTTCCTCTAAACGTGTTAAAATTAGCTTTAATCAAACATATCGTTGGCATTGTCGTCTTGGCCATATTAACATCAATCGCATGAGGAAGCTCCAGACCACATGGATTCTAGAATCCACGGGTCAAGAGACTTATGATTTATGCGAATGTTGTCAAAGTGGCAAGATGACTAAGGCCCCTTTTACCGGAACTAGTGAAAGGGCTAAAGACCTGTTAGGACTCATACATACTGATGTATGTGGTCCATTCAGAACTATGTCAAGGAATGGGGAAAGATACTTCGTTACATTTACTGATGATTATAGTAGATATGGATATGTTTATCTTATGAAGTTTAAACATGAAACCTTTGAAAAGTTCAAAGAATTCCAAAATGAAGTACAACTTCTTCAGATTCGACACGTGAAAAATGTTGTGAACTGCACCGAGTTCTGCTGGTAAGTTCAGTTTGTAGGCCACCCTGCCTATTTTCTCAACGATTTCGAAAGGTCCAACGTATCGTGGGTTAAGTTTGCCGCGTCTACCAAAACGAACCACACCCTTCCAAGGTGAAACTTTGAGTAGTACCCGCTCCCCAACCTGGAGCTCAAGTGGTTTCCTGCCCTTATCGGCGTAGACTTTCTGACGGTCACGAGCTGCCGCCATGAGTTTTCGTATTTGAGCGATTTGTTCGGTTGTGTCTACTACATGTTCTGGACCAGTGATCTGACTATCCCCCACCTCTGCCCAAAAAAGAGGTGACCGGAATTTACGTCCGTACAATGCCTCAAACGGAGCAGCCTTAATGCTGGTGTGGTAGCTGTTATTGTACGAGAATTCCACAAGTGGCAGATGCTTTTCCCAGCGGTTGCCAAAGTTGATTACACATGCACGAAGCATGTCTTCTAAGGTTTGAATAGTGCGCTCGGACTGCCCGTCCGTCTGAGGGTGATACGCTGTGCTCATGTCTAATCGTGAGCCAAAAGATCTGTGCATTGCTTGCCACAGCTCCGAAGTAAAACGTGTATCTCGATCTGAGATAATAGAGGTGGGCACCCCGTGCCTCGAAACAACTTCCTTAAGCTATATTTCTGCAAGAGTGGAGAACTTATCCGTCTCCTTGATAGCCAAGAAGTGTGCAGATTTTGTAAGTCGATCCACGATCACCCAAATAGTATCGTTTCCGCGCTGGGATCTAGGTAGGCCAGTGACAAAATCCATGGAAATTTGCTCCCATTTCCATTGAGGTATCTCTGGTTGTTGGAGTAGGCCTGAGGGTTTCTGGTATTCAGACTTGACTCTCGCACAAGTCAGACACTTGCTGACGTAAGTTGCTATGTGGGCCTTCATGCTAGGCCACCAGTACGTAGTTTTGATATCATGATACATCTTATCTGATCCAGGGTGTACTGAGTAGCGAGACTTGTGTGCTTCATCCATCACAAGCTCTCGTAGGTTGCCATAGAGTGGGACCCAAACGCGTCCCGTTACGTAGTAAGCACCGTCTTCCTTCTGTTCTAAGCGTTGCCTTGATCTGCGTAGGGCTTCAGCCCTGACGTTTTCTGGTTTCAGTGCTTCTATCTGAGCAGCTCGTATCTGGGAAGGAAGACTAGAATGGATCGTGAGTTGTAGAGCTCGCACGCGCTTAGGCGCAGTGTCCTTTCGACTGAGGGCATCAGCCACAACATTGGCCTTGCCCGGGTGATACCTGATTGAGCACTCGTAGTCATTCAGCAGCTCGACCCATCGTCGTTGTCGCATATTCAGTTCCTTCTGCTTGAAGATATGTTCGAGGCTCCTGTGGTCGGTGTAGATTGCGCACTTGGTACCGTACAAGTAGTGTCGCCATAACTTAAGAGCAAAAACGACAGCTCCCAGCTCTAAGTCATGCGTAGTGTAGTTCTTTTCATGAACTTTAAGTTGGCGTGAGGCGTAGGCTATAACCTTATCACGTTGCATTAATACACAACCAAGACCCTGAATCGATGCATCGCAGTAGACCACGAAGTCGTCTGTGCCTTCTGGCAATGAGAGGATAGGTGCACTGCAAAGTCTATCCTTTAAGTGCTGAAATGCTGATTCCTGTGCATTTCCCCAGCGATAAACCATGCCCTTCTGCGTCAGTGAGGTGAGAGGCTGAGCGATCTTAGAAAAATCCTTAATGAACCTCCTGTAATAACCTGCCAATCCCAAGAATTGGCGAATTTCCTTTGGTGTACGAGGTGCAGGCCAGTTCTTAATCGAGTCTACCTTGGATGGGTCAACGTGAATCCCATCCTTGTTCACCACGTGGCCTAGGAAATGGACTTCTCGAAGCCAAAAGTCACATTTCGAGAACTTTGCGTAAAGCTGTTCGGTTCGAAGGAGTTCCAGAATAAGTCGTAGATGATGCTCGTGTTCCTCCTGACTCTTAGAATAGATCAGGATGTCATCGATGAAAACTATAACGAACTTGTCCAGGTAAGGCTTGCACACTCGATTCATCAAGTCCATGAAAACCGCAGGTGCGTTTGTCAGCCCAAAATGCATGACCAAAAACTCATAGTGCCCATAGCGAGTTCTAAAAGCTGTTTTGGAGACGTCCTCCTCTCGGACTCTCAGCTGGTGATAACCCGATCTCAAATCGATCTTCGAATAGTAGCTCGACCCTTGCAGCTGGTCGAACAAGTCGTCAATACGCGGTAGAGGATAACGGTTCTTCACCGTCACCTTGTTGAGTTCCCGGTAGTCGATGCACATTCTGAAAGTACCGTCCTTCTTCTTTACAAATAGTACTGGAGCTCCCCAGGGCGATGAGCTAGGACGAATGAAACCCTTATCCAAGAGTTCTTGTAGTTGCGTAGATTGTTCTTCCAACTCTGATGGAGCTAAACGATAAGGTGCACGAGCTATAGGCGCAGCTCCAGGAGCTAGTTCAATCTGAAACTCGACTTGGCGATGAGGCGGAAGACCAGGTAATTCCTCAGGAAATACCTCCGGATAGTCGCGTACAACTGGAAAATCTTCTATCTTCTTCTCTTTCTCCGAGGTGTCAGTTACAAGAGCCAAAATGGCAGTGTGGCCCTTTCGCAAGCACTTCTGGGCCTTAAGGAGAGAGATGACGTTCTCAACGGCACTCCTCTTGTCGCCACGAATCATAAGAGGTTCATTACCGGAACCCGGAATACGAACAACCTTCTCGTTGCAAAGAATCTCTGCTCGGTGTTGGGATAACCACTCCATCCCAATGACAACGTCGAAACTACCCAAGACAATAGGAATGAGGTCGATAGAGAAGGTCTGGTCAGCGAGAATAAGTTTACAACCCTTGACTACGTGTGTGGCTTCTAAACTCTTACCATTTGCTAGCTCTACAGTGTGCTTGTTGTTCAAAGGTGTTGGAATACGCTTAAGCATTCGACTAACTTCTAGTGACATGTAGCTAGTATCGGCACCCGAATCAAATAATACTGAAACATAAAAGTCGTCGAGAAGGAACTTACCCGCCACAACATTGGGGTCGTTCCTCGCTTCGCCTTGGCCAATCACGAACGCCCGCCCCCTGGCTCCATTGTTGTTGTTGTTCCCATTGTTACCATTCCCCTGATTGTTGTTATTGTTGTTGTTGTTGTTGTTGTTCTGGTTCCTGTTCAGTTGGGGACAATCTCTCTTGAAGTGGCCCTCAGCTCCACACTGAAAGCACCCTTTGTTATCACCCTGCTGCGGCTGTTGGCGCTGGTTCTGTTGAGCTGGCTGGCGATTCTGATTGGCGGGGTATAAGCTCTTGCAATCCTTTGCAGCGTGACCAGGCTTGTTGCACCGATGACAGTTGCCCCTGGTGCATGGCCCGCTGTGGTGCAGGCTGCAGCGATTGCATTTGGGGTGATTCCCTTTGTACCCACCATGACTTTGACCACCAGATGATTGCTGACTAGGACTCTTGTAGTCATCAGTCTTTCTCTGCTGAGACTGGGACTGAACAGAAGTCGACCCCTTACTTGAAGTTCCATCCCATTTCCGTTTGTTGTCACTAGAGGTACCAGAAGTAGTTGCAGCACCTATGCGCTTTGGTAACTTGTTCTGCTCCACCGCCTGATCAGTAAGATGGTGAGCCAACTGAACAACCTGCTGGATAGTAGCGAGGTTTGCTGAAGTCACATGGCTTTGGATTTCTGGCACCAAGCCCTTGAGAAAGAGTTCAATACGCTTAAATGGAGGGTCCACCATAGTAGGACACAGTAAGGCAAGCTCGTTCGACCTCTTGGTATACGCCTCAATTTCTGACCCCGTCATCTTGAGGTTGAAGAACTCGACTTCCAGCATATGGATGTCATCACGGCTGCAGTATTCCTCCTTGATCATCTCCTTAAAAGTTTCCCATGGGGTGGCGTTGGCAGCAACCAACCCTAGCATTTGAACCTGAGCGTTCCACCATGTGAGGGCTAAAGCCTCGAGAGTACCGGTAGCATACTTCACCCTGCGCGCCTCAGGGCATTCGCACATTTCGAAGACAGATTCTAGTTTCTCAAACCAGTGGAGGAGACCTACAGCTCCTTCAGTGCCGCTAAAAGTAGTTGGTCGGCAGTCCATGAAAGTTTTAAAAGTGCACACGGGTGGCTGAACGTGTTGACCTATTGTGGGTGAAAGAAAAGACAGAGTTTAACACAAAGGTTGGTTCACGAGAGTAGGATCTACAGATCCTAGAATGAGTTTGGACTACAGGATATACCTCCTGCATGTGCAGCTGCAAGTGCTGCGGCAACTCGTTCGTTAATCAGAGCCGTCAACTGGGCTTGTGTCAGGTTAACGCGTCCAGACATGATCTTCATATTAAGATGAACGTGAGTGAGAGGGGTTCGCGAAAAATGCGATGACAGAAGTGAGTAAACATACACGTGTTCAAGCAACAGTAGTTATACTAACCAAGCATACCATGAGCTATGTACTATGTAACTAACAAGTAGGCAATATATACACAGATCATATCACCTAGAGTGTCGAGCCTTGCATGTGGAGTGAAGCGTCGTTGTGGACCGTTGAGCACTGTACAGGTTATAGTCTGGTTTTAACAAAAACGTTTCTCCTTTATTAAAACCAAGTTCACTATAACCAATGGCTCTGATGCTAATCTGTCACACCCCCAAAACCCACCTGCGGAGTTCTACCGCTTGGAGGCGTGACTGACCAGGATCCAGCCACCAATCATATTGAACAAGCATATAAGTAGTTATAAAATCCAACCAATACAATTGGCGTTCAAACAAAATATAGTTTAAGTTGCAAGCGGAAGCATAAGTCTTAAAACTAAAACATAAGTTTAATTCTTCCAAGGTTTAACATGGCACAAAGCTGTCCATGTCCCACAACGGTCCTCCTCCATGCAATCTCCAGCTAAGTACCTATTGGCCTGCAAAGCATGTAGTAACGAGTCAACAACAAGTTGAGTGAGTTCACGGTTGGGTGTTCGTTTTAAGTTGTTTCGAAAACAGTTTCCTTTATCTGGCATCCTGCCGTGGGGGTTACCCCATAGTTAAAAACGTGACTTGTTTATTCCCGGTTGCTCTGGCAATCCAGCCGTGGGGGCTACCCCGTGTTAGTTATCTGGCATTTCGGCCGTGGGGGCTACCCCATGTATACACTAGACTCGTTACCATATCGACTGTTGACTGTAGTCATGTTTAAGTGCCCTGAAACTGTCAATGTCTATCATCATTGACGTGCCCCAGAACCATTAGTTCACGCCCGTCCTCTGCGGCACGGTGTGAGGTTTGTCAGACCTAAATAGCGCTATCTAACTAATGACCCGCTCGCCATTGGCCCGGCGATTAAGTCTTTATAAAAAGGAGGGACTTCGTGATAGAGTTTTGGTCTAGTACGAGTTATCTGTCCGTGAGGACGAGGAATTACATTCCTGAACCATTGCTGTCCTACCCAAGGAGGACGAGGAACCTACGTTCCTTAACCCCATTCCCAACCCAGGGAATCCCATGCTTTGTAGAGGGTGTGAACTCACCTTGGTTTGCTCGGCAGATACACGGAAAAGTCAATCAAGCAATATTGTGGTCACTCACGTCCTATCATAGTTGTATCATACAAATCAGGTTCGTATTCAAGCAGTACACGTATGTTTCTAGCACATTGCATTCAAGTATCATTCATGGCAGCCCATCAACATTCACGTTCAATCAGTAACGTATAAGGTCTATGCATTAGGCCCAAAAGTCCGGCCCAATCACCCAAGCCCGAAATCATGCAAGTCCAATTCAGCGTGCATATGAAGATGGTCTTGAGTCGAGACTGTGCGGTCTCTAGTCGAGACTGTGCGGTCTCGAGTTATAGCTTACAAGTTTCGAGTCGCAACTGATGAGGTCTCGGGTTATGCATGTGTTGGTCTCGAGTCGCAATCGGACTCGCAAGTAGGGTCTCGAGTCACGATGTTTGGGTGTTGATCAAGTGGGGTCTCGAGTCGAGACTATAGGTTCTCGACTCGCAACTAGTGTCGAAACCAGGGATCTCGAGTTGACATTTGGTGGCCTCGAGTCGAGACAGAAGGTCTCGGCTGGGGACATTTGCTGAATTTGACATTGTACTTGGCCAATGAGATTTCATGGTCATGATATTATGTACTACCCAGTAATATTGCACTAACATGTTCCCTTGTCTATTACTTACCAAAAATGGATCAAACATGGCAATTTCAAATGTTCATAACATATTCTTATCATCTTCAAGTTGTTCTTCATATATTCAAGTCATGTTCATGTTGATTATTCAAACTTGTTCATCATATTTCCGGGTTTTTAGCATTAATCCAAACATAATCATGAACAACAAATCAACACACTTGAACATACTCACCTAAAGGTTTCAAATCATCACATAACATCTCATAATTAACTCTACACTAATCCGATTAACATGGTACTACACATATGCAAGCCGGTTTTCATGAACATCAATAATCAATGGTTTGAATCGTATTTAGACACAAGATATCATGAGCTCATTATGTAACATATCCGAAATCAAAACATGTTATCCGATTATCAACATCATACAACTCCGATTCACAAAACATCATCAAGCATACAACTATATTAGTTCAATCATGTCATTCATACTATCATTTAACAACAAACATCATAAAGACACTAACCGGTTGATGGGTTTCAAAGGTGAGTATGAAGCTTCCAAACGGGTGTGTGTGTGTGTCGATCCGAGAGCTCCTAGTGTCACCGGTTTGATTCCGAGAAGAAGGAGAAGAGATGTGATGTTGAGACTTAGGGTTTAATGGTTTCTAGAGAGAGAGTAGGGGAGTATGTGTGTTGTCCAAAGATGATAGTGTTGGTTAGCAACAAGGATATATACTAGCTTCAAGTGGTGCACCCTAATGGGTTTTCGAATAGGCTAAAGGTGTGTGTGTGGCCCAATCCGGCCCAAATGTTACTGTTCACTCGAGACCGCATGGTCTCGAGTCGGGTCCTTGTTGTCTCGGTTCATATACATACACGCATACATATAATTACAACACATAAACGTAACACGTAATCACATAGGATGTTCACATATATCATTATGCCAATACGTCAACTAGTCACATAATGTTTCAAGTAGGTTACACTAAGATACACGAAAGGTTCTAAATTTCGAGTTGTCACAATTCAGGAATCTGATGTAACACTAGGCATCCGCAGAAGTACGAGGGATAGTCATGGACCTGATAGGTATTCACCTGATAGGTACGTCTTGATAATTGATCAAGAAGAGCCCTCAACCTACAAAGCTGCGATTTCAGGTAATGAATCTGAAAAATGGCTCGAAGCCATGGGCGTCGAGAAGCAATCCATGTATGACAACCAAGTCTGGGATTTGGTTGAATTTCCTCCCGAATGTCGGACTGTAGGAAGTAAATGGGTTTTCAAGTTGAAAACAGACATGGATAGAAACGTGCAAACCAATAAGGCTCGGTTGGTTGCTAAAGGTTTTACTTAGACTCAAGGAGTTGATTACGAGGAAACCTTCTCGCCAGTAGCCATGCTTAAGTCTATCAGGATTCTACTTGCCATAACTGCGTATTATGACTACGAGATATGGCAAATGGATGTCAAAACCGCGTTCCTAAATGGACACCTTACAGAAGATGTCTATATGGAGCAGCCTGAAGGTTTTGTAGATCCTAAGAATCCTGAGAAATTTTGCAAGTTAAATAAATCCATTTATGGATTGAAGCAAGCATCTCGAAGCTGGAATCTTTGTTTTGATCAGAAAATCAAACAGTTTGGTTTCATTAAAAACGAAGATGAGTCGTGTGTTTACAAGAAGGCTAGTGGGAGTTCTATTACTTTTCTAATCCTGTATGTAAATGGCATACTTCTCATTGGAAACAATATCCCGATGCTGCAGGACGTTAAATCATGGCTTGGTAAATGTTTCTCAACGAAGGATCTTGGAGAAGCTGCTTATATTCTAGGAATAAAAATTTATAGAGATAGATCTAAGCGGCTACTTGGACTTAGTCAAAGTACATATATTGATAAGGTCATTCGACGTTTTTCAATGCAAGATTCCAAGAAGGGTCTCTTGCCAATGGCAAGTGGAACCGTATTGAATAGTCATCAGTGTCCCAAATTGGACAAAGATAAAGAGGATATGAAAAAGGTTCCATATGCCTCTGCTATTGGTTCCATCATGTATGCCATGTTATGTACTAGACCGGACGTATCGTTTGCTCTGAGCTTGACTAGCAGATATCAACATAATCCTGGTAAAAGTCACTGGATTGCTGTGAAAAATATCCTAAAGTACTTAAAAAGAACTAAGGATATGTTTATGATATTTGGCAGTTTGGAAAAAGAGATGAAAGTAAACTGTTACACTGACGCAAGCTTCCAAACGGATCGTGATGATTCACGATCTCAGACAGGCTATGTTTTTACTTTAAATGGTGGTGCTATAACTTGCAAGTGTTCTAAGCAAAGCATGGTGGCCCAATCGTCCACTGAATCAGAATATATAGCGGCTTCAGAAGCCGCTAAGGAGGTTGTTTGGATGAAAAAGTTCATTGCTGATCTCGGAGTTATACCAAGCATACAGAAGGCTATCGAGATATTTTGCGACAATACAGGTGCAATTGCTCAGGCAAAGGAACCAAGGTCGCATCACAGCACGAAGCGTATTCTCAGAAAATTCCACTACATACGGGAAGTTTTGGAAAGAGGAGACATCGTAGTAGAGAAAATACGTACTGATCAGAATCTAGCGGACCCGTTTACTAAGCCTATGCCTCAAGTGAAACACGAGAAGCATGCAGATTGTATAGGTGTTAGATATGCTAGACAGTGGGTCAGATTTTGTAATTTAGTAATTTGGTGCATTTTGAACTGTAAACAGTATTTTTATGTTTATTTGAATTTAATGGTTGAATGTCTTTTAAACTATTATATCTGTGTTCAAATATTAGTACGTTAAGTATATATGAATATTGTATTCTAAAATGTCCGTAGTCTATCAGATTCGTGAGAACCAATCTGGTAAAAGACTATTGTGAATTAGATGGTTGATCTATAAAATGGATACTCAAAGTGTTGAGAACCATATTCAATAATATGATTAGTTGAATCATATTGGGCGTAACTCGTTTCAAAATGATTTTCATGGATCTTAGTCATAAGACATTTTGAATAGGTACGATCATTGTATCCTTAGACCTGTGGTGCATACTAGAACTAACCTAAATGAATGGTTGCTTTTTGATTCTATCTAACGCTGTACGTAACTGGCAGTAATAAGGATAGTTTTGGGAATGATCTGAAGTTTAGTGGGAGTTGTTTGTAGCCAAAGGGATCTGTGCTTCTATACTTAGAAGAGGGACACTCTGGCGCCTTTCGTTGATTTGAACTGGTGTTAAACGCGTGGCCACGCTTGAACTAGTAATAGCTTGATAAACCACTTCAAATCAGGAACGAAATTAGAAATGGTTGAATGATATATGAGAATGAATTGGATCCATGTCTCATGTTCAACAAGTGTTCAATACAGAGGGATAAATGAGTCGATAACCGGGGCTATAGTATTTTCATAACCAAAGAATTGATTAGTTCAAAGAATTAGTTGACATAAATTTGCCATACCTTGCCGGGGGCAATATGATGCAGCTAGGCACCCACTATTGTCTACATTGAAACTTAATCGGCCAATCGACCAAGTGGGAGATTGTTGGATATAATGTTCAATTGTCGATTAAAATTCAACGTTACCGTCAAGGTACGAACCAAAGAGTTACACTTTGGGCAACGAACATTTAACGGTGTTTTAATCGTTAATCACCGGATCACGAAATAATAAGCGTAATGAAAGAAACAGGTAATTATTTAGAATAATTACGGAGAGCCGGATTTAATATTATAATTAATTTGTTAATTATAATAAATTACATATATATATATATATATATTATTAATTATTAGATAATTAAAAGTAAAGAGATCATTGTTATAATTATAAGATAATTATGTGGAGTTGTGATTAGATTACAATTCTAATGTTGGTTTTAAATAAAAGATATACATATTATATCTTTAACTACTTCCTCTTTAATCTCATATGCATCCGTTATAGAGATGATGGATCTCTAATCTTGGGCCACTATCGTTGCAAATAAAAAGGGAACAGAAGTTCCATAGTTTTTTTTTTTTTTTTTTTTTGGAAAAAATCACAAAAATCAAGTTGTTACTTCTTGCATCAAAGGAAGCATAATCGGAGATCCTAGATTCCGGTAGCGAGTACAAGTGAACGTGATTTTCTCTTTGATTAGGCAAAAAGGTAAGTAAACTTTTTGAACTTTATTTTTTTTTAGTTTAAAGGTTTTGTTTGAAATCGTTTCAGACGAACAAATATGATTTCGTGGTCAACGATCATCTAGCGAGATCGTTCGTTGAACCAAGGTGTCTTTCTTGGATGTCACGATTATTTAATTTTATTATAACCTATTTTGATTGTAATGAGATCACTGGTGGAAACGGTTTAGAACTGAACCTCGTGTACATGTTTTACGCTGCGTTCAGTTTGTTTGACAAATTGACTAAAAATTATTTTCTAAAAGTTACACGAAAATTCCAACAAAAATACCCATTGACTTCATTTTCGTAGTGTAAAAATATCCAACTTCGTTTCCGTTACATAAAGGATACCCCGAGCCTAAAAAAAAGTTAGAGTTCCGCGACTGAGTTCAATGGATTCGTCAATCAAGGGTCGGACAAGGGAGGAGTGAGATTAGTCCATGGGTTCCGCATTCAAAGCTTGACTGAAAAAAGTCATGTTACAAAGGAGGAGGAGGTGTTACATAAGATTTGTCCTTGTATTCGTTATTATGGTGGGGGCAATGTGTGGAAGATGTAGGATATTTGGCTTGCAATTGCAATTCAACGAAACCGAGAATAGGAGTCAAAGAGATGGTGAACCCAAACAAAGAAGGGTGGGTTCGTTCGTGTCTTCAAAGAAAAAGACGTGGAACAAAAAATATTTTATTTTGAGGGGATAATAATCATTCTCTTGAATATAAGTAATATTTCCGTCATTATATGTGAGAATCATTCTCGACTGAACAACGAAATACAGATATGCCTTTTTTTTTTCTTTTAACAAAACCCAATCATGGTGTAATCAACTTTTTATAAATTAACTGGTAGTATTAAGCAGCCCATGTTATGGGATGCTCATTAACACTAAATTTGCGGCGTGTTAATACGAATAATTTAGACCAAAACGTAAAACATAGAAAAAAATAACTAAGTTGATAAAGGACCCGTGCGTTGCGACGATCATGTCAAACGAGAAAAAATAGACGACGTAAAAACGTTGAACCACACACACGTTGCGCCGTGTTAACTCGCAAAATTTAGAAACGAAACGTAAAACGAAAAATTTGTATAAGATGAAAAGTATAGGAGACCAAAGTTGAAAGTAAAAAAATTGTAAGATTAAATTACAAAAAAATGAAAGTTTAGGTGTTACAAGTAAAAAAATTACTTTTGGATTAAAAGTAAAACTAGTAATAAGGCCACATGCGTTGCAGCGCGGGTACATCGCAAACATCAAATAGATTAACGCAAGCGTTATGTAATGTGTCAACCATATAAAAACGTGTATTTTGACGTATCCGATATAATCAATGTAACTTATATAAGCATTTAAATCAGATAACAAAATCCAAACCGGGTTGGTTCATTTAGTGAGGTTTCACCTAATTACTACAGAACCCTTACATTTTCATTAAGACTTAGTGGCATGAATACGCATAATGACTCGTATGTCAAATCATAAACCAACTAAATACGTACATAAAAATAAACACGAAAACATATTATATTTGACCATGTTCATTAACATGAATTTATATTGACATGTACATATAAAATGAGCATGTGAGAAAATAAAGTGTTTACATCAAAACGTATGCATGTGAGAAAATAAAGTGTTTACATCAAAACGTATAACAACCTAAAACATATATAAAAATAGGCATGAAAACGTATTATATTAGACCCGATTCATTTTTAGGAAAACTTTAGGTCGAAACTTAAATGTGTACTGTAATCCAATGCCGATACATGAATATTGTCACGGCCACCGACCCAGTTTCCTGGTTCGGATGCCGCGGGACAGAAAACCCGTTGTATTTAGTTTTGGCACGTAATTTTTAACAGGATCTTTTAAAACTGAAAACACCCGATTATTTTATTTCAAGTTTCGGGATAAACCCCGTAATTTACAATAAAGGAATTTTACTAGGAAATTCCCCGGTTACAAAAACATGTTTATTTATTTACTGAGCCACTTTATCCAAGCTGGTAGTGCTACGCGGCACTTTTCCCTGGTTCACAGTAAATCACTTGAAACATGTTTAAAAAGATTTTATTAGCGGGGAAATACTGGCGAGTCATTCAATTTGCATAAAACGACACATTGTTATAAATTACAGTATTAAGAGCGATTACAATTGCCTCTATATTATAATTAGCTGGTTCAGTTGTCACTCGACCGGATTTATGACTGTGGTCATATCACTATTGGGTCCTTTCACCCAAAAGTGACGTGTATCACTATTTAGGTCCTTTCACCTAAAAGTGATTAAAACAGTAGTCATTGTGCACAATACCCCACTTACTGCCAGTAATTTAAGATAACAAAGACTTAGGGGGTGTTTGGGATTGCTTTTCCAAAATAGATTATGCGTTTTGAATAATCAGAATCAGATAATCAGCTGTAACAAAACGTGCTGCAGAAAGATAGTGTTTGGATTTGATTATGTTGTTTGATATCACAATAATCAGATAATCAACTATTGAGTGTTTGGCAAATATATATATTTTAAAAAATAAATAAGTGAAATGACAAAAAAAAAAGACATTAACCATCAAATCAAACAAACAATATCAAGAAGCCAATAACAACAAACTCCAGTTCAATCGCTACGCCATATGATTTTGGTGCAAGGTAAGTAAACAAATTATTCACTATTCTGCATTAGTACCGCAATTGCAACAGATAAACATTCAATTGGATTGCATAATATCTCTTGCAATTCTCTCTCTTACCGAACTCATATACATATCGTCTTGCCTACGACGTGTAGTTATGTCTTCTTGTGTTCCATTAATTCTGATGGATGTATCACCTTTCATCCTAATGTAGTTGGACGATAAGTTTCTTGTTGTGCTTTGTTAAATGCTTCATCAAAATGACCTTTCATCCTAATGTAGTTTTGAATTGCCATGGATGCTATCACAATGTCGACCTGTGTTTCATAAGAGTAATTAACATGCATATCTTTTAATATTGCCCACTCCAAATGTCCGTTCAATCATATTTCTTAAAGATGAGTGATAGTAGTTAAATGTCTCTTTTCGTCCTTTCGGAGCGCGTTGGGCAGCTGTTTGACCTCGACGAAAATCAGGTATATGAATATATGATAACGGACATCATTTCCTTTATATGGAGCAAGATAGCCTCTGGTATTTGGGTACCCGGCATCAACAACATAGTGCTTATCTGTATAAATTGAACTTGTACTTCAATGCAATGGGTTAAGTAAAAATATAGCATAAAACATATATAAAATAATACTAACCACCCGTTGGACGAGGAAATTTCACCTCTGGCTTACGTAATGCTTCTAAAAAAATTCTTGTGTCATGTGCAGTGCCTTCCCATCCCGTCCATGCAAATGTAAAACACATATTAAAATCACATGCTGCCATGATATTTTGAGTTGCATATCCTTTTCTACCAATATATTTTGCTTGTTCATGCTCTCGAACTGATGCCTTAACATGTGTCCCATCAATAGCACCAATGCAATCCTATAGATACAAAAACACTAATTACTAATTCACAATACTATAGATAAAGTATTAATTATGAAATTTGAAGTAAAAAAATAGAACACACCTTGAACATGGGGTAATACCAAGAGTTGTTTAAGAGTTGTGGAGGTACTTCATCGTTGTAGTTTGCTTTAGGCATGATGATGTCCCCGCTAAGCTTAAGCACCGCTCTTAAAACACGATGGAAATGTCTATGAATAGTTTCCCCTGAATGATTGAAAATTTCTTGAGCTAGTCTATTTCCACATCCGTGTGCTAATATCAACAAAAAAATACCAACAGACTCTTCAATAGATACATTACGTGTCTCCTTTAGGTTGTAGCGCATTCTAAGATCCAAACATAAGCTCTTGAAAACATCAACATGTAACCTGAAATCTTCATAACAACGTCTAGGATGCCCATTGAGTATTTCTTGAATAAAAATATTTCCGGTACGACAGGAAGTGCGACAAGGGATACGTGGGATATTCATCATATTATGTACTACCATCACCCCTTTGACGACTAAACCGCATAGTAGTAAAAACCGTTTCTCATCATCTAACCAGTCTTCCTCATTCGAGTCATTGTTCTCATCTTCACTATCGGAATTCACATATTTACCATGGTTTGGTATCTCCATCCTATTGAAGTACATAATAAAAAGACATAAATAGTCAAAATAATTCAAAATGAAACATAGCTGAAACATAGTATCGGAAGTTCTTGTAAAAAACACAATGTCATTTATTCAAACAAGGCACACATAGAAATGTCTACAAACTAACATCCAAAGAGCAAAGAATAATATCAATTAAATAAAAAGATAACACGCTATCACTCGTCTATAAGTGAGTAGAGAAAGCTAATCTTGTCGATGGTAGTTGGCGGGTACATAAAGCTTTCCCTTGCCTCTTTTTTCATGAAGATTCGTAGTGCCTTGTTATAATTTATCGAACTTGGCTCAAAACCCGGGAAGTTTGAAACAATATCCATACATTCTGATATAGTAGGTATATGATTACTAGGTGTGCTCCGTGATGATAGTGCTTCAATAACCGTGTCAAGTTTAACTTCAAGTGAGGAAGCTATTGTATTTTCCCCCTGCTTGAACGACCATGAGCATTGTTTTGTATTTTCCTTCTCTTGACCAAATTGCTTTCTGGAAATAATATTTTCCGCATCATCACCTAAATTCCCTTCATCGCTATCGGCCTTCCCTTCTACATCCATAACACCAATGTCGTCTGGAACATCACTTTGACTAATTTCATTTTGCAATTGATGAGGGGTTTTAGACTTGTCCCCAGTGGCAACACAGTCTCGAAACAATGGCCCGTAAAACTCTTGATACATCTCTAAATTTTTGTCCTTGAATTTTGCAAGTTCTGGATCCGCCTTTAAATTGAAGTAAACAAAAGTTAGTACAGTACCTAAACTATGATGAGATTGTGAAGAAACTACTTGATCAAACATTACCTGTATTTTTTCATCCCACCACTCACTCGTTGCGTTTATCGTCTTTTTCACAGGATCCCATCCAAGCCCAGATTCAATTCTCATCAAACGATCGTATAACTTCCAATCCCTCTTCATTGAATCCCAATGGTTTTTAAGTTATAGTTTGGTGTAATCTTTTCCTGTTCGAGGTTTTAGATTATTTTCTAGGTTCGTCCACCCAACCTTATTGAAGTGGCTCGCAGGTCTATTACCATTTTTTACTTCCTCGAGACACAACTCAACAAATATCATATGGGTACTAGAATCCCAAACAGTTTTTCGAGCACTAGCCTTGGTAGATGAAAGCTTACTTGTGGCATTTTCATGGTTCAAATCCATTCCCTGTTAGACGAAATCTAACAGTCAAATATAAGTCCATCCTCTAATATTGGAGGTATAAATCTAGCCTCTCTAATTCTTAAGTATTCAGATAAGAACCAATCTATCATCATATTAAGCTTAGGATCAAGACTAAATAGGTAGGTTTGTGCAAACTGTATATAGAAAAATTGCCATACGAAACTATAATAATTCAAATGGCAGACTCTTTAAAGGAATTTTCCCATAATTATATAGATTTAAATTTCAACTACCCATACAGATCAAATAAACAACGTCTGATCTTATCCATTTATGTATTACATAAACAACCTTAACAGATAACTCACAGGGTCACACCATATTCCAATCACAAATAACCCTAACTAATTAACACAAACTGGATAACTATTAACTAACTTCATTAGGCTCCATTTCAGGTAAGAAAACTGGGACATTGTTAAACCAGATCTGTAAATTAAAATTCAGTTAATTGGTACATGGAATATGAATGATGTCATAAGTCAACTGGCCCTATTCATACAATAACTATACATGTTTTAAGTCTTCTTTTTCTATTAAATAGTAATTTTAAATAAGGATATTAGGTGACACCACTTTTAAAACGTGAATGATGAACATGGGTAGTTGGGTGGTAGCTCAAACGAGCCGAGCTTTAACGAGCCCGAGCTCGAGCCTGAAATACAAAGCTTGTTTAGGCTCGCGAGCCTAAACGAGCCCAAACAAAAATTTATTTATTTTATAATTAAAATAATAATAATGATGATAACATTGGCGAACCGAGCTCGAGCCGAGCTTTGGCTCGTTTAAGCGATACTGAAGCGAGCTCGAGCTGAGTTTTTAGCTCGTATGAGGTTGTTCTTAAAATAACTCGAGCCGAGCTCGAGCTTTGGGTTTTACTCGCGAGCCGAGCTCCTCAAATAAGTAGGCTCGAGCCAATCTTATGTGCTGTAAATATGACAATTCCTCATTTGTACACTTATCTAAAAATGCAAAGAAAGCTTCTTATCTTTATAGTGTCTTTACCAATCTTAACTTATAAGCCCATCCCCACCACCTAACACCACCTGTATAAGTGGTGGGTCACTACCATAAGCCTTAAGTTTTACATTCTGATAAAAGTAAAATCCCCACCTCATAATGGATCACAGTGTATTGATGCAGAAAACTTTAAGTACTCTATACATGAATACTTTTTAACAAAAAAAAATTAATATTAAAAAAGTTAAAAAAACAATTAAAACAATATAACAAGACAGGAATAAGAAAAACAGATAACATTTTGCCCAAACTCGTTGTTTGTTTCCACCACCTCCGCCCACCCATTATAAATCGATGATACCCAACCAAAGTCACTCCCTCATAGATCCAGTAATTCCTTGTTAAAAAAACAGCCCATACCTATCATTATTATACACATCTTTAGCACTTCTTAAAAAAATTCTTAGTTTTACTCCAACTATAAACCACCAGACCAATTTGTTTGCACTGTCTTTCCAGCATTGACTTTTAAAGTTCTGCCTTTGACCCTAATTATGACTTCAACCTATGCATTTAAACTTCCAGCCAAATTCCATTTTTATTTCCTCAAACTTTAGCAACTACAAACCCCTTCCATATCTCAACCAGAACCTCATATTTTTATCAGACCATCTCTTCTGTTTTAACCAATGACCAACATTATCAATCTGTTTCCATTGTCCTATATATTGTTGCTACGTAACAAACACAATCCTGCTACTAATTGAGTCCCAACTTTTAATCTCCTAAATCACTAATAAACAACACCTAACTACTATTATACGTAACATTAGCAATGCTGGTTGATCAATTGACCCATCGTCAAGTGAGTTATCAGAATATAATCTCCTAAATCACTAATAAACAACACCTAACTACTAAAAAAGGGTAAAACTGAAATCTTATAAACCAAATCATATAATCGAACAGAGACTTACTTAGGGTTGAAATTGAGCAAATACACCTCCGTAAAGTTGCAAATCAAATCGATACTTGCGATGACTGTGAATAAAACGAACAACTGATTAGACATTTACGCAATTGATGTGGCGTATAGAAGAAGAAATCGAAAAGGGAGACGATGAGATGTACCGGATTCAGATGTGGAAACTAGAAAGATGCGAGAGAGATGATTTGAATGATGAGCGGCGGACATCAATTGTATTTTGCTCTTCTTCTCCGGGAGTTCAAGGGCAAGAGTGCATATGGCGGAAAATTTTCAGAGGTAGTTATGGGGAGATAAAATAAGATGGAAAATCCCGTTTTCCTGCAGTAGGGGGTGACCTACTTTTGGATTATCACGTTTTGATGTCTACAAAACGCAGAAAATCAGTTTTTAATAATTTTTTACCAAACACTCAAAATAGATTTTTTGCGATTTCAAAACACAATAATCAAAAAATCAGTTTGAAAAAGCAATCCCAAACACCCCCTTAATCCCTGTAACATATAACTGGAAAACATTTAGGTATTGTAAAACACTTTTGATAAAAAGAGAATGACTCACATTGCAAGTTTAATTGGACAGAGTTTTGCCTACTGATTTAGCCTCGTAACCTAGTTAAATAACAATGCACACGAAACTAGGTTAGTAACTTAATACAGCATTTACGATAAGCTCACGAAAACAAAACCCTCACGACGAATGACAAAGTATAGCCCGAATTCGGGCATCACTTAAACATCCATCGGATCGGTTTCAATCGATCGGACATTGTATCATAGCAGTGATCGAGTTATTACCCCATAATCGTAGCAGCGTCTCGACCCTTAAACACTCGATTTAAGCAGAAATTTAACGTTTTGGAAAGTGAAATTCGAACACAGAAGAAAGGCCATGCAACGTTCAATTTATAGCTACAATTTGAGTCTCTCGCGGCCCGCGTAAACTCGAGGGGGGATCCTACGCGGCCCGCGAGGGCCACCCTAGCTACGGCTAGGGCTTCCGTGTCACACCCTAGGTCTGCCACGTGGCCTAAAGCTTATCCGGAGAACTATCAAGCTGTCGCGCCCCACGTAAGCTTCCCTTAAGTCTTACGCGGCCTGCGACAAAATAAAAAAAAATTGAATTTCTTGATTTTTCACAAGGATTAGTGTAACACCCCGAAAACGGGTTTGGTAATCAAACTTTGTTAATGCTAAAAGACGGGTAAAGTACCGTTAGCAGTAAAAATAACCCGGTAAATAATTGGATTTAAATAAGAAATCCTAATAATTAAATACGAGCGAATCAAAGAACTAAGGAATCTAGTTTATAAGAGCCCGAGTCAACGGGACTTAAAATAAAACGGGTTTTTAACTCCCGAAACCCACTAAGTTAACTAGGTAAAAATTAACCTAGTTAGTAATGGGTAATTAAATAATAAACTATGAGTTATAGTTTCATTTATGAATCTCTAAACTTGAGGGACTATACATGGGCAAATGTAATGAAGTTTAATAAAAAAAAACACAAACCACACATACGTATGTGGTGTCTGCGATTTCATCAGAGCCACAAGGAGCTCTCAAAACTCAACCCTAAACTTCAAGAAATTCACCAAATTGAAGGGTGAATCAGAGCCAAATCGTATGCATGAACACATAAAAACAATCACCAAGCTTATGGGATCATAAGGTATGTCGAATTTCAGTATTTTGTTCCATCGCAGATTCTTGATGAACCCTAGAAGTTCGAAAATTGATCTTGAATGATGGTTATTTGGGTGAAAATAGGATGTTTGCATGATTTGAAATAAACCCTAGCTAATAAACTATGGGATTTGAGTGCATGTTAGTAAAACTCATGATCACTATCTAGGTGTTTAATGGGTTTTGTAGAAACATGATGAACACTAGAATCATGATTATCAAACTAGTGTTATTTGAACTCTATGAAGTTAATCTTGACATTTAACCATGAGTTAGACGATTATTTAGTAAAAAGATGTTGATATTGGCAAGATATGTAATCATGGAGTTTGATTGTTAATTTTATAAAAGTATGCTCACTAGGTGTTTGATAAAACGCCTAAGAGAAAGCTAAATATTGAAATTTAGAACGAAACGCGTATTTGAATAATATGGCTAGTTAAATGAAATATGAAACAAGAAGAGTTATAATCATCATGTTGATTTGAACTTAATGTTGTAAATCATGTGATTGAAAGTAGTTAGCTTTAATAAACTAAGTTAACTAATCTTGAAGTCGAATAGTAGCTTCGACATAGAGAATAAGTAAGGTGGAATGGTCGTGATTTTAAATGACTAGTCTAACCACCTTGTAAATGTTGGCAATAGTTTGACGCTTAACGAGCTAGGTGGAGGCTTGAGAAAGAAGCGGTTAAACGAATCAAGCGCGTGAAGAAAGGCGTAAACCGGATGAGAGGTAAGTGTAATTTTCGCACTTATTGTAACACCTGTGCCTTCACGGCCATCAAACAAATACCAAACCAATGAAATATTATATTTCATACTTGGGATTTGTAAAAATATGTGTATCCTTTGCACATATCAATTCTTGTTCAATTTCAAACTCTAAATCGCTTTCTGGAAGGTTATACGCGCACCGATGCGTAAATATAACCAGTTTAATGCAACAAACACTCCGGAATAGTGAAATAGGCTTAACATACCTTAAATAACCTTTACATAACTTCTATATAAGTTTTGGAAGGTTTGGTGTGGTGAAATCAAGTTTAATCGCTTACAGGGACTAAAGTTGACAAACTGCGAAAGTATGCCAATTTGAACTGTAACAGACCTTCCGGAGCATGAACATAAGTTAAACATGCCATAAATATCCTTCACATAGCTTAGAAATAGGCTTTGAGGTGTTCGGTATGCTAAAATAAACTTTTGTGTCATTCAGGGACTAAAAGTGTCAAAAAGTGCACAAGTTTGCATTTTCGCGCATAACTTACGTTCTGAATACATCCGGACATCCAAAAATTTATGTAAGCACTAAAATATTTTATTTTAGTGTTCGGCATAAGAAAAATCCATTCGTCGCGTCATTTGGTTCGTTTTTCGCGCTTATGCGCATTCCGTCGTAATTAAGCGAACATCGCGTTCGTACGGCTAAACGAACCGACATCTGAGATATTTTTGAACACATTTTAAGTTCCCTATACTTTAACTTCATTTTAGAGCTTTGAAATGGGGTTAACGGGCCTTGAACGTGTCAAAAATGGCCTTAAACACGTGCAGGGACCTAAACTGTCATTTCTGAAACATATGTGCAGATCAGAGGCCCCAAGCGGCCCGCATTGTGTTTGCCTAAATCTAAAGCGGGCCGCATTAGCCCTTCTGACCAGATTCAATGTTTGTTTTGCAACTTGCAACTGAATTGATTCGTGTCCACACGTTTCCTATCGTCTAGTCAGCGGATAAGAACAACATTTTAGCCACCACAACATTGTGACAAGTGTTCGGCTTGGATCGTGGCACGATATTCAAGAAACGATCCTAGCGGTTACCCGAAATCTATATATACCCCATGCCCCCCATTGCATAACTTACTAGAATTCTGATTTTAGAAACTCTAAGTTGAAACCATTGTTTCATACCTGAGATTCTTGAATCGGGATTAGCATTCGGGGACCCTGGGTAAGTATTCTTTCGTTCTTTTCCTTATTTTACTGCTTTTCGAGTCATAAAGTCAAACTTTGTTTGACTTTCAGCGTTGACCAGTAATGGTCAATGCGAAGTTCGTTTGAACTTCGCAACGTGAGTGTAATCACGTTGGTCATAGTCCTTTGGGACTATGCCCACTGATTACCACGTTGTCTAGAGTCGTAGGGTAGGCGATCTGATAAATCGCCTATACCTTCGAACTCGACCCATTTGGTCGATCATTAGGATCCGACCAAACACATTAGGTGACCATAGTAGGTAGGGAATAACCTTCCGAGGTTATACCCTATGGTCACATCGTTTAAGTAGTTGTATGATAGGTAGTTTATATGCCTTAGGTAAATTACCAGAATACCCTTTTCATGTATAATTGGTAATTAAGCATATGTAACCTAAACTTTTGTCACATAACTGATTATGTAACATGTTTAGGCATATAACACTTGTCATAGGACTAGTTAGACGGTCCGAACGCGTTTCACGCGCACGACGCGTTAAAGTAGCATATGTTACCTTAATGGGTCGCGATGGGTCGTAAGCAATTAGGTTAGGTTTCATTGTAGTATGTAGGCCTTGTTAAACCATATCATATGAGTTCCAATACTCATTTGGTTTACCAAGCCTCATCCTATCCGATCTCCCGATTTAGGTCCGGTTTATTTAAATAGTTTTAGATTGCCGATTGATTCCGTGCTCCCTCAAGCTTTGTTTGGGTGTTGTTCAAGACCTCCAAGCATTCTCAGGCGAGTACATTCTTCCCCTATTTTACTGTTTTCAATTGTTTTGGGGTGACTCATATGTGCTAAATGTTTTCGATGTCATAACGATGGTTTCAAAAACGATTAAGACGATTTATACAAAACTAATAACGATTTCATAAAGTGAACAAACTTGTTGGTTATGGTTACATAACCAAATGACATTCATTAGCAATGATCAAGCCGACCAGTATTAGGTTATGGTACCATAGGATCTGACAAATCCCGTTATTTACTACTCCCGTGGTTATGTGTGGGCAATGGTAGGTAGCGACTGAATCTGAAACATTAACTTACCCTATGGAGGTTTGTTAATGCGAAAACGAGAAGCTACGATTGATGAGTCACGAAGGTTTGGATGTTATTAGCGAGACGACCACATAAGTAGTTTCATGACCTAAAACGAATTAAACGATTAACGATTGGGTTTTCACACGATGTTTTAACGATTGGGTAACGATTGGGTTTTCATACGATGTTTTAACGATTGGGTAACGATTGGGTAACGATTGGGTTTTCACACGATGTTTTAACGATTGGGTAACGATTGGGTAAACGATTGGCTTCAAAGCGATATACGATATTAATTTGATTATACATATTACATGATTTACATTTGGGCATGAACATTACTTTGGTGGTTTGGTTTGATTAAGTGATTAAGTAACGATGCGTGTGTAATATGATACAAGCATGGTGGATACGCCGCTGGTACTTCCTATATATAAGTGTTTGTATGGTATTACATATTGTAGTGTTATTTGAATCATTTCAGCTCGAGACATAGAACATTTTATACAAGTAACGTACTTTTCACAAGACATTTATTTACAAACAACTTATCTTATACAAACTCATATTACATGGTTATTCATTTAATCATGCTTTATTTTCTTATTTATACATATCACCTGAACTTATCATTGTTTTTCCAAATAATTTACTAAAACAAATGTTTTTGAGTTAAGAGTCATGGCTACGAAGTTTTACAAATTATAACCCGCTTGATTTGAGTTGGTTAATTAAGTTGCAATATTATACTCTTTTCAAAACAAGGTTTTTAAATAAAGTATTGCAACATCTAAACTAGCCATGATTTCGACACTCCTACAAAACCTATGTACTCGCCAGCATTTCTTTGCTGACCTCGTTTTCACATATGTTTCAGGTATTGATTGAATGATATCGATTGATAAGATGCATGCTCACATAGGACTGGACAAGGCCTTAGTGACTAAATAACAATGATAGATTACGTTTAAATTGTGTATTTAGATTTCCAAACGATGTAATTATTCAATGATTAATAAAACGAAACACTTTTGATATCCATGGTTATGAAACATTAATTCTGTTGCAACACGCCCCGATGTTTCCGCCACGTTTTGTATGTTCCACGTGGTCGGGGTGTGACAGAAAAGATGGTATCAGAGCCAATGGTTATAGGGAATTAGGTTATTAGTAATGCTTTGACCTAGTCTATAACCTTCTTAGGACCCTAACGCGAGTTTACTTGCGTTTAGTTATAAAACAATACCGTCGCCTATCCTTAGGCGACAACCACAACAAGAACACAAATTTCAGAACCGCTTTGAAAACTAATCATCTGTTCTAGGATGATTGATTACTAGGTTTTGAACCCTCTATTGTAAGGTTTTGAACTCTCTGTTATATGGTTTTGAACCGATTTGAGTTTTCAAAACTTCGTCAAGGTTTTGAGTTTTAAATAATGTGAACACGTGCAAACTGGAAGGGTGAATGCCTGTATTCTGGGTTTTCTGTCTAGGCAAGCACTTCGTATACATCTCATCAGACGCGAGACCAGTTGTGCTTACCTGGGAATTCTTGGGATGAGTGTTCACTTATAGGCGAGCATGTCTTCGCGATACATTATTTTTGACCCATTTACTTTGATCAGTCACCGTCTCATTTGTTTGCCTTAGGTAACAAACAAATGATCACAATCTTCATGCGTAATCATTCTGTTTTGATTGTCCAATAACCTTTCACCTGTTTCTCCCTATGCCTTTCTTTTCCTTCAAGAATGTCTCTTCATCACGATGACGCCCAGATATCCAAGCAGACTGCCAAATTTACCCAACGAATAGGCGAAGTAGTCCTGAAGGCTGTTGAATTGGCTACTGCCATGTATCGTCTCCAGGATGAAGCCACACAAGGGTCACCAAGACAGGCAGGACCTAGTCAGATGACAGCACCATCAGCCAAGAAACAAATCGGGGAATCAAAGACCATGGATGAACGATCCCCTAAGGAGTCAAAGAAACGAAAGGCTTCTTAGAAGTTCGCTGTGGTCACTCACAATGGTCGAACCGTTCCCAACCAACCAACTCAACCCCCTACTAGGTGTGTATGGTTTTTCCTATGATACCTACATCAAGGAACTATGTACCTTACAAACTACTCTTGTGATTTCTCTCTCTCAAATGATTGCTCATGATTCCCTCGAAAATTTTAAGTACTCGTTTCACTCTAAGAAACAAAGTACAGAAAATTAAGTGACATTATGAGTAATCGTGCTTTTCGCACATCTGTGCCTTTAAATCCTTGGTTAGATAACTAAGGGTATTTTCAAATCTCATACCCATTACGTTTTGATTTGTTTCAACATACACAGTACCAGTATTTCAAAACAATCTTCATGATCTCAAAACATTTCATATAGTTTGAAAACAATTTTTCTAGATGCATTGTCTATGTTATTTCAAAAACATTGGCCATGTTATCAAAACCAACCTTTCTAATTTCAAAATATTTCATATAGTCTGAAGACAATATTAACACAATACATTTTCTCATCAAGTGCATGATTTCGAAAAGCATCATTCATGTTTTCCAAAAACCTTATACATAATTTCAAAAAAATTCATTCCGCATGATTTTAAAACATTTTTATAAATATATCTATCTAATACACGTACTTTATGATTTCAAAATATTATATATAAGGTTTCAAAAACATTTTTCTTAAAAGAACCCCATGCACAGTTTTCAAAAATATTTTCCTTGTACATTTACATAACCTTCAAATTCTGCTTCATATGTCGCCTTGACATATCTAGCATCTCAACTTCATAAGCATTTCAACTTCATGTTTTGACTTAAGCACATCCAGTGCAAGATTTCAAAACATCTTCAACTTCTAAAATTCATATGGGATCTTTTTATCTTTACAATTAGATCCTTGTGGATGATCATCATTCAAATCAGAGTCCTTAATTGGATTCTTTATGTACCTTAATTCGAACATTTCGGTTCCTAGAATCGAAATCGAATTTTCTTTTTGAATCTTTCTATCTTTATAGTTAGATTCTTGGAAATATTTAAAGTACCAAATGAAATCCACGGATTGGATTCCTAGTATGCTTTAAATACCCATGTCCAAAGATAACAAATTAAACGATTATACGATTAAACGATTATACGAATAAGCGATTATGCGACTATGTGGTTATGTGTTATGTGTTCTCCTCTATGTTTTTGTGTGATCCGATTTTCAAATCCTCATAGAATCTTTCATATCTTCATATGAGGGATTCATAGTAGGATTTTCAAAAAGGTACTACCTTAAATCCTTATGGGCTTCTACGTAGTAGTTAAGACCCTTGGGTTATATAGTACCATTCCATGATTCGATGATAGACCCTTTTGGTGGTCTAGTCAAAAAGATTGATTCGCAATCTGGTTAAAGAATGACATCTAGTGATGTAGATGGACAGACTCCTTGATAGTCTATTTAGATCATTTAATGATTTAATTAAAAGGACTCTATGGCGGTCTAGTCACACTCATCACAGGATTGTTCATTTGGTTTTCCCCTACACATTATAAAAATAGACTGTGTGAACTATGCAAGGAATTGTCTAATTATGGAAGCGTACATAATTATGAGATTCAGTGCACGGTAAACCCAGTAAGATTTATTATGTGTAAGAGCCGATAGTGACAACAATAACGAAATGAGAACGATGTAATGGAGGTACGGTGGACGCACCAATGACGCTTTATATACTTGTATATAAGTATCCCTCTTACATTGCAATTATGATGTTATTAAAGTTACTAGAAGTTCATAACCCTAATCAATATTGTTCGATCTTTTCAACTTCATATTTTAACTCTCACAAGTTTCCTCTAAATAAATTTCGGGACGAAATTTCCTAAAGTAGGGGAGACTGTAACACCTGTGCCTTCACGGCCATCAAACAAATACCAAACCAATGAAATATTATATTTCATACTTGGGATTTGTAAAAATATGTGTATCCTTTGCACATATCAATTCTTGTTCAATTTCAAACTCTAAATCGCTTTCTGGAAGGTTATACGCGCACCGATGCGTAAATATAACCAGTTTAATGCAACAAACACTTCGGAATAGTGAAATAGGCTTAACATACCTTAAATAACCTTTACATAACTTCTATATAAGTTTTGGAAGGTTTGGTGTGGTGAAATCAAGTTTAATCGCTTACAGGGACTAAAGTTGACAAACTGCGAAAGTATGCCAATTTGAACTGTAACAGACCTTCCGGAGCATGAACATAAGTTAAACATGCCATAAATATCCTTCACATAGCTTAGAAATAGGCTTTGAGGTGTTCGGTATGCTAAAATAAACTTTTGTGTCATTCAGGGACTAAAAGTGTCAAAAAGTGCACAAGTTTGCATTTTCGCGCATAACTTACGTTCTGAATACATCCGGACATCCAAAAATTTATGTAAGCACTAAAATATTTTATTTTAGTGTTCGGCATAAGAAAAATCCATTCGTCGCGTCATTTGGTTCGTTTTTCGCGCTTATGCGCATTCCGTCGTAATTAAGCGAACATCGCGTTCGTACGGCTAAACGAACCGACATCTGAGATATTTTTGAACACATTTTAAGTTCCCTATACTTTAACTTCATTTTAGAGCTTTGAAATGGGGTTAACGGGCCTTGAACGTGTCAAAAATGGCCTTAAACACGTGCAGGGACCTAAACTGTCATTTCTGAAACATATGTGCAGATCAGAGGCCCCAAGCGGCCCGCATTGTGTTTGCCTAAATCTAAAGCGGGCCGCATTAGCCCTTCTGACCAGATTCAATGTTTGTTTTGCAACTTGCAACTGAATTGATTCGTGTCCACACGTTTCCTATCGTCTAGTCAGCGGATAAGAACAACATTTTAGCCACCACAACATTGTGACAAGTGTTCGGCTTGGATCGTGGCACGATATTCAAGAAACGATCCTAGCGGTTACCCGAAATCTATATATACCCCATGCCCCCCATTGCATAACTTACTAGAATTCTGATTTTAGAAACTCTAAGTTGAAACCATTGTTTCATACCTGAGATTCTTGAATCGGGATTAGCATTCGGGGACCCTGGGTAAGTATTCTTTCGTTCTTTTCCTTATTTTACTGCTTTTCGAGTCAGAAAGTCAAACTTTGTTTGACTTTCAGCGTTGACCAGTAATGGTCAATGCGAAGTTCGTTTGAACTTCGCAACGTGAGTGTAATCACGTTGGTCATAGTCCTTTGGGACTATGCCCACTGATTACCACGTTGTCTAGAGTCGTAGGGTAGGCGATCTGATAAATCGCCTATACCTTCGAACTCGACCCATTTGGTCGATCATTAGGATCCGACCAAACACATTAGGTGACCATAGTAGGTAGGGAATAACCTTCCGAGGTTATACCCTATGGTCACATCGTTTAAGTAGTTGTATGATAGGTAGTTTATATGCCTTAGGTAAATTACCAGAATACCCTTTTCATGTATAATTGGTAATTAAGCATATGTAACCTAAACTTTTGTCACATAACTGATTATGTAACATGTTTAGGCATATAACACTTGTCATAGGACTAGTTAGACGGTCCGAACGCGTTTCACGCGCACGACGCGTTAAAGTAGCATATGTTACCTTAATGGGTCGCGATGGGTCGTAAGCAATTAGGTTAGGTTTCATTGTAGTATGTAGGCCTTGTTAAACCATATCATATGAGTTCCAATACTCATTTGGTTTACCAAGCCTCATCCTATCCGATCTCCCGATTTAGGTCCGGTTTATTTAAATAGTTTTAGATTGCCGATTGATTCCGTGCTCCCTCAAGCTTTGTTTGGGTGTTGTTCAAGACCTCCAAGCATTCTCAGGCGAGTACATTCTTCCCCTATTTTACTGTTTTCAATTGTTTTGGGGTGACTCATATGTGCTAAATGTTTTCGATGTCATAACGATGGTTTCAAAAACGATTAAGACGATTTATACAAAACTAATAACGATTTCATAAAGTGAACAAACTTGTTGGTTATGGTTACATAACCAAATGACATTCATTAGCAATGATCAAGCCGACCAGTATTAGGTTATGGTACCATAGGATCTGACAAATCCCGTTATTTACTACTCCCGTGGTTATGTGTGGGCAATGGTAGGTAGCGACTGAATCTGAAACATTAACTTACCCTATGGAGGTTTGTTAATGCGAAAACGAGAAGCTACGATTGATGAGTCACGAAGGTTTGGATGTTATTAGCGAGACGACCACATAAGTAGTTTCACGACCTAAAACGAATTAAACGATTAACGATTGGGTTTTTACACGATGTTTTAACGATTGGGTAACGATTGGGTTTTCATACGATGTTTTAACGATTGGGTAACGATTGGGTAACGATTGGGTTTTCACACGATGTTTTAACGATTGGGTAACGATTGGGTAAACGATTGGCTTCAAAGCGATATACGATATTAATTTGATTATACATATTACATGATTTACATTTGGGCATGAGCATTACTTTGGTGGTTTGGTTTGATTAAGTGATTAAGTAACGATGCGTGTGTAATATGATACAAGCATGGTGGATACGCCGCTGGTACTTCCTATATATAAGTGTTTGTATGGTATTACATATTGTAGTGTTATTTGAATCATTTCAGCTCGAGACATAGAACATTTTATACAAGTAACGTACTTTTCACAAGACATTTATTTACAAACAACTTATCTTATACAAACTCATATTACATGGTTATTCATTTAATCATGCTTTATTTTCTTATTTATACATATCACCTGAACTTATCATTGTTTTTCCAAATAATTTACTAAAACAAATGTTTTTGAGTTAAGAGTCATGGCTACGAAGTTTTACAAATTATAACCCGCTTGATTTGAGTTGGTTAATTAAGTTGCAATATTATACTCTTTTCAAAACAAGGTTTTTAAATAAAGTATTGCAACATCTAAACTAGCCATGATTTCGACACTCCTACAAAACCTATGTACTCGCCAGCATTTCTTTGCTGACCTCGTTTTCACATATGTTTCAGGTATTGATTGAATGATATCGATTGATAAGATGCATGCTCACATAGGACTGGACAAGGCCTTAGTGACTAAATAACAATGATAGATTACGTTTAAATTGTGTATTTAGATTTCCAAACGATGTAATTATTCAATGATTAATAAAACGAAACACTTTTGATATCCATGGTTATGAAACATTAATTCTGTTGCAACACGCCCCGATGTTTCCGCCACGTTTTGTATGTTCCACGTGGTCGGGGTGTGACACTTATGTAGATTACTCGTTTATTCTATACGAAATAATCGCGATAACGATAATATTGAAATATGGATTTTTGTTATGATTACTTTGTGGTGTAATCTAATGATGAGGAAAAATGGTGAAAATGGAAATTGGTCAAGAGTCGACTAATGTAATTCAGGTTAAAAGCGTGCCCATGGCGTAAGCCGAAATGGGTTGAATTAGTAAGAAAAGAGTTTAAGAGATAAAGGATTTGGTAATATAATCCGGGATGGGATGGATGTATGAATTGGACATCAAAAACCATGTTTTTGATTTAAATAGATAACGTTGGGTATATTGTCCAAATGGGTCAAATGGTGGTGATAGCACCATTTGACAATACCGACTAATGCGGTGGTCAAGTCTTATGTTAACAGGATCAATTGGCGAATCGGACAAATGCGTCGCCATAGATTGAGTGACAATTAAAGCAAGGTACAAAACCGGGTCTATTTGTTGTCCCGAGCCAGGTACGTATAAATATGATTATAGCTAACGTACAAATTTGGGCAAATAAGTAGTGAAGGTCCTTCATCATAAATGAAAGGTAAAATGGACCATTACGCCCTTGTAAGCTAAATTGAACAAATGGCCTTTAACGGTAGTTTGGAAATGAGTTTTATGCTTAATTAAATGCTTACAATAGGTACAAGAAGGAGAAAGATGTAGGACTTTGGTTAAACGACTCTATATGGGTCTTACCATAGAATAACAATCCGAGGAAATAAAACTCGGATTACATAGAACATTACATTAAATTCACCACACATATAGTTGTGGTGGAAGATTATTTGATAAATATTGTGGAAATAAGATGCTAGAAATAGACGAGTATGATGTATGCGGAAAAGTGCTTAAATACCCTTAACGGGTCAAAATAATCATTTAAGTATAAACGAGTTTAAGATTATACATAAACTTGTGAATTGAACCTAATATGATAGACAACATTGAAATTATAAGGTTCATGTGAAATCGGGATCAAACAATCATGTTTGTTTGATAAAATGCATAAACGGGTTAAAATTCGGTAAAAAGGTGATGAGTCGAAGGCTTAAAAGTCTAAAAATTTACTTTGTTGGATGTTGGGTTTTAACTCCATAAGATGGAGGATTAAATTACGGACGCGTAGGAAAAAGAATCGGGTAAAACGGATCAATAACGAAGAAGTTATGGCCATTTCCGTAAAAACTGGCATAGCTGAACTGAGCTGCAGACCTGCTGGAAAACGGTCTCCATCGCGTGGCGCGAGGGAGCAACTGGGTTCCTTCGCGTGGCGCGAAAAACCCTGTTTTGGCGAAATTTTTTTATTTTAATCAGTTTCGCTTCCCGGGCTCGTTTAAATACGTTTTAAGTTACGTATGACTAATCCAACTCATGTTTTATGAGTTTCAGGTATAATTTTAGCACCAGAGGACGATCAAGCACAATGAAGAACCGAACACGATCAAGAAATAAGTTTCCGCACTTTGTATCGTTGTTAGGTAAAATGACGAACTCACCCATAATATGTTGTATAGTTTTTAATTCTGTAAATAAACTTTAATGAACCCGTATTTTCAATGTATTTGAAATCATAATTACTCGTTTGTTTTCGTAAATTATACGAAAACCTTTAAATAATAATAAGGGTGTTACAATTAGGGTCTTGGGGGTTCGGGTTTCTACTTACGGAGTGTTGTGGGATATTTTTGCAGGTCCTTACATCCTCCCCACCTTATTTAAAATCTCGTCCTCGAGATTTACTGAAATAAGTAAGGGTACTTCCGCTTCATTTCCGATTCTAGTTCCCATGTATACTCAGGTCCTCTTTTTGAATTCCACTTTACTTTGACTAGCACCAGTCTCTTGTGCTTCAGGAGTTTGACCTTTTTGTCTTCTATTTGGAGAGGTTTTTCCACAAATTTCAACTTTTCATTTACCTCTATATCTTGAAAAGGTACTACCATGGATTCGTCAGATAAACATTTCTTGAGATTAGATACATGAAACACGTCATGTACTCCAGTTAGCTCTTCTGGTAGTTGCAAGCGATAGGCAACTGTTCCTATCCGCTGGATCACTAGGAATGGTCCTATGTACCTTGGACTTAACTTTCCTTGATTTGAGTTATCTTGTCGGTGGTTTCCTGTACAATCTCGGGACCTGATAACTGACTTTCTCCTATTTCTGCCCAGCAAACTGGAGTTCGGCACTTTCGTCCATACAGTGCTTCGAATGGGGCAACCTCGATGCTTGCATGATAACTATTGTTATAGGAGAATTCGATTAAGGTAGGTGGTCATCCCAGTTTCTACCAAAATCTATTACACATGCCCTGAGCATGTTTTCCAGGGTTTGGATCGTCCTTTCACTTTGTCCGTCTGTTTGGGGATGGTATGCAGTACTTAAATTCAAGCGTGTCCCCATAGCTTCTTGGAAACTCGTCCAGAAATGCGAAGTGAAGCGACTATCCTTATCCGACACAATGGAGAGCGGAACTCCATGTAAGGATACTACCTCGTCTACGTATAACTTTGCTAATCTTTCCATGCTAAAGGTTTCCTTCATTGGTAGGAAATGAGTTGATTTGGTTAATCGATCTACAATCACCCAGATTGCATCGTTACCTTTCCTGGTCTTGGTTAACTTGGTAACAAAGTCCATTGTTATTAGTTCCCATTTCCATATAGGCATTTCTAATTGTTGAAGTAAACCTGAAGGTTTCTGGTGTTCTGCCTTAACTTGCGAACAAGTTAGACATTTAGATACATATCTAGCTATGTCTTTTTTCATTCCTATTTAACCAGAAGTGACTTCTTAAATCTTGGTACATCTTATTATAACCAGGGTGCATGGTATATCTAGATTTATGGGCTTCCTCTAAAATTTTATTTCTTAAATCTCCTTGCTTAGGTATCCAAATCCTTTTCTTATGGAATCTCCAAATTCCATCAGTCCCTTGCTCTAATTCCTTTATCCGTCCTTTCATTCCTTCAGCATTATCCTTGATTGCTGTTTCTTGAACATTCTTTAGTTGTTCCATTAAATCTAATTGGAGATTTAATCTAAGAGCACGGACTCATCTTTGTTTTTCATGATACTTACGACTTAAGGCATCTGTTACTACATTTGCCTTTCCTTCGTGGTATTGAATATCACAGTCGTAGTCACTTAGAATTTCCATCCATCTCCTTTGCCTCATGTTTAATTCTTTTTGCCCAAATATGTACCTTAAACTTTTATGATCTGTATAGATAGTAAGCTTACTTCCGTACAGATAATGTCTCCAAATTTTAAGGGCAAAAATTATTGCTCCTAATTTTAAGTCATGAGTCGTATAATTTTCCTCGTGCTTCTTCAACTGCCTTGATGCATACGCAATTACCTTTTTGCGTTGCAATAGCACACATCCTAATCCCAACTTAGAAGCATCGCAGAAGACTTCAAAATCTTCAGTTCCGTCAGGCAAGGCTAAAATTGGGGCATTTGTTAATTTTTGCTTTAAGATCCTAAAGGCCTCTTCTTGCTTAGGTCCCCATTAAAACTTAACAGTTTTACAGGTTAGCTTAGTTAAGGGAACAGCTATCTTAGAGAAATCTCGTATGAAGCGCCTATAATATCCAGCTAACCCTAGGAAACTTCTAACTTCAGTAGCTGATTGTGGGACCTTCCAATTTATGATTGCTTCTATCTTGGAGGGATCTACGTGAATGCCTTCGTGATTCACCATGTGTCCTAAAAATTGCACTTCTTGTAGCCAAAATTCACATTTCGAGAATTTGGCATAAAGCTTTTCCTTTATTAACAGGGTTAAGAGTGCATGTAGGTGCTCATAGTGCTCGTCCTGACTCTTGGAATAAATAAGTATATCGTCGATAAAGACAATTACGAATTTATCCAAATATGGTTTACAGATCCTATTCATCATGTCCATAAATGTTGCAGGAGCATTAGTGAGTCCAAATGGCATGACTGTAAACTCATAGTGACCATACCTAGTCCTGAAAGCAGTTTTAGGTATGTCTTCTTCCTGTACCTTCAACTGATGATATCCGGAGCGCAAATCTATCTTGGAGAAATATCTAGCTCCCTGAAGTTGATCGAAAAGACCATCAATCCTAGTTAATGGGTATCGATTCTTAACTGTAACCTTATTCAATTCCCTATAATCGATACACATTCGCATTGAACCATCTTTCTTTTTCACAAACAACACTGGGGCTCCCCAAGGGGATGAACTAGGTTGTATGAATCTTTTGCCTAGCAATTCATCTAACTGCTTTTTCAATTCTAACATTTCGGTGGGTGCTAACCGATAGGGTGCCTTAGCTATTGGTGTAGTTCCAGGAATTAGATGAATTCTAAACTCTACATCCCTATCTGGTGGTAATCCTAGTAGCTCTTCTGGGAATACATCCGGGTATTATGATACTACAGGAATTTCCTTAAGTTCCTTACCTTTAGTGTTAATGATTACCGAAATCATATACACTATTCCTTGTTTTCATTCATAACTAGCAACTTTCATTACTGAAATGAACTTCAATGGTTTACGGGGCTTATCTCCTGAAATCAAAATTACTTCTCCTGTGGGTGTATGAATTTCTATGGAATTCTTATCACAGAGGATTCGAGCATGGTTGGCTACTAACTAATCCATTCCTAGCACAATATCAAATCCAACTAAATTCATAGGCAGCAGGTTTGCAGAAAATTTGTGGCCTGTAAGTTCTATCTTTCCATCTTGAAGAACCTTATCTATTTTAATAGAATTACCATCTGTTGTTTCTACCGTATAAATCTGCCTAAGTTTGGTTAAAGGTTGCTTAAGAGCTTGGCATAATGAAGTATTTATAAAACTTTGGTTTGCACCAGAGTCAAATAATACTTTTGCATAAACGTTATGCACAAGAAACGTACCAGCTATCACATCCAGAATCAGATCGGCTTCCTATGTAGTCAGCTGGAAAGCTCTTACATTCTTTTTATTAGTTCCTTCAGCTGCTTTTGCCTTGTTGTCCGCTGGCTTGACCAGTTTAGGGCATTCAGGTCTAAAATGCCCAGCTTCTCCGCAATTGAAGCAGATCATGGATTCCTTCCTGCAATTCTCCTCTTGGTGCCCCAGGATTTTGCAGAAATTACAGTACCCCTTACATTTTCCAAGGTGTTTTCTCTTACAAGTACTGCAGAATGGAGTAGTAGAGGATTGCCCGGTTCCCTTTCTCTTGAAGTTACTAGCATTACTACTCCAACGGAAACCCTGAGTAATCTTTTTGGCCAATTCCTTTTTCCTATTCTCTTCTCTCGTACGCACCAGTCCGCCAGTCAAGGTGTTGGCCAATTCAACCGCATCGTCAATTGTGCGGGGTCTCGCAGCTTTGACTATGTCGCGAATCTCGCTAATTAGTCCCCAGATATAGCGAGAAATAAGCACCGGTTCTGGCGAGGCCAGAGTTGGTACAATTCTAGCATACTCGAAAAATTTCGAAGTATACCCCCGACAATCAACATCCACCATCCGGTGATTCAGGAACTTATTTGTCATTTGTTCCTTTTCATAGGCGGGACAAAATTTCCTTTCCATTAATTCCCTAAATTCTTCCCAGCTCATGGCGTAAGCCACGTCACTTCCCTTGGCTTGTTGCACCGTGTTCCACCATTCTAACGCTTCTTCCTTGAAAAGGTGGGATGCATACATAACCTTGTCTTCTTCTGCACATTTACTGATTTTGATTACTACTTCGGTCTTTTCTAACCAACGCAGTGCGGCAGTTGCCCCTTCATTTCCTGCAAATTCGATTGGCTTACAGGCAAGAAATTCTTTATAAGTGCAACCTGGGGTTGCAACTTTCATTTTCTTGAGTATTGGGGCTTGAACCACATTATTGTCGTTATTGCCGCCTCTATTCACACTGTTACTAAAATTATCATAGCGAATACGTTTGCTATTGTTGGCTTGCGAAGGTTCAACAGGGTTTTTAACGGCAGCAACAATTGCCGGGATAGCATTGGCTATTCCCTGAGCAACGATATTTTCTATATCTTGCCTATTAAGAAAATGGTCTTCATTATTTTGTTCGGATTGGTTAACTTAATTTACCGGTTGGTTGTCCACGTTTTCCATCTGGATCATTAACAATATATGCAAATTATTGTCACAAAGTGGATAGCAACCAAACACAATAAAGTAATCACAAAAACAATTAAGTCAACACATATAGCCAAAATTGTCGACCTTGCGACCTTTATATATTTTTATAATAATACGCGTCGATACAAACCATCTATTTTACAAAAGTTTTATTTTTTTGTTATTATTATACATCGTTATATTGTTATTATTATTATATTTTATGATATATATATATATATATATATATATATATATTTTCTACATATTATTATTATACAATCACACAACCACAGTTAGCTGGCCTTTCAGAAACGACGCTCCATCTCGTCGTATTTCCAGGTGATGTTTTCCCCTACTTCCTGAATCCGGTTGCCCGCGTCCACTAGTTCCTCGCCGTAGCGGCGTAACTCGGCAACGTTTTCTGTGCTCATAGGTGGGAATGGTGCAGGTTCAGGATCAAACTGGGGAAAATAAACATTGGGGTTATTCATGAAATTCTGAAAGTGTCAGTCGCTCGTCCACCATTCTTCCAGATGGCCTGTAACAGGTTGTGGGTTGACAATAGGGTCCGGAATAGCAGGTTCAAGGTTAATTGGAAGTTGTGATTGGGCAGGGAAATTGAAAAGGTTTTCATCGGCAGGTCCGATGAGGTCACAATTCGCCAGTTTTCGATCAAGCTCCTCCCAGGGTGGCATTTCCCGGGCTTGCCCGAAACTTTCCCCGATCTCCTTTCCTTTCCCCCTTGTCTTTCGGATCCTCAGTCTTTTTCACCTTCTGGGCAGCTGGCTTCTTCCTTCATCCACGTGTCCAGTCCAAGATTCTCCTTCTCTTTTTAGGCTTTGATTTCTCCTCCAGCTGGGCCTGGAATATTATTGGCTCCTCAGTATCTGCTTGATAGCAGGATAGGGTCCCGGTTGTATCCATATCGGTGGTATGGATAGTAAAGTTTCAGAGTGCCTCTAAAAGTTCATTCATGCTGTTGGCACACATGAAGAAACACACAAAATTTTAAGTTAAAATTTTATTTATTAAATTAAATTCTCACGGAATCACAAAATAGCAATCTGAGAAATTAAGTATTTCTAAATACTTAATTAGCTTAAATCAGTGGCTCTAATACCACCTTTTTCTGTCATGGCCCCCGACCCAGTTTCCTGGTTCGGATGCCGCGGGACAGAAAACCCGTGGTATTTAGTTTTGGCATCGGAATTTTAACAGGATCTTTTAAAACTGAAAACACCCGATTATTTTATTTCAAGTTTCGGGATAAACCCCGTAATTTACCATAGAGGAATTTTACTGGGAAATTCCCTGGTTACAAAAACATGTTTATTTATTTACTGAGCCATTTTATCCAAGCTGGTAGTGCTACGCGGCACTTTTTCCTGGTTCACAGTAAATCACCTGAAACATGTTTAAAAAGATTTTATCAGCGTGGAAATACTAGCGAGTCATTCAATTTGCATAAAACGACACATTGTTATAAATTACAGTATTAAGAGCGATTACAATTGCCTCTATCTTATAATTAGCCGGTTCAGTTGTCACTCGACCGGATCTATGACTGTGGTCATATCACTATTGGGTCCTTTCACCCAAAAGTGACGTGTATCACTATTTTGGTCCTTTCACCTAAAAGTGATTAAAACAGTAGTCATTGTGCACAATACCCCACTTACTGCCAGTAATTTAAGATAACAAAGACTTAATCCCTGTAACATATAACTGGAAAACAGTTAGGTATTGTAAAGCACTTTTGATAAAAAGAGAATGACTCACATTGCAAATTTAATTGGACAGAGTTTTGCCTACTGATTTAGCCTCGTAACCTAGTTAAATAACAATGCACACGAAACTAGGTTAGTAATTTAATACAACATTTACGATAAGCTCACGAAATCAAAACCCTCACGACGAATAACAAAGTATAGCCCGAATTCGGGAAGCACTTAAACATCCATCGGATCGGTTTCAATCGATCGGACATTGTATCGTAGCAGTGATCGAGTTATTACCCCGTAATCATAGCAACGTCTCGACCCTTAAACACTCGATTTAAGCAGAAATTTGACGTTTTGGAAAGTGAAATTCGAACACAAAAGAAAGGCCATGCAACGTCCAATTTATAGCTGCAATTTGAGTCTCTCGCGGCCCGCGTAAACTCGAGGGGAGATCCTACGCGGCTCGCGAGGGCCACCCTAGTTACGGCTAGGGCTGCCGTGTCACACCCTAGGTCTGCCACGTGTTTGACCCATGGCCTAAAGCTTATCCGGAGAACTATCAAGTTGTCGCGCCCCGCGTAAGCTTCCCTTAAGTCTTACGCGGCCCGCGACAGAATAAAAAAAACTTGAATTTCTTGATTTTTCACAAGGATTAGGGTTTTAGGGGTTCGGGTTTCTACTTACGGAGTGTTGTGGGATATTTTTGCAGGTCCTTACAAATATGTACCGAAATTTCCATAAAAATAAGTGTGACACCTGTGTCACCTCAACCATCAAACAAATGCCAAACCAATGAAATATTGTATTTCATACTTGGGATTTGTAAAAATATGTGTATCGTTTGCACATATCAACTCTTGTTCAATTCCAAACTCAAAATCGCTTTCTGGAAGGTTATACGCGCACCGATGCGTAAATATAACCAGTTTAATGCAACGAACACTCTGGAATAGTGACATATACTTAACATACCTTAAATAACCTTTACATAACTTAGAAATAAGTTTTGAAGGCTTTGGTATGGCAAAATCAAGTTAAATCGCTTACAGGGACTAAAGTTGACAAACTGCGAAAGTATGCCAATTTGAACTGTAACAGACATTCCGGAACATGACCATACATTAAACATACCATAAATATCCTTTACATAGCTTAGAAATAGGCTTTGAGGTGTTCGGTATGCTAAAATAAACTTTTGTGTCATTCAGGGACTAAAAGCGTCAAAAAGTGCACAAGTTTGCACTTTCGCGCATAACTTACGTTCTGAATACATCCGGACATCCAAAAATTTATGTAAGCACTAAAATATTTTATTTTAGTGTTTGGCATAAGAAAAATCCATTCGTTTCGTCATTTGGATCGTTTTTCGCGCTTATGCGCATTCCGTCGTAATTAAGCGAACATCGCGTTCGTACGACCAAACGAACTGACATCCGACATATTTTTGAGCATGTTTCATGTCCACAATGTTTAGGCATCATTTTAGGGCCTTAAAGTTGGCTTTAAGGGCCTTAGAAGTGTCGGGAATGGCCTAAAACACGTGCAGGGGCTGAAACTGTCATTTTTGAAAGTTATATGCTGATCAGAAGGGCCATGCGGCCCGCATTAGATTTTTCTGATCCTGAAGCGGGCCGCCTCAGCCTCCCAGAACAGATCAGAACGAACAGTCAGCATATTCCAGCTGTTTTAACCACAACCACAAGCTCACAACTTGCCTATTCAGCTGATAAGGACCATTTTTAGCCACCACAACTTTGCAACACTTGTACGGATGCGATTAAGGCACGATATTCGACAAACGATCTTAACGATTCGGGTATTCCTATAAATACCCAACCCATTTAACTTCAAAAATCACAAGAATCTGATCTAAGTGACTCTAAGTTGGAACCATTGTTTCATACCTGAGTTATTTTGATCTAGATTAGCATTCGGGGACCCTTCGTAAGTATTCTTTCGTTCTTTTATTGCTTTTCGAGTCCGAAAGTCAAACTTTGTTTGACTTTCAGCGTTGACCAGCTTATGGTCAATGCGAAGTTCGTTTGAACTTCGCAACGTGATTGTAATCACGACGGTTATAGTCCCTTGTGACTATGCCTACTGATTACCACGTTGTCTAGGGTCGTAAGGGTAAGCGATCTGATAAATCGCTTATACCTTCGAACCCGACCCATTTTGGTCGATCATTAGGATCCGACCAAATACATTAGGTGACCATAGTATGTAGGACCGGTTTGACTCCGATACGATTGCGTAACGAAAGTTCGACGTGCGGAATCCGTGAACTATCGAGACCGAAACACACAAGACGTAATATAAACGTGATTCTATATAAGATCTGAAATTGTACAATCACTTGAATCACTTAGAGACTTTCTCTCTCTAGTTTCTCTCTCTAGAACTAGAGCTCTTCAAATCTCTAAAATGGCAAAAGTTCCTAATCTAAACATAAAGCTCCTATTTATAGGCCTTGACTATTAATGAGATTTCTCATTAATTACAATATTGCCACCTTGCCTTTTGTCTAGATATTCCATCATAACGACTCGGTTTCTTCTGTTTCTCGCTACTGCTCGGATTGACGAAGGCTATAGACATAAATGCACTAACAGACTCCCCCTTGGATATTGCCGCAGTCAATCTCGATCATTGAGTCAAACTCGTAGCGTCTTCTCTTTCTCTTTCTCTCTTTGAATCTTCTTGAACAGAATCCCGGTGGATCTGTCTTCAGTTTCAGCTTCTCCTTTTTGTAAACTCTTTTCTTCATCAGGCTCCCCCTTTCGTCAAGCTTCCGTGCTTTGGGATCGACACCTGCTTTTCGGTTACAAGCTCTTTCAGGATAGTTACATGGCTCCTTGAATCCACGCTTCCTTTTGCATTGAGCTCATCTTCTGACTCCCCCTTAAACTCAGCTTCTGGGATCGTAGTCTGGTATCACATCTGCAATCACTCAAACATTTATAAGTAACAGCATTTCAAATTTCAACTATTCATGAATTGTAATCTGGCTCTATTCAACTTTCTAAATTAACAATTTTCATGAATTTGGCAGTTTCATCGAATCGAATCGGAAACTAGCTCTATAACAATATAAGCATCCAAATCCCCCACAGTTAATCATCCAAGTCCAACTTAATGACCTTGAAGATATCACAAACTGTTTTGATTTTTGATTTTAATTCAAGTTTCAATTTAATGAACTTGTTTTATTTTCAGAAACACAATCAGCTTACTTAGATTTTGAAACTCAGCACTCAGACTTCAGTTGTCGAAAATAAAGCAGAATCAAAAATCTTTTTGTATTTTCTGAAAATATAAAGCAATAAAGAAATATGTACAAACATATTTACAGACAATATTTTTGTTTGAGTATGCGTCAGAGGATCATATCAGTTTATGACAAGTCACAAGTACCGTTGAGCTTAATTTCACAGTAAGAATTAAACAATTCACTTAGATTGTCGATATATTTGTCCACTTAAATTTTCATACAAACTTCAACTGATTCAGGATACGAATTAGATATTTTAAGAACTTAAACCTATTCATGTGTCCCACCTCTTGAATATACTCCCGTATCCAGATCCCAATATTCAGTCTTACAGGCAATTATAACACAAATGATATCTGTAAGGGGTTAATAAATTATGAAGAATCATGAGAGCTCAGGTCAGAACTACCGTTCAGCAGAGAGATCATGACTCAACTTGTGGGTGTGTCCCCTTTAGAGGATCTTTTTTACAACAGCATTGCTAAGCAATTTTATTGTCTTATCATATATGCTGAGGGTGATGCTATGTTTCAAGCATTTGCGAAAAGTATTATTCGAGGACTAGGTCAGAACTACCGTTCAGCAAAAGTCCCGGAATAATACCCCAGACATCATTGAGTATAAAGACCTAGTATATCAGATTATGAGACCTTTCAAACGAGATTTCAGGGGTTACCTATATATCCAAGTAGTGTTCCCCACGAAATAAGTAAGTATGAAATTTATGTTTATATCCCGAAAAGTTTACTAAATGTATAAAAATCTACCGACACATCCACGGTGAGATCGTTTAACACATTTAAACTTTCCAATTCTTTAGCATACTGTAACTGTCTACTGATGTACTATCATTTCCTCTTTTTACGCAAAAACTCAATTTTTTTAAATTTTATCATGTTTTTGACTTTTTCAAATTTTCAAATGTTTTTGTATTTTCTAACAATATTACTCCCCCTAAAATGCAAAATCATTTAAAGAAAATTTGACAACCAATACTGATAGCTTTGTCTCGCCATCCATTTTCTGCTTCACATGCACTGATTTGCAGAAAATATAACATACCCCCATGATTTACAACACATTGATTTTTACAGTTTGAAAACCGTTTTTCAATCTGATGAAAGTAATCATGTTTGTTCAGCCGTTAGGGTTTCGGCGTATTCAATCAACACTCCCCTTACAACAAACTATTTTCCCATAATGATTTCAAAACACTTAAGTTTGTTTTAATCAGAATGGTTTTTCCGGAAAAATTAATTTGTTTACCCATCTCTTATGAGTTCGGGGTCATCATATCACCTTGTTCTCTTTTAACCATTTTGAAAATTTAACATGATTAGGTCAAACACCACTATCACTTGTAGAAAATCACGTACAACTTAATGTCCTTGATTATCCACTTGTAAAACGAAATATCACAGTTACCATCCTGTGAATTTCTCATGAATGATGCCGATACCTGCTTCACACTTATCAACCTGGAAGCTCCGGCAAGTCAGAAATTCAACCAACAGATTTTGACACCCAAGCCTGACCAGCCTTAGGTGCATTTTGAGCTTTTCTCTTTTCTTCATAAAATTCTTTCACTCCTTTTTCCTTACCATCAGCCATCTTACTAAAAATATGTTCAACATTGCTATTAAACATTTTTCTAGTTTCAACACCTTTTGATTTTAGGTTTGCGGCTTGTAATGATGGAAAGTTCTCATCATTCATTAACGGAACTGTCTCTTCCTTTTTTACCTCAACTTGTGGCTCCTCTGATTTTGTGGAATCAGATTCATTGCCCGAACTTGGCTTGTCTGACTTGGACGAGCCAGATTCATCGTCAATAACTTTCTTTTTCCTTTTGTTTGTCCTCAGATTTGCATCTAAAGAATTCAATTTACTTGGCTTTGCAGTCGAGTGAATCGATTCATTAGAACTTTTATTCGAACCAACTGGTGAACCCGAAGACAAAATCTTCTCCAAATACTCTCTCGCCTTCTTCCTCTTTTTCCTCAGTCTGTCTTTTTGTCCCTGTGAAAGCTTTACTTTCTTATCTTCCACTTTCTGTTCTTTGGGCTTAACAGTGACTGGTTTCTTTATCGTTCTCTGAGACTCAACCCTTGATCTCCCCATCGATCTCTTTGGGCAATCTCTGGCAATATGACCTCTGATTTGACAATTATAGCATCTTCTTGTCTCATAACTCCAATTCTGGCAGTTAACAGCAATGTGTCCTCTCACACCACAGGTGTAGCACACTCTGTTATCGTACCATTTACCACTTTCACACCATATGCTTAGATCATAACACTGTCTGGCTTTGCGGTAATCATTTCTCGTCTTCAATGCTGGATTTGTCTTTTGAGCACTGTGGTCAAACCTGCACCACTTATTACCAACATTTTGTGAGTTTTCATTTTTAAATTTTTGTGATTTTTGATAATGATTGGATGATTTATCTGATGAGCTTTTATTTTCAATTTTAGAATTTTTCAAATTTTTAACTTTTTGTTTCTGTTCTACACTCTTCTTAACAGGTTTTTGTTTAGAACATTCACCTGTTTCAGTAGATTGCAAAACAGTATTTTTAAATTTTTCTTGTAAATCTAAAAATATTTTTCTTTTCTTTTCTTTTTCATCATCAGATATTTCATCACAATCTTCAATTTTGACTTTGTCAAAATTTGTGACATTGTCACTTATTGGAACAACATTGATCGGTTTTGGACAAACGTACGATGCAAAAGTCACAAAACTTTTCAACTTATTCTCTAACTCAGCAATTTTCTTTCTATTATCTTCGGCTTCATGCTCAAGTCGAATGATTTTATCAAGATGAGAATTTATCGCACATTGTTTTTCGAGATTATTTTTACCAAAAATATCTCTCTCATCTTCTAAAATCTTGATTTGATTTTGAAAATCTTTTTCTTTTTCTTTTAACGCTTCATTTTCCAATTTTATCCAAGAAACGTTTTCATTTTCAATTTTGATTTTTCCAAAATCTTTTTCTTTTTCTTTCAAATTGTTAATTTCCAATGTCAAACTGTCCAAACTACTCAACAGTTTGACATTTTCTGACGTCAATTTCTCACAATTTTCTCTTATTTCGAGAATCTGTTTATTATCAGATTCTTTCTCATCCTTCAAGTTTTTTATTTCCAATGTTAAACTCTCCACATTCTTCAAGAATTTCACATTATCTGCTTCAGATTTTTCGCATTTTTCACATTTTTCATTCATCTTTTCAGCATCGGCTTCTTTCTTTGTTTCCATCCTGTATGTTCCTGCACAAAAAATTTTAACAAAATCAAGAGGGTTTGCATATTCATCAATAAAACAACCTCTCTTAATATCATATTTCATGACATTTTTTGCAGCAAGACATACAGAAAATCTTTTTCTCATTTCGATGATCACTTCCAAATTTATCTTTTCTAAATCCTTCTTCATCTCATACATCAACTCTTCTTTTCTTTTTTCTTTATCAAACTTATGTAATCTAAGCTTATTGATGAATTCTCTAAATGAAAACTCTGAGAAATTTTCATTCCTTTTTAGTTCACTCAAAAATTCATCCCATTCTAGAGGTAATGCATCAGCAAATTTTGAAATTTTTTCAGCATTTGAAAACTTTATCTCATATCTATTTATCTTATCAATCAATTCATCAAAACGTCTATCCAACTGTTCCAAAGATTCATGTTTCATGCATAAGAAATTTTCGGATCTTTTAATCCAAACATCCTTCCTGTTCTTCTTATCAAACCAAGAATCAGAAATCCAAACGTTTAAATCTTTAAGATTCTCGTTTTCCTGTTCATCAAACATTTTAGCCATCTTGAATCACCTTTGAACTCCGAACCGTGTGAACTGAACAATTATCACACAACTTGATCACACAAAACAACTAATCGAAACGTGCGAACCAACTGAACTCCAAACCTTATGACCAACAAGCAAACTGATGAATAAGCTTCTGATTTAACTCACAATGGGCCAACAAACACTAACAAGTAAACTTGGGCCTATGAAAACAACGGGCTCACAAAACACAATTTTCAGTTAAAAACAAATATATTTACTGACTTGATTCCCTTTGTATATGTCCCACTTGAACTCTTATATCACTTTTTGTTTATGAAATTGCACGTGGACGACAACTATTCACATTTCAATGAAATCAATACCATGTTTAGATTTTAAATTGAGAATCAATTATGATTGGACCTAAAATAACACTAAGCCGACAACATTAAAATTGATCACATGGGCTGATTATATCTTGTTATTGTAAGACCAAAATCACATGCAACAAACAGACAACATTCCTCAACTATTAGACCTCCAAACTGAACTATCACATAAATCGAATATGAATCACAGGCTAACTGACAAATCGATTGTAAAGTTTATCTCAACATTTACACACAAACTGACGTATTCACATGATCACATATTCCAACCAACTGACAACCTTGTTTAAAGTATCACACAATTCAATTTCACATGTAAACTGTCAATTATCTTGAATGATGTGCCAAGTACTCAAATCACATATACGTTGATTTTAATATCTTGATATACTCAATTCACAACCCAATGCTCATTGGACCTTTCATTTTAGTGTTCTGACACAATTTAATGATCACATGCAATCCTAATTCAAAACCAACAAACACTTTGATTGAACCGTCCAACTTTAATCACGTGATTAACTTAACCAACTTTCAAACAGACAGGATTTCAAACGGTCAGGTCTGTTTCAAACTGTCAGGACTGTTTCAAACGGTCATGTGCTAGTTCAAACGATAGTTCAAACGGGATGTCCTCTTTCAAACGGGATGGACAGTTTCAAACGATAGTTCAAACGGGAGGTTCACTTTCAAACGATAGTTCAAACGGGACGACCTCTTTCAAACGATAGTTCAAACGGTAGTGTCAGTTTCAAACGGGAGGGTCACTTTCAAACGATGTCGGACACAAAAACTCAGATATCTCCTAAACGGCTAGGAATTAAGATCTGAAACTTGGTAGGATTGTAAATCAAGTGTTTTCGCACAACATATCAAAAAATCAGACGATTTGGACCGTAGAAACCTGTTCAATTTGACGAAAATCAGGGAAAACGTGAAAAATATGAAAAAGATGAAGAAGTAGATGAAATCCGGATCTGAAATCGATGAAATCACGAGTAGAATTGTGTGTTGGATCAGTGCAATCGAGCTCCTGCTCTGATACCACTTGTAGGACCGGTTTGACTCCGATACGATTGCGTAACGAAAGTTCGACGTGCGGAATCCGTGAACTATCGAGACCGAAACACACAAGACGTAATATAAACGTGATTCTATATAAGATCTGAAATTGTACACTCACTTGAATCACTTAGAGACTTTCTCTCTCTAGTTTCTCTCTCTAGAACTAGAGCTCTTCAAATCTCTAAAATGGCAAAAGTTTCTAATCTAAACATAAAGCTCCTATTTATAGGCCTTGACTATTAATGAGATTTCTCATTAATTACAATATTGCCACCTTGCCTTTTGTCTAGATATTCCATCATAACGACTCGGTTTCTTCTGTTTCTCGCTACTGCTCGGATTGACGAAGGCTATAGACATAAATGCACTAACATAGTATATAGGGAATAACCTTCCAAGGTTATACCTTATGGTCACGACGTTTAAGTAGTTGTATGATAGGTAGTTTATATGCCTTAGGTAAATTACCAGAATACCCTTTTCATGTATAATTGGTAATTAAGCATATGTAACCTAAACTTTTGTCACATAACTGATTATGTAACATGTTTAGGCATATAACACTTGTCATAGGACTAGTTAAGCGGTCCGAACGCGTTTCACGCGAACGGCGCGATAAAGTAGCATAAGCTACCTAAACGGGTCGTAATGGGTCGTAAGCACTTAGGTTAGGTTTCATTTAGTATGTAGGCTTTGTTAAACTATATGACACGAGTCTCTATACTCGTTTGGTTTACAAACCCTCATTCTATCTAAATCATCCGATTTAGGTCCGGTTTATTAACATAGTTACCTATATTAGGTGCCGTTTGATATCCGTGATCTCTAGCATTGTTTGGTTGTTACTCAAGGACTACTAAGCAATCTCAAGTGAGTACATAGACCCCTCTTTTACTGTTTTCCAACTGTTTTGGGGTGGAACACATGTGCCTACTTGTTACTTTCGTGCTTTCCTGTTTTTCACATCATATACCTGCTATGTTCGTTAGTACATTATAGTACATGATTTCATTACATTTCAGGCTAGGTGTGCCCATTGTGTGCATTACTTAGTACATCGTTTTACATTACATTTCATGCTAGGTGTGCCCATTGTGTGCATTACTTAGTACATCGTTTTACATTACATTTCACGCTACGCATGTTCATTTGATTACATACTTAGTGCACCGTTTTCACATGCTTACATTTTGGATGCATATTACATGATTTACATTGATCATGCATTTCCACAGGACATAACTTTGATTTAAACCAAGTTTTACTTCAATACTATGTTCTTGTGCATATGGTTTAGCTGATGCATTTCACTAGCCATACATATCATTTTGGTTACACATTACATGGTTTACATTTAACACATAAACACTTTTGACATTGGTTATACATTATATGATTTACATCTTGACATAAACATTTTAACATATTATTTCAATACATTTGGAAGTTGGTTTAAACATAGACATCTTACATTGTTTGGTTTGGTTTGAGTAAGTGATTAAGTAACGAGGCGTGTGTAATATGATACAAGCATGGTGGATACGCCGCTGGTACTTCCTATATATAAGTGTTTGTATGGTATTACATGTCGTAGCGTTATTTGAATCATTTCAATTTGAGACATATAACATTTTCTACAAATAACATACTTTTCACAATACATTGTTTTACAAACAACTTATCTTATACAGACTCATTTTACATGGTTATTCATTTAACCTTACATTTATTTATACATATCATCTGATCTTATCGTTTTTCAAATGATTTACAAGACAAAGCAAATTACAAGGTTCATGACTAAACATTTTCTCAAACATAAGTCATGAATTCTATTTTCACAAAACCTATGTATCTCACAGGCATTTTTATGCTGACGTACCTATTTTCACATGTGTTTTTCAGGAGCTGTTGCATAAGATGATCAAGATACACATAGGCAGACTTGGGCTTTAGTGACAATAAAAGATGCAAGACTAGTTAATTATGTTGTATTTCCTTGTTTGTTAAGACATTGTAACACTTTTAAACAATAAAACGAAACTTCAATTGCCATGGATTTGAAACAATTAATTCTGTTACAACACTCCCCGACATTTCCGCCACGTTTTGTATGTTCTACGTGGTCGGGGTGTGACAGAAAAGATGGTATCAGAGCCAATGGTTATAGGGAATTAGGTTATTAGTAATGCTTTGACCTAGTCTATAACCTTCTTAGGACCCTAACGCGAGTTTACTTGCGTTTAGTCATAAAACAATACCGTCACCTATCCTTAGGCGACGACCACAACAAGAACATAAATTTCAAAACCGCTTTGAAAACTAATCATCTGTTCTAGGATGATTGATTACAAGGTTTTGAACCCTCTGTTATGTGGTTTTGAACCCCTTTGAGTTTTCAAAATCTCGTCAAGGTTTTGGGTTTTTAATAATGTGAACACGTGCAAACTGGAAGGGTGAATGCCTGTATTCTGGGTTTTCTGTCTAGGCAAGCACTTCGTATATATCTCATCAGACGCGAGACCAGTTGTGCTTACCTGGGAATTCTTGGGATGAGCGTTCACTTATAGGCGAGCATGTCTTCGCGATACATTATTTTTGACCCATTTACTTTGATTATTCACCAGGGTCATTTGTTGCTTTGTAGTAACAAACAAATGACCACTATCCTTGCTTTCATCAGATTTGTTTCATCTCATTCTTTTCGTCTAATTCTCTCACTCGTTTCCTTTCATGTTTTCCTCTTTTAGAATGCCTCCACGACGCGAAAATCCGGTATCTATTGACGATCTGGCAGCTGTCATTACACAGCAAATAACTGCTGCAATCCCGACCATCGTTGCCCAATGTCACCAAGCTATCAACAACAATAATGCCCTCTGCAACTTCAAGACGTTCAACTCGGCTAAGCCATCAAAGTTTTCCGGGTCTCAAGGAGCGACTGCACTTCTGCAATGGTTCGAGAGTCTAGAGAGCACCTTCAGGCATATTCAATGTCCAAACGAGCGAAAGGTAGATTTTGCATCTAGTGTCTTTGAGAAACGAGCTTTGACGTGGTGGAATGGTGTGGTGAGAGATAGGGGTGCCGAAGTGGCACTGGCCCAAACTTGGGAAGAACTTCGAGCACTGATGATGAAGGAATTCTGTCCTCGTCACGAGATCAGGGCATTGGAAAGGGAATTCGACGATCTTAAGCAAGACAGCGGTGAACATCAAGCATACACTGATCGATATGAGGAGCTGAGCCTGTTGTGTCCTACCATGGTTACGCCTTTGGATAAGGCGATCGAAAAATACATTGATGGTCTCCCTGACTCAGTTCAAGACATTGTTACCGGTAGTAACCCCACTACGGTTAGGCAGGCCATTGATCTATCTGCAACCTTGACTGAATCTCAGATCAGGAAATGTAAGCTTTTCCGAAAGGGTGACAAGAAACCGGTCGAGGAATCGAAACCAATCGAGGAATCAAAGACCATGGATGAACAGCCTGGATTCCTTGAGCGGTCAAAGAAGCAAAAGGCTTCTCAGAACTTCGCCATGGTTACTCACAATGATCAAGCCGTCCCCAACCAACCAGCTAAACCCCCTGCGAGGAAGCCATACAATGGAACTTCACCCTTGTGCAACCAATGTGGCCTCCATCATCATGCTAATGTGAAGTGCCGCGAATGCCAACTTTGTGGACTTAAAGGTTGTCACACCCCCAAAATCCACACACGGAATACTACCGCTTGGAGGCGTGACATGACCAGGATCAAGCCACCAATCATATTGAACATAAGCATGCATATCAAAAGTCATTCATCAATACGATAGGTGTTTACAAAACCAAATATAAACAAGTGTGTAGCGGAAGCATTAATGTACAAACCCATCATCAGTTTAAGTACAAAAAGTCATATATTTAACAACACATTCACGATCCATATCCACAACGACCGTGCCTCCCGTGCAAGCTCCATAAGTACCTAAGGTCCTGCAAGGCATGTAACAGAGAGTCAACAACTAGTTGAGCGAGTTCACAGTTGGCTATTTAGTGATAATGTTCATTTCGTAAATCGTATGTTCGATTAGTAATCATGTATCGTATGTAATAGCATCGCGGCCCTCAAGGCATGTTTGCGAAGTTTAGTGGGGGTTTCCCATGTTTTCTAGACTAGTTATATTTGTATCGCGGCCCTCCAGGCATGTTTGCGAAGATTAAAGTATAGTTCGCGGCCATTCCAGGCATGTTTGCGAAGATCGTTCTAGTATAGTTCGCGGCCATTCCAGGCATGTTTGCGAAGATCGTTCTAGTATAGTTCGCGGCCATTCCAGGCATGTTTGCGAAGATCGTTCTAGTATAGTTCGCGGCCATTCCAGGCATGTTTGCGAAGATCGTTCTAGTATAGTTCGCGGCCATTCCAGGCATGTTTGCGAAGAGAAGTATGTGTATCACTAGTCTAGTAGTATATACCATTGACCTTCCACTCCCGAGGCCTATGGTATGTAATTCCGATAACTATTCAACATAAATAATCAATCAACCCATTCCCAACCCCGGGAATCCCATGCCTTGGTAGAAGTGTGAACTCACCTTGTTTCGCTCGGTATGCTAAGTATGTGCTCACGGTTAATCAATCACGTCCTAAGGTATGCACGTATACATAATCAGTTTGTATTAAAGTTGTTTGTGCGTAAACATAATCATCATGAACATCGCATCAATCACAATACACGTATTTGCAATCATACAAGTAATACTTTATACATAACAGCAGTTAACTAACCCAGTTAACACTTAACAGAATTAACTCAAGTTAGTGCGCAGATTAACTGTTCGGCGAAATACACATATTGGCGAAACATAGATATTGGCGAAACACACATTCGACGAAACACGTTCTGTTTCGTCGGGGTCTTATTTGGCGAAACAGAATTCAATTTCGTCGATCACTCTTGGCGAAACACTTTCTGTTTCGCCGAGGGTTCTGTTTCGTCGGATGTCAATTTCGCAGACATCAGTAACAGCAGATACGGATAACACAGAAACCCTAATCGCCGATACAACAGTTTTACAGAAAACGTTCAATCCTCGCTCAATATAATGAGTCTTATGTTACTAACCATTAATCTATGCATCTCAACCGAAGCATCAATGAAACAGGGATCATATCATCATCATCATCAATAAAATCATGTAATCATCACAAAACAACACTCATAAAATCCATACTCTATGCATACCCGCTATCATGCACAATCATTGAGAGGTTCATGAAACCCTAAGTATTCATCATACACGTATACTCCTATAATCCAGAAATCAAGCATATACACTACATGTATAAAGAAAACAAAGAACAAAGAAACCGATTAGACGAGCACGCACTAACCGAGATATCCGGGATGAACAAGGGAGGATTCGAGAGAGAAAGATGATGGTTGAGGATGGTTATCGCCTTCACAGAGTGGAGAGTTCTAGGGTTTCTATTTTTGTTAAAAGTGTGAAACAGGGAGTCGGTTCACGTTAATATGAACGAATTACCGTTCTGGGCCCTTAATGGGCTTGGCGAAACTGGGCTTGGCGAAACAGACTTCTGTTTCGTCGGGATGCTTATGACGAAACAGTCTGTTTCGTCGGGTCCTGTCTGTTTCGTCGAGTCCTTTTATGTGTTAACAGTTTAAGTTTTTTTTTTTCAACAGGTTTCATGTTATACAGCCAAACACAAAATCATGCAACCACAATGCGTTCATAAAATATAAAAAAAAAATAACGTGTACAGTTACAAGTTGAACAAGTTAAACAACTACACAATCAAAGTCAACGTGCACTAAATGCGAAAATGAAAGTCGGAAACTCGAGTTGTCACATTATCCCCAACTTGAAAGAAATTTCGCCCCGAAATTTAGCATGCGGTTACTGAGGAAGCTAGGTAAGTTATCGTTTACTGGTTTTCCTGGGGTGTCACATCATTCCCCCGTTGAGTTGGAATTTCATTCCGAAATTCCGTAGTAGCTTCAGCCTCAGTAGTAGTTGCATTGTTTTCGAACAACTGGGGATATTTGAGTTCCATTTGATCTTCGCGCTCCCAGGTGAACTCTGGGCCGCGACGGGAGTTCCAACGAACTCGTACAAGAGGTATTCTAGTGTTCTTGAGGACCTTAACATCCCGGTCCGTGATTTCAACTGGTTCTTCGACGAAATGCAACCGTTCGTCGATAGTGAGCTCCTTCAAAGGAACTATAAAGGTCTCATCTGACTGCCACTTCTTCAGATTCGACACATGAAAGACGTTGTGAACTGCACTAAGTTCAGCTGGTAAGTTCAGTCTGTAGGCCACTTTGCCTATCTTTTCTATGACTTCAAATGGTCCAACGTATCGTGGATTGAGCTTGCCTCGTTTGCCAAAACGAACAACACCCTTCCAGGGTGACACCTTGAGTAGTGCTCGATCCCCAACTTGGAATTCGAGTATTTTCCTGTCTTTATCAGCGTATACTTTCTGACGGTCACGTGCTGCCGCCATGCGTTGTCGTATTTGAGCAATCTTTTCAGTAGTATCAACTACCATTGCCGGACCTGTGATCTGACTGTCACCCACCTCTGCCCAACAAAGAGGTGATCGGCATTTACGCCCGTACAATGCCTCAAATGGAGCAGCTTTAATGCTGGTGTGGTAACTGTTGTTGTACGAAAATTCCACAAGTGGCAGATGTTTTTCCCAGCCTTTGCCAAAGTCAATTACGCACGCCCGAAGCATAGAGTTTGAATAGTGCGCTCAGACTGCCCATCTGTCTGAGGATGATAAGCTGTGCTCATGTCTAATCGAGAGCCAAAAGATTTGTGCATTGCTTGCCACAGTTCTGAAGTAAAACGTGCATCACGATCAGAGATAATAGATGTGGGCACCCCGTGCCTCGAGACAACTTCCTTAAGGTATACGTCTGCTAGAGTGGAGAACTTATCCGTTTCCTTGATAGCCAAGAAGTGAGCAGACTTTGTGAGTCGATCCACGATCACCCAAATAGTATCATTCCCACGTTGAGACCTAGGTAGGCCAGTAACAAAATCCATGGAAATTTGCTCCCATTTCCATTGTGGTATCTCAGGTTGTTGGAGTGGGCCTGATGGTTTCTGATATTCTGCTTTGACTCTCGCACAAGTCAAACACTTGCTAACGTAAGTTGCTATGTGGGCCTTCATGCTAGGCCACCAATATGTAGTTCTGAGGTCGTGGTACATTTTATCCGAACCAGGATGTACTGAGTAGCGAGACTTATGAGCTTCATCCATTACGAGTTCGCGTAAACTACCATAGAGTGGGACCCAGATGCGTCCGGTTACATAGTAGGCGCCGTCTGTCCTTGGTTCTAACCGTTGCCTTGAACCGCGTAGAGCTTCAGCCCTGACGTTTTCTGGTTTCAATGCTTCTACCTGAGCATCTCGTATCTGTGAAGGAAGACTAGACTGAATAGTGAGTTGCAACGCTCGTACACGCCTAGGTATAGTATCCTTTCGACTGAGGGCGTCGGCCACCACATTGGCCTTGCCTGGATGGTACTTTATAGCACATTCGTAATCGTTCAGTAACTCGACCCACCGACGTCGTCGCATGTTCAATTCTTTCTGCTTGAAAATATGCTCAAGACTCCTGTGATCGGTGTAGATGGTGCACTTGGTGCCATACAGGTAATGTCGCCATATCTTGAGCGCAAAAACAACAGCTCCAAGTTCTAAATCGTGCGTAGTGTAATTCCGTTCGTGAATCTTAAGTTGGCGCGAAGCATAAGCAATGACTTTATCCCGCTGCATCAACACACATCCAAGACCTTGGATAGATGCATCACAGTAGACTACAAAATCGTCCGTGCCTTCAGGCAATGAGAGGATAGGTGCGCTACAAAGTCTATCCTTTAAATGTTGAAACGCTGTATCCTGTGTATCACTCCAACGGTAAGCAACACCTTTCTGTGTCAGTAATGTAAGTGGCTGTGCAATCTTTGAGAAGTCTTTGATAAACCGTCTGTAATAACCCGCCAATCCCAAGAATTGGCGTATTTCTGTCGGTGTGCGAGGTGCAGGCCAGTTCTTGATCGAATCTACCTTGGATGGATCAACATGTATCCCATCCTTGTTTACCACGTGGCCTAGAAAGTGGACTTCACGAAGCCAGAAGTCGCATTTTGAAAACTTAGCGTACAGTTGTTCCGTTCGAAGGAGTTCCAAAATAAGTCGTAAATGTTGTTCGTGTTCCTCCCGATTCTTCGAATAAATTAGGATGTCATCAATAAAAACAATAACAAACTTGTCAAGATAAGGTTTGCACACCCTGTTCATAAGATCCATGAAAACCGCAGGCGCGTTCGTTAGCCCGAATGGCATGACCAAAAATTCATAATGACCGTAGCGAGTTCTGAATGCTGTTTTGGAGACGTCCTCATCCCGGACTCTCAGTTGATGGTAACCTGACCTTAGATCAATCTTTGAGTAATAGCTCGACCCTTGTAACTGGTCGAATAAGTCGTCGATGCGTGGAAGTGGATAGCGATTCTTCACCGTCACCTTGTTCAGTTCGCGATAATCTATGCACATACGAAAGGTACCGTCTTTCTTCTTCACAAATAATACTGGAGCTCCCCATGGCGAAGAGCTAGGACGTATGAAACCCTTTTCCAAGAGTTCTTGCAATTGCTTAGACAGTTCTTCCAGTTCGGTTGGAGCTAAGCGATAAGGTGCTCGAGCTATAGGTGCTGCTCCTGGAGCTAGCTCGATCTGAAATTCGACCTGGCGATGGGGTGGTAACCCAGGTAACTCTTCAGGAAACACCTGAGGAAAGTCGCGTACTACAGGAATATCCCAAATCTTTTTCTCTGTCGTCGATGTATCAGTAACGAGTGCTAAAATAGCTACGTGGCCTTTTCGCAGACACTTCTGAGCCTTCAAGAAAGAGATGATGCCACTCACGACACCACTCTTGTCGCCTTGAACTTCGAGAGGTTCTTTTCCAGAACGAGGAATACGAATGATCTTCTCCTTGCATAGGATCTCTGCTTGTTGTTGGGATAACCAATCCATACCAATGACGATATCAAAGCTACTCAGAGTTATAGGAATGAGATCGATAGAGAAAGTCTGACCGGCGAGGATAAGATTACAACCCTGAACTATGTGTGGCTTCTAAACTTTTACCGTTAGCTAACTCTACGACATGTTTGGTGTTCAACAGTGTTGGTGCACGTTTAAGCATTTGACTAACATTCAGAGACATATAACTGGTATCCGCACCCGAATCAAATAATACGGTAACATAAAAGTCGTCGAGAAGAAACTTACCCGTAACCACATTAGGATCGTTCCTTGCGTCACTCTGGCCAATCACAAACATACGACCTTTTGCACCATTGTTGTTGTTGTTTCCCCCATTGTTGTTCCCACTGCCCTGATTATTGTTATTGTTGCTTTGATTCTGGTTTAATTGGGGACAGTTCCGCTTGAAATGACCTTCAGCCCCACACTGAAAGCATGTCTTATTTCCTTGCTGTTGTTGCTGGTTCTGACTCGCAGGCCTTGAGCTCCTGCAATCTTTAGCATCATGACCTACTCTTAGACATCTCTGACAGCGGCCTCTACGACACTGACCACTGTGGTGTTTGTTGCACCTGTTACACAGTGGATGAATTCCCCGATATCCACTCTGCCCCTGACCACCAGACGATTGCTGACTCGAACTCTGATAATCACTAGTCTTGCGCTGTTGCTGTGCTTGAGACTGTACAATAGCTGAACCCCTGCTGGAATCCCCTTCCCATTTCCGCTTGTTGTCACTGGGAATAGCAGGAGTAATTGGAGTGGTAGCGGTAGTAGTAGCGTTGATACGTTTAGGCAGCCTGTTCTGTTCCACCGCCTGATCAGTGAGGCGATGAGCTAGCTTAACGATCTGTTGAATAGTGCCCAGATTCGCTGAAGTTACGTGGCTTTGAATCTCCGGCACCAGACCATTGAGATACAGTTCGATACGCTTAATGGGAGGGTCCACCATAGTAGGACACAGAATAGCCAACTCATTCGATCTTCTGGTGTACGCTTCAATTTCTGACCCCGTCATTTTCAAATGGTAAAATTCTACCTCCAGCTTATGAATATCATCACGACTACAGTATTCCTCTTTAATCAATTCCTTGAAACCGTTCCAGGGTGTGGCGTTAGCAACAGCCAACCCTAACATCTGAACTTGCGCATTCCACCAAGTCAGCGCAATGCCTTCTAAAGTACCAGTGGCGTACTTCACCCTGCGAGCCTCAGGGCATTCGCACATTTCAAATACTGACTCGAGCTTTTCAAACCAATGGAGAAGTCCAACCGCTCCTTCCGTGCCACTAAAAGTAGTAGGACGACAGTCCATGAACGTTTTGAAGGTGCAAACAGGTGGCTGAGCGTGCTGACCTCCTGCTTGTGCGGCTGCAAGTGCCGCAGCAATTTGCTCGTTAATGAGAGCCGTCAGTTGGGCTTGCGTCATGTTAATACGTCCAGACATGATCTTCATAGCAAATATGACATAAGTGAGAGAGGTTCGAGAGTAGTGCGATAACAAAAGGGAATAATCACACAAGTGTTCTCATGCAATAGTGTTAAGTTAACCTAAGCATACCCGGAGCAAAGTTCTATGCAATTCTAGCAAGTAGGCAATAAAACATGTACCATATTACCTAGAGTGATGAGTCTTGCACGTGGAGCGAGGCGTCGTTGTGGATCGTTGAGCACTGTTCTGGTTATAGTCTGGTTTTAATAAAAACATTTTCCCCTTATTAAAACCGAGTTCTCTATAACCAATGGCTCTGATACCAATCTGTCACACCCCCAAAATCCACACACGGAATACTACCGCTTGGAGGCGTGACATGACCAGGATCAAGCCACCAATCATATTGAACATAAGCATGCATATCAAAAGTCATTCATCAATACGATAGGTGTTTACAAAACCAAATATAAACAAGTGTGTAGCGGAAGCATTAATGTACAAACCCATCATCAGTTTAAGTACAAAAAGTCATATATTTAACAACACATTCACGATCCATATCCACAACGACCGTGCCTCCCGTGCAAGCTCCATAAGTACCTAAGGTCCTGCAAGGCATGTAACAGAGAGTCAACAACTAGTTGAGCGAGTTCACAGTTGGCTATTTAGTGATAATGTTCATTTCGTAAATCGTATGTTCGATTAGTAATCATGTATCGTATATAATAGCATCGCGGCCCTCAAGGCATGTTTGCGAAGTTTAGTGGGGGTTTCCCATGTTTTCTAGACTAGTTATATTTGTATCGCGGCCCTCCAGGCATGTTTGCGAAGATTAAAGTATAGTTCGCGGCCATTCCAGGCATGTTTGCGAAGATCGTTCTAGTATAGTTCGCGGCCATTCCAGGCATGTTTGCGAAGATCGTTCTAGTATAGTTCGCGGCCATTCCAGGCATGTTTGCGAAGATCGTTCTAGTATAGTTCGCGGCCATTCCAGGCATGTTTGCGAAGATCGTTCTAGTATAGTTCGCGGCCATTCCAGGCATGTTTGCGAAGAGAAGTATGTGTATCACTAGTCTAGTAGTATATACCATTGACCTTCCACTCCCGAGGCCTATGGTATGTAATTCCGATAACTATTCAACATAAATAATCAATCAACCCATTCCCAACCCCGGGAATCCCATGCCTTGGTAGAAGTGTGAACTCACCTTGTTTCGCTCGGTATGCTAAGTATGTGCTCACGGTTAATCAATCACGTCCTAAGGTATGCACGCATACATAATCAGTTTGTATTAAAGTTGTTTGTGCGTAAACATAATCATCATGAACATCGCATCAATCACAATACACGTATTTGCAATCATACAAGTAATACTTTATACATAACAGCAGTTAACTAACCCAGTTAACACTTAACAGAATTAACTCAAGTTAGTGCGCAGATTAACTGTTCGGCGAAATACACATATTGGCGAAACATAGATATTGGCGAAACACACATTCGACGAAACACGTTCTGTTTCGTCGGGGTCTTATTTGGCGAAACAGAATTCAATTTCGTCGATCACTCTTGGCGAAACACTTTCTGTTTCGCCGAGGGTTCTGTTTCGTCGGATGTCAATTTCGCAGACATCAGTAACAGCAGATACGGATAACACAGAAACCCTAATCGCCGATACAACAGTTTTACAGAAAACGTTCAATCCTCGCTCAATATAATGAGTCTTATGTTACTAACCATTAATCTATGCATCTCAACCGAAGCATCAATGAAACAGGGATCATATCATCATCATCATCATCAATAAAATCATGTAATCATCACAAAACAACACTCATAAAATCCATACTCTATGCATACCCGCTATCATGCACAATCATTGAGAGGTTCATGAAACCCTAAGTATTCATCATACACGTATACTCCTATAATCCAGAAATCAAGCATATACACTACATGTATAAAGAAAACAAAGAACAAAGAAACCGATTAGACGAGCACGCACTAACCGAGATATCCGGGATGAACAAGGGAGGATTCGAGAGAGAAAGATGATGGTTGAGGATGGTTATCGCCTTCACAGAGTGGAGAGTTCTAGGGTTTCTATTTTTGTTAAAAGTGTGAAACAGGGAGTCGGTTCACGTTAATATGAACGAATTACCGTTCTGGGCCCTTAATGGGCTTGGCGAAACTGGGCTTGGCGAAACAGACTTCTGTTTCGTCGGGATGCTTATGACGAAACAGTCTGTTTCGTCGGGTCCTGTCTGTTTCGTCGAGTCCTTTTATGTGTTAACAGTTTAAGTTTTTTTTTTCAACAGGTTTCATGTTATACAGCCAAACACAAAATCATGCAACCACAATGCGTTCATAAAATATAAAAAAAAAATAACGTGTACAGTTACAAGTTGAACAAGTTAAACAACTACACAATCAAAGTCAACGTGCACTAAATGCGAAAATGAAAGTCGGAAACTCGAGTTGTCACAAAGGTCATACAGCAAAAGTTTGCGTAGCAGCAGTTGCACCAAATCGAGCTGACAACAAACCTGCTCGAGCTCGCTTTCCACTAGGTTCTTGCTACAAATGTGGCGAGATGGGTCATTTCCGAAGAAATTGCCCAAAGCTTGCTAATGCTAATCCAGCGAAGAGATGAGCATCTGATCGACTAGAAGACAAGACCCTTTAGAAATAATCATGTCTTATGTATTATTTTCTTATGTTGTCAAGGTCCATGGAACAGTTGTTATCATTGTTTATAAATAAATCTTTTATTTACATTGCAATGTATTTATGTGATTGTATGTATAAACAACATATCCCTTACAATACCGACAATCAAGGAATCATATTCCTTGAAAAGCAAACTACCCCCAAAATTCTTCCATTTTACATTCTCTTGCGTTTTCCACAAAGATCCTAAGTACCCTGTCTCTTGCAAAGAAACGAAGTACAAGGTGCAAGTTATAATTTTGTACGAATACCCCAAGTACCACTATAAATTCTTAATAGGGTACCCAAGGGTATTTCCGTATGTCCTAAATTATTGTGTACCTTAATTCGAATATTGCGTTTTCCTGAAAACGAAAATTGAATTTTTGGTAGATCATCATATCTTCATGGATGGATTCTTGAAATGATTAAAGTGCCAAATGAAATCCACGAATTGGATTCCTGGTGTACTTTAAGTATCTGCGTCCAAAGATAACAAATTAATAACCAAGTTAAACAACTATGTGATTATGTGCTTATGTGTTTCCTTTTATGTTTTTGGTGTAATCCAAGTTTTGTTATCCAAATCCTCGTAGAATCTTCCATATCTTTGTATAAGGAAATTCATAGTAGGATATCCAAAGGTACTATATTAAATCCTCAATGGGCTTTTACGTAATAGTAAAGACCCTTGGATTATATTGTACTATTCCATAATTAGACCCCTGAGTGGTCTAGTTAAACAGATTGATCCAAAAATCTGGTTAGGAATATCATGTGATGAGATAGCTGAAAGGACTCCTTGGTGGCCTAATTAAAAGGATCAATTGTCGATCTAATTAAAAGGACCCTATGGTAGTCTAGTCACACTCATCACAGGTTTGATTTTCCTCCCCTAAAACATTTCAAGACAAACTGTGCGGACTATGCAAGGAGTTACGTAATTATGGATGCATACATAATTATGGAATTCAGTGCACAGAAACCACAGCAAGTTTTTTCGTGTATCTGGAGTTAACCATGTTCATTTTTGTTTCTGAAGAAATTGTGGAAAATGACTCATTCTGTTCATTTTCGTTTCTGAAGAGGTTGTGAAAAATGACTCATTCTGTTCATTTTTGTTTCTGAAGAAATTGTGGAAAATGACTCATTCTGTTCATTTTCGTTTCTGAAGAGGTTGTGAAAAATGACTCATTCTGTTCATTTTTGTTTCTGAAGAAATTGTGGAAAATGACTCATTTTGTTCATTTTCGTTTCTGAAGAAATTGTGGAAAATGACTCATTCTGTTCATTTTCGTTTCTGAAGTGGTTGTGAAAAATGACTCATTCTGTTCATTTTTGTTTCTGAAGAAATTGTGGAAAATGACTCATTCTGTTCATTTTCGTTTCTGAAGAGGTTGTGAAAAATGACTCATTCTGTTCATTCTTGTTTCTGAAGAAATTGTGGAAAATGACTCATTCTGTTCATTTTCGTTTCTGAAGAGGTTGTGAAAAATGACTCGTTCCGTTCATTTCTGTTTCTGAAGAAATTGTGGAAAATGACTCATTCTGTTCATTTTCGTTTCTGAAGAAGTTGTGGAAAATGACTCATTTCGTTCATTTTCGGTTCTGAAGAAGTTGTGGAAAATGACTCATTTCGTTCATTTTCGTTTCTGAAGAAGTTGTGGAAAATGACTCATTTCGTTCATTTTCATTTCTGAAAAATGTCCGTTAAGGAAATGTCAGGATTATGCCTTACATATCTCGGGTGGTTATTTGACACAAAGTCACAAATAGACTCCTACGTATTAATTTCGGGACGAAATTTCCTAAAGTAGGGGAGACTATGACACCTCAACCATCAAAAAAATGCCAAACCAATGAAATATTGTATTTCATACTTGGGATTTGTAAAAATATGTGTATCGTTTGCACATATCAACTCTTGTTCAATTCCAAACTCTAAATCGCTTTCTGGAAGGTTATACGCGCACCGATGCGTAAATATAACCAGTTTAATGCAACGAACACTCCGGAATAGTGAAATATACTTAACATACCTTAAATAACCTTTACATAACTTAGAAATAAGTTTTGAAGGCTTTGGTATGGCAAAATCAAGTTAAATCGCTTATAGGGACTAAAGTTGACAAACTGCGAAAGTATGCCAATTTGAACTGTAACAGACATTCTGAAACATGACCATAAGTTAAACATACCATAAATATCCTTTACATAGCTTAGAAATAGGCTTTGAGGTGTTCGGTATGCTAAAATAAACTTTTGTGTCATTCAGGGACTAAAAGCGTCAAAAAGTGCACAAGTTTGCACTTTCGCGCATAACTTACGTTCTGAATACATCCGGACATCCAAAAATTTATGTAAGCACTAAAATATTTTATTTTAGTGTTTGGCATAAGAAAAATCCATTCGTTTCGTCATTTGGATCGTTTTTCGCGCTTATGCGCATTCCGTCGTAATTAAGCGAACATCGCGTTCGTACGACCAAACGAACTGACATCCGACATATTTTTGAGCATGTTTCATGTCCACAATGTTTAGGAATCATTTTAGGGCCTTAAAGTTGGCTTTAAGGGCCTTAGAAGTGTCGGGAATGGCCTAAAACACGTGCAGGGGCCGAAACTGTCATTTTTGAAAGTTATATGCTGATCAGAAGGGCCATGCGGCCCGCATTAGATTTGTCTGATCCTGAAGCGGGCCGCCTCAGCCTCCCAGAACAGATCAGAACGAACAGTCAGCATATTCCAGCTGTTTTAACCACAACCACAAGCTCACAACTTGCCTATTCAGCTGATAAGGACCATTTTTAGCCACCACAACTTTGCAACACTTGTACGGATGCGATTAAGGCACGATATTCGACAAACGATCTTAATGGTTCGGGTATTCCTATAAATACCCAACCCATTTAACTTCAAAAATCACAAGAATCTGATCTAAGTGACTCTAAGTTGGAACCATTGTTTCATACCTGAGTTATTTTGATCTAGATTAGCATTCGGGGACCCTTCGTAAGTATTCTTTCGTTCTTTTATTGCTTTTCGAGTCCGAAAGTCAAACTTTGTTTGACTTTCAGCGTTGACCAGCTTATGGTCAATGCGAAGTTCGTTTGAACTTCGCAACGTGATTGTAATCACGATGGTTATAGTCCCTTGTGACTATGCCTACTGATTACCACGTTGTCTAGGGTCGTAAGGGTAAGCGATCTGATAAATCGCTTATACCTTCGAACCCGACCCAGTTTGGTCGATCATTAGGATCCGACCAAATACATTAGGTGACCATAGTATATAGGGAATAACCTTCCGAGGTTATACCTTATGGTCACGACGTTTAAGTAGTTGTATGATAGGTAGTTTATATGCCTTAGGTAAATTACCAGAATACCCTTTTCATGTATAATTGGTAATTAAGCATATGTAACCTAAACTTTTGTCACATAACTGATTATGTAACATGTTTAGGCATATAACACTTGTCATAGGACTAGTTAAGCGGTCCGAACGCGTTTCACGCGAACGACGCGATAAAGTAGCATAAGCTACCTAAACGGGTCGTAATGGGTCGTAAGCACTTAGGTTAGGTTTCATTTAGTATGTAGGCTTTGTTAAACCATATGACACGAGTCTCTATACTCGTTTGGTTTACAAACCCTCATTCTATCTAAATCATCCGATTTAGGTCCGGTTTATTAACATAGTTACCTATATTAGGTGCCGTTTGATATCCGTGATCTCTAGCATTGTTTGGTTGTTACTCAAGGACTACTAAGCAATCTCAAGTGAGTACATAGACCCCTCTTTTACTGTTTTCCAACTGTTTTGGGGTGGAACACATGTGCCTACTTGTTACTTTCGTGCTTTCCTGTTTTTCACATCATATACCTGCTATGTTCGTTAGTACATTATAGTACATGATTTCATTACATTTCAGGCTAGGTGTGCCCATTGTGTGCATTACTTAGTACATCGTTTTACATTACATTTCACGCTACGCATGTTCATTTGATTACATACTTAGTGCACCGTTTTCACATGCTTACATTTTGGATGCATATTACATGATTTACATTGATCATGCATTTCCACAGGACATAACTTTGATTTAAACCAAGTTTTACTTCAATACTATGTTCTTGTGCATATGGTTTAGCTGATGCATTTCACTAGCCATACATATCATTTTGGTTACACATTACATGGTTTACATTTGACACATAAACACTTTTGACATTGGTTATACATTATATGATTTACATCTTGACATAAACATTTTAACATATTATTGCAATACATTTGGAAGTTGGTTTAAACATAGACATCTTACATTGTTTGGTTTGGTTTGAGTAAGTGATTAAGTAACGAGGCGTGTGTAATATGATACAAGCATGGTGGATACGCCGCTGGTACTTCCTATATATAAGTGTTTGTATGGTATTACATGTCGTAGCGTTATTTGAATCATTTCAATTTGAGACATATAACATTTTCTACAAATAACATACTTTTCACAATACATTGTTTTACAAACAACTTATCTTATACAGACTCATTTTACATGGTTATTCATTTAACCTTACATTTATTTATACATATCATCTGATCTTATCGTTTTTCAAATGATTTACAAGACAAAGCAAATTACAAGGTTCATGACTAAACATTTTCTCAAACATAAGTCATGAATTCTATTTTCACAAAACCTATGTATCTCACAGGCATTTTTATGCTGGCGTACCTATTTTCACATGTGTTTTTCAGGAGCTGTTGCATAAGATGATCAAGATACACATAGGCAGACTTGGGCTTTAGTGACAATAAAAGATACAAGACTAGTTAATTATGTTGTATTTCCTTGTTTGTTAAGACATTGTAACACTTTTAAACAATAAAACGAAACTTCAATTGCCATGGATTTGAAACAATTAATTCTGTTACAACACTCCCCGACATTTCCGCCACGTTTTGTATGTTCTACGTGGTCGGGGTGTGACAATAAGCATGTGAGGAAATAATTTTTTTTAAGTTAAAGAATGAAAATAAGGTGCTCACGCGTTGTGGCGTGAGATTTAAGGGCACATTATCGTTCTTTAAGCGCGTTGGCACGGTGACATTAACGTGTTTAAGCACACGAAAGAAACGTATAAAGATACGGTACGATTAAAAGAAATGTATTAAGTTGTGACGAACCAACTACCAGTTTCAAATAGGGCTGTGCAACGGTTCAAAACCGGACCGAACCGAACTGGAACCGAACCAGAACCGTTAATTGCTAAATTTAAGAACCGGAACCGAACTGTCACACCCCGACCACGTGTAACATACAAAACGTGGCGGAAACGTCGGGGAGTGTTGTAACAGAATTAATGTTTCATAACCATGGATACAAAAAGTGTTTCGTTTTATTAAACATTGAATATTTACATCGTCTGAAAATCTAAATACACAATTTAAACATAGTCTATCATTGTTATTGAGTCACTAAAGCCTCGTCCAGTCCTATGTGAGCATGCATCTTATCAATCGATATCATTCAACAATACCTGAAACATATGTGAAAACGAGGTCAGCAAAGAAATGCTGGCGAATACATAGGTTTTGTAGGAGTGTTGAAATCATGGCTAGTTTAGATGTTGCAATACTTTATAAAAACCTTGTTTTGAAAAGAGTATAACATTGCAACTTAATTAACCAACTCAAATCAAGCGGGTTATAGTTTATAAAACCTCGTAGCCATGACTCGTAACCCAAAAACATTTGTTTTAGTAAAGCAAATTGTGAAACATCTCAAAATAAATCGTTAATGAAACTCGTTAATAAATCTCGTTAAAAACTCGTATAGTTTATATCATATCGAAAATCTCATTTGTGTGACATCGTTTGAAAATTGTTTACCCAAGTGAACTAAATAACGCCACGGCATGTAATATGATGAAATCTTTTATATATAGGAAGTACCAGCGGCGTATCCACCATGCTTTCATCACATTACACCCGTCCCGTTATCTAAACACTTAACCAAAAACCAATCGTATATCGCTTTGAAGCCAATCGTTTAACTAAATCGTTTAACTCATTAATACATCGCGTGAAAACCAATCGTTTAACCAAATCGTATAATTCATTTTAGGTCGTGAAACTACTTATGTGATTGTCTCGCTAATAACATTCAAACCTTCGTGACTCATCCCTCGTCGCTTCTCGTTTTCGCATTAACAAACCCTTAACAAAGGGTAAGTTAACAATTACAGATTCAGTCGCTACCCACCACCCCCACACATAACCACGGGTGCAGTATGATAACGGGATTTGTCAGATCCTATGGTACCATAACCTAATACTGGTCGGCTTGATCATTGCTAATGAATGTCATTTGTTATGTAACCCAACCAACAAGTTCGTTCACATTATCGAAATCGTTATTAGTTTTGTATAAATCGTCTTAATCGTTTTTGAAACCATCGTTATAACATTGAAAACATTTAGCACATATGAATCATCCCAAAACAATTGAAAGCAGTAAAATAGGGGAATAATGTACTCGCCTGAGAATGCTTAGAGGTATTGAACAACAACCAAGCAAAGCTAGAGGGAGCACGGAATCAATCGGCAGTCTAAAACCATATAAATAAACCGGACCTGAGTCGGAAGATCGGATAGAATGAGGGCTTGTAGACCAAATGAGTATGGGAACTCATGTAATATGGTTTAACAAAGCCTACATACTACTATGAAACCAAACCTAAGTGCTTTCGACCCATCGCGACCCATTAAGGTAGCTTATGCTACTTTAACGCGTCGTGCGCGCAAAGCGCGTTCGAGACGTCTAACTAGTCCTATGACAAGTATTATATGCCTATACATGTTTTATCATGTTGTATAATCAGTTATGTATAAAAGTTTAGGTTACATAAGCTAAATTACCAATTATACATGAAAAGGGTATTCTGGTAATTTACCTAAGGCATATAAACTACCTATCATACAACTACTCAAACGATGTGACCATAGGGTATAACCTCGGAAGGTTATTCCCTACCTACTATGGTCACCTAATGTGTTTGGTCGGATCCTAATGATCGACCAAATGGGTCGGGTTCGAAGGTATAAGCGATTTATTAGATCGCTTACCCTACGACCCTAGACAACGTGATTTTTTCAGTAGGCATAGTCCCAAGGGACTATAACCAACGTGATTACACTCACGTTGCGAAGTTCAAACGAACTTCGCATTGACCATAAACTGGTCAACGCAGAAAGTCAAACAAAGTTTGACTTTCAGACTCGAAAAGCAATAAAAGAACGAAAGAATACTTATGAAGGGTCCCCGAATGCTAATCCCGATCCAAGTAGCTCAGGTATGAAACAATGGTTTCAACTTAGAGCTCCTCAAATCAGAATTCTTGTGAGTTTAGAAGTGAAGTGGGTTGGGTATTTATAGTATTCGGAGAACCGTTAAGATCGTTTCTTGGAAAAGGGGGCACGATCAAAGCCGTACACTTGTCGGAACCTTATGGTAGCTCATTTGCCACTCACCATAGGAAATTGACACTTGGAATTGGGATTGGGGGTGCAAAACAGCTGCAAACAGGTTGTTAAACATTGAATCTGGTCTGCAGAGGCTGAGGCGGCCCGCTTCAGGATACACCAAAACTAATGCGGGCCGCATGGGGCTTCTGATCAGAAAATAAGTTTCAAAAATGATAGTTTCAGCCCCTGCACGTGTTTAAGGCCATTTCCGACACTTCTAAGGCTCGTAAAGCCAACTTTAAGGCCCTAAAATGATGCCTAAACATTGTGGACATGAAACATGCTCAAAAATATCTCAGATGTCGGTTCGTTTGGTCGTACGAACGCGATGTTCGCTTAATTACGACGGAATGCGCATAAGTGCGAGAAACGATCCAAATGACGCAACGAATGGATTTTTCTTAAGCCAAACACTAAAGCATAATATAGTCATGCTTACATAAATTTTTGGATGTCCGGATGTATTCAGAACGTAAGTTATGCGCAAAAGTGCAAACTTGTGCGCTTTTTGACACTTTTAGTCCCTGAATGACCCAAAAGTATATTTTAGCACACCGAACCCCTCAAAGCCTATTTCTAAGCTATGTAAAGGATATTTAAGGTGTGTTTAACTTATGGTCATGTTCCGGAATGTCTGTTACAGTTCAAATTGGCATACTTTCGCAGTTTGTCATATTTAGTCCCTGTAGACGAATTAACTTGATTTTTGGCATACCAAACCTTCCAAATCTTATTTCTAAGTTATGTAAAGGTTATTTAAGGTATGTTTAGCCTATTTCACTATTCCGGAGTGTTCGTTGCATTAAACTGGTTATATTTACGTATCGGTGCGCGTATAACCTTCCAGAAAGCGATTTAGAGTTTGAAATCGAACAAGAGTTGATATGTGTAAATGATACACATATTTTTACAAATCCCAAGTATGAAATACAATATTTCATTGGTTTGGCATTTGTTTGATGGCCGTGGAGGCACAGGTGTTACACGAACCGTATTATAACGGTTCCGGTTCGGTTCGGTTCTGAACCGGTTAAACAGTTCTCGTGTAAACGGTTCTCGCGGGAACCGGTTTACAATTAAATCTTAAAATTAACAATTCAATAAAAACAAAGCAAACCATTTAAAACATTAACTAAGAGTTGCAACATTCAAAGTTCAAACCAACCAAAATAAAAGTAGCAAAGCAACAATAAACAATTTTAAGCCATAAAACAAAGAGTTAAATGCTTGGTTGGTCCCTGTGGTTTTCAAAAATTGCAGACTTGGTCCCAGTGGTATACTAATTACACGCGTGGTCCCAAAACTTGTCAAAAATGCACTCGGTTGGTCCCCAGCCCTAACATCAGTTAAATTTCTCAGTTAAGTCCATGTTAAATGACCAAAATACCCTTGCTTATTAACTATCTTTATAATTTTTGTTTAGTTTTACTTCCCCATCATCATCTTCATCTTCATCAGTTGGACCAAGTCATCTTCATCACCATCATCTTCATCACCATCCTTTTCTTGTTACCAACCTCCGGTTTATAAACAGTTTCGAGATCCGCTCCTACACTAATCTCCATCAACAACCCCTCAATTTTAACGCCCCACACCGAAATCACCAATTTATATATCTATCTATCCCATCTCACACAGCTTAAACCCACTTTCAGATCTGCAGGCCACAACAAAATCAACCGACAGCCGTAAACATTTTCTCAGAAAAACAACCGTAACTAACACGAAACAAAAGTATCGCAAAAGAAGTAGGTACCTGTCATGGATGAGATCAAAACGGTGAAGATCAGATGATATGCAGCCTCAATTTGGATGATTCAACCAGAGAATTCGATACGCCTAAAAACCAGACCTCTGATTCGGAGAGAGAGAGAGAGAGAGATAGAGAGACCTGTGTTGGTGGTTCTTGTTTGAGAAGAGAGAGAGAGAGACCTGTGGTGGTGGTGCTTGTTTCAGATGTTGAGGTTGAATGTTTCAGAGGTTGACTCCGGCCATAACTCCAGCCACCACATCCGCTAATGATTCAGAGGTTGACTCCGGCCATAACGTCTTCAGAGAGAGAGACCTGTGGTGGTGGTGCTTGTCTCTGATAGATTTATCAAGCATTCGTTGTTAACTCCGGCCACCACATCCGCTACTATGGTGGTGGGGCTTGTTTGAGAAGAGAGGGAGGGACCTTGGTGGTGGTAGGTGATCTGTGGTGGTGGTGGTAGGTACATAGAAAAATATATGGGTGACAGTGAAATGGGGATTGAGGAAGAAGAAGTGTTTGGGTTTTTTTAATTATTTAATTGTTTAAGGGTAATATAGTCATTTCACACATAGTTAACTGATATATTTAACTGATGTTAGGGCTGGGGACCAACCGAGTGCATTTTTGACAACTTTTGGCAGCGTGTAATTAGTAAACCATTAGGACCAAGTCTGAAATTTTTGAAAACCACAGGGACCAACCAAGCATTTAACTCTAAAACAAACTCTAAATAAAACTATTTCAACCATCGTGTTAACAATTAAAACAAGCATCTTCAAACTTTATTCGATCTTCATCCTCTCAATCTTCTCATAAACATCTAAATAAAACCAAGTGTTAGCAATTAAAAAAAATAAACGAATAATGCATCTACTGTATTTGGTTCACGTGAATAGATTAATCACTAATGCAGCTACTGTATTTACCAAGCGATACACTATATATATACACATTTACAATTTGATCAATATTGATTTGATTATTTTTGTTCAATTTTTATTTTCACATACAAAAAACTATATGTATCAGAAAGCAAACATCTAGAAAGAAAATATATGCAATTATAAAAAAATGTCATGTAGAATAACGTACATGTATTTGCAGGGTGTTGATGGAGATGAACTTGTATGATAGCAATTAGGGTTAGGGTTGAGAGATGGAGAAGAATTAGAAGATGAAAGATGAGTTTGTGGAATGAATATAAGAGGAGGGAATAAGAATTAGGATGATCGTATAATGTTGAAAAGCCCATTAATAAAATAGGGTTTTAAATATTTATAATCCCAACTAGTTCTAGCGGTTCTTTAACCGGAACCGTGGTTTTAACCGGAACCAAATCGGGAACCGTTTTTACCCAAATTTAAGAACCGGAACCAGACCCTATATACAAAAATACGGTTTGGATCTAGCGGTTTCGGTTCGGTTCCCCGGTTCTGGCGGTTCTGAACCGTATACTGCTCAGCCCTAGTTTCAAATTTATAGCAACATGTAAACGTGATATAAACTAAAAACACAAAGGGAAAAAAGAAAAAAAATAAAAACCAAGGAAGTAAAAGTGAAAAGTTAGAAATTTAAATGATAGATTTGTTATTGTGTAAGTTTTAAAAGGAAAACAAATTAGTTAAAAAAATAAAGGAGCAAAAATGAAAAATTTTAAGGGAGCCAAAATAGAAATTACATAATAGGACAAAATTGTAATTTTGAGTGGGTTGCATAAAATGGAAATTACAAAATTGTCGGTGATCTTTGCCACCGACTTTGTACTTTAAGTATATATATGGTAATATCAAATATTTTTTGAAAACCTTACAAAACAAAACATGAGGTACATATCTTTATCTATACAAATGTTGTAAAGTTAAAGTATGTAAATTTGAAACCATAGACACCATGTAAAACGAGGTGCCATGCACTTTATTAATTGTCGGTGTGTATATTGGTAGGTGCGTCTTCTCTGTAATGCAAGATTTTTTTAGTTGCGTGTCTTGCATCGTAAAGACATTTTTCAATAATTTTTAGTATAGACGATTATTAATTCAATAACTTTTAGTATAGACGATTATTAAATAATTGTAAATTTGTAATTAGATATTTATTTTTTTAATAGTCATTTTAATTGTATTAAGTTATATATAAAATAACATATTTATTTTATTAATAGTCATTTGATATAAATTTTGTCAACCTTGGCCGTATAAAAGGATGATAATTTATGCTCATTTTCCAAATGAGGTAGTAAACTTTTCTTTTAAAATATACTTATAACTTTCATCCTAACAAGGATTTTTCTTATCTTCAATGCCTAACCCTGATAACATTCTTTTGTACCTTGAAATTTTGTTTACAAGATTAGATATCCTTTAATTAATTTTTTTTTGAAAGGCATCCTTTAATTAATTGATTGATTGAAAAAGTTGGTTACCTCAAGTATACATATGTGAGTCGATATATACAGGCGTAACATATTTACTAGACAGTTATTAGAACATACTAAAATCCTAAGCTGATATATCAATTTTAATTATAAGTAGAAAATAGAAAATTCTAAATTCATATATTATCTATATATTAAAAAATTATCTATATATTAAAAAACCAACCTAATGAATAGTACCGGCACCATTCAATACATGCCACGTGTCCTTTTTTTTTCATTTATCCATCTTCTATCAGAATACTGATACGGTCCTATTCGGTATCGGTACATTATCTATATATTAAAAAACCAACCTAATGAATAGTACCGGCACCATTCAATACATGCCACGTGTCAATTCTTTTTTTTTCATTTATCCACCTTCTATCAGAATACTAATACGGTTCTATTCGGTATCGGTACATTATCTTTATATTAAAAAACCAACCTAATAAATAGTACCGACACCATTCAATACATGCCACGTGTCAATCTTTTTTTTTTTTTTTTTCATTTATCCATCTTCTATCAGAATACTGATACGGTCATATTCGATATCGGTACATGAAGGTAAAACCAGCACCAGCCTGGTACAGAAAATGCAAAAAGTCAGTATCAAATTATATTGAAAATCTTTTAGTTAGGGAAATTCGGTACTGCTACCCGGTACCATTTCCTCATCCTTGATCACGGGTGCCATACGAATAACAGCAGTATCGTACAACTTTTTTTTTGTTATTTTCTTCAACTTTTAACGATTTTTTTTTAGTTTCAGGGGTAGGGATGGGCTCGGTGCCAATCGATACCGAATCGGTACTGGTACCGAAAATACCGGTTACAGTATAGGTACATGAAGGTAAAAACCGGTAGCGAACCGGTACCAGGAACGCCAAAAGTCGGTAACAAATTGGTACTTAAGAGCTTTCGGTTCGGGAAATTCGGTACCGGTACCCAGTACCATTTGCTCATCTCTGTCAACGGGTTTTATACGAACAACATCATTACCATACAACTTTTTTGGTTGATTTTCTTTCGGTTTCCTTTTAGAGTTTTTCTATATTTTCTTTTTATTCTTGTCAACGGTTTCGTGCACAACGTGCTCGTAGAGATTTCAAAACACATGTAAACACAAACTAAATAACAAAAGAAGTTCACCCCAACGCGACGATGGTGATAAACCTAGTATATCTAATTTTATTATTACTTAATTAATTGATTATGAATATTTTTAAAGCCAGGTGCATTTTGGACATTTCCTCTCAAATCTAACTTCTCATTGAGAGTAGATAATCGCAAGCAATTTTTTTTAGATTTGAAGAGTTGGACAGCATTTTGGGCCAAAGCATAAAACACGTGGAAAGAAACCGAAGGTGAATGAAGTTTTAAGCAACAAAAGAATAAAAAAAAAAAGCAGAAAACTTGCGCTCTGATGATTGTACCTTGAACTCACACATGAACTCACAAGTGCAATTTGCGATAACGAAACACGAACCAAATTCATTAGGGTGTGGGGGGCGCTTTGCGGTGAAGGAGCGCGGGGAGTGGTTACCGCGCGGGGATATGTGCCGCCATCAACTTTTCACCGCATGGAGGGGATGGATTTCGGTGAGAAGTTACCGCATGAAGGGAGAGAGGGAGAGGGTGGCCCACCAGATTTTCAATCAATCAAGTTATTTTCTTTTTTTTTCTTTTTGAATAAAAAAACAAATCCTCTAAGAGAGAAGTGCCGCCATCAAATTGAGGGTGTGAGGAGAGTTAAGAGGGGAGTTGACGTGGCGCGTGCTGATTGATTTTTTGTAAGAGAGGTCACTCCCCTAAGAGAGGAGTGCCCCTCTCACCCTTATCCCAACAGCAAATTTACTAGTCTAGTGAACTAGTTAACCTAATTTTTGCATCAAAAATAATGTTATTGTTAGTTTTTATAGAAAAATTAACAAAAACATATAACAAATTTATGAAGTTTATAAATACCAAACTAATGCGTTGCAGCGGGATGTTAAAATTTGTAAGGCTCATTTTGTGTGCTAAAAGAAAAAAAAAAATCACGCAAAAGATGTATGATGTAACCCAAAAATAAAGTCGTTTTTTACCTTGATATAAATAAAGTCGTGCAACCACAACGAATACCAATACCGCCATACCGGTTCTGAGTACACCGATACTGGTACTCACGTTCGGTCGGTCACGGCTCGGATCGTCACCATACCGCTATTCGAGTAAAATATGTTTTTAATAGCAAATATATCATAATACGTATTTACTTTTTAAGAGAAAGGGAATATTTCACAGAATAGTAACCAAGTTTTAAATGTGTTCTAATTATGTCACTTGTGTTGTTTTTGTCCCAATTAGATAACTTAACATTCAAATCGAGCCATGTCCTTTTTTCCACGTGTCAAGAAAAAAATGGAGTATAAGATGCTGGGGTCGAATTAACTTAATATATGAAATTATATTTTTTAAAAATAAAAACCATTTAATTACATTAAAAATTAAAAAAAACAAGTTACAATCCACGTCATCACTCGGCGTTAGCATCAAATGAAAGAGAAAAAGAAACAAAAATCCACATCACCATGGTTACCTATGAAATGGATGAAAAAACTCTTAATTTTAATGAAGAATGAATGTTGAGTGATCTGATTGGAACACTTTTGAAACTTGAGTGACCTAATTGGAACACTTTTAAAACTTGGTTACTATTCTATATTTTAGAAAATATATCCTAACAAATAAAAGTTATAAGAGAAATAAAATTATTGGATCAAAGTATAAGGTATTTTATAGTATAAAAGGTGAAACTGAAACTTTAAACAAAAAATTAAGCTCCAACAAAACTCTGAATTTAATAATATTTATTATGTCAAAATAGCGAGATAAATAAAATAAAACAGTCACAAACTTGGTTTTTATAAGAAAAATAACGAACGAAAGTTAGGACTAACTATTGGGTTTAACATACGTTTAATAATCTTTATATTTTGAAGAATAAACCAAAATTAAACAATTTTACAAGAAAATCTATAGATCATTTAACTGACTAAAACATAACTAGTTAATTTCAATTATAATTATAAGTATGATACATTTGACTAATACAATAAAGATTTCCCAAATGATAATTGATTTTGCATGCATACTGTGACTTCGTTTTCTTTGTAAGCCGTAAACTTTTGCATGTTTATCATAACATTGCGTTTTTGTTTTATTGTTTATTCTTTGACCGTAGACAAAATACATTTGAAATTGTTTAACTTAAATATTTTATAAAACGAAGGAAAGTTTCATTTTTAAATAATAAGGGAGAGCGGAGTGGGGCGGTAAATCCACTCGGTACCGAACCCCCATCCACCGCCAACCCTTTTACCGAGCAAATGTTATCGAAATGGGGGCATTTTCGGTGAAACTTTACCGATTGGGGGAGAGGGAGGGAAGGGGGGAGAGAGATGGGTGTGTGGCGGGGTCCATTGCTTCTCAACCAATCACACATTTTTTTTAAATAGTTTACCTAAACCTCATTAGGTAAACCACCGCTAACATTTTGAGCATTAGGTAAACAATTTAGATGAATTGACGTGGCACTGTCTGATTGGGTGAATGGGGAGTTTACATATTTCAAATGTCACACCCCTTTCTAAGGCGGAAGCACGAGTGTGATCTTGAAAGGTTCTCATTACATACGAATGGTAAACATACTACATGCTCATAAAATAACTCCAAATGCCATTGACATTAAACATTCAAAATATGGTTTAAGATAAGTGTTTACATCACACGACCAATAATTGTTTTAAAAAGTTTACAACTTTATTTCATCCACAAACAACAAGGTTTTAATTATTATATCACCACATGAGGTGGGATATAACAACCAATCCCGCAAAAGAGGCATAGAAGTCTTGACATACATAGCTAACAACATAAACAACATCCAAGAGCGAGAGTAAAACCGCGCGCACATCCACTTTAGTTACCTGAAATACATGTGAGTTTTTGGAAAATCGTCAACATAATGTTGGTGTGAATTCATGCAGTTTTTGTATTGAACGTTTGTATTCTTGAATGAAAACATGGTATGTAATTTGTATGAAACAAGTATTTCTGTAAATGTAAGGAAATCGAGATCGCTAATGGTTTGCAAGGCCATTAACATGTGGCACGACATAGGAAGCATCCAAACCATAGGCATTTTTTTAGTTGTCGATTCACGACTAGAGACACAAAAGCACTCCAGGTAGCACGTGGCCCAGAGTGTGGCTGCCTGAAACCCATTAGATCTAACCTTTTGTCCTGCGGTCTAGGTATATTGTTGATTAATGGTGCTTATGACACCCTATTCGTGACATGATCTAAAGTATCATTCCTTAGTTTTTGTATTCCACATACCATAACACATGTATTTTCCCCAAAGTTTAAAAAGCATGTAAAAGTTTAAAAGTGGGGACATGAACTCACAACTTTGCGTTTCCTGCGCCGTAAACTTCACCGGGTTTGCTTATATAGCGTCGTGACCTATACGTGTTTTATTAACGTTAGTCACTAGACTTGTATCGCATAAGTAAAAGTCACCATCTTTTATGTATGCGTTCTTTGTTGTTAAAAATAATTCATATTTTTAACTATGTCTCTTACTTATATTATTTTCTCAAAAATAAATATAAGTATCTTGTATTTTTCACCCGAGTTATATATATTTATCCAAAAAAGCATTTTAAGTTCGTAACTTGTCCAAGTTACATAATCTTTTAAGAAATATATTTTCATAAATATATGTTCTTGTATTTGTCTAAGCATGTTGTATGTGTATTTTTGTATTTCTACTCCTTGGGAGTATTTAGTGTATTTTCAAGTCCTAATACACTATTACATACACTTAGCACAAAATTTGGTGACCAATAAATATATATATTTTTCTCAGAAATGTACATACTTAGTATCAATTTTTTTTTATCTTGAAGAAATCATCATTCCTTAACTTGGAAATTTTACACAAAAATTAGGGAAACCTTGGTAAATATTTTTAGGTAAATTTTTAGGGAACAAGTTTCACCAAAACTTATATCTTTCTAAGTGTCAAAATTCTATAGAAATTTTGACATAGTTTCACCTAAAAATGGAGGTTTCTCATGTTTTCAAAACATGTGTTTATTTTCTTTTAAAATCATCATCAAACATCAACAACACAATCAAGACTTACCATAAGCCAAGATCATGTAAATTACACTACATAATGAACTTGAAGTTTTTGTAAGAACTCGTAGTTACTTACCATGCTAATTAGTAGGTTTAGTTACCCTTTAAAACATTGTTATTTGTTTGTAAATCACATTCTTGAAAGATTTAGTCATTTACAACTTGTAAGATGATTTTTCTAAAAATATTTCTTTTGTATTTTTCTTGTTATAATCATGTTCCTAGTCTTGATTTAACACAAAAAAGTATGATTAGTTTACTTAGAAACCATGACTTTGTAAATCTTATAAATAAACTTGGTTTCTTGAGAAAATTAGTTATGTAATCATCTATTTACAAGATTTGTATTTTGTTTAAATCATCTTTACATATGAAAACAAATTTCATCATTCAAGTTCATGTATATAAAGTATGATCATCTTGGTCTTTCACAAGATCATCACCTTAACTTACTAGATCATGTGTTTAATCACAATCTAGTAGGTTTCTTATGATGTCCAACATCACTAACACAAATCATCAATCATCAAGAAGCAAATAAACACAATCAACATGTATGCTTATGTTAAAGTATCATGATCATGTTCTTTAGTGTTCATCGAGATTAACAATGTACAACATCTTTTAATCATCAAAATATGAAGTAATAAGAGATCATGAGGGCCTCACCACTAGCACAAGGCTAGGGAAGAAAACTAGAAGATGTAGATGACGAATGTGGAGGATAAAAGCTAATGGGAGAGGTCCTTCAAGATTCAAGACCTCCAAGCTCCTTAACCTTGCTTCTTACACCTTGAGTGCACTTGGAAATGGATGAAATGGAGTTGATGATGATAGTGGTGTGGGGTGGTGGTCTCGGCCGAGAGTGGGGAGAAGGGAGGAGAGAGTGTAGTGTGTTAATGTGAAGAAGATGAGGTCTTGATCTTATAGCCATCTTATAGTGTTATCCTTTGTGTAATATGTTCCTAAAGTACATGGCAAGATCTCTAGTGAATCCAAGGAAGATCAAGAAGATCAAATAAAATCAAGGTGGATCAAGGGTGGGTCCACACCCTTGTGACCATGAACATGAGGGGGGGGGGGGGGTCTTGGTTGGTGATTAATGGGTAGTTAAGTGATTAAGTTAGATTTCAAGTATAGTGTTTAGTGTTTAAGTGTATGATGTGTTATATAGTGTGTTAGGGTGTTCGGGGATCATAACTAGCTCAGAAACATTAAAACAATGCTTCTAGTATAATTTTGATGTTTCGGGTAGTGTCCGGTTGTTCGGTTAGATATCGGTTCGTTAAAGTGTCAAGCTATTCCGTTTAGTGATCTTTAAGTACGCTTTTGTAACACTTTTAATTCCCGAAACTTAGGAAAGCATTCAGGACCATTTAGTCATGTTTTTGTATGGTACAAACTTGTTACAATGCTGAATTTTGCTGAAATATATAAAATTCAGCATTTAAAGTGTGTTTCGGGTGCTTCTTGGTGCATATTTTATCTTCCGAAAAGTCTATATGTCAACCCTTGTATCCATGCGTGGGTTTTAATGTATTTTAGACGTTGGACCTACTCCTAGGCCCTAATTTCATTATCTGACTGCTTTCTGCAAAATTGCTGACACAATGTGTCTTACCGGTGAGTTTACTAGTATTTCTGACGCAACGCTAACAGTAATGCATAAAGCAATATTTGAAGTATAAAACGCGCATGAATTCACTTGTATAGCATGTAATCAGACAATGTTGACATTTAAGCACATAATTGCAGATATTAAATACTAATTAAATTGTACGGAAATTACCGGTTTTGTGCCAGTTGTCACACCAAATTGTGACACCTGTGTCACTGCGACCATCAAACAAATACCAAACCAATGAAATATTGTATTTCATACTTTGGACTTGTATAAATATGTGTATCTTTTGCACATATCAACTCTTGTTCGATTTCAAGCTCTAAATCGCTTTCTGGAAGGTTATACGCGCGCTGATGCGTAAATATAACCAGTTTAATGCAACAAACACTCCGGAATAGTGACATATACTTAACATACCTTAAATAACCTTTACATAACTTAGAAATAAGTTTTGAAGGCTTTGGTATGGCAAAAACAAGTTAATTCGCTTACAGGGACTAAACTTGACAAACTGCGAAAGTATGCCAATTTGAACTGTAACGAACATTCCGGAACATGACCATAAGTTAAACATACCTTAAATATCCTTTACATAGCTTAGAAATAGGCTTTGAGATGTTCGGTATGCTAAAATAAACTTTTGGGTCATTCAGGGACTAAAAGCGTCAAAAAGTGCACAAGTTTGCACTTTCGCGCATAACTTACGTTCTGAATACCTCCGGACATCCAAAAATTTACGTAAGCACTAAAATATTTTATTTTAGTGTTTGGCATAAGAAAAATCCATTCGTCGCGCAATTTGGATCGTTTTTCGTGCTTATGCGCATTCCGTCGTAATTAACCAAACATCGCGATCGTACGACCAAACGAACCGACATCCGAGATATTTTTGAGCATGCTTTGAGTTCCCTATACTTTAACTTCATTTTAGAGCCTTGAAATGAGGTTAACGGGGTTCAAACGCATCGAAAATAGCTTAAAAGGGCTGCAGGGACCATTTATGCCATTTTTGAAACTTTGCTGAATAAGGTACATGGTGGCGTAGCGCGAGCCCTAAAGGCTTTTACCGTCGCGCTACGCGAGCGCCTAAGCTGAACAGAAACTTGCAGAAACATCGAATCTGGTCCGTTTCACTTGTTGCACATGGTTTTGGGGAATCTATGGGCTGGTATTGATGCGCACATGGTATTACAATACCATGGGTGCAAGTGTATGGCCAAGATTAAATCACGGTTTCCAAGAAACGATCTTAACGGCTCTACGAATCCTATAAATACCCCTTGCCTTCACTTGCAAAAACCCACTAGATTCCTGATTTGAGAAGCTCTAAGTTGAAACCATTGTTTCATACCTGAGCTACTTGGATCGAGATTAGCATTCGGGGACCCTTTGTAAGTGTTCCTTCGTTCTTTTATTGCTTTTCGAGTCCGAAAGTCAAACTTTGTTTGACTTTCTACATTGGCCAGTTTATGGTCAATGCGAAGTTCGTTTGAACTTCGCAACGTGATTGTAATCACGATGGTTATAGTCCTTTGTGACTATGCCTACTGATTACCACGTTGTCTAGGGTTGTAAGGGTAAGCGATCTAATAAATTGCTTATACCTTCGAACCCGACCCATTTGGTCGATCATTAGGATCCGACCAAACACATTAGGTGACCATAGTATATAGGAAATAACCTTCCGAGGTTATACCTTATGGTCGATTCGTTTAAGTAGTTGTATGATAGGTAGTTTATATGCCTTAGGTAAATTACCAGAATACCCTTTTCATGTATAATTGGTAATTAAGCATATGTAACCTAAACTTTTGTCAAATAACTGATTATGTAACATGTTTAGGCATATAACACTTGTCATATGGCTAGTTAGACGTCTCGAGTGCGCTTTTGCGCGCACGACACGTTAAAGTAGCATAAGCTACCTTAATGGGTCGCGATGGGTCGAAAGCACTTAGGTTAGGTTTCATTTAGTATGTAGGCTTTGTTAAACCATATTACACGAGTCTCGTTACTCGTTTGGTTTACGAACCCTCATTCTATCCGATCCCCCGATTTAGGTCCGGTTTATTAACATAGTTACCTATATTAGGTGCCGTTTGATTCCGTGATCTCTAGCATTGTTTGGTTGTTACTCAAGGACTTCTGAGCAATTTCAAGTGAGTACATAGACCCCTCTTTTACTGTTTTCCAAACATTTTGGGGTGGAACACATGTGCCTACTTGTTACTTTCGTGCTTTCCTGTTTTCACATCATATACCTGCAATGTTTCGTTAGTACATTATAGTACATGATTTCATTACATTTCATGCTATGTATGCCCATTGTGTGCATACTTAGTACATCACTTTACAATACATTTCATGCTATGTATGCCCATTGTGTGCATACTTAGTACATCACTTTACAATACATTTCATGCTATGTATGTCCATTGTGTGCATACTTAGTACATCGTTCTACATTACATTTCATGCTATGTATGTTCATTGTGTGCATACTTAGTACATTGTTTTACATTACACTTATGCTATGTATGTCCATTACGTGCATACTTAATACATTGTTTTACATTGCATTTCTGTTGCATATGCTCATCCAGCATATGAACACATTATACTACTTTTTGAACCGTTGTAACCATTTGACTATGTGAACCGTCGTAACCCTTTGATTATATGAACCGTTTGTAACTATTGAACCGTGTGAACCAGTTGTATCTGTTGACATGATTTACATTTAACAATAGACATTTGACTATACATTAACATTTCTACAATTGTTAAACATTTTACTTTGGTGGTTTGGTTTGAGTAAGTGATTTAAGTAACGAGGCGTATGTAATATGATACAAGCACGGTGGATACGCCGCTGGTACTTCCTATATATATGTGTTTATATGGTATCACATATTGTAGCGTTATTTGAATCATTTCAATTTGAGACATAGAACATTTTATACAAACAACATACTTTTCACAAGACATTTATTTACAAACAACTTATCTTATACAAACTCATTTTACATGGTTATTCATTTAACCATACATTATTCTCTTATTTATACATATAATCTGATCTTATCGTTTTTCAAATGATTTACAAGAGAATGCAAATTACAAGGTTCATGACTAAACATTTTCTCAAACATAAGTCATTAATTCTGTTTTCACAAAACCTATGTATCTCACAGGCATTTTTATGCTGACGTACCTATTTTCACATGTGTTTTCAGGAGATGATGCATAGGACTTATCAAGACATACTTAGGCGGACCTGTGCCTTAGTGACTTAAAACGAGACAAGACTAGTTAATTTATGTTATGTACTCTTTGTTCCTTGTTTAAAACAATGTAAACTCTCATGTTTGATTAATAAAACAAAACTTCAATTGCCATGGATTTGAAACAATTAATTCTGTTACAACACTCCCCGACGTTTCCGCCATGTTTGGTTGTTCCACGTGGTCGGGGTGTGACAGAAAAGTTGGTATCAGAGCCAATGGTTATAAGGAATTAGGTTATTAGTAATGCTTTGACCTAGTCTATAACCTTCTTAGGACCCTAACGCGAGTTTACTTGCGTTTAGTCATAAAACAATACCGTTGCCTATCTTTAGGCAGCTATCACAACGAGAACATAAATTTCAAAACCGCTTTGAAAACTAATCATCTGTTCTAGGATGATTGATTTCTAGGTTTTGAACCCTCTTTTGTAAGGTTTTGAACCCTCTTTTGTAAGGTTTTGAACCCCTTTGAGTTTTTAAAATCTCGTCAAAGTTGATCTAAATAATGTGAACACGTGCAAACTGGAAGGGTGGGTGCCTGTACCCTGAGTTTTCTGTCTAAGGCTAGAGTGTTCGTACAAATCCACATAATCGGACCAGTCACTCTTACCTGGGAACTCTTGGGGTGAGTGTCCACTTATAGGCGAGCATGTCTTCGCGATACATTATTTTTGACCTATTTACTTTGATTAATCACCGGGGTCGTTTGTTGCTTTGTAGTAACAAACAAATGACCACTATCCTTGCTTTCATCAGATTTGTTTCATCTCATTCTTTTCGTCTAAGCCTCTCACTCGTTTCCTTTCATGTTTCCTCTTTTAGAATGCCTCCTCGACGCGAAAACCAGATAGCGACTGCCGAACTGGCAGAAATCATTGCGCAGCAAATGGCTGCTCAATTCCCAAACCTCTTTGCTCAATGGAACCAAGCCAACAACAACAACAACAATGGTCCATGCAATTTCAAGAGTTTTAACTCGGCTAAACCACTCAAGTTTAGTGGTTCTGAGGGAGCGACTGGGCTTCTTTAATGGTTCGAGAGCATTGAGAATACTTTCCGCCACGTGCAGTGTCCTGACAATCGCAAGGTCGAGTTTTCTTCGAGTGTGTTCCAGAAGAGGGCCCTTACGTGGTGGAACGGGGTTATGAGAGATCGTGGTGCAGAAGTTGCTCTAGCACAGACATGGGCTGAACTTAGGGCCCTTATGATGAAGCAATTCTATCCTCGTCACGAGATCAGGACCTTGGAAAGGGAATTCGACAATCTTGAGCAAGACAACGGTGAGCATCGAGCCTACACGGACCGTTATGAGGAGTTAAGTCTGTTATGCCCAAACATGGTCACGCCTTTGGATAAAGCAATCGAAAAGTACATTGATGGCCTCCCTGACTCAATACAAGACATTGTGACTGGTAGCAACCCTACTACAGTTAGACAGGCAATTGAGCTATCTGCAACCTTGACTGAATCAAAGATCAGGAAAGGTAAACTTTTCCAAAAAGGTGACAAGAAACCGGTAGAGGAATCGAACCCAATCGAGGAATCAAAGACCATGGATGAACAGACTGGATCCCCTAAGAGGTCAAAGAAGCGAAAGGCTTCTCAGAACTTCGCCATGGTTACTCACAATGATCAAGCCGTCCCCAACCAACCAGCTCAACCCCCTGCCAGGAAACCCTACAACGGAACTGCACCCTTGTGCAACCAATGTGGCCTACATCATCATGCTGGTGTGAAGTGCCGCACATGCCAAGTTTGCGGACTTATAGGTCATACAGCGAGGGTTTGCCCAACAGCAGCTGCACCAAATCAAGTTAACAACAATCCTGCTCAAGCTCGTTTTCCACCGGGGTCTTGCTACAACTGTGGCGAGATGGGCCATTTTCGTAGGAATTGCCCAAAGCTTGCTAATGCAAATCCAGCGCAGGGATGAGTATCTGACCGACAGAAGATAACGCTGTTTAGAAAATAATCGAGCCTTGTGTATTATTTTCTTTTGTTATCACGATATATGAAACAGTTGTTGTTATTGCTGTTATGAATAAATCTTTCATTTACATTTTAATATGTTTATGTGGTTGCATGTATAAACATATCCTCTGCAATACCAACAATCAAGGAACCATATTCCTTGAAGAACAGACTACCCCCAAATTTCTTCCATTGTATGATCTCTTGCGTTTTCCACGAAAATCCTAAGTACCCGTTTCTTCCAAGAGAAACGAAGCACGAGGCGCCAAGTTAATAGCAATCAATAACAAGATAATAACAATTAAACAATTATGTGGTTATGTGCTTATGTGTTCCCTTTTATGTGTCGTGTGATCCAGATTATGTTATCCAAATCCTCGTATAATCTTACATATCCTTGTACAAGAGATTCATAGTAGGATACCCAAAAGGCACTATCTAAAATCCTTAATGGACTTCTACGTTGTAGATAAGTCCCTTGGATTATAAAGTACTGCTTCATAATTAGACCCCTTGAGTGGTCTAGTTAAACTGGATGATATAGCTGAAATGACTCCTTAGTGGCCTAATTAAGAAGATCCTCTGTTGATCCAATTAAAAGGACCCTATGGTAGTCTAGTCACCATCATCACAAGTTTGATATCCTTCCCCACAACATTACAAAACGAACTGTGCGGACTGTGCAAGGAATTACGTAATTATGGATGCATACATAATTATGGAATTTAGTGCACAGAAATCACAGCAAGTTCTATCATGTATCTAAGTTAACCCAATTCATTTCCAATTCTGATGAAGCATCCGTTGAGGAAAAATGAACTAGCTATTCATTTTTCACTTCTGAGGAATATCCGTTGAGGAAATGAATATCCGTTTATCCTTCATTTCCAACTCTGAGGAAGCAACCGTTGAAAATGACTCCGTTAGTTCATTTTCGTTTCTGAAGATTATCCGTTGAGGAAATGAATATCCGTTGTTAAATTTTCATTTCCGATTCTAAAGAATAACCGTTGAGGAAAATGACCCCGTTTGTTCATTTTCGTTCTGAAGAATATCCATTGAGAGAAATGAATATCCGTTGTTAAATCTTTCATTTCCGTACCTGAGGAAGCAACCGTTGAAAATGACTCCGTTAGTTCATTTTCGTTTCTGAAGATTATCCGTTGAGGAAATGAATATCCGTTGATTATTCCTTCATTTCAAATTCTGAAGAATAACCGTTGAGGAAAATGACCCCGTTTGTTCATTTTCGTTCTGAAGAATATCCATTGAGAGAAATGAATATCCGTGGATTATTCCTTCATTCCCGTTTCTGACGAAGGACCCGTTGAGGAAGAATGAATCATCCATTCGTTTTCACTTCTGAAGAATATCCGTTGAGGGAAATGTATATCAGTTTAGTTAAAAAATCCTTTATTTTCCATTTTCGAAGAACCCGTTGAAGAAAATGACTCCGTTCGTTCATTTTCGCTTCTGAAAAATATCCGTTGAGGAAAATAACAAAATTATGCTTTACATATCTTTGATGGCTATTTAACACAAAGTCACAGACAGACTTTTACGAATAAATTTCGGGACGAAATTTCCTTAAGTAGGGGAGACTGTGACACCTGTGTCACTGCGACCATCAAACAAATACCAAACCAATGAAATATTGTATTTCATACTTTGGACTTGTATAAATATGTGTATCTTTTGCACATATCAACTCTTGTTCGATTTCAAGCTCTAAATCGCTTTCTGGAAGGTTATACGCGCGCTGATGCGTAAATATAACTAGTTTAATGCAACAAACACTCCGGAATAGTGACATATACTTAACATACCTTAAATAACCTTTACATAACTTAGAAATAAGTTTTGAAGGCTTTGGTATGGCAAAAACAAGTTAATTCGCTTACAGGGACTAAACTTGACAAACTGCGAAAGTATGCCAATTTGAACTGTAACGAACATTCTGGAACATGACCATGAGTTAAACATACCATAAATATCCTTTACATAGCTTAGAAATAGGCTTTGAGGTGTTCGGTATGTTAAAATAAACTTTTGGGTCATTCAGGGACTGAAAGCGTCAAAAAGTGCACAAGTTTGCACTTTCGCGCATAACTTACGTTATGAATACCTCCGGACATCCAAAAATTTATGTAAGCACTAAAATATTTTATTTTAGTGTTTGGCATAAGAAAAATCCATTCGTCGCGCAATTTGGATCGTTTTTCGTGCTTATGCGCATTCCGTCGTAATTAACCGAACATCGCGATCGTACGACCAAACGAACCGACATCCGAGATATTTTTGAGCATGCTTTGAGTTCCCTATACTTTAACTTCATTTTAGATCCTTGAAATGAGGTTAACGGGGTTCAAACGCATCGAAAATAGCTTAAAAGGGCTGCAGGGACCATTTATGCCATTTTTGAAACTTTGCTGAATAAGGTACATGGTGGCGTAGCGCGAGCCCTAAAGGCTTTTACCGTCGCGCTACGCGAGCGCCTAAGCTGAACAGAAACTTGCAGAAACATCGAATCTGGTCCGTTTCACTTGTTGCACATGGTTTTGGGGAATCTATGGGCTGGTATTGATGTGCACATGGTATTACAATACCATGGGTGCAAGTGTATGGCCAAGATTGAATCACGGTTTCCAAGAAACGATCTTAACGGCTCTACGAATCCTATAAATACCCCTTGCCTTCACTTGCAAAAACCCACTAGAATCCTGATTTGAGAAGCTCTAAGTTGAAACCATTGTTTCATACCTGAGCTACTTGGATCGAGATTAGCATTCGGGGACCCTTTGTAAGTGTTCCTTCGTTCTTTTATTGCTTTTCGAGTCTGAAAGTCAAACTTTGTTTGACTTTCTACATTGACCAGTTTATGGTCAATGTGAAGTTCGTTTGAACTTCGCAACGTGATTGTAATCACGATGGTTATAGTCCTTTGTGACTATACTTACCGATTACCACGTTGTCTAGGGTTGTAAGGGTAAGCGATCTAATAAATCGCTTATACCTTCGAACCCGACCCATTTGGTTAATCATTAGGATCCGACCAAACACATTAGATGACCATAGTATATTGGGAATAACCTTCCGAGGTTATACCTTATGGTCGCTTCGTTTAAGTAGTTGTATGATTGGTAGTTTATATGCCTTAGGTAAATTACCAGAATACCCTTTTCATGTATAATTGGCAATTAAGCATATGTAACCTAAACTTTTGTCACATAACTGATTATGTAACATGTTTAGGCATATAACACTTGTCATATGGCTAGTTAGACGTCTCGAATGCGCTTTTGCGCGCACGACACGTTTAAGTAGCATAAGCTACCTTAATGGGTCACGATGGGTCGAAAGCACTTAGGTTAGGTTTCATTTAGTATGTAGGCTTTGTTAAACCATATTACACGAGTCTCCATACTCGTTTGGTTTACGAACCCTCATTCTATCCGATCCCCCGATTTAGGTCCGGTTTATTAACATAGTTACCTCTATATTAGGTGCCGTTTGATTCCGTGATCTCTAGCATTGTTTGGTTGTTACTCAAGGACTTCTGAGCAATTTCAAGTGAGTACATAGACCCCTCTTTTACTGTTTTCCAAACATTTTGGGGTGGAACACATGTGCCTACTTGTTACTTTCGTGCTTTCCTGTTTTCACATCATATACCTGCAATGTTTCGTTAGTACATTATAGTACATGATTTCATTACATTTCATGCTATGTATGCCCATTGTGTGCATACTTAGTACATCACTTTACAATACATTTCATGCTATGTATGCCCATTGTGTGCATACTTAGTACATCACTTTACAATACATTTCATGCTATGTATGTCCATTGTGTGCATACTTAGTACATCGTTCTACATTACATTTCATGCTATGTATGTCCATTGTGTGCATATTTAGTACATTGTTTTACATTACACTTATGCTATGTATGTCCATTACGTGCATACTTAATACATTGTTTTACATTGCATTTCTGTTGCATATGCTCATCCAGCATATGAACACATTATACTACTTTTTGAACCGTTGTAACCATTTGACTATGTGAACCGTCGTAACCCTTTGATTATATGAACCGTTTGTAACTATTGAACCGTGTGAACCAGTTGTATCTGTTGACATGATTTACATTTGACAATAGACATTTGACTATACATAAACATTTCTACAATTGTTAAACATTTTACTTTGGTGGTTTGGTTTGAGTAAGTGATTTAAGTAACGAGGCGTATGTAATATGATACAAGCACGGTGGATACACCGCTGGTACTTCCTATATATATGTGTTTGTATGGTATCACATATTGTAGCGTTATTTGAATCATTTCAATTTGAGACATATAACATTTTATACAAACAACATACTTTTCACAAGACATTGATTTACAAACAACTTATCTTATACAAACTCATTTTACATGGTTATTCATTTAACCATACATTATTCTCTTATTTATACATATCATCTGATCTTATCGTTTTTCAAATGATTTACAAGACAAAGCAAATTACAAGGTTCATGACTAAACATTTTCTCAAACATAAGTCATGAATTCTGTTTTCACAAAACCTATGTATCTCACAAGCATTTTTATGCTGACGTACCTATTTTCACATGTGTTTTCAGGAGATGATGCATAGGACTTATCAAGACATACTTAGGCGGACCTGTGCCTTAGTGACTTAAAACGAGACAAGACTAGTTAATTTATGTTATGTACTCTTTGTTCCTTGTTTAAAACAATGTAAACTCTCATGTTTGATTAATAAAACAAAACTTCAATTGCCATGGATTTGAAACAATTAATTATGTTACAACACTCCCCGACATTTCCGCCACGTTTGGTTGTTCCACGTGGTCGGGGTGTGACACAAATAGGTAACCACTCCCTTCACCCTAAGTAAATACGACAATATGTCCATGTGTAACTTCGGGGCTGTTTGTTTCAGCTCTTCATGATTCAGATCTCTTACTGGTTCAGCATCTAATGGTTTAGACTGTTTGTTTCGCAAGCAAATGTGTAACAACCCGTACTTCGGTTGTTCCTACTTTTTATTGTATTTCTTCATAAACGCTTGTACTCTTGGGATTTGATTAACGCTATGGGTTAACTATATTTTCAACGCATTTTAAACGCTATTTATAACGCTTATTACTTAAACGCTATCGCACCGCAAACTCAACGCAGACTGGAAACGCGGATTTAATTATATTATGTGTGTTATTTGTGTGATTATTTGTTGAATGTTATGTGGTTATCAACGCAATGCTTATACGCTCAAAGGCTCACTCGCAACTCGATTTAACGCAATGCAAAGCTTAACAACGAACCAAAGTTGGAAAAACTAACAAACGCAAACTCGGCCGCCCGGATGACCATCCGTCCGGATGGAGCCATCCGGACACTGTCACTCGCACACCGACTTAAACCTCGCCCCCTATAAATACTAGTCGTACACCCTCATTTCAACACTTTGACACTCCCATCCGCTCCCAAGCTCTCAATCGCGATTCAAGGCCATTTTGTAAGCTTTTTCTCTCAAATCTTCGTTAATCTCTACCTCTATTCACATCTACTCCATCTTCTTCATCAAAATCACACACACACACACACACGCGCACACACACACACTAACTTTTTCTCGAAATCACTGATTTTGGACCTCTCAAGGTGGTTTCCACTCGTTTGCTTAGGCAAGCTATTGTGGAGCATCATTTAATCGAGTCTGGTTCAAGATCTAAAGGATTTTTCACACTTTTCAACTTAGTTATGAAATATTTCAACATTTCTCTACTGGTTTTGAACTTCTCCTCGGTTTTTACACAATATCGATGGAATCTGGACTCAGTCAGACTCTTGACTAGTACCCTAGTCGAAAGCCGGCTTGAAAACTGATTTCCACCAAAGAGATGGACCGACTAATGGGTAAGGCATGAATCTTCACCAAGAACAGCACGTTTGTCCGAATGGGCAGGGCCCATCCGGCCGAATGAGCTGGATTTGGTATTTTTCGTTGTTTGACACGCCGTCACGCCGTCTCCGTCAACTGAAAACTTTTTACTCAGAAAATTTTTACAAAAAACTTCAGCCCAGCCATCCGCCCGAATGGCCATCCGTCCGGATGGAACCCATTCGTCCGGATGACCTGGCCTTGATAATATCTGTCGTTTAATTTTTTTGCCATGACTGTTAAAACATTTTAAATCAAAACTTCAAAAAATTTTAACGGTTCACGAATGTCCGAATGGCCATCCGTCCGGATGGGACCCACCCGGAGGGACTAAGACCCATCCGTTCGGATAGACTGATGAAGAAATAAACCGACTTTTTGCCCCACTCGACATTCTGTTTATGGCTATTCAGGCCTGAGGAAGACTTATTCTTCTGTTTCCATGCACAGGCTGACCCAACGCGCTCCCTTCAATCCAATTCAGATTGTATTTACTTCCTAAACACACACTGTGAGTATACTCGAACCCATTTTCATTTAACGCACTTTTGGGTGTTACATACGTTCTCTATCAAAACACAACACACAATGCAAACACTTTATGAATGCTAACCACTCCCGCATGCTATACGTGATTTGTTGAATGCTTGTTACTATGCTTATACAGTGTTACACTAGACCGCCTCTAGCAACGATAGTACTATAGTTTGGACTCAGCACCTGTAGTGGACATGGGTTGCTAGGGATCACATTACTTTACTTCACGTGTTCGCTTTGGTGAACATGTGTCGCGCATACTCTACATCGCAGTCACGTGGTTAGGTTGTATCATTGTTGATAGTTACGTGCTTCGCCCGTTACGTGTTACATGTTGGTTATGCGTAAACACTTTTTATACTATTACCTATGCAAACTTGTGTACTCACCTTTACTTAATATATTGACTTTTATTTTAACGTATGTGATAGGTTGATTGGATGTTATGCTGCAAACGAGTTAGGAAGTCTAGAAACCCACCAAATAAAATCTGAGTTGTCGGAATGGATTTGTTTTTAAGATTGAATATCTGTAATGACTATTTATGCTTTATTTGTTTAATAGTATGGGATATTAAACCTTAAAAATATTGTCACTTAATAGTTGTTATGGATTCTCTTGAACAATATGTTTTGCTCAGTGCCACGCCCCGATGATTCCGCTGTCGGTTGGGGTGTGACAGATTGGTATCAGAGCCATAACTATTGGGAATTAGGTCGAGTCATGTAGAATCGACCTAGTCTATAGTCTAAGTACCAACAGACCTTTCGTATGAGCCCACTTGGGGCTTGGTACGAACCCATATGTTATACTCTCGCTCGAACCTACAAGGCTACACCTTCGTTACAGACTCACGCACTACAGCTCCGTATGGAGGAGCCTTTCCTAAGGCGAAATACTACATGCCTTTCCTAAGGCTGACACAATACACACGTTTTTGGAAACGCTCGCATAACGCAACCGAGTGATTAGGTTGAGATTAGTTGTGAATACAAGGAACTCTCGAAAAGATCACTCACTCTACGCGTATTTTTACTCTCAGACGAGAATCTCCGTTGAGTTATGAGTGACATCCACATCTCAACGGGAATCTCCATCTCTATCTCGTGGTTGTCTCAACCACACTTAGGAGCGAAGTTGTTAAGTTAGGGGTGAAACCCGCATCTTAATAACACGTTCCACTCCATACTTTGATTTTTTTACAAATCTCACCAAAGTCTCGACTATTCCAATGACTTGGGTCACGTAGTAACTAGAAGGATGAGTGCCGTTCACCGTGTCTAGGAGAGAGCACAGTCTATTAGGCCAAAGCATGTACTCGAAATCGTTGGGAATGATTGAATCACTTTGGGTAGTCGATGTCCAACACCCAAGGCACTCTATTTCGATTTTAAGTCTACAATCACCGATTTTATGCATCATCGATTTTATGTGTTTATAAGTTTCAATTTTGGAGATTTTACGCTTTCCACTCCCACTCTGCAAAATGCGCACATCCTTCGTAATCTAAAACGCTAACTAATCGCAACCAAGCTAAGAACTCTCATAAGTTAAGCTCGTCGCTTACGCTACCCGCTATCGCTCGCAACTCTCAATCACGCTACGCGACCTTGAAAGATAGGTGAATACGTGCAAAATATGTAGGTGAATACATGCAAAATATGTGCTTATGTGAATTATGTGCCCACACGTGCTTATGTGAATTATGTGTATACGTGACTATGTGTATACGTGATTATGTGTCTGCATGTTCCTGAGCTTTACCTAATAATAATAGTAAATATGTTGTTTAAAACGCTAAACTTTTCAAACAAAACCCAATATAATCGAATCTCGTCCAACGACAAATGTCTTCGTTTGGATCGCATACTCACCGTGCTGCCCGAAGAAACCATGCTGACAAGCGAATCGCTTCACTTGTGGCCAAGGAAATGGCCAAGGTCATACCTCAGATTGTTAGTGAAATTAATGAGGTTAGCAGCAAATATTCTGTCGATTCAAAGAATGAAGCGACTAAAACTCCCTTCAGCTTCAAACAATTCAAAGCATGCGGTCCCGCAAACTTCACTAGCGAAGATGGACCCAGTGCAATGTTTCAGTGGTTTGACTCGATTGAAGTCACCTTCAGACAAAGCGGATGTCCTAAAAATCTCCGCACTGTGAATGATACTGGAGTCTTCCAGTCCAGGGCACTGGATTGGTGGACCGCTGAGCGCAACGGGCGCGGTAACGATGCAGCTTATGGCCTCTTCACTGCTCACTGTCGCTCAGGCCCCCGTCAGCAAGCTCCTCACAAAGTCCAGGGAAAATGAATTCTGGCACATCAAGCAGGAAGGAGGTGACAACGCTGGTCTCACCGCTCGTTTTAAACAGCTGAGCATTATCTGTCCCAGTCAGGTGGACACGCCTGATAAGACCATCAAGAAGTATATTCGCGCTCTCCCCGACTGTGTAGCTGATTTTGTTCAGGCAGCTAGACCCACTACTATCAAGGAGACTTACCAACTTGCAGCTGAGATCAATGACAAATGAGTCTTGGCTAGAGCATCCAAAACCTCAACCAAGAGCCTCAATCAGGCTACTGTTACTCCTGCTACCGACAATGCAACATCTCAAGGTTCAAAGTCTTCACGCCAGAGCCGCAAGCGAAAGAACAAAAACAACAAGAACTATGCTACTACCGCCGCTCTGCTAAACACAGTTCCAGCACCGCCCAACAACTAGAACCGTCAAGTTGCAAGTACCAATGCACCGCTTGCAAAGCATGTGTATAATGTACCCACCCTCTGTGCCCCACATGCACCTATCATCATCCGACAGGGGTCAACTTTAATTTCTGTGTGAATTGCAACATCTATGGGCACTTCACTGCTCACTGTCGCTCAGGCCCCCGTCAGCAAGCTCCTCAAGCTCTCGCCGCACCGCCAACTCCACTCCAAACTCTTCTAATTAACCAAGCAGCTCCTGCAACCGCTGTTCATGCATGAGCTTGCTACTCTTGTAGTGACCCGAATCATTTTACTAATGTCTGCGCACTGCGTGTTGTGAAACAAGAACCGCAGCAACAACCGCAACCACAACAGCAACAACAACAACAGCCTCAGCAGCAACAACACACACAACAAGCAGCCCGCAAAAGAACTTTCAATATCAATGTCCGCTAGGCCCAGATTGACAACAATGTTGTCAATGGTACGTTCTTTGTTAATGGCATTTATGTTTCTTGCTTATTTGATACTGGAGCCGATAACTGTTTTGTGTCGTTCGAATTCGAAAAGCTATTAAAACGTAAACGTGTTAATCTCCCAAAGACCTTCGACGTAGAAGTTGCCACCGGAAGAACCGTCACCGTCAGCTCCGTTCTCCATGATTGTACCCTCGAACTCAACAATCACATTTTCCCGATCGATCTCATTCGTATGCAACTTGGTAGTTTCGATGTTATAGTAGGCATGGATTTTCTTTGTGAAAATTGTGCCGAAGTCGTTTGTTTCGAAAAGAGGACGTTAATTATAGCCCGTGGGCACTTCACTCTTAAGGGATGATTATTTCAAATAAGGGAATTTAGATTAACCCCCTTTTTTTTAAAAGATGGCCTGTGTGACTTTAACGATTCACAGTTTACCAAAAATGTTAACATACTTACAGATGTTAACAGGGATTGGAATCTTTTGGATAGGTTTTACCGTATTGGCCATGTCTGCAATGACATTTAGGCTAGGTTTTACCATCTTGGCCATGTCTGCATTGACATTTAGGCTAGGTTTTACCATCTTGGCCATGTCTGCATTGACATTTAGGCTAGGTTTTACCTTTAAGATTCTTTTAATATTTAACGCAGAACAATCCCAAATTGAGATGTAAACAAGGATCTGAATCTAATTGTGGAACTACCGTCTTGGCCCTGCCTTAAAATGACACATGAGCTAGGTCTTGTCCTTTTTAGATATTGCCATTTTATTATAATGGTAGATCTTATAATATAGGAATGATATTTTAAATATAATCATTCCATTAAAATTTAAACAAGTATATGGTTGCCCTAAATGGGACTTCTACAGAAAATGACTTGCCCATGCAAGGGCTAATCAGAAAAATAACAAAAGAACCAAATAAGGACAAATAAAACGAATTAGGATTTGTCCTATGTTCTTGTCTAGACTCAAGAATGTGCAACTGTGTAACTGAGATTAAACATAAAAGACTAGTGTTTAATTCACTCAGTGTTGGCTCTGATACCAACCTGTCACACCCCGATATTTCCACGTTTCACCGGTGCGCCCGGTGGGGAGTAACGTGACGTAGTTGATATCATCATAGTCAAACAACACAATATATATAAATGCATAGCGGAAGCAAAAGATAAATATATTACAATCCGAATATAAAGTAATATCCAGTATTACAACGGAAAGTAAAGGATCCACAGGCGGATCTTAAAACATAAACATTGTTCAACAGACTTTGACATCTAGAGCTTGCGAGACTTGATTATTGATGCCTGGAGTAGCCAGCCTATTACGTATAGTACCTGCACTTAACCTTTTTGGAAAATACGTCAGTTTACACTGGTAAATACATTCAACTGACTCATTTTGAAAAGTTTTATAAAATTGATTTGAATGCACGTGGCACAAACTCTTTATAACTTGGGATAATCATTTAAATATATAATCTTGTAAAAGAATTACATGTTCCTTATGCGTTCAGTAGCCCGGAGCGTGCCGGGTTAAAGATCAATAGACACACCACATCAACTATTTATGCACTGACGAGTGTACGCCTACACTCCGCGCTTAGGTCGTGGCCATTTCGTAAAATGATGCCAAGGATATCCGGGACATGGTCATTAACCCCCCAAAGGCTTTAAGTAAACAAAACGATTTAAACGGGCCGATCAAATTATTCAATTAACCACCAAACGATGGAAGATTTAATGCCCGACCAAGCGGTATTTTATATACCGTAACCCCGCCCGTATAGGGAAAATAAGTTAAAAGTATTTACCTGAGCTAAATATAAATTCAATCCCAGCCGTATATCAATTCAGCAAGTACAGATAGCTTTTACTGGGCTCCTAATCTGGAACGAAGGTTTTTAATAACCTATTAGAATCTAAACGGGTCTTTAATTAATTCTTGACTTAGACCGGTTAGTTTTTCAAAAGGAAGATACGGTCAGACGCATGATAAAGTGAAGACCGGTTTAGAATGTGGTTTTGACCCGACAATCTTGTATGCTTGTTTAATATGGGTAACTTAAACACATTCTGGATTTTGAGACAAAAATGATATGGTTTGACCCGTTTCGGCTAATATATGCGAACTAGTCACATAAGCCGATCCGAACGCGACAAGTGCGTAACGAGTAACCAAAAGAGTCATATACAGGTTTCCTAAGTTAATATGCCTTTAATATGTTGTGATATCAGTAGGATATCTTCCATTATGCCCAAAACGAGTTTAATCTCAAAATAAGCCCCGTAGGGGTATTTTGGTCATTTTAAAGATTATAAAAGAGGTTAATTAAAATTCTGAGATTCGGGTCCGAATACATCAGTAGAATAACTTATTTTATTAGGTCATATCAGTTGGTAATAAGTCTTATATGCCAAAATGGTTTCAAACCCAAACTATGCGTTTATTACGCTTAAAAAGCCATTTTAAGCGATTTCCGGGTTATACAGGAAATCTGAGTTTTCTGATCAGGTTATAAAGTTCAAAATACCTTATTTATTATATAAAATCAGTAGCAATTGGACTGGTGTCAAAATACTATGTAAAACTCATTTTATACATAAAAAGGGTATAATCGGTATTTACCGAATTAAGGCGATAGCCTTAGGTTATGATCAGTTTAAAAATAATTAAAAATATCAAAATATTATATTACTTCAGTGGGTAAAAGGTTTGGTGTCAAAAATTGGGTTTAGATAGGCTTTATGCTAATTGCGCCGTTTAATTACTAAAAGGCGTTATAATTACGCTAATGAGCAAAACTCCTAATCTAGACCTCCAACTGATGTGAAAATTTAGGGACAACTTTATAAATTAGTAATAAGAATTATTGTCCTTTCCCATTTCCAAAATTCTCATTTTATGGTCAAAAGGGCATATTGGTCAACATTAGGCAATTAACGGAAACGCGTAAACGAATGGGGCAAACAACGAACCAAGCACAGAGGGTTATACCAACATGTAACCTGGTCCTAAGGAAGCTCTAAAGCATTTCCAAACTTATCTAAATTGGGTCAGAACTGAAGTCAAAGCAAAAGTCAAAGTTTTGCGACTTTCGGTTCCGAACCGGGTCTAATCAGAAAATTGTCGGGTCGAACATGCTTAGACATGTTCTTACATTAATTACTAAGTTATAAGAGTAATAGAATAGGTTACAAAGCTTCTACACTGTTAATTACATGTTAGTTTGCAATTTAGGCTTCTGTTGACTTTTTCTAGACAACTTTGACCCGACAAATGTCCTAGTTAGGATGGGAATCAGTGGGTGCCCTTTTAAGGGTTTAATGCCCACATAATTACCAACTTATAACTACCTTCAATTCGACTAATCACTGGACCATTAGTGATTAATCGCTAAGTAAACCTTTAATTATGACGGTTTGACTTTTAAGCTAAAACTAAGTAAAAACTCAACTAAGAAAGGTTAAGCATACTTACCAAAGCCTAATGCACTATTAGGAAGGCTTAGGGTCTGCTCTTAAGCTCCAGGAAGCTCCAGAATTGCAGAAGAAGTGAGTGATCAAATGGTTGCAACTTTTTCACTTTATATAGTGCTTAAAATCTCATAGATTGTTGACAACTCATGCTACAATGGATCCCTGATCATCAACATGTGTTCCTAAGGGCTAAAAATCAGTTTAGGCGGCCTTTGGAAGTGTTAAAGGGCTATAGGTGTCGTTTACATGGGCTGAACAGACAAAAAAATGAGTTTCTGCATCTGGGCCATGCATACGGACCGTAAGGTCCGGAGTGTTGAGGTCCGTAAGGACCTGGTCAGCCAAACACATCTTTCCAAAAATTGACAGTTTGGCCCCTGAACTTCCAAATGCCTTTTCAGACTCATCTAAGGCCCGTTAAACCATTTTTAAGGCTCTACAATGATGCCTAAGTATGGGGAACATGAAACATGCTCAAAAATATGTCGGATGTCGGTTCGTTTGGTCGTACGGTCACGTTGTTCGGCTAATTACGATGAAACACGGACGGACGCGAAAAACGATCCAAACGACACGACGAATGGAATTTTATCAAGCCAAACACTAAAATACAAATTTCCGTGCTTACATAAATTTTTGGGTGTCCGGGGATATTCAGAATGTGAGATATGCGCGTAAACGCAAACTTGTGCGCTTTTTGACACTTTTAGTCCCTGTATGACTTAAAAGCTTATTTTTGCGCACCAAACACCTCTAAGCCTATATCTAAGCTATAATAAGGATAAATAGGGTATGTTTATCTCAAGGTCATATTCCGGAAGGTCCGATAACATACGAATCGGTATACTTTAGCAGTTTGACGCTTTAGGTCCCTCTAATGCGCAAACTTGCGTAACTCATCACTTAATATCATTGAAGCCTCATCTAATCCATATTAGGCATTCTTGAAAGTATTATTAAACATCATAATGCTTCGGGCTCGATAAAAGGTCATTCAGAGGTATAATTAAATGTATTGACACTTTTAGTCCCTTATACTTGCAAAGTTGCGCGTAACTTCACTTTTGGGCATAAAAGCCTTGAATGGCCAATGATTGGCATTCCCGAGAGTATAATAAAATATCATGAGGCTCTCGGTTTGTTAAAAGGTCACTCAGAGGTAAGAATTAACATGTTGACGCTTTTAACCCTTTTCTACGTAAACTTTCAATTAATTACATAAACGGCTACACTTGATTAACAAGTGGCTCATTTGTGAATATAAAACCGTAAAAGGTTATTTAGAAACTTATTTTAGGTATGATAATACTTCCAGTTCTTTCATAATCAAAGTTTTCGATTTTCGAAAAATTAGTCCCTTATATTCAAGGTTTGACTTTACTAGGGTTCATTACACGTGTCAATACTTCGTTGAACGTGATTTTACGAGGTGTTACATCCTCACCCCCTTAAAAGATATCTCGACCTTGAGATTTGCTTAAAGTAAAGGAAGTACTTTCTGTTGTATCATGGATTTAACTTCCATAGTATATTTGGGCCTCCAAGGGTATCCTAGTTGACCTATACAATAGGTGCATACTTTCTTTTGGAGCTCCTTAACCTGTCGATTCTCAATCAACATAGGTTGCTCATACTATCATAGCTCTGCATATCATTATGTGATAGTGCTTTTCGACTTATTGGTGACGCATCGCTAAATCATTAGTGTGGGTCACATTGCGCGTTCCACCAAGCTCCTAAATTAGGTCTTAGCTCGTAAGCTATTTAGTCTTGATACATTCGAATCCTTCGAATAACTCTATATATTTCGAGCTTAACTAACCTGAAAATTACAATTCGGCACACCCTTCTAGGGTGTTATCTTTTGTTGAACCTTATCTTTTACCCGAAACTTAGGAGGGTTGCTATTTTCATAATTCATTGATTTCCTGCCATATACTGGCAACTTACAATAGATTATGGATTTGTATGATCTTATTTGTTGTTTCCTAGGCAACTTTCAGATCCTGATAATTGGACTTACCAATTCTCTATCTAATAATAGATGTTTAACATTCCATCTATACAAGGTCTCCAAAGGAGTAGCCTTGATACTTATATAATAATTGCTATAGAAAAACTTATTTTATGGTGAGATGGTTATTCCAACCACTGCTTAACTAATCTCAAAGAATAGCTAATCCTTACAGCTAGTCGAACCAATCGACGATCCTGGGTAGCTGATGGCAATTCTTAATCGTTGCCTAATTAGGGTTGCGGTAATAATGGATAAGCAAAATGAACCGTCTTTCATACTTAACTATACCGAATTCTCCGGATATTGAGTCAGGCTATATGAATCTATATCTTAAAATTTACTTAATCAGGGTTTCGGTTATTCCATAATCAACATGAGTTCTTACAACACTTCAACCCAAAGCAGGATGTTAGTCTTAACTCTACTTGCCTCTTGGGAGGTAAACAGGGTAGTATTAGGAGAGAATAATCAAGATACAAGGAGGTTACAGAGATTTTTCCAAATCTCAGGCTCCAGTTCATCCGTCATTGCTTGTGTCAAATGAGTGACACTTTTATGTTATGATTCCATAGGTTCCCTTTTACCAGGAAACATTTATTTGGAAAAAAAAATTCTATTTTCTAGATATCTCCCTTGAATGCCATTAGCTGACTTTAGTACCATATGATCATTGAGGTATCTTTGTGGTTCCGTGCATTAAACCTCCATACTGATCAGGCATGGAAGCAATCTATGGAACATATTAAGATACACCAATCCTCATATGGCGCTTTTGTCATACCATTTGGTATTCGTAATCAATAGGGATCAAAGAGATATTAATTACATATGAATGCAATTATCTGGAGAGAGGGTACTTTAGAATTTTATGTTTGAAGATTTTTGACAGGAACAGAAGAAATGGTTCCTATGATTTGCTATCTGTAAGCTTTACCTTACACTTAATATCTAGGATTCTTTTGATAGATTTTTAAAAGTCTAATATACTTACAATTTATGAGGGATTTATTGGTACCCGAATTAAAACAGAATTCTTAGCATTTACACTTAAAGAACGTACCCAAAGTTATTATTGATATGGACTACTCCTGACACTCTTTAGGAGGGTTTAAGCGCTATCATTCTTAGGCTTTCTATCCTTAGCCGTATTTCCTTTGACAGATTTGGGGCACGTAGCATTTGGCTCCTTGAACTTTTTCATGGCCTTCTTCACAGCTTTTCCAACAGCTGCGTCTATCATAGTTCGAAGAACATCCTTTGAAATTCTAAGGTTTACAATTGTAGCATCATTAGCATGCATCGCATCATCAATGGCACGATTGACTGTTGTCTTATCCGAGTTTGTCATACTCAAGATTTGGTTCCTATTACCAATTGAATCATTTACTTAGTTGCAATTCAACAATTGCTATTCATCACCCTAATGGCCTTAACATGTACTAACCACGGTTTCATTAAACTATCCGGGCCAATATGGCACTAACATTCTTAATGAACGTTATTTTTAAAATATATCAATATCACTTAGCCTAGGTCACAAAAGACCATCAATGGCATTTAAGGGTTGGACCTAGTCCATCACCTTTTTGACAGGGGATCAAAACGTCACATCTGTATTTATTATATTGATGAATTTGGATAGCTTGAAAGCTTTCCATAAGGATATCAGAAAAGAGTGATTCCTAATAGATATAAAATATCAATCTAAGATTTGTTGGAGCATTTTCTAACGTATCATCGGTCAATTGACACCTCACATTAAATGACCGGAGTCCAAATCAGGCGGAGACAACAGTTCTCAGCATTTATCGCTTATTATAGAATCATATGTGCCAGCATCAAATAAATTTCTGCATAAACTGCTTGACAAGGAAAGGTACCTGCTTTATAGTTATCATTCTGCAGCATCTCCCGGGCGTTCGTCTGGAAGACTCATGCGTTTGTTTTCTTGGCCTCTTCGGGCTTCTTCTGATTCCTAGGGCAGTTGGTCCTGATATGCCCCTTCTTGTTGCAACCATAACAGGTTGCGTCTTTAAACTTCTTGCAATCCAAGGTTTTATATTCCTTAGACTTGCAAATCCCACAAGGTAGAGGCTGGGATTCAAATCTGCATTTCCCGAGGTGGTATTTCCTACAGGTTTTGCATCTGGTCTTTTCACCGGTCTGCTGTTTGTCCTTCAAATCCTTCCCGGACTTAGTTGCTCCTTCCTTGGCAGCCTTAGGGCAATTAGTGCTGATGTGCCCTATTTCATTGCAACCATAGCAGGTTGCGCCCTTTATGTCTTGGTACTCCAAAGTCTTGTGCCCTTCCTTATTACAAATTCCACAAGGCTTAGCTTGTGCTTTTAAAGTGCTTTTTCCTTTAGTTGCCTTCTTTGGGCAGCTGATCTTTATGTGCCCTTTTTCGCCACAACCATGACAGGTCGCATCTTCCAATTTCTTGCAATCCAGGGTCTTGTGACCCTTGGTTTTGCAAATTCCACATAATTTAGCACGTGGGTCGATTGTACATTTTCCAGAATGTTGCTTCCTGCAGTTATTGCATTTGGGTTTTGCCTCATTTGGCTTGGACGGGTTATGGTTTGAACCGGTCTTACTCTTTTTACGACCTTTATTTGGGGTATTATCGCACTTTCGCTTATGATCCATAAACACACGGTCCACAGCGTTGTTTACGGCTGTATTTATCATGGCCTGTAACTCGGTGCTTGTTAGGTTCAGCCTTGCATCATCATTTTGATTAACTGGATGATTGTGAGCTTCAGAGGAGTAAGCCATGGTGAAGCTTTGAAGACTACAAACCAAGTAGTAATAATTTGTTTAATCATATAGCGAATTGTCGAATTTGATGAATAAATAGCCATGGTGCAATTAAACTATATAGGCCAATAGATAGTATTTAATTTATTTGATTATGTTTTGCCTAAGTTTTTAAATAAACTATCTCTGGCGTTTAAACGGAATGTAATCCTTCATATTTATTAGACAGGGGACATAAGTCACGACTGCCCATGTCCACTGACATCTTTTATAAATAGCACAAGGGCTTGTTCCAAAGGACTTTTGATGGCTCAGAGGCCTTGTCACTAGGGAAATTTTAAAACATAATCAATGATTCCTTTGGATCGGAAAATTTCATAGTTCATTGTCTTGACAAGAAGTTATGAAATAAAACTATCTTTTCATGTATACATCTTTACCCGTAGGTATACATCCCAATTGGATGTTTTGATGTTTCATCATGCTCGACGCTTATTAGCCATGATTCTTATTGATCATTTAGGCTAAACAAGGGGGTTTGGAAAAAAATTCCTAATATAAAGATGACAAGTGTGATTTTATCGCATCACTGTTGCCAGGAGTGTTAACATAAGGATTTGAATCCTTTGAATAGGCTCTACCATCTTGGCCTCGTCTGGAATGACATATAGGCTAGGTCGTACCTTTAAGGTTGTTTTTAATATGTATACTGGTAGGGAATGAAGGATATTTATTTTATTCAGGATTTTATCATAAATCCTAATTTACAAGTTAATAATAGCACAAATGGCCTAGTCGCGTAGACAAGTTTAATTTATAAGCCATGATTTCAGAGAATCGAGGCATTAAGGTTTGAATCAAAGTTCATTACCTTTTCTTGACAGGGAGTTGTAGGCTACCACTATCTTTAGTCTCAGAGGATGTTAATTATAGCCCGTGGCCACTTCACCCTTAAGGGATGATTATTTCAAATAAGGGAATTTAGATTAACCCCTTTTTTTTAAAAGATGGCCTGTGTGACTTTAACGATTCACAGTTTACCAAAAATGTTAACATACTTACAGATGTTAACAGGGATTGGAATCTTTTGGATAGGTTTTACCGTCTTGGCCATGTCTGCAATGACATTTAGGCTAGGTTTTACCATCTTGGCCATGTCTGCATTGACATTTAGGCTAGGTTTTACCATCTTGGCCATGTCTACATTGACATTTAGGCTAGGTTTTACCTTTAAGATTCTTTTAATATTTAACGCAGAACAATCCCAAATTGAGATGTAAACAAGGATCTGAATCTAATTGTGGAACTACCGTCTAGGCCCTGCCTTAAAATGACACATGAGCTAGGTCTTGTCCTTTTTAGATATTGCCATTTTATTATAATGGTAGATCTTATAATATAGGAATGATATTTTAAATATAATCGTTCCATTAAAATTTAAACAAGTATTTGGTTGCCCTAAACGGGACTTCTACAGAAAATGACTTGCCCATGCAAGGGCTAATCAGAAAAATAACAAAAGAACCAAATAAGGACAAATAAAACGAATTAGGATTTGTCCTATGTTCTTGTCTAGACTCAAGAATGTGCAACTGTGTAACTGAGATTAAACACAAAAGACTAGTGTTTAATTCACTCAGTGTTGGCTCTGATACCAACCTGTCACACCCCGATATTTCCACGTTTCACCGGTGCGCCCGGTGGGGAGTAACGTGACGTAGTTGATATCATCATAGTCAAACAACACAATATATATAAATGCATAGCGGAAGCAAAAGATAAATATATTACAATCCGAATATAAAGTAATATCCAGTATTACAACGGAAAGTAAAGGATCCACAGGCGGATCTTAAAACATAAACATTGTTCAACAGACTTTGACATCTAGAGCTTGCGAGACTTGATTATTGATGCCTGGAGTAGCCAGCCTATTACGTATAGTACCTGCACTTAACCTTTTTGGAAAATACGTCAGTTTACACTGGTAAATACATTCAACTGACTCATTTTGAAAAGTTTTATAAAATTGATTTGAATGCACGTGGCACAAACTCTTTATAACTTGGGATAATCATTTAAATATATAATCTTGTAAAAGAATTACATGTTCCTTATGCGTTCAGTAGCCCGGAGCGTGCCGGGTTAAAGATCAATAGACACACCACATCAACTATTTATGCACTGACGAGTGTACGCCTACACTCCGCGCTTAGGTCGTGGCCATTTCGTAAAATGATGCCAAGGATATCCGGGACATGGTCATTAACCCCCCAAAGGCTTTAAGTAAACAAAACGATTTAAACGGGCCGATCAAATTATTCAATTAACCACCAAACGATGGAAGATTTAATGCCCGACCAAGCGGTATTTTATATACCGTAACCCCGCCCGTATAGGGAAAATAAGTTAAAAGTATTTACCTGAGCTAAATATAAATTCAATCCCAGCCGTATATCAATTCAGCAAGTACAGATAGCTTTTACTGGGCTCCTAATCTGGAACGAAGGTTTTTAATAACCTATTAGAATCTAAACGGGTCTTTAATTAATTCTTGACTTAGACCGGTTAGTTTTTCAAAAGGAAGATACGGTCAGACGCATGATAAAGTGAAGACCGGTTTAGAATGTGGTTTTGACCCGACAATCTTGTATGCTTGTTTAATATGGGTAACTTAAACACATTCTGGATTTTGAGACAAAAATGATATGGTTTGACCCGTTTCGGCTAATATATGCGAACTAGTCACATAAGCCGATCCGAACGCGACAAGTGCGTAACGAGTAACCAAAAGAGTCATATACAGGTTTCCTAAGTTAATATGCCTTTAATATGTTGTGATATCAGTAGGATATCTTCCATTATGCCCAAAACGAGTTTAATCTCAAAATAAGCCCCGTAGGGGTATTTTGGTCATTTTAAAGATTATAAAAGAGGTTAATTAAAATTCTGAGATTCGGGTCCGAATACATCAGTAGAATAACTTATTTTATTAGGTCATATCAGTTGGTAATAAGTCTTATATGCCAAAATGGTTTCAAACCCAAACTATGCGTTTAATACGCTTAAAAAGCCATTTTAAGCGATTTCCGGGTTATACAGGAAATCTGAGTTTTCTGATCAGGTTATAAAGTTCAAAATACCTTATTTATTATATAAAATCAGTAGCAATTCGACTGGTGTCAAAATACTATGTAAAACTCATTTTATACATAAAAAGGGTATAATCGGTATTTACCGAATTAAGGCGATAGCCTTAGGTTATGATCAGTTTAAAAATAATTAAAAATCTTTACAAATCTCAAAATATTATATTACTTCAGTGGGTAAAATTTTTGGTGTCAAAAATTGGGTTTAGATAGGCTTTATGCTAATTGCGCCGTTTAATTACTAAAAGGCGTTATAATTACGCTAATGAGCATAACTCCTAATCTAGACCTCCAACTGATGTGAAAATTTAGGGACAACTTCATAAATTAGTAATAAGGATTATTGTCCTTTCACATTTCCAAAATTCTCGTTTTATGGTCAAAAGGGCATATTGGTCAACATTAGGCAATTAACGGAAACGCGTAAACGAATGGGGCAAACAACAAACCAAGCACAGAGGGTTATACCAACATGTAACCTGGTCCTAAGGAAGATCTAAAGCATTTCCAAACTTATCTAAATCGGGTCAGAACTGAAGTCAAAGCAAAAGTCAAAGTTTTGCGACTTTCGGTTCCGAACCGGGTCTAATCAGAAAATTGTCGGGTCGAACATGCTTAGACATGTTCTTACATTAATTACTAAGTTATAAGAGTAATAGAATAGGTTGCAAAGCTTCTACATTGTTAATTACATGTTAGTTTGCAATTTAGGCTTCTGTTGACTTTTTCTAGACAACTTTGACCCGACAAATGTCCTAGTTAGGATGGGAATCAGTGGGTGCCCTTTTAAGGGTTTAATGCCCACATAATTACCAACTTATAACTACCTTCAATTCGACTAATCACTGGACCATTAGTGATTAATCGCTAAGTCAACCGTTAATTATGACGGTTTGACTTTTAAGCTAAAACTAAGTAAAAACTCAACTAAGAAAGGTTAAGCATACTTACCAAAGCCTAATGCACTATTAGGAAGGCTTAGGGTCTGCTCTTAAGCTCCAGGAAGCTCCAAAATTGTAGAAGAAGTGAGTGATCAAATGGTTGCAACTTTGGCACTTTATATAGTGCTTAAAATCTCATAGATTGTTGACAACTCATGCTACAATGGATCCCTGATCATCAACATGTGTTCCTAAGGGCTAAAAATCAGTTTAGGCGGCCTTTGGAAGTGTTAAAGGGCTATAGGTGTCGTTTACATGGGCTGAACAGACAAAAAAATGTGTTTCTGCATCTGGGCCATGCTTACGGACCGTAAGGTCCAGAGTGTTGAGGTCCGTAAGGACCTGGTCAGCCAAACACATCTTTCCAAAAATTGACAGTTTGGCCTCTGAACTTCCAAATGCCATTTCAGACTCATCTAAGGCCCGTTAAACCATTTTTAAGGCTCTACAATGATGACTAAGTATGGGGAACATGAAACATGCTCAAAAATATGCCGGATGTCGGTTCGTTTGGTCGTACGGTCACGTTGTTCGGCTAATTACGATGAAACACGGACGGATGCGAAAAACGATCCAAACGACACGACGAATGGAATTTTATCAAGCCAAACACTAAAATAAAATATTTTCGTGCTTACATAAATTTTTGGGTGTCCGGGGATATTCAGAATGTGAGATATGCGCTCAAACGCAAACTTGTGCGCTTTTTGACACTTTTAGTCCCTGTATGACTTAAAAGCTTATTTTTGCGCACCAAACACCTCTAAGCCTATATCTAAGCTATAATAAGGATAAATAGGGTATTTTTATCTCAAGGTCATATTCCGGAAGGTCCGATAACACACGAATCGGTATACTTTAGCAGTTTGACGCTTTAGGTCCCTCTAATGCGCAAACTTGCGTAACTCATCACTTAATATCATTGAAGCCTCATCTAATCCATATTAGGCATTCTTGAAAGTATTATTAAACATCATAATGCTTCGGGCTCGATAAAAGGTCATTCAGAGGTATAATTAAACGTATTGACACTTTTAGTCCCTTGTACTTGCAAAGTTGCGCGTAACTTCACTTTTGGGCATAAAAGCCTTGAATGGCCAATGATTGGCATTCCTGAGAGTATAATAAAATATCATGAGGCTCTCGGTTTGTTAAAAGGTCACTCAGAGGTAAGAATTAACATGTTGACGCTTTTAACCTTTTTCTGCGCAAACTTTCAATTAATTACATAAACGGCTACACTTGATTAAAAAGTGGCTCATTTGTGAATATAAAACCATAAAAGGTTATTTAGAAACTCATTTTAGGTATGATAATACTTCCAGTTCTTTCATAATCAAAGTTTTCGATTTTTCAAAAAATTAGTCCCTTATATTCAAGGTTTGACTTTACTAGGGTTCATTACACGTGTCAATACTTCGTTGAACGTGATTTTACGAGGTGTAACAACCCTTTACCCCGAATCGACAACCCGTTTGATCAACTGCAAGGTGCTACTTGTTTCTCTAAGATCGACCTACGTTCTTGTTATCACCAGTTGCGTATTCAGGAGCAAGACATTCCGAAGATCGCTTTCCGCACCCGTTATGGCCATTACGAGTTTGTGGTCATGCCATTTGGTCTCATCAACGCACCCGCGGTCTTCATGGATTTGATGAACCGTGTGTGTAAACCCTTGGTCATTTTGTTATGGTTTTTATCGATGATATCCTTATCTACTCAAAGTTGAGAGCTGAACATGCGCAACATCTTCGTTTAGTTGTCGAGCTTCTCCAAGGGAATCGCCTCTACGCAAAATTCTCCAAGTGTGAATTTTGGCTCGAGGAGGTTCAATTCCTCGGTCACATCGTTAATGGTCAGGGAATTCACGTCTACCCCACAAAGATCGAAGCAGTAAAAAGTTGGATTACACCGAAGTCCGTGTCCGAAATTCGTTCGTTCCTTGGATTGGCAGGTTATTATCGTCGATTTATCGCCGATTTCTTTAAAATCGCTGTACCGCTTACCGCTTTAACCTAGAAGGACAAACCTTTTGTTTGGGGTCCCAAGCAGGAGGAAGCCTTCTAAACCCTCAAGTTTATGCTCTGCAACACTCTCTTTCTTACACTTCCCGACGAAAACGACGATTTCGTTGTTTATTGCGATGCCTCTAACCTAGGTCTTGGTTGTGTTCTTATGCAATGAGACAAGGTTATCGCGTATGCGTCTTGACAACTCAAGGTCCACGAGAAGAACTACACTACCCATGATCTTGAACTCGGTGCAGTTGTTTTTGTGTTAAAGATATGGCGACACTACCTTTATGGTACCAAGTGTATGGTCTTCGCCGACCATAAGAGCCTACAACACATCTTGAACCAGAAAGAACTGAACATGCGCCAACGCAGATGGTTTGGACTTCTCAACGACTACGATTGTGAAATACGCTACCACCCAGGTAAAGCAAACATCGTAGTTGATGCCCTCAGTCGACGAAGCTATGTGTATAGCGTTCGCGACGTTCAAGCCCAAAACGAACTCGAAGCTCTCATTCGCGAAGCGCAACACGCATGCTTCATTGAGAATACCTTGAAAGGGGAAATGAAGAAGTGTGATGCTGAAAACCAGTTGGTGAGCAAATCGAATGGTATTTATTACTACCTCAATCGCATTTGGATTCCTAGTCGTAATAACCTTCGGGAGATATTGCTGACTGAAGCCCACAAATCCCGATATTCCATTCACCCCAGTGCCAACAAGATGTACCAAGACCTTCGTTCTAGGTATTGGTGGCCGAGAATGAAGAAAGATATCGCTCTCCATGTTCCGAAATGTCTAACTTGCTCGAAAGTTAAGGCTGAGCATCAACGACCCTTTGGCTTACTCGAACAACCCGAGATCCCGGTGTGGAAGTGGGAGAGTATAGCTATGGACTTCATTACGAAACTCCCTCGCACATCACGATAGCATTTGGGTGATCGTGGTCGTCTTACGAAATCCGCTCACTTCCTGCCGATACGAGAAGACTTCAAGGTTGAACGATTAGCACGGATCTATACCGACAAAGTCATTTGTCGACACGTGATGCCTCGTGACATCATCTCTGACGCGATGGTCGATTTACCTTGCTGGGAGATATTCCAAGCCGCTCTCGGTACGACACTTAATCTCAGTACCGCATTTCATCCCCAGACCGGCGGTCAGACTGAGCGCACGATCCGCACCTTTGAAGACATGCTTCGTTCGGGCGTTATAGATTGTGGTGGTAATCGGGATTCACATTTACCTTTAGTGGAATTCTCGTACAATAACAGTTATCACGCTAGTATTCAAATGGCACCCTCCGAGGCATTATATGGTAGAAAATGTCGACCGCCTATTGTATGGCACGAGATCGGAGGCGCACAAATCACCGGTCCCGAGTTACTGCAAGAGACGACAGATAAGATCCACCAAATAAGAGACAATCTCTTGAAAGCTCGGAGTCGTCAAAAGAGCTACACCGATAAACGCCGCAAGCCCCTTAAGTTTGAAGTTGGTGATCACGTACTCCTAAAGGTTTCACCTTGGAAGGGAGTGATCCGATTTGACAAGAAAGGAAAGCTAGCGCCACGATATGTAGGTCCCTTTAAGATTCTGGAGAGAATTGGTAAAGTGGCCAACCGATTCGAATTACCGGAGGAACTCAGCACCGTACACCCGACTTTCTACGTCTGTTGGTGCATAAATGTCTGTTAACTACGTCTTGTATCGAGTCATGTGTTTAGATAGGATAAACTAGGGTTCAGCAGGTTAGAAAACAGGTTTTGGATGTTAATGGGTAATTTCGCACGAAATAGCTAATTTCGCACGAAATGACACTGGGTAATTTCGCATGAAATTAGCATTGTCTATTTCGTACGAAATTACAATGCCTATAAATACCCAACCTGCTAGTTCATTTGTAACGTTCGAGATTTCAGAGCCGAGGTGCTGCCAGTTTGTCAAACGATCAGGATTGCTTTGAAATCATTAATAAAAGGATAATTAAGAGGAATTAAGCTGTTTCACGTCTATATCATTGATTCCGCCTTTGATTGTAACACCTGTGTCACTTCAACCATCAGAAAAATGCCAAACCAATGAAATATTGTATTTCATACTTGGGATTTGTTAAATATATGTGTATCATTTGCACATATCAACTCTAGTTCAATTTCAAGCTCTAAATCACTTTCTGGAAGGTTATACACGCACTGATGCGTAAATATAACCAGTTTAATGCAACAAACACTCTGGAATAGTGAAATAGACTTAACATACCTTAAATAACCTTTACATAACTTAGAAATAAGTTTTGAAGGCTTTGGTATGGCAAAATCAAGTTAAATCGCTTACAGGGACTAAAGTTGACAAACTGCGAAAGTATGCCAATTTGAGCTGTAACAGACATTCCGGAACATGGCCATAAGTTAAACATACCATAAATATCCTTTATATAGCTTAAAAATAGGCTTTGAGGTGTTCGGTGTGCTAAAATAAACTTTTGGGTCATTCAGGGACTAAAAGTGTCAAAAAGTGCACAAGTTTACATTTTCGCGCATAACTTACGTTCTGAATACTTCCGGACATCCAAAAATTTATGTAAGCACTAAAATATTTTATTTTAGTGTTCGCCATAAGAAAAATCCATTCGTCGCGTCTTTTGGTTCGTTTTTCGCGCTTATGCGCATTCCGTCGTAATTAAGCGAACATCGCGTTCGTACGGCCAAACGAACCGACATCCGAGATATTTTTGAACATGTTTTAAGTTCCCTATACTTTAACTTCATTTTAGAGCTTTGAAATGGGGTTAACGAGCCTTAAACGTGTCGAAAATGGGCTGATTGCAATACAGGGACCAAAAGTGTAATTCTGCCAAACTAGGGCCTAGCGGTGCGCTACACTTTTAACGTAGCGGTGCGCTAGGGGTCTGCAGACCAGATGCAGTGTATTTCACAGCCTGTTTGCAGCTGTTCCATCCTCCACCACATGTTCTAATTCGCTTAGTCAGCTGATAAGATCATATTTTAGCTTCCATAACCTTCCAACAAGTGTACGGATGTGATCGAATCACGTTATTCCATGAAATGATCTTAACGGTTACCCGAATACTATAAATACCCCACCCCCCATTGCTTTAAAACTTACAAGAATTCTGATTTGAGAGCTCTAAGTTGAAACCATTGTTTCATACCTGAGTTCTTGGATCGGGATTAGCATTCGGGGACCCTGGGTAAGTATTCTTTCGTTCTTTTCCTTATTTTATTGCTTTTAGAGTCAGAAAGTCAAACTTTGTTTGACTTTCAGCGTTGACCAGCTTATGGTCAATGCGAAGTTCGTTTGAACTTCGCAACGTGAGTGTAATCACGTTGGTCATAGTCCCTTGGGACTATGCCCACTGATTACCACGTTGTCTAGAGTCGTAGGGTAGGCGATCTGATAAATCGCCTATACCTTCGAACTCGACCCATTTGGTCGATCATTAGGATCCGACCAAATACATTAGGTGACCATAGTAGGTAGGGAATAACCTTCCGAGGTTATACCCTATGGTCACATCGTTTGAGTAGTTGTATGATAGGTTATTTATATGCCTTAGGTAAATTACCAGAATACCCTTTTCATGCATAATTGGTAATTTAGCATATGTAACCTAAACTTTTTCCACATAACTGATTATGTAACATGTTTAGGCATATAACACTTGTCATAGGGCTAGTTAGGCGGTCCGAACGCGTTTCACGCGAACGACGCGTTAAAGTAGCATAAGCTACCTAAACGGGTCGTAATGGGTCGAAAGCACTTAAGTTAAGTTTCATTTAGTATGTAGGCTTTGTTAAACCATATCATATGAGTTCCTACACTCATTTGGTTTACAAACCCTAATACTACCCAGTCTTCCGATTTAGGTCCGGTTGTTAACATAGTTACCTATATTAGGTGCCGTTTGATTCCGAGATCTCTAGCATTACTTGGTGGTTATCTTTAGACATCTGAGCAATATCAAGTGAGTACATAGAACCCCTCTTTTACTGTTTTCCAAACTGTTTTGGGGTGAAACACATGTGCCTACTTGTTACTTTCATGCTTTCTTGTTTTCACATCATATACTGGTTATGTTCATTAGTACACTATTAGTACATTGATTTACATGACTTTTCTGCTTCGTATGTTAACTTAGCATACTTGGTACATCATTTTACATTACATTTCATGCTACGTGTGCCCATTGTGTGCATTACTTAGTACAACTGATTTCATCACATACTTACATTTTGACATTTGATCATACAAGTTATTACTTATCTTTTGACAAACTAAATGACTATCTATGGTTTTAAACACTGATTTCTCTAAAAAACATAAAATAAATGGTTGAATTGTACTTATTTTGTTCACCAGACCGATTGTTAGTATGATATAGCGCTATAGGATTTGACACCCCATTCCTGTTGGCATGGAATGTCTGAAACCAATTTGTTGCTCCATCCAAATAGGGATTGCCTTTGTGGTATCCTTATAGTCTCAAAGGTGTATTTTGATGCACCAGGTCTGGATGAATTCTTAAATCACACTATTAAAGTATAGTTTGATATACTCTCATGTGTGGTATTGTTCAAAAACAACATATTTATTTTATTAATCATCCAAAGCATATTTTGATATGTTATTTACTAAACTAAAACATAGTTTAATATGTTATTTATCACATCCAAAGCATATTTTGATATGTTACTTACTAAACCAAAAACATAGTTTAATATGTTATTTATCACATCCAAAGCATATTTTGATATGTTACTTATGAAACCAAAACATAGTTTAATATGTTACTTACAAATCCAAAGTATACTTTTGATATGCTACTATAAGGTTATTCGTTTAACTTTACATTACTTACCATACATAAACATTTCTACAATTGTTAAACATAGACATTCTATATTGGTGGTTTGGTTTGATTAAGTGATTAAGTAACGATGCGTGTGTAATATGATACAAACATGGTGGATACGCCGCTGGTACTTCCTATATATAAGTGTTTGTATGGCATTACATGTCGTAGCGTTATTTGAATCATTTCAGTTTGATACATAGAACATTTTATACAAATAACATACTTTTCACAAGACATTGTTTTACAAACAACTTATCTTATACAAACTCATCTTAAATGGTTATTCATTTAACCATACATTATTTCACTTATTTATACATATCATCTGAACTTATTGTTTTTCAAATGATTTACAAGACAAAGCAAATTACAAGGTTCATGACTAAACATTTTCTCAAACATAAGTCATGAATTCTATTTTCACAAAACCTATGTATCTCACCGGCATTTTTATGCTGACGTACCTATTTTCACATGTGTTTTCAGGAGATGAAGCATAGGACTTATCAAGACATACTTAGGCGGACCTGTGCCTTAGTGACTTAAAACGAGACAAGACTAGTTAATTATGTTGTACTTCTTTGTTTATTAAGACATTGTAACACTTTTGATTAATAAAACGAAACTTCAATTGCCATGGATTTGAAACATTAATTCTGTTACAACACTCCTCGACATTTCCGCCACGTTTCGTTGTCTCACGTGGTCGGGGTGTGACAGAAAAGATGGTATCAGAGCCAATGGTTATAGGGAATTAGGTTATTAGTAATGCTTTGACCTAGTCTATAACTTTTCTAGGACCCTAACGCGAGTTTACTTGCGTTTAGTCATAAAACAATACCGTCACCTATCCTTAGGCGACGACCACAACAAGAACATAAATTTCAAAACTGCTTTGAAAACTAATCATCTGTTCTAGGATGATTGATTACTAGGTTTTGAACCCTCAATTGTAAGGTTTTGAACTCTCTATTGTAAGGTTTTGAACCCTTTATTATATGGTTTTGAACCCCTTTGAGTTTTCAAAATTTCGTTAAGGTTTTGGGTTTTAAATAATGTGAACACGTGCAAACTGGAAGGGTGAATGCCTGTATTCTGGGTTTTATGTCTAGGCAAGCACTTCGTATACATCTCATCAGACGCGAGACCAGTTGTGCTTACCTGGGAATTCTTGGGATGAGTGTTCACTTATAGGCGAGCATGTCTTCGCGATACATTATTTTAATCCATTTACTTTGATTAGACACTGTGTGTAGTTTGTTTACCTTGTAGTAACAAACAAATGACCACTATCCTTGCTTTCATCAGATTTGATTCATCTCATTCATTTCGTCTAAATCTCTCACTCGTTTCTTTTCATGTTCCTCTTTTAGAATGCCTCCTCGACGCGACAATCAGATGGCAAATGCCGAACTGGCGGAAATCATCGCGCAGCAAATGGCTGTTGCCTTCCCAAATCTTTATGCTCAAATGATGCAAGCCATCAACAACAACAACGCTCCATGCAACTTCAAGAGTTTCAACTCGGCTAAACCACTCAAGTTTAGTGGTTCTGAGGGAGCAACTGGGCTTCTTCAATGGTTCGAAAGCATTGAGAATACTTTCCGTCACGTTCAGTGTCCTGAAAATCGCAAGGTCGAGTTTTCTTCGAGTGTGTTTCAGAAGAGGGCTCTCACGTGGTGGAACGGGGTGATGAGAGATCGCGGTGCTGATGTAGCATTAGCGCAGACTTGGGCTGAGCTTAGGGCTCTTATGATGAAGGAGTTTTGCCCTCGTCATGAACTACGAGCTTTGGAGAGGGAGTTTGATGATTTGAAGCAAGACAGTGGTGAACATCGAGCCTATACTGACCGTTTTGAAGAATTGAGCCTGTTGTGTCCTGCTATGGTTACTCCTGTGGATAAGGCGATCGAGAAATATACAGATGGTCTTCCTGACTTAGTTCAGGATATTGTTACTGGCAGCAACCCTACTACTGTCAGACAAGCCATTGAACTGTCTGCCACTCTGACTGAATCCCACATCAGAAAGAAAAAGCTGTTTCGGAAGGGCGACCCAAGACCATCTGACAAGACTGCTCATGTGGAACCAAAGGAAGAAAATGCTGAGGTGTCCAAGAAGAAGAAGCGCAAAGCCTCTCAAAACTGCGCTGTATCTGCTCAAGACAAACAGGTTGCACTAAACCAACCAGCACAACCTCGCAAAAGGCAAAACTATGTTGGTACCGCACCTTTGTGCAACAAATGCAACCGTCATCATCTAGCGCAAGAACAGTGTCACAAATGTACCCACTGTGGGCGGTTGGGACATTTGATCAATGTTTGTCGTTTTGCAAATCAAGCTGCTGCAAACCCTGCTGCTGTTCAAGCACGGTTCCCTCCGGGGTCATGTTATAACTGTGGTGACCTTACCCACTACAGGAACAATTGCCCAAGACTTGTTAACGCACCTCCAGCGCGTGGATGAGCATTTAACATCAATAAGGCAGACGGAAACAATGATGCAGCAGTAAACAACTAGTGTTTTGTTATTTCCCTTGGCTGTAATCTTTGACGTTTAAAGACAAGTCAGTTGTTATATAAATAAAAATTCGTCGTTTTTATTTTTGCAAAAACTGATACGATTGTGTGAATGTTTGATACAACCTTATGATGTCAACCCAAATACAAACTACTCGTGTGGTTCTGTCATTTTATGATCACTTGTGATCTCCCCTAGAACCTTAAACACTTGTTTCTTTTAAGAAACAAAGCCAAATTCTTACTAAGAATCCTTCTATCTTCATAAGATAGATTCTTGAAAAGATTAAAGTGCCAAATGAAATCCATGGATTGGATTCCTAGTGTGCTTTAATTATCTATACCTAAAGAGAACGAATTAAAGAATCAAGTTAACTAATTATGTGCTTATGTGTTTTCTTCTATGTTTTGTGGTTGTTTGTGACCCATCCAAATCCTCGTAGAATCTTCCATATCTTATATGAGGGATTCATAGAAGGATATCCAAAGATACTATCTTAAATCCTTAATGGACTTCTACGTAGTAGTCAAGTCCTTTGGGTTTTAAAGTACTATTCTATAAATTGGACCTCTTGCATGGTCTGCTCAAACAGATTGATTTTGAAAATCTGATTAGAAATATCATGTGATGATATAATTTATAAGATCCCTTAAGTGGTCTATTTAACGAGATTGTGCGACGGTCTAGTTAAGAAGATCATGCGTTGATCTAATTAAAAGGCTCGTTCATTGATCAAATTAAAAGGACCCTTTGGTGGTCTAGTTAGGTCGCTTCATGTTTATTCAATTGATTTTTTCCTCTACGCATTATGAAATGAACTGTGCGGACTGGGCAAGGAATTACGTAATTATGGAGGCCTACATAATTATGGAATTCAGTGCACAGAAACCACAGGAAGCTTTGTCATGTGTTAAGACCTATAGTGACAAGAATAATGATACGGGAGAAGTCTTGGACCTCGACCAATGTCATTTATTCTCAATTCTGATCTCAATCACACACCAAGTTTCCTATGATAAGTCTTCATAAGAAACGTTCTTCTGTCCGTAGTTCAAAATTCCATGTTTTACTACTGCAAGGAATTCACTTTGATGGTTATCAAATTCGCTAAAATTCCTAACATGGCCCAGAGTTTTACTTAAGGGTTTAAAGGATCTATTAGAAGGCGAAATCGTCACAGCTGTCTTCACAAGTTTCCTCTAAAATTAAATTTCGGGACGAAATTTCCTAAAGTAGGGGAGACTGTAACACCTGTGTCACTTCAACCATCAGAAAAATGCCAAACCAATGAAATATTGTATTTCATACTTGGGATTTGTTAAATATATGTGTATCATTTGCACATATCAACTCTAGTTCAATTTCAAGCTCTAAATCACTTTCTGGAAGGTTATACACGCACTGATGCGTAAATATAACCAGTTTAATGCAACAAACACTCTGGAATAGTGAAATAGACTTAACATACCTTAAATAACCTTTACATAACTTAGAAATAAGTTTTGAAGGCTTTGGTATGGCAAAATCAAGTTAAATCGCTTACAGGGACTAAAGTTGACAAACTGCGAAAGTATGCCAATTTGAGCTGTAACAGACATTCCGGAACATGGCCATAAGTTAAACATACCATAAATATCCTTTATATAGCTTAAAAATAGGCTTTGAGGTGTTCGGTGTGCTAAAATAAACTTTTGGGTCATTCAGGGACTAAAAGTGTCAAAAAGTGCACAAGTTTACATTTTCGCGCATAACTTACGTTCTGAATACTTCCGGACATCCAAAAATTTATGTAAGCACTAAAATATTTTATTTTAGTGTTCGCCATAAGAAAAATCCATTCGTCGCGTCTTTTGGTTCGTTTTTCGCGCTTATGCGCATTCCGTCGTAATTAAGCGAACATCGCGTTCGTACGGCCAAACGAACCGACATCCGAGATATTTTTGAACATGTTTTAAGTTCCCTATACTTTAACTTCATTTTAGAGCTTTGAAATGGGGTTAACGAGCCTTAAACGTGTCGAAAATGGGCTGATTGCAATACAGGGACCAAAAGTGTAATTCTGCCAAACTAGGGCCTAGCGGTGCGCTACACTTTTAACGTAGCGGTGCGCTAGGGGTCTGCAGACCAGATGCAGTGTATTTCACAGCCTGTTTGCAGCTGTTCCATCCTCCACCACATGTTCTAATTCGCTTAGTCAGCTGATAAGATCATATTTTAGCTTCCATAACCTTCCAACAAGTGTACGGATGTGATCGAATCACGTTATTCCATGAAATGATCTTAACGGTTACCCGAATACTATAAATACCCCACCCCCCATTGCTTTAAAACTTACAAGAATTCTGATTTGAGAGCTCTAAGTTGAAACCATTGTTTCATACCTGAGTTCTTGGATCGGGATTAGCATTCGGGGACCCTGGGTAAGTATTCTTTCGTTCTTTTCCTTATTTTATTGCTTTTAGAGTCAGAAAGTCAAACTTTGTTTGACTTTCAGCGTTGACCAGCTTATGGTCAATGCGAAGTTCGTTTGAACTTCGCAACGTGAGTGTAATCACGTTGGTCATAGTCCCTTGGGACTATGCCCACTGATTACCACGTTGTCTAGAGTCGTAGGGTAGGCGATCTGATAAATCGCCTATACCTTCGAACTCGACCCATTTGGTCGATCATTAGGATCCGACCAAATACATTAGGTGACCATAGTAGGTAGGGAATAACCTTCCGAGGTTATACCCTATGGTCACATCGTTTGAGTAGTTGTATGATAGGTTATTTATATGCCTTAGGTAAATTACCAGAATACCCTTTTCATGCATAATTGGTAATTTAGCATATGTAACCTAAACTTTTTCCACATAACTGATTATGTAACATGTTTAGGCATATAACACTTGTCATAGGGCTAGTTAGGCGGTCCGAACGCGTTTCACGCGAACGACGCGTTAAAGTAGCATAAGCTACCTAAACGGGTCGTAATGGGTCGAAAGCACTTAAGTTAAGTTTCATTTAGTATGTAGGCTTTGTTAAACCATATCATATGAGTTCCTACACTCATTTGGTTTACAAACCCTAATACTACCCAGTCTTCCGATTTAGGTCCGGTTGTTAACATAGTTACCTATATTAGGTGCCGTTTGATTCCGAGATCTCTAGCATTACTTGGTGGTTATCTTTAGACATCTGAGCAATATCAAGTGAGTACATAGAACCCCTCTTTTACTGTTTTCCAAACTGTTTTGGGGTGAAACACATGTGCCTACTTGTTACTTTCATGCTTTCTTGTTTTCACATCATATACTGGTTATGTTCATTAGTACACTATTAGTACATTGATTTACATGACTTTTCTGCTTCGTATGTTAACTTAGCATACTTGGTACATCATTTTACATTACATTTCATGCTACGTGTGCCCATTGTGTGCATTACTTAGTACAACTGATTTCATCACATACTTACATTTTGACATTTGATCATACAAGTTATTACTTATCTTTTGACAAACTAAATGACTATCTATGGTTTTAAACACTGATTTCTCTAAAAAACATAAAATAAATGGTTGAATTGTACTTATTTTGTTCACCAGACCGATTGTTAGTATGATATAGCGCTATAGGATTTGACACCCCATTCCTGTTGGCATGGAATGTCTGAAACCAATTTGTTGCTCCATCCAAATAGGGATTGCCTTTGTGGTATCCTTATAGTCTCAAAGGTGTATTTTGATGCACCAGGTCTGGATGAATTCTTAAATCACACTATTAAAGTATAGTTTGATATACTCTCATGTGTGGTATTGTTCAAAAACAACATATTTATTTTATTAATCATCCAAAGCATATTTTGATATGTTATTTACTAAACTAAAACATAGTTTAATATGTTATTTATCACATCCAAAGCATATTTTGATATGTTACTTACTAAACCAAAAACATAGTTTAATATGTTATTTATCACATCCAAAGCATATTTTGATATGTTACTTATGAAACCAAAACATAGTTTAATATGTTACTTACAAATCCAAAGTATACTTTTGATATGCTACTATAAGGTTATTCGTTTAACTTTACATTACTTACCATACATAAACATTTCTACAATTGTTAAACATAGACATTCTATATTGGTGGTTTGGTTTGATTAAGTGATTAAGTAACGATGCGTGTGTAATATGATACAAACATGGTGGATACGCCGCTGGTACTTCCTATATATAAGTGTTTGTATGGCATTACATGTCGTAGCGTTATTTGAATCATTTCAGTTTGATACATAGAACATTTTATACAAATAACATACTTTTCACAAGACATTGTTTTACAAACAACTTATCTTATACAAACTCATCTTAAATGGTTATTCATTTAACCATACATTATTTCACTTATTTATACATATCATCTGAACTTATTGTTTTTCAAATGATTTACAAGACAAAGCAAATTACAAGGTTCATGACTAAACATTTTCTCAAACATAAGTCATGAATTCTATTTTCACAAAACCTATGTATCTCACCGGCATTTTTATGCTGACGTACCTATTTTCACATGTGTTTTCAGGAGATGAAGCATAGGACTTATCAAGACATACTTAGGCGGACCTGTGCCTTAGTGACTTAAAACGAGACAAGACTAGTTAATTATGTTGTACTTCTTTGTTTATTAAGACATTGTAACACTTTTGATTAATAAAACGAAACTTCAATTGCCATGGATTTGAAACATTAATTCTGTTACAACACTCCTCGACATTTCCGCCACGTTTCCTTGTCTCACGTGGTCGGGGTGTGACATTGATATGGATCATAAACTCTTCTGATTGACTCGTTTGGGTCACACGACGATCCAACAAGTGGTATCAGAGCTCAGGAAGAAGAGTTTATACCAATTCAGCTTGTTTTCATCACTTCTACTCACTCTTTTCAAAATTAAATGAGATTTAACGGACAAAATGGATTGAATTTCACATATATCACGTAAAACACTGTTTTAATGAATCCTTGAGAAAATTGGACCAAAATTCGAACAAAAACCGGATCAATTTGACAAAATGGTGGCCGACATGCTGATGTCATCCTAATTTCGCACGAAATAGTCAGTTAATTTCACTCGAAATTAACTTTGAGTGTCTTATTTCGTACGAAATTAGAGTATTTCGCATGAAATTAGCCTACATTTCCTTATTTCGCATGAAATCTAGTTTGTGAACCTAATTTCGCACGAAATTAGACCTATTTCGTTCCAATCTCTCTATTTCGCTTGAAATCTGATTTCGTGTGAAGAAGTAATTTCGTGTGAAGGATATTTCGTGTGAAGGGTATTTCGTTTGAAAGCTGATTTTGCTTGAAATCTGATTTCGTTTGAACTAATTTCGTTTGAAACTGCTTTTATCAAAATCCAAAAATTTTCTAAGTGTTTGTTGATTGTTTCAGATACGTGAAGATGGATGATTTTATGAATCCTTTCAGTGACATGTTTGCTTTCACGGGAAACACCGGAGATGATACATCAAACAACACAAATGAAAATGCTCCTAATCCGAGTGCAAAGAAAACCCTGTCTGATGCTTTGAGTGTGGAGAGTGCTTATGGGACGTACAACAAACCTCCCAAACTGATGGCGATTGAAGAATACAATAGATGGGCTAAAAGGTTTGAAGAGTGGCTAAAAGCGTTTGCGTATCCAAGTTGGAAAAGCTTGAAGAATGGATTCAATATGGGAAGATCGGATTATGAAAATATAGTAGGCACTGAAGATGTAGAAAGTTTTGTTGCTGAACAAAAGTGCATTGTATTGCTTCATCAGTCTGTGAGAGACGACATAATATCATTGATTGAGTACACAAATGCAAAAGATCTATGGGAGAAATTGAGAGTGAAATGTGTGGGTAGTGCTGAGATAGTTAAAAACAAAAAGAAGTTGTTAAGAAAAGAGTCTGATTTGTTTGGATGTTTGAAAAACGAATCTGTTTCTAAGATGATTGAAAGATTCGGGCATTTGAAGATGGAGCTGGCAAGGCACAGAATCATATATACTCAAGAAGAATTAGTTGACAAACTGTTTGACTCTCTGCCGGATGAGAAGGACTGGCAATACTTTGCTTTGATGCTGAAGAATACAATCAAGTCGGAGGATCTGACGGTTGATCTGTTAATTGAAAGACTGGAGAGTCATGAGCTGGAGATCAAGAAATCATACAAAGTCAATCATTCCTCATATCAGCAGAATGTTGAGCTATATTACCGAGGAAGTATGATCCCGAAGAATGTGTCTCCTAAGACAACTTTTTCAGCTGAAAATTCTAACATATCAAACCAAGAGAGTTCAAGTAGTGGTTTTCATAGTGGTTCATCGTCAACAACTCCAAGCCAGTCAGCTTCGAAGAATTTGTTCCAATGCAATATCGCTGTTGATCTTAAAAATGCTCAAAACTTTAGTGAAGAATCTGCCAAACAACAAATGGTGTTTTTAGCATCTATGTTGGAATCTTACGAAAGTCTTGTTGCAGGTAAAATCGGAAACACTAACCTCACCAAGGAGGACTATGATCAGATCGACCTAGAAGAAATGGAGTTGATAGATATCAGGTGGTGTATGGCTAGTGCAGTCAGGCGAGCACAAAGGTTCATGGAGATTACAGGCAGACATTCGATTGGCGGACCTTCCACAAAACTTGGTTTTGATAAATCAAAGGTCACGTGCTTCAGATGTAAACAAAAGGGACATTTCAAACGTGAATGTCGGAACGCACCTGCTGATGATACTGCAAATCCATTCAGAGAGGATTATTACAAAAGAGCAATTTATCATCAGAACAAATCTGAACCTCCCAGAATGAAGCAGCTTGAAGATGCCTCCAAAGAAAAATCAAGAGCTCTTGCTGTTATTCATGATGATGAAGGTTTCGATTGGAGTGAACTGCTACCAGAAGAGGATGCAATGGGCTATGCATTTGTGACAAAAATTGTTCCTTTCAAAGGCAACAGAACAGAAGAAGAAAATTTTTTCAACAGAAGAATGAAAGCCCAAAACAGGATGAGCAGAATCTATCATACATACAAAGAAGCTAAAATGGCGAAAAGATGGGATACTGATAGAGAATGTTACCTTGATCCCAAAGGAAACATTGCTGTTGATCCAAATTCTATTAGTGTTGAAGCTCTCATCCAGCAAATTGCTGAAGAAGAAGAAGCAAATCAGAGATTGTGGTGGGGAGGCGGAGAAGCTGATGAAAAAGAAAAAGAAAAGGAGAAAGAGCCGCAGCCAAAGAAAGTTGATGACGGGATTATTGACACGTCACAAGAGTTTACTGCTGAAAATTTGAAGAAGATGGCTGACAAAGTACTTGCTGCAAAAGAGCTAGAGGTAGTTTATGATTCTGGAACTGAGTCTAAAAGCAAGGTCAGTCAAAATGATGCAATCAATGAGTCAGGTAAGAAAGCTAAAACTGAGAGCGACTGCAAAAATTGCATGAAAGACTGCAAGGTTTGTAGTACACTTGCTTATCTCAGCGGTAAAAAGACCGAAGAACTGACAAAAAGAGTAAGAGATGTTGAAGATCAGATTTTAAACCGTGACAAAATGTTAAAAGCTTCAAATGAACGATTAAAAGAATTAACTGAGAAAATCGAAAATGATAAAAATGACGTAGAAAGAATTAGGAAAGAAAACGAAAAACTAATTCATGAAAATCGTCAACTCTCAGAAAATTTTGAGAAGCTAAAATGAACGGTAAAAGATTCTGATGAAAGAAATGGTAAAACAACCAAAGAAAATCTTCAATTGTCAGCAGTTCTTAGAGTGAAAGAAGAGCAAATCAACCAACAATTGGATGAGATTGCTATGTTGAAGCTTCAATTTCAAGAAGCTAAAATTGAAAATGAACGCATTCAGTTGAAACTGAACAGTTACAACTCCGCAAGTTTTGTTCTTCAACATATCGTTCCTAAACCAATTGGGAAGAACAAAGCAGGCGAAGATGTATACTTTGATGGAACCGGGGTTGGGTTTCATCAGGTTCCACCACCGGTTTTAAATAATTTTTCAAAGAAAAAATCAGGGTTGGTTAATGATGAAGAAGAAAATGAAGTTAAGCTTCCAGACACAATTGATGTTGCATTCACTTCATCTTCCGATGAAGATAGTGTCCAATCTGAAGTTGTGAAAAGCATGGTTGAAAATGTTTTAAAGTCTGAAAGTGACACTACTGAGGATGATGAATGTTTTTTAGACAAATATATTCCAAAATCAAAATCCAAAAACAACTTAGGTGAAGAACCTAATCTTGTGATGTACAAGATGGCGGGATCTGATAAGTTGTATTCGGATCGTGATTTTCCTTTGGAGAATGTGAATGTTGGCAAATTGAGAAATGTGTTCAAGTTGATAGAGATTGATGTGTCTGAAATCGAAGGTTTGAAACATTCCAAAAGGCAATTAAACTTTGAAAAAGATAAAGCTTACTACAAAAAATCTGTTGTACCGCCGCGTTTTTCTAACAACAATCAAAACAAATGGTCGGGTGGTTATCAGGGTGGTAAGAATTATCAAAGAAGGAACTTTAAAAACAAGAAGTTTGTTGAGAAAAAAGTGTTTGTGAAAAGCTCAAGTTCTCATTCCGAGCAAGAATCTGAGATTTTTTCAAAATCAAATGAAGAGTTTTTTGAAGAAAAGGCCTTACAGCCTCAGACCGAAGGCACAAGTCGGGTAACTGACACTCGTACATGCTTTAAGTGTAACAAAGTTGGACACATTGCATGAAAGTGTACCAACTTAAAGCCTAAGTCTGAAGTTGTTGAGAGTCAGAAAAGGAAAGCTGATGCAAAAGGCAAAACACCAATGGTTGTTGAGAAGAAAGTTTTGAAAAATGAAAACACAAAAATCAAAACTGAATCCGTAAAGAATGTGGTAACTAAAACTGAAAAATTTTACAAACGGGTTGCTTCGCCTCAACAAGCATGGAAACCAAAATCTGTTGAAAAGAAATCAAGTTCTCTAATTCCAAAGGTTTCTGAGACAGAAAAATAATCGTCTTCTACCACTCCGGTAAAGATGAATGTTCTTGTGGATTATTATGAGAACTTTGAGGATCAAAAGTCTACTACTTCTGAAAAGAAGAATGTTCCAAAGAAAGACCAATCATCTGGTCAACCTCCTAAAAATGATTTCATTTTATACAAAGAGGTTGAGATTGGATCTGAGGAGAGTTTAAAGATGAATGACAAGAATTTTCCGCCACTTTACACTGCTAAAAGTTACATCAAAGTCAACCTACCTGAGTCAAAAGAGGCTTGGGTGGCATCAAAATCTAACTAAGTGTTTGTGATGTGTGCAGGATCTTCCAAGATCCGTTTCACGTTGGATTATGGATAGTGGAGTTTCTCGGCACATGACGGGGAAGAAGACCCTATTGTACGATGTTTGAGGGTTTAATGGAGGATACGTGGGATTTGCAGGAAATCAAGGTGGTCGAATAGTTGGTGAAGGAACTTTATCAAATGGAATTGTCACGTTTGAAAGAGTAAACTACATCGCCGAGCTTGAAAACAATCTTCTGAGCATTTCTCAGATTTGTGATCGTATGTATACAACGCACTTTACAGATAAGGAATGTTTGATCTTGAAACCAGGATTTGTTGTTCCCGAAGAGTGGGTTATCATGAGAGCACCTAGAGTGAATGATCTGTATGTGTTGGACATGAGTGTAGCAACTACTACCACGGGTCAGGCTCACTGTTTTATGTCAAGAGCAACGGAAAAAGAATCGCAATTGTGGCATCGAAAGATGGGCCATATTCACCTGCGAAAAATGAATCACCTGGTGCATAATGACTTAGTAATTAGTGTTCATGTGAAAGGTTTTCATCTTGAGGGGGAGTGCATTAGCTGTATCAAAGGCAAGCAAAAGAAGAAATCTCACCCTGGAAAGAAGGTTAACTCAGTCTCGAGACCGTTAGAGAGACTCCATATGGATCTGTTTGGTCCAATAAATGTCAAAAGTATAACTGGGGATCTCTACTATCTAGTAGTAACAGATGACTACTCGAGATTTTCATGGGTATCATTTTTGAAGACTAAAGATGAGACGTTTGAAAGTTTGATGGCGTTGTTCAGAAAAATTGAAAACTTGTACCAAACTCGAATCAGCAGAATCAGAAGTGACAATGGTATTGAGTTTAAGAACAACAAGATGGAAGAGTATTGTGATGAGAGAGGTATATTGCAAGAATTTAGTGCTCCTTACACTCCACAACAAAATGGGGTAGTTGAACGAAAGAACAGGACGCTAATTGAAACGACTAGGACGATGCTTGCTGATTCGAAGTTACCAGTCAATTTTTGGGCAGAAGCTGTGTCAGCCGCTTGCTATACACTCAACCGGGTTCTTAGAGTGAAAAAATTTCAACAAAACGTGTTTTGAGTTGATCAACAACCGCAAACCGAACCTGAAGTATTTAGAACCATTTGGGTCTCCCTGCACAGTTCTAGAGCCTTTTGGAAAGTTTGGTGCAAAGAGCATTGAAGGAATATTTGTGGGTTACTCAAGTCCATTAAAGCGAGTCTTTGTTCCAAGCTTGAAGCGGATTATTGAAGCACACAATGTTGAATGCCAAGGTTACACAATGCCACCGCAGAACCCAGGCGACTCATGGCGCTTTAACTACGATACTCTGTGGGATTCGTTTGACATGGAAGAAGAAGAAGAACCAGAGTTCTTTGACGAGTTGGATATTCTAAGAGAGTATGAATCATCACAAGAGAGGTTTCCAGCTGAATATTCTAGAAGTCTACGGCAAACTTTAAATGATGATGAAGCCGGTCCAAGTAATGTTGGAGAACATGATGATGTTCAACAATCTTTAGAACAAGAACAAGCTCCTGAAAATCAGACGGCAGTCAATGATAATCAAGAATCTGATAATAGACCAGTATTTGATCGTGGAGATTCAGATTCTGAGGGGGAGCAGATCCAGATTTTAAGTCAAACAATTCCAGTCAATGAACAAGGTGCAAATCAGAATGTCACAAATTTGGAAGGCGAGGTAGATGTTCCAGGCGAGGTCTTTCGTATCATCCAGAAGAGCTGATTATTGGAGAATTACAATCAGGAGTTCGCACTAGACGTCAAATTGACCAAGGCCTTACTTTTTTTTATTCTACAGTTGCTCCGTTACAAACTGAGTTTTCACTTAGTTGTTTTATTTCGCAGATTGAACCGCGAACATACAAAGAAGCACTAACTGAAGATTCTTGGGTCAACGCGATGCAAGAGGAGCTGAGTCAATTTGAGAAGTTAGGAGTGTGGAAATTGGTAGACCTGCCTGATGGTCACAGGAAGATAAACACCAAGTGGGTGTTCAAGTGCAAGAGAGATGATCGAGGGGTTACTATTCGTAACAAAGCTCGACTTGTAGTCCAGGGCTTTAGTCAGCAGGAGGGTATAGATTTCACTGAAGTGTATGCTCCAGTTGCTAGACTTGAAGCAATCAGAATCTTCCTAGCATTTGCATCTTGGAAAAATTTTAAAGTTTATCAGCTAGATGTTAAATCGGCATTTCTCTATGGGAACGTAAAAGAGGAGATATATGTTGGACAACCACCGGGCTTTACCGATCCAATCCACAAAGACAAGGTTTATTTGCTGGATAAAGCACTGTATGGTTTACACCAGTCCCCAAGAGCTTGGTACGAGACTTTGTCTCAACACCTGATTGCCAACAACTTCATCCGTGGAAAAGTGGATGCCACTCTCTTCACCAAAGAGGTCGACGGACATCTTCTGATAGTTCAGATATACGTGGACGACATCATATTTGGGTCAACAAATGAAAATCTGTGCAAAGATTTTGAAAGAGTTATGAAGCAAAAATTTAAAATGTCATCGATGGGTGAGATGAAATTCTTCTTGGGACTTCAGGTTGATCAATTACCCAAAGGAATATTCATACATCAGACGAAGTATGTTCATGATATCTTAGAGAAATTTGGGATGTCTGGGACTACTCCAGCTTCCACCCCGTTAGCGACAAACCATGGGATAAATCCTGATCTCACCGAAGAGAAGGTAGATGAAACGATGTATCGTTCCATGATCGGATCGCTGATGTACTTGACTGCTTCAAGACCCGATATTATGTATCCAACCTGCCTCGCAGCAAGATTTCAGTCTAACCCGAGAGCTTCGCATATGGTGATTGTGAAACGGATATTACGCTACCTGAAAGGAACTCCATCATTGGGGTTGTGGTATCCAAGAAAAGGCGATTTCACGTTCGAAGGGTTTTCCGATTCCGATTTCGGATGCTGCAAAGTTAACGCTAAATCAACAACAGCGGGGTGCCAGTTTTTCGGACCACGATTGGTTACCTGGCAATGCAAGAAGCAGACCTCTGTAGCTTTGTCCACATGTGAAGCTGAGTATGTATCTGCTAGCAGTTGCTGTTCTCAGATCTTGTGGATCCAGCAACAGATGAGAGACTACGGTTTGCAATTTCTTAACACCCCTATCTTTGTTGATAATGAGGCAGCGATAAACATCACTAAAAATCCTGTTCATCACACTAAAATGAAACACATTGAAATTCGTCATCACTTCATCCGAGACTGTTTCGAGAAGAAGTTGATACGAATTGAGAAAATCCACACTGATGAACAAAAAGCTAATTTACATACTAAAGCGTTTGATAAAACTCGTTTTCAATATCTTTTAAAATTGAACGGTATGAAGCTTTTATCGGTGTCGGAGGAGATTCTTGGCGTAGATGAAGGTACCACTGTAGATGTTGTTGAGAAGCAATCTGCAATGGTTTGTTGATTTTTTACTTGTTTTGGTATTTAGGGGGAAAATGATAGTACATCGGCTTGACAATTACGGTATGCTAAAGATATGTAAAGTTTAAAAGAGTTAAACAGTCTCGCTGATGATGTGCCGATAGGTTTTTACACATTTAGTAGGTTTGTTCATTATATAAACCTAAATCTTTACTTGCTTATTTTGTGGGGAACACTACTTGAATATATAGGTAACCCCTGAAATCTTGTTTGAAAGATCCCTCTTTTTGAGATACTAGGTCTTTATACTCAGTGATATCTGGGATATTATCCCGGGACTTCTGATTTTGTGGAAGCAATGGCCTAGTCCCCGTATAATACTTTCTGCTTGCTTGAAATATAGCACCACCCTCAGCATAAAAAATGATGAAACATTGAAAAATGCTAATCATGTGCTGTTGAAGAAAAGATCCTCTAAAGGGGACACACTTAAAGTCGAAGCCGTCATCTCTCTGATTTTGCGGAAGCAATAGCCTGAGCTCTCACGGCCCTCGCATTTAACCCCTTACAGATATCATCTGTGGTATACTCACCTGTAAGACTGAATATTGGGATCTGGATACGGGAGTATATTCAAGAAGTGGGACACATGAATGAGTTTAAGTTCTTAATTCACCTAATCCATATCCTGGATAGATTGAAATTTGTGTGAGAATTTAAGTGGATCAGTATATCGACAATCTAAGCGAATTGTTTAATTCTGAGTATGAAATCAAAGCTTAACGGTATTTGTGATTTGTCGACAGCTAATATGATTCTCTAACACGCTCACCAAAAATTTGCTTGTAAATAGTTTACATTTACTGTATTTCATTTCTATTTAGCATTTATAGTTTAGAAACTTTATTCAAAATCCAAAAAGATTTTACATTTTTTCTTTATTTTCCGACAAACCAAAGTGGAAAGCTGATCTTCAGATTCGCAGATTGAAGCAAATGCAGGAAGTTTCTGAGCTGGACATAAGGGTTGTGAGCTTATCTTGTTAAAATTGTGACATTGTAAAGTCAAAACAAGTTCATTAAGTTGAAACTTGTAATTTTCAGAAAAATATTTTGAAAAATGTTGAACAAAAGTCAGTTTTGTTTTGTCTCAGATCAACCAAGGTCATTAAATTGGACTTGGTAGACAAATTGAGTACTCAGGGTCATTAACTTGAACCTGAATACTTAAGTGGATTATTAAAACTGATAGAAACAAGAAAAGATGTTAAAAGTCAATAGATTGTAATGTCAAATTCTTGAGTAGCAGGTAGCAAGAACCCTATGGCAAAGTTTGTGTAAAGATAGAACCAGAATTCAAGCTCCAGCATATTGAAAGGGGGATTCTACATTCTGGATCAACATTTAAAGGGGAGTTTGAAGTTTGTCAAAGTCAAGTTCAAGTGCTAGCTGCTGATGCTGTTAGAGATTGAATGAAAGAGACTGAAAGATGCTTTCAGTGTCAAATCATTTTTGAGTAGAAAGACAAGACTGATCAAGACTGAAGATTCAATCCCAAAGACTTCGTCAACATCCAAGGGGGAGTCTGTTGGTGCATAAATGTCAGTTAACTACGTCTTGTATCAAGTCATGTGTCTAGATAGGATAAACTAGGGTTCAGCAGGTTAGAAAACAGGTTTTGGATGTTAATGGGTAATTTCGCACGAAATAGCTAATTTCTCACTAAATGACACTGGGTAATTTCGCACGAAATTAGCATTGTCTATTTCATACGAAATTACAACACCTATAAATACCCAACCTGCTAGTTCATTTGTAACGTTCGAGATTTCAGAGCTGAGGTGCTGCCAGTTTGTCAAACGACCAGGATTGCTTTGAAATCATTAATAAAAGGATAATTAAGAGGAATTAAGCTGTTTCACGTCTATATAATTGATTCTGCCTTTGATATGGATCATAAACTCTTCTGATTGACTCGTTAGGGTCACATGACGATCCAACAACGTCTCAAACCTCAAGAAGTGTCTAGCTGAAGAAAAGCTTCATGTCCCTCTCGAGGATTTACAAATAAATGAGACATACACTTTGTGGAAAAGGCTGTAGAAATCATGGACCGAGAGACCAAGAAACTTCGACGCTCTCGCATTCCCGTAGTGAAGGTTCGCTGGGAAGGCAAACGCGGCGCCGAGTTCACTTGGGAACTCGAAAGTGATATGAAAGCTAAATATCCGCAACTCTTTGTTACGTCTACTACTTAATTTCGGGACGGAATTCCTTAAAGTAGGGGAGACTGTAACAACCCGTATTTCGGCTGTTCCTACTTGTTATCGTATCTTTTCGTAAACGCTTGTACTCTTGGGATTCGATTAACGCTCTGGGTTAACTATATTTTCAACGCATTTTAAACGCTATTTATAACGCTTATTACTTAAAATCTATCGCAACGCAAACTCAACGCAGACTTGAAACGCGGATTTTATTATATTATATGTGTTATTTGTTGAATGTTATGTGGTTATCAATGCAACGCTTATACGCTCAAACGCTCACCCGCAACTCAATTTAACGCAATGCAACGCTTAACAAAGAACCGAAGTTGGAAAAACTAACGCAAACCCGGTCGCCCGAATGCCCATCCGCCCGGATGACCATCCGCCCGGATGACCATCCGTCCGGATGGAGCCATCCGGACACTGCCACTCGCACACCGACTTAAACCCCGCCCTCCCCATATAAATACTAGCCGTACACCCTCATTTCAACACTTTGACACTCCCATCCGCTCCCAAGCTCTCAGTCGCGATTCAAGGCCATTTTGTAAGCTTTTTCTCTCAAATCTTCGTTAATCTCCACCTCTATTCACTTCTACTCCATCTTCTTCATCCAAATCACTCACACACACTAACGTTTTTCTCGAAATCACTAATTTTGGACCACTCGAAGGTGGTTCCCACTCGTTTGCTTAGGCAAACTATTGTGGAGCATCATTTAATCGAGATTGGTTCAAGATCTAAAGGATTTTCACACTTTTCAACTTAGTTATGAAAGATTTTAACATTTCTCTATTGGTTTTGAACTTCTCCTTGGTTTTTACACAATATCGATGGAATCTGGACTCAGCCAGACTCTCGACTCATTCCCTAGTCGAAGGCCGGCTTGAAAACTGATTTCCACCAAAGAGATGGACCGACTAACGGGTCAGACATGAATCTTCACCAAGAATAGCACGTTTGTCCGAATGGGCAGGGCCCATCCGACCGAATGAGCTGGATTTGGTATTTTACGTTGTTTGACACGTCGTCATGCCGTCTTCGTCAACTTAAAACTTTTTACTCAGAAAATTTTTACTAAAAAACTTCAGCCCAGCCATCCGCCCGAATGGCCATCCGTCCGGATGGAACCCATTCGTCCGGATGACCTGACCCTGATAATATCCGTCATTTAAGTTTGTTGCCATGACTGTTAAACCATCTTAAATCAAAACTTTGAAAATTTTTAACGCTTCACGAACGTCCGAATGGCCATCCGTCCGGATGGGACCCACCCGGAGGGACTAAGACCCATCCGTTCGGATAGACTGATGAACACATAACCCATTTTTTACCCCACTCGACATTCTGTTTACGACCATTAAGGCCTGATGAAGACTTATGCTTATGTTTCCGTGCACAGGCTGACCCGACGCGTTCCCTTCAATCCAATTCAGATTGTGTTTATTTGTTAAAGACACACTGTGAGTATACTCAAACCCATTTTCATTTAATGCACTTTTGGGTGTTACATACGTTCTCTATCAAAAAACAACACACAATGTAAACACTTTATGAACGCTAACCGCTCCGGCATGCTATACGTGATTTGTTGAATGCTTGTTACTATGCTTATACAGTGTTACACTAGACCGCCTCTAGCAATGATAGTACTATAGTTTGGACTCAGCACCTGTAGTGGATAGGGGTTGCTAGGGATCACATTACTTTACCTCACATGTTCGCTTCGGTGAACATGTGTCGCGCATACTCTACATCACAGTCTCATGGTTAGGTTGTATCATTGTTGATAGTTACATGCTTCGCCCGTTACGTGTTAAATGCTGGTTATGCGTAAACGCTTTTTATACTATTACCTATGCAAACTTGTGTACTCACCTTTACTTAATGTATTGACTTTTATTTTAACGTATGTGACAGGTTGATTAGATGTTATGCTACAAACGAGTTAGGAAGTCTAGAAACCCACCAAATAAAATCTGAGTTGTCGGAATGGATTTTGTTTTTGAGACTGAATATCTGTAATGACTGTTTATGCTTTATTTGTTTAATAGTATTGGATATTAAACCTTATAAATATTGTCACTTAATAGTTGTTATGGATTCTCTTGAAAAATCTGTTTCGCTCAGTGCCACACCCCGATGATTCCGCCATCGGTTGGGGTGTGACAAAATATCTGAATGGTTCAGACACTATCTTGAGTCTATATGGTTAAGATCTCTTATCTGAGTTGGTCAGACATTTGCCTCTGAATGGTTAAGCATTATACTGGCTTCTAATCATTCAGACATTTCTTACTAGTTTAGCACTTAATGATTAAGAGCTCTTACTCATTCAACACTTACTTTTTCAAATAAACCTTTCAATTTACGTGATGGAAATGCCAATAAAAGAAAGAAAAATCGACCATAGAATATGTATTAAATAATCATACACCTTAACTTCAATCGACCATAGAATATTTGTTAAATAAACCTACACCTTAACTTCAAAAAAAAAAAAAAAGGACGAAAACATGTTCTTGTTTTCCTTGTGCTACTTTTCAACATATCTTTAAATAAATGGGGAATTGATTTAGTTTTTTATTTAACATGAATTGATTTAGTTTTTTATTTATCATGAGCTAAGGTCATTTACAAAGTGTTTTATCGTACAAAACGTACGAAAGGCATGAAAAGGTCAACAAAAAACGTGATGTCATTTTCGTAATTATTTACTCGTAGAGTAATCATCAAAATTCCTCTACAAATGATCCTGTAGAGTAATTTTGTAAAATGTTCTTGTAGAGTAATTTTGATCTTGTAGAGTAATTTTGTAGAGTATCATAATCACTCTACAAATGATCTTGTATGGAAATTTTGATCTTGTAAGATAATTTTGTAGAGTAATTTTGAATTGTATGTTGTTTGATAAACTTGTAGAGTAATTTTGATACACTTGTAGAGTAATTTTGATAATTACCATACAAGATCAAAATTACTCTACAAGATACACTTGTAGAGTAATTTTGATAATTATAAGATTAAAAGTAAAGTCACAAATAAGTATGCAAATAAAATTTGGATATGATAAATAGACAAAAGATCAAATACACATAACTTTAACATACAAAACATACAAACTCAAGGTTTGCTGAAAAAAGGCGGTGGCATTTTCGTAATTATTAGTAATTATCAAAATTACTCTACAAGAACATTTACAAAATTACTATACAATATCAAAATTACTCTACAAGATTATTTGTAGAGTAATTTTGATAATTACGAAATGCCACCGCGTTTTTTCAGCAAAACCTTCAGTTTGTATGTTTTGTATGTTAAAGTTATGTGTATTTGATCTTTTGTCTATTTATCGTATCTAAATTTTTTTGCATACTTAATTGTGACTTTACTTTTAATCTTATAAGAAACGATAGATAATAATAATTTTACAATATATGTTTTTCTAAGAAACGATATTAGAGCAAAGTACACAGATGGTCGACGTGTTATGCAATTGGGGAACAATGAGGAACCGATTCAAACGAACTCTGATTGGACACATTCCAGCGGCCTTAGAATCGGCTTGCTGAAATCTAACTAGGATCTCTTAAGCCTAAACTCTAAACCTTAAACCATAAACACTTAAGTAAACAATAAGGCTAAAACCTAACCTAAACCGCAAAATCTAAACTATAAACCCTAAATGGTAAACCCTAAAGCCAAACCCTAAACCTGAAAGTTAAACCTTAATTACTATTGATTAACCTTAAAACTAAACCCTAAAGCTAAACCATAATTACTAATGATTAACACTAAAACTAAACCCTAAAGCTCAATCCTAAAGTAAAACCCTAATATAAGACCGTAAAAGCCAAACCCTAATATATTTAGTGTTTATAGGTTAGGATTTAGGGTTAAGAGATCCTAGTTAGGGTTCGACGAGCCGGTTCCAACGCCACTGGAATGAATCCAATCAGAGTTCATTTGAGTCGGTTCCCCACTGTTCTCCACTTTTTAGTGTTCCACAATGAACCTCACATTTCCCCTATATTAATTTGTAAAATACTTATATGAGTTGTTTTCACTGTAGAATTTTTTACAACTTATTTAAGCTCTATGTACAACTTATTCAAGCAGCCTTTTCTATCTCTCGCCACGTTACCTCCAATGCCACCTCCCTCCTTTGCCACATTTCCTCTTCCTTTACACCTTTCTCCTACTTTACATCTTCATCTTTTCTCTGAGGTTTGTTCTTTTTCATCCAATGCTTTCCTTAGTGTCTGTCTTCTAAGCTTTGTGAACTCCATTAAAGGTGAGTTTAGGTTTATACTTGGTTCCCCTTTGTTTTATGCTCGATAAACTTTTCTTATGCTTTACTCACTCTTCTAAGTTTTGTATTGAAGCTGGGTTATAGGTTTATGCTTGATTACATTTTAGGTTTTTGATTTCAGGCTCCATGATTTTAAACTTCGTTTCTAGCTTATGGGTTCCTTAGTTCACGCCAAGTGTTTGTTTAAATGTCTCAAAGAAGGTTTTCGATATTGCGTGCTTAATTACTATATTACTTCATCATTGTCACTTATATTTTCTTCATTTAAACTATTGGGACTCCTGAATACCTCATGTTGTTATCTTAAAATCGATATTCTATGATGAGTTTAAGGACTGACAAATATATATAGAATAGGTATTAATGGGTTGAGATACCACAATGACCACCCAATTTTATTGCAAATGTTCTGCTACCTATTCTGTTTTGAACATTGCTATTTTATGTAATTTAAATGGGTTAATTACCGTTCGTATGTCCGTGTGTGTATTAGAGAAAGAGGGGTGCAATGTTTGATTTGACTCGAATGTTGTTTCTAAACTTAACAAACATGCAATTCTTAGCTGGTTGCAATGGGATAACAGAATCATGTCTTAACTTTTTCAAAATTGTAGCTACATTTTTCATTGTTTATTCGATTATGTGTCACCTCATCTGTTTATTCCCAGTTACAAATCTAGCGTATCTCACCTTAATTGACACTTATGCTAATCGCATGCTTTTTTTTTTCTAACTGTTAATTTGTCAGCTTTTGGTTGTGGCTCATCATGTGTGCGTTTGTTTTAAGAGTGCTCAATAGCTTGGCGTTTGAAGGTAAACACGGTTTCCCCAAAATTTGTCTATTGTTGTGCTTGGTTTTAAAATTTTCATTTATACTTTATCCGTCTTTGCTGTCATTGCATACATACAATTAGTTTGCTATCCATTGGACATGTCACCTAGAAAAAACCTCGCCGCCAATCTACCGTTCCACCAGACTCATCACTAGGCTCATCACTGATGTCGAATAACAATCATTTTTGTCAGTCGTCAGCACATGTTAGTTATCGTGCTACTCTACTTCGTATCTCATATGCAAATAGATCATTATACTTAGATATTGGTGACTGTGATAGAATATGCGAGTTTTGCGGTTAGTTATCGTGCTACTCTACTTCGTATCTCATATGCAAATAGATCATTATACTTAGATATTGGTGACTGTGATAGAATATGCGAGTTTTGCGGTGCTTACTTTTGGTATGACGAGCGCTTAGTTTCAGCCTCAGTCAGCCAACATTCTATGTATACACAATGTTGTAGAGAAGGTCCTGTGACACTTCCATATCCTAAACGACCTCATGGTACTGTTGTTCAGCTCTATGAGCAAGTTGACTTTCTTACAAACATTAGGGCGTATAATTCTATGTTTTCAAAGACTGCTTTTGGTGCCATAGTAGATGATACTGTTAATGATGGTTCGGGACCTTATGTTTTTAAGATTAAGGGTCAGGTTCAGCAGTGACTAGGTACTTTATGCCCACCACCAAATGAGCGACCGCGTTTCCTTCAAATGTATATATACGACACAGAGAATGAAGTTTCCAACAGACTACATGCTTTACTTCTGACAGACAATCGCGGCTGAAACCTGAAATTGTAGCCTTTCTTCTTAAAACATTAGAAACGTATAATAAGTTAGTTAGACTTTTTCGTATGGCAAGAGACGTGTGTTCTTCTACCGATGTACCAAACTTTAACGTTTGTCTTTATGGCTCCAAAAATGCTATGTCTCCATAGTGTATTAGTGCAATTGTGTCGGATGGTGATCCGACACGTGACATGTCGCTTTGACTTTATTATTCGACAAAGAGACGACGACCCACAGCGTATAAACAAACTCCATCAGTCATACATGTCACAATATCCGTTACTCTTCATTCATGGTGAAAGTGGTTGGTCATCTGACCTCCATCTACGTGATGACCATGAACATGTATTATAGTTATCTGCTACATGATCGGTCAAATGTATATAGTCTACTTTTAAAGGGAGGTCGGCTTTTACAACAATATATTGTTGATGCATATGTATGTATCTGTAAGTCCCGAAAACCAGATAAAACAACGATATCAAACAATCAACAAGGATGAGTAGAATCCAAACTTGATGATAATCAAGAAATCATAAGAACACCGAATCACTTTCAAACTTTGCACACGATTCTATTACTATTAGATAGCAAAACCATCTGGTACAAAGTTTCTTTCTCTAGCTCTCTCTCTCTCTCTCTAGGAATTCAACAATGGAGGCACAAAATGGTGTTGAGAGCTCTTAACCCTAGAAAAGCTATAACACTTATATACTCTAAGGTAAGCCCATGCCCACATGGGCTTCCCTTCACATGGCCTTAGGCATGCCCAAAATGACCTAATGTAACACCCGTCTAAATTTACTTGAATTTAATGATAATTCATACCATTTTAAACAAAAGATGTCTAGTTAACATAGATTTCATAATTCAAGTTAATAAGTAGCAAAAGCTTAGTCGACTAAAGACTAAGTTAAAACATTTAAAAGTTGTTTAACAATTGTTTCCATGCCAAAAACAAAGTCTACTAAGAGTTAAAATATTGCGAAAGCTTCTAAATTGTGTTCGGTTCTTCAAAAGATAGCTTGATCATCTTTCGGTTAGTTTCCAACATCACCTAAGATCAAAACCACAACAAATGCTAGTTTTGATAAAGTTATAATGGATATAAACAAGTTCCAAGGGTCAAAGAGTCAAAATTTAATTTTTTTCCGGATCATGGAGGCGTCGCGTGACGCCAAGGGCCTTGGCGTCACGCCAAGCCCTTGTTTTCACAGACTTCCTGTTCAGTTGTTGCTGTACATTCCCAGTTCAAGGTTTAATAAATTTTCCAACATAAAATGGTCATAACTTATGATTCGTTGATCCGTTTTAGCCGATTCTTTTTCCTATGAGTCCGTAATAAAATTACGGATCCAACCATGAAATTTTCACATCACGGAAACCGAGATACTGACAATCGGTTCACAGTTTCCTTAATTCCAATTATCCAACCCATTAGTGTAAGTGCATAACACCACTTTTTCAATTCTTAAGACTTTTAAACATAATTACCCAATTTCCCGAGTTCATGAACTTTGCGTATTCGCGCCATTCTATGGCTTTGCGTTCCCTTAGGACTAATTACTTGCTTCTTCGGAATTTAAGCATTCCGTTTCAAGCGACCCTTTTTATTTAACTACAATTGTTTGACCCAACTTCCTGGGTTCTTATACTTAGATAGATATAACCAAATCATTGATATGGTACAATCCCCATTTATCAAAGTATGAGACTTTCAAGTCTCTACTCTCGTAATTCTTTTAAAATCATCCTTTTGACCCGTTCGGCTATTTAGTGAAAACCATCACTTTATTGACAAGCCAAACTAAATTCCAAGTCTTTACTTTGACCCGTTTGATGGTCGAGCGTACTTCGCCACTTTAACGACGCATCAAACACAACCTGTACAATACAATATAATTTACACAACAAATCCAAACCTTTACATATAATTTAACGGGACTTAAGCCACGTACCTTTAAAGCACACCTTTTCCGCGTGTATCACCTCCGGCGTGTCCACTTGACGTTCCGGATTCCTTGCCTAAAGAGTTCAATTCATAACAAGATTAGAACTCTTTCATAAGCTTTAACGCATTATTTCTTAACATATTCAAATCCGCGTTTTACCCAACCTTTAACGTTTTAACCCTCATTTAGGCGTTTATCAAACACCTAGCGGGTCAGATTTCTACATGATCTAAACCAAGTTCATGACTAGAGTTTATCACCATAATTAGCTTCAATTAGACTACATGTCCATATTTTAACATCTACAATTTAGAGATTTCCTCATAAATTTCAGTTTACACTAGAACAAGAGTTTTAATCCTAGTGTTTATCAAGTTCCACTAACATATTAGTCACCCACTATGGTGATTTTGATCCTTACATTTATCATGCAAGGATCCATCAAGAATTCATCTAGGGTTTGACCCTAAACTTTATATTACTTCAATTTTCATGTTTACAACACATAATTAAGCTCTATACTCGATTTCAATCACATGTATGAACATTAAATCGAATCCAAATGACCTTATTCGACATACCTTATGACCCCTTTGTCGAGGTGATCACGATTCTATGTTCAGATTTCGATTTCAACTTGATTTTGACCTTCAATTTTATGGTTTAGAAGAAGTTAGGGTTTTGGAAGTGTGGGTGTCGCCCCCTGTGTTTCATGATCGACCAGACATCCCAAATGGGTGTCTGGTTTTGTTTTTAATTAAGTTTCAAGTTCAACACATAAACCCCTCCACTTTCATTTAGTTTATATTTTAGGCTTTTTAATTCATTCATGTGTTTCTACAAGATTCTTAGCTAACTGGGTTATTTTTTTCCTAGTTAGCTTATTCTTGTTTATTTTTATACTTTATTATTATAAAGTTTTATATTTTCGGGATGTTACAAGTCCACCCCCTTAAAAAGGGTTTCGTCCTCGAAACCGTATTACGTACCAAATAATTTAGGGTAGAGCCGTTGCATCTCTTCTTCGGATTCCCAGGTGGTATCCGCGCCCTTCCTGTGTTCCCATTTAACCTTCACTTGGTTAATTACTTTGTTCCTCAAACTCTTCTCTTTACGATCTAAAATTGCAATTGGCCTTACTGCATAGTTGAGGCTGTTATCCACCTCGATGTCATCGTAGTGGATATGAGAGGTTTCATCTGCTAAGCATTTTTGGAGATGTGACACGTGGAATGTGCTATGAATTCCACTCAACTCCTCGGAGATGTGACAAGACAAATTAACAAACAATTTTGTGGTTATGTGACTATGTGTTTATTCATCTTATATTTTCTTTTATGCTTTTTGTGTTTTTATACTCTGGGTATTAATTATCCAAATCCTCGTAGAATCTTTCATATCTTCATATGAGGAATTCGTAGCAGGATAATCAAAAGGTACTACCTTAAATCCTTAATGGGCTTCTATGTAATAGTTACGACCCTTGGATTATATAGTACCACTCCATGATTCATAATAGACCCTTTAGTGGTCTAATAAAAAAGATTGATTCACAATTTGGTTAAAGAACAACATCTAGTGATGTAGCTGAACAGACTCCTTGATAGTCTATTTAGATCATTTATTGATTTAATTAAAAGGACTCTATGGCGGTCTAGTCACACTCATCACAGGATTGTTCATTTGGTTTTCCCCTACACATTATAAAATAGACTGTGTGAACTGTGCAAGGAATTGTCTGATTATGGACGCGTACATAATTATGAGATTCGGTGCACGGTAACCACAGTAAGATTTATTATGTGTAAGAACCGATAGTGACAACAATAACAAAATGAGAACGATGTAATGGAGGTACGGTGGACGCACCAATGACGCTTCATATACTTGTATATAAGTATCCCTCTTACATTGCAAACATGATGTTATTAAGATTACTAGAAGTTCATAACCCTAACCAATGTTGTCCGATCTTTTCAACTTCATGTATTCAAGCTCTCACAAGTTTCCTCTAAATAAATTTCGGGACGAAATTTCCTAAAGTAGGGGAGACTGTAACACCTGTGCCTCCACGGCCATCAAACAAATACCAAACCAATGAAATATTATATTTCATACTTGGGATTGGTAAAAATATGTGTATCATTTGCACATATCAAATTTTGTTCAATTCCAAACTCTAAATCGCTTTCTGGAAGGTTATACACGCACCGATGCGTAAATATAACCAGTTTAATGCAACAAACACTCCGGAATAGTGACATAGGCTTAACATACCTTAAATAACCTTTACATAACTTAGAAATAAGTTTTGAAGGCTTTGGTATGGCAAAAACAAGATAATTCGCTTACAGGGACTAAACTTGACAAACTACGAAAGTATGCCAATTTGAACTGTAACAGACATTCCGGAACATGGCTATAAGTTAAACATACCATAAATATCCTTTACATAGCTTAGAAATAGGCTTTGAGGGGTTCGGTGTGCTAAAATAAACTTTTGGGTCATTCAGGGACTAAAAGTGTCAAAAAGTGCACAAGTTTGCATTTTCGCGCATAACTTACGTTCTGAATACATCCGGACATCCAAAAATTTATGTAAGCACTATAATATTTTATTTTAGTGTTTGGCATAAGAAAAATCCATTCGTCACGCATTTTGGATCGTTTTTCGCACTTATGCGCATTCCGTCGTAATTAAGCGAACATCGCGTTCGTACGACCAAACGAACCGACATCCGAGATATTTTTGAGCATGTTTTGAGTCCCCTACACTTTAACTTCATTTTAGAGCCTTGAAATGAGGTTAACGAGGTTCAAACGCATCGAAAAAGGCCTTAAAACACCACAGGGACCAAAACTGTCAATTTTGAAACTTTTCTGAAGCTGGTGCATGGTGGCGTAGCGCGACTGCATAGGGCCTTTACCGTCGCGCTACGCGAGCGCCTTATCTGGACAGAAATATCAGTTTTGCACTTTCGGGACCAGATTCGATGTATAAACAGCTGTTTAATTCACAACCACACATTCTAACATGCTTAGTCAGCTGATAAGGATGGAATTTAGGCACCATAACTTTCCGACACTTGTACGGATACGATTAAGGCATGATATTCGACAAGCGATCTTAACGGTTCGGGTATTCCTATAAATACCCATCCACCCCCATTGCTAAAATCACTAGAATCTTGATCTTAGGAACTCTAAGTTGAAACCATTGTTTCATACCTGAGATTCTTGGATCGAGATTAGCATTCGGGGACCCTTCGTAAGTATTCTTTCGTTCTTTTCCTTATTTTATTGCTTTTCGAGTCAGAAAGTCAAACTTTGTTTGACTTTCAGCGTTGACCAGTAATGGTCAATGCGAAGTTCGTTTGAACTTCGCAACGTGAGTGTAATCACGTTGGTCATAGTCCCTTGGGACTATGCCCACTGATTACCACGTTGTCTAGGGTCGTAGGGTAGGCGATCTAATAAATCGCCTATACCTTCGAACCCGACCCAGTTTGGTCGATCATTAGGATCCGACCAAATACATTAGGTGACCCTAGTATAGGGCATAACCTTCCGAGGTTATACCCTATGGTCACATCGTTTAAGTAGTTGTATGATAGGTAGTTTATATGCCTTAGGTAAATTACCAGAATACCCTTTTCATGTATAATTGGTAATTAAGCATATGTAACCTAAACTTTTGTCACATAACTGATTCTGTAACATGTTTAGGCATATAACACTTGTCATAGGACTAGTTAGGCGGTCCGAACGCGTTTCACGCGAACGACGCGTTAAAGTAGCATAAGCTACCTAAACGGGTCGTAATGGGTCGTAAACACTTAGGTTAAGTTTCATTTAGTATGTAGGCTTTGTTAAACCAAATGACACGAGTCTCTACACTCGTTTGGTTTACAAACCCTAATGCTACCCGATCTTCCGATTTAGGTCCGATTTATTAATGTAGTTACCTATAGTAGGTGCCGTTTGATTCCGTGATCTCTAGCTTTGCTTGGTGGTTATCCTAGGACTTCTAAGCAATCTCAAGTGAGTACATAGACCCCTCTTTTACTGTTTTCCAAACTGTTTTGGGGTGGAACACATGTGCCTACTTGTTACTTTCATGCTTTCCATGTTTTCACATCATATACTTGCTATGTTTATTAGTACATTTATAGTACATGATTTCATCGTTTTACATTACATTTTATGCTATGTATGTCCATTTAGTTCATACTTAGTACATCATTTCACATCACATCACATGCTATGTATGTTCATTTATTGCATACTTAGTACATCGTTTTCATCACATGCTTACATTTTGTTATGACATTTGGGTTGTTTACAATGGAACAATACATTCATTAACATTAGCTACGCCGTTCGTTAGTAGGAAGTGGTACCATAGGAATTGACAACTCCCGTTCCGGACATCCCAGGGAAAGGGGATGAAAGGAATGACCGAATTCGATATACATAAGCACAGATAGACCTTTAAGTGGTTTAAGGGTTTATCGCCTCAGTCTCAAGGCTTGGATGTATGCATTATAACAATACCGTATAGATGTTCGTATCAGTATAGCATGCATTTACACAAAACATAGCTTTGATTTAAACCAAGTTTTACTTCAATACTATGTTCTTGTGCATATGGTTTAGTGATATTTATCACTAGCCATACAGATCAGTTTGGTTACACATTACATGATTTACATTGATCATGCATTTACACATTACATGATTTACATTGATCATGCATTTACACAAAACATAACGTTGATTTAAACCAAGTTTTACTTCAATACTATGTTCTTGTGCATATGGTTTAGTGATATTTATCACTAGCCATACAGATCAGTTTGGTTACACATTACATGATTTACATTGATCATGCATTTACACATTACATGATTTACATTGATCATGCATTTACACAAAACATAACGTTGATTTAAACCAAGTTTTACTTCAATACTTTGTTTTTGTGCATTTCACCTATGGTTTAGTTGATGCGTTTTCACTAGCCATACATATCATTTAGGTTACACATTACATGATTTACATTGATCATGCATTTTGACATATTATTCAATACATTTGACAAATTCATTTATACATGGACAATTTACATTGGTAGTTTGTTTGGGTAAGTGATTTAAGTAACGAGGCGTGTGTAATATGATACAAGCATGGTGGATACGCCGTTGGTACTTCCTATATATAAGTGTTTGTATGATATTACATATTGTAGCGTTATTTGAATTATTTCAATTTGAGACATAGAACATTTTATGCAAATAACATATTTTTCACAAGACATTGATTTACAAACAACTTAACTTATACAAACTCATTTTTACATGGTTATTCATTTAACCATGCATTATTTCTCTTATTTATACATATCATCTGATCTTATCGTTTTTTTCAAATGATTTACAAAACAAAGCAAATTACAAGGTTCATGACTAAACATTTTCTCAAACATAAGTCATGAAACCTATTTTCACAAAACCTATGTATCTCACAGGCATTTTTATGCTGACGTACCTATTTTCACATGTGTTTTTCAGGAGCTGTTGCATAAGATGATCAAGATACACATAGGCAGACTTGGGCTTTAGTGACCATAAAAGATGCAAGACTAGTTAATTATGTTGTATTTCTTTGTTTGTTAAGACATTGTAACACTTTTATTCAATAAAACGAAACTTAAATTTCCATGGTTGTGAAACATTAATTCTGTTACAACACTCCCCGATGTTTCCGCCACGTTTTGTATGTTCTACGTGGTCGGGGTGTGACAGAAAAGATGGTATCAGAGCTAATGGTTATAGGGAATTAGGTTATTAGTAATGCTTTGACCTAGTCTATAACCTTCTTAGGATCCTAACGCGAGTTTACTTGCGTTTAGTCATAAAACACTACTGTCACCTATCCTTAGGCGACAACCACAACAAGAACATAAATTTCAAAACCGCTTTGAAAAGCAATCATCTGTTCTAGGATGATTGATTACTAGGTTTTGAACCCTCAGTTATAAGGTTTTGAACCCCTTTGAATTTTCAAAACTTCGTCAAGGTTTTGGGTTTTAAATAATGTGAATACGTGCAAACTGGAAGGGTGAATGCCTGTATTCTGGGTTTTCTGTCTAGGCAAGCACTTCGTATACATCTCATCAGACGCGAGACCAGTTGTGCTTACCTGGGAATTCTTGGGATGAGTGTTCACTTATAGGCGAGCATGTCTTCGCGATACATTATTTTTGACCCATTTACTTTGATTTGTCACCATCTCATTTGTTTGCCTTAGGTAACAAGCAAATGATCACAATTTTCATTCGTTACCATTCGGTATTGATTTTCCAATAATCTTTCACTTGTTTCTTCCTCTGTCTTTCATTTTCTTCTAGAATGTCTATTCCTCTCAGCACTGGTCAAATGCCCGAGCGAACAGCCAAATTTGTCCAGCAAATTGGTGAAGTGATTCAAAGGACTGTGGACTTAGGCATTGCCATGGCTCGTCTCAACAATGAAGCCTCTCGTCTCGACAATGAAGCCACTCAAGAGCCACTGAAGGAAGCAGAAGTCAAGACTGCACCAAAGTCAAGGAAGCGTAAGGCTTCAAGGAAACCCGCAGCGGTTACACCTAATCAAGCGGGACCTAGCCAAGTGGCAAGGCCACCAGTTAGGAAGCCGTACTTAGGAACTGCTCCTAGGTGCAAGCGATGTAACGGTCATCATTCAAACCTCATACCCTGCTCCAAATGCACCTACTGTGGACGGTTGGGACATTTGATTAACACATGCCGCTTTGCTATCCAGAACAAAGCTGTTGCAAATCTTGCTGCTACCCAACTCTAAGTCAACCCTACTCAAGCTCGTTTTCCGCCTGGTACTTGCTACAACTGTGGCGATACGAGCCATTTCAGGAACAACTGCCCAAAGCTTGCTAATGCAAATCCAACCCATGGATGAGCATTCGGCTGAACAAAGGATGTTGCTGTCTTATGCCTTTGTTTCTTTTGTTTTCAAGTAATGTGAAACAATCTGTTTGTTTATAAATAAAAGTTGTTGTTCACAATTCTGATATACAAGTATAATTACATGTGTTTATGGCATTTCCCTATAATACCTGTATTAAGGAACTATGTTCCTTACAAACTACTCTGGTGATTCTCCCTTTCAAATGATCGCTCATGGTTCCTTCAAAAATTTTAAGTACTCGTTTCATTCTAAGATACGAAGTACAGAAAATAAAGTGACATTATGAGTAATCATGCTTCTGCACATCTGTGCCTTTAAATCCTTGGTTAGATAACTAAGGGTATTTTCAAATCTCATACCCATTACGTTTTGATTTTTCAACATACACAGTACAAGTATTTCAAAACAATCTCCATAATTTCAAAATATTTCATATAGTTTGAAAACAATTTTTCTAGATGCATTGTCTATGTTATTTCAAAAACATTGGCCATGTTATCAAAACCAACCTTCCTAATTTCAAAATATTTTATATAGTCTGAAGACAATATTAACACAATACATTTTCTTATCAAGTGCATAATTTCGAAAAGCATCATTCATGTCTTTCAAAAACCTTATACATAATTTCAAAATTCATCTCGCATGATTTTAAAACATTTTTTGTAAATATATCTATCTAATACACCTACTTTATGATTTCAAAAGTATTATATATAAGGTTTCAAAAACATTAAACACATTTTTCTTAAAAGAACCCCATGCACAATTTTTCAAAAATATTTTCCTCGTACATTGACTTAACTTTCAAATTTCGCTTCATATGTCGCCTTGGCATATCTGGCATCTCAACTTCGTAAAGCATTCTTACTTGATGTTTTGACATAAGCACGTCCAGTGCAAGGTTTCAAAACATCTTCAACTTTTAAATCCATATGGGATCTTTTTATCCTCACAATTAGATCCTTGTGGATGATTATCATTCGAATCAGAGTCCTTAATTGGATTCCTTATGTACCTTAATTCGAACACTTCGGTTCCTAATAATCGAAATCGAATTTTCTTTTTGAATCTTTCTATCTTTATAGTTGGATTCTTGATAAACGTTTAAAGTACCAAATGAAATCCACGGAATGGATTCCTAGTGTGCTTTAAATGCATGTACGCAATTTACAAGACAAATTAACAAACAATTTTGTGGTTATGTGACTATGTGTTTATTCATCTTATATTTTCTTTTATGCTTTTTGTGTTTTTATACTCTGGGTATTAATTATCCAAATCCTCGTAGAATCTTTCATATCTTCATATGAGGAATTCGTAGCAGGATAATCAAAAGGTACTACCTTAAATCCTTAATGGGCTTCTATGTAATAGTTACGACCCTTGGATTATATAGTACCACTCCATGATTCATAATAGACCCTTTAGTGGTCTAATAAAAAAGATTGATTCACAATTTGGTTAAAGAACAACATCTAGTGATGTAGCTGAACAGACTCCTTGATAGTCTATTTAGATCATTTATTGATTTAATTAAAAGGACTCTATGGCGGTCTAGTCACACTCATCACAGGATTGTTCATTTGGTTTTCCCCTACACATTATAAAATAGACTGTGTGAACTGTGCAAGGAATTGTCTGATTATGGACGCGTACATAATTATGAGATTCGGTGCACGGTAACCACAGTAAGATTTATTATGTGTAAGAACCGATAGTGACAACAATAACAAAATGAGAACGATGTAATGGAGGTACGGTGGACGCACCAATGACGCTTCATATACTTGTATATAAGTATCCCTCTTACATTGCAAACATGATGTTATTAAGATTACTAGAAGTTCATAACCCTAACCAATGTTGTTCGATCTTTTCAACTTCATGTATTCAAGCTCTCACAAGTTTCCTCTAAATAAATTTCGGGACGAAATTTCCTAAAGTAGGGGAGACTGTAACACCTGTGCCTCCACGGCCATCAAACAAATACCAAACCAATGAAATATTATATTTCATACTTGGGATTGGTAAAAATATGTGTATCATTTGCACATATCAAATTTTGTTCAATTCCAAACTCTAAATCGCTTTCTGGAAGGTTATACACGCACCGATGCGTAAATATAACCAGTTTAATGCAACAAACACTCCGGAATAGTGACATAGGCTTAACATACCTTAAATAACCTTTACATAACTTAGAAATAAGTTTTGAAGGCTTTGGTATGGCAAAAACAAGATAATTCGCTTACAGGGACTAAACTTGACAAACTACGAAAGTATGCCAATTTGAACTGTAACAGACATTCCGGAACATGGCCATAAGTTAAACATACCATAAATATCCTTTACATAGCTTAGAAATAGGCTTTGAGGGGTTCGGTGTGCTAAAATAAACTTTTGGGTCATTCAGGGACTAAAAGTGTCAAAAAGTGCACAAGTTTGCATTTTCGCGCATAACTTACGTTCTGAATACATCCGGACATCCAAAAATTTATGTAAGCACTATAATATTTTATTTTAGTGTTTGGCATAAGAAAAATCCATTCGTCACGCATTTTGGATCGTTTTTCGCACTTATGCGCATTCCGTCGTAATTAAGCGAACATCGCGTTCGTACGACCAAACGAACCGACATCCGAGATATTTTTGAGCATGTTTTGAGTCCCCTATACTTTAACTTCATTTTAGAGCCTTGAAATGAGGTTAACGGGGTTCAAACGCATCGAAAAAGGCCTTAAAACACCACAGGGACCAAAACTGTCAATTTTGAAACTTTTCTGAAGCTGGTGCATGGTGGCGTAGCACGACTGCATAGGGCCTTTACCGTCGCGCTACGCGAGCGCCTTATCTGGACAGAAATATCAGTTTTGCACTTTCGGGACCAGATTCGATGTATAAACAGCTGTTTAATTCACAACCACACATTCTAACATGCTTAGTCAGCTGATAAGGATGGAATTTAGGCACCATAACTTTCCGACACTTGTACGGATACGATTAAGGCACGATATTCGACAAGCGATCTTAACGGTTCGGGTATTCCTATAAATACCCATCCACCCCCATTGCTAAAATCACTAGAATCTTGATCTTAGGAACTCTAAGTTGAAACCATTGTTTCATACCTGAGATTCTTGGATCGAGATTAGCATTCGGGGACCCTTCGTAAGTATTCTTTCGTTCTTTTCCTTATTTTATTGCTTTTCGAGTCAGAAAGTCAAACTTTGTTTGACTTTCAGCGTTGACCAGTAATGGTCAATGCGAAGTTCGTTTGAACTTCGCAACGTGAGTGTAATCACGTTGGTCATAGTCCCTTGGGACTATGCCCACTGATTACCACGTTGTCTAGGGTCGTAGGGTAGGCGATCTAATAAATCGCCTATACCTTCGAACCCGACCCAGTTTGGTCGATCATTAGGATCCGACCAAATACATTAGGTGACCCTAGTATAGGGCATAACCTTCCGAGGTTATACCCTATGGTCACATCGTTTAAGTAGTTGTATGATAGGTAGTTTATATGCCTTAGGTAAATTACCAGAATACCCTTTTCATGTATAATTGGTAATTAAGCATATGTAACCTAAACTTTTGTCACATAACTGATTCTGTAACATGTTTAGGCATATAACACTTGTCATAGGACTAGTTAGGCGGTCCGAACGCGTTTCACGCGAACGACGCGTTAAAGTAGCATAAGCTACCTAAACGGGTCGTAATGGGTCGTAAACACTTAGGTTAAGTTTCATTTAGTATGTAGGCTTTGTTAAACCAAATGACACGAGTCTCTACACTCGTTTGGTTTACAAACCCTAATGCTACCCGATCTTCCGATTTAGGTCCGATTTATTAATGTAGTTACCTATAGTAGGTGCCGTTTGATTCCGTGATCTCTAGCTTTGCTTGGTGGTTATCCTAGGACTTCTAAGCAATCTCAAGTGAGTACATAGACCCCTCTTTTACTGTTTTCCAAACTGTTTTGGGGTGGAACACATGTGCCTACTTGTTACTTTCATGCTTTCCATGTTTTCACATCATATACTTGCTATGTTTATTAGTACATTTATAGTACATGATTTCATCGTTTTACATTACATTTTATGCTATGTATGTCCATTTAGTTCATACTTAGTACATCATTTCACATCACATCACATGCTATGTATGTTCATTTATTGCATACTTAGTACATCGTTTTCATCACATGCTTACATTTTGTTATGACATTTGGGTTGTTTACAATGGAACAATACATTCATTAACATTAGCTACGCCGTTCGTTAGTAGGAAGTGGTACCATAGGAATTGACAACTCCCGTTCCGGACATCCCAGGGAAAGGGGATGAAAGGAATGACCGAATTCGATATACATAAGCACAGATAGACCTTTAAGTGGTTTAAGGGTTTATCGCCTCAGTCTCAAGGCTTGGATGTATGCATTATAACAATACCGTATAGATGTTCGTATCAGTATAGCATGCATTTACACAAAACATAGCTTTGATTTAAACCAAGTTTTACTTCAATACTATGTTCTTGTGCATATGGTTTAGTGATATTTATCACTAGCCATACAGATCAGTTTGGTTACACATTACATGATTTACATTGATCATGCATTTACACATTACATGATTTACATTGATCATGCATTTACACAAAACATAACGTTGATTTAAACCAAGTTTTACTTCAATACTATGTTCTTGTGCATATGGTTTAGTGATATTTATCACTAGCCATACAGATCAGTTTGGTTACACATTACATGATTTACATTGATCATGCATTTACACATTACATGATTTACATTGATCATGCATTTACACAAAACATAACGTTGATTTAAACCAAGTTTTACTTCAATACTTTGTTTTTGTGCATTTCACCTATGGTTTAGTTGATGCGTTTTCACTAGCCATACATATCATTTAGGTTACACATTACATGATTTACATTGATCATGCATTTTGACATATTATTCAATACATTTGACAAATTCATTTATACATGGACAATTTACATTGGTAGTTTGTTTGGGTAAGTGATTTAAGTAACGAGGCGTGTGTAATATGATACAAGCATGGTGGATACGCCGTTGGTACTTCCTATATATAAGTGTTTGTATGATATTACATATTGTAGCGTTATTTGAATTATTTCAATTTGAGACATAGAACATTTTATGCAAATAACATATTTTTCACAAGACATTGATTTACAAACAACTTAACTTATACAAACTCATTTTTACATGGTTATTCATTTAACCATGCATTATTTCTCTTATTTATACATATCATCTGATCTTATCGTTTTTTTCAAATGATTTACAAAACAAAGCAAATTACAAGGTTCATGACTAAACATTTTCTCAAACATAAGTCATGAAACCTATTTTCACAAAACCTATGTATCTCACAGGCATTTTTATGCTGACGTACCTATTTTCACATGTGTTTTTCAGGAGCTGTTGCATAAGATGATCAAGATACACATAGGCAGACTTGGGCTTTAGTGACCATAAAAGATGCAAGACTAGTTAATTATGTTGTATTTCTTTGTTTGTTAAGACATTGTAACACTTTTATTCAATAAAACGAAACTTAAATTTCCATGGTTGTGAAACATTAATTCTGTTACAACACTCCCCGATGTTTCCGCCACGTTTTGTATGTTCTACGTGGTCGGGGTGTGACAGAAAAGATGGTATCAGAGCTAATGGTTATAGGGAATTAGGTTATTAGTAATGCTTTGACCTAGTCTATAACCTTCTTAGGATCCTAACGCGAGTTTACTTGCGTTTAGTCATAAAACACTACTGTCACCTATCCTTAGGCGACAACCACAACAAGAACATAAATTTCAAAACCGCTTTGAAAAGCAATCATCTGTTCTAGGATGATTGATTACTAGGTTTTGAACCCTCAGTTATAAGGTTTTGAACCCCTTTGAATTTTCAAAACTTCGTCAAGGTTTTGGGTTTTAAATAATGTGAATACGTGCAAACTGGAAGGGTGAATGCCTGTATTCTGGGTTTTCTGTCTAGGCAAGCACTTCGTATACATCTCATCAGACGCGAGACCAGTTGTGCTTACCTGGGAATTCTTGGGATGAGTGTTCACTTATAGGCGAGCATGTCTTCGCGATACATTATTTTTGACCCATTTACTTTGATTTGTCACCATCTCATTTGTTTGCCTTAGGTAACAAGCAAATGATCACAATTTTCATTCGTTACCATTCGGTATTGATTTTCCAATAATCTTTCACTTGTTTCTTCCTCTGTCTTTCATTTTCTTCTAGAATGTCTATTCCTCTCAGCACTGGTCAAATGCCCGAGCGAACAGCCAAATTTGTCCAGCAAATTGGTGAAGTGATTCAAAGGACTGTGGACTTAGGCATTGCCATGGCTCGTCTCAACAATGAAGCCTCTCGTCTCGACAATGAAGCCACTCAAGAGCCACTGAAGGAAGCAGAAGTCAAGACTGCACCAAAGTCAAGGAAGCGTAAGGCTTCAAGGAAACCCGCAGCGGTTACACCTAATCAAGCGGGACCTAGCCAAGTGGCAAGGCCACCAGTTAGGAAGCCGTACTTAGGAACTGCTCCTAGGTGCAAGCGATGTAACGGTCATCATTCAAACCTCATACCCTGCTCCAAATGCACCTACTGTGGACGGTTGGGACATTTGATTAACACATGCCGCTTTGCTATCCAGAACAAAGCTGTTGCAAATCTTGCTGCTACCCAACTCTAAGTCAACCCTACTCAAGCTCGTTTTCCGCCTGGTACTTGCTACAACTGTGGCGATACGAGCCATTTCAGGAACAACTGCCCAAAGCTTGCTAATGCAAATCCAACCCATGGATGAGCATTCGGCTGAACAAAGGATGTTGCTGTCTTATGCCTTTGTTTCTTTTGTTTTCAAGTAATGTGAAACAATCTGTTTGTTTATAAATAAAAGTTGTTGTTCACAATTCTGATATACAAGTATAATTACATGTGTTTATGGCATTTCCCTATAATACCTGTATTAAGGAACTATGTTCCTTACAAACTACTCTGGTGATTCTCCCTTTCAAATGATCGCTCATGGTTCCTTCAAAAATTTTAAGTACTCGTTTCATTCTAAGATACGAAGTACAGAAAATAAAGTGACATTATGAGTAATCATGCTTCTGCACATCTGTGCCTTTAAATCCTTGGTTAGATAACTAAGGGTATTTTCAAATCTCATACCCATTACGTTTTGATTTTTCAACATACACAGTACAAGTATTTCAAAACAATCTCCATAATTTCAAAATATTTCATATAGTTTGAAAACAATTTTTCTAGATGCATTGTCTATGTTATTTCAAAAACATTGGCCATGTTATCAAAACCAACCTTCCTAATTTCAAAATATTTTATATAGTCTGAAGACAATATTAACACAATACATTTTCTTATCAAGTGCATAATTTCGAAAAGCATCATTCATGTCTTTCAAAAACCTTATACATAATTTCAAAATTCATCTCGCATGATTTTAAAACATTTTTTGTAAATATATCTATCTAATACACCTACTTTATGATTTCAAAAGTATTATATATAAGGTTTCAAAAACATTAAACACATTTTTCTTAAAAGAACCCCATGCACAATTTTTCAAAAATATTTTCCTCGTACATTGACTTAACTTTCAAATTTCGCTTCATATGTCGCCTTGGCATATCTGGCATCTCAACTTCGTAAAGCATTCTTACTTGATGTTTTGACATAAGCACGTCCAGTGCAAGGTTTCAAAACATCTTCAACTTTTAAATCCATATGGGATCTTTTTATCCTCACAATTAGATCCTTGTGGATGATTATCATTCGAATCAGAGTCCTTAATTGGATTCCTTATGTACCTTAATTCGAACACTTCGGTTCCTAATAATCGAAATCGAATTTTCTTTTTGAATCTTTCTATCTTTATAGTTGGATTCTTGATAAACGTTTAAAGTACCAAATGAAATCCACGGAATGGATTCCTAGTGTGCTTTAAATGCATGTACGCAATTTACAAGACAAATTAACAAACAATTTTGTGGTTATGTGACTATGTGTTTATTCATCTTATATTTTCTTTTATGCTTTTTGTGTTTTTATACTCTGGGTATTAATTATCCAAATCCTCGTAGAATCTTTCATATCTTCATATGAGGAATTCGTAGCAGGATAATCAAAAGGTACTACCTTAAATCCTTAATGGGCTTCTATGTAATAGTTACGACCCTTGGATTATATAGTACCACTCCATGATTCATAATAGACCCTTTAGTGGTCTAATAAAAAAGATTGATTCACAATTTGGTTAAAGAACAACATCTAGTGATGTAGCTGAACAGACTCCTTGATAGTCTATTTAGATCATTTATTGATTTAATTAAAAGGACTCTATGGCGGTCTAGTCACACTCATCACAGGATTGTTCATTTGGTTTTCCCCTACACATTATAAAATAGACTGTGTGAACTGTGCAAGGAATTGTCTGATTATGGACGCGTACATAATTATGAGATTCGGTGCACGGTAACCACAGTAAGATTTATTATGTGTAAGAACCGATAGTGACAACAATAACAAAATGAGAACGATGTAATGGAGGTACGGTGGACGCACCAATGACGCTTCATATACTTGTATATAAGTATCCCTCTTACATTGCAAACATGATGTTATTAAGATTACTAGAAGTTCATAACCCTAACCAATGTTGTTCGATCTTTTCAACTTCATGTATTCAAGCTCTCACAAGTTTCCTCTAAATAAATTTCGGGACGAAATTTCCTAAAGTAGGGGAGACTGTAACACCTGTGCCTCCACGGCCATCAAACAAATACCAAACCAATGAAATATTATATTTCATACTTGGGATTGGTAAAAATATGTGTATCATTTGCACATATCAAATTTTGTTCAATTCCAAACTCTAAATCGCTTTCTGGAAGGTTATACACGCACCGATGCGTAAATATAACCAGTTTAATGCAACAAACACTCCGGAATAGTGACATAGGCTTAACATACCTTAAATAACCTTTACATAACTTAGAAATAAGTTTTGAAGGCTTTGGTATGGCAAAAACAAGATAATTCGCTTACAGGGACTAAACTTGACAAACTACGAAAGTATGCCAATTTGAACTGTAACAGACATTCCGGAACATGGCCATAAGTTAAACATACCATAAATATCCTTTACATAGCTTAGAAATAGGCTTTGAGGGGTTCGGTGTGCTAAAATAAACTTTTGGGTCATTCAGGGACTAAAAGTGTCAAAAAGTGCACAAGTTTGCATTTTCGCGCATAACTTACGTTCTGAATACATCCGGACATCCAAAAATTTATGTAAGCACTATAATATTTTATTTTAGTGTTTGGCATAAGAAAAATCCATTCGTCACGCATTTTGGATCGTTTTTCGCACTTATGCGCATTCCGTCGTAATTAAGCGAACATCGCGTTCGTACGACCAAACGAACCGACATCCGAGATATTTTTGAGCATGTTTTGAGTCCCCTATACTTTAACTTCATTTTAGAGCCTTGAAATGAGGTTAACGGGGTTCAAACGCATCGAAAAAGGCCTTAAAACACCACAGGGACCAAAACTGTCAATTTTGAAACTTTTCTGAAGCTGGTGCATGGTGGCGTAGCACGACTGCATAGGGCCTTTACCGTCGCGCTACGCGAGCGCCTTATCTGGACAGAAATATCAGTTTTGCACTTTCGGGACCAGATTCGATGTATAAACAGCTGTTTAATTCACAACCACACATTCTAACATGCTTAGTCAGCTGATAAGGATGGAATTTAGGCACCATAACTTTCCGACACTTGTACGGATACGATTAAGGCACGATATTCGACAAGCGATCTTAACGGTTCGGGTATTCCTATAAATACCCATCCACCCCCATTGCTAAAATCACTAGAATCTTGATCTTAGGAACTCTAAGTTGAAACCATTGTTTCATACCTGAGATTCTTGGATCGAGATTAGCATTCGGGGACCCTTCGTAAGTATTCTTTCGTTCTTTTCCTTATTTTATTGCTTTTCGAGTCAGAAAGTCAAACTTTGTTTGACTTTCAGCGTTGACCAGTAATGGTCAATGCGAAGTTCGTTTGAACTTCGCAACGTGAGTGTAATCACGTTGGTCATAGTCCCTTGGGACTATGCCCACTGATTACCACGTTGTCTAGGGTCGTAGGGTAGGCGATCTAATAAATCGCCTATACCTTCGAACCCGACCCAGTTTGGTCGATCATTAGGATCCGACCAAATACATTAGGTGACCCTAGTATAGGGCATAACCTTCCGAGGTTATACCCTATGGTCACATCGTTTAAGTAGTTGTATGATAGGTAGTTTATATGCCTTAGGTAAATTACCAGAATACCCTTTTCATGTATAATTGGTAATTAAGCATATGTAACCTAAACTTTTGTCACATAACTGATTCTGTAACATGTTTAGGCATATAACACTTGTCATAGGACTAGTTAGGCGGTCCGAACGCGTTTCACGCGAACGACGCGTTAAAGTAGCATAAGCTACCTAAACGGGTCGTAATGGGTCGTAAACACTTAGGTTAAGTTTCATTTAGTATGTAGGCTTTGTTAAACCAAATGACACGAGTCTCTACACTCGTTTGGTTTACAAACCCTAATGCTACCCGATCTTCCGATTTAGGTCCGATTTATTAATGTAGTTACCTATAGTAGGTGCCGTTTGATTCCGTGATCTCTAGCTTTGCTTGGTGGTTATCCTAGGACTTCTAAGCAATCTCAAGTGAGTACATAGACCCCTCTTTTACTGTTTTCCAAACTGTTTTGGGGTGGAACACATGTGCCTACTTGTTACTTTCATGCTTTCCATGTTTTCACATCATATACTTGCTATGTTTATTAGTACATTTATAGTACATGATTTCATCGTTTTACATTACATTTTATGCTATGTATGTCCATTTAGTTCATACTTAGTACATCATTTCACATCACATCACATGCTATGTATGTTCATTTATTGCATACTTAGTACATCGTTTTCATCACATGCTTACATTTTGTTATGACATTTGGGTTGTTTACAATGGAACAATACATTCATTAACATTAGCTACGCCGTTCGTTAGTAGGAAGTGGTACCATAGGAATTGACAACTCCCGTTCCGGACATCCCAGGGAAAGGGGATGAAAGGAATGACCGAATTCGATATACATAAGCACAGATAGACCTTTAAGTGGTTTAAGGGTTTATCGCCTCAGTCTCAAGGCTTGGATGTATGCATTATAACAATACCGTATAGATGTTCGTATCAGTATAGCATGCATTTACACAAAACATAGCTTTGATTTAAACCAAGTTTTACTTCAATACTATGTTCTTGTGCATATGGTTTAGTGATATTTATCACTAGCCATACAGATCAGTTTGGTTACACATTACATGATTTACATTGATCATGCATTTACACATTACATGATTTACATTGATCATGCATTTACACAAAACATAACGTTGATTTAAACCAAGTTTTACTTCAATACTATGTTCTTGTGCATATGGTTTAGTGATATTTATCACTAGCCATACAGATCAGTTTGGTTACACATTACATGATTTACATTGATCATGCATTTACACATTACATGATTTACATTGATCATGCATTTACACAAAACATAACGTTGATTTAAACCAAGTTTTACTTCAATACTTTGTTTTTGTGCATTTCACCTATGGTTTAGTTGATGCGTTTTCACTAGCCATACATATCATTTAGGTTACACATTACATGATTTACATTGATCATGCATTTTGACATATTATTCAATACATTTGACAAATTCATTTATACATGGACAATTTACATTGGTAGTTTGTTTGGGTAAGTGATTTAAGTAACGAGGCGTGTGTAATATGATACAAGCATGGTGGATACGCCGTTGGTACTTCCTATATATAAGTGTTTGTATGATATTACATATTGTAGCGTTATTTGAATTATTTCAATTTGAGACATAGAACATTTTATGCAAATAACATATTTTTCACAAGACATTGATTTACAAACAACTTAACTTATACAAACTCATTTTTACATGGTTATTCATTTAACCATGCATTATTTCTCTTATTTATACATATCATCTGATCTTATCGTTTTTTTCAAATGATTTACAAAACAAAGCAAATTACAAGGTTCATGACTAAACATTTTCTCAAACATAAGTCATGAAACCTATTTTCACAAAACCTATGTATCTCACAGGCATTTTTATGCTGACGTACCTATTTTCACATGTGTTTTTCAGGAGCTGTTGCATAAGATGATCAAGATACACATAGGCAGACTTGGGCTTTAGTGACCATAAAAGATGCAAGACTAGTTAATTATGTTGTATTTCTTTGTTTGTTAAGACATTGTAACACTTTTATTCAATAAAACGAAACTTAAATTTCCATGGTTGTGAAACATTAATTCTGTTACAACACTCCCCGATGTTTCCGCCACGTTTTGTATGTTCTACGTGGTCGGGGTGTGACATCTCCCCAACATACCGGGGTTCGACACTTTCTTCCATATAACATTTCGTAAGGAGCCATTTTAATGTTCGCGTGATAGCTGTTGTTATACGAGAATTCGACCAAGGGTAGATAGACATCCCAACTACCCCCGAAGTCAATGATGCAAGCTTGCAGCATATCTTCCAACGTCTGTATCGTTCTCTCACTTTGCCCATCCGTTTGTGGATGGTAAGCAGTGCTAATGAACAGTTTAGTTCCCATTTGCTCTTGGAATTCACGCCAAAATTTTGAAGTAAACCTAGTATCTCTGTCTGACACAATGGATGTCGGTACTCCATGGCGTGCTATGATCTCGTTGGTGTACACCTCCGACATCTTCTCAGATGTATAAGTCTCACGAATCGGAATGAAGTGAGCACTTTTCGTCAATCTATCCACGATTACCCATATAGCATCAAACCCGCGATTGGTTTTGGGCAATTTGGTTAACAAATCCATTGTGATTTGTTCCCATTTCCAAACTGGGATGTCCAATGGTTGCAACTTACCATATGGTTTCTGGTGCTCCGCTTTGACTTGCAAACAAGTCAAACACTTCTCCACATATTTCACAATATCTTTTTTCATTCCAGGCCACCAATAGTTTTGTTTTAAATCATTATACATCTTGGTCGCCCCCGGATGGATTGAATAATGAGATTTATGGGCCTCATCAAGTAGAAGCGCCTTGGCCCCACACGTATTTGGAACCCATATCCTTTCTAATCGAGTCTTCAACCCGTTATTCCCATCCGAAAAATATTTCAACTGGCCGATTATTCTTTCTTTCTTCCAATTCTCCTCTTTCACTGCTTCTAATTGCGCCTCTCGGATACGTTCAAGGATACCCGAGGTCACCACAAGCTGCATTGATCTCACTCGTATTGGGACATAGTCTGCTTTTCTGCTCAGAGCATCCGCCACTACATTTGCCTTTCCTGGGTGATAGTGTATTTCACAGTCGAAATCTTTCACCGTTTCTAACCATCGCCTTTGTCGCATATTTAACTCCTTCTGATCGAAGAAGTATTTTAAGCTCTTATGATCAGTGTATATGGTGCACTTTACCCCATATAAATAGTGCCTCCATATTTTTAATGCAAATACCACTGCAGCCAATTCAAGGTCGTGCGTGGGATATTTCTTCTCGTGTATCTTCAATTTCCTTGAGGCATAAGCTATAACTTTGCCCCGTTGCATCAAAATGCATCCGAGCCCCGATAGTGAAGCATCCGAATAAACCACCATGCCTTCGACTCCGTCCGACAATGTCAGTACCAGAGCTTGAGTTAACTTTTCTTTTAGTGTTTGAAACGCTCTTTCTTGATCGACACCCCAAATGAACTTTTCTTTCTTTTGGGTAGCTTTGTTAGCGGTGACGCAATCTTGGAGAAATCTTGAATGAATCTCCTATAGTATCCCGTAAGCCCCAAAAAGCTTCTAATTTCCGAAGGGTTCTTCGGGGGATTCCATTTTGACACGGCCTCGATCTTTGATGGATCCACCAATACTCCGTCGGCACTTATGATGTGGCCAAGAAATTGTACCTCTCGTAACCAAAAGGCACACTTAGAGAATTTTCCATACAGCCTTTCTCGTCTAAGTGTCTCTAACACTTCTTGTAAGTGGTGTGCGTGTTCAACTTCGCTTTTCGAATATACCAAAATATCATCGATAAACACGATGACCGACTTATCCAACATTGGCTTGCAAACCCGATTCATGAGGTCCATGAAGGCCGCGGGTGCATTTGTTAGCCCGAATGACATCACGAGGAATTCGTAATGTCCGTATCTCGTGCGGAACGCCGTTTTCGGTACATCTTCTTCTTTGACTTTCAACTGATGATACCCCGATCTAAGGTCGATTTTGGAGAACCAACTTGCACCTTGTAGTTGGTCAAATAGATCATCAATTCTTGGAAGCGGATATCGATTCTTTACCGTGAGTTTGTTTAACTCTCGATAATCAATGCACATACGCATGCTCCCATCCTTCTTTTTCACAAATAATACGGGTGCGCCCCATGGAGACACACTTGGCCGAATAAATCCTTTGTCAAGAAAATCTTGGATTTGGGACATCAATTCTTGCAATTCTGATGGTGCGAGCCGATACGGCGCCTTGGCCACAGGTTTTGCGCCCGGAATCAATTCAATTCCGAACTCTACCTTCCGTTCTGGCGGTATTCCCGGTAAATCTTCCTGAAACATATCAGCGTATTCACGTACCACGGGTACATCTTCAATCTTCGGCGTCTCTTTATTGGGTTCGTTGGCGTATATCATGAATGCTTTACATCCGCGCCTCATAAGGTTATGAGCTTTTAGTATTGAACACATAACGGGACTGCCCCCTTTTTCGCCATAGATGGTAACTTGCTTTCCACTTGGAGATGTCAATTTTATCTCCTTGCGGGAACATATCACTTCTGCATGATGTCGAGCTAACCAATCCATCCCGACCACTACTTGGAATTCTCCCATTGACATAGGGATCAAGTCTATTAAATATTCCTCATCATCAATGTTTATTTTGCAATCTTGACATACATCACATACAAGGAAACTTTTGTTATCACCTATTTCTACCTCTAATGGCATAGGCAATTTTGTTAGTACAAAAGAAGGATGTCGAATAAATCTATGTGAAACAAAAGATTTATTCGCACCCGTATCAAATAGCACATGTGCGGGAATTGAGTTTATAGCAAATATACATGAAACCACATCGGGTTCCACCTTTGCCTCGGCTGCCGTTAACTGGAAGGATCTTGCTTTAGCTCTTGGTGTCTTAGTACGTGTATCCTTGTCATCTTTCTTTCCGGTCAACTCCGGGCACTCAGATTTCTTGTGACCCGGTTTATAACATTTGTAACACACCGACACCTTCCACGGACACAACGCAGCCGTGTGCCCTGTTTTTCCACAAATAGGACACAGCTTGTCCTTAAACCGACACTCACCCTTGTGCCCTTTCCCGCATATCTTGCAGTTTGATGACCCGCCTTTTCCTTCTTGTTTCTTTGAGGATTCGGTCGTGCGCGCCTTTTTCGTCGGGTTTGGATTGACTACCTGCGCCCTTCTTTCACCTCTCTCAATCTGTTTCTTCAACTCTATCTCCCGTTCCCGAGCAACGTTTATAATCTCGGTGAGAGTTTCATACTTTGAAGGAGTCATAAACTCCCTATACTCGGCGCTCAGCATATTATAATAATAGTATATTTTCTGCTCCTCATTCGTGATCAGATCATCACAAAACTTCATTTTATCCATGAATGTTCCTGTGATTTTATCAATAGATTCACCCTTGTGTCGAAGCTGCATAAATTTTTCCTTGATTTTGTTAATGACTGCCTTGGGACTATGATGTTTAAGAAACGGCATCTTAAACTCGTCCCATGTCATAGCCTTAGCCGCTTCACTTCCGATCTCTTTCTTCTTGTTATCCCACCAATCTTTCGCCTGACCCCTTAATTGACCCGTGCCATAAGCCACATAGTCATCCTCATCGCAATGGGTCCTTTCAAATACTCCCTCCATATCACTTAGCCACCGTTGGCATATTATCGGGTCAACCTCCCCATTGTAGATTGGCGGTTTACACGCCATGAACTCTTTGTAAGAACAAGATTTTCGTCCTCCCGACTTCTCCTTTGCTAAATTGGTATTATCCTCCAATTTCTTGATTCTTTTTTCCACCACTGATAATACCGTGTTTTGTATTTTGTCGATGAAACCCGACAAACTGTTTTCGATTGCCTTTCCTACTTCCTCAGCAATCACTTCTCTCGTTTGTTCGGAGACTCTCGGCACCGCATCATCATTACCTTTATCCGTCATCTTTAACTGAAATGTTTACATCGGGCGTTAAACATTTCATCTATGGCATATGGTTAATTTACTTCGGTTTATTCAAGTTCATAACTTGTTTTCACCGTTCTCATTTAATGCACTTTCCGGGTTTGAGTGTGTTAACACACCCTTCCCATGCATGTCAATTCACATCTTGTTTCTTACTCAATGTATAATCTACTAACATAATAAATTAATTCTTACCGGACGATCGATCAAGCTTGAACCGAACACTTGTTGACAACCTTAAGCTCTGATTACCAACTTGTAACACCCGTCTAAATTTACTTGAATTTAATGATAATTCATACCATTTTAAACAAAAGATGTCTAGTTAACATAGATTTCATAATTCAAGTTAATAAGTAGCAAAAGCTTAGTCGACTAAAGACTAAGTTAAAACATTTAAAAGTTGTTTAACAATTGTTTCCATGCCAAAAACAAAGTCTACTAAGGGTTAAAATATTGCGGAAGCTTCTAAATTGTGTTCGGTTCTTCAAAAGATAGCTTGATCATCTTCCGGTTAGTTTCCAACATCACCTAAGATCAAAACCACAACAAATGTTAGTTTTGATAAAGTTATAATGGATATAAACAAGTTCCAAGGGTCAAAGAGTCAAAATTTAATTTTTTCCGGATCATGGAGGCGTCGCATGACGCCAAGGGCCTTGGCGTCACGCCAAGCCCTTGTTTTCACATACTTCTTGTTCAGTTGTTGCTGTACATTCCCAGTTCAAGGTTTAATAATTTTTCCAACTTAAAATGGCCATAACTTATGATTCGTTGATCCGTTTTAGCCGATTCTTTTTCCTATGAGTCCGTAATAAAATTACGGATCCAACCATGAAATTTTCACATCGCAGAAACCGAGATACCGACAATCGGTTCACAATTTCCTTAATTCCAATTATCCAACCCATTAGTGTAAGTGCATAACACCACTTTTTCAATTCTTAAGACTTTTAAACATAATTACCCAATTTCCCGGGTTCATGAACTTTGCGTATTCGCGCCATTCTATGGCTTTGCATTCCCTTAGGACTAATTACTTGCTTCTTCGGAATTTAAGCATTCCGTTTCAAGCGACCCTTTTTATTTAACTCCAATTGTTTGACCCAACTTCCCGGGTTCTTATACTTAGATAGATATAACCAAATCATTGATATGGTACAATCCCCATTTATCAAAGTATGAGACTTTCAAGTCTCTACTCTCGTAATTCTTTTAAAATCATCCTTTTGACCCGTTCGGCTATTTAGTGAAAACCATCACTTTATTGACAAGCCAAACTAAATTCCAAGTCTTTACTTTGACCCGTTTGATGGTCGAGCGTACTTCGCCACTTTAACGACGCATCAAACACAACCTGTACAATACAATATAATTTACACAACAAATCCAAACCTTTACATATAATTTAACGGGACTTAAGCCACGTACCTTTAAAGCACACCTTTTCCGCGTGTATCACCTCCGGCGTGTCCACTTGACGTTCCGGATTCCTTGCCTAAAGAGTTCAATTCATAACAAGATTAGAACTCTTTCATAAGCTTTAACGCATTATTTCTTAACATATTCAAATCCGCGTTTTACCCAACCTTTAACGTTTTAACCCTCATTTAGGCGTTTATCAAACACCTAGCGGGTCAGATTTCTACATGATCTAAACCAAGTTCATGACTAGAGTTTATCACCATAATTAGCTTCAATTAGACTACATGTCCATATTTTAACATCCACAATTTAGAGATTTCCTCATAAATTTCAGTTTACACTAGAACAAGAATTTTAATCCTAGTGTTTATCAAGTTCCACTAACATATTAGTCACCCACTATGGTGATTTTGATCCTTACATTTATCATGCAAGGATCCATCAAGAATTCATCTAGGGTTTGACCCTAAACCTTATATTACTACAATTTTCATGTTTACAACACATAATTAAGCTCTATACTCGATTTCAATCACATGCATGAACATTAAATCGAATCCAAATGACCTAATTCGACATACCTTATGACCCCTTTGTCGAGGTGATCACGATTCTATGTTCAAATTTGATTTCAACTTGATTTTGACCTTCAATTTGATGGTTTAGAAGAAGTTAGGGTTTTGGAAGTGTGGGTGTCGCCCCCTGTGTTTCATGATCGACCAGACATCCCAAATGGGTGTCTGGTTTTGTTTTTAATTAAGTTTCAAGTTCGACACATAAACCCCTCCACTTTCATTTAGTTTATATTTTAGGCTTTTTAATTCATTCATGTGTTTCTACAAGATTCTTAGCTAACTGGGTTATTTTTTTCCTAGTTAGCTTATTCTTGTTTATTTTTATACTTTATTATTATAAAGTTTTATATTTTCGGGATGTTACACCTAAACAACTCCAAAGCTAATACAAACTAACCAAAATAAATCCTAGTTAGATACCATAGTTTGTTGCGTATATTTGATGCGTCAGTCTCACACTTCTAGGGCCTAACAATCTCCCCCTAGACTGATGCATCAAATTGTCTTCATAACTTGAATTCAGCAACGTCTTCAACGAAGTCTATGGTTGTCGCTCTACTGTAAGTGTTGTGGAAGTTCTTGACTTCTGAACTCTCAGCACTAGGTGTCTTTCTTCAGCTCTTGTGGTTAGCTTCATTTCAGGATCACGATCAACATTTTACTTGAAAGTCTTTGTTAAAAAGAATGTGAGACGAGGATTCTCAGCAAGTCTTTTCTTCTTGAATCTTTGTCTTTCAAGCAGGTTCACAGGCACTTCTTCAGATGTACTATCATAATCAGACGACAATTCATATCTGGTGTCACACCCCGACCACGTAAAACATTAAATCGTGGCGGAATCGTCGGGGAGTGTTGTAACAGAATCATTGTTTCATAACACATGGACAATTGAAATTTTGTTTTATTGATTAAAAGAGTTACAATGTCTTAACAGCAAAGAAACATAACATAATTAACTAGTCTTGCATCTTTTAATGTCACTAAGGCCCAAGGTCCGCCTAAGTGTATCTTGATAAGTCCTATGCATCATTTCCTGAAACACATGTGAAAATAGGTACGTCAGCATAAAAATGCATGTGAGATACATAGGTTTTGTGAAAATAGGATTCATGACTTATAAGTTTAGAAAAAGTTGTTTAACAAAAGTCAGTCATAATCCTTGTAAAATGTTTTGTTTTATAAATCTTTTGAAAAGCAATGATAAAGTAGATGATATGTAAAAGAGTAATGTGAGGTTAAATGAATAACCAAGTAAAATGAGTTTTGTATAAAATAAGTTGTTTGTAAAACAATGTCTTGTGAAAAATATGTTATTTGTATAAAATGTTATATGTCTAAATTTAAATGATTTAAATAACGCTACGATATGTAATACCATACAAGAACTTATATATAGGAAGTACCTGTCACACCCCGACCACGTAGAACATCAAATCGTGGCGGAAACGTCGGGGAGTGTTGTAACAGAATCATTGTTTCACAACCATGGCATACAAAGTTATATTTTATTTATCAAACAAGAGTGTTACATTGTCTCAAAACAAGAAATAAAGAGTTCAGAACATAATTAAACTAGTTCTATCTTTATTTTAAGTCTCTAAGGCACAGGTCCGCCCTAGTGTCACGATCATCATCCTAAGCGACAGCTCCTGAAAACACACGTGAAAATAGGTACGTCAGCATAAAAATGCCTGTGAGATACATAGGTTTTGTGAAAATAGGATTCATGACTTGGGTTTTTAGAAGAAAGGTTTAATAAAAATTAGTCATGAATCTTGTTAAGTGTTTTCTTTTATAAATCATATGAAAACTCGATAAGAAATCAGATTATATAAAAGAAAGGTGTATGGTTTAATGAAATAACCAAATAAAATGAGTTGTATAAAATAAACTGTTTTGTAAAACAATGTCTTGTGAAGAATATGTTATTTGTGTAAAATGTAACATGTCTATACTGAAATGATTTAAATAACGCTACGATATGTAATATTATACAAACACTTATATATAGGAAGTACCAGCGGCGTAACCACCATGTTTGTATCATATTACACACGCCTCGTTAGTCAAATCACTTACCCAAACCAACCACCATTGTAAATTGTTCATGTATAAATCAATTGTCAAGTGTTATTGTGTAAACCATATCAAAATGTCCATGTCTAATGTAAATCACCAAATGTGTATATCAATGTCAAAATGTTTATGTTTAATGTAAATCATATAATGTGTATCCAAAAATATCATGTATGGCATGTGAAATATATCAACCAAACCATAGGTAAAATGCACAAAAACAGGGTATTGAATTAAACATAGTTTAAGTCAAAGTTATGTTTTGTGGAACAAATGCATGCTATACTGATACAAACATCTATGCGGTATTGTGAAAATGCATACATCCAAGCCTTGTGACTGTGTTGATAGACCTTTAAACAAATTAAAGGTTTACCTGTGTTATGTTTATCGAATTTGGTCATTCCTTCCATCCAAACATACCTAGGATGTCAGGAACGGGAGTTGTCAATTCCTATGGTACCACTACCTACTAACGAATGGCGTAGCTAATGTTAATGAATGTATTTTTGTCCCATTTAAACAAACCAAATGTCATACCAAAAGTGTAAGCATGTGAAAACAATGCACTAAGTATGTAATCAAATGAACATACATAGCGTGAAATGTAATGTAAAACGGTGTACTAAGTATGCACACAATGGACATACATAGCATAAAATGTAATGAAATCATGAACTATAATGTACTAATGAACATAACAAGCATATAATATGAAAGCATGAAAGGCACGAAAGTAACAAGTAGGCACATGTGTTTCACCCCAAAATGTTTGGAAAACAGTAAAAGAGGGGTCTATGTACGCACTTGAGATTGCTTAGTAGTCCTTCAGTAACAACCAAACAATGCTAGAGATCACGGATATCAAACGGCACCTAATATAGGTAACTATGTTAATATACCGGACCTAAATCGGAGGATTGGATAGAATGAGGGTTCGTAAACCAAATGAGTATGGGAACTCATGTAATATGGTTTAACAAATCCCACATACTAAAATGAAACCTAACCTAAGTGCTTAAGACCCATTACGACCCGTTTAGGTAGCTTATGCTACTTTAACGTGTCGTTCGCGTAAAACGCGTTCGGAATGCCTAACTAGTCCTATGATAAGTAAAATATGCCTTAACATGTCTAATATTGTTACCAAATCAGTTTAGATATCAAAAGTTATGTTACATATGCTTAATATGAATTTTGGTGTTCAAAGGGCATTTTGGTAATTTACCTAAGGCATATATACTACCTATCATACAACTACTCAAACGATGTGACCATAAGGTATAACCTCGGAAGGTTATTCCCTATACAACTATGGTCACCTAATGTGTTTGGTCGGATCCTAATGATCGACCAAATGGGTCGGGTTCGAAAGTATAAGCGATTGATTAGATCGCTTACCCTTACGACCCTAGACAAGCAAAAAACTAAAAGTGACGAGCTAAGCATGTTAAAACATGCTTAACTAAGTTTAGAAAACAGGTTTGGTATCAAAACAAACGGTTTTGATACCTATAAGTAGTTTGGTTACAAAATACGCAATAACACGCATTTTGGCCGAAACTACGACTCGTCACTGAGTCTAGATAACGTGGTAATCAGTAGGTATAGTCACTTGGGACTATAACCATCGTGATCACGCTCACGTTATGAAGTTCAAACGAACTTCGCATTGACCATAAACTGGTCAATGCAGAAAGTCAAACAAAGTTTGACTTTTAACGCTAAAAGTGTAAAAAGAACGAAGAAACACTTACAAAGGGTCCCCGAATGCTAATCTTGATCCAAGTAGCTCAGGTATGAAGCAATGGCTTCAACTTAGAGCTTTTAGATCAGATTTTGTGGGGTTTGCAAATGAATGGGGTTGGGTATTTATAGTAAATGGACAACCGTTAGGATCGTTTATCGAATAACGTGCTTTGATCTTGACCATACACTTGTTGAAATACCCATGGAACACCAAATTGGCCCCTCATTATCCTGAAGAGGCAAGTGCAAAAGGGATTAGGAGGGGGTAACAGCTGTTAATAGCTATTTAAACAAGTTTCTGCTATCTGACCCCTGCTTACGGACCGTAAGGGTGATGGCTTACGGTCCGTAAGCCATCAACTTTGCAGAATTGTCACTTTTGGTCCCTGTTATGCGTTAAAGCCATTTCCGACACGTTTAAGGCCCGTTAAGCGAACGTTAAGGCCCTAAAATGATGCCTAAACATTGTGGACTTGAAACATGCTCAAAAATATGCCGGATGTTGGTTCGTTTGGTCGTACAATCGCGATGTTCGGCTAATTACAACGGAATGCGCATAAGCGCGAAAAACGATCCAAATGGCGTGACGAATGGATTTTTCTCATGCCAAACACTAAAATAAAATATTTTAGTGCTTACATAAATTTTTGGATGTCCGGATGTATTCAGAACGTAAGTTATGCGCGAAAGTGCAAACTTATGCACTTTTTGACACTTTTAGTCCCTGAATGACACAAAAGTTTATTTTAGCACACCGAACCCATCAAAGCCTATTTCTAAGCTATGTAAAGGATATTTATGGTATGTTTAACTTATGGTCATGTTCCGAAATGTCCGTTACAGTTCAAATTGGCATACTTTCGCAGTTTGTCAAATTTAGTCCCTGGAGGCGAATTAACTTGTTTTTGCCATACCAAAGCCTTTAAAACTTATTTCTAAGTTATGTAAAGGTTATTTAAGGTATGTTAAGTATATGTTGATGTTTCGGAGTATTTGTCGCATTAAACTGAGTACGTTTACGCACCAGTTTACGTATAACTCTCCAGAAAGCGATATATAGTTTGAAATTGAATAAAAGTCAAAACATGAAAAATGTCAAAAAAAAAAACAAACAAACATTGGGATCAAATAACATTGTTTTATTGATAACTGAACTATTCACAATGATTACAAGTACAGATGTTACAGTCTCCCTTACTTGTGGAAATTTCGTCCCGAAATTTATTTAGAGGAAACTCTTGGGAATAGATGTGGATACTTCGCCTTCATTTGATCTTCGCATTCCCAAGTAAACTCAGGTCCACGTTTACATTCCCAGCGAACTTTGACCAAAGGAATGCGCTTGCGTTTAAGCCATTTGACTTCACGTTCCATAATTTCCACTGGCTTCTCAACAAATTTCAGTGTTTTATCAACACGAATTTTGTCAAGCGGTAAGTGGAGGTTCTCATCAGCTAAACACCTCTTGAGACTGGACACGTGAAAGGTTGGATGAACATTTCCAAGTTCAGGGGGTAACTCAAGTCTGTAGGCTACCTTACCGATTCTTTCGACGATCTTGAATGGTCCAACGTATCTAGGTGCAAGTTTTCCTTTCTTTCCGAATCTAATTACACCTTTCCAAGGTGAGACCTTAAGTAATACACGATCACCGACTGGAAAATCCAAGGGCTTGCGTTTTAGGTCCGCGTAACTCTTTTGACGGCATCTAGCTGTCTGAAGGTTATCACGAACTTTCTTAACCTTATCAGTTGTCTCTAAAATGAGGGCAGGTCCAGTAAGCTGAGCCTCACCGATCTCATTCCAGCAGACTGGTGAACGACATTTTCGACCATAGAGAGCCTCGAAAGGGGCCATGTTAATGCTTGAGTGATAACTGTTGTTGTAGGAGAATTCGATTAACGGAAGATGTGAATCCCAACTACCACCAAAGTCGATCACACAAGCTCTAAGCATATCCTCCAGAGTCTGGATTGTTCTTTCAGATTGACCATCCGTTTGCGGATGATAAGCTGTGCTCAGATTTAGTTGGGTCCCCATAGCAGATTGCATGGTTCTCCAAAAATGAGAAGTGAAACGAGCATCTCTGTCAGAAATGATGTTCAAAGGAACACCATGTCGAGCTACAATTTCATCCACATAGATTTTAGCAAGTTTGTCAGCAGAAAAATCATCACGGATTGGCAAGAAATGCGCTGACTAAGTAAGACGATCAACAACTACCCAGATGGCATCATGACCTATCTTTGTGCGCGGAAGTTTAGTAATGAGATCCATAGTAATGTTTTCCCATTTCCAAACTGGGATCTCTGGTTGCACCAATAAACCAGAAGGACGCTGATGTTCAGCCTTAACCTTAAGACAATAAGGCATTTTGATACATATAAGGCAATGTCTTTCTTCATACCAGGCCACCAATACTGAATACGAAGATCCTTATACATCTTATCTGAACCAGGATGAACAGAATAACGAGACTTATGGGCTTCATCCATAAGCAAGGTGCGAAGGTTATCTTGGCTTGGGACCCACAAACGGTCCATGAAGTAATACGATCCATTGTCTTTCAGTTCCAGATCAGGAGTTATGTGATAGGGAAATTCCTTATCCATCAAACCTTGTGAAACACAAGTGTGTTGAGCCTGAGAAATGCGGGCTTGGATATCGGATCGAGCTTGTATAACAGGTTGAACACGGACACAATGAAGTTTAGTACGTTCCTTACGACTCAATGCATCGGCTACGACATTCGCCTTACCAGGATGGTAGCGAATTTCACAGTCATAGTCGTTTAGAAGCTTAACCCAACGTCGTTGCCTTATGTTGAGTTCTTTCTGATTGAAGATATGCTGAAGACTTTTGTGGTCCGTGAAAACCACACATTTTGTACCGTTGATATTCACCAATTTATACATATTTTAGTCCCCCATTTTATCCCCATTTTATGCGTTTTCGGCCGTAAAACCGTTATTCAGATACTTAATCAGGTATACTTTTGTTTACAGGCCTAAAACAGCATACCAGACAAGATGATAGTGAAAACGAGGATTTTCCGGGCGAAATGAATGAACTGCGAACATTCTGTGGAAAATTCTGACCTGGGCAAGTTGCACCCCCGTGCGACTGGTGGCACCCCCGTGCGGATGCGACAACAAGGCCCATCTCGGTGATGCACCCCCGTGCGACTGGTGGCACCCCCGTGCGGATGCGATAACAAGGCCCATCTCGGTGATGCACCCCCGTGCAACATATGGCACGCCCGTGCGAAATCGAATCTGGTCAAGATCTGATGACGTCATGCGGTATGGTGCACAGTAACTTCAATAATGCAAAAAGTGAACGGTCGTGCCATAAAGTGCATGACCGTGCGAGATCGAAAAAATAAAAAAACCTGCAGAAACATTCTGCTCGTAACTCTGGAATTTTGGAGAGCAATTCAGGCGATTTTCAGGCTCCGGAGGCGTTAGCTTTCACCCGGATTCAAGCCACATTGTCTCATTTAGCTCGATTACTATCCGGGTTCTTAATCTTATGCTTGTTTATGGTTTGGTTTTCTAATCTTTCCAGGATTTTGTTAATCTTTCAAGCATTTAGATTAACGTTTATGTATTATTGTAGCCTTTGGGCAAAAACACAACAATCCCTTGCTTGATTATAACCATTAGTGTGTTAATCTTTGTTTGTAATGACATTTTGAAGTATTTTCTATGTTAATCTTTGATGATTAGTTTGCAACCTTGTTATTGATATTGATTTCTTGATTATAAGTAATTGTGTTGGATGATTGGTATTTGGTTAGTTAAGATAGTTGAAAAATGAAGCTTAATTAATCTTGTATTAGTAAACTTTGAACTTGGTTAACTAGTTTAGCTTGGTTTAAATGTGTGCATCATGATACAAGAAATGGTTAGTGATTTAATAAAATGTAATTATTGTTAATCAAGAGAGCTTGCCGTCACGTAAGGACCTTAATGGGTTAAATGGTGTCGTTATAAATTCTTGCCATGATTTGTTAGCTTAGTTAGTAGTTTAGGCCAAAATTGCTATCTTGGTGAATTATTGTGCAAGATTTGTAAAATGAACTCGATTGTGATTTAATCTAGTTTATGCTTGTCTCGGTGGTTGCATTGTGTTTATCGGTGTTGCTTTCCTTGATTAAGTGCGGTTAGAAAACTCCTAACGGATGACTAACTCATTTTTAAGAGATTTTCATAGACATTTGTCAATTGCACGTTAAAGAACAATTTTAGGTGGTTAAAGTGTGTTTATCGTTTTAACTTTCCGAATGATTGTCATGTTAGGATTCCCGAAAGGGATACTAATTGTTTCATAAATTGGAGAATTGACCGAATGCTTCTAGTGCCAAAACCGACTTAGTTGACATGCTTTGGTTGTGTATTAAGCAAGGCTTTTTATCTATTATCTACTATGTTTTATAAGTATTTGTTTACGCTTACTTTAGTTTATTAAAAATCACAAAACTTATGTTTTTACCGGTAGTTTAGTGACAAAAGTCTGGTATTATTTCTCCGCCCATTTCCTTGGATCGATACTTGGTTCTTACCGATACTTTACTACATATATGACGGGGTACACTTGCCTCTTTCGTGTGTGTTTTGATGTAAAAGTAATAATCACTTTTATAAATTTAAAACCAAATCGTGTGTAATTTCATTGCAATATTATGTATATATACGCACACGTCAAGTTTTTGGCGCTGTTGCCGGGGAAATGGCGAGCTTTAGGAACGACCCGAGTCATTGTTTTATCGGTGTATACACTTGTTAATATTTGTGAATATTTTCTTGATTATTTATTTGTTTATTTATTTGTTAATATTTCTTAATTCTAATTCATTTTATTCATTTTCATGATTATTTTGTACACTTGTAAATTTTTATTCTTTTTATTTGTTCGAATCCGGATTTATTTATTCATTTATTCTTTGAGTTTTCGGCCCTGAAAAAAAAAATTTCATTTTTATACTAGCCGATTCGATTATTTGATTCATTATGATTTTTTGAAAAATTCGGGACCATTTATGAATTGTTATAAAATTTTCAGCCCATTTTTATAAATTTTTTGTTTCTATTCAGCAAAAAAAAAAAAAAAAAAAAAAAAAAAAAAAAAAAAAAAAAGAAAAGAAACAAAAAACAGAAAATAAAACACCCTAAAATAGGGTGAAGTCGACAAAAATCGAGCTATTTTGATTGCTAAATTGTTTAAATCTTGTTGATGAGCTCGATGTCACAAAAGTCGTCTTTTTAAGGCGTTAGTATGTATAGTTGTATTGTTTGGTGCTAGTTAAACGCTAAAACCGAGTTTTAACCATTTCGCCACTTTAAATATCCATTTCCATACCCTTCACCCAAGCCTAACATTACACCCCGTAAAGACCTCTTGATTTACTCTTTTTCACATGATTAGTTGGTGGAGACGAGATCTTATGACAAGCTTATGATATTACACATTTCATTGACGAGGCATTGAGTGTTTGCACATACACATTTTATGTATGTTTCACAAATAAAACCGAGTGTGTGTGAACATTGTGAGTTGTGTGAAGATTAGCATGTTAAGTCAATTGAAAGTGAAGTTACGGCTTTTTGGTTATCTACATATATTTGCATATGCTTGTTTGGTTTGATTCATTTGATGTTGTCTTTCGAAAAACCGGCTAACCGTTTGTAGTTGTTTCAATAAATAGTTTGTAAATACTCGTTCTTGTTAGATTCTTGTTTTTTTATAACATTTTAGTTTAGCTTGCTTGAGGACAAGCAAGGTTCAAGTGTGGGGAGATTTGATATTCACCAATTTATACATATTTTAGTCCCCCATTTTATCTCCATTTTATGCGTTTTCGGCCGTAAAACCGTTATTCAGATACTTAATCAGGTATACTTTTGTTTACAGGCCTAAAACAGCATACCAGACAAGATGATAGTGAAAACGAGGATTTTCCGGGCGAAACGAATGAACTGCGAACATTCTGTGGAAAATTCTGACCTGGGCAAGTTGCACCCCCGTGCGACTGGTGGCACCCCCGTGCGGATGCGACAACAAGGCCCATCTCGGTGACGCACCCCCGTGCGACTGGTGGCACCCCCGTGCGGATGCGACAACAAGACCCATCTCGGTGACGCACCCCCGTGCGACTGGTGGCACCCCCGTGCGGATGCGACAACAAGGCCCATCTCGGTGATGCACCCCCGTGCAACATATGGCACGCCCGTGCGAGATCGAATCTGGTCAAGATCTGATGACGTCATGCGGTATGGTGCACAGTAACTTCAATAATGCAAAAAAGTGAACGGTCGTGCCATAAAGTGCACGACCGTGCGAGATCGAAAAAATAAAAAAAACCTGCAGAAACATTCTGCTCGTAACTCTGGAATTTTGGAGAGCAATTCAGGCGATTTTCAGGCTCCGGAGGCGTTAGCTTTCACCCGGATTCAAGCCACATTGTCTCGTTTAGCTCGATTACAATCCGGATTCTTAATCTTATGCTTGTTTATGGTTTGGTTTTCTAATCTTTCCATGATTTTGTTAATCTTTCAAGCATTTAGATTAATGTTAATGTATTATTGTAGCCTTTGGGCAAAAACACAACAATCCCTTGCTTGATTATAACCATTAGTGTGTTAATCTTTGTTTGTAATGACATTTTGAAGTATTTTCTATGTTAATCTTTGATGATTAGTTTGCAACCTTGTTATTGATATTGATTTCTTGATTATAAGTAATTGTGTTGGATGATTGGTATTTGGTTAGTTAAGATAGTTGAAAAATGAAGCTTAATTAATCTTGTATTAGTAAACTTTGAACTTGGTTAACTAGTTTAGCTTGGTTTAAATGTGTGCATCATGATACTAGAAATGGTTAGTGATTTAATAAAATGTAATTATTGTTAATCAAGAGAGCTTGCCGTCACGTAAGGACCTTAACGGGTTAGATGGTGTCGTTATAAATTCTTTCCATGATTTGTTAGCTTAGTTAGTAGTTTAGGCCAAAATTGCTATCTTGGTGAATTATTGTGCAAGATTTGTGTAAAATGAACTTGGTTGTGATTTAATCTAGTTTATGCTTGTCTCGGTGGTTGCATTGTGTTTATCGGTGTTGCTTTCCTTGATTAAGTGCGGTTAGAAAACTCCTAACGGATGACTAACTCATTTTTAAGAGATTTTCATAGACATTTATCAATTGCACGTTAAAGAACAATTTTAGGTGGTTAAAGTGTGTTTATCGTTTTAACTTTCCGAATGATTGTCATGTTAGGATTCCCGAAAGGGATACTAATTGTTTCATAAATTGGAGAATTCACCGAATGCTTCTAGTGCCAAAACCGACTTAGTTGACATGCTTTGGTTGTGTATTAAGCAAGGCTTTTTATCTATTATCTACTATGTTTTATAAGTATTTGTTTACGCTTACTTTAGTTTATTAAAAATCACAAAACTTATGTTTTTACCGGTAGTTTAGTGACAAAAGTTTGGTATTATTTCTCCGCCCATTTCCTTGGATCGATACTTGGTTCTTACCGATACTTTACTACATATATGACGGGGTACACTTGCCTCTTTCGTGTGTGTTTTGATGTAAAAGTAATAATCACTTTTATAAATTTAAAACCAAATCGTGTGTAATTTCATTGCAATATTATGTATATATACGCACACGTCAAGTTTTTGGCGCCGTTGCTGGGGAAATGGCGAGCTTTAGGAACGACCCGAGTCATTGTTTTATCGGTGTATACACTTGTTAATATTTGTGAATATTTTCTTGATTATTTATTTGTTAATATTTCTTAATTCTAATTCATGTTATTCATTTTCGTGATTATTTTGTACACTTGTAAATTTTTATTCTTTTTATTTGTTCGAATCCGGATTTATTTATTCATTTATTCTTTGAGTTTTCGGCCCTGAAAAAAAAAATTTCATTTTTATACTAGCCGATTCGATTATTTGATTCATTATGATTTTTATAAAAATTCGGGCCCATTTATGAATTGTTATAAAATTTTCAGCCCATTTTTATAAATAGTTTGTTTCTATTCAGCAAAAAAAAAAAAGAAAGAAAAAAAAAACAGAAAATAAAACACCCTAAAATAGGGTGAAGTCGACAAAAAGTCGAGCTATTTTGATTGCTAAATTGTTTAAATCTTGTTGATGAGCTCGATGTCACAAAAGTCGTCTTTTTAAGGCGTTAGTATGTATAGTTGTATTGTTTGGTGCTAGTTAAACGCTAAAACCGAGTTTTAACCATTTCGCCACTTTAACTATCCATTTCCATACCCTTCACCCAAGCCTAACGTTACACCCCGTAAAGACCTCTTGATTTACTCTTTTTCGCTGATTAGTTGGTGGAGACGAGATCTTATGACAAGCTTATGATATTACACATTTCATTGACGAGGCATTGAGTGTTTGCACATACACATTTTATGTATGTTTCACAAATAAAACCGAGTGTGTGTGAACATTGTGAGTTGTGTGAAGATTAGCATGTTAAGTCAATTGAAAGTGAAGTTACGGCTTTTTGGTTATCTACATATATTTGCATATGCTTTTTTGGTTTGATTCATTTGATGTTGTCTTTCGAAAAACTGGCTAACCGTTTGTAGTTGTTTCAATAAATAGTTTGTAAATACTCGTTCTTGTTAGATTCTTGTTTTTTATTGCATTTTAGTTTAGCTTGCTTGAGGACAAGCAAGGTTAAAGTGTGGGGAGATTTGATATTCACCAATTTATACATATTTTAGTCCCCCATTTTATCCCCATTTTATGCGTTTTCGGCCGTAAAACCGTTATTCAGATACTTAATCAGGTATACTTTTGTTTACAGGCCTAAAACAGCATACCAGACAAGATGATAGTGAAAACGAGGATTTTCCGGGCGAAACGAATGAACTGCGAACATTCTGTGGAAAATTCTGACCTGGGCAAGTTGCACCCCCGTGCGACTGGTGGCACCCCCGTGCGGATGCAACAACAAGGCCCATCTCGGTGACGCACTCCCGTGCGACTGGTGGCACCCCCGTGCGGATGCGACAACAAGACCCATCTCGGTGACGCACCCCCGTGCGACTGGTGGCACCCCCGTGCGGATGCGACAACAAGGCCCATCTCGGTGACGCACCCCCGTGCGACTGGTGGCACCCCCGTGCGGATGCGACAACAAGACCCATCTCGGTGATGCACCCCCGTGCAACATATGGCACGCCCGTGCGAGATCGAATCTGGTCAAGATCTGATGACGTCATGCGTTATGGTGCACCGTAATTTCAATAATGCAAAAAGTGAACGGTCGTGCCATAAAGTGCACGACCGTGCGAGATCAAAAAAATATAAAAAACCTGCAGAAACATTCTGCTCGTAACTCTGGAATTTTGGAGAGTAATTCAGGCGATTTTCAGGCTCCGGAGGCGTTAGCTTTCACCCGGATTCAAGCCACATTGTCTCGTTTAGCTCGATTACTATCCAGATTCTTAATCTTATGCTTGTTTATGGTTTGGTTTTCTAATCTTTCCATGATTTTGTTAATCTTTCAAGCATTTAGATTAATGTTTATGTATTATTGTAGCCTTTGGGCAAAAACACAACAATCCCTTGCTTGATTATAACCATTAGTGTGTTAATCTTTGTTTGTAATGACATTTTGAAGTATTTTCTATGTTAATCTTTGATGATTAGTTTGCAACCTTGTTATTGATATTGATTTCTTGATTATAAGTAATTGTGTTGGATGATTGGTATTTGGTTGGTTAAGATAGTTGAAAAATGAAGCTTAATTAATCTTGTATTAGTAAACTTTGAACTTGGTTAACTAGTTTAGCTTGGTTTAAATGTGTGCATCATGATACTAGAAATGGTTAGTGATTTAATAAAATGTAATTATTGTTAATCAAGAGAGTTTGCCGTCACGTAAGGACCTTAACGGGTTAGATGGTGTCGTTATAAATTCTTGCCATGATTTGTTAGCTTAGTTAGTAGTTTAGGCCAAAATTGCTATCTTGGTGAATTATTGTGCAAGATTTGTGTAAAATGAACTCGGTTGTGATTTAATCTAGTTTATGTCTGTCTCGGTGGTTGCATTGTGTTTATCGGTGTTGCTTTCCTTGATTAAGTGCGGTTAGAAAACTCCTAACGGATTACTAACTCATTTTTAAGAGATTTTCATAGACATTTGTCAATTGCACGTTAAAGAACAATTTTAGGTGGTTAAAGTGTGTTTATCGTTTTAACTTTCCGAATGATTGTCATGTTAGGATTCCCGAAAGGGATACTAATTGTTTCATAAATTGGAGAATTCACCGAATGCTTCTAGTGCCAAAACCGACTTAGTTGACATGCTTTGGTTGTGTATTAAGCAAGGCTTTTTATCTATTATCTACTATGTTTTATAAGTATTTGTTTACGCTTACTTTAGTTTATTAAAAATCACAAAACTTATGTTTTTACCGGTAGTTTAGTGACAAAAGTCTGGTATTATTTCTCCGCCCATTTCCTTGGATCGATACTTGGTTCTTACCGATACTTTACTACATATATGACGGGGTACACTTGCCTCTTTCGTGTGTGTTTTGATGTAAAAGTAATAATCACTTTTATAAATTTAAAACCAAATCGTGTGTAATTTCATTGCAATATTATGTATATATACGCACACGTCAAGTTTTTGGCGCCGTTGCCGGGGAAATGGCGAGCTTTAGGAACGACCCGAGTTATTGTTTTTTCGGTGTATACACTTGTTAATATTTGTGAATATTTTCCTGATTATTTATTTGTTTATTTATTTGTTAATATTTCTTAATTCTAATTCATTTTATTCATTTTCGTGATTATTTTGTACACTTGTAAATTTTTATTCTTTTTATTTGTTCGAATCCGGATTTATTTATTCATTTATTCTTTGAGTTTTCGGCCCTGAAAAAAAAAATTTCATTTTTATACTAGCCGATTCGATTATTTGATTCATTATGATTTTTATAAAAATTCGGGCCCATTTATGAATTGTTATAAAATTTTCAGCCCATTTTTATAAATATTCTGTTTCTATTCAGCAAAAAAAAAAAAAAAAAAAAGAAAGAAAGAAAAGAAAAAAAAACAGAAAATAAAACACCCTAAAATAGGGTGAAGTCGACAAAAATCGAGCTATTTTGATTGCTAAATTGTTTAAATCTTGTTGATGAGCTCGATGTCACAAAAGTCGTCTTTTTAAGGCGTTAGTATGTATAGTTGTATTGTTTGGTGCTAGTTAAACGCTAAAACCGGGTTTTAACCATTTCGCCACTTTAAATATCCATTTCCATACCCTTCACCCAAGCCTAACGTTACACCCCGTAAAGACCTCTTGATTTACTCTTTTTCGCATGATTAGTTGGTGGAGACGAGATCTTATGACAAGCTTATGATATTACACATTTCATTGACGAGGCATTGAGTGTTTGCACATACACATTTTATGTATGTTTCACAAATAAAACCGAGTGTGTGTGTACATTGTGAGTTGTGTGAAGATTAGCATGTTAAGTCAATTGAAAGTGAAGTTACGGCTTTTTGGTTATCTACATATATTTGCATATGCTTGTTTGGTTTGATTCATTTGATGTTGTCTTTCAAAAAACCGGCTAACCTGTTGGTGCATGAGAATGTCTGTTGACTTCATCTACATCAAGTCTTAAGTCAAGATATATCAAGATTAGAGCTTAAATGTCAATATTAGGGTTTATAATGTTAATTTCGTTTATGTGAACATTAGTTTATAGGTGATTTCGCTTTTAGGGACTTGTTGATTTCGCTTTGTTGTCACATGGTGATTTCGCTCATATGGTCATGACATATAAGCGAAATCAGTTAACAAGTGATTCCGCTCATATGGTCATGCCATATAAGCGAAATCAGCCTTAGTATATATACCATTCATGTGTGACTTCATTTAGGACATTGGAGCGAAATCAGGTCATAGCATTTGTAACCGAACTCTGTCAAATCGATTTCAGAAAAGCAATAAAGTGAAGGAATTGAATAGGAAAGCTGTTGTTACGTTACGTATTCTGATTCCGCCTTTATACGTGATGATGAACTGCCTTGACTGATCGTTTAGGGTCACGACACGGTCCAACAAGTGGTATCAGAGCTTCAGGACGAGGAGTTCATACTACTACAGCTGATTCGACATTATTCTCTCATTTCTACTCAATTTCTCTTTTATTTTTTTCGAATTAAACAAGTTCCTACGGACAGAATGATTTGAATTTCAAGTATATTGAGCGAAATTATCTTTTAAACAATCCGTAATAGTATCAGTTCTTAAAACAAAGTAAAAATCAATCAATTTTAACAAAATTCGATCAGTTCACGAACAGTAACTTCAATCTCAGATCTGGAACAAATTAGTCGTCGAAATTGAACATTAAACATATCATTGTGATCGGGATTCTGTGTAGTACAACCCTTGAAAGTTACAGGTTAAAATTTGGCTTAAAATTGGGTAAAAAACGTGATTCCACTTTTGTGAACATCGAATGTTAAAAGTTTGATTTTGCTCATACGGACAAGTAGTGATTTCGCTCTTTCGGACATAAGTGATTTCGCTCTTTTGGACTTAGACATTTCGCTCATAAGGACAATCTCATGATTTCGCTTATTTGTCAAAAGTGATTTCGCTTTTGTGACACATATTGTGATTTCGCTTATCTGTCACACAACTGATTTCGTTCTTGTGTCAATCACATTGATTGATTTCGCTTATCAGTCATTCAGACTGATTTCGCTTATTTGTCAAGGTTTTCAAAAATTTTCAAAAAATTTTACTAAGTGATTTTTGATTTTCAGGTACACTCAAGATGGATGACATATTCTTGAACCCGTTTAGCGATATGTACGCGTTCGCTGGAGATTCCGGAAACAATGATTCTTCGTCTAGCAATGTGAACGAGAATCCACCAAAAGAGAAGAAAAAGGAAGCTTGGGAATCGGAAAGTGCTTTTGGAACGTTCAATAAACCCCCAAAGCTAATGGCTATCGAGGAATACAGTCGATGGTCAAGAAAGTTTGAAGACTGGTTGATGGCATTCGCATTTCCTAGCTGGAAGAGTTTGAAAAACGGTTATGAACATGGAAAGAAATATGGTGAAACTTTAAGAGCAGCTGAGGAAATTGAATCGTTTGTAGCAGAACAAAAGTGTGTAGCATTGTTATTTCAGTCAGTCCGAGAAGACATTATTGCCTTGATCGACTATTCAAATGCAAAAGATCTTTGGGAAAAGTTAGAAAAGAAATGTATAGGTAGTGAAGAAATTAAGAAAAACAAAAAGAAACTTCTTAGAAAAGAGTTTGATATGTTTGGATGTTTAAAGAACGAGTGAGTGTGTAAAATGATAGAAAGGTTTGGTCATTTGAAGCTGGAATTAGTAAGACATGAGATCAGAATTCCTGAAGAAGATCTTATTGACAAATTGTTCAATTCGTTACCTGATGAGATGGATTGGAGATATTATGCGCTGATGCTGAAGAATACCATCAAAGAACCAGAAAAGTTGACATTAGATTTGCTGATTGAGAAACTCGAAAGTCATGAACTGGAATTGAAGAAGACGTACAAAGTTAATCATTCATCTTATCAACAGAATTTGGATCTATATTATCCAAAGAGCATGATGCCAAAAGCAACTTCTCCAAAAACTGCGTTTTCTGCTGAAAATGTGTTGACAGCTGGCAAAGAAAGTCAAAGCAGTCAAAGCAGTGGAAGTCACAGTGGTTATCACAGTGGATCTTCATTTTCTGGAGGTCATTCTGATGCAAAGAATCGTTTTCAATGCAACATCGCAATAGACTTGAAGAATGCTCAGAATTTTGATGAAGAGTCGGCCAAGCAGCAGATGATCTTCCTAGCATCGGTGTTGGAATCGTATGAAGGGTTGTTAGCTGGAAAGATAGGCAACACAAATCTGACGAAAGAAGATTACGATCAGATTGATCCGGAGGAAATGGAACTGATCGATATTCGTTGGGCTATGGCAAGTGCTGTTCGTCGAGCACAACGTTTTATGGAAATTACCGGAAGAAAGACAATTGGTGGTGCATCTACCAAGCTGGGGTTCGATAAGTCCAAGGTGACATGCTTCAAGTGTAAGCAGAAGGGTCATTTCAAACGAGAATGCAGAAATGCTTATTCTGATGAGTCGGAGAACCCTTTCAGAGATGATTACTACAAGAAGGCAATTTATCACCAGAATAAATACGAGCCGCCTAGATTGAAGCGGGTTGAAGACAAAAAAGATAAATCTAGAGCTCTTGCGGTGATTTACGATGATGAGGGTTATGATTGGAGTCAAGAGGTTCTACCGGAAGAAGATGCGGTTGGTTACGCATTCATGGCGAAAAATGATGAACCTATTCCGTGGAAAGATGATAGAACTGAAGAGCAGAAGTATAGATACAGAAAAATGACAGCTGAAAACAAAATCATTAGAATATCTCGTATCTTTCTGGAAGCAAGGAGAGCCAAAAGATGGGATCCAGATAGAGAGTGTTATCTTGATGAGTATGGAAATATTGCAATCGATGATAGTACACTTGATATCGAAGCAATAATCCAGCAATACAAAGAAGATGATGAGTATTGACAACACAAATGGTGGGGAACTCCAACCGAGAAAATGAGAGAAGAAGAGAAAGAGAAAGAGAGAAAAGAGAAAGAAGAGATCGAGAAAGCAAAGAAAGTTGATACTGGAGTAATTGACACAACGCAGGAGTTGACTGCTGAAAATCTTGGAAGAATGGCTGACAAAGTGCTAGCTGCTAAGGCACTTGAGGTAGACTCTAACTCCGTGTCTGAGTCAAAAAGCCAGGTCAGTTCAGATGTGTCAACAAATGTGTCAGGTAAGAAAATCGATGGAAATGCTGATTGCAAAAATTGCAACAAAGAGTGCAAATTTTGTAGCACAGTCACGTATCTCAACGGGAAGAAAGTTGATGATCTGATAGCAAAGGTCAGAAGCGTTGAGAATCAGATTCTTGATCGTGACAAAACAGTTAAAGCTTCAACTGAACGGATAAGAGAATTAACTAAACAAATTGAAAATGATAAAATTGATCATGACAAAATTAAACAAGAAAATGAAAAGTTGATTTTTGAAAACCGTCAGATTTCTGAAAAATTTGAAAAACTCAAAAGCACAATGAAAGATTGTGATGATCGAAATGGTAAAACTTTTAAAGAAAACGGACATTTAAGAGCAGTGCTTAGAGTAAAAGAAGAATCAATCAATCAACAACTGGATGAAATCGCTAAATTGAAACTTAAAGTTCAAGAGGTTGCTATCGAAAACGAGCGAATCCAGTTGAAGCTTAACAGTTACAGCTCCGCAAGCTTTGTTTTGCAACATATCATTCCCAAACCCATCGGGAAAGACAAAGCGGGCGAAGATGTGTATTGTGATGGAACTGGGGTGGGGTTTCATCAAGTTCCACCACCTGTTCTTGGTAATTACACTAAAAAGCAGTCCGGGTTGGTTGAAATTGAGGAAGAAAGTGAAGTTAAACTTCCAGAGAACATTGATGTCACGTTCACAACTTCCAATGACGATAGTGTCCAAAATGATATTGTAAAAGGTGTTGTTGAAAATGTGCTAAAAATTGATAGTGACACTACTGAGGATGATGGGTGTTTCTTGGACAAGTACATTCAGAAATCAAAATCCATAAACAACTTAAGTGATGAATCGGGTCTTGTGATGTACAAGATGGCTGGATCTGATAAGTTGTATTTGGATTCTGAGTTTCCGATTGAGAATGTTAACATGAACAAATTGACAAATGTTTTCAAGTTGGTTGAAGTTGAATTGTCTGAAGTGAACAGTTTGAAACAAACAAACAGGCAAGTGAATTTTGAGAAAGATAAAGTTTACTACAAAAAGCCTGTTGTTCCACCACGTTTTTATAATAATAATCGAAACAATTGGTCGGGTGGTTATCAGGGTGGTAAGAGTTATCAGCAAAGAAGATTTCAAAACAAAAGATTTGCTGAAAAGAAGGTGTTTGTGAACAGTTCAAGTTCACTTTTGGATGAGGAAAATGAGATTTTTTCAAAATCGAATGAAGAGTTCTTTGAGAAAAGAGCTTCACAGTATCAGTCTGAAGGCACAAGTCGAGTTATTGATACTCGAACATGTTTCAGATGTAACCAAGTTGGTCACATTGCATGAAAGTGTACCAATGTGAAGTCTAAGACTGAAACTGTGAAGATTCAACAGAAGAAAGTTGATGTGAAGGGTAAAGCACCAATCGTTGTTGAGAAAAAGAATGAGAAAAATGACAACATCCAAGTGAAAAATGAACCCATAAAGAAAATTGTAACTAAAAATGACAAATTTTACAAACGAGTTGCATTATCTCAACAAGTTTGGAAACCAAAATCAGAAATGAAAATTTCAACTTCTGAAGTGAAAAAGGTTGAAGAATCAATTTCGGTTGATTATGATGCAAATTTTCCACCTTTGAAGGCGGAAAATTTCAAAATTCAAATTGCAAGAGTCAAGGTTACACCTAAGGCTGATGAGGCCTGGGTGGACACCATGTTCAACTAAGTAGTTTGAATGGCCGGAGCTTCCTGGATCGCGAAGCATGAATCGGCATCTTTCTTGAAGTTGTTTAAGTCGTAGTTTATTTTGTGCAGGATCTTCCACAACTTGTATCCAGATGGATTATGGATAGTGGTGCATCTCGACATATGACAGGAAAGACCGCGTTGCTGTATGATGTGAGAAATATTAATGGTGGTTATGTGGGATTTGCTGGTCATGAAGGTGGTCGAATTGTTGGTGAAGGAATGTTATCCAATGGGATTGTAACGTTTGAGAGAGTTAACTACATTACTGAGCTGGAGAACAATCTGCTTAGTATCTCGCAGATTTGTGACAATATGTATACGACTCACTTCACTGATAAAGAATGTTTGATCTTGAAACCAGGTTTTGTTATCCCTGAAGAATGGATTATCATGAGGGCACCTAGAGTAAATGATTTATATGTGTTAGATATGAGTGTAGCAACTACAACTACTGGTCAAGCACATTGTTTTGTGTCTAGAGCAACTGAGAAAGAATCAAGATTGTGGCACCGAAAGATGGGGCATATTCACCTAAGGAAAATGAATCACTTGGTGCACAATGATTTGGTTTTGGGAGTTAATATCAAAGGTTTTCATCTGGAAGGGGAGTGCATTAGCTGCATTAAAGGCAAGCAGAAGAAAAAGTCACACCCTACAAAGCAAGTCAATTCAGTTTCGAGACCTCTGGAAAGACTTCACATGGATTTGTTTGGTCCTGTGAATGTCAAAAGTATTACAGGAGATTACTATTGTTTGGTTGTTACTGATGATTCTTCCAGATTTTCGTGGGTTTCTTTCTTGAAGACGAAAGATGAAACATTTGACAGTTTGATGGGGCTGTTCAGGAAGATTGAGAATTTATACCAAAGGCGTATCAAGAGAATTCGAAGTGACAATGGTACTGAATTCAAGAACAGCAAGATGGAAGAATTTTGTGATGAGAGAGGTATTTTGCATGAGTTTAGTGCTCCGTATACTCCGCAACAGAATGGAGTCGCAGAACGTAAAAACCGGACACTAATCGAGACGGCTAGAACTATGCTCGCAGATTCAAAGTTACCGATAAATTTTTGGGCTGAAGCTGTTTCTGCTGCATGCTATACGCTCAACAGTGTCAAGAAGTTCAACAAAACATGCTTTGAGCTAATCAATAATCGCAAACCGAATTTGAAGTATCTAGAACCGTTTGGATCACCCTGTACGGTTATAGAGCCTTTTGGAAAGTTTGGTCCGAAGTGCATTGAGGGTATATTTGTTGGTTATGCAAATCCGTTGCGACGCGTCTTCGTTCCAAGTGAGAAGCAGATTATTGAAGCTGCAAATGTTGAATGTCAAGGTTATACTATGCCGCCGCAGAATCCTGGTGATTCATGGCGTTATCATTATGACAAACTTTGGGATTCGTTTGACATGAGAGAAGAATCAGAGGATGATGAAGATTTCTTTGATGGGTTGGATATTTTGCGTGAATATGAGTCGCAGCTAAGGTTCCCAGCTGAGTATTCGAGGAGACCACGGGAAACTTCAAATGATGATGAAGCAGGTCCAAGTAATGCTGGTGAACATGATGATGTCCAACAGAATGAAGTTACTCAGGATAATCAGTCGGTTCAGAATGATAATCTAGAAGCTGAAAACATGCCAGTATTTGATCATGGTGATTCAGATTCTGAGGGGGAGCAAATTCAGATTTCAGGTCAAACAAACCAAGTTGGTGAACAAGATGCAGAGCAGAATGTTACTAATCTGGAGGGAAATGTAGATGTTCCAAGCGAAGTGATTCCGCGAACTTTTTCATATCATCCAGAGGAGTTGATCATAGGAGAATTGCAGACAGGCGTTCGCACTCGAAATCAGATTGATAAAGGGCTTACATGTTTTTATACAAAAGTTGCTCCTTTGCAAACTGAATTCTCATTGAGTTGTTTTATCTCGCAGGTTGAGCCAAGAAATTACAAAGAGGCACTTACTGAAGACTCTTGGGTCAATGCAATGCAGGAGGAACTTAGTCAATTCGAGAAATTGGGAGTGTGGAAGTTAGTTGATTTGCCGGATGGTCAGAGGAAAATTAACACCAAGTGGGTGTTCAAGTGCAAGAGGGACGATAGAGGAGTTGTTGTAAGGAACAAAGCTCGACTCGTTGTTCAGGGATTTAGTCAACAGGAGGGAATTAATTTTACCGAAGTCTATGCTCCTGTAGCACGACTAGAGGCAATCAGAATTTTTCTAGCATTTGCGTCTTGGAAGAACTTCAAAGTTTATCAGTTGGATGTTAAATCGGCTTTTCTCTACGGGAAGGTTAAAGAGGAGGTTTATGTCGGTCAGCCACCGGGCTTCACTGATCCAATCCACAAAAACAAGGTCTACTTATTGGACAAAGCGCTGTATGGTTTACACCAGGCCCCGAGAGCCTGGTACGAGACTTTGTCTCAACACCTACTAGCCAACAAGTTTATTCGTGGAAAAGTGGATGCCACTCTCTTCACTAAAGAGGTCGATGGTCATCTTCTGATAGTTCAGATTTATGTGGACGATATAATCTTTGGGTCGACAAATGAAAATCTATGCAAAGATTTTGAATCAGTGATGAAGCAAAAGTTTGAAATGTCATCAATGGGGGAGATGAAATTCTTTCTGGGTTTACAAGTTGAACAACTTCCTGAGGGAATTTTCATTCATCAGTCAAAGTACGTTCATGATATTCTAGAGAAATTTGGGATGTCAAGTTCTACTCCAGCTGCTACCCCACTTGCAACAAATCATGGGATTCACCCAGATCTCACCGGAGACAGGGCTGATGAAACGTTTTACCGATCCATGATAGGTTCTTTAATGTACCTAACTGCTTCACGTCCTGATATAATGTACCCAACGTGCCTCGCAGTAAGATTTCAGTCTAACCCGAGAGCATCGCATATGATTATTGTGAAGAGGATATTGCGCTACCTGAAAGGAACTCCTTCATTGGGGTTGTGGTATCCTAGGAAAGGAGACTTTACGCTCGAAGGGTATTCCGATTCGGATTTCGGATGCTGCAAAGTTAATTCAAAATCAACAACTGCAGGATGCCAGTTCTTTAGTCCTAGATTGGTTACCTGGCAGTGTAAGAAACAAACGTCTGTGGCGTTATCTACTTGTGAAGCGGAGTATGTTTCTGCTAGCAGTTGCTGCTCTCAGATCTTGTGGATACAGCAACAGATGCGCGACTACGGTTTGCAGTTTCTTACCATACCTCTTTTTGTTGATAATGAGGCCGCAATAAATATAACTAAGAATCCAGTACATCACGCTAAAACTAAACACATAGAAATTCGTCATCACTTTATTCGTGATTGCTTTGAGAAAAAGTTGATACGAATTGAGAAAATCCACACTGACGAACAGAAAGCTGATTTACATACCAAAGCTTTTGATAAAAATCGGTTTAAATATTTGTTAAAACTGAATGGTATGAAGCTTCTTTCAGTGTTGGATGGCATAATTGGCGTTGATGAGAGTACTGTTGCGGATGAAGACGAGAAACAATCTGCAATGGTTTGTCGAATTTTTACTTGTTTTGGTATTTAGGGGGAGTAGATGTTTGTACATAGTTATATTTTCAGAAAATACAAAAACAGTAAAAAATGAAAAAAAAAAAATACAAAAACATGATAAAATGAAAAAGAGCTTGTGTATATAGGGAAAATGATATTACATCGGGCTAGACGATTACAGTATGCTAAAGATTTGTAAAGTATAAAGGAGTTAAATAGTCTCACTGATGATGTGTTGATAGGTTTTCACACATTTAGTAGATTTATTCGGGATATAAACCTAAATTCAAACTGGTGAATTTCGTGGGGAACACTACTTGGATATATAGGTAACCCCTGAAATCTCGTTTGAAAGGTCTCGTAATCTGATATACTAGGTCTTTATACTCAATGATGTCTGGGGTATTATTCCGGGACTTCTGCTGAACGGTGGTTCTGACCTAGTCCTTGGATAATACTTGCTGCAATGCTTGAAACACAGCATTACACCCTCAGCATGCCGATGAAACAATAAAATTGATAGCCGTTGCTGTTGTAAGCAAAAAGATCCTCTAAAGGGGACATACCGAAAAGTTGAAGCTGATTATCTCTCTGCGTATACGGAAGTATCGACCTGAGATCCCTCGGCCCTCGCATACCTAATTTATATACAGATATCATTGTAGTATACTCACCTGTAAGACTGATTATTGGGATTCTGGATACGAGAGTATATTCAAGAGGTGGGACACATGAATGAGCTAAGTTTATAATTCATCTAAACCGTATCCTGAGTAAATTGAAATTTGTGTGGGAATTTAAGATGGATCAGTATATCGACAATCGATGTGAATTGTTTAAGTCTGAGTATGAAATGAAGCTTAACGGTACTTGTAATTTGTCTGAAAAGCTGATATGATTCCCTGACACGCTCACCAAAAATATGTTTGTAAATAGTTTACTTTGTTTACTTTCTGCAATTTAAGTTTTCTGTATTTCATTTCTTAGTTTAGATCACTTTGATAAAATCCAAAAAGATTTTATTTTCTGCTTTATTTTCCGACAAACCAAAGTGGAGAGTTGATTGTTGAATTCTCAGATGTTTGAAGCAGATGCAGGAGATTCTGGACTGAAGAATGAGGAGAGCTTACTTTGAAGAAGTTTGAATTGTTTGAAAAGTCAAAAACAAGTTCATTAATTGGATACTTGTTATTTTCAGAAAATGTTTGAAATTGTTGTTTTAAAATCAGTATTGATTCGTCAAAAGATCAACCAAGGTCATTAATTTGGACTTGGTAGATTAATCAAGTGATCAGGGTCATTAACTTGGACCTGAATACTTGAGTGGATTTCTAAAACTGATTAAGCTTGTGAGTTACAGTTGAAAAGATAGAATTGTAATGTTTATTGGTTGAGTAACAGGTTTTGGACTTTATTATTCCCAATGGAAGCTATTTGTCAAAGCTTGAACCAGATATCTCAGATTCTAGCATATTGAGAGGGGGAGTCTGTGAAAGGGGGAGTCTGGATCAATAGTCAAAGGGAAGATAGAAGTTAGAGACAGGTTGTGTTTCTAAAGCTTGTGAAGACAGAGAGTTAGAGAAAAGACTAAGACTGAAGACTCAGGAGCTGAAGACTACGTCAACATCCAAGGGGGAGTCTGTTGGTGCATGAGAATGTCTGTTGACTTCATCTACATCAAGTCTTAAGTCAACATATATCAAGATTAGAGCTTAAAAGTCAAGATTAGGGTTTATAATGTTAATTTCGTTTATGTGAACATTAGTTTATAGGTGATTTCTCTTTTAGGGACTTGTTGATTTCGCTTTGTTGTCACATGGTGATTTCGCTCTTATGGTCATGACATATAAGCGAAATCAGTTAACAAGTGATTTCGCTCATATGGTCATGCCATATAAGCGAAATCAGCCTTAGTATATATACCATTCATGTGTGACTTCATTTAGGACATTGGAGCGAAATCAGGTCATGGCATTTGTAACCGAACTCTGTCAAATCGATTTCATAAAAGCAATAAAGTGAAGGAATTGAATAGGAAAGCTGTTGTTACGTTACGTATTCTGATTCCGCCTTTATACGTGATGATGAACTGCCTTGACTGATCGTTTAGGGTCACGACACGGTCCAACATAACCGTTTGTAGTTGTTTCAATAAATAGTTTGTAAATACTCGTTCTTGTTAGATTCTTGTTTTTATCGCATTTTAGTTTAGCTTGCTTGAGGACAAGCAAGGTTCAAGTGTGGGGAGATTTGATATTCACCAATTTATGCATATTTTAGTCCCCCATTTTATCCCCATTTTATGCGTTTTCGGCCGTAAAATCGTTATTCAGATACTTAATCAGGTATACTTTTGTTTACAGGCCTAAAACAGCATAATAGATAAGATGATAGTGAAAACGAGGATTTTCCGGGCGAAACGAATGAACTGCGAACATTCTGTGGAAAATTCTGACCTGGGCAAGTTGCACCCCCGTGCGACTGGTGGCACCCCCGTGCGGATGCGACAACAAGACCCATCTCGGTGACGCACCCCCGTGCGACTGGTGGCACCCCCCGTGCAGATGCGACAACAAGGCCCATCTCGGTGATGCACCCCCGTGCAACATATGGCACGCCCGTGCGAGATCGAATCTGGTCAAGATCTGATGACGTCATGCGGTATGGTGCACAGTAACTTCAATAATGCAAAAAGTGAACGGTCGTGCCATATAGTGCACGACCGTGCGAGATCGAAAAAATATAAAAAACCTGCAGAAACATTCTGCTTGTAACTCTGGAATTTTGGAGAGCAATTCAGGCGATTTTCAGGCTCCGGAGGCGTTAGCTTTCACCCGGATTCAAGCCACATTGTCTCGTTTAGCTCGATTACTATCCGGATTCTTAATCTTATGCTTGTTTATGGTTTGGTTTTCTAATCATTCCATGATTTTGTTAATCTTTCAAGCATTTAGATTAATGTTTATGTATTATTGTAGCCTTTGGGCAAAAACACAACAATCCCTTGCTTGATTATAACCATTAGTGTGTTAATCTTTGTTTGTAATGACATTTTGAAGTATTTTCTATGTTAATCTTTGATGATTAGTTTGCAACCTTGTTATTGATATTGATTTCTTGATTATAAGTAATTGTGTTGGATGATTGGTATTTGGTTGGTTAAGATAGTTGAAAAATGAAGCTTAATTAATCTTGTATTAGTAAACTTTGAACTTGGTTAACTAGTTTAGCTTGGTTTAAATGTGTGCATCATGATACTAGAAATGGTTAGTGATTTAATAAAATGTAATTATTGTTAATCAAGAGAGCTTGCCGTCACGTAAGGACCTTAACGGGTTAGAGGGTGTCGTTCTAAATTCTTGCCATGATTTGTTAGCTTAGTTAGTAGTTTAGGCCAAAATTGCTATCTTGGTGAATTATTGTGCAAGATTTGTGTAAAATGAACTCGGTTGTGATTTAATCTAGTTTATGCTTGTCTCGGTGGTTGCATTGTGTTTATCGGTGTTGCTTTCCTTGATTAAGTGCGGTTAGAAAACTCCTAACGGATGACTAACTCATTTTTAAGAGATTTTCATAGACATTTGTCAATTGCACGTTAAAGAACAATTTTAGGTGGTTAAAGTGTGTTTATCGTTTTAACTTTCCGAATGATTGTCATGTTAGGATTCCCGAAAGGGATACTAATTGTTTCATAAATTGGAGAATTGACCGAATGCTTCTAGTGCCAAAATCGACTTTGTTGACATGCGTTGGTTGTGTATTAAGCAAGGCTTTTTATCTATTATCTACTATGTTTTATAAGTATTTGTTTACGCTTACTTTAGTTTATTAAAAATCACAAAACTTATGTTTTTACCGTTAGTTTAGTGACAAAAGTCTGGTATTATTTCTCCGCCCATTTCCTTGGATCGATATTTGGTTCTTACCGATACTTTACTACATATATGACGGGGTACACTTGCCTCTTTCGTGTGTGTTTTGATGTAAAAGTAATAATCACTTTTATAAATTTAAAACCAAATCGTGTGTAATTTCATTGCAATATTATGTATATATACGCACACGTCAAGTTTTTGGCGCCGTTGCCGGGGAAATGGCGAGCTTTAGGAACGACCCGAGTCATTGTTTTATCGGTGTATACACTTGTTAATATTTGTGAAAATTTTCTTGATTATTTATTTGTTTATTTATTTGTTAATATTTCTTAATTCTAATTCATTTTATTCATTTTCGTGATTATTTTGTACACTTGTAAATTTTTATTCTTTTTATTTGTTCGAATCCGGATTTATTTATTCATTTATTCTTTGAGTTTTCGGCCCTAAAAATTTTTTTCATTTTTATACTAGAAGATTCGATTATTTGATTCATTATGATTTTTATAAAAATTCGGGCCCATTTATGAATTGTTATAAAATTTTCAGCCCATTTTTATAAATATTCTGTTTCTATTCAGCAAAAAAAAAAAAAAAGAAAGAAAAGAAAAAACAGAAAATAAAACACCCAAAAATAGGGTGAAGTCGACAAAAATCGAGCTATTTTGATTGCTAAATTGTTTAAATCTTGTTGATGAGCTCGATGTCACAAAAGTCGTCTTTTTAAGGCGTTAGTATGTATAGTTGTATTGTTTGGTGCTAGTTAAACGCTAAAACCGAGTTTTAACCATTTCGCCACTTTAAATATCCATTTCCATACCCTTCACCCAAGCCTAACGTTACACCCCATAAAGACCTCTTGATTTACTCTTTTTCGCATGATTAGTTGGTGGAGACGAGATATTATGACAAGCTTATGATATTACACATTTCATTGACGAGGCATTGAGTGTTTGCACATACACATTTTATGTATGTTTCACAAATAAAACCGAGTGTGTGTGTACATTGTGAGTTGTGTGAAGATTAGCATGTTAAGTCAATTGAAAGTGAAGTTACGGCTTTTTGGTTATCTACATATATTTGCATATGCTTGTTTGGTTTGATTCATTTGATGTTGTCTTTCAAAAAACCGGCTAACCGTTTGTAGTTGTTTCAATAAATAGTTTGTAAATACTCGTTCTTGTTAGATTCTTGTTTTTATCGCATTTTAGTTTAGCTTGCTTGAGGACAAGCAAGGTTCAAGTGTGGGGAGATTTGATATTCACCAATTTATACATATTTTAGTCCCTCATTTTATCCCCATTTTATGCGTTTTCGGCCGTAAAACCGTTATTCAGATACTTAATCAGGTATACTTTTGTTTACAGGCCTAAAACAGCATACCAGACAAGATGATAGTGAAAACGAGGATTTTCCGGGCGAAACGAATGAACTGCGAACATTCTGTGGAAAATTCTGACCTGGGCAAGTTGCACCCCCGTGCGACTGGTGGCACCCCCGTGCGGATGGGACAACAAGGCCCATCTCGGTGACGCACCCCCGTGCGACTGGTGGCACCCCCGTGCGGATGCGACAACAAGACCCATCTCGGTGACGCACCCCCGTGCGACTGGTGGCACCCTTGTGCGGATGCGACAACAATGCCCATCTCGGTGATGCACCCCCGTGCAACATATGGCACGCCCGTGCGAGATCGAATCTGGTCAAGATCTGATGACGTCATGCGGTATGGTGCACAGTAACTTCAATAATGCAAAAAGTGAACGGTCGTGCCATAAAGTGCACGACCGTGCGAGATCGAAAAAATATAAAAAACCTGCATAAACATTCTGCTCGTAACTCTGGAATTTTGGAGAGCAATTCAGGCGATTTTCAGGCTCCGGAGGCGTTAGCTTTCACCCGGATTCAAGCCACATTGTCTCGTTTAGCTCGATTACTATCCGGATTCTTAATCTTATGCTTGTTTATGGTTTGGTTTTCTAATCTTTCCATGATTTTGTTAATCTTTCAAGCATTTGGATTAATGTGTATGTATTATTGTAGCCTTTGGGCAAAAACACAACAATCCCTTGCTTGATTATAACCATTAGTGTGTTAATCTTTGTTTGTAATGACATTTTGAAGTATTTTCTATGTTAATCTTTGATGATTAGTTTGCAACCTTGTTATTGATATTGATTTCTTGATTATAAGTAATTGTGTTGGATGATTGGTATTTGGTTAGTTAAGATAGTTGAAAAATGAAGCTTAATTAATCTTGTATTAGTAAACTTTGAACTTGGTTAACTAGTTTAGCTTGGTTTAAATGTGTGCATCATGATACTAGAAATGGTTAGTGATTTAATAAAATGTAATTATTGTTAATCAAGAGAGCTTGCCGTCACGTAAGGACCTTAACGGGTTAGATGGTGTCGTTATAAATTCTTGCCATGATTTGTTAGCTTAGTTAGTAGTTTAGACCAAAATTGCTATCTTGGTGAATTATTGTGCAAGATTTGTGTAAAATGAACTCGGTTGTGATTTAATCTAGTTTATGCTTGTCTCGGTGGTTGCATTGTGTTTATCGGTGTTGCTTTCCTTGATTAAGTGCGGTTAGAAAACTCCTAACGGATGACTAACTCATTTTTAAGAGATTTTCATAGACATTTGTCAATTGCACGTTAAAGAACAATTTTAGGTGGTTAAAGTGTGTTTATCGTTTTAACTTTCCGAATGATTGTCATGTTAGGATTCCCGAAAGGGATACTAATTGTTTCATAAATTGGAGAATTGACCGAATGCTTCTAGTGCCAAAACCGACTTAGTTGACATGCTTTGGTTGTGTATTAAGCAAGGCTTTTTATCTATTATCTACTATGTTTTATAAGTATTTGTTTACGCTTACTTTAGTTTATTAAAAATCACAAAACTTATGTTTTTACCGGTAGTTTAGTGACAAAAGTCTGGTATTATTTCTCCGCCCATTTCCTTGGATCGATACTTGGTTCTTACCGATACTTAACTACATATATGACGGGGTACACTTGCCTCTTTCGTGTGTGTTTTGAGGTAAAAGTAATAATCACTTTTATAAATTTAAAACCAAATCGTGTGTAATTTCATTGCAATATTATGTATACACTTGTTAATATTTGTGAATATTTTCTTGATTATTTATTTGTTAATATTTCTAAATTCTAATTCATTTTATTCATTTTCGTGATTATTTTGTACACTTGTAAATTTTTATTCTTTTTATTTGTTCGAATCCGGATTTATTTATTCATTTATTCTTTGAGTTTTCGGCCCTGAAAAAAAATTCATTTTTATACTAGCCGATTCGATTATTTGATTCATTATGATTTTTATAAAAATTCGGGCCCATTTATGAATTGTTATAAAATTTTCAGCCCATTTTTATAAATATTCTGTTTCTATTCAGCAAAAAAAAAAAAAAAAAGAAAGAAAGAAAAGAAAAACAGAAAATAAAACACCCTAAAATAGGGTGAAGTCGACAAAAATCGAGCTATTTTGATTGCTAAATTGTTTAAATCTTGTTGATGAGCTCGATGTCACAAAAGTCGTCTTTTTAAGGCGTTAGTATGTATAGTTGTATTGTTTGGTGCTAGTTAAACGCTAAAACCGAGTTTTAACCATTTCGCCACTTTAAATATGTGACAACCCTCAAAATTTCAGGTACTTTACAAATTAATTAATCTTCATTACGTGCTTAATGACTGTGCTTGATGACAACTGATAATTTAAACTGCTCTATGATTCTATATCATATATACATGCATCACATTTTATACAGTCACTCCATTCATTACACACCTACATTAGTGACATACTTGATGCACTCAGCACAGTTGACACACTGGACGGTTGATTCAGAAATAATGCTGACAATGCCAGCACTTAGACATACAATATTATTATGGCCAGTATGAGCCAGGGATAGAATACTACACTGGTTTGTAGCGTAGGGAAGTGAGGACCATAAGACCGCGTCATTAGGGGATATATAAAATGCCGGGAAGTGCCTAAAACACACTTTAAATACAGAATTCTGCTTTCTTTTATTAAATTCAGCATTTTATTATACCAGTAGAATATACAAATATAGCAGAGTGGTCCTGTATACTTTCCTAAGTGCCAGGAATGATTTCGTTTCAAAAAGTTGCATAAAAGACGCTATACGGTACAATTTAACACTTTAACGGAACGATATGTAACCGAACAACCGGACAATACCCGGGACACCAAAATTTGGTCAGAAACATTATTTTATTATTCTTAAATAATCATGGTCACAATAAATCCCCACACACTATAGAAACATGTCATACACCCACTATTTTAGAAAATACCCTTAACCTCTTATATACTTACCTACTAATTACAAAAAATTTACATATTACCCCCCCCCCCCCCAACCGATTTCCAGCCATGGGGACCCAGCCTAATCATATTCTTCATGCCTCCTTGTTCTATTGGCTGAAAACTTGTGTATTGCTTGTGGGACATGCAAAATCTTGTAAGAAATCCTACAATTTCCAAGATATCTCATCATTTCTTCCAACACCACACTCCAACCCTCACCTCCCTCTCCCTATTTCGGCTCCCCCAAACCGAAACCACCTCCATCACTTGCACACCCTCCATCTTCTCCACTACAAGTTCTCATTTCAAGCTTTGAAGCTCCTCCATAGAAGTGCAAGTTGAAGAACTCTCAAGAAAGACTTGTTTGCTTGCTTCATCTTCATCATCTCTTCATCTTTATTCCAGATTTCTATCCTAGCCTTGTGCTAGTAGTAAGTCCCTTCACACCATTTCTTCATCTTGTTATTTGTTATTTGTTATGATTCATAGTAGGATGATGTTGATAAATCACAAGAAACTAAAACACTAAAAATATGAACTTGAAACCGTACATAAAATCATATATAAAAAGGGTTGCATGATGATGTTATCGGGTTGGTTTGAGTTTGGTGAATGCATGCATGGTGTTTGATCATTTAGTTATTGATAAATCATGGTTAGGGCCCTTGCTAAAATGCTTTTAGAAACACTAAACCTAAAATAAACATGCTGATTGAAATTTCCAGCCAACTTCAACAGGCTGTAACTGGGTCATTTTTAATCGAAAAACTGAATTTCTGGAGTCTAAATTGTGTAATTTTGAACAACCGAACAAATGGCACTGGAATCATAATTTTTCGAGATCGTTTACTATTTTTAAAGAATTATTTTTAGACAGCAGCTCAAGCTGAAATATTTCTGCTGAAAAAGTGTGTTGTATTCAGAGTCAAAACCCGAAACCTGAGCAGAATCAGCTCATGGAAATTTTACTGTAGATGGTCACTGTTGTTTCCGTGACCCTCCAACCGGAATTTCGTCGATCGGACTTACGGTGGATTTTTAGTGAATTTTTCCGTAAAACGGCAATCAGAAAGTAACAAATCTGATTGCAGTCAGGTAAAACAATTTTTATATAAAATTGGTAATGAACTGGTCTCCGAAATTTTTACACAATAAATTTTGGATTATATATGACATTCTGTAAAAATTTGAGAATTTTTTGGAAAAGGTTATCTATTTTATTTAAATACTCGAAAACAGTCCAGTTTTGATGAATAAAGCTGAAAAGACGTAAATAGGGCATTGCATGTATGATTGGCGGGTTGGCTATGTGGGAACACTCTACGAGATATTTGTAAAAGAAAATGATATGCTCTTAAGCATGGACACCTCTATTTACAAAGGAGTGTATGGAGAAATTTTCCGAGAATTATAACATTGAACGAACAAATATTTATCACGCGAATCAATAAGTAACACAACTCTAAACATTAAACTCTAAGCCAAGGCACGGCCCGTTCGCCTAATAGACATTAGTACGTGTAGGTTGTCGTGTAGCAGACAGAGTTTGAGTTTCGATACAAGACGCACTACAGTGAGTTCATGTCCCCCTTTTCTCTTAACTATTTTCAGTTTTTACATTTCGGGGGTAAAATACATGTTACAGACATTTACAGACTTATACAGACATTTACAGACATTTATTATGGTATGGTTAGCTTAAGGAGGGTTTTTACTATGCGATCATGTGAGTGGTGGGTACAACGCTTAAGGCCATTAATCCTCATTGTAGGACCACGGGACATGAGTGATAGATCTATTTGGGTGTAGCGAGCCCACACCCATGAGGCCGGGGCGGCCCATCATGGTGACTATGTCTTCATACCGGAGACAAATTTGCTAGGTTTGAGTCTTCCTGCATCATTTCACACATACTATTGGTTTTGCAAGCCAATGGTGATCAGGTTTTTCCTTAAATGCTACGTACCAGGGACTTTTACTTATACAGACATTTTAAAGGCTTTTATATACTCACTTACACATGAACTCGCTCAACTTTTGTTGACTTTTTCAAATTACATGTATTTCAGGGAATGAATAGGATCTGGCAAGTGGTGCATGTTAGCTGCGTACTAGATAAGGATGTCATCCAGGGTCATAGGGTTTTGGAAGTGCAACTCATTCCTGGACGGGTTGCATGTCTTAAATCCTCTTTTGTTGGTAGTTCTTCGTTGAGTCTTATGAACTCATTTTAAACAAGTCATGGTTTGTAACGTATTCAGTGGTTGATGTTTTTAAAGACAATATGTTATGCTTTTTCTAAACTATTTTAATGGATGAACATCTCGTATTTTGTCATATAGCATTGTTGTGATTGTTGCTATGGTATTAAGAAGTCACACCAATTAAACCCACGCTTCCGCAAAAGCCAGGGTGTGACAGCTTGGTATCAGAGCCTCGATCATAGCGAACTAGGATTCATTCTCGAGTCTAGACTATGATCCCTAGGGCTGTCACGAAAATGTTTTCTAACATTTTACATTGCATGCACTAAACGTCCAGATCCAGGGCACAAACATTTTTACAAACAAAAAGGCATAAATACACTTTTTCAAAAATTATATTCCGGTCTTAGAGACTGAGGGAGTTCGGTCTTAGAGACTGAGGGAGTTCGTTCTTAGAGACTGAGGGAGTTCAATCTTAGAGATTGGGAAAGAACTAGTCTTAGAGACTGGGAGGTTGGTCTTAGAGACCAGGGTAGTCTGAGAGACTAGGAAGTTCAGTCTTAGAAATGGGGAGGGATAGTCTGGGAAGACTAGGATGCATACATGATTACATTGCTTTTGTTTACATGCTTACCTGATTTATGTGTATATGTTGTGGCTGTGTTACAGACACCATGGCATCTTCTGGTAGTGGAGTGTCCAACACCAGTGACCCGATGGCCATTACCTCAGACGACGAGTTCGCCACAGACCCGGAAGTTTACACTTCAGACTACACGAGCACCGATGAAGACGATTTTCAGCCTTTCGCCCTACCGGACTTCGGAGACGACATGCCCTTAGCTGATGGCCTGCCAGGAGAGGATCTACCCCTTGTTCCGATCCCTGCTCCTCTCCCATTTGCTGCAGTTCCCTTTGAGGAACAGCCTCTCAACGCGTTACCCGCTGGTGACATCGATCTATTCATCGAGGGTCCCCCGGAGGGAGACCAGGATGGTGGGGCCCCGATGGAGGACGATGCTCCACATGGTGATATCCCAGTTGTTGACCCCGTTGCGCCCATGGTTGAGCTTCCTGACATGGAGGTTCATTCCGATTCGTCAGCCTCAGATTCCGTTGAGTCAGTAGCTTCCTCTTACCCACCCTTGGGATTCGGTAACTTCCCTCGTATTAACTACGATGAGGATACGGATACGGAGGATGAGTTGGATCCCGAGGAGCAGCCTGCTGAGGCTCCTGTTCTCTCGGATGATCAGGATCCTGCTGTGCCTGCTGATCGTCAGCCAGCTCCCGTCATTCCCGAGCCCGTTCTTGCCCTTGACCCCATTCCTGAGGATGCACCAGTCGTTGCACCACCTGTCACTGATACACCTGTCGTTGCACCACCAGCTGCTGAGATCCCAGACGTAGCACCCATACCTGACCCCATTTTTGATGACCTGGCACCTTTTGCCACCCATATCGACCTGAGATATGCTGACACCCAGAATGGGTGGATCGAGGAGGATGACTACCCTCCGTATGTGGTCCCAGTTACTCCCCCTATCGCACCTGTTACTGCACCACTCGACATCCCGTCTACCCACCCACATACATCTAGTACCCCACTTTTTCCCCCTCACACCACAGACGCTCATCACACAGGCCCTCCTGTTTCATTCCTACAGTTTGTTCCGCCCTCACGTCCGGGGGAGGGTTCTTCAGCACATCCTGTTGGTCATGTACCGACATTTGTTCCAGTCTTACCCCAGTTTTCTTCTGTTGAATCCACTGTCACACCAGTTGCCGTGCCATCTTTTGCTCTATCTGGTGAGCCTTTTCTCTGGACCACACCACCTATTATGCCACCCACAGATCCCTGTCACCCCTATCATGTCAGGCCTTCTACCGAGGATGTTTTTGTTTCATTTATGATGCAGCAGGAGGCGCTGATCCAGCGCGTGCTAGCGCTGGAGAGAGCACACCGCGCTATGGAGGAGGATTGGCTGCATATGCGTCGTTTACTCTTCACTCATTTTCCCCCACCTCCTCCACCGCCATCAGCTTAGCTACCCTTAGTCTTTTGCCGGTAGTGAGTACTTTTGAAGAGAAGACATCATTTGGGCCAGACTATGCGGTATTTTGAAGACCACATTTTGACAGGATGACTTTGGTTATGTGATTTTTTTTTGTTGTATTTGTCTAAATAGTTCAGACAAGGGCATTTTGACCCTTAGTCTTTTTGGATGTATGTACATTTGGAAAACTTGTAAACAATGTATGGTGGTCTTGATTTTATAAAAGCCCAATTGCAGTATTCTCATTACATGCTTTGTTAAAGTTGTTTATTTATGTTCTATAACATGAGATGTTATGTAGTTGATTTATTTATAACATGAGATGTTATGTGTGGATATTGTTGAGTACATACGTATTTTTACCTATTATGACCTGACCAACGTGAAACATCCTATAGAAAATGCCTCCACGACGCGAAGCACGCATGCCGACTACCCAGGCAGAATTACAAGGGATCATCGCGGCTGCTATTGCACAATATGCTGCTTCTCAAGGGCAATCAAGTGGAAACATTTCGAACAACAACAACAACCCTCCGAATGGTAATGATCAGTCATAGGAGACACATTACACTATATTTGGATGATTCATGTGCGACTGCTAATAATTCTATAAGTGACATTGCTTGTACAGGGTGTACTTTCAAGCAATTCTTAGATTTCAAGCCACAAAACTTTGATGGCATTGGAGGTGCCGTGGCTTTTACCCGTTGGACTGAGAAGACTGAAACAACAATAAGGATGAGCAAATGTGCGCCGGGACAACAAGTTACATACATCTCTGGGCTCTTCAATGACGGTGCCCTCTCATGGTAGAATCTCCAAGTTCAAACCCTAGGAGAGGCTGCAGCGTACGCCATGACTTGGGCTGAACTGAAAGAGCTGATGCGCAGGAAGTATTGCTCCAGAGCTGAGATCCAGAAATTGGAAACAGAGTTTTGGCATTTAAAGATGGACGGTCCTAAAATCGCGGAATATGTTCAGAGATTCCACGACTTGTCACATGTGGTCCCGTATATGGTTACGCTGGAATTCAAACAGATTGAGCGCTTTATCTGGGGATTGGCACCCCAAATCCTGAGTATGGTTACCACATCCAAACCGGCAACAATTACGGAAGCAATCGACGTTAGTGTGGCACTTACGGAGGAGGCCGTAAGGTTGGGCAAGTTCTCAATCTCTGAACCCAAGAAGAAAGAGACTTATGCGGAGTCGGCTGGTGATAACAAACGAAAGTTTTCCAACTTCAAGCAGGGTACAAGCCATGTGAGCAAGTGGGGCGAGTCGAGCACACCGGCCAGAGCCAAAACCGGTGATGAAAACAGAGGAAAGGGTTACATGGGCACTCTACCCAAGTGTGGTATTTGCCAGTTCCATCACCTCGGTCCATGCCGACTTAGAAAATGTGAATCTTGCGGGAAGACGGGCCATTCAAAGGAAACATGTTGGGTTGGATCAGGCCAGGGCGGCCAAAGGAGTTTCAATAACAACAACCGTGGCAATGGAAACCGGCCACAAGGGAATATTGGGGGAAGTGGTAATCGTGGGAATGTCGCAAATCAAGCTGGAAATCGAGGAACCAACGGAAATCGAGGAGGAAATGGAAATGGCCGAGGGCCAGGATGCTTCAACTGTGGTGACGCTGGGCACTTCAAAAGAGAATGCCCAAAGCTAAATCAGGCGCAAGGCCGAATCTTTAACATTGGCGCAAGGGAAGCGCGCCAGGATGCAAACGTCGTCACCGGTACGTTCCCTATAAACCAACGCTTTGCATCTGTTCTTTTTGATACTGGTGCCGATTATAGTTTCATATCGTTAGAGTTTAAGAATATACTTGGGATGGCCACTAGTAAGTTAGACATTCCATACTCGATCGAATTAGCGAATGGGAAACTAATTGAAACGGGAGAAGTCATCAGGAGATGCATGATAGAACTGGGAGGACACGAATTTAAGCTAGATCTACTACCAGTCGAGTTGGGAAGCTTCGACGTGGTAGTGGGAATGGATTGGTTATCGAGCAACAAGGCTGAGATCGTTTGTCACGAGAAGACCATCCGCATCCCAATGACGGATGAAGAGACGATCGTAGTACACGGAGAGAAGCGTGATACGCCACTAAGAATTATTAGCTGCCTGAAAGCTAGAATGTGTTTACGGAAGGGGTGTGTTGCCTTTTTGGCACACATCGTGGATAAAGAAGCTGCTGAGCCCAGGATTGAAGATATTCCGGTCGTAAGAGAATATCCTGAAGTCTTTCCAAAAGACTTGCCAGGATTGCCGCCACAGCGACAAGTCGAGTTCCACATTGACTTGGTTCCAGGCGCCGCGCCTGTAGCCAAGGCACCCTATAGACTTGCACCGTCGGAGATGCAGGAGTTGTCGACACAACTCCAGGAACTATTGGATAAAGGATTCATCAGTCCAAGCTTCTCACCTTGGGGAGCTCCGGTTCTGTTCGTTAAAAAGAAGGATGGTAGCTTTCGTATGTGTATAGACTACCGCGAGCTCAACAAGTTGACTATCAATAACCGTTATCCTTTGCCGAGGATTGATGACTTATTTGATCAGCTGCAAGGTTCAAGCTTCTATTCAAAGATCGATCTTCACTCAGGATACCACCAACTAAGGATACGAGAGGAAAGTATCCCGAAGACGGCCTTTAGGACTCGTTATGGACATTACGAGTTCTTGGTTATGCCATTTGGATTGACAAACGTACCGGCAGTTTTTATGGACCTGATGAACCGAGTCTGCAAGTCATACCTGGATAAGTTTGTGATCGTGTTTATTGATGACATTCTAATCTACTCGAAGACAAAGGACGAGCACGAACAGCACTTAAGAGCTATTCTAGAGCTACTTAAGAAGGAGAAGTTATACGCTAAGTTCTCAAAGTGTGAGTTTTGGCTACGCGAAGTCCAGTTTCTTGGTCACGTGGTAAATGGAAATGGAATTCATGTTGATCCCACAAAGATCGAGGCAATCAAAGATTGGGAGACTCCAAAGACGCCAACTGAGATTCGACAGTTCTTAGGTTTGGCTGGCTATTATCGAAGGTTTATTGAGGATTTCTCAAAGATAGCTCAACCCCTGACCGCACTCACACAGAAGGACAAGAAGTTTGATTGGGGTGACAAGCAAGAAGAAGCGTTTCAGTTGTTGAAGAACAAGCTTTGTGACGCACTGATTCTATCTCTACCCGAAGGTACGGAAGACTTCGTGGTATATTGTGACGCCTCGCGTCAAGGTTTGGGTTGCGTGTTGATGCAACGCCAGAAAGTTATAGCTTATGCTTCACGCCAACTGAAGATACACGAGAAAAATTACACCACCCATGATTTGGAACTGGGCGTGGTGGTGTTCGCATTAAAGATCTGGCGACATTATCTATACGGCACACGATGTACGATATTCACTGATCATAAGAGCCTGCAGCACATATTCAATCAGAAGGAGCTTAACATGAGGCAAAGACGCTGGGTTGAACTGCTGAACGACTACGATTGTGAAATCAAGTATCATCCAGGGAAGGCGAATGTGGTCGCCGATGCCCTAATTCGAAAGGAAAGGATCAAGCCCATAAGGGTTAGGGCTTTGGAAATGATCATCCAGACGGACCTCTCCTTGCGCATTCGTGCCGCGCAGAGGGAAGCTCTCAAAGAAAGGAATATCGCGGATGAATACCTCCGTGGGATGGAGAAGCAATTGGTACCAAACGAGGAAGGAACTTTGTGCTTCATGAAACGGATTTGGGTTCCCCTGTTGGGTGGATTGAGAAAGGTCATTTTTGATGAAGCTCACAAGTCACGGTACTCAATCCATCCAGGAGCGGATAAAATGTACCAAGATCTTAAGGATTTCTATTGGTGGCCAAGGATGAAAGGCGACATTGCAGTATATGTTAGCAAGTGCTTAACGTGCGCCAAGGTAAAGGCCGAATACCAAAAACCTTCAGGTCTCCTGTAGCAACCTGAAATACCCAAATGGAAATGGGAACAAATTTCTATGGACTTCATAACGAAACTGCCGAAGACACCCAAGGGCCATGACACGATCTGGGTAATAGTAGACCGTCTAACAAAATCTGCACATTTCTTGCCGATCAAAGAGAAAGACAACACGAGTAAACTTGCGGAGATATACATGCGAGAGATCGTGGCACGTCATGGAGTGCCTCTCTCAATTATCTCAGATAGAGATGGGAGATTTGTATCAAGGGTTTGGCAATCCTTCCAAGAAACTTTTGGATCGCAGTTGAATCTGAGCACTGCATTTCATCCGCAAACTGATGGCTAAAGTGAAAGAACTATTCAGACATTGGAGGACATGCTGAGAGCATGTGTAATGGATCTAGGTGGTAGCTGGGATAATCATTTACCATTGGTTAAATTTTCGTACAACAACAGCTACCACACAAGTATTGGAGCCGCGCCCTTTGAAGCTCTTTACGGACGCAAGTGTCGGTCACCACTATGCTGGGCTGATGCAGGTGATAGGCAGCTCGCTGGTCCCGAAATCGTCCAAGAGATGACGGACAAGATTGCGCAAATCCGAAAACGCATCGAGGCGGCTCGCGACAGACAAAAAGCCTATGCAAATCCAAACATGAAGTCCGTGGAGTATCAAGTTGGGGATATGGTTTTGTTAAAGGTTTCACCCTGGAAGGGTGTGACATGCTTTGGGAAGCGTGGGAAATTGAATCCGCGTTACATTGGCCCTTTCAAAATCCTGCAAAGGATTGGGCTTGTAGCATACAAGTTGGACCTGCCTGCTGAACTCAATGGTGTTCATGATACATTCCATGTATCGAACCTGAAAAAGAGTCCAACTCAACACACCGTTGTTATTCCTGCGGACGAAGTTCACATCGACGACACACTCCACTTTGTTGAAGAACCTGTCGAGGTCACTAATTGGAAGATTAACAAGACACGCAGGAGCAGTGTCAAGCTCGTCAAGGTCCGATGGAACGCTAGACATGGGCCAGAATTCACGTGGGAACGTGAGGACCATAAATTTTCGGGACGAAATTTTCTTAACGGGGGGAGAATGTGACAACCCTCAAAATTTCAGGTACTGTACAAATTAATTAATCTTAATTACGTGCTTAATGATTGTGCTTGATTACAAGTGATAATTTAAACTGCTCTATGATTCTATATCATATATACATGCATCACATTTTATACAGTCACTCCATTCATTACACACCTACATTAGTGACATACTTGATGCACTCAGCACAGTTGACACACTGAACGGTTGATTCAGAAATAATGCTGACAATGCCAGCACTTAGACAGACAATATTATTATGGCCAGTATGAGCTAGGGATAGAATACTACACTGGTTTGTAGCGTAGGGAAGTGAGGACCATAAGACCGCGTCATTAGGGGATATATATAATGCCGGGAAGTGCCTAAAACATACTTTAAATACAGAATTCTGCTTTCTTTTATTAAATTCAACATTTTATTATACCAGTAGAATATACAAATATAGCAGAGTGGTCCTGTATACTTTCCTAAGTGCCAGGAATGATTTCGTTTCAAAAAGTTGCATAAAAGACGCTATACGGTACAATTTAACACTTTAACGGAACGATATGTAACCGAACAACCGGACAATACCCGGGACACCAAAATTTGGTCAGAAACATTATTTTATTATTCTTAAATAATCATGGTCACAATAAATCCCCACACACTATAGAAACATGTCATACACCCACTATTTTAGAAAATACCCTTAACCTCTTATATACTTACCTACTAATTACAAAAATTTTACATATTACCCCCCCAACCGATTTCCAGCCATGGGGACCCACCCTAATCATATTCTTCATGCCTCCTTGTTCTATTGGCTGAAAACTTGTGTATTGCTTGTGGGACTTGCCAAATCTTGTAAGAAATCCTACAATTTCCAAGATATCTCATCATTTCTTCCAACACCACACTCCAACCCTCACCTCCCTCTCCCTATTTCGGCTCCCCCAAACCGAAACCACCTCCATCACTTGCACACCCTCCATCTTCTCCACTACAAGTTCTCATTTCAAGCTTTGAAGCTCCTCCATAGAAGTGCAAGTTGAAGAACTCTCAAGAAAGACTTGTTTGCTTGCTTCATCTTCATCATCTCTTCATCTTTATTCCAGATTTCTATCCTAGCCTTGTGCTAGTAGTAAGTCCCTTCACACCCTTGCTTCATCTTGTTATTTGTTATGATTCATAGTAGGATGATGTTGATAAATCACAAGAAACTAAAACACTAAAAATATGAACTTGAAACCGTACATAAAATCATATATAAAAAGGGTTGCATGATGATGTTATCGGGTTGGTTTGAGTTTGGTGAATGCATGCATGGTGTTTGATCATTTAGTTATTGATAAATCATGGTTAGGGCCCTTGCTAAAATGCTTTTAGAAACACTAAACCTAAAATAAACATGCTGATTGAAATTTCCAGCCAACTTCAACAGGCTGTAACTGGGTCATTTTTAATCGAAAAACTGAATTTCTGGAGTCTAAATTGTGTAATTTTGAACAACCGAACAAATGGCACTAGAATCGTAATTTTTCGAGATCGTTTACTATTTTTAAAGAATTATTTTTAGACAGCAGCTCAAGCTGAAATATTTCTGCTGAAAAAGTGTGTTGTATTCAGAGTCAAAACCCGAAACCTGAGCAGAATCAGCTCATGGAAATTTTACTGTAGATGGTCACTGTTGTTTTCGTGACCCTCCAACTGGAATTTCGTCGATCGGACTTACGATGGATTTTTAGTGAATTTTTCCGGAAAACTGCAATCAGAAAGTAACAAATCTGATTGCAGTCAGGTAAAAGAATTTTATATAAAATTGGTAATGAACTGGTCTCCGAAAGTTTTACACAATAAATTTTGGATTATATATGACATTCTGTAAAAATTTGAGAATTTTTGGAAAAGGTTAACTATTTTATTTAAATACTCGAAAACAGTCCAGTTTTGAAGAATAAAGCTGAAAAGACGTAAATAGGGCATTGCATGTATGATTGGCGGGTTGGCTATGTGGGAACACTCTACGAGATATTTGTAAAAGAAAATGATATGCTCTTAAGCATGGACACCTCTATTTACAAAGGAGTCTATGGCGAAATTTTCCGAGAATTATAACACTTAGTAAATAATTGCTTTCTAAGACTAAAATTTACTAGAACATTGAACGAACAAATATTTATCACGCGAATCAATAAGTAACACAACTCTAAACATTAAACTCTAAGCCAAGGCATGGCCCGTTCGCCTAATAGACATTAGTACGTGTAGGTTGTCGTGTAGCAGACAGAGTTTGAGTTTCGATACAAGACGCACTACAGTGAGTTCATGTCCCCCTTTTCTCTTAACTATTTTCAGTTTTTACATTTCGGGGGTGAAATACATGTTACAGACATTTACAAACTTATACAGACATTTACAGACATTTATTATGGTATGGTTAGCTTAAGGAGGGTTTTTACTATGCGATCATGTGAGTGGTGGGTACAACGCTTAAGGCCATTAATCCTCATTGTAGGACCACGAGACATGAGTGATAGATCTATTTGGGTGTAGCGAGCCCACACCCATGAGGCCGGGGCGGCCCATAGTGGTGACTATGCCTTCATACCGGAGACAAATTTGCTAGGTTTGAGTCTTCCTGCATCATTTCACACATACTATTGGTTTTGCAACCCAATGGTGATCAGGTTTTTCCTTAAGTGCTACGTACCAGGGACTTTTACTTATACAGACATTTTAAAGGCTTTTATATACTCACTTACACATGAACTCGCTCAACTTTTGTTGACTTTTTCAAATTACATGTATTTCAGGGAATGAATAGGATCTGGCAAGTGGTGCATGTTAGCTGCGTACTAGATAAGGATGTCATCCAGGGTCATAGGGTTTTGGAAGTGCAACTCATTCTAGGACGGGTTGCATGTCTTAAATCCTCGTTTTGTTGGTAGTTCTTCGTTGAGTCTTATGAACTCATTTTAAACAAGTCATGGTTTGTAACGTATTCAGTGGTTGATGTTTTTAAAGACAATACGTTATGCTTTTTCTAAACTATTTTAATGGATGAACATCCCGTATTTTGTCATATAGCATTGTTGTGATTGTTGCTATGGTATTAAGAAGTCACACCAATTAAACCCACGCTTCCGCAAAAGCCAGGGTGTGACAAAATATCCATTTCCATACCCTTCACCCAAGCCTAACGTTACACCCCGTAAAGACCTCTTGATTTACTCTTTTTCGCATGATTAGTTGGTGGAGATGAGATCTTATGACAAGCTTATGATATTACACATTTCATTGACGAGGCATTGAGTGTTTGCACATACACATTTTATGTATGTTTCACAAATAAAACCGAGTGTGTGTGAACATTGTGAGTTGTGTGAAGATTAGCATGTTAAGTCAATTGAAAGTGAAGTTACAGCTTTTTGGTTATCTACATATATTTGCATATGCTTGTTTGGTTTGATTCATTTGATGTTGTCTTTCGAAAAACCGGCTAACCGTTTGTAGTTGTTTCAATAAATAGTTTGTAAATACTTGTTCTTGTTAGATTCTTGTTTTTATCGCATTTTAGTTTAGCTTGCTTGAGGACAAACAAGGTTCAAGTGTGGGGAGATTTGATATTCACCAATTTATACATATTTTAGTCCCCCATTTTATCCCCATTTTATGCGTTTTCGGCCGTAAAACCGTTATTCAGATACTTAATCAGGTATACTTTTGTTTACAGGCCTAAAACAGTATACCAAACAAGATGATAGTGAAAACGAGGATTTTCCGGGCGAAACGAATGAACTGCGAACATTCTGTGGAAAATTCTGACCTGGGCAAGTTGCACCCCCGTGCGACTGGTGGCACCCCCGTGCGACTGGTGACACCCCCGTGCGGATGCGACAACAAGGCCCATCTCGGTGACGCACCCCCGTGCGACTGGTGGCACCCCCGTGCGGATGCGACAACAAGACCTATCTCGGTGACGCACCCCCGTGCGGATGCGACAACAAGGCCCATCTCGGTGATGCACCCCCGTGCAACATATGGCACGCCCGTGCGAGATCGAATCTGGTCAAGATCTGATGACGTCATGCGGTATGGTGCACAGTAACTTCAATAATGCAAAAAGTGAACGGTCGTGCCATTAAGTGCACGACCGTGCGAGATCGAAAAAATATAAAAAACTTGCAGAAACATTCTGCTCGTAACTCTGGAATTTTGGAGAGCAATTCAGGCGATTTTCAGGCTCCGGAGGCGTTAGCTTTCACCCGGATTCAAGCCACATTGTCTCGTTTAGCTCGATTACTATCCAGATTCTTAATCTTATGCTTGTTTATGGTTTGGTTTTCTAATCTTTCCATGATTTTGTTAATCTTTCAAGCATTTAGATTAATGTTTATGTATTATTGTAGCCTTTGGGCAAAAACACAACAATCCCTTGCTTGGTTATAACCATTAGTGTGTTAATCTTTGTTTGTAATGACATTTTGAAGTATTTTCTATGTTAATCTTTGATGATTAGTTTGCAACCTTGTTATTGATATTGATTTCTTGATTATAAGTAATTATGTTGGATGATTGGTATTTGGTTAGTTAAGATAGTTGAAAAATGAAGCTTAATTAATCTTGTATTAGTAAACTTTGAACTTGGTTAACTAGTTTAGCTTGGTTTAAATGTGTGCATCATGATATTTGAAATGGTTAGTGATTTAATAAAATGTAATTATTGTTAATCAAGAGAGCTTGCCGTCACGTAAGGACCTGAACGGGTTAGATGGTGTCGTTATAAATTCTTGCCATGATTTGTTAGCTTAGTTAGTAGTTTAGGCCAAAATTGCTATCTTGGTGAATTATTGTGCAAGATTTGTGTAAAATGAACTCGGTTGTGATTTAATCTAGTTTATGTCTGTCTCGGTGGTTGCATTGTGTTTATCGGTGTTGCTTTCCTTGATTAAGTGCGGTTAGAAAACTCCTAACGGATTACTAACTCATTTTTAAGAGATTTTCATAGACATTTGTCAATTGCACGTTAAAGAACAATTTTAGGTGGTTAAAGTGTGTTTATCGTTTTAACTTTCCGAATGATTGTCATGTTAGGATTCCCGAAAGGGATACTAATTGTTTCATAAATTGGAGAATTCACCGAATGCTTCTAGTGCCAAAACCGACTTAGTTGACATGCTTTGGTTGTGTATTAAGCAAGGCTTTTTATCTATTATCTACTATGTTTTATAAGTATTTGTTTACGCTTACTTTAGTTTATTAAAAATCACAAAACTTATGTTTTTACCGGTAGTTTAGTGACAAAAGTCTGGTATTATTTCTCCGCCCATTTCCTTGGATCGATACTTGGTTCTTACCGATACTTTACTACATATATGACGGGGTACACTTGCCTCTTTCGTGTGTGTTTTGATGTAAAAGTAATAATCACTTTTATAAATTTAAAACCAAATCGTGTGTAATTTCATTGCAATATTATGTATATATACGCACACGTCAAGTTTTTGGCGCCGTTGCCGGGGAAATGGCGAGCTTTAGGAACGACCCGAGTTATTGTTTTTTCGGTGTATACACTTGTTAATATTTGTGAATATTTTCCTGATTATTTATTTGTTTATTTATTTGTTAATATTTCTTAATTCTAATTCATTTTATTCATTTTCGTGATTATTTTGTACACTTGTAAATTTTTATTCTTTTTATTTGTTCGAATCCGGATTTATTTATTCATTTATTCTTTGAGTTTTCGGCCCTGAAATTTTTTTTTCATTTTTATACTAGAAGATTCGATTATTTGATTCATTATGATTTTTATAAAAATTCGGGCCCATTTATGAATTGTTATAAAATTTTCAGCCCATTTTTATAAATATTCTGTTTCTATTCAGCAAAAAAAAAAAAAAAAAGAAAGAAAGAAAGAAAAGAAAAAAAAAACAGAAAATAAAACACCCTAAAATAGGGTGAAGTCGACAAAAATCGAGCTATTTTGATTGCTAAATTGTTTAAATCTTGTTGATGAGCTCGATGTCACAAAAGTCGTCTTTTTAAGGCATTAGTATGTATAGTTGTATTGTTTGGTGCTAGTTAAACGCTAAAACCGAGTTTTAACCATTTCGCCACTTTAAATATCCATTTCCATACCCTTCACCTAAGCCTAACGTTACACCCTGTAAAGACCTTTTGATTTACTCTTTTTCGCATGATTAGTTGGTGGAGACGAGATCTTATGACAAGCTTATGATATTACACATTTCATTGACGAGGCATTGAGTGTTTTCACATACACATTTTATGTATGTTTCACAAATAAAATCGAGTGTGTGTGAACATTGTGAGTTGTGTGAAGATTAGCATGTTATGTCAATTGAAAGTGAAGTTACGGCTTTTTGGTTATCTACATATATTTGCATATGCTTGTTTGGTTTGATTCATTTGATGTTGTCTTTCGAAAAACCGGCTAACCGTTTGTAGTTGTTTCAATAAATAGTTTGTAAATACTCGTTCTTGTTAGATTCTTGTTTTTTATCGCATTTTAGTTTAGCTTGCTTGAGGACAAGCAAGGTTCAAGTGTGGGGAGATTTGATATTCACCAATTTATACATATTTTAGTCCCCCATTTTATGCGTTTTCGGCCGTAAAACCGTTATTCAGATACTTAATCAGGTATACTTTTGTTTACAGGCCTAAAACAGCATACCAGACAAGATCATAGTGAAAACGAGGATTTTTCGGGCGAAACGAATGAACTGCGAACATTCTGTGGAAAATTCTGACCTGGGCAAGCGAGATCGAATCTGGTCAAGATCTGATGACGTCATGCGGTATGGTGCACACTAACTTCAATAATGCAAAAAGTGAACGGTCGTGCCATAAATTGCACGCCCGTGCGAGATCGAAAAAATATAAAAAACCTGCAGAAACATTCTGCTCGTAACTCTGGAATTTTGGAGAGCAATTCAGGCGATTTTCAAGCTCCGGAGGCGTTAGCTTTCACTCGGATTCAAGCCACATTGTCTCGTTTAGCTTGATTACTATCCGGATTCTTAATCTTATGCTTGTTTATGGTTTGGTTTTCTAATCTTTCCATGATTTTGTTAATCTTTCAAGCATTTAGATTAATGTTTATGTATTATTGTAGCCTTTGGGCAAAAACACAACAATCCCTTGCTTGATTATAACCATTAGTGTGTTAATCTTTGTTTGTAATGACATTTTGAAATATTTTCTATGTTAATCTTTGATGATTAGTTTGCAACCTTGTTATTGATATTGATTTCTTGATTATAAGTAATTGTGTTGGATGATTGGTATTTGGTTAGTTAAGATAGTTGAAAAATGAAGCTTAATTAATCTTGTATTAGTAAACTTTGAACTTGGTTAACTAGTTTAGCTTGGTTTAAATGTGTGCATCATGATATTTGAAATGGTTAGTGATTTAATAAAATGTAATTATTGTTAATCAAGAGAGCTTGCCGTCACGTAAGGACCTGAACGGGTTAGATGGTGTCGTTATAAATTCTTGCCATGATTTGTTAGCTTAGTTAGTAGTTTAGGCCAAAATTGCTATCTTGGTGAATTATTGTGCAAGATTTGTGTAAAATGAACTCGGTTGTGATTTAATCTAGTTTATGTCTGTCTCGGTGGTTGCATTGTGTTTATCGGTGTTGCTTTCCTTGATTAAGTGCGGTTAGAAAACTCCTAACGGATTACTAACTCATTTTTAAGAGATTTTCATAGACATTTGTCAATTGCACGTTAAAGAACAATTTTAGGTGGTTAAAGTGTGTTTATCGTTTTAACTTTCCGAATGATTGTCATGTTAGGATTCCCGAAAGGGATACTAATTGTTTCATAAATTGGAGAATTGACCGAATGCTTCTAGTGCCAAAACCGACTTAGTTGACATGCTTTGGTTGTGTATTAAGCAAGGATTTTTATCTATTATCTACTATGTTTTATAAGTATTTGTTTACGCTTACTTTAGTTTATTAAAAATCACAAAACTTATGTTTTTACCGGTAGTTTAGTGACAAAAGTCTGGTATTATTTCTCCGCCCATTTCCTTGGATCGATACTTGGTTCTTACCGATACTTTACTACATATATGACGGGGTACACTTGCCTCTTTCGTGTGTGTTTTGATGTAAAAGTAATAATCACTTTTATAAATTTAAAACCAAATCGTGTGTAATTTCATTGCAATATTATCTATATATACGCACACGTCAACCGTACAAACAGTGTCTCCTGATCTTAAGAGCGAAGACAACTGCACCTAACTCAAGATCATGAGTGGTGTAGTTTTTCTCATGTATCTTCAACTGCCTTGATGCATATGCTATGACTTTGTTCCTTTGCATCAGAACACAGCCGAGACCCAATTTAGATGCATCGCAATAAATGACGAAATCATCATTGCCCTCAGGCAAAGTCAGAACAGGCGCGTCACAAAGCTTCTGCTTCAAGTTCTGAAAAGCTTACTCTTGTTTGAATCCCCAATCAAAGGGCTTGTTCTTCTGAGTTTGAGCAGTTAGAGGAACTGCAATCTTTGAGAAGTTTTCAATGAAGCGGCGGTAATAACCCGCAAGACCAAGAAAAGAACGAACTTCAGTAGGAGTAGTAGGCATATCCCAATCCTTAATCACACTGATCTTGGAGGGATCTACATGAATACCTTGTTCGTTGACAATATGTCCTAAGAATTGAACCTCTTTAAGCCAAAATTCACACTTGGAGAATTTGGCGAAAAGTTGCTCTTTCTTTAGGAGTTCCAGAGTAAGACGAAGATGTTGATCGTGATCAGCTCGCGTCTTAGAGTATATCAAGATGTCATCAATAAAAACAATGACGAACTGATCCAAATAAGGCTTGCAGACCCTATTCATTAAGTCCATGAAAACAGCAGGAACATTAGTCAAACCGAATGGAATGCTGTCTTGGGAATATCTTCTTCATGCACACGAAGTTGATGATATCCAGATCGCAGATCAATCTTTGAAAAATAAGAAGAGCTCTGTAACTGATCAAAGAGATCATCGATGCGAGGTAGGGGATATCGATTCTTGATGGTAAGCTTGTTAAGCTCACGATAATCGATACACATCCTAAAAGATCCATCCTTCTTCTTGACAAAAAGAATGGGAGCACCCCAAGGTGAAAAGCTAGGATGGATAAAAGCTTTGTCAGAGAGCTCCTGAAGCTGCTTAGCCAACTCTTGCATCTCAGACGGTGCAAGACGATATGGAGATCTGGCAATGGGATTTGCACCAGGTACGAGATCAATTCGGAACTCGACTTGGCGTGCTGGAGGTAGACCAGGTAACTCTTCAGGGAATACTTCAGAATAATCCCGAACAACAGGAATATCTTGAATAGATTTACCTTTGCCCTTATCTGCTACAACATGTGCCAAAAAGGCCACATAGTTCTTTCGCAGATACTTCCGAGCTTTAAAACAAGACATGAGTTTGAGACCACCAGCAGGTTTCTCACCATGAATTTGTAGGATCTCACCTGTCGAAAGCGGCACACGAACAATCTTCTCAAAACAAACTACCTCTGCGTGATGCTTGGCTAACCAATCCATACCCACAATAACGTCGAAGCTTCCAAGTTGCATAGGCATGAGGTCAATAGGAAAAAGATGGTCGTTAAGGTTCAACTGGCAGTTGCGAAGAACAGAATCAAGAACAATGGGTTCACCACTAGCAACTTCTACTGTCAAGGGTTTTCCTAGTTTTGTTCTAGACATGCGAAGTAATGGCTCAAAAGATAATGACACAAAACTCTTATCGGCACCCGAATCAAAAAGAACAGATGCAGGCTGATTATTAATAAAGAACATACCGTTCACCACTTCATTGTCTGCTTGTGCCTCTTGCGCATTCATGTTGAAGACTCGACCTCGAGCCTGAGCATGATTCTGATTTGGATTAGCATTCACCAATCCTGGACACTGATTACGGTAGTGGGTCAGATCCCCATAATTGTAACAAGAACCTGGGGGTAGTGTGGTCGTGCAGCTTGACCCTGTTGCTGAGCAGGAGGCTGAGCAACTCGTTGAGCCGGGTTCTGAACTGCCTGATTCTGAGCAAAACGACAAACACCAGCAAGATGACCTGACTTCCCACAGTTAGTACAGAAACGTCACGGAAATTGCGGCTGATGGTGACTGTTGCATCTATTGCACGAAGGTGCATTTCCTGCATAAGGTTTCTTCGCTGGAGGCTGTGCGGGTTGGTTGGGAGCTGCCTGGTTAACTTGGGCAGTGACAGCAAAATTTTGGGAAGCCTTACGCTTCCTTGACCCCTTGAGGAACCAGAATCCTTTCCCTTCTTGTTTTGACCTTTCTTGCTATCTTCCTTGTCAGGCGCCTGCTTCTTACCCTTGTCACCCTTTTTGTGCAGCTTTCCCTTTCGAACCTGCGACTCAGTCAATTTCGTTGCTAACTTGATCGCCTAACGGAGTGTGGTAGGGTTACTACCAGTATTGATGTCTTGTACTGATTCAAGTAGACCATCGATGTACCTTTCGATAGCCTTGTCGAGTGGGGTAACCATTGTTGGGCAAAGCAAACTCAACTCCTCAAACCTATCAGTATACGCCCGATGCTCACCACTATCTTGCTTCAAATCATCAAACTCTCTCTCCAAAGCTCGCAGTTCATGACAAGGACAGAACTCCCTCATCATAAGGGCCCTAAGTTCAGCCCATGTCTGTGCTAGAGCAACTTCTGTGTGACAACTCGATATTTAGAACCCTTCATTCGTATATTGGTGTAACATGCTTGAACGTTATGTGTTTATATATACTAGTAAATGAAAGTTCGTGATTATCTTGATGTGCTATAAATGTGTACGTATATAGTATAGTTTATACAAGTGTGTAGGTAGTGAACCGGAACCAAAACACAAGGACCCGACTCGAGACCATGCGGTCTCGAGTGAACAGTGCAACTGTTGGGCCGGTTGGGCCATGCACCCCCTTTAGTCTACCCGAAAGCCCATTAGGGTGCACTAATTTAGAACAAGTATATAATCCTTGATGATAACCAACCTTGCCATTTCTTTGGGCAACTCACACTTACTCTCACACACACTCTCCCTCTCTCTCACTAAAACCCTAAGTCTCAACAATCTTCCCCTCTCATTCTCGGATTCAAACCAGCAACACTAGGACTCTCGGATCGAGCTTGGGATCATCATTCGGAAGTTCACTCATCGACTCTTCATACCCTCACATTTAGAGAACCTAACCGGTTAGTGTTTTAATATGTGCTAAGTGTTATGTGTGCTTGATGAATGAATGCTTGTCTCCTTGTATGAGTTAGTGAGTAAATGATGTAGATGCTTGATTGCTAAACAATGATTCATAGTGTACAAAAATAGAGTGAGTGATTGATTATCATGCTAGCTCAATGTAGGAATAAATGGAAGAATGTATCAATATAGCTCTATCATGTTCTCGGATGTGTTTAGATGATGATGATGATTGATAGTACATTAAACTAGGTATGTTATGCTAGTATAAATCGGTTTTAGAGGAACATGTGTGTTATGATGATGTACAAAGATTATTTCCGAATTTAGAATGATTTAACGCATGATTATTGGTACACAAAGTTATATGATAAAAACCCTAATGATGAACAACATAAATATGACATGAATGTGCCTTGAATATTTGAAAAACTGGTTGTTTGATCCATTTGATTAATTGCTAGACACATAAACATGTTTGTGCATTGTCATTGGCTAGTACACCATATCATGAAATGGAAATTCTATTGGATAGTACACTGTGGAGAATCAGCAGATGATGGGAGTCGAGACCCACAGTCTCGACTCGAGACCACACCACATCGACACAAATCAGCATAACTCGAGATCAGGGTTGTGAGTCTTGTTGCGACTCGAGACATGACTCGAGACCGCCTAGTTTCGAGTGATGAACACATGACCCGAGACCTCCACGGTTGCGACTCGAGAACTCATAGGTACAACTCGAGACCGCACAGTCTCGACTCGAGATCTCTAGTCTCGACTCGAGACCATATACACGTGCACACTGTTTTGGACTTGCATGCTATTACGAGCCCAACTATTTGGGCCGCATACTTGGACTTTGCTTATTTACGTAGATGAGGCTATTGGATGTGTTTGAGCCCTGTTGATTAACTGAAGTATTTATACGTGTGTGCCATGATCAATACGTTTATGCAAATGTGTGTAGAAAACATACGTGCACTACCTGAATACGAACCTGACTTGTGTGGTACAACTATGTTAGGACGTGGTTGACCACAATATAGCTTGATTGACCTTTCTGTGTATCTGCCGAGCAAACCAAGGTGAGTTCACACCCTCTACAAAGCATGGGATTCCCAGGGGTTCGGAATGGGGTTAAGGAACGTGGATTCCTCGTCCTTTCTTGGGTAGGACAGCATTGGTTCAGGAATATAATTCCTCGTCCTCATGGACAGATAACTCGTACTAGACCAAAACTCTATCACGAAGTCCCTCCTTTTTATATCGACTTAATCGCTGGGCCAATGGCAAGCGGGTCATTAGTTAGATAGCGCTATTTAGGTCTGACAAGCCTCACACCGTGCCGCAGAGGACAGGCGTGAACTAATGGATCTGGGCACGTCAATGATGATAGACATTGACAGTTCAGGGCACATAAACATGACTACAGTCAGCAGTCGATATGGTAACGAGTCTAGTGTATACATGGGGTAGCCCCCACGGCCGAAATGCCAAATAACTAACATGGGGTAGCCCCCACGGCTGTATTGCCAGAGTAAATGGGTAAACAAATCACGTTTTCAACCATGGGGTAACCCCCACGGCAGGATGCCAGTTAAAGGAAACTGTTTTTGGAACAACTTAAAATGAACACCCAACCGTGAACTCACTCAACTTGTTGTTGACTCGTTACTACATGCTTTGCAGGTCAATAGGTACTTAGCTGGAGCTTGCATGGAAGAGAGTCGTTGTGGGACATGGACAGCTGTGTGCCATGTTAAACTTTGAAACAATTAAACTTATGTTTTGGTTTTAAAATGTTATGCTTCCGCTTGCAAATTAAACTATGTTTTGTTTGGACACCAATTGTATTGGTTGGATTTTTATAATCACTTACATGTTTGTTCAATATGATTGGTGGCTGGATCCTGGTCAGTCACGCCTCCAAGCGGTGGTATTCCGCAGGTGGATTTTGGGGGTGTGACAGATTGGTATCAGAGCCATTGGTTATAGTGAACTTGGTTTTAATAAGGGAAAAAGTTTTATTAAAATCAGACTATAACCTGTACAGTGCTCTACGGTCCACAACGACGCTTCACTCCACATGCAAGGCTCAACGTCCTAGGTGATATGGTCTGTGTATATATTGCCTACTTGTTAGTTACATAGTACATTGCTCATGGTATGCTTTGTTAGTACAACTACTGTTGCTTGAACACGTGTGTGCTTACTCCCTTCTGCCATCGCATTTTCGCGAACCTCTCTCACGCATGTTTCCCTCTTATATGGAGATCATGTCTGGACGCGTTAACATGACTCAAGCCCAGTTAACGGCTCTGATTAACGAACGAGTTGCTGCGGCACTTGCAGCTGCACACGCAGGAGGTATATCCTGCAGTCCAAACTCATTCTGGGATCTTAAGATCCTACTCTCGTGAACCAACCTTTGTGTTAAACTCTGTCTTTCTTTCACCCACAATAGGTCAACATGCTCAGCCACCTGTATGCACCTTTAAAACTTTTATGGACTGCCGACCCACTACTTTCAGCAGCACTGAAGGAGCCGTAGGTCTTCTCCACTGGTTTGAGAAACTAGAATCAGTCTTCGAAATGTGTGAATGCCCTGAAGTGCGCAGGGTGAAGTATGCTACCGGTACTCTCGAGGGTTTAGCCCTCACGTGGTGGAACGCTCAGGTCCAAATGTTGGGGTTGGTTGCTGCCAACGCCACCCCATTGGAAACTTTTAAAGAAATGATCAAGGAGGAATACTGCAGTCGTGATGACATTCATAAGCTGGAAGTCGAGTTCTACAACCTCAAGATGACGGGGTCAGAAATTGAGGCGTATACTAAGAGATCGAATGAGTTTGCCTTACTGTGTCCTACTATGGTGGACCCTCCAATTAAGCGTATTGAACTCTTTCTCAAGGGCTTGGTGCCGGAGTTCCAAAGTCATGTGACTTCAGCAAACCTCGCTACTATCCAGCAGGTCGTTCAGTTGGCTCACCGTCTTACTGATCAGGCGGTGGAGCAGAACAGGTTACCCAAGCGCATAAGTGCTACAGCTACTTCGGATGCTCCTAGTGACAACAAACGGAAATGGGATGGGGCTTCAAGTAAGGGTTCGACTTCTATTCAGTCTCAGTCTCAGCAGAGAAAGACTGATGACTACAGGAGCCCCAGTCAGCAATCACTGGTGGTCAAAGTCATGGCGGGTACAAAGGGAATCACCCAAAGTGCAATCGCTGCAACCTACACCACAGTGGGCCATGCACCAGGGGTAACTGCCATCGGTGCAACAAGCCAGGTCACGCCGCCAAGGACTGCAGAAGCTTGTACCCCGCAAACCAGAATCGCCAACAACAAGCCCCTCAGAACCAGCGACAGCAGCAACAGCAGCAAGGTATCAACAAAGGGTGCTTTCAGTGTGGAGCTGAAGGCTACTTCAAGAAAGATTGTCCCCAATTGAACAGGAACCAGAACAACAACAACAACAATAATCAGGGGAATGGTAACAATGGGAACAGCAACAACAATGGAGCCAGGGGGCGGGTGTTCGTGATTGGCCAAGGTGAAGCAAGGAATGACCCCAACGTTGTGACGGGTAAGTTCCTTCTCGACGACTTTTATGTTACAGTTTTATTTGATTCGGGTGCCGATACTAGCTACGTGTCACTAGAAGTTAGTCAAATGCTTAAGCGTATTCCAACGCCCTTGAACAACAAGCACACTGTAGAGCTAGCAAATGGTAAGAGTTTAGAGGCCGCACACGTAGTCAAGGGTTGTAAGCTTATTCTCGCTAACCAGACCTTCTCTATCGACCTTATTCCTATCGTCTTAGGTAGTTTCGACGTTGTCATTGGGATGGATTGGTTATCCCAACACCGAGCAGAGATTCTTTGCAACGAGAAGATTGTTCGTATTCCGGGTTCCGGTAGTGAACCTCTCATGATTCATGGCGACAGGAGGAGTGCTGTTGAGAACGTCATCTCTCTCCTTAAGGCCCAGAAGTATTTGAGAAAGGGCCACATCGCTATCTTGGCTCTTGTTACTGACACCTCGAAGAAAGAGAAGAAGCTAGAAGATTTTCCAATTGTACGCGACTATCCTGAGGTATTTCCTGAGGAATTACCTGGTCTTCCGCCTCATCGCCAGGTCGAGTTTCAGATTGAACTAGCTCCTGGAGCTGTGCCTATAGCTCCTGCACCGTATCGTTTAGCTCCATCAGAGTTGGAAGAACTCTCTACGCAACTGCAAGAACTCTTGGATAAGGGTTTTATTCGTCCTAGCTCATCGCCCTGGGGAGCTCCAGTGCTATTTATGAAGAAGAAAGACGGTACCTTCAGAATGTGCATCGACTACCGGGAACTCAACAAGGTGACCGTGAAGAATCGTTATCCTCTACCACGTATTGACGACTTGTTCGACCAGCTACAAGGGTCAAGCTACTATTCAAAGATTGATTTGAGATCGGGTTATCACCAGCTGAGAGTCCGAGAAGAGGACGTCTCCAAAACAGCTTTCAGAACTCGTTATGGACACTATGAGTTCTTGGTCATGCCTTTTGGGCTGACAAACGCACCTGCGATTTTCATTGACTTGATGAATCGAGTGTGCAAACCTTACCTGGACAAGTTCGTTATAGTCTTCATCGATGACATCCTGATCTATTCCAAGAGTCAGGAGGAACACGAGCAGCATCTACGACTTATTTTGGAACTCCTTCGAACGGAACAGCTTTACGCAAAGTTCTCGAAATGCGACTTCTGGCTTCGTGAAGTCCATTTCCTAGGCCACGTGGTGAACAAGGATGGGATTCACGTTGATCCATCCAAGGTAGACCCAATTAAGAACTGGCCTGCACCTCGTACACCAACGGAAATTCGCCAATTCTTGGGTTTGGCAGGTTACTACAGGAGATTCATAAAGGATTTTTCTAAAATTGCACAGCCTCTCACCTCACTAACGTAGAAAGGCGTTGCTTATCGATGGGGAAATGAACAGGAGTTGGCCTTTCAGCATCTAAAGGATAGACTTTGTAGCGCACCTATCCTTTCACTGCCAGAGGGCACAGACGATTTTGTGGTTTACTGCGACGCATCAATTCAAGGTCTTGGTTGTGTATTGATGCAACGAGATAAAGTTATAGCCTACGCCTCACGCCAACTCAAAGTTCATGAAAGAAACTACACTACGCACGACTTAGAGCTGGGAGCTGTTGTTTTTGCACTTAAGATATGGCGACATTACCTGTACGGTACCAAATGCGCCATCTACACCGACCACAGGAGCCTCGAGCATATCTTCAAGCAAAAGGAACTGAATATGCGACAACGACGATGGGTCGAGCTACTGAATGACTACGAATGCTCGATTAGGTATCACCCGGGCAAGGCCAATGTTGTGGCTGACACCCTCAGTCGAAAGGACACCACGCCTAAGCGCGTGCGAGCGTTGCAACTCACCATACATTCTAGCCTTCCTTCCCAAATACGAGTTGCTCAGATAGAAGCATTGAAACCAGAAAACGTCAGGGCTGAAGCCCTACGCGGCTCAAGGCAACGCTTAGAACAGAAGGAAGACGGTGCTTATTACGTAACGGGACGTATTTGGGTCCCACTCTATGGCAACCTACGAGAGCTTGTGATGGATGAAGCACATAAGTCTCGCTACTCGGTATACCCTGGTTCGGATAAGATGTACCATGATATCAAAACTACGTATTGGTGGCCTAGCATGAAGGCCCACATAGCAACCTACGTCAGCAAGTGTTTGACCTGTGCCAGAGTCAAGACGGAATACCAGAAACCCTCAGGCCTACTCCAACAACCAGAGATACCACAATGGAAATAGGAGCAAATTTCCATAGATTTCGTTACTGGCCTGCCTAGATCCCAGCGCGGAAACGATACTATTTGGGTGATCGTGGATCGACTCACAAAGTCTGCACACTTCTTGGCTATCAAAGAAACGGATAAATTCTCCACTCTAGCAGAAGTGTATCTCAAGGAAGTTGTCTCGAGGCACGGGGTGCCCACCTCTATTATCTCGGATCGAGATGCGCGCTTCACTTCAGAACTGTGGCAGGCAATGCATAAATCCTTTGGCTCACGATTAGACATGAGCACAGCGTATCACCCTCAGACGGACGGGCAGTCTGAGCGCACTATTCAAACCTTAGAAGACATGCTTCGTGCATCTGTAATCGACTTTGGCAACAGCTGGGAAAAGCATCTGCCACTTGTGGAATTCTCGTACAATAACAGCTACCATACCAGCATTAAAGCTGCTCCGTTTGAGGCATTGTACGGACGAAAATGCCGGTCACCTCTTTGTTGGGCAGAGGTGGGGGATAGTCAAATCACTGGTCCAGAACATGTGGTAGACACAACCGAACGAATTGCTCAAATACGACAACGCATGGCGGCAGCTCGTGACCGTCAGAAAGTCAACGCTGATAAGGGCAGGAAACCACTAGAGCTCCAGGTTGGGGAGCGGGTACTACTCAAAGTTTCACCCTGGAAAGGTGTGGTCCGTTTTGGTAAACGAGGCAAACTTAACTATCGACGAGCAGTTACGATTCGTCGAGGAACCAGTTGAAATCACGGACCGGGATGTTAAGGTCCTCAAGAACACTAGAATACCTCTCGTTCGAGTTCGTTGGAACTCACGTCGCGGCCCAGAGTTCACCTGGGAACGCGAAGATCAGATGAAACAAAAGTATCCCTGACTATTCGCAAACAGTACAACCACTACTGAGGCTGAAGTATCCCCGAAATTCCAGATCAACGGGGGGAGGATGTGACACCCCAGGAAAACCATACAACTTAACTAGCTTCCTCAGTGAGTACTTACCAAATTTCGGGACGAAATTTCTTTCAACTTAGGGATAATGTGACAACTCGATATTTAGAACCCTTCATTCGTATATTGGTGTAACATGCTTGAACGTTATGTGTTTATATATACTAGTAAATGAAAGTTCGTGATTATCTTGATGTGCTATAAATGTGTACGTATATAGTATAGTTTATACAAGTGTGTAGGTAGTGAACCGGAACCAAAACACAAGGACCCGAGTGAACAGTGCAACAGTCGGGCCGGTTGGGCCATGCACCCCCTTTAGTCTACCCGAAAGCCCATTAGGGTGCACCAATTTAGAACAAGTATATAATCCTTGATGATAACCAACCTTGCCATTTCTTTGGGCAACTTACACTTACTCTCACACACACTCTCCCTCTCTCTCACTAAAACCCTAAGTCTCAACATTCTTCCCCTCTCATTCTCGGATTCAAACCGGAAACACTAGGACTCTCGGATCGAGCTTGGGATCATCATTCGGAAGTTCACTCATCGACTCTTCATACCCTCACATTTAGAGAACCTAACCGGTTAGTGTTTTAATATGTGCTAAGTGTTATGTGTGCTTGATGAATGAATGCTTGTCTCCTTGTATGAGTTAGTGAGTAAATGATGTAGATGCTTGATTGCTAAACAATGATTCATAGTGTACAAAAATAGAGTGAGTGATTGATTATCATGCTAGCTCAATGTAGGAATAAATGGAAGAATGTATCAATATAGCTCTATCATGTTCTCGGATGTGTTTAGATGATGATGATGATTGATAGTACATTAAACTAGGTATGTTATGCTAGTATAAATCGGTTTTAGAGGAACATGTGTGTTATGATGATGTACAAAGATTATTTCCGAATTTAGAATGATTTAACGCATGATTATTGGTACACAAAGTTATATGATAAAAACCCTAATGATGAACAACATAAATATGACATGAATGTGCCTTGAATATTTGAAAAACTGGTTGTTTGATCCATTTGATTAATTGCTAGACACATAAACATGTTTGTGCATTGTCATTGGCTAGTACACCATATCATGAAATGGAAATTCTATTGGATAGTACACTGTGGAGAATCAGCAGATGATGGGAGTCGAGACCCACAGTCTCGACTCGAGACCACACCACATCGACACAAATCAACATAACTCGAGATCAGGGTTGTGAGTCTTGTTGCGACTCGAGACATGACTCGAGACCGCCTAGTTTCGAGTGATGAACACATGACCCGAGACCTCCACGGTTGCGACTCGAGAACTCATAGGTACAACTCGAGACCGCACAGTCTCGACTCGAGATCTCTAGTCTCGACTCGAGACCATATACACGTGCACACTGTTTTGGACTTGCATGCTATTACGAGCCCAACTATTTGGGCCGCATACTTGGACTTTGCTTATTTACGTAGATGAGGCTATTGGATGTGTTTGAGCCCTGTTGATTAACTGAAGTATTTATACGTGTGAGCCATGATCAATATGTGTATGCAAATGTGTGTAGAAAACATACGTGCACTACCTGAATACGAACCTGACTTGTGTGGTACAACTATGTTAGGACGTGGTTGACCACAATATAGCTTGATTGACCTTTCTGTGTATCTGCCGAGCAAACCAAGGTGAGTTCACACCCTCTACAAAGCATGGGATTCCCAGGGGTTGGGAATGGGGTTAAGGAACGTGGATTCCTCGTCCTTTCTTGGGTAGGACAGCATTGGTTCAGGAATATAATTCCTCGTCCTCATGGACATATAACTCGTACTAGACCAAAACTCTATCACGAAGTCCCTCCTTTTTATATCGACTTAATCGCCGGGCCAATGGCGAGCGGTTCATTAGTTAGATAGCGCTATTTAGGTCTGACAAGCCTCACACCGTGCCGCAGAGGACGGGCGTGAACTAATGGATCTGGGCACGTCAATGATGATAGACATTGACAGTTCAGGGCACATAAACATGACTACAGTCAGCAGTCGATATGGTAACGAGTCTAGTGTATACATAGGGTAGCCCCCACGACCGAAATGCCAGATAAGTAACATGGGGTAGCCCCCACGGCTGTATTGCCAGAGTAAATGGGTAAACAAATCACGTTTTCAACCATGGGGTAACCCCTACGGCAGGATGCCAGTTAAAGGAAACTGTTTTTGGAACAACTTAAAATGAACACCCAACCGTGAACTCACTCAACTTGTTGTTGACTCGTTACTACATGCTTTGCAGGTCAATAGGTACTTAGCTGGAGCTTGCATGGAAGAGAGTCGTTGTGGGACATGGACAGCTGTGTGCCATGTTAAACTTTGAAACAATTAAACTTATGTTTTGGTTTTAAAACGTTATGCTTCCGCTTGCAACTTAAACTATGTTTTGTTTGGACACCAATTGTATTGGTTGGATTTTTATAATCACTTACATGTTTGTTCAATATGATTGGTGGCTGGATCCTGGTCAGTCACGCCTCCAAGCAGTGGTATTCCGCAGGTGGATTTTGGGAGTGTGACATTCTGCACCACGATCTCTCATAACCCCGTTCCACCACGTAAGAGCCCTCTTCTGAAACACACTCGAAGAAAACTCAACCTTGCGATTGTCAGGACACTGCACGTGACGGAAAGTATTCTCAATGCTCTCGAACCATTGAAGAAGCCCAGTCGCTCCCTCAGAACCACTAAACTTGAGTGGTTTAGCCGAGTTAAAATTCTTGAAATTGCATGGAGCATTGTTGTTGTTGTTGGCTTGGTTCCATTGAGCAAAGAGGTTTGGGAATGCAGCAGCCATTTGCTGCGCAATGATTTCTGCCAGTTCGGCAGTCGCTATCTGGTTTTCGCGTCGAGGAGGCATTCTAAAAGAGGAAAACATGAAAGGACACGAGTGAGATGGTTGGATGAAGAGAATGAGATGAAACAAAATCAACAAAAGCAAAGATGGTGGTCATTTGTTCGCATCGCAAAGCAAACAAGCGACACACAGTGACTAATCAAAGTAAACGGGTCAAAAATAATGTATCACGAAGACATGCTCGCCTATAAGTGAACACTCACCCCAAGAGTTCCCAGGTAAGAGTGACTGGTCCGATTATGTGGATTTGTACGAACACTCTAGCCTTAGACAGAAAACCCAGGGTACAGGCATTCACTCTTCCAGTTTGCACGTGTTCACATTATTTAAAACCCAAAACCTTGACGAGATTTTGAAAACTTAGAAGGTACAAGGCCAAAAATCAAACTGGAAGGGTTCAAAACCATATGACAGAGGGTTCAAAACCTTGTAATCAATCATCCTAGAACAGATGATTAGTTTTCAAAGCGGATTCGAACTTGATGTTCCCGTTGTGGTTATCACCTAAGGATAGGTGAAGTGCATGTTTTAAGATCTAAACACAAGATAACTTGTGTTAGGGTCCTAGAAAGGTTATAGTCTAGGTCAAAGAATTTCTAATAACCTAATTCCCTATAACCATTGGCTCTGATACCAACTCTTCTGTCACACCCCGACCACGTAGAACATCAAATCGTGGCGGAAACGTCGGTCAGTGTTATAACAGAATCATTGTTTCACAACCATGGCATACAAAGTTATATTTTATTTATCAAACAAGAGTGTTACATTGTCACAAAACAAGAAATAAAGACTTCAGAACATAATTAAACTAGTTCTATCTTTATTTTAAGTCTCTAAGGCACAGGTCCGCCCTAGTGTCACGATCATCATCCTAAGCGACAGCTCCTGAAAACACATGTGAAAATAGGTACGTCAGCATAAAAATGCCTGTGAGATACATAGGTTTTGTGAAAATAGGATTCATGACTTGGGTTTTTAGAAGAAAGGTTTAATAAAAATTAGTCATGAATCTTGTTAAGTGTTTTCTTTTATAAATCATATGAAAACTCGATAAGAAATCAGATTATATAAAAGAAAGGTGTATGGTTTAATGAAATAACCAAATAAAATGAGTTGTATAAAATAAACTGTTTTGTAAAACAATTTCTTGTGAAGAATATGTTATTTGTGTAAAATGTAATATGTCTATACTGAAATGATTTAAATAACGCTACGATATGTAATATTATACAAACACTTATATATAGGAAGTACCAGCGGCGTATCCACCATGTTTGTATCATATTACACACGCCTCGTTACTCAAATCACTTACCCAAACCAACCACCATTGTAAATTGTTCATGTATAAATCAATTGTCAAGTGTTATTGTGTAAACCATATCAAAATGTCCATGTCTAATGTAAATCACCAAATGTGTATATCAATGTCAAAATGTTTATGTTTAATGTAAATCATATAATGTGTATCCAAAAATATCATGTATGGCATGTGAAATATATCAACCAAACCATAGGTAAAATGCACAAAAATAGGGTATTGAATTAAACATAGTTTAAGTCAAAGTTATGTTTTGTGGAACAAATGCATGCTATACTGACACAAACATCTATGCGGTATTGTGAAAATGCATACATCCAAGCCTTGTGACTGTGTTGATAGACCTTTAAACAAATTAAACGTTTATCTGTGTTATGTTTATCGAATTCGGTCATTCCTTCCATCCAAACATACCTAGGATGTCAGGAACGGGAGTTGTCAATTCCTATGGTACCACTACCTACTAACGAATGGCGTAGCTAATGTTAATGAATGTATTTTTGTCCCATTTAAACAAACCAAATGTCATACCAAAAGTGTAAGCATGTGAAAACAATGCACTAAGTATGTAATCAAATGAACATACATAGCGTGAAATGTAATGTAAAAGGATGTACTAAGTATGCACACAATGGACATACATAGCATAAAATGTAATGAAATCATGTACTATAATGTACTAATGAACATAACAAGCATATGATATGAAAGCATGTTGAAATAACATGCTTTGATCTTGACCATACACTTGTTAGGATCATTTATCGAATAACGTGCTTTGATCTTGACCATACACTTGTTGAAATACCCATGGAACACCAAATTAGCCCCACATTATCCTGAAGAGGCAAGTGCAAAAGGGATTAGGAGGGGGTAAAAGTTGTTAACAGCTGTTTAAACAATTTTTTGCTGTCTGACCCCTGCTTACGGACCATAAGGGTGATGGCTTACGGTCCGTAAGCCATCAACTTTGCAGAATTGTCACTTTTGGTCCCTGTTATGCGTTAAAGCCATTTCCGACACGTTTAAGGCCTGTTAAGCCAACGTTAAGGCCCTAAAATGATGCCTAAACATTGTGGACATGAAACATGCTCAAAAATATGCCGGATGTTGGTTCGTTTGGTCGTACGATCGCTATGTTCGGCTAATTACGACGGAATGCGCATAAGCGCGAAAAACAATCTAAATGGCGTGACGAATGGATTTTTATCATGCCAAACACTAAAATAAAATATTTTAGTGCTTACATAAATTTTTGGATGTCCGGATGTATTCAGAACGTAAGTTATGCGCGAAAGTGCAAACTTATGCACTTTTTGACACTTTTAGTCCCTGAATGACACAAAAGTTTATTTTAGCACACCGAACCCCTTAAAGCCTATTTCTAAGCTATGTAAAGGATATTTATGGTATGTTTAACTTATGGTCATGTTCCAGAATGTCCGTTACAGTTCAAATTGGCATACTTTCGCAGTTTGTCAAATTTAGTCCCTGGAGGCGAATTAACTTGTTTTTGCCATACCAAAGCCTTTAAAACTTATTTCTAAGTTATGTAAAGGTTATTTAAGGTATGTTAAGTATATGTTGATGTTCCGGAGTATTTGTCGCATTAAACTGAGTACGTTTACGCACCAGTTTGCGTATAACTCTCCAAAAAGCGATATAGAGTTTGAAATTGAATAAAAGTCAAAACATGAAAAATGTCAAACATAACCAAACAAACATTGGGATCAAATAACATTGTTTTATTGATAACTGAACTGTTCACAATGATTACAAGCATAGATGTTACAGTATCAGCGGCGTATCCACCATGCTTGTATCATATTACACACGCCTCATTACTTAAATCACTTTACCCAAACAAACCACCAATGTAAATTGCCCATGTCTAAACCATTTGTCAAATGTCTTTGTGTAAACCATGTCAAAATGTTTATGACAAAATATAGTCTATGAAATATGTATATCAATATCAAAATGTCTATGTCAAATGTCAATTATGTAATGTATAAACAAAATGTCATGTATGGCAAGTGAAATATATATATATATATATATATATATATATATATATATATATATATCCACTGAGCCATAGGTAAAAATGCACAAAACAATGTATTGAAGTAAAACGTGGTTTAAATCAACGTTATGTTTTGTGGAAATGCATGCTATACTGAATACAAACATTTATGCGGTAATGTGAAAATGCATACATCCAAGCCTTGTGACTGTGGTGATGAGCCCTTAAAAAAATTAAAGGTCTATCTGTGTTATGTTTTATCAAATTCGGTCATTCTTTCCATCCAAACATACCTAGGATGTCAGGAACGGGAGTTGTCAATTCCTATGGTACAATTACCTACTAACGAGCGGCGTAGCTAATGTTAATGAATGTATATGGTCCCATTTAAACAAAACAAATGTCATATCAAAATGTAAGCATGTGATGAAATGAAAATGTACTAAGTATGATGAACATACATAGCATAAAAAGGTAATGTAAAACAATGCACTAGGTATGCACTAAATAGACATACATAGCGTGAAATGTAATGAAAACAATGTACTAAGTATGCTACAAAGGACATACATAGCAAAAACACAATGAAATCATGTACTATAAGTGTACTAATGAACATAGCAAGTATTTGATATGAAAACATGGAAAGCATGAAAGTAACAAGTTGGCACATGTGTTTCACCCCAAAATGTTTGAAAAACAGTAAAAGAGGGGTCTATGTACTCACTTGAGGGTGCTTAGAAGTCTTGAACAACAACCAAGCAAAGCTAGAGGGACCACGGAATCAAACGGCACCCTATATAGATAACTACATAAATAACCGGACCTAAATCTGGAGATTGGATAGTATGAGGTTTCGTAAACCCAATGAGTATTGGAACTCATATGATATGGTTTAACAAAGCCTACATACTAAAATGAAACCTAATCTAAGTGCTTACGACCCATTACGACCCATTTAGGTAGCTTTATGCTATTTTAACGCGCCGTTCGCGTAAAACGCGTTCGGACCGCTTAGCTAGTCCTATGACAAGTAAAATATGCCTTAACATGCCTAATATAGTTACCTAATTAGTTTAGATGTCAAAATTTAGGTCACATATGCTTAAAATGAATTTATGCGTAAAAAGGGTATTTTGGTAATTTTCCTAAGGCATATAAACTACCTATCATACAACTACTTAAACGACGTGACCATAAGGTATAACCTCCGAAGGTTATTCCCTATACAACTATGGTCACCTAATGTGTTTGGTCGGATCCTAATGGTCGACCAAACGGATCGGGTTCGAAAGTATAAGCGATTGCCTAGATCGCTTATCTTACGCCCCTATAAGCACTAAATCTAAAAGTGACGAGCTAAACATGTTGAAACATGTTTAACTAAGTTAGAAAATAGGTTTTGATATCAAAACAAACGGTTTTGATATCCAAGAGTAGTTTGGTTACAAAATACGCGTGAATACACAATTTGGCCGAAACTACTACTTGTCACTATACCTAATCAACGTGGTAATCAGTAGGTATAGTCACTAGGGACTATAACCATCGTGATTACGCTCACGTTGCGAAGTTCAAACGAACTTCGTGTTGACCATTGACTGGTCAAAGCTGAAAGTCAAACATAGTTTGACTTTCATGCAAAAAACGCATAAAAGCATGAAAGAGGACTTACAAAAGGTCCAAGAATGGATGATCTTGATCCAAATCACTCAGGTATGAAGCAAAGGCTCCAACTTAGAGTGTAATTCAGATCAAGTGTGCAGGAAATGGAATGAGGTGATGGGTATTTATAGATTTCCTTGAACCATTAAGATCGTTTATTGAAAACCAAGCTTCAATCTCAACCATCCATGTGGGCACATGGTTTACAAATACAAGGGGCACTTGAAAACCATCAAAATTGGCCCATAGAATCAAGGAAACCATGTGCAATTGTGTGTAACAGCTGGAACAAGCTGGAAACAAGTTTCTGCTGATCTGGGGACTGCTTACGGACCATAAGCAAAGGTCCATACAGACCGTAAGGGACCTGCAGACCATCAACTTTCAAAAATGATAGATTTAGCCCCTGAAGCCCCAAACTTGGTTTTTTTGATGCATTTTTGACACGTTTAAGCCCCGTTAACCCCATTTCAAAGATCTAAAATGAAGTTAAAGTATAGGGAACTTAAAATGTGCTCAAAAATATCTCGGATGTCGGCTCGTTTGGTCGTACGGTTGCGTTGTTCGGTTAATTACGACGGAAGTCGTAACGAACGCAAAAACGATCCAAATTAAGCAACGAATGGATTTTTATCTAGCCAATCACTAAAAAATAATATGTTAATGATTACATAAATTTTTAGATGTCTGGATGTATTCAGAACGTGAGATATGCGCGAAAATGCAAACTTATGCACTTTTTGACGCTTTTAGTCCCTGAATGAGCATAAAGTTTATTTTAGCACACCGAACCCCTCAAAGCCTATTTCTAAGAAATGTAAAGGATATTTAGGGTGTGTTTAACTTATGATCAAGTTCCGGAATGTCCGTTACAGTACGAATCGACATACTTTCACAGTTTATCGAATTTAGTCCCTGTAAGCGAATAAACTTGATTTCGGCACACCAAACCTTACAAAACTTATTTCTAAGTTATGTAAAGTTTATTTAAGGTATGTTAAGCCTATGTCACTATTACAGAGTGTTTGTTGCATTAAACTAGTTATATTTACGCATCAGTGCGCGTATAACCTTCCAGAAAGCGATTTAAAGCCCGAAATCGAACAAGAATTGATATGTGCAAATGATACACATATTTATACAAATCCCAAGTATCAAATATAATATTTCAGTAGTTTGGTATTTGTTTGATGGCCGTGAAGGCACAGGTGTCACATCCGGTTCTTCTGACTCAGGTACATCTGGTTGTTTTGATGCTTCATGGTTTGTCAGCAGCTAAAGCATCCCAATCTTCATCAACCTCTGTTTCTTGATATGCATCAAGTTCTGCACATGCTTAGAAATTCATAAGCAAACACTTCTACGCAACAGGGAAAGAACCATATGAACATTTGGTACATCCAAGTACTTGTACTCGGATTTCACAATTCAAATTCTTCTTTCCAACTTTTCATGATCAGTCAAATATTCAAGAACGGTTAATAATTTTTAATAAAACAAATGAAACACTCTATTTTTTCATTTTTGATTTTAAGAAAAACAAGACACTATTTTTGGATTTTTTTATATATTTTTTTAATAAAAGAGAACATAAACAGAAATGTAAATAAACAAAGAAACTAACTCAAACACTCTATTTTTGGATTTTCTAATTTTTTTTATAATTTTTTAATAAAAGCGAATATAAACAGGAACGGAGAAACTAACTCAAACAAATAGAATATACAATTACAATTGCAATGGGACCAAAATCATTCTCAGGCTGACCAAGGAACACTTTTCAGTGCGAACTTATTCAGACTGGTCTATGCGATTGCCGATATGTTTGTCCTCTTAAACCTAACTCTCAACTTTCAATTTTCAACTTTGTAATATGCTTAAGGTAATATTATACTATAACACCCGTGTGTCCCATACCATGACATACCTCCGCGATCAAGTTAAGCACAACGATTCATCGTAGCGATTAAGTATACTGAGTTCATCTTTCGATTTTTCAATGTCAGACTATTGGTGAATAGGTCAGTACTTTCGTACAATAGAGTAACCAATAAAGTCTGACGAGGGTTAGGCAAATACCTTTTTGGTACGGGTTTAGCTTTAACAGCAAATGGAATTTCCTCAAATTGAGTTTATCTTCCTTTAAAGGTTGTTGGCCCATGAAATCCTTCTTTGAAGAACAGACGATTCAAAAGCCAAAACTGGTTCCCAAACAGTTGATCCTCAATAAGCAGTGCATGAATCTATTCCCTCCAATGGCAGTGGTTCCTATCAGATGATCTTCCTCAAGTCTGTTCTACTCAACAACTGTTTTATTGAAGACTGATCATTACAAAGACTGTCAAGACCTATCTACTGCTGATTGTCAAAGTCCTGATGAAGACAAAGCACTGCTGAATCAAAGGCCTGATCAACCTAAGAGGAAAGCATTGATGATCAACATCAGTGCTTAAGCATCAAAGGAGCATCAGTGTTTTACTTATCAATTTTTCAATATAACATGTCTGTTTAGTATCAGTGTTTAGAGGTTGTTAGTCTGTTAGATGTCACTATTTAGGTGACGTCAGCTAAGATGCTCAGTGGTAAGATTTGTACTATAAATAGATCTGTACTATTCTATTAGCTCTTTATACACACTCATTTTGTACGAACAACTATGAGCTCAGACTGAGGGGGAGTTTAGTATTTATGCATGCAATTGTTGAACTTTTGTAATTCGATTCAATCTTTCGACTAATGAAAACATGTGTGATGAACACTATCTCTCTTTGATTGTGTTATAAAGTTTACTTTCATTTCCGCTGCAATTGTTCTCGGATCTATCTTCTTTCATTATTCATTTTGTTAACAACACAATCAGTACAAACTCAGATCCTAACAATTGGTATCAGAGCGTAGGACAGTCAAATTCGATCTAACAATCAAATTGACATAAAAGTTCAGCTCAAATTCATTGATACTAAGTTGTTCGTATCAGTTGAAAAACAGAGTACAAGTGTAATCACGTCTAAAGTTGATTATTCGAAAACTTCTGTAAAACAACCAAAATGACTTCACACTCACAGGACCCTCACAACACCGAAACGCTTTTCAAGCCACCTATTGTAACACCACGTAAAAACGTGTCCAATTATGTAAAGACACGTGTCCTAAATTCTAAATGTGTAAAAGTTTGAGTTTGAAGGACTAAAGTTGACAAACGATGAAAATATGTATCCAAAAGGACTAAAAGTGTCAACATGCCAAACTTGTGCCTCTGAATGACCACACACGAAGAATATATTCTTAAACGAGTAATTATTTGGATATAAGAAGCCGTTTGTGAAAATAATCGAGAGATTATAAACTACATGGGTTAAACGTGTCAACATGTTAATTCCTACCTCTGAGTGACCTTTTAACAAACCCGGGGCTTCGTAATGTTCAAATATACCCTCAAGAATAAGTGATATCAGTTTCACGTGGTTTCGAGATCGTTATGCAAGTTTTAAAGAATTTGGGGTAAAAGCGTCAACATAATGAAACTAGTATTTTCGGTGATTGTTTAGCGAAACCGGGCCTAACGGAGTTTGGTTATACTCCCATGATCCTTTACAAACTAACTACAAAGGTTAAAAGTGCCAAAAATGAAGTTAAATAAAGTTACAAAGGACCAGGGACTGAAACTGCCAGAGCTGAAACATTTTTAACCTGAAATCAAGGTTGTCGCGGCCCGCGAAGACTCCACTTGAGTCCTACGCGGCCCGCGAGAGATGCCCAGTTCAGCATTTTGTTGCCAGCTGCAGGTTTCTGCTGTTCCACCGCCTTACACACCTGAATTTCGAAACTTGGAGCTTGTTGACGGTTTTATAATACCACTAGGACACCTGGGATGATCCTAAACGTCCCAATAACACTTGAAATGATCTTTGATCATGGCATTCACCTATAAAAGGGCCTTCATGTTGAACTTCTCATTTGCACATATCATTCAAATCTTCTCTACTCTCAACTCTGGAGGTTCCTGACCAAAAAGGGAGCTTATTCTTGTAGAAAAGATTGCTAGGACCCTTTGTAAGTGTCTTAGCCCTCTCTTTATTTCAATTTTCTCATTTTAAAACCGAAAAGTCAAAATTACGTAAATTAGCTTTGACTCTCGGTTTAAACTCAAATGGTCCAGCCATTATTCGAGATGAATGTGGTTATGTGACCATAATTAGGTAGGTGATTAACCCTTAAAAGGGGACCTCCTAATTATTTCGTTTGCTTAGTTAATTGCCGGGTCAAACTATTTAATTAAAAAGTCAAACTGGACAGAATTGTAAGTAATAATTAAAACTAATAATACAGAGGTTATAAATTATATTTTAACACTCTAATAAGTTAGTAATTATTATTAGAACATGTTTAGGCATGCCCAACCCGACAATTATGAGTTTAGGGTCGGTTCGCAACCGAAAGTCGCAAAAGCTTGACTTTTGCTTTGACTTTCAGTTCTGACCCAATTAAGCTTAATTATTCTATGTTTTAAGCTTCCAATAGGACCATATTATGTTGTAGTATAACTCTCTGAAGTTATATTACCTGGTCATTAATATTTTGAATTATATGCTAGTTTCCGTTATTATGCTTATATTTGACCGTTATGCCCTTATATCATAAAAACGAGAATTTTGAAAATGTGAGAGAACAAAAAGCTTTATTTCTGATATATAAGTATGTCCACAAAATTTGACATCAATTTCTGGTCTCAAACAAAAGTTATGCATGATATCGTAAATTAGAACTTTTTGGTAATTAAATTACGCTATTATGCATAAGTCATGTTTAAACATAGGTTTTGATCCAAAACTCATTACCTACTGATAAGATATTATTTTAAGGATTTTTGGAATTTTTGGTCAGATTATAAACTGACCATTTCATTGAGTTCTCGTATAATTTGGTAAATGACGATAATACCCTTTTAATGCATAAAATGAGATTAACATATGATTTGCACAACAAACATTTTCCTATTGATATTATATATTAAATAAAATATTTTGAACATTTAAGACTGATCAAAATCTCAGATTTCCATAAACATCTTAATTATCATCAATTATCGACTTTTACACTAATTAAACGCATAGTATGGTTTAAAACCATAATAAACACCTAAGACTTGTTACCTACCGATTTTATAAATAAATTTTAATATTATTACAGTAGGTATAAGTCATGAACTCAGACTCCCAAAAATGTCCTTAAAAGCATATGTGAAATGATCAAAATACCCTTTCAGGGCATAGTTTGGCCATAAATGGTAAACCTCACATATGAATGATATGTTACTGATGTAACTTGATAAAATAAATATTTTTACTGAAATTTTTAGATGAGAACCTCAGTTTACTATAAAATCTCTTTTATAAACATTAAAATGACCAAAATGCCTTTGCGGGACTTAAATTGGTTTTAAATACTTTTTGGGTATATATGTTAACATCCTACTGGTGTATTAACATATTCTAAGCATAATAACTTGTGGGGCTTGTATATGGTTCATTTGGTTACCCGTTATGCATTTATGCATTCAATTCGGTTTATGTAACTAGTTTACGTAAATTAGCCGAAACGGGTTTAACCTTATCATTTTCACTTCAAAATCCAGAATGTGTTTAGTTTACCCATATTATACAAGTATCCAAACTTGTCGGGTCTAAACCACATTCTATTCCGGTCTTCGCTTAATCTAGCGTTTAGAACCGTTAAGTATTTTTCAAACTAACCAGTCTAAGTCTTTGACTTAAATAAAGACCCGTTAGCATCCTAATAGGTTAAAAACCTTCCATACAGATTGAGTAGCTTCGGTAGAAGGTATTTTCATAAGGCTTTAGGAAACTTACGGCTGAGTTACTTCTTACACATCTAGCTCAGGTAAATACTTTTTAACTTATTTTCCCTTATACGGGCTTGGGAGACGGTATAATCATAATACCGCTTGGTCGGGTATGGAATCATTTAATCGGATTGTGATTAATAAATTGCATAACCCGTTTTAATCTGTATTGTTTGATAACATAAACATTGGGGGTTAATACGACCGTGTCCTGGATATCCTCGGCTCATTTCTTTTGAAAATGTCCACGAACTATGCACGGGGTGTAGGCATACACCTGACAGATGCAAATGCTAAATAACCCACTTGTTGGGGATAACTCCTTTGTGGGTTTTATAGTGGTGAGTCGGTTAATCATGAACGGCTTCCAAACCGGCCCCATGTGTATGACAAACATGTAAAACTGTATACAAGATTTTATTAAAGATTGTCCCAAGTTATAAATGGTTTGTGCCTTGTGCACTTAAATCAATTTTAATAAACTCTTTTCAAATGAGTCGGTTAATTGTATTTACCAGTGAAAACTGACGTATTTTCCAAAGACTAAATGACAGGTACCTCTCGTAACTAGGCTGGAGCTACTCGGTGTCAAATAAGAGGATCTTGCAAATCCTTAGATGCCTGAAGTCTGTTATTTCAGTTTTCTTGTATTTTGTTTTATGATCCGCCTGTGGATCTCTATTACAACCAGTCTGTATATATCTAAGTTATCAGCGGAAGCAAATAGTTCAAAACCCAAATCATGAATTAAAAGTGTTTAAGTTCATCATGAACACTCAATGTCCATGCTCCACAACGACTCTTCCCCATGCAAGCTCCTGGTTAATCTAGTGACCTGCAAAGCATGTAGTAACGAGTCAACAACAAAGTTGAGCGAGTTCACAGTTGGTTGTCCATTTTAGAGTTGTTCCAATAACATAAAAACATAGTTTATTCTTAACCGGCTATCCAGCTGTGACACTCTAGGTTTTTCCGAGGGAACACCTTGTAATTTCGTTAGGCGTATATATGTGTTATTAAATGAAAAGTTGCGTTTTACCTTAATGTGCTATGTGTGGTATGTATATATATAATGCGTGGTATGTATATAGATATATATGTGGGAACCGAACCCGACTCGAGACCACTCGGTCTCGAGTAAACAAAAACGGTTGGGCCGGATTGGGCCATATACCCCCCTTCGAGCCCACTCGGAACCATTGTAGGGTGCACCACCCAAACCGAGTATAAAACCCATGCCCAAGCCCTCCTTCTCTCATTTGACACTCCCACCATTCACACACCCTCCTACATTCCTCCAAACCACTAAAACCCTAAGGTTCTAACATCAAACTCACCTCCTCTCCTCTCCCTCTCTCGGATCTAACCTGTGACAACTCGAATTTCCGACATTCTCTATTCGCATTTAATGCACGTTGACGTTGACTGTTTAGTTGTTTGACTTGCCTGATTTCGTAACTGTACACTTTGTGATATGATGAGACGTACTATGTTGCATGATTATGTGTTTGATTGTATAACGTGGAACTTGTTAAGAAACATAAGCTGTTTAAGACGTGAACAACCCGACGAAACACAAGTGTGTTTCGCCATAAACAATCACGACGAAACAGGATCTGTTTCGCCATCTATATCTCGAGGAAACATAAGTGTCTCGCCGGCCCATGATTCGCCGAAGTCCATTATGGGCCCAGTACGTAAACTTGAATATTAAAACGTGAACCGACAACTGTTTTCATAACTTTAGCAAACAAGAAACCCTAGAGTCTCCTGCACACCGACGGCAGCCCCTCTCGGTCGTAACCAAACCCTTCTTGTTTGATCTCTGGTTAGTGATTTACATACTCTGTTGATCTAGATGATTATCGTATGATTATGGATGTTAATCGTTATGTATGTATGTATACCGATGTGGTTGTTCATGAACTGTCATGTATTAGATTTATGCATGTGAGTTGATAATATCGTGCAAGATTAATAAGCTAGACTTGAAATTAAATTGTATGTTAATGGCTGGCATTGGTTTGTGTGTGGATATACTATTGAATATCAATGACATTCGGTTGTGAGGGCCATAGAGTGAATACCAAGAATTAATAATCTGATTATGGACATGGAAGCCATGTGCGTTCAAACAGAAGCATGTGGACAATTTATGAAGTGTCAGTAGGAGTATAGGTGCTTCGATTTGTGTATGCATGATATGATCAGCTTTATATATTCTTTTATATATGTGAGTTGGTGTTAACCTAGGGTTTGGGAATTTATATCATTGAAAAGATTTATATGGATTGATATTGATGTGATCAGGAACCGAAATCATATTATCATGATGTTAGTATTCGATTTTATTATATATATATAATAACCAACTGGATACTAGGTATGAATGTTGACTGTTGACTATCGAATGATATGGTGAAATCGTTGTAACTGTTAGCAATGATTAGGGTTTCTGTGATATTTCGTAACTGATATAATTGATGTTCGACGTAACTGAACTGTTAGACGAAACAGAACTCTCGGCGAAACAGAATGTGTTTCGCCAAGGGACACCTCGACGAAACAAATGTGTTTCGCCAATATTGTGTTTCGCCAAATGTGTGTTTCGCCAAATAGCTGATCTGTGCTGTAACTTGAGTAAATTCTGTTAAGTGTTAACTGAACCAACTAACTGCTGTTAAATGTTAAACATGACTGGAATGCTTGCGAATACGTACTACTTGCTTATATGTGAACAACTTGAGCACAAACTGATTATTCTATACGTGCATACTCTAGGACGTGATTGATTTATTTGCGAGCACATACTTAGCATACCGAGCAAACCAAGGTGAGTTCACACAGCCAAGGCATGGGATTCCCAGGATGGGAATGGGTTGGATTATTTATTCGTTCAGTTTATGGAACTTAGATATATGATTCCCGGGAGAGGAAGGATTATGGATAAGAACAGACTAGACTGGTTATACTAATTTAAACGATCTTCGCACACACGCCAAGGGGTTGGCCGCGATATTATGACAATCTTCGCACACATGCCTAGGAAGGGCCGCGAACTATATACTCAAATCTTCGCACACATGCCTAGGAAGGGCCGCGAACTATATACTCTAATCTTCGCACACAGGCCAGGAAGGGCCGCGATACTACTATACCTAGTCTAGCATATATGGGAAATCCCCACTATACTTCGCAAACATGCCTAGAGGGCCGCGATACGATACATACGATACATGATTACTAAACGAACATACGAACTACTTTATGAACACTATAACTAAACAAACTCCCTGTGAACTCGCTCAACTAGTTGTTGACTCTCTGTTACATGCCTTGCAGGACCTTAGGTACTTATGGAGCTTGCATGGGAGGCACAGTCGTTGTGGGCATAGCTTGTGGATGTTATGAACAACATTTAAACATTTGAATTGCTACTTATGATTGGGTTTATTTATGCTTCCGCTAAACGTTGAATTTATACATATGTTTTGAACACCTTTCATATTGGTTTGGTTGTTTTACATTTAATACTTACTATGTTCAATATGATTGGTGGCTTGATCCTGGTCAGTCACGCCTCCAAGCGGTGATACTCCGCAGGTGGATTTTGGGGGTGTGACAGATTGGTATCAGAGCCATTGGTTATAGAGAACTCGGTTTTAATAAAGGGAAACGATTTTGTTAAAACCAGACTATAACCAGAACAGTGCTCTCAACGATCCGCAACGACGCTTCGCTCCACGTGCAAGGCTCAACATCATAGGTACTATTATTCATGATTACCTTACCTACTTGCTAGAATTACATAGAACTTTGCTCGGGGTATGCTTGGATTACAGAACTTACTATACGTTATTGCTTGAGAATACTTGTGTGCTCACTCTCTTCGCACTATTCGCGAACCTCTCACCCACATGTTCTCCCCGATGTCAAGATCATGTGGGGACGCGTTAACCTAACTCAAGCCCAGTTGGCGGCTTCGATCACTGAACAAGTTACTGCAGCACTCGCAGCTGCCCAGGCAGGAGGTGTAACCTGCCATCACCACTTACTCTAGGATTTTTAGATCCTACTCTTGTAACTCAACACTTGTGCTTAATTCTGAATACTCTTACGCACACGACAAGTCAACACGCTCAGCCACCTGTGTGCACATACACGACTTTTTATGGACTGTCGTCCTACTACTTTCAGCGACACTCGAATCGGCCTTCAAATGTGCGAACGACCTGAGGCTCGAAAGGTGAAATATGCCACTGATGTACTCGAAGGCACTGCGCAAACTTGGTGGAACGCGCAAGTTACGATACGGGGGCTGGCGGCTGCTAATGCCACCCCATGGAATGATTTTAAGGAACCTATCATACGTGAATACAGTAGTTATGATGCCATCCACAAGCTGGAAGTGGAGTCCTTTAACATGAAGATGACGGGGTCAGAGATAGAAGCGTGCACGATACGATCCAACAAACTGACAATTCTGTGTCCAACTATGGTGGATCCTCCCATAAAGAGCTTTGAGCTGTATCTCAAAGGCTTAGTACCAGGAATTCAAACCATGTGATGACGACTAAACTTGCTACTATTCAAGATGTTACTCATCTTGCTCATCGTCTCATAGACCAGGCAGTGGAACAGAACAAGCTGCCTCAACGTATCAGCGCTACTACTTCAACTACTTCTGCTACCCTCAGTGACAACGAATGAAAGTGGGATGGAACCTCTAGCAAAGGTTCGACTACGAATCCGTCCCAGGCACAGTAGCGAAAGATCATTGACAACCAAAGTCCTGGACAGCAACCTTTTAGTAGTCAAGGGCAGGGTGAATACAGGGGAAACCACCCTAAGTGCAAACGATGTAACTCGCACCACAGCGGGCAGTGCAACCGAAATCATTGTCAATGATGCGACAAGCTTGGTCATGAAGCCAAAGATTGTAGAAGCTCACGTCCTGCAAACAAGTACCGAAAACAGCAGCCACAAGCTCCACAAAATCAGCAGCAACATCAGGGTAACAAGGAATGCCATCAGTGTGGTGTTGAAGGTCACTTCAAGAGACACTGTCCACAGTTGAACCAGAACCAGAATCAGAACCACAACCAAGGTAAACGGGAACAACAATGGAGACAACAACGGGGGTAATAACGACGGCAATGGTTCCAGGGGTCGAGTGTTCGTGATTGGTCAGAATGATGCTAGGAATGACCCCAACATTGTGATGATTTCGACATCGTTGCTGGTATGGATTGGCTACCTCAACATCGAGCAGAGATCCTTTGCAAAGAAAAGATCGTCCGCATTACTCGTGCTGGTTAAGAACCTTTGGTAATTCATGGTGACAAGCTCCAGGAGCAGCACCCATAGCTCGAGCACCTTATCGTCTAGCTCCAACTGAATTGGAAGAACTGTCAAAGCAGCTACAAGAACTCTTGGAGAAGGGTTTTATACGTCCTAGCTCCTCGCCTTGGGGAGCTCCAGTGTTATTCGTAAAGAAGAAAGACGATACGTTCAGGATGTGTATAGACTACCGTGAACTCAACAAGGTGACGATCAAGAATCGTTATCCTCTTCCGCGCATAGATGATCTATTCGACCAGCTGCAAGGGTCGAGCTACTACTCCAAGATAGACTTAAGGTCAGGATACCACCAGCTGAGAGTCCGGGATGAAGACGTCTCCAAAACAGCGTTCAGAACACGCTACGGCCACTACGAGTTTATGGTCATGCCATTCGGGCTAACGAACGCGCCTGCCGTATTTATGGATCTTATGAACAGGGTGTGCAAACCCTATCTCGACAAGTTCGTCATTGTTTTCATCGACGACATACTGATTTATTCGAAGAGTCAGGAGGAGCACGAGCATCATCTACGACTTATACTGGAACTTCTACGAACGGAACAGCTATACGCTAAGTTTTCTAAATGTGACTTCTGGCTTCGTGAAGTCCACTTTTTAGGCCACGTGGTAAACAAGGATGGGATTCATGTCGATCCATCCAAGGTAGATTCGATCAAGAACTGGCCTGCGCCTCGTACACCAACAGAAATACGCCAATTCTTAGGTTTGGCGGGTTATTACAGAAGATTCATCAAAGATTGCTCAACCGCTTACACTACTGACACAGAAAGGTGTTGCTTATCGTTGGGGTAATGCACAGGAAACAGCATTCCAACACTTAAAGGATAGACTCTGTAGCGCACCTATCCTCTCATTGCCTGAAGGCACGGATGATTTCGTAGTCTACTGCGACGCATCCATCCAAGGTCTTGGATGTGTATTGATGCAGAGGGATAAAGTTATTGCTTATGCTTCGCGCCAACTTAAGGTTCACGAACGGAATTACACTACACACGACCTAGAGCTGGGAGCGGTTGTTTTTGCACTTAAGATATGGCGACACTACTTGTACGGCACTAAATGTGCTATCTACACTGACCACAGGAGCCTTGAACATATATTCAAACAGAAGGAACTGAATATGCGACAGCGACGATGGGTCGAACTGCTAAACGACTACGAATGCTCAATCAGGTACCATCCAGGCAAAGCCAATGTTGTGGCTGACGCCCTCAGTCGAAAAGACACTGCACCTAAGCGCGTGCGAGCTCTACAGCTCACTATTCAGTCTAGCCTTCCTTCTCAGATACGAGATGCTCAGGTAGAAGCATTGAAACCAGAAAACGTCAGGGCTGAAGCCCTACGCGGCTCAAGGCAACGATTAGAACAAAGGGCAGACGGCGCTTACTACGTAACAGGACGCATTTGGGTCCCACTGTACGGCAACTTACGCGAGCTAGTAATGGATGAAGCTCACAAGTCTCGCTACTCGGTACATCCTGGTTCGGATAAAATGTACCACGATATTAAGACTACATACTGGTGGCCTAGCATGAAGGCCCACATAGCCACATACGTTAGCAAATGCTTGACTTGTGCGAGAGTCAAGGCAGAATATCAGAAACCGTCAGGTCCACTCCAACAACCTGAGATACCACAATGGAAATGGGAGCAAATTTCCATGGATTTTGTTACCGGTTTACCTAAATCTCAGCGCGGAAATGATACTATTTGGGTGATCGTGGATCGACTCACAAAGTCTGCTCACTTCTTGGCCATCAAAGAAACAGACAAGTTCTCTACCTTGGCAGACATTTACTTAAAAGAAATGGTCTCGAGGCACGGAGTGCCAACCTCTATCATCTCTGATTGTGACGCACGTTTCACTTCAGAACTGTGGCAAGCAATGCATAAATCGTTTGGCTCTCGTTTAGACATGAGCACGGCGTATCATCCTCAGACCGATGGGCAGTCTGAGCGCACTATTCAAACTCTAGAAGACATGCTTCGGGCGTGCGTCATAGACTTTGGCAATGGTTGGGAAAAACATCTACCACTTGTGGAATTTTCGTACAATAACAGCTACCACACAAGCATTAAAGCTGCACCATTCGAGGCATTGTACGGCCGTAAGTGCCGGTCACCTCTCTGTTGGGCAGAGGTGGGGGAAAGTCAAATCACGGGTCCAGAAATGGTAGTTGATACTACTGAAAAGATTGCACAAATACGACAACGCATGGCGGCAGCTCGCGACCGTCAGAAAGCATACGCTGATTTAGATAGAAAACTACTCGAATTCCAGGTTGGGGATCGAGCGCTACTTAAAGTTTCACCCTGGAAGGGTGTGGTTCGTTTTGGCAAACGCGGCAAACTAAATCCACGATATGTTGGACCTTTCGAAGTTATTGAGAAAATAGGCAAAGTGGCCTACAGACTGAACTTACCACCTGAACTCAGTGCAGTTCACAACGTCTTTCACGTATCGAATCTGAAGAAGTGTACGTCAGATGAGACCCACATAGTTCCTTTGAAGGAACTCACTATCGACGAGCGGTTGCACTTCGTCGAGGAACCTGTTGAAATCACGGACCGGGATGTTAAGGTCCTCAAGAACACGAGAATCCCTCTTGTACGAGTTCGTTGGAACTCCCGCCGCGGCCCAGAGTTCACCTGGGAGCGTGAAGATCAAATGGAACTAAAATATCCCCAGTTATTCGGAACCAATGCAACTACTACTGAGGCTGAAGCTACCAATGCAGAATTTCGGGACGAAATTCCAAATCAACGGGGGGATAATGTGACACCCCAAGAAAAACCAGTAATCTTCGCAAACATGCTCAGGGGAGCCGCGATACAATACAGGTAAACAACGTCACACCATTAGCTTTCCTCAGTAACTGCATGCTAAATTTCGGGACGAAATTTCTTTCAAGTTGGGGATAATGTGACAACTCGAATTTCCGACATTCTCTATTCGCATTTAATGCACGTTGACGTTGACTGTTTAGTTGTTTGACTTGCCTGATTTCGTAACTGTACACTTTGTGATATGATGAGACGTACTATGTTGCATGATTATGTGTTTGATTGTATAACGTGGAACTTGTTAAGAAACATAAGCTGTTTAAGACGTGAACAACCCGACGAAACACAAGTGTGTTTCGCCATAAACAATCACGACGAAACAGGATCTGTTTCGCCATCTATATCTCGAGGAAACATAAGTGTCTCGCCGGCCCATGATTCGCCGAAGTCCATTATGGGCCCAGTACGTAAACTTGAATATTAAAACGTGAACCGACAACTGTTTTCATAACTTTAGCAAACAAGAAACCCTAGAGTCTCCTGCACACCGACGGCAGCCCCTCTCGGTCGTAACCAAACCCTTCTTGTTTGATCTCTGGTTAGTGATTTACATACTCTGTTGATCTAGATGATTATCGTATGATTATGGATGTTAATCGTTATGTATGTATGTATACCGATGTGGTTGTTCATGAACTGTCATGTATTAGATTTATGCATGTGAGTTGATAATATCGTGCAAGATTAATAAGCTAGACTTGAAATTAAATTGTATGTTAATGGCTGGCATTGGTTTGTGTGTGGATATACTATTGAATATCAATGACATTCGGTTGTGAGGGCCATAGAGTGAATACCAAGAATTAATAATCTGATTATGGACATGGAAGCCATGTGCGTTCAAACAGAAGCATGTGGACAATTTATGAAGTGTCAGTAGGAGTATAGGTGCTTCGATTTGTGTATGCATGATATGATCAGCTTTATATATTCTTTTATATATGTGAGTTGGTGTTAACCTAGGGTTTGGGAATTTATATCATTGAAAAGATTTATATGGATTGATATTGATGTGATCAGGAACCGAAATCATATTATCATGATGTTAGTATTCGATTTTATTATATATATATAATAACCAACTGGATACTAGGTATGAATGTTGACTGTTGACTATCGAATGATATGGTGAAATCGTTGTAACTGTTAGCAATGATTAGGGTTTCTGTGATATTTCGTAACTGATATAATTGATGTTCGACGTAACTGAACTGTTAGACGAAACAGAACTCTCGGCGAAACAGAATGTGTTTCGCCAAGGGACACCTCGACGAAACAAATGTGTTTCGCCAATATTGTGTTTCGCCAAATGTGTGTTTCGCCAAATAGCTGATCTGTGCTGTAACTTGAGTAAATTCTGTTAAGTGTTAACTGAACCAACTAACTGCTGTTAAATGTTAAACATGACTGGAATGCTTGCGAATACGTACTACTTGCTTATATGTGAACAACTTGAACACAAACTGATTATTCTATACGTGCATACTCTAGGACGTGATTGATTTATTTGCGAGCACATACTTAGCATACCGAGCAAACCAAGGTGAGTTCACACAGCCAAGGCATGGGATTCCCAGGATGGGAATGGGTTGGATTATTTATTCGTTCAGTTTATGGAACTTAGATATATGATTCCCGGGAGAGGAAGGATTATGGATAAGAACAGACTAGACTGGTTATACTAATTTAAACGATCTTCGCACACACGCCAAGGGGTTGGCCGCGATATTATGACAATCTTCGCACACATGCCTAGGAAGGGCCGCGAACTATATACTCAAATCTTCGCACACATGCCTAGGAAGGGCCGCGAACTATATACTCTAATCTTCGCACACATGCCAGGAAGGGCCGCGATACTACTATACCTAGTCTAGCATATATGGGAAATCCCCACTATACTTCGCAAACATGCCTAGAGGGCCGCGATACGATACATACGATACATGATTACTAAACGAACATACGAACTACTTTATGAACACTATAACTAAACAAACTCCCTGTGAACTCGCTCAACTAGTTGTTGACTCTCTGTTACATGCCTTGCAGGACCTTAGGTACTTATGGAGCTTGCATGGGAGGCACAGTCGTTGTGGGCATAGCTTGTGGATGTTATGAACAACATTTAAACATTTGAATTGCTACTTATGATTGGGTTTATTTATGCTTCCGCTAAACGTTGAATTTATACATATGTTTTGAACACCTTTCATATTGGTTTGGTTGTTTTACATTTAATACTTACTATGTTCAATATGATTGGTGGCTTGATCCTGGTCAGTCACGCCTCCAAGCGGTGATACTCCGCAGGTGGATTTTGGGGGTGTGACAGATTGGTATCAGAGCCATTGGTTATAGAGAACTCGGTTTTAATAAAGGGAAACGATTTTGTTAAAACCAGACTATAACCAGAACAGTGCTCTCAACGATCCACAACGACGCTTCGCTCCACGTGCAAGGCTCAACATCATAGGTACTATTATTCATGATTACCTTACCTACTTGCTAGAATTACATAGAACTTTGCTCGGGGTATGCTTGGATTACAGAACTTACTATACGTTATTGCTTGAGAATACTTGTGTGCTCACTCTCTTCGCACTATTCGCGAACCTCTCACCCACATGTTCTCCCCGATGTCAAGATCATGTGGGGACGCGTTAACCTAACTCAAGCCCAGTTGGCGGCTTCGATCACTGAACAAGTTACTGCAGCACTCGCAGCTGCCCAGGCAGGAGGTGTAACCTGCCATCACCACTTACTCTAGGATTTTTAGATCCTACTCTTGTAACTCAACACTTGTGCTTAATTCTGAATACTCTTACGCACACGACAAGTCAACACGCTCAGCCACCTGTGTGCACATACACGACTTTTTATGGACTGTCGTCCTACTACTTTCAGCGACACTCGAATCGGCCTTCAAATGTGCGAACGACCTGAGGCTCGAAAGGTGAAATATGCCACTGATGTACTCGAAGGCACTGCGCAAACTTGGTGGAACGCGCAAGTTACGATACGGGGGCTGGCGGCTGCTAATGCCACCCCATGGAATGATTTTAAGGAACCTATCATACGTGAATACAGTAGTTATGATGCCATCCACAAGCTGGAAGTGGAGTCCTTTAACATGAAGATGACGGGGTCAGAGATAGAAGTGTGCACGATACGATCCAACAAACTGACAATTCTGTGTCCAACTATGGTGGATCCTCCCATAAAGAGCTTTGAGCTGTATCTCAAAGGCTTAGTACCAGGAATTCAAACCATGTGATGACGACTAAACTTGCTACTATTCAAGATGTTACTCATCTTGCTCATCGTCTCATAGACCAGGCAGTGGAACAGAACAAGCTGCCTCAACGTATCAGCGCTACTACTTCAACTACTTCTGCTACCCTCAGTGACAACGAATGAAAGTGGGATGGAACCTCTAGCAAAGGTTCGACTACGAATCCGTCCCAGGCACAGTAGCGAAAGATCATTGACAACCAAAGTCCTGGACAGCAACCTTTTAGTAGTCAAGGGCAGGGTGAATACAGGGGAAACCACCCTAAGTGCAAACGATGTAACTCGCACCACAGCGGGCAGTGCAACCGAAATCATTGTCAATGATGCGACAAGCTTGGTCATGAAGCCAAAGATTGTAGAAGCTCACGTCCTGCAAACAAGTACCGAAAACAGCAGCCACAAGCTCCACAAAATCAGCAGCAACATCAGGGTAACAAGGAATGCCATCAGTGTGGTGTTGAAGGTCACTTCAAGAGACACTGTCCACAGTTGAACCAGAACCAGAATCAGAACCACAACCAAGGTAAACGGGAACAACAATGGAGACAACAACGGGGGTAATAACGACGGCAATGGTGCCAGGGGTCGAGTGTTCGTGATTGGTCAGAATGATGCTAGGAATGACCCCAACATTGTGATGATTTCGACATCGTTGCTGGTATGGATTGGCTACCTCAACATCGAGCAGAGATCCTTTGCAAAGAAAAGATCGTCCGCATTACTCGTGCTGGTTAAGAACCTTTGGTAATTCATGGTGACAAGCTCCAGGAGCAGCACCCATAGCTCGAGCACCTTATCGTCTAGCTCCAACTGAATTGGAAGAACTGTCAAAGCAGCTACAAGAACTCTTGGAGAAGGGTTTTATACGTCCTAGCTCTTCGCCTTGGGGAGCTCCAGTGTTATTCGTAAAGAAGAAAGACGGTACGTTCAGGATGTGTATAGACTACCGTGAACTCAACAAGGTGACGATCAAGAATCGTTATCCTCTTCCGCGCATAGATGATCTATTCGACCAGCTGCAAGGGTCGAGCTACTACTCCAAGATAGACTTAAGGTCAGGATACCACCAGCTGAGAGTCCGGGATGAAGACGTCTCCAAAACAGCGTTCAGAACACGCTACGGCCACTACGAGTTTATGGTCATGCCATTCGGGCTAACGAACGCGCCTGCCGTATTTATGGATCTTATGAACAGGGTGTGCAAACCCTATCTCGACAAGTTCGTCATTGTTTTCATCGACGACATACTGATTTATTCGAAGAGTCAGGAGGAGCACGAGCATCATCTACGACTTATACTGGAACTTCTACGAACGGAACAGCTATACGCTAAGTTTTCTAAATGTGACTTCTGGCTTCGTGAAGTCCACTTTTTAGGCCACGTGGTAAACAAGGATGGGATTCATGTCGATCCATCCAAGGTAGATTCGATCAAGAACTGGCCTGCGCCTCGTACACCAACAGAAATACGCCAATTCTTAGGTTTGGCGGGTTATTACAGAAGATTCATCAAAGATTGCTCAACCGCTTACACTACTGACACAGAAAGGTGTTGCTTATCGTTGGGGTAATGCACAGGAAACAGCATTCCAACACTTAAAGGATAGACTCTGTAGCGCACCTATCCTCTCATTGCCTGAAGGCACGGATGATTTCGTAGTCTACTGCGACGCATCCATCCAAGGTCTTGGATGTGTATTGATGCAGAGGGATAAAGTTATTGCTTATGCTTCGCGCCAACTTAAGGTTCACGAACGGAATTACACTACACACGACCTAGAGCTGGGAGCGGTTGTTTTTGCACTTAAGATATGGCGACACTACTTGTACGGCACTAAATGTGCTATCTACACTGACCACAGGAGCCTTGAACATATATTCAAACAGAAGGAACTGAATATGCGACAGCGACGATGGGTCGAACTGCTAAACGACTACGAATGCTCAATCAGGTACCATCCAGGCAAAGCCAATGTTGTGGCTGACGCCCTCAGTCGAAAAGACACTGCACCTAAGCGCGTGCGAGCTCTACAGCTCACTATTCAGTCTAGCCTTCCTTCTCAGATACGAGATGCTCAGGTAGAAGCATTGAAACCAGAAAACGTCAGGGCTGAAGCCCTACGCGGCTCAAGGCAACGATTAGAACAAAGGGCAGACGGCGCTTACTACGTAACAGGACGCATTTGGGTCCCACTGTACGGCAACTTACGCGAGCTAGTAATGGATGAAGCTCACAAGTCTCGCTACTCGGTACATCCTGGTTCGGATAAAATGTACCACGATATTAAGACTACATACTGGTGGCCTAGCATGAAGGCCCACATAGCCACATACGTTAGCAAATGCTTGACTTGTGCGAGAGTCAAGGCAGAATATCAGAAACCGTCAGGTCCACTCCAACAACCTGAGATACCACAATGGAAATGGGAGCAAATTTCCATGGATTTTGTTACCGGTTTACCTAAATCTCAGCGCGGAAATGATACTATTTGGGTGATCGTGGATCGACTCACAAAGTCTGCTCACTTCTTGGCCATAAAAGAAACAGACAAGTTCTCTACCTTGGCAGACATTTACTTAAAAGAAATGGTCTCGAGGCACGGAGTGCCAACCTCTATCATCTCTGATCGTGACGCACGTTTCACTTCAGAACTGTGGCAAGCAATGCATAAATCGTTTGGCTCTCGTTTAGACATGAGCACGGCGTATCATCCTCAGACCGATGGGCAGTCTGAGCGCACTATTCAAACTCTAGAAGACATGCTTCGGGCGTGCGTCATAGACTTTGGCAATGGTTGGGAAAAACATCTACCACTTGTGGAATTTTCGTACAATAACAGCTACCACACAAGCATTAAAGCTGCACCATTCGAGGCATTGTACGGCCGTAAGTGCCGGTCACCTCTCTGTTGGGCAGAGGTAGGGGAAAGTCAAATCACGGGTCCAGAAATGGTAGTTGATACTACTGAAAAGATTGCACAAATACGACAACGCATGGCGGCAGCTCGCGACCGTCAGAAAGCATACGCTGATTTAGATAGAAAACTACTCGAATTCCAGGTTGGGGATCGAGCGCTACTTAAAGTTTCACCCTGGAAGGGTGTGGTTCGTTTTGGCAAACGCGGCAAACTAAATCCACGATATGTTGGACCTTTCGAAGTTATTGAGAAAATAGGCAAAGTGGCCTACAGACTGAACTTACCACCTGAACTCAGTGCAGTTCACAACGTCTTTCACGTATCGAATCTGAAGAAGTGTACGTCAGATGAGACCCACATAGTTCCTTTGAAGGAACTCACTATCGACGAGCGGTTGCACTTCGTCGAGGAACCTGTTGAAATCACGGACCGGGATGTTAAGGTCCTCAAGAACACGAGAATCCCTCTTGTACGAGTTCGTTGGAACTCCCGCCGCGGCCCAGAGTTCACCTGGGAGCGTGAAGATCAAATGGAACTAAAATATCCCCAGTTATTCGGAACCAATGCAACTACTACTGAGGCTGAAGCTACCAATGCAGAATTTCGGGACGAAATTCCAAATCAACGGGGGGATAATGTGACACCCCAAGAAAAACCAGTAATCTTCGCAAACATGCTCAGGGGAGCCGCGATACAATACAGGTAAACAACGTCACACCATTAGCTTTCCTCAGTAACTGCATGCTAAATTTCGGGACAAAATTTCTTTCAAGTTGGGGATAATGTGACAACTCGAATTTCCGACATTCTCTATTCGCATTTAATGCACGTTGACGTTGACTGTTTAGTTGTTTGACTTGCCTGATTTCGTAACTGTACACTTTGTGATATGATGAGACGTACTATGTTGCATGATTATGTGTTTGATTGTATAACGTGGAACTTGTTAAGAAACATAAGCTGTTTAAGACGTGAACAACCCGACGAAACACAAGTGTGTTTCGCCATAAACAATCACGACGAAACAGGATCTGTTTCGCCATCTATATCTCGAGGAAACATAAGTGTCTCGCCGGCCCATGATTCGCCGAAGTCCATTATGGGCCCAGTACGTAAACTTGAATATTAAAACGTGAACCGACAACTGTTTTCATAACTTTAGCAAACAAGAAACCCTAGAGTCTCCTGCACACCGACGGCAGCCCCTCTCGGTCGTAACCAAACCCTTCTTGTTTGATCTCTGGTTAGTGATTTACATACTCTGTTGATCTAGATGATTATCGTATGATTATGGATGTTAATCGTTATGTATGTATGTATACCGATGTGGTTGTTCATGAACTGTCATGTATTAGATTTATGCATGTGAGTTGATAATATCGTGCAAGATTAATAAGCTAGACTTGAAATTAAATTGTATGTTAATGGCTGGCATTGGTTTGTGTGTGGATATACTATTGAATATCAATGACATTCGGTTGTGAGGGCCATAGAGTGAATACCAAGAATTAATAATCTGATTATGGACATGGAAGCCATGTGCGTTCAAACAGAAGCATGTGGACAATTTATGAAGTGTCAGTAGGAGTATAGGTGCTTCGATTTGTGTATGCATGATATGATCAGCTTTATATATTCTTTTATATATGTGAGTTGGTGTTAACCTAGGGTTTGGGAATTTATATCATTGAAAAGATTTATATGGATTGATATTGATGTGATCAGGAACCGAAATCATATTATCATGATGTTAGTATTCGATTTTATTATATATATATAATAACCAACTGGATACTAGGTATGAATGTTGACTGTTGACTATCGAATGATATGGTGAAATCGTTGTAACTGTTAGCAATGATTAGGGTTTCTGTGATATTTCGTAACTGATATAATTGATGTTCGACGTAACTGAACTGTTAGACGAAACAGAACTCTCGGCGAAACAGAATGTGTTTCGCCAAGGGACACCTCGACGAAACAAATGTGTTTCGCCAATATTGTGTTTCGCCAAATGTGTGTTTCGCCAAATAGCTGATCTGTGCTGTAACTTGAGTAAATTCTGTTAAGTGTTAACTGAACCAACTAACTGCTGTTAAATGTTAAACATGACTGGAATGCTTGCGAATACGTACTACTTGCTTATATGTGAACAACTTGAACACAAACTGATTATTCTATACGTGCATACTCTAGGACGTGATTGATTTATTTGCGAGCACATACTTAGCATACCGAGTAAACCAAGGTGAGTTCACACAGCCAAGGCATGGGATTCCCAGGATGGGAATGGGTTGGATTATTTATTCGTTCAGTTTATGGAACTTAGATATATGATTCCCGGGAGAGGAAGGATTATGGATAAGAACAGACTAGACTGGTTATACTAATTTAAACGATCTTCGCACACACGCCAAGGGGTTGGCCGCGATATTATGACAATCTTCGCACACATGCCTAGGAAGGGCCGCGAACTATATACTCAAATCTTCGCACACATGCCTAGGAAGGGCCGCGAACTATATACTCTAATCTTCGCACACATGCCAGGAAGGGCCGCGATACTATTATACCTAGTCTAGCATATATGGGAAATCCCCACTATACTTCGCAAACATGCCTAGAGGGCCGCGATACGATACATACGATACATGATTACTAAACGAACATACGAACTACTTTATGAACACTATAACTAAACAAACTCCCTGTGAACTCGCTCAACTAGTTGTTGACTCTCTGTTACATGCCTTGCAGGACCTTAGGTACTTATGGAGCTTGCACGGGAGGCACAGTCGTTGTGGGCATAGCTTGTGGATGTTATGAACAACATTTAAACATTTGAATTGCTACTTATGATTGGGTTTATTTATGCTTCCGCTAAACGTTGAATTTATACATATGTTTTGAACACCTTTCATATTGGTTTGGTTGTTTTACATTTAATACTTACTATGTTCAATATGATTGGTGGCTTGATCCTGGTCAGTCACGCCTCCAAGCGGTGATACTCCGCAGGTGGATTTTGGGGGTGTGACATAACCGGCGACAACAAAAGGGGCTCCCGGATCATCTCGGATTAGCTCATCATCACCACTCGGAACTTAGTCCATCAATCCTTCACACCTCTTCATCTAGCCAGTTAGTGCCTTTAGTTATTAGGTTAAAAATGATGATTTATGATATATAGAAACTATGTGATTTGTTGGATGTTTGAAGGAGTATATTGCTTATTAGATAATAGATTGTTATCAACGTTTGAATGATGAATTGATGAACAATGTGTTTTATTCATAAACCTTATGAATGCCTTGAAATAACTATATGATATGGATAAGCTAGTGTGTTTGAATAAATGATTCATGCTAGAAAGTGTAAGGGAAATATTGTTTTGATAATATCTTGCTAAGGTGTTTTGTAGGATAAATGGCTATGTTATCCAAATTATGTTAATCCGATTTATGTTAACCGATTTATGTGGTATGATCTTGTTACCCGATTTATGCTAGATGTTTTGGGACAAATGTGTGTTCAATAAGATGATGCAAGATTTACTTGATCTTTATATTTCATGCTTAAGTGATCTCATGAAGAACCTTATGAATATGTGCCAAAAGTGATATGAACACATGATGAACAATGTTGAATGTGAGATGAACATTTGAATATGATATGAATGTGTTTTAAATGTGCTTTGAACATGAAAAGATGCTTGGTTTGATCTGTTTTGAATTACATTTAGACAAGAAAACATGTTTATTGGAGATAGTACACAATTTGCATGAAATCTCAATTCTATTGGTTAGTACATCAGAGGTTCTAGAAGGATTCTTGTGCACGTATCCAAGGTTGCGACTCGCAACCGAAACATGACAAGTCGAAACATCCAGTTACGACTCGCAACCGAAACATGACAAGTCGAAACATCCAGTTACGACTCGCAACCGAAACATGACAAGTCGAAACATCCAGTTACGACTCGCAACCGAAACATGACAAGTCGAAACATCCAGTTACGACTCGCAACCAGAGCATGACAAGCCGAAACATCCGGTTGCGACTCGCAACCGTGTGTTCTCGAGTCGAAACCGCCCTTGTCTCGACTGGGCTGCCTAAGTGTTATTGGGCCAAAAGCTTGTTGGACTATCTGTTGACTGGACTGCATATGTATCTGTACTGTTTGTTTGTGGAATGTTAGGGCAGGCCCAATAACCCAAGTGTTTGTATGAGTGCATGCTATGTGTGACTGTACGTGTTTGCTATACGTGTTTACTTGTACCCCAACTTGACCCATATTCGGTAACCATGCTAGGACGTGGTGACCAACGTGATCGACCGGGTAATTAATCTACCGAGCAACCCAAGGTGAGTTCACAACCTAAAGCATGTATTCCCGGTGGTTTGGGAAACGGAACTAAAAACAACACTATCCCCTTATGAGGGATACAACTTACTTTTCTTCCCTTGTTATTGGGAACCTTTTAGTTAATTACTGTTTATACGGATTGCAACAAACGGCACTAAACGAAACTCTATCACTTAAAGTCCCTACTACATAATACCGATTAGTCGCCGGGGCCAGGCGAACGGGTTATTAGTTGATAGCGCTATTTAGGTCTTACCAACCTCACACCGTGCCAAGGTATGGGATCGGTCGTGAACTAATGTACTCAGGCATCCGTCAATGATGATAGAACATTGACATCGGGGCACTCTGCGGATACGCAACGGTCACCTAGTGTTCGGTATTGGAAAAACAGTTTAGTCGCTAACTTTTGGGGTAGCTCCCCATGGCATGTATAAACGGATAAATTAACTGGTGAAACAAGTTTTTGGTAATTAAAACTGGACAACTAGTGAACTCACTCAGCATTATTGTTGACCCCTTACTGCATGCTTTGCAGGTAACCAGTGACTCAGGAGCTTGCTGCTTGGGAAGTGTAGTGGTCGTCTAAACCCGCGTGTTGGGTTCCAAATAACTTGAACTATGAACTTCGTTTAAACTATTTTGCCTATGCTTCCGCTATTACTTAAACTGTTATTAGAATCTAACTTTCAAACTTTAAACTTTGATGCTTGCGAACTATTAAGTTGGTGATCATCTTTATTATTACTCAATTACTCAGTATAATTGGTGGCTGGATCCTGGTCGGTCACGCCCTCAAGCGGTAGTACTCCGCATGTGGAATTTGGGGGTGTGACAGATTGGTATCAGAGCCATTGGTTATAGTGAACTTGGTTTTTTAAAAGAAGAGTCTTTTTGAGAAAAACCAGACTATAACCCGTGACTCGTGACGACACTACACTCCAAGGGCAAGACTCGGCATACTAGACTTCGTAGCTCGGACTTGTGTTTACTTGCTTGTTTATCTTATGTTAACTGCTCTACTATACATACTAGTGTGCCTGATTAGATAGATACACCTCCCTCTTCTATCTTATTCTCGCTACGTTACGACATCACACTCATACTGTGTTTTCTGGTTATGAAGACAATGAGTGGACGCGGAAGAGGAAGCGTTAACATGACTCAGGCTCAATTCGCCAACTTGCTCAACACGGTGGCTGCAGCATTCGCAGCTCACCCTGGAGGTCAGCCTGCGCCTGCGCAACCACGTGTTTGTACTTTCAAAACCTTCATGGATGGCAAGCCTCTCCCTTTCAACGGCACTGAGGGTGCCATAGGCCTTCTGCATTGGATTGAAAAGGCCGAAGCTGTCTTTGCCGTCTGCGAGTGTCCCCCTGCTAACTGGGTTAAGTACGCAACTGGTACGCTTGAAGGAAACGCGCTTACATGGTGGAAAGCACAGATTCAGATGCTTGGTCTGGAAACTGCTAATGCTACGGCATGGGAAGATTTCAAGGACATGATCAAAGAGGAGTACTGTCACAGGGATGACATCCACAAGCTCGAGAACGAGTACTATGCGCTCAAGATGGTCGGATCAGAGATTGAGACCTACACTAAGCAGTCCAACGACTATGCTGCACTTTGCCCAAACATGTCCCAACCTATGTATCGAAGGATCGAGTTGTACATCAAAGGTTTGGTCCCAGAAATCCGGAGCCATGTGACCTCGGCCAACCTCAACACCATACAGCCCGTGGTTCGTCTTGCTCACAAACTCACCAATCAGGCTGTGGAAGAAGGCAAGCTGCCCAAGAGGATCGGTACTACTGCTGGAACTTCTGGCGATAACAAGCGAAAGTGGGATGGAAGTCAGGGAAAGGATACTAACCCCACTCAGGCCCCAGTTCAACAAAGGAAGACTGAAAACAACAAGGGCCCTCAGCAACAGGGTGGTTATCGAGGAAACCACCCTAAGTGTAACAAATGTAACCGACATCACAGTGGGCCATGTGGAAAAGGTCAGTGTCAGCGATGCAACAAGATGGGGCATGAAGCCAAAGACTGCCGAAGCCAATTCCCAGCTAGGCAGAATCAGCAACAACCACAGCAACAGCAGCAACAAGGAAACAACCGTGGATGCTTCAAGTGTGGAGCAATGGGGCACATGCGAAAGGATTGCCCTGAACTGAATCAAAACAACAACAATCAAGGTGCTGGGAACAATAACAACAATGCTGGAAATGGTGCTAGAGGAAAAGCTTTTGTGATTGGAGCTGGGGAAGCAAGGAATGACCCCAACGTTGTGGCGGGTAAGTTCCTACTCAATGATCGTTATGTTTCCGTACTATTTGATTCCGGAGCAGATGCTAGTTATGTATCCCTACGTATTAGAAAGAAACTTAAGCTCACTCTTACGCCGCTAAGCTCTAAGCACACCGTTGAAATAGCTAATGGTAGAAACCTCGAGGCCTCACACATAATTCGTAACTGCAAATTAGAGTTGTCTGGTCAGACCTTCTGTATCGATCTTTTCCCCATCGTTCTTGGAAGCTTCGACGTCATTATTGGTATGGATTGGTTATCCAAACATCGAGCTGAAATCCTCTGCCAGGAGAAAGCTATTCGTATTCCCCGTCCTCCTGGCAAACCTCTTATAGTTCAAGGCGACAAGAGCGGAGAAGTCACAGGCATCATTTCATTCTTAAAGGCCCAGGAGTGCCTACGAAAAGGGCACCCTGCTATCTTAGCACTCATTACCGACACACAGAAAAGGGAAAACAGGATTGAAGACTTTCCAGTTGTACGCGACTATCCTGAGGTATTCCCGGAGGAACTACCTGGACTCCCTCCTCACCGTCAGGTCGAATTTCAAATCGAGCTAGCTCCCGGAGCAGCGCCTATAGCTCGTGCACCTTATCGATTAGCCCCCGCGGAGCTCAAGGAGCTTTCTACTCAACTACAAGAACTTTTGGACAAAGGTTTTATCCGTCCTAGTTCATCACCCTGGGGAGCCCCAGTGCTCTTCGTCAAAAAGAAAGATGGCTCATACCGAATGTGCATTGACTACCGCGAACTTAACAAGGTTACCATCAAGAATCGTTATCCACTTCCCCGTATCGACGACCTGTTCGACCAGCTGCAAGGGTCGAGCTATTATTCCAAGATCGATCTGCGATCGGGTTATCACCAGCTGAGAGTTCGCGATGAGGACATCTCTAAGACTGCTTTCAGAACCCGCTATGGTCACTACGAATTCCTTGTTATGCCTTTCGGAATGACCAACGCACCTGCAATCTTCATGGATCTCATGAACCGAGTATGCAAACCCTACCTCGATAAGTTCGTAATTGTGTTTATCGACGACATCCTAATCTACTCGAAGAGCCAAGAGGAGCATGAACAACACCTACGTCTTATTCTCGAACTTCTTCGCAATGAGCAACTGTACGCCAAATTTTCGAAATGTGATTTCTGGCTTAGAGAGGTCCATTTCCTTGGACACATCGTCAATCAGGAAGGGATTCATGTTGACCCCGCTAAAATTGAGTCCATTAAGAATTGGCCTGTGCCTAAGACTCCGACCGAAGTTCGCCAATTCTTGGGATTGGCGGGATACTATCGAAGATTTATCAAGGGATTCTCTAAGATCGCTCAACCACTTACGACACTCACTCAGAAGGGTGTTGCTTACAAATGGAGCGATGCTCAGGAATCTGCCTTCCAGGAACTAAAGAAGAACCTTTGTAGTGCTCCTATCCTCTCCTTACCCGAAGGTACCGACGACTTCGTCGTTTACTGCGACGCTTCTATTCAAGGACTTGGCTGCGTATTGATGCAACGCGAGAAAGTTATTGCTTACGCCTCGCGACAACTCAAGGTCCACGAACGGAACTATACGACGCATGACTTAGAATTTGGAGCTGTGGTCTTCGCGCTCAAGCTTTGGAGACACTACTTGTACGGCACCAAGTGCACGATTTACACTGATCACAAGAGTCTCCAGCACATAATGGGACAAAAGGAGTTGAATATGCGGCAACGCCGATGGGTCGAACTACTAAATGACTACGAGTGTGCAATCAAATATCACCCAGGCAAGGCTAATGTGGTAGCCGATGCCCTCAGCAGAAAGGAGACCAAACCCAAGCGTGTTCGTGCCTTACAGCTCACTATCCACTCGAACCTCCCTAATCAAATTCGGAATGCTCAGGTTGAAGCATTGAAAGCCGAAAACATCAGGGCTGAGTCCCTACGGGGATCGAGACAACGATTGGAACAAAAAGAAGACGGTGCTTACTACGTAGCCGGACGCATATGGGTTCCGCTTTATGGAAATTTACGTGACCTTGTGATGGATGAAGCTCATAAGTCCCGTTACTCAGTACATCCAGGGTCAGATAAGATGTACCACGACTTGAGGGCTACCTATTGGTGGCCTGGCATGAAAGCCCACATAGCAACCTATGTCAGAAAATGTTTAACCTGCGCAAGAGTCAAGGCTGAGTATCAGAAACCATCAGGCCTACTCCAACAGCCAGAGATCCCGCAATGGAAATGGGAGCAGATTTCCATGGATTTTGTTACTGGCCTGCCTAGGTCTCAGCGCGGAAATGACACCATTTGGGTAATAGTGGATCGCCTAACTAAGTCTGCACACTTTTTTGGCTATCAAAGAAACAGACAAGTTCTCTACCCTAGCAGAGGTATACTTAAAAGAAGTGGTCTCGAAGCACGGAGTGCCTACCTCTATTATTTCTGATCGAGACGCGCGTTTTACTTCTGAATTGTGGCAAGCCATGCACAAATCTTTTGGCTCACGTTTAGACATGAGCACCGCTTATCACCAGCAAACGGATGGGCAGTCTGAACGCACCATCCAAACCCTCAAAGACATGCTTAGGGCATGTGTGATCGATTTTGGCAAGAATTGGGAGAAGCACCTACCGTTGGTGGAATTCTCCTACAACAACAGCTACCACACCAGCATTCAGGCAGCACCCTTTGAGGCATTGTACGGCCGTAAATGTCGACCGCCTCTCTGCTGGGCTGAGGTTGGTGACAGCCAGATCACAGGCCCGGAACATGTAGTCGACACCACAGAAAAGATTTCCCAGATTAGGCAACGCATGGCGGCAGCTCGTGACCGTCAAAAGTACTACACCGATAAAGATAGGAAACCGCAAGAGTTCCAGGTTGGTGAACGGGCTCTACTTAAGGTCTCACCCTGGAAGGGTGTGGTTCGTTTTGGAAAACGGGGCAAGCTTAATCCAAGATATGTCGGACCCTTTGAAGTTACCGAAAAGATCGGTACGGCCGCTTACAGGTTGAATCTGCCTGAAGAACTGAGTGCTGTGCACAACGTCTTCCACGTGTCTAATCTGAAGAAGTGCCTGTCAGACGAAACACTCGTCATTCCTTACAAGGAACTCACTATTGACGAACAGCTACACTTTACTGAGGAACCGGTTGAGATCACGGATCGTGAGATCAAAACCCTCAAACGTAGCCAGATACCCCTCGTGCGAGTTCGTTGGAACTCACGCCGTGGCCCAGAGTTTACCTGGGAGCGGGAAGACCAGATGAAACGCAAGTATCCCCAGCTGTTCCCAAATGAAACCCCCAGCACTGAAGCTACAACTGAATTTCGGGACGAAATTCCAAACTAACGGGGGGATGATGTGATACCCCGTTGAAACGCCCTCACTTTTACTAGCTTGTCAGTGGCTGCCTTAACTTTCGAGACGAAAGTTCTTAAAACTTGGGGATAATGTGACACTCTAGGTTTTTCCGAGGGAACACCTTGTAATTTCGTTAGGCGTATATATGTGTTATTAAATGAAAAGTTGCGTTTTACCTTAATGTGCTATGTGTGGTATGTATATATATAATGCGTGGTATGTATATAGATATATATGTGGGAACCGAACCCGACTCGAGACCACTCGGTCTCGAGTAAACAAAAACGGTTGGGCCGGATTGGGCCATATACCCCCCTTCGAGCCCACTCGGAACCATTGTAGGGTGCACCACCCAAACCGAGTATAAAACCCATGCCCAAGCCCTCCTTCTCTCATTTGACACTCCCACCATTCACACACCCTCCTACATTCCTCCAAACCACTAAAACCCTAAGGTTCTAACATCAAACTCACCTCCTCTCCTCTCCCTCTCTCGGATCTAACCGGCAACAACAAAAGGGGCTCCCAGATCATCTCGGATTAGCTCATCATCACCACTCGGAACTTAGTCCATCAATCCTTCACACCTCTTCATCTAGCCGGTTAGTGCCTTTAGTTATTAGGTTAAAAATGATGATTTATGATATATAGAAACTATGTGATTTGTTGGATGTTTGAAGGAGTATATTGCTTATTAGATAATAGATTGTTATCAACGTTTGAATGATGAATTGATGAACAATGTGTTTTATTCATAAACCTTATGAATGCCTTGAAATAACTATATGATATGGATAAGCTAGTGTGTTTGAATAAATGATTCATGCTAGAAAGTGTAAGGGAAATATTGTTTTGATAATATCTTGCTAAGGTGTTTTGTAGGATAAATGGCTATGTTATCCAAATTATGTTAATCCGATTTATGTTAACCGATTTATGTGGTATGATCTTGTTACCCGATTTATGCTAGATGTTTTGGGACAAATGTGTGTTCAATAAGATGATGCAAGATTTACTTGATCTTTATATTTCATGCTTAAGTGATCTCATGAAGAACCTTATGAATATGTGCCAAAAGTGATATGAACACATGATGAACAATGTTGAATGTGAGATGAACATTTGAATATGATATGAATGTGTTTTAAATGTGCTTTGAACATGAAAAGATGCTTGGTTTGATCTGTTTTGAATTACATTTAGACAAGAAAACATGTTTATTGGAGATAGTACACAATTTGCATGAAATCTCAATTCTATTGGTTAGTACATCAGAGGTTCTAGAAGGATTCTTGTGCACGTATCCAAGGTTGCGACTCGCAACCGAAACATGACAAGTCGAAACATCCAGTTACGACTCGCAACCGAAACATGACAAGTCGAAACATCCAGTTACGACTCGCAACCGAAACATGACAAGTCGAAACATCCAGTTACGACTCGCAACCGAAACATGACAAGTCGAAACATCCAGTTACGACTCGCAACCAGAGCATGACAAGCCGAAACATCCGGTTGCGACTCGCAACCGTGTGTTCTCGAGTCGAAACCGCCCTTGTCTCGACTGGGCTGCCTAAGTGTTATTGGGCCAAAAGCTTGTTGGACTATCTGTTGACTGGACTGCATATGTATCTGTACTGTTTGTTTGTGGAATGTTAGGGCAGGCCCAATAACCCAAGTGTTTGTATGAGTGCATGCTATGTGTGACTGTACGTGTTTGCTATACGTGTTTACTTGTACCCCAACTTGACCCATATTCGGTAACCATGCTAGGACGTGGTGACCAACGTGATCGACCGGGTAATTAATCTACCGAGCAACCCAAGGTGAGTTCACAACCTAAAGCATGTATTCCCGGTGGTTTGGGAAACGGAACTAAAAACAACACTATCCCCTTATGAGGGATACAACTTACTTTTCTTCCCTTGTTATTGGGAACCTTTTAGTTAATTACTGTTTATACGGATTGCAACAAACGGCACTAAACGAAACTCTATCACTTAAAGTCCCTACTACATAATACCGATTAGTCGCCGGGGCCAGGCGAACGGGTTATTAGTTGATAGCGCTATTTAGGTCTTACCAACCTCACACCGTGCCAAGGTATGGGATCGGTCGTGAACTAATGTACTCAGGCATCCGTCAATGATGATAGAACATTGACATCGGGGCACTCTGCGGATACGCAACGGTCACCTAGTGTTCGGTATTGGAAAAACAGTTTAGTCGCTAACTTTTGGGGTAGCTCCCCATGGCATGTATAAACGGATAAATTAACTGGTGAAACAAGTTTTTGGTAATTAAAACTGGACAACTAGTGAACTCACTCAGCATTATTGTTGACCCCTTACTGCATGCTTTGCAGGTAACCAGTGACTCAGGAGCTTGCTGCTTGGGAAGTGTAGTGGTCGTCTAAACCCGCGTGTTGGGTTCCAAATAACTTGAACTATGAACTTCGTTTAAACTATTTTGCCTATGCTTCCGCTATTACTTAAACTGTTATTAGAATCTAACTTTCAAACTTTAAACTTTGATGCTTGCGAACTATTAAGTTGGTGATCATCTTTATTATTACTCAATTACTCAGTATAATTGGTGGCTGGATCCTGGTCGGTCACGCCCTCAAGCGGTAGTACTCCGCATGTGGAATTTGGGGGTGTGACACCAGCCGTGGGGGTTACCCCATAGTTTGAAAATGTTTATTTGTTAATCCATTTTTACTTCGACCATTCCAGCCGTAGGGCTACCCCATATTCTCAATCTTCGGCTATCCAGCCCGGCACTTCGGCCGTGGGGGCTACCCCATGTTTAAACTACCAGACCCGTTACCATATCGACTACTAACGTTCGTCATGTTTATGTGCCCTCGTCAATGTCTATCATCATTGACGTGCCTAGTCCATTAGTCCACGCCCGTCCTCTACGACACGGTGTGAGGTTTGTTAAACCTAATAGCGCTATTTAACTAATGACCCGTTCGCCATTGGCCTCGGCGATTAAGTCGATATAAAAGGAGGGACTTCGTTGATTGAGTTCTAGTCTAGTAAATCTAAATCCGTCCCAACAGGACGAGGAATTCACATTCCTGTACACGTCCCAATAGGACGAGGAAATCCCTATTCCTTAACCCATTCCCAAACCCACGGGGAATTTCCATGATTTGTAGAAAAGTGTGAACTCACCTTAGGTTAGCTCGGCAGATAAGTAAGGGTCGATTGAGCTCCTAGTGGTCAACCACGTCCTAACATGGTTACCATACAAGTCAGGTTTAGGTTCAAGTAGTGCACATAAGGTTTACAAATAAACCACCAGGTTATAACACATAATAATCATGGCAACATATTCAACACGTTAACCGTCATAACATATCCGAACTTGTGTGACTCAAACGATTGGGCTCGCACAAGTCTATTGGTCCAACAGCCTTGTGCGAATCACCAATTAAAGCCCAAATGTCTCCAGCCCAACCTGTTGTGCATCCAGCACATCCTTGTGCGACTCACAACGGCTTGTGCGATCCCATGCAAACCCGGCCCAAACACGCAGTCCAAAACTATACAGCCCTAACAATTAAACCGAATCAACTTGTGCGGTCAGTTTGACCTTGTGCGACTCGGAACATCTTGTGCGACTGGGTTTTGGGCTTTAAGGCCCAACAACATAACAAGACTCAGCAGGTGTGTGTGACCCAAGGCTTGTGCGATCAGCACCGTCTTGTGCGATCCACTTCACCTTGTGCGACCATGCATAACTAACCAATACACTGTGCTTTATGGATGGAATCCCATCTTGTGCGATGCACCTTGTGCGACCAGATCAGGTCTTGTGTGACCTAATCTTGTGCGACCGACAAACTTGTGCAATTGGTTAAGTGATTCTCCTAAAATCATGCAATCAGTTACAACTATTTGAACAGTTTCTTGTTTTACAATTATTTGGTCAATCATCACTAACAGTTTCCAAACCAAGCAATAATCGATCAAACAAGGTTTTAACATCAATTTCCTATGAACCCTAGACATGTTCAAAACATAATATCAACCACATTAACATGATTTGTGTCCTTAAGTACTAGCATGCATCCTAATCATGACTACCCAACCAATCATCCGACATAAACACAACACAACCGATTGTCAAGCTTTCAGTTTTATACCATCATTCAATTCATAGTATCACCAAACCCTATATTGATCCATAAATCTACACATGAGCGCCGATTATATGAACACAAAACCCTAACAGTTTACATCACAATTAATCGCATATCATCCCTAAGCCATCATGAAGAACATATAAATCACAACATCATGCAACATACAATCAGTAGTTAAAACACTAACCGGTTAGAGGAGAGAGCAAATATTGATCCGAACACAAAAGCTTCGATGGAAAGGGGGTGTTGTTGCCGTCGGCTTAGGAGAGAAGGAAGAGAGAGTGGGGTTTGTGTGTTTTGAGTGTTTAGCAAATAATGAGGAGTATACCCCTCCTCATGAGGTTATGCGCATCAATGGAATGGACCGAACACATACATGGGCTGCCCTTTTGGGTTTCGAATACACTAAGTATAGGCCGAGAAGGGTGTGAAGCAAAAATCCCACCGGCTTGTGCGATGACTTGTGCGATCGGGTTAGAGTTGTGTGGTTGGGTTCGTGTGGTGTGATCACATCACATAAACATATAATATATTTTTCACAATCCACATAATACAATATCATAACTTTTCGTTAAATCAACGCATCACATGATCACATAACGTTCAGACATGTTACATCAAAGCACACAAGAGTTCTAAAACACGAGTTGTTACATTATCCCCAAGTTGAAAGAAATTTCATCCCGAAATTTAGCACGTACTCACTGAGGAAGCTAGTTAAGTTGCATGGTTTTCCCGGTTTTCCTAGGGTGTCACATCCTTCCCCCGTTGGTTTGGAATTTCATCCCGAAATTCCGCAGTAGCTTCAGCCTCAGCAGTGGTTTCGTTTTTCTTGAACAATTGGGGATATTTGTGTTTCATTTGGTCTTCGTGTTCCCAGGTAAACTCTGGGCCACGACGGGAGTTCCAACGAACTCGAACAAGAGGAATTCTGGTGCGCTTGAGAATCTTCACCTCTCGGTCAGTAACCTCTACTGGTTCCTCGACAAATCGTAGCTGATCGTCGATAGTGAGCTCCTTGAGAGGAAACTTTGAGGGTCTCATCTGACAGACACTTCTTCAGATTCGACACGTGGAAAACGTTGTGAACTCCACTGAGTTATGCTGGTAGGTTCAGTTTGTAGGCCACTTTGCCTATTTTCTCTATGATTTCAAAAGGTCCGACGTATCGTGGGTTGAGTTTGCCTCGTTTTCCAAAACGAACTACACCTTTCCAAGGTGAGACTTTGAGTAGCACTCGATCCCCAACCTGGAACTCGAGTGGTTTCCTGCGCTTATCGGCGTAGCTTTTCTGACGGTCGCGAGCTGCCGCCATTCGTTGCCGTATCTGAGCAATCTTCTCAATCGTGTCTGCCACAAGTTCTGGGCCTGTGATTTGGCTGTCACCAACCTCTGCCCCACAAAGAGGTGATCGATATTTACGTCCGTACAATGCCTCAAACGGAGCGGCCTGGATACTGGTGTGGTAGCTGTTATTATACGAAAATTCCACTAAGGGTAGATGTCGTTCCCAGCCGTTTCCAAAGTCAATCACACATGCCCTAAGCATGTCTTCAAGGGTTTGGATGGTGCGTTCAGATTGCCCATCCATTTACGGGTGATATGTTGTGCTCAAGTCTAACCGAGAGCTAAAAGACTTGTGCATTGCTTGCCACAATTCAGAGGTAAAACGTGCGCCACGATCGGAAATAATAGAGGTTGGCACCCCGTGCCTCGAAACTACTTCCTTTAAGTATACGTCTGCTAAAGTAGAGAACTTGTCTGTTTCTTTGATAGCCAAAAAGTGTGCAGACTTGGTCAGTCGATCCACGATCACCCAAATGGTATCATTCCCGCGTTGAGATCTAGGCAAGCCAGTAACAAAATCCATGGAAATTTGCTCCCACTTCCATGTCGGGATCTCTGGTTGTTGGAGTAGGCCTGATGGTTTCTGATATTCAATCTTGACTCTCGCACAAGTCAAACATTTACTAACGTAAGTTGCTATGTTGGCCTCATTGCTAGGCCACCAGTACGTAGTCTTTAGGTCGTGGTACATCTTATCCAAACTAGGATGTATTGAGTACCGAGACTTGTGCGCTTCATCCATCACAAGCTCGCGTAAGTTTCCATAAAGTGGGACCCAGATGCGCCCTGTTACGTAGTAAGCACCGTCTTCCTTTTGTTCTAAACGTTTCCTTGATCCTCGTAGGGACTCGGCCCTGATATTCTCTGCTTTCAATGCTTCAACTTGAGCTTCTCGTATCTGAGTAGGAAGAATAGATTGGATGGTCAGTTGTAATGCACGCACTTGCTTAGGTGTAGTATCCTTTCAACTGAGGGCATCAGCCACAACATTGGCTTTGCCCAGATGGTATTTGATAGCGCATTCGTAATCATTCAAGAGCTCGACCCATCGACGTTATCGCATGTTCAACTCCTTTTGCTTGAAGATATGCTCGAGATTCCTATGATCGGTGTAAATGGTGCACTTGGTACCATACAGGTAATGTCTCCATATCTTAAGAGGAAAAACCACTGCTCCCAACTCCAAGTCGTGCGTAGTGTAGTTCCTTTCATGGACCTTAAGTTGACGTGACGCGTAAGCAATGACCTTGTCACGTTGCATCAACACGCAACCAAGTCCTTGGATGGACGCGTCGCAATAAACCACGAAATCGTATATGCCTTCAGGCAGTTAAAGAATTGGTGCGCTACAAAGTCTATCCTTTAAGTGCTGAAACGCGGATTCCTGTGCATCACCCCAATGATAGATGACACCCTTCTGAGTTAGTGAGGTGAGAGGTTGCGCAATCTTGGAGAAATCCATGATGAATCTTCTGTAGTAGCCCGCCAAACCCAAGAATTGGCGGATTTCTGTTGGCGTACAGGGTGCATGCCAGTTCTTGATCGAGTCGACCTTGGATGGATCACCATGAATCCCATCCTCATTTACCACGTGACCAAGGAAATGGACTTCACGTAGCCAAAAGTCACATTTCGATAACTTAGCATATAGCTGCTCGGCTGAAGTAGTTCCAGAATAAGCCGCAGGTGATGTTCGTGTTCCTGCTAACTCTTAGAATAGATCAGAATATCGTCGATAAATACACTAACGAACTTATCCAGGTAAGGCTTGCATACTCTGTTCATAAGATCCATGAAGACCGTAGGTGCGTTTGTTAATCCAAAAGTGTTGGGATTGAACCCTACCAGAGGAACAGATAATTAAAGCCAAAATTGGGTCAGAGTAGTGGATCCAGAATAAGCAGATGTTACATACAAGTCTCTCCCCTTGAAAGTAGTTTCAACATCTGCTGACCTCCTATCTACTGATCGTACAAGCCACTGACCGTCAAATCTGCTGCTCTTGTAAAGACTGATAGAAGACTAAAGCTCTGCTGCTCAATCTACTGTCTTGAGTCAAGTACTGCTGATCTGGACAAGCACTGCTGGGTTCACAGCAGTGGAAGGATGCAACAGCTGTTTAAGTGTCTTTTATGTAATGAAATGTAATAGCAATAGTTAGTATAGCAGTGTTTGTATAGATCAGAGGTTAGAGTTTGTTAGGAGGTTATATGTCACTTTCATGGTGACGTCAGCTAAGATGCTCAGTGGTTTGTTAGTGCCTATAAATAGAACAGTGCTCTGTACTGTTCCATTAGCTCTTCGCAAACTTGTTTTCCTGCACGAACAAACGCTGAGCTCTGGCTGAGGGGGAGTTTGTATTCAAGCATTATCTTGTAATCGTTGTTGAAATTAAATTCAATCATTCGGTTCCTTGTTGAAAATGTCTTGATCAAAGCAATACTCTCGTTTGATTGTATGCAAAGTTTGTTTCCATATTAGTTCCGCTGCACAACTCACCCATTTCCATTTTAGTTCAAACAGAAAATACAATCAAAACCAAACTCAGATCCAACAATTGGTATCAGAGCTTGGACAGTCAAATTTGATTTAACAATCATTTTGACATAAATAGTTCAGCTCAAAATCGTTGATATCGATAGTTTGTTCGTTTGTGTTGAAAAACAGAGCAAGGTTTAATCACCATTAAAGTTGATTAATCAGTGTCTGTAAAACAACCAGGATGACGTCACAATCTCAAGATGATAAGAATAACATTGGCTCGCTTTTTAAACCACCCATGCTTAAAAGAAATGAATGCAACATCTGGGAGCGAAGGATGGGTCACATCCTTGCTCAACAGAACACTGGATGTTGGAGGTCTGTTGTTTTTGGTCCCCATGTTCCTACAGTGCCAAGTGCCGAGGATCCAAAGAAGTTCGTACCAAAACCTTATGAAAACTATACTGAAACTGATTTTCAAAAATTCGAACTGGATGCCAAAGCATTTAGCATCATAGCATCTGCATTACCAAATGAGATCTATGCTGGACTGTTACATTGTAACAGCGCCAAAGAGCTATGGGATGCTTTGAAGGAACAGTTTGGGGGTACCGAAGAAGTTATTGAAAACAATAGGGAAATTCTAAATCAGCAGTATGAAACCTTCTGTCACATTAAGGGTGAATCATTGACCCAACAATTTGAATGGTTCAGTTGTCTCATCAGTGAGCTAAGGCTTGTTAAGGTTGAATTTCCAAAATCAACCCAAAATAGCAGGTTTCTTAGGTCGCTACCTGATAAATGGGACACAATTGCATTTGTGACTAGAAACTCTGTTGAGTTCAAAGATCTGACCCTGACCCAACTTCATGGTAGATTCGTGACTTATGAAAGGGAGTTGAACCAGAAAAAGAAGTTTCAAGAGTCTAGAAAAGCCACTGATGATTACTCATTCGGTAGCACAGCTCTTCTGGGTCAGGAAGAATCTGGTGGCAGTAGTAAGGAACATGGTTTTGATCATTTCATTGATATAACAGCTGGTGGTAACTTTACCAACCCTGATTCTCACTCTGCAAACTATGCTTTCACTGCAAACACTGAAAACCAGATGTCAGATAATCTGTGCTTTGAACTCAATGATTTACAACATTTTGATCCCACTGACTTAGAGGAAATGGACATCCTGCACCAATTGGCTTTGCTCAGTGTTAGAACTAGCAAATTCTACAAAAGAACAGGGCGGAAATTCCCAGGTTTACATGGGAATCTAAGGGTTGGGTTGGATAAATCGAAAATCAAGTGTTACAAGTGTAATAGGTTGGGACATTTCGCTAGGGAATGTAGGAGTCAAACTACTGGTCCTATAATCACTCATCCTAGCTCAAATCCTAGACCTCAAAATCAAGGAACTGTGCACTATGCCCAATATACCCCTGCAGCTCATGTTAATGTTGCACATTATGCTGCTGCCCCTGTGCCAGTGCACTATGTCCAAACTACTGTTCCCCAAATTCAGTACGTGCAAACCCCTGTCCCCCAGGCACAGGTGCAAACTGCTGCACCTCAAACTGCTGCTCCAGCAGTGGTACAACCAGATCAGCAAAGTTTTTTCACTCAAGGCTTTGTTGACTGGAGCAGCATGCCTGATGAGCTTAGTGATGAAAATTTTGCACTCTATGCCTCTAATGAACCTTCTAATGATGAATTTTGTTTGATGGAATTAGAGTCAATACCAGAGGGGATTGAAACTGAAGGTGAACAGCTAAGTGATGAAACAGTGGATGAGGTTACTGAAGCAGTTGTTAATGCAGTTGCTGGTGAATTACTGCTGGGAGAAAATTAAGAAACCCTGATTGAACCACTGACAGACCCATGGTCCAAAGAGGACAAAGAAGAAGAGAAAATTGAAAAAGCAGGTGAGAAAGAAGAAAGAGCTGATGACGAAGAAAATCATCAATGTGATTGTGCAATGATGGCTGCTGCCAAGGTATCACCTTAAGTTCTTGAAAAAATGTGTTCTGACAATTGAATTATTGCCTTTGCTAAAATTTTAACTGATGAAGTCAAATTTGAAAGGTCTTTAAAAGAACTTAAAAACAAATTAACTGAAAAGGAGAAAGAGATCAGCAGTCTGAAAGAAGATCAAAGCATAACCAAAACTCAACTCCAAACTATGGTAGAAAAATACCAAGTTTGCAAAAAGGAGTTGGATTCCACCCAGATCACCTGTGAAAGATGGGTGGAATCATGCAAAGGGTATGAGGTTATGCTTGAAAAACAGATAAAAAGCAATGTGAAATTTGGTGTTGGTTATAGAAAACATGATGATGAAAACACTGCTTTTGGAAAATCTGTTCAAACCACTGATGTAACCACTGAGTTTATTCCAACAAACAAGAAAGGCCAAGAAGTGAAAATCACTGACAAACTTGGTAACAAAATCACACTTGACAGACCAATGGGATCCTCTACTTTTGAGGAACTTGAAGATTATCAGTTTAAACCAAAATGGTCTGATGAGTGTGATATTCTTGAAAATTTCAAGCCAATGGACTTTACATCAACTGATGGTGTTAAAGCTTCAAAAGCTAAAGTCATTCCCCTCAAAGACATCCCAGCAGAGGTTAAAACCTCTACTACAAAGGAGTCTGAAAAGGGAAAGAAGGAAGAAAAAATTGTTAACTTGTTTTGTGAATTCTGTGAGAAAAGGAATCATCTAACAAAAGACTGTTTCCACTTAAAAGCTTATGATTTGAACATAACAAGTGTCATTGTTTCAGCTGAAAGTTGCATTGTTTGTGGTAAAACAAACCACAAAACTCAAGCATGTGTGTATCTCAAAAACTTTGATGTGAAAAAGAATGAGTACATTGCTAAAACATCCTTGAGTCCATCAACATCATCTGTCAAATTCACCAAGAACCAACCACTGTTTGTGCCAGTTCAAACAGCTGTCACAAAACAGCTGAACCAAACATCTATCAAAAGAGATGTTCAGGTTACTGATGCACCCCCTGCCAATCAGTTCAGAAAAGGTAAGGAAAAACAGTCTTACCAAAGGATTCCACACGTTTATGAGGTATACAAAAAGCCTTCTAAACCTAAAGTGAATAGGCATCCTTTTGGTTACCAACAGGTGATTGGTCAAGACCCCCAACAGTGGTTAGCAAGAAACAGTACTAAAACTGTCCAAACCCCTGACCTAACCACTGTCCATCAATCTGCATCCATCCCAGACACTGTTGAGACCCCATCCAAAGCCCTGTTGGCTTTGGAGACCCTAATGAACTAATCCTTTTACTTCATGTGCAGGGAGCTTCTGCATGCTTTGATAGTCTTTGGTATGTAGATAGTGGAGGCTCCAGGCACATGACAGGATGTAAAGCCCTCCTCAAAGACTTTAAAATCCATGGAGGGGGTGATATATCCTTTGGGAATAATAGTAAAGGGAAAGTTCTGGGGTCTGGTACAGTGCAGTCTGGTAATGTAAAATTTGAAAATGTCAATCTGATAGACAATCTAAAATTCAACCTTCTGAGTGTGTCCCAAATGAGTGACAAAGGGTTTGGGTCATTCTTCATAAAAGATTGTTGTAGGATTGTTGGACCAGAAATGGTCAAGAAGATTGAAGCAATAATCAAAACTGGTCAAACTAAACTTGTTGCTCAAAGAAGTGGCAATGTTTATGTTGTTAATATGTTAAAAGAGTGTCCCAGAGCTGATGCATGTCTGTTCTCAGCTGCCTCTAACAAAGAGACAGAACTTTGGCACAGAAGGCTGGGGCACACAAATCTTAAGACAATCACTGAAATTTCAAAAAATGGTTTGGTGAGAGGCCTACCACAAAAATTGTTTTCATGTTCTGAACATTGCATTTCCTGTTTAAAAGGAAAACAACATAAAAGTTCTTATAAGTCCATTGAAGAATCCAAAACAACCCATTATTTGCAAATGATACACATGGATTTGTTTGGCCCAGTTCAAGTCATGAGCCTCAAGAAGAAAAGATGAGACTGCAGGCATCTTGCAAGAATTTGTGATACAGGTTGAAAAGCAATTTGACCTTCCAGTAAAAGTCTTCAGGAGTGACAATGGCACAGAATTCAAAAATAAGGAGTTGGATGCCTTCTGTGTGAAGAAAGGGATTGTAAGGCAGTACAGCATCCCTAGAACACCAGAGCAGAATGGGGTAGTGGAAAGGAAGAACAGAACTTTGATTGAGGCTGCCAGAACCATGCTTGCTGATTCAGGTTTGCCATTAACTTTTGGGCAGAGGCAGTAAACACTGCTTGCTATGTCCAGAACAGAGTTTTAATAAACCCCAGGCACAAAAAGACTGCTTATGAAATTCTGTATTAAATCAAACCACTGATCTCATATTTCAAGGTGTTTGGCTGCCTATGCTTTATTTTGAACTTAAAAGATTCCATTTCAAAATTTGCAGCCAAAATTGATTGTGGTTATCATCTGGGATACTCAACCACTGCCAAGACCTACAAAGTGTTTAATACACGGACCAAGGCAGTGGAGGAGACTTTGAATGTAAAGTTCAATGAACTTTCATCAATGAAAATTCTAGCAAATCCTGCAGATCTGTTTGATCTTGATAAATTTACTTTTGAAAATACTGCTGTCAAGACTAACAGTGCAGGTCCATCAGTGGATTCACCACCAGACTACGGGTATGAAATCATCATCCCTCAAAGGTCTGCTAAAATAGGAAGAGCATCAGATGTTCAAAACAGCTGTCAAAGCTCAACCACTACTACCTCAACAGTTGTTGACCAAAGTAGCCCATCAACCACTACTTCCACATCCTCAAACACTGCTGACAAAAGTCCCCAAACAGTGGATAAAAGTCAGCATGTGTCCACTTCATTACCTCCCATTCCACCACCTTTTGAAGCCACTGCTGGATCATCAAAGTCCCCAGCAGTGGTTAGCTCAGATGATACACATTTGCAGCCTTCACCAACAAATGCCATCATCCCATACCAAGGAGATTTAATCTACTTGAGATCTCATCCACCTGATCAAATCATTGGCAACATCAATGAAGGGGTGCTCACAAGAAGCCAAACCCAAAACATTTGTCTTTTTGCTGGTTTTCTATCACTCCATCAGCCAGTCAAGTACCAAGAGGCACTGAAAGACAACAGCAGGGTAGAAGCCATGCAAGAGGAGCTCCAACAGTTCAAAAGACAACAAGTATGGGAGCTTGTACCACTGCCAGAAGAGGTTAGTCCCATTGGCACAAAGTGGGTCTTCAAGAACAAAACTGATGAAAGGGGTATTGTTGTCAAGAATAAAGCCAGGCTTGTGGTTCAAGGTTACAGACAGGAAGAGGGGATTGATTATGATGAAACATTAGCCCCTGTTGCAAGATTGGAAGCCATTAGACTGTTCCTGGCCTTTGTTGTCAACCACAACATGAAGGTGTTTCAAATGGATATCAAAAGTGCTTTCCTCTATGGTACAATTCAAGAAGAGGTGTATGTTTGTCAACCTCCAGGTTTTGAGGATCCATTTTATCCTGATCATGTCTACAGGCTAAACAAAGCCTTGTATGGCCTGAAACAAGCACCAAGGGCCTGGTATGAAACTCTTTCCAACTTTCTACTCTCAAATGGTTTCAAAAGAGGTACCATTGATAAAAAACTGTTTCTAAAATGGAGAGGGAAGGATTTAATGATTGTCCAGATTTATGTGGATGACATTATTTTTGGAAGCACATGTAACACAATGTGTGAAGAGTTCAGAGAACTCATGACAGCTGAGTTTGAAATGAGTGCAATGGGTGAGCTGCAATGCTTTCTTGGTCTCTAAGTTCAGCAAATGCAAAATGGAACTTTCATTCATCAAAGCAAATATGCTAAAGAACTTTTGACAAAATTTGATATGAATGATTGTAAACCATGCAGCACACCCATGGCAACAAATAAGCTTGTCATGTCTGATGAAAATGATGAGCTGATTGACCAAACTTTATATAGAAGCATGATTGGGTCTTTATTGTACCTAACTGCATCTAGACCAGACATCATGTTTGCAACATGTGTCTGTGCAAGAAGTCAATCAGCTCCCAGAAAATCAAATCTCATTGCTGTAAAAAGGATCTTCAGATACATAAAAGGTGCTCCCACACTTGGTATCTGGTATCCAGCTAATGGGAATATCAAGCTTTCAGGCTTTTCAGACAGTGACTTTGCTGGATGTAACACTACAAGGAAGTCCACATCAGGAGGGTGCCAGTTTCTAGGTGATTGCTTAGTTTCATGGCAAAGCAAAAAGCAAGCAGCTGTTTCAACATCCACTGCTGAAGCTGAATACATTGCTGCTGCAAGCTGTACAGCCCAACTCCTGTGGCTTCAAAATCAGTTGCTGGATTTTGGTATCACTGCCTTAAAGACTCCACTCATGTTGGATAGCCAGGCAGCAGAAAATATCATCAAAAATCCAGTTTCCCATTCAACCACCAAACACATCGACATCAGACATCACTTTGTGAGGGATTGCTATGAAAAAGGTTTGATTTCTCTGCATCATGTCCCAACTAAAGACCAGCTAGCAGATGTGCTCACAAAAGCACTTGATACAGCCACTTTTGAAAGCTTGGTCTCTAGGATTGGCATGCTAAACATGGAATAACAAGCAAAATCTTGTTTTTCTATGAATAAAAGCATTAAAATGTTTTCAGAAAATCAAAAATCCATCCTTAAAAATAGCTAAAAATGAAGTTTTCGTTAAAATCCTTAAAAGTCTGCCATAACCACTGTTTGTTCAAACGTCTGCTCTACTTCAAAGTCTGTCCACTGCTGAAAGCCATCCTCTGCTCTCTCATTTCCTTGATAACCTCCGTTGTTCAAAAGTAGAGTCTTATCCACTGATATGCTATCCACTGATAGTGAAAAATCATCCACTGCTTCCATTTTACCGTTTAAACCACTGCCTTCATCAGTAACTTTCATAAAAGTACTGTCCTTCATTTCTTCAGAGTTTGGCATGTGGGTAGTACATAGTGGTCAGTACTTTTGTAACCGCTGCCAGGTCAGCCTTCACTTTTTCCTCTATAAAACCCCCACTTCATACCAAAAACAGGGTTTTACTGTCGAATTGAATTCTCAAAAATTCTCTTCTCAAAGCAGTTTTTCATCTCATTTCTCCACAAATTTCTTCGATCATCATCTTCAAAATGACAGAATGGAAGCCATCCACAAAACCCACTTCAAAATCTTCATCGAAAGCGGTCTCTCAAAAGGCCACTACCATTGAAATCCCACACAAACCATCTCACAATCTTCTGGGTCTTCTCACAAAACCCAGCACCACAGAGGCTTTCGACTCCATCATCAACACAATGGCTAAATCAAAGTACAAAACTTTGTTAACAGCCAATGCACCAATTTATTTGGCAACCCAAAGAGAGTTTTGGAAGAATGCAACCCTTGAAACACAAGGAGAAACTGTAACTGCCATCAACTCTTCTCTAAAGGGTAAAAATGTCCAAATCACACCACAGTCAATTTCAGAGGTCTTTCAACTCGAGGATCAGCAAGGTAAAATTTCTTTCCCTAAAAACGAGTTGAAAATTGACTTCATTGAGAGATGGTATGCAGACACAATGATGAAGAAAGCTACCTTACAAAAAGTTTTCTTTCCTTCTGCAACAAGATTTTTATTCCATACCCTCCTAATGTGTGTTTCAAATAAAACCACATCTTTTCATGAAATACCATTAAAGATTCAAAATCTGGGATATGCTATTCTTCAAGAAGAAAAATTTAATTATTCTCGGGAAATCTTTAATGATTTGGTTAATAATGTTGAAACAAAATCATTCCTACTGTTTCCAAGGTTTTTAAGTTACTACTTTGAAAAGAAATTTAGTAAGGATGATCTTTCTGCAATAAACCAAGGTGACTCCATTGAAATAAATTGCTTAACTGCTGAAACTTTTACAAGGATGTCAACACCTTGCAAAACACAAGCAGAGATGCCTGAGCAGATTTTAGCAGTTACAACTGCTCCTCAGGTATCTGCTGCTGAGCCCACTGCTCAAGGTGATCAAAGCAGCAGAACAACTGTTTTGAAACCCACACCTAAAATCACCAAAAAGCCAACAAAAAGAAAAACACAAAAACCCCCCAAACCCATCAAAAAATGCAACTCTGGAGGATGAGATACCAGAGCTACTGCCTGTGACAGCACAAAAGTCACAAGAAACCACTGCTGCTACTTCCTCACAACAGTTGGTACAAATATCTCAACCCATAGCCGAAACCCCTCCTGCTTCTTCACAAAAAGATCAGGTTGTACACATTGGGACACCACATCATGATGCTCTGGAAACACTCGTTTCCATCATCCACAGCTCAATTCCTGGAGCAAATCCTCTTTCTTCACCAAACATCACATCCACAATTCCCACACCAACTAAACTGCTGTTGGATGCAATTGATTTGAACCAGGCACTAACCAGTCCTTCTCAATCACCTATCAATGAGAACATACCTCAACAAATGACTGGGTTTGATGTATCAATCTTTGCTAACCCACCAACACAACCTGAGGAGGTTACACCCCTTGAGTTCCATGTAAGTCTTGGTGGTAGTCCAAGTGAAGCAGCCACTACAACTGTTGAACCCACTGGTTTACAGTTGGACAGTGGTTACATTAATAAGACTTACTTGGAGGCAATTCCTTACATAGCACCTCTGCCAACCACCAGTGGATTTATTTATCCTACTGGCAACATCAAAAGGTTGTCAAGTGTTGAAGGAAGAAGACCCCAGTACCAAGAAAAAGGGGCATCAGTGGTTAGTGTTTGGAGTACACTCCCTACCTCAACCACTGATAAAACCACTGATAGTGGGAAATCAGATGATCCCATTAAATTGGGTGATGATTTAAAATATCAGGATTTGACGGAACGAATTGAAAAGTTGGATACATCTGTTGCAGATCTTAAAAATATGCTACAGCAGGTGTTGAAAACACAAAAGATGCAATCCACTGTTGTTCCATCTCAAGCACCTGCTCCACCACAAGCTTTTGCTACAAATGAGCTCTGGAACCTTTTCCAACCTTTTCTCCAACAACAAAAAGAAATGGCTGATCAGCAACATGAACTTCATGTCCAAAAGCTGAGAAACATTATGGAGTCTAGGTACAAGAACACTCAAGCAGATATTAAGGCAATCAAGGCCCATTTATTGGAAACCACTGGCACTGCTCCTCCACCAGTACTTTTCATTGATCAACTCCCAGAAGATAATGCCAAAAAGGGGGAGAAAGTTCAGGAGTGGAAGAAGAAAGGAATAGATGATGGTCTGTACATTGAACCTGAGAAGGATGCTATGACCAGAAAAATTCCATTGCCAGATGGTAGTAAAAAGGTTGATGCTACTCAAGAAGCACTTGATGAAGGAGTAGCAAGTGTTAAAAGAGATTGAATGGCAAAGGATATCTCAAGATGGACTGAGGAGAAAAGAGCTTTCATGGAACTGTATGAGCAAGGTTGTTCTGGATCAAAGGATACTAAAAATCCTAAGACAAAAAGGAAACCTAAGTCCATCCCATCCAGATTTCTAAAGCCTCCAAAACCACCATCCAAAAGCCATCAGCATCAAACCTCCACCCAAACAGCTGTTGTAACTCCTGTTGTATCAACTACTGCTGGTACCTCAGTTGTTTCAACATCTGCTCTCACTTCAACACACACCACTTCAACACACACCACAACTACTACTTTACCACCACCTCTGTCACCACCAAAAACAATCTCACCACCACTTTCACCTGCTGACAAAAAGCAGAAGACAACAGGTGTTATAACATCTGTTGTAAAGACAACAGTGGTTGAGACACCAGTTGTTTCAACAGCTGTTAGTCAAACACAAACCACTGCCACACAATCTACCACCACTGATCCACCCAAAACATCATCTGCCTCTTCTAAAACAAAAAGGAGAAGGATTTACATATCAGATGATGATTCACCTTCACCACCACCAACATCTTCAAAATCCCTGTCACTTGTCACTATTCCAAAACCCATACCTCTCTTCAGCTCAAATTCTAAAACCACTACCTCCTGCTGGTGTCTCATTTCCTCTAGAACTTATTGCAGTTAGGGAAGAAATCAAATCCTTTTATTATGAGGATGACCCAGCTAAAAGGAGTTTGCCATAAGTTGAAGGATATCCAAGGCCTCACAATATTGAAGAATACTTGAAACTCAAGGCCAAGCAAGTAGAGGATATTGCTATCAAAAATAAACAAGGGAAATCTGATAGAGAATTTCAATAAAACTATCAATTTCTACTCACACAGGTCAGAGCAATGGAGCAATTTGCCAAAAATGTATGTCAGCAAATCTCTGAAAGGGCAGATGAGTCCTTGAGAAAAGACTACATTGAGAATATCATGACCTACAAGAAATACAAGGGGGAGAAATACATGTACAAAAACTGGACCATTCCTGAGCTTGAAAAAGAGGTAGCCAGGATTCAAGAAATGATCAAAAATAAGGTCAAGCAGACTCCCCCTGAAAAATTCAAACAATTTGAAGCTGAGAAGGCATTAAGGTTGAAGAGAATGAAAGAGGAGATGATAGCAGCTGATTATGGGTCAAAGAATTCTGTGTCAAAGTGGGGAGAAGATAGGGTCAGGGCTACCTACAAAAAGTTAGAGGAACTTAGAAAGAAAGATCCAAAAGATCCACAAAAGCCTGACTATTCTAAAGCAGAGGTTTCAAAAAGACCACCAAAGCTGCAAGCTAAAAGAACCACTGCTCCAGCTGGTGCTGCCATCTACAAAAGAAGGAGCCAAAACCAGTCGAGTACTGAAACAATTCAAGATCTAAAAGCTGGAGATGCTATTGTAAAAGCAGGCATGAAATTAATGAAAAAAGAAGATCTTGAAATGGAACAATCTGCAAGTGCTGCTCAGCCAGTCATGAATAGGCCAGCATCACCAAATACCTCGGCAAATAAACATCTCCCAAGAAACCCACCAGACTCAAAAATACTAAAGTGGGAAACTGACAAACAGACCTGCGTATTGACTTTGCTCAGGTCTGGTGGAGAAGTGAAGAAAATATCAAGGGAACAAGCTCTTGGCCTGAGTCTTGAAGATTTGAAGGATTTCCTTGATCTTCCACTTAGCAGGGATGATGATGATACAGATGCCCTATACTTTGAACTACAGTTTAAAGGTCAGATAAGGGAACTGCTGATGAGGCAATAAAGAATTCCGCAATAATGAAGAGTTTTGGCATTATCTGTTCCAGGGGGAGATTGTTGGGATTGAACCCTACCAGAGGAACAAATAATTAAAGCCAAAACAGGGTCAGAGCAGTGGATCCAGAATAAGCAGATGTTACATAAAAGTCTCTCCCCTTGAAAGTGGTTTCAACATCTGCTGACCTCCTATCAACTGATCGTACAAGCCACTGACCGTCAAATCTGCTGCTCCTGCAAAGACTGATAGAAGACTAAAGCTCTGCTGCTCAATTGTCACACCCCGACCACGTAGAACATACAAAACGTGGCGGAAATATCGGGGAGTGTTGTAACAGAATTAATCGTTTCAAATCCATGGCAATTAAAGTTTCGTTTTATTAATCAATTATGAGAGTTTACATTGTTTAAACAAGAAACAAAGGGTACATAACATAAGTTAACTAGTTATTGTCTCGTTTTAAGTCGCTAAGGCACGAGTCCATCCTAAATGTAGCATGTATCAACAATCATTGCAAAGCAGTACCTGAAACATGTGTAAAAACGAGGTCAGCAAAGAAATGCTGGCGAGTATATAGGTTTTGTGAAAATAAGATTCATGGCTTCTGTTTAAGAAAATGTTTAGTCATGAACCTTGTAATTTGCTTTGCCTTTGTAAATCATTTGAAAAAAAAAACGATGAGTTCAGGTGATATGTATAATAAGAAAATAATGCATGATTAAATGAATAACCATGTAATATGAGTTTGTATAAGATAAGTTGTTTGTAAATAAATGTCTTGTGAAAAGTATGTTATTTGTATAAAATGTTTATATGTATCAAACTGAAATGATTCAAATAACGCTGCGATATATGTAATACCATACAAACACTTATATATAGGAAGTACCAGCGGCGTATCCACCATGCTTGTATCATATTACACACGTATCGTTACTTAATCACTTATTCAAACCAAACCATCAAGATGTAAAATGTTCATGTCTAATGTAAATCATGTAATATGTATTCAATGTGATTTGTATAAATAAATGTAAGATTAAACAAATAACCTTATAGTAGCATATTAAAAGTATACTTTGGATTTGTAAGTAACATATTAAACTATGTTTTTGGTTTCATATATAACATATCAAAATATGCTTTAGATGTGATAAATAACATATTCAACTATGTTTTGGTTTCATATATAACATATCAAAATATGCTTTAGATGTGATAAATAACATATTAAACTATGTTTTTGTTTCATAAATATATGTTGGTTTTGTACAATACCACACATGAGAGTATATTCAACTATACTTTAATAGTGTGATTTAAGAATTCATTCAGACCTAGTGCATCAAAATACACCTTTGAGAATATAGGAATACCACAAAGGAAATCCCTATTTGGATGGAGCAACAAATTGGTTTCAGACATTCGATGACAACAGGAATGGGGTGTCAAATCCTATAGCGCTATATCATACTAACAATCGGTCTGGTGAACATAAAATAAGTACAATTCAACAATTTATTTTATGTTCTTTGAGAAATCAATGTTTAAACTATAATTAACCATTCAGTTTGTCAAATGATAAGTAATAACATGTATAATCAATTATACTTTTGGAATCATGAAAATAACAGATAGGTACACATGCTTCACCCCAAAACAGTTTAGAAAACAGTAAAAGAGGGGAATAATGTACTCGCCTGATAATGCTTGGAGGTCTTGAACAACAACCAAACAAAGCTAGAGGGAGCACGGAATCAGTCGGCAATCTAAAACTATATAAATAAACCGGACTTAAATCGGGAGATCGGATAGGATGAGGCTTGGTAAACCAAATGAGTATTGGAACTCATATGATATGGTTTAACAAGGCCTACATACTACAATGAAACCAAACCTAATTGTATACGACCCATTACGACCCGTTTAGGAAGCTTATGCTACTTTAACGCGTCGTGCGCGTGAAACGCGTTCGGACCGTCTAACTAGTCCTATGACAAGTGTTATATGCCTAAACATGTTACATAATCAGTTATGTGACAAAAGTTTAGGTTACATATGCTTAATTACCAATTATACATGAAAAGGGTATTCTGGTAATTTACCTAAGGCAAATAAACTACCTATCATACAACTACTCAAACGATGTGACCATAGGGTATAACCTCGGAAGGTTATTCCCTACCTACTATGGTCACCTAATGTATTTGGTCGGATCCTAATGATCGACCAAATGGGTCGGGTTCGAGGTATAAGCGATTTATTAGATCGCTTACCCTACGACCCTAGACAACGTGGTAATCAGTAGGCATAGTCCCAAGGGACTACAACCAACGTGATTACACTCACGTTGCGAAGTTCAAACGAACTTCGCATTGACCATAACTGGTCAATGTAGAAAGTCAAACAAAGTTTGACTTTCAGACTCGAAAGACTCGAAAAGCAATAAAAGAACGAAAGAATACTTACGAAGGGTCCCCGAATGCTAATCTCGATCCAAGAACTCAGGTATGAAACAATGGTTTCAACTTAGAGCTCTCAAATCAGAATTCTTGTAAGAAATGAGGTTGGGGTGATGGGGTATTTATAGTTTTCGGGTAACCGTTGAGATCGTTTGATGGAAAACGTGCCATGATCCAACCCGTACACTTGTCGGAAACTCATGGTAGCTAAAAATGGTTCTTATCCGCTGACTAGACATGTGAGAATGTGTGGTGGAGGATTAATCAGCTGAAATATGATGTTTAAAACATTGAATCTGGTCAGATCATGCACTCGCGTAGCGCGACGGGTAGAGCCTATAGGGCTCGCGCTACGCTAGCACCCATCTGATTCAGAAATGTTTCAGAATTGGCAGAAATGGTCCCTGTACGTGTTTAAGGCCTTTTTCGACACTTCTAAGGCCCGTAAAGCCAACTTTAAGGCCCTAAAATGTTGCCTAAACATTATGGACATGAAACATGCTCAAAAATATTCCGGAGGTTGGTTCGTTTGGTCGTACAAACGCGATGTTCGCTTAATTACGACGGAATGCGCACAAGCGCGAAAAACGATCCAAATGACGCAACGAATGGATTTTTCTTATGGCGAACACTAAAATATAATATAGTCATGCTTACATAAATTTTTGGATGTCCGGATGTATTCAGAACGTAAGTTATGTGCGAAAATGCAAACTTGTGCACTTTTTGACACTTTTAGTCCCTGAATGACCCAAAAGTTTATTTTAGCATACCGAACCCCTCAAAGCCTATTTCTAAGCTATGTGAAGGATATTTATGGTATGTTTAACTTATGGTCATGTTCCGGAATGTCTGTTACAGTTCAAATTGGCATACTTTCGCAGTTTGTCAAGTTTAGTCCTTGTAAGCGAATTAACTTGTTTTTGCCATACCAAAGCCTTTAAAACTTATTTCTAAGTTATTTAAGGTATGTTAAGCCTATTTCACTATTCCGGAGTGTTCGTTGGATTAAACTGGTTATATTTACGCATCAGAGCGCGTATAACCCTCCAGAAAGCGATTTAAAGCTTAAAATCAAACAAGAGTTGATATGTGTAAAAGATACACATAATTTTACAAATCCCAAGTATGAAATACAATATTTCATTGGTTTAGCATTTGTTTGACGGTTGAAGTGACACAGGTGTTACAGTCTCCCCTACTTTAGGAAATTTCGTCCCGAAATTTAATTCTAGAGGAAACTTGTGAAGACAGCTGTGACGGTTTCGCCTTCAAGTAGATCCATTGAACCCTTAAGTAAAACTCTGGGCCATGTTAGGAATCTTAGCGAATTTGTTAACCCTCAGAGTGAATTCCTTGTGGTAGTAAAACATGAAATTTTTGAACTATGGACAGAAGAACGTTTCTTATGAAAACTTATCATAGGAAACTTGTGTGTGCTTGAAATCAGAATTGGGGAGTGTAAGATAAAATGACATCGGTCAAGGTCCAAGACTTCTCCCGTATCATTATTCTTGTCACTATGGGTCTTAACACATGACAAAATTTCCTGTGGTTTCTGTGCACTGAATTCCATGATTATGTAGGCCTCCATAATTACTTAATTCCTTGCACAGTCCGCACAGTTCATTTCAGAATGCGTAGAGGAAAAATCAATTGAATAAACATGAAATGACTCGACTAGACCACCAAAGGGTCCTTTTAATTTGATCAACGAACGATCTTTTTAACTAGATCAACACATGATCTTATTAACTAAACCGTCATACGATCTCCTTAAATAGACCACTTAAGGGATCTAATTATAGAATAGTACTTTAAAATCCAAGGGACTTGACTACAACGTAGAAGTCCATTAAGGATTTAAGATAGTTACTTTGGATATCCTATTATGAATCTCTCGTATGAGATATGAAAGATTTTACGAGGATTTGGATGGATCACATACAACCACAAACATGTAAGAAAACACATAAGCACAAAATTAGTTAACTTGATTCTTTAATTTGTTGTCTTTGAGCATGGATAATTAAAGCACACTAGAAATCCAATCCATGAATTTCATTCGGTACTTTAATCATTTTCAAGGATCCATCTATAAAGATAGAAGGATTCTCAATAAAAGTTTGGCTTTGTTTCTTAAAAGAAACGAGTGTTTAGGGTTCTTGGGGAGATCACAAATATTCATAAAATGACAGAACCATACGAGTAGTTTGTCTTTGAGTTGACATCATAAGATTGTATCCAACATTCACACAATCGTATCAGTTTTGCAAAAATAAAAACGACGAATTTTTATTTATATAACAACTGACTTGTCTTTAAACATCATAAGATAACAACCAAGGAAATAACAAAACACTAGTTGTTCACTGCCACATCATTGTTCATGTTTGCCTCATTGATGTTAAACGCTCATCCTCGCGCCGGAGGTGCGTTAACAAGCCTTGGGCAATTGTTCCTGTAGTGGGTAAGGTCACCGCAGTTATAACATGACCCCGGAGGGAACCGTGCTTGAACAGCAGCAGGGTTTGCAGCAGCTTGATTTGCATAGCGACAAACATTGATCAAATGTCCCAACCGTCCACAGTGGGTACATTTGTGACACTGCTCTTGCTCTAGATGATGACGGTTGCACTTGTTGCACAAAGGTGCAGTACCAACATAGTTTTGCCTTTTGCGAGGTTGTGCTGGTTGGTTTCGTGCAACCTGTTTGTCTTGAGCAGTTACAGCGCAGTTCTGAGAGGCTTTGCGCTTCTTCTTCTTGGATACCTCAGCATGTTCTTCCTTTGGTTCCACTTGAGCAGTCTTGTCAGATGGTCTTGGGTCGCCTTTTCAAAACAGCTTACGTTTCCTGATGTGGGATTCAGTTAGGGTGGCAGACAGTTCAATGGCTTGTCTGACAGTAGTAGGGTTACTGCCAGTAACAATATCCTGAACTAGGTCAGGAAGACCATCCGTATATTTCTCGATCGCTTTATCCACAGGAGTAACCATAGCAGGACACAACAGGCTCAATTCTTCAAAACGATCAGTATAGGCTCGATGTTCACCACTGTCTTGCTTCAAATCATCAAACTCCCTCTCCAAAGCTCGCAGTTCATGACGAGGGCAAAACTCCTTCATCATAAGAGCCCTAAGCTCAGCCCAAGTCTGTGCTAATGCAACCTCAGCACCGCGGTCTCTCATCACTCCGTTCCACCATGTGAGAGCCCTCTTCTGAAACACACTTGAAGAAAACTCAACCTTACGATTTTCAGGACACAGAACATGACGGAAGGTATTCTCAATGCTCTCGAACCACTGAAGAAGCCCAGTTGCTCCCTCAGAACCACTAAACTTGAGCGGTTTTGCCGAGTTGAAACTCTTGAAATTGCATGGAGCATTGTTGTTGTTGTTGGCTTGCATCATTTGAGCATAAAGATTTGGGAAGGCAACAGCCATTTGCTACGCGATGATTTCCGCCAGTTTGGCATTTTCCATCTGATTGTCGCGTCGAGGAGGCATTCTAAAAGAGGAAACATGAAAGGAAACGAGTGAGAGATTTAGACGAAAAGAATGAGATGAAACAAATCTGATGAAGGCAAGGATAGTGGTCATTTGTTTGTTACTACAAAGCAACGAACGACCCTGGTGACTAATCAAAGTAAATGGATCAAAAATAATGTATCGCGAAGACATGCTCGCCTATAAGTGAACACTCATCCCAAGAATTCCCAGGTAAGCACAACTGGTCTCGCGTCTGATGAGATGTATACGAAGTGCTTGCCTAGACAGAAAACCCAGAATACAGGCATTCACCCTTCCAGTTTGCACGTGTTCACATTATTTAAAACCCAAAACCTTGACGAGATTTTGAAAACTCAAAGGGGTTCAAAACCTTATAACAGAGGGTTCAAAACCTAGTAATTAATCATCCTAGAACAGATGATTAGTTTTCAAAGCGGTTTCGAAAATTATGTTCTTGTTGTGGTAGTCGCCTAAGGATAGGTGACGGTATTGTTTTATGACTAAACGCAAGCAAACTCGCGTTAGGGTCCTAGAAAGGTTATAGACTAGGTCAAAACATTACTAATAACCTAATTCCCTATAACCATTGGCTCTGATACCATCTTTTCTGTCACACCCCGACCACGTAGAACATACAAAACGTGGCGGAAATATCGGGGAGTGTTGTAACAGAATTAATCGTTTCAAATCCATGGCAATTAAAGTTTCGTTTTATTAATCAATTATGAGAGTTTACATTGTTTAAACAAGAAACAAAGGGTACATAACATAAGTTAACTAGTTATTGTCTCGTTTTAAGTCGCTAAGGCACGAGTCCATCCTAAATGTAGCATGTATCAACAATCATTGCAAAGCAGTACCTGAAACATGTGTAAAAACGAGGTCAGCAAAGAAATGCTGGCGAGTATATAGGTTTTGTGAAAATAAGATTCATGACTTCTGTTTAAGAAAATGTTTAGTCATGAACCTTGTAATTTGCTTTGCCTTTGTAAATCATTTGAAAAAAAAAACGATGAATTCAGGTGATATGTATAATAAGAAAATAATGCATGATTAAATGAATAACCATGTAATATGAGTTTGTATAAGATAAGTTGTTTGTAAATAAATGTCTTGTGAAAAGTATGTTATTTGTATAAAATGTTTATATGTATCAAACTGAAATGATTCAAATAACGCTGCGATATATGTAATACCATACAAACACTTATATATAGGAAGTACCAGCGGCGTATCCACCATGCTTGTATCATATTACACACGCATCGTTACTTAATCACTTATTCAAACCAAACCATCAAGATGTAAAATGTTCATGTCTAATGTAAATCATGTAATATGTATTCAATGTGATTTGTATAAATAAATGTAAGATTAAACAAATAACCTTATAGTAGCATATTAAAAGTATACTTTGGATTTGTAAGTAACATATTAAACTATGTTTTTGGTTTCATATATAACATATCAAAATATGCTTTAGATGTGATAAATAACATATTAAACTATGTTTTGGTTTCATATATAACATATCAAAATATGCTTTAGATGTGATAAATAACATATTAAACTATGTTTTTGTTTCATAAATATATGTTGGTTTTGTACAATACCACACATGAGAGTATATTCAACTATACTTTAATAGTGTGATTTAAGAATTCATTCAGACCTAGTGCATCAAAATACACCTTTGAGACTATAGGAATACCACAAAGGAAATCCCTATTTGGATGGAGCAACAAATTGGTTTCAGACATTCGATGACAACAGGAATGGGGTGTCAAATCCTATAGCGCTATATCATACTAACAATCGGTCTGGTGAACATAAAATAAGTACAATTCAACAATTTATTTTATGTTCTTTGAGAAATCAATGTTTAAACTATAATTAATCATTCAGTTTGTCAAATGATAAGTAATAACATGTATAATCAATTATACTTTTGGAATCATGAAAATAACAGATAGGTACACATGCTTCACCCCAAAACAGTTTAGAAAACAGTAAAAGAGGGGAATAATGTACTCCCCTGATAATGCTTGGAGGTCTTGAACAACAACCAAACAAAGCTAGAGGGAGCACGGAATCAGTCGGCAATCTAAAACTATATAAATAAACCGGACTTAAATCGGGAGATCGGATAGGATGAGGCTTGGTAAACCAAATGAGTATTGGAACTCATATGATATGGTTTAACAAGGCCTACATACTACAATGAAACCAAACCTAATTGTATACGACCCATTACGACCCGTTTAGGAAGCTTATGCTACTTTAACGCGTCGTGCGCGTGAAACGCGTTCGGACCGTCTAACTAGTCCTATGACAAGTGTTATATGCCTAAACATGTTACATAATCAGTTATGTGACAAAAGTTTAGGTTACATATGCTTAATTACCAATTATACATGAAAAGGGTATTCTGGTAATTTACCTAAGGCATATAAACTACATATCATACAACTACTCAAACGATGTGACCATAGGGTATAACCTCGGAAGGTTATTCCCTACCTACTATGGTCACCTAATGTATTTGGTCGGATCCTAATGATCGACCAAATGGGTCGGGTTCGAGGTATAAGCGATTTATTAGATCGCTTACCCTACGACCCTAGACAACGTGGTAATCAGTAGGCATAGTCCCAAGGGACTACAACCAACGTGATTACACTCACGTTGCGAAGTTCAAACGAACTTCGCATTGACCATAACTGGTCAATGTAGAAAGTCAAACAAAGTTTGACTTTCAGACTTTCAGACTCGAAAAGCAATAAAAGAACGAAAGAATACTTACGAAGGGTCCCCGAATGCTAATCCCGATCCAAGAACTCAGGTATGAAACGATGGTTTCAACTTAGAGCTCTCAAATCAGAATTCTTGTAAGAAATGAGGTTGGGGTGATGGGGTATTTATAGTTTTCGGGTAACCGTTGAGATCGTTTGATGGAAAACGTGCCATGATCCAACCCGTACACTTGTCGGAAACTCATGGTAGCTAAAAATGGTTCTTATCCGCTGACTAGACATGTGAGAATGTGTGGTGGAGGATTAATCAGCTGAAATCTGATGTTTAAAACATTGAATCTGGTTAGATCATGCACTCGCGTAGCGCGACGGGTAGAGCCTATAGGGCTCGCGCTACGCTAGCACCCATCTGATTCAGAAATGTTTCAGAATTGGCAGAAATGGTCCCTGCACGTGTTTAAGGCCTTTTTCGACACTTCTAAGGCCCGTAAAGCCAACTTTAAGGCCCTAAAATGTTGCCTAAACATTGTGGACATGAAACATGCTCAAAAATATGCCGGAGGTTGGTTCGTTTGGTCGTACGAACGCGATGTTCGCTTAATTACGACGGAATGCGCACAAGCGCGAAAAACGATCCAAATGACGCAACGAATGGATTTTTCTTATGGCAAACACTAAAATATAATATAGTCATGCTTACATAAATTTTTGGATGTCCGGATGTATTCAGAACGTAAGTTATGCGCGAAAATGCAAACTTGTGCACTTTTTGACACTTTTAGTCCCTGAATGACCCAAAAGTTTATTTTAGCATACCGAACCCCTCAAAGCCTATTTCTAAGCTATGTGAAGGATATTTATGGTATGTTTAACTTATGGTCATGTTCCGGAATGTCTGTTACAGTTCAAATTGGCATACTTTCGCAGTTTGTCAAGTTTAGTCCCTGTAAGCGAATTAACTTGTTTTTGCCATACCAAAGCCTTTAAAACTTATTTCTAAGTTATTTAAAGGTTATTTAAGGTATGTTAAGCCTATTTCACTATTCCGGAGTGTTCGTTGGATTAAACTGGTTATATTTACGCATCCGAGCGCGTATAACCCTCCAGAAAGCGATTTAAAGCTTAAAATCAAACAAGAGTTGATATGTGTAAAAGATACACATAATTTTACAAATCCCAAGTATGAAATACAATATTTCATTGGTTTAGCATTTGTTTGACGGTTGAAGTGACACAGGTGTTACATCAATCTACTGTCTTGAGTCAAGTACTGCTGATCCGGACAAGCACTGCTGGGTTCACAGCAGTGGAAGGATGCAACAGCTGTTTAAGTGTCTTTTATGTAATGAAATGTAATAGCAGTAGTTAGTATAGCAGTGTTTGTATAGATCAGAGGTTAGAGTTTTTTAGGAGGTTAGATGTCACTTTCATGGTGACGTCAGCTAAGATGATCAGTGGTTTGTTAGTGCCTATAAATAGAACAGTGCTCTGTACTGTTCCATTAGCTCTTCACAAACTTGTTTTCCTGCACGAACAACGCTGAGCTCTGGCTGAGGGGGAGTTTGTATTCAAGCATTATCTTGTAATCGTTGTTGAAATTAAATTCAATCATTCGGTTCCTTGTTGAAAATGTCTTGATCAAAGCAATACTCTCGTTTGATTGTATGCAAAGTTTGTTTCCATATTAATTCCGCTGCACAACTCATCCATTTCCATTTTAGTTCAAACAGAAAATACAATCAAAACCAAACTCAGATCCAACAAAAAGGCATAACCAGAAACTCGTAATGCCCATAATGAGTCCTGAATGCGGTTTTAGAGATATCCTCGTCTCGGACTCTCAGTTGATGGTAGCCTGACCTCAGGTCAATCTTTGAGTAGAAACTCGACCCTTGCAAATGGTCGAATAAGTCATCAATGCGCGGGAGAGGATAACGATTCTTCACGGTCACCTTGTTGAGTTCACGATAGTTAATACACATTCTGAAGGTACCGTCTTTCTTCTTCACAAACAAAACTGGAGCTCCCCAGGGCGAAGAGCTAGGACGTATGAAACCCTTTTCCAAAAGTTCTTGTAGTTGCGTAGACAGCTCTTCTAGTTCTGACGGGGCTAAGCGATAAGGTGCACGAGCTATCGGTGCTGCTGCAGGAGCTAGTTCGATCTGAAATTCGACCTGACAGTGAGGCGGGAGACCAGGTAATTCCTCAGGGAATACCTCAGGAAAATCGCACACAATAGGAATGCTTTCTATCTTCTTCCCTTTCAAGGATGTATTAGAAACGAGGGCTAGAATAGCAGTATGGCCCTTTCGCAAACACTTCTGGGCCTTAAGAAAAGAGATGATGCTCACAACAGCACCACTCTTGTCGCCTTGAATCACTAAAGGTTCTTCACCAGAACGAGGAATGCGGACTATCTTCTCCTTGCAAAGGATCTCTGCTCGATGTTGAGATAACCAATCCATCCCAATAACAATGTCGAAGCTACCAAGAATGATGGGGATAAGATCGATAGAGAAAGTATGACCAGCGAGAACATAATTACAACCCTTAACTATGTGTGTGGCCTCAAGACTTTTACCATTCGCTAGTTCTACAATGTGCTTGGTGTTCAAAAGTGTTGGGGTACGCTTAAGCATCTGACTAACTTTTAAGGACACGTAACTAGTATCGGCACCTGAATCATATAAAACAGAAACATAGAAATCGTCCAGTAGGAACTTACCCGTTACGACGTTGGGATCGTTACTTGCATCTCCTTGACCAATCACGAAGACACGACCCCTGGCACCGTTGCCACCGTTGTTACCCCTGTTGTTTCCATTCCCCTGGTTGTTATTATTCTTATTGTTTTGATTCTGGTTCAGCTGGGGACAGTCTTTCTTGATGTGGCCTTCAGCACCACATTGAAAGCACCCTTTGTTGTTACCTTGCTGTTGTTGCTGCTGGCGTTGGTTTGGTGGGGCTCGCTGTTGTTGCCGATTCTGGTTCGCGGGAAGCTGACTCCTACAATCTGTTGCAATGTGACCAGGCTTGTTGCACCGATGACAGCTGCCTCTACTACATGGTCCGCTATGGTGTAAGTTACAATGATTACATTTGGGGTGATTCCCCTTGTATCCACCCTGCCCTTGACTTCCAAAGGACTGCTGACTGGGGCTCCTATAGTCCTCTGTCCTTTGCTGCTGTGACTGAGACTAAACAGAAGTCTAACCCTTGCTTGAATTTCCATCCCACTTGCGCTTGTTGTCGCTAGGAGTCTCTGAAGTAGCTGTAGCACTGATACGCTTGGGCAGTTTATTTTGCTCAACTGCCTGATCCGTGAGACGATGAGCTAGTCGTATGACTTGCTGAATAGTACCAAGGTTAGCCGCAGTCACATGGCTCTGAATTTCTGGTACAAGGCCCTTAAGGTACAACTCAATACGCTTGATAGGAGGATCCACCATAGTAGGACACAAGATAGCTAATTCATTTGATCTCTTCGTGTAGCCTCGGTTTCAGACCCCGTCATCTTCAAATTGAAAAATTCTACCTCTAGCTTGTGGATGTCATCCCGACTACAGTACTCCTCTTTGATCAGCTCTTTGAAGTCGTTCATGGGGTGGCATTAGCAACCACCAGCCCTAACAGTTGAACCTGTGCCTTCCACCAGGTTAACGCAGCACCTTCGAGTGTTCCAGTAGCAAACTTTACCCTACGAGCCTCAGGGCATTCACACATCTCAAAGACGGATTCGAGCTTCTCGAACCAGTGGAAGAGACCAACAGCTCCTTCTGTACCATTGGAGGTACTAGGTCTACATTCCATAAAGGTCTTGAACGTACACGCGGGAGGCTGAGCAGGCTGACCTGTCGCGCGAGAAAGAAAAGACAAGATTAAGAACGAGGTTTGGTTCACGAGAGTAGGATCTAAACATCCTAGGATAGGACAAAATGGCCGGTTATACCTCCTGCAGGGACAGCTGCGAGTGCTTCAGTAACTCGTTCATTGATTAGAGCCGTCGGCTGGGCTTGAGTCAAGTTCAGGAATCCACTCATGATCTTCGCATCGAAGGAAACACAAGTATGAAAGGTGTTGCGAAAATGCGTAAGTGTGGAGTGACAGAAAAGAGCAAGCACGCAAGGTTCAAGCAACCATTGTTACACTAACGAAGCATGTCATGATCAATGCACTACTTAAACTAACAGGCAGGAAATACAATTACAAACCATATCACCTATTGAGTTGAGTCTTGCACGTGGAGCGAAGCGTCGTTGTGGATCATTGAGCACTGTACAGGTTATAGTCTGGTTTTGTCAAAAAGCTTTTCCCCTTTTTAAAACCGAGTTCACTATAACCAATGGCTCTGATACCAATTTGTCACACCCCCAAAATCCACACGCGGAGTATCATCGTAGGGAGCGTGACATGACCAGGATCAAGCCACCAATCATACTGAACGATATAGTAAAGTAAAAGAATGTCCAACCACGCAATATAATTAGTGTTCAAAAACAGTTTAATAAATCTAAGTTATCAGCGGAAGCAAATAGTTCAAAACCCAAATCATGAATTAAAAGTGTTTAAGTTCATCATGAACACTCAATGTCCATGCTCCACAACGACTCTTCCCCATGCAAGCTGCTGCTTAACCTAGTGACCTGCAAAGCATGTAGTAACGAGTCAACAACAAAGTTGAGCGAGTTCACAGTTGGTTGTCCATTTTAGAGTTGTTCCAATAACATAAAAACATAGTTTATTCTTAACTGACTATCCAGTCGTGGGGGTTACCCCATAGTTGGAGAACGTTCATTTGTTAATCCATTTTTACTTCGGCCATTCCAGCCGTGGGGCTACCCCATATTCTCAATCTTCGGCTATCCAGCCCGGCACTTCGGCCGTGGGGGCTATCCCATGTTTAAACTACCAGACTCGTTACCATATCGACTACTAACGTTCGTCATGTTTATGTGCCCTCGTCAATGTCTATCATCATTGACGTGCCTAGTCCATTAGTCCACGCCCGTCCTCTGCGGCACGGTGTGAGGTTTGTTAAACCTAATAGCGCTATTTAACTAATGACCCGTTCGCCATTGGCCTCGGCGATTAAGTCGATATAAAAGGAGGGACTTCGTTGATAGAGTTCTAGTCTAGTAAATCTAAATCCGTCCCAACAGGATGAGGAAATCCCTATTCCTTAACCCATTCCCAAACCCATGGGGAATTTCCATGCTTTGTAGAAAACTGTGAACTCACCTTAGGTTAGCTCGGCAGATAAGTAAGGGTCGATTGAGCTCCTAGTGGTCAACCACGTCCTAACATGGTTACCATACAAGTCAGGTCTAGGTTCAAGTAGTGCACATAAGGTTTACACATAAACCACCAGGTTACAACACATAATAATCATGGCAACATATTCAACACGTTAACAGTCATAACATATCCGAACTTGTGTGACTCAAATGATTGGGCTCGCACAAGTCTATTGGCCCAACAACTTTGTGCGAATCACCAATTGAAGCCCAAATGTCTCCAGCCCAACCTGTTGTGCGTCCAACACATCCTTGTGCGACTCACAATGGGTTGTGCGATCCCATGCAAACCCGGCCCAAACACGCAGTCCAAAACTATAGCGGCCCTAACAATTAAACCGAATCAACTTGTGCGGTCCGTTTGACCTTGTGCGACTCGGAACATATTGTGCGACTGGGTGTGTGTGGCCCATGGCTTGTGTGATCAGCACCGTCTTGTGCAATCCACTTCACCTTGTGCAATCATGCATAACTAACCAATACACTGTGCTTTATGGATGGTACCCCATCTTGTGCGATGCACCTGGTGCGACCAGATCAGGTCTTGTGTGACCTGATCTTGTGAGACCGACAAACTTGTGCAATTGGTTAAGTGATTCTCCTAAAATCATGCAATCAGTTACAACTATTTGAACAGTTTCTTGTTTTACAATTATTTGGTCAATCATCACTAACAGTTTCCAAACCAAGCAATAATCGATCAATGTGACAACTCGAGCTTCTGAGATTCCATCTTCGCATTATTGCACGTTAATTGTTTAGATTGTTTGTTCACACGACTTGTTTGTTCTCAACTGTACACGTTTGTATGATGCTAAATCGTATTGTGATTGTTATGTTATGTTTGGTGTGCATTATATAAGTGTGTATGTGATTTATATATATTGTGTTAATGATGTGATGCGTATAGTTAATAAAACATGAATTCTACGCCGAACACTCCACTTGAAATCACCTTCCTCTGGCCGAAAACCCTTCTCACGAAATCGCTCCTGGATGAAAACACCAAAGTGTTTTCGTCAGGAGGTGGGCTAGTGAAAACAGAGATGGGCCTTGGCCCAGTGTTGAGATATTATATGTTTTGATTTCCAGCGTGAAAGTTTAATTCGAAAAACCCTAGTGCTCTCCTATTCCCTCTTGGATCGACAGTAGGATCCTCCTCCCGAGGCTTTTCTTCCTTCACAAGGACGTGTTCGTTCAACTCAATAACAAGTAACAAATCTTACTGAGCAAACCAAGGTGAGTTCACACTTTTACCAAGGCATGGGATTCCCGGGGTTGGGAATGGGGTTAAATGATTACTTGTACTTTCATCGTTACTGGAATACGTACCACTGACCTCGTTAGGGGAAGGTCACTTATAGATACAGCTAGACTAGTAACACATGGGAAGCCCCCACTAATCTTCACAAACATGCCTGGAATGGCCGTGATACGAATACTAATCTTCGCACACATGCCTGGAATGGCCGCGATACGAATACTAATCTTCGCACACATGCCTGGAATGGCCGCGATACGAATACTAAACTTCGCAAACATGCTTGGAGGGCCGCGATACAAATACAACTAGTCTAGAATACACGGGAAACCCCCACAAATCTTCGTAAACATGCCTGGAAGGCCGCGATACAAATAAATACGATACATAGTTTACTAAACAAACATACGGTTTACGAAACGAATACTATAACTAAACAACCAACTGTGAACTCGCTCAACTTTGTTGTTGACTCTCTGTTACATGCCTTGCAGATCGTTAGGTATCTATGGAGCTTGCATGGGAGTGGAGAGGAGTCGTTGTGGGACATGGACAGCTGTGTGCCATGCTAAACATTGAAACATTTAAACTTATGTTGGGTTTACATATTTATGCTTTCGCTAAACGCTTAACTATGTTATGGTTTTGAACACCTTTCGTATTGATGAATGACTTTTAATTATTACTTACAATGTTCAATATGATTGGTGGCTTGATCCTGGTCAGTCACGCCTCTAAGCGGTGATACTCCGTGTGTGGATTTTGGGGGTGTGACAGATTGGTATCAGAGCCATTGGTTATAGTGAACTTGGTTTTAATAAGGGAAAAGTTTTTGTTAAAACCAGACTATAACCTGTACAGTGCTCAACGATACACAATGACGCTTCGCTCCACATGCAAGACTCGACATTCTAGGTGATATGGTTTATGTTTTATTGCCTACTTGTTTGTTACATAGAACTTTGCTCATGGTATGCTTAGATAAACGTAACAACTATTGATTGAAAACACATGTGTGCTTACTCTCTTCTGTCATCGCACTTTCGCGAACCTTTCTCACTCATATTCCCTTCGATGTGAAGATCATGAGTGTACGTGTGAACCTAACTCAAGCCCAGTTGACGGCTATTATCAACGAACAAGTTACGGCAGCACTCGCAGCCGCTCAGGCAGGAGGTTTAAACCTGCTGTTCCGAACCTATCCTTGGATGTTAGATCCTACTCTCATGACCCAACTCTCGCGCTCAACCCAGTCCTGTCTTTCTCGCGCAACAAGGTCAAAACGCTCAGCCACCTGTGTGCACATTCAAAACTTTTATGGACTGCCGATCTACTACTTTCAGCGGCACTGAAGGAGCTGTTGGACCCTTCCACTGGTTCGAGAAGCTCGAATCAATCTTTGAAATGTGTGAATGCCCCGAGGCTCGTAGGGAGCAATATGCCACTGGTACTCTCGAAGGCACTGCGCTAACTTGGTGGAACGCGCAAGTTCAGATGCTGGGGCTGGCGGCTGCTAATGCCACCCCATGAAATGATACTAAGGAACTAAATCAAATGTGAATACTGTAGTCGTGATGACATCCACTAGTTGGAAGTGGAGTTCTTTAACCTGAAGATGACGGGGTGAGAGATAGAAGCGTACGCTAAACGATCCAAGGAACTGGCAGTGTTATGCCCAACTGTGGTGGGTCCTCCCATCAAACGCATCGAGTTGTTCCTCAAAGGCTTAGTACCAGAGATTCGAAGCCATGTGACTGCTGCTAACCTTGCTACTATCCAGGATGTTACACGCCTCACAGACCAGGCAGTGGAACAGAACAGGCTGCCTAAGCGTATAGGTACTGCCACTACTACTACTTCTGCTACCCCCAGTGACAACAAACGAAAGTGGGATGGAACCCCTAGCAAGGGTTCGACTACGGTTCCGTCCCAGGCACAGCAACGAAAGATCGATGACAACCAAAGTCCTGGTCAGCAACCTTTTGGTAGTCAAGGGCAGGGTGGATACAGGGGAAACCACCCTAAGTGCAAACGATGTAAATTGCACCACAGCGGGCAGTGCAACCGAAATCATTGTCAATGATGCAACAAGCTTGGTCATGAAGCCAAAGATTGTAGAAGCTCACGTCCTGCAAACCAGAACCGACAACAGCAGCCACAAGCTCCACAGAATCAGCAGCAACAGCAGGGTAACAAGGGATGCTATCAGTGTGGTGCTGAAGGTCACTTCAAGAGACACTGCCCACAGTTGAACCAGAACCAGAATCAGAACCACAACCACAACCAAGGAAACGGGAACAATAATGGAGGCAACAATGGGGGTAATAACAACGGCAATGGTGCCAGGGGTCGAGTGTTCGTGATTGGTCAGGGTGATACTAGGAATGACCCCAACGTTGTGATGGCTTCGACATCGATATTGGTATGGATTGGCTACCTCAACATCGAGCAGAGATTCTTTGCAAAGAAAAGATCGTCTGCATTCCTCGTGCTAGTTAAGAACCTTTGGTAATTCATAGTAACAATCTCCTGGAGCAGCACCTATAGCTCGAGCACCTTCTCGCTTAGCTCCAACCGAACTGGAAGAACTGTCTAAACAATTGCAAGAACTCTTGGAAAAGGGTTTCATTCGTTCTAGCTCTTCGCCCTGGGGAGCTCCAGTGCTATTTGTGAAGAAGAAAGACGGTATCTTCAGAATGTGTATCGACTATCGCGAGCTCAACAAGGTGACGGTGAAGAATCGTTATCCTCTTCCACGCATTGATGACCTATTCGATCAGCTGCAAAGGTCGAGCTTCTATTCAAAGATTGATCTAAGATCGGGATATCACCAGTTGAGAGTCCGAGATGAGGACGTCTCCAAAACAGCCTTCAGAACTTGTTATGGACACTACGAGTTTTTGGTCATGCCTTTTGGGTTGACAAACGCACCTGCGGTTTTCATGGACCTTATGAACAGGGTGTGCAAACCCTACTAGGATAAGTTCGTTATAGTTTTCATCGACGACATCCTGATCTACTCTAAGAGTCAGGAGGAACACGGGCAGCATCTATGACTTATTTTGGAACTCCTTCGAACAGAACAACTTAATGCAAAGTTCTCGAAATGCGACTTCTGGCTTCGTGAAGTCCATTTCCTAGGCCACGTGGTGAACAAGGATGGGATTCATGTTGATCCATCCACAGTAGATTCGATCAAGAACTGGCCTGCACCCCGTACACCAACAGAAATCCGCCAATTCTTGGGCTTGGCAGGTTACTACAGAAGGTTTATTAAAGATTTCTCCAAGATTGCGCAACCTCTTACATCGCTAACTCAGAAAGGTGTCACCTATCGTTGGGGTGAGGCACAGGAAACTGCGTTTCAGCACTTAAAGGATAGACTTTGTAGCGCACCTATCCTCTCACTGCCTGAGGGCACCGACGATTTTGTTGTGTATTGCGACGCATCCATTCAGGGACTTGGATGTGTGCTGATGCAACGTGACAAGGTCATTGCTTATGCGTCACGTCAACTTAAGATTCACGAAAGGAACTATACTACGCATGATTTGGAGCTGGGAGTTGTGGTTTTCGCACTCAAGATATGGAGACATTACCTGTACGGTACCAGGTGCACCATTTACACCGATCACAGGAGTCTCGAGCATATCTTCAAACAAAAGGAGTTGAACATGCGTCAACGTCGATGGGTCGAGCTATTGAACGATTACGAATGCGCGATCAAGTACCATCCAGGCAAAGCCAATGTTGTGGCTGACACCCTCAGTCGAAAGGACACTACGCCTAAGCGCGTGCGAGCATTACAACTCACCATTCAATCTAGTCTTCCTTCCCAGATACGAGATGCTCAGGTTGAAGCATTGAAACCAGAAAACGTCAGGGCTGAAGCTCTACGTGGCTCAAGGCAACGATTAGAACAAAAGGGAGACGGCGCCTACTACGTAACAGGATGCATTTGGGTCCCACTCTATGGCAACCTACGAGAGCTTGTTTTGGATGAAGCACACAAGTCTCGCTACTCAGTACATCCTGGTTCGGATAAGATGTACCACGACTTGAAAACTACGTATTGGTGGCCTAGCATGAAGGCCCACATAGCAACTTACGTCAGCAAGTGTTTGACTTGTGCGAGAGTCAAGACGGGATACCAGAAACCCTCAGGCCTACTTCAACAACCAGAGATACCACAATGGAAATGGGAGCAAATTTCCATGGATTTCGTTACTGGCCTGCCTAGATCTCGACGTGGAAATGATACTATTTGGGTGATCGCGGATCGACTCACAAAGTCTGCACACTTCTTGGCTATCAAGGAAACGAATAAGTTCTCCACTCTAGCAGACGTATATCTTAAGGAAGTTGTCTCGAGGCACAGGGTGCCCACCTCTATTATATCTGATCGTGATGCATGTTTTACTTCTGAACTGTGGCAAGCAATGCACAAATCTTTTGGCTCACGTTTAGATATGAGCACAGCTTATCACCCGCAAACGGATGGGCAGTCTGAACGTACCATCCAGACCCTTGAAGACATGCTTAGGGCATGTGTGATTGACTTTGGCAATGGTTGGGAAAAACATCTGCCACTAGTGGAATTCTCGTATATTAACAGTTACCACACCAACATTTGGGCCGCTCCATTTGAGGCATTGTACGGGCGTAAATGTCGTTCACCTCTTTGTTGGGCAGAGGTGGGGGATAGTCAGATCACTGGCCCAGAACTTGTCGTGGACACAACAGAAAGGATTGCACAAATACGACAACGAATGGCGGCAGCTCGTGACCGTCAGAAAAGCTACGCCGATAAGGGCAGGAAACCACTCGAGTTCCAGGTTGGGGATCGAGTGCTACTCAAAGTCTCACCCTGGAAGGGTGTTGTTCGTTTTGGAAAACGAGGCAAACTTAACCCACGATATGTTGGACCATTTGAAATCATGGAGAAAATAGGCAAGGTGGCCTACAAACTGAACCTGCCCGCAGAACTCAGTGCAGTTCACAACGTTTTTCACGTGTCGAATCTGAAGAAGTGTCTGTCAGATGAGACCCTCATAGTTCCTTTGAAGGAGCTCACTATCGACGATCAGTTGCGATTCGTCGAGGAACCAGTTGAAATCACGGACCGGGATGTTAAGGTCCTCAAACGCACTAGAATACCTCTTGTTCGAGTTCGTTGGAAGTCTCGTCGTGGCCCAGAGTTTACCTGGGAACGAGAAGATCAAATGAAACTCAAGTATCCCCAGTGGTTAGGAAATAGTGCAACCACTACTGAGGCTGAAGCTACTACAGAATTTCGGGACGAAATTCCAAATCAACGGGGGGATGATGTGACACCCCAGGAAAACCAGTAAACTACACAACACAAGTAGCTTCCTCAGTAACCACGTGCTAAATTTCGGGACGAAATTTCTTTCAAGTTGGGGATAATGTGACAACTCGAGCTTCTGAGATTCCATCTTCGCATTATTGCACGTTAATTGTTTAGATTGTTTGTTCACACGACTTGTTTGTTCTCAACTGTACACGTTTGTATGATGCTAAATCGTATTGTGATTGTTATGTTATGTTTGGTGTGCATTATATAAGTGTGTATGTGATTTATATATTTTGTGTTAATGATGTGATGAGTATAATTAATAAAACATGAATTCTATGCCGAACACTCCACTCGAAATCACCTTCCTCTGGCCGAAAACCCTTCTCACGAAATCGCTCCTGGATGAAAACACCAAAGGGTTTTCGTCAGGAGGTGGGCTAGCGAAAACAGAGATGGGCCTTGGCCTAGTGTTGAGATATTATATGTTTTGATTTCCAGCGTGAAAGTTTAATTCGAAAAACCCTAGTGCTCTCCTATTCCCTCTTGGATCCTCCTCCCGAGGCTTTTCTTCCTTCACAAGGACGTGTTCGTTCAACTGAATAACAAGTAACAAATCTTACCGAGCAAACCAAGGTGAGTTCACACTTTTACCAAGGCATGGGATTCCCGGGGTTGGGAATGGGGTTAAATGATTACTTGTACTTTCATCGTTACTGGAATACGTACCACTGACCTCGTTAGGGGAAGGTCACTTATAGATACAACTAGACTAGTAACACATGGGAAGCCCCCACTAATCTTCGCAAACATGCCTGGAATGGCCGCGATACGAATACTAATCTTCGCACACATGCCTGGAATGGCCGCGATACGAATACTAAACTTCGCAAACATGCCTGGAGGGCCGCGATACAAATACAACTAGTCTAGAATACATGGGAAACCCCCACAAATCTTCGCAAACATGCCTGGAAGGCCGCGATACAAATAAATACGATACATAGTTTACTAAACAAACATACGGTTTATGAAACGAATACTATAACTAAACAACCAATTGTGAACTCGCTCAACTTTGTTGTTGACTCTCTGTTACATGCCTTGCAGGTCGTTAGGTATCTATGGAGCTTGCATGGGAGTGGAGAGGAGTCGTTGTGGGACATGGACAGCTGTGTGCCATGCTAAACATTGAAACATTTAAACTTATATTGGGTTTACATATTTATGCTTCCGCTAAACGCTTAACTATGTTATGGTTTTGAACACCTTTCGTATTGATGAATGACTTTTATTTATTACTTACAATGTTCAATATGATTGGTGGCTTGATCCTGGTCATGTCACGCCTCCAAGCGGCGATACTCCGCGTGTGGATTTTAGGGGTGTGACAATCAAACAAGGTTTTAACATCAATTTCCTATGAACACTAGACATGTTCAAAACATAATATCAACCACATTAACATGATTTGTGTCCTTAATTACTAGCATGCATCCTAATCGTGACTACCCAACCAATCATCCGACATAAACACAACATAGCTGATTGTCAAGCTTTCAGTTTTATACCATCATTCAATTCATAGAATCACCAAACCCTATATTGATCCGTAAATCTACACATGAGCGCCGATTATATGAACACAAAACCCTAACAGTTTACATCACAATTAATCGCATATCATCCCTAAGCCATCATGAAGAACATATAGATCACAACATCATGAAACATACAATCAGTAGTTAAAACACTAACCGGTTAGAGGAGAGAGCAAATATTGATCCGAACACAAAAGCTTCGATGGAAAGGGGGTGTTGTTGCCGTCAACTTAGAGAGAGAAGGAAGAGAGAGTGGGGTTTGTGTGTTTTGAGTGTTTAGAAAATAATGAGGAGTATACCCCTTCTCATGAGGTTATGCGCATCAATGGAATGGACCGAACCCATACATGGGCTGCCCTTTTGGGTTTCGAATACACTAAGTATAGGCCGAGAAGGGTGTGAAGCAAAAAGCCCACCGGCTTATGCGATGACTTATGCGATCGGGTTAGAGTTGTGTGGTTGGGTTCATGTGGTGTGATCACATCACATAAACATATAATATATTTTTCACAATCCACATAATAAAATATCATAACTTTCCGTTAAATCAATGCATCACATAATCACATAACATTCAGACATGTTACATCAAAGCACACAAGAGTTCTAAAACACAAGTTGTCACACCTTTTATGTTTAATCTCAATGACACAATAGCACATTCCTTAGACTTCCGAGTCTAGGCAAGTCACCTAGGATTTATTCTTAACTTTTCCTTTTGTCGTTTATATGTTGTTTTATTGTTTTGACAGGTTAATTAAAAATGCCACCACGCATTCGAGGAAAAGGAAAAGGTCCTATGAGGGGAGGACCATCTAGCAATGTTGGACCCTCACATAGACGCACGCCATCATCGTCTTTTACTAGCTCCGATTCACAAGATAACTGGAGACATTCTTTTGAACAAGCGAGACACTCCGTTTCGTTAGGTTCTTCACCTTCAGATCACCCACCTTTGGGGCTACCTTTTCAAGACGAGCCCCAACATTCGTACCATTCTCACCACTCACATCATTCACATCACTCTCTACATTCTCATTCTTTTCACCATTCTAGTTCTCACGATCTATACTCACCGGGTCAATTTAACCCAAACGACTATATTAACAAACCACAGGGTTATAACCCTCTTGGACCCGAGGACCACTTCTCTCAAGATATGGATATGGACGACGATCCAGATCCAGAATTGCCACCAACTGGGATGCCATCACATCCCATCAGTATCTCCAGCGGTTCTCCTTATGAAGGATCGCCATATCAAGGCCCCGACTCATGGGCCGAACGGTGGAAAAATTATACTTGGGAATTCACCCCTTATTTTCATAACCATCCTTCACAACGTCCATTGGAGGAACCGTATCTTCAGGCGGTTACTCCACCACCATTGCCCATTGAGGAACCACCTCAACAACCACCACAACCGCCTCTTGAGCGAAGGAGGAACACACGGATGTCCGTGCAAGGGGGACCAAGGTTTAGTTCCCCTCAAGCTTCAAGTACATACCCTCCTATCCCCGAAGATCAACAAATGGGTGGACCTTCTCATGCGGTGCCAGAAAATGATCCCCCACTAGTTACTTTTGCACCACCGCCACTGCCAGTGGGTTACGAAAACCCAATACCGACTTACCCAGGTTCCTCTGGGTATAACCCATTTGAATATCCAACTCCTACAGATTATGGATATCAGGCCCCTGCCCAAGATCCATATCTTGAGGCAGCTCAATTCAATGCACTTTATCCCTCAACATTTCCTCCGGTATACCCAACTAGGTATCCAGTGCAAGGGTATCATTACCCTCCTTATCAACAGCAACTCCCGCCTTCACAACTGCAAACACAACAAATCCTACAGAGTTTGGATCAGGTTGAAAAGAAAGCGGAGGAACGCGAGAAAAAAGCATAACAAATTTCTTAAAGGCCTCGCGAACTTCATAAAGGGCAAAAAGAAGTAGAAGTTTGTTTTATTTTATTTTATTTTTGTATTGTAATTTCAATCAAGTCCCTGCGAGGACCTCGTGACCGTCAGAAAGCCTATGCAAACAAGCGCCTGAAACCACTCGAGTTCCAAGTTGGGGATCGAGTGCTACTCAAAGTTTCACCCTGGAAGGGTGTGGTTTGTTTTGGTAAACGGGGCAAGCTCAATCCACGTTACGTTGGACCGTTCGAAATCATCGAGAAAATAGGCAAAGTGGCCTACAAACTAAACCTACCGATTGAACTCAGTGCAGTTCACAACGTTTTTCACGTGTCGAATCTGAAGAAGTGTCTGTCAGATGAGACCCTCATAGTTCCTCTGAAGGAGCTCACTATCGACGATCAGTTGCGATTCGTCGAGGAACCAGTTGAAATCACAGACCGGGACGTTAAGGTCCTCAAGCACACCAGAATACCTCTTGTTTGAGTTCATTGGAACTCCCGTCGTGGCCCAGAGTTTCCCTGGGAACGAGAAGATCAAATGAAACTCAAGTATCCCCAGTTATTCGGAAACAGTGCAACCACTACTGAGGCGGAAGCTACTACAGAATTTCGGGACAAAATTCCAAATCAACAGGGGGATGATGTGACACCCCAGGAAAACCGGGAAACAACACAACACAACTAGCTTCCTCGGTAACCTCGCGCTAAATTTCGGGTTGAAATTTCTTTCATGTTGGGGATAATGTGACAACTCGAGTTTCAAGATTTCCATTTTCGCATTAATTGCACGTTTATTGTTAAGTTGTTTGTGGACACGACTTATTTGTTTCACAACCGTACACGTTTGTAATATGTTAAACCGTCTTGTGATCGATATGTTATATACGGTGTGTATTAAGTGTGTTTGTAGATTTGTGGTATGCATGATATGTATATATGTGTTATATATTGTGTATGGATAGTGTGACAGTATATATATATTCAAAACAAATGTTCAAGTCTTGGCCGAAAACCCTTACCCATGAAATCACTCCCTAGCCGAAAACACCCTTACTCACGAAAACAGTTCCTGATGAAAACACATATGTGTTTTCGTCCACTAGTGTGGCCAACGAAATCAAGAGTGGGCTTGGCCCAGGTGACGATTAGATATAATTTTATTAGAACCTTTACGCGAGAACGACATTTGGAAAAACCCTAACCACCTATCACGTTCTCTCTCTCTCTCGCTACCCTTGGAACCCGACGGCAAGTGGAGGATCTCGAAGCCTCTCATAACGACCGATTCGTTGTTCATCTTGCTGGTTAGCAATCAACTGTGGCTAGGATCTGTTTGGTTTCATCATATATATATATCATTGTTTGATTTTTGTGTGTAACTATGATTGCTTTATGAACGTATGAATAGATGATTTATATATATTTTGTCTACGAACTGTCATGTATATGAGATAATATGATCGACTATGTGTGACTGATAATGATGATCTGATCTGAATGATATTAATGTGATCAGGAATTCGGTTATGTGATATGTCATGCTAATCGACTGGTTGATGTATGCATATATGTTTGATTGTGAATGGATTAATTTAGGTGACTGTATGAATAGATCAGATCGATCAAAAGGCTGTTACTATTGATGTAAATGTTAGGCGATGATTAGGGTTTTTGTAGTTTGCAACTGATATTGATGTGATGATGTATCTGATGAAAACACCAGGATCAACGAAATCACAGGATCCAGACGAAAACATAAGTGATTTCGTCACACCCCACATCCGACGAAAACCCTTGGATTTCGTCGCCTAGGGTTTTCGTCCATAAGTGATTTTCCCATGCATGTGATTTCGTCCACTGTTAGTTTATTTTACTTTGCTAGTTACTAACTTGGTTAAGTTATTAACTCTGTTAACTTCATTAACTCCGTTAAATTGTGTAACTCTATTAGTTATTATTCCTGTTAAGTGGTTAACTCTGTGTGTTTGTTAATTCTATTAGTTAATTAATAGTGTTGGTTATTATTCCTGTTATGTATATAAATCCTGTTAAATTTCTAACTTCGTTAAGACTGTTAACCCTCTCAAGTATGTTGAAGATTAACCCTGTTGGAATAAACTGTGATAGACACTTATGTGAAGCATGAATTTGCATGAGATTGATTAAATTGCTTACGTGATCCATGATGTTAACTGCCAAGCACTATGTGATGTTAGATTTGCATGCGAGTCTCTACGAACGAAACTGATTGTATATACGTGTGTACTATAGGTTGTGATTGATTATTTGTGAGCGTGTATTTCCTTAGCATACCGAGCAAACCAAGGTGAGTTCCTCTCTTACCAGGGCATGGGATTCCCCGGTGGGTTTGGAATAGGATTGAATGATTACTTGTACTTACATCACTACTAGACTACTTACCACGGTCCTCGGATTGGGAAGGATGCCTGTGCCAAAATCTACGTAAAGCCTACGTACTGACCTCGGTTTGGGAAGGACACTAGTGTTAAAACCTACGTAAATCCTACGTACCATTGTCCTCGGATGGGGAAGGACACCAGCGCTAAACCTACATACTCGCTACGTACTGTCCTCGGTTGGGAAGGGCACTTACGTAAAACCTACGTAAACTTATACTTACTACTATCCTCGGATTGGGAAGGATACTTATGGATACAACTAGTCTAGTAACTTACAGTATGGGAAGCCCCCACTAATTGTACTTACAACATGGGATGCCCCCACTAGATGAACATACAAATGGCCTAGTAATACACGACATGGTTATAAACGAACTTACGATTTATTAAAGGAACTTATTACTGAACAACCAACTGTGAACTCGCTCAACTTTGTTGTTGACTCTCTGTTACATGCCTTGCAGGTTGTTAGGTATCTATGGAGCTTGCATGGGAGTGGAGAGGAGTCGTTGTGGGACATGGACTGCTGTGTGCCATGCTAAACATTTGAAACATTTAAACTTATGTTGGGTTTACATATTTATGCTTCCGCTAAACGCTTAACTATGTTTTGGTTTTGATCACCTTTCGTATTGATGAATGACTTTTATTTATTACTTACAATGTTCAATATGATTGGTGGCTTGATCCTGGTCATGTCACGCCTCCAAGCGGCGATACTCCGCGTGTGGATTTTGGGGGTGTGACAAACCCACTTCGATATGGTTGTAACCTAAACAATTATATGCTCTAGGATACTTTTGACTTTTTGATGCTTGGGGGGAGAACCTTTGTGTAGGGGTTCTCCTCGTACTAAATCATGTGACTTATGACTGTATATTGCTATCTTGCTTTTGCTTGCTTTTTGGTGTGTGTTTTTTTTGCAGGAGTTTTTGCCAGGGATCAAGCCGGCGCTTTCCTAAAGACCTTTGGCTGTTTGCTAGAAACTGTGCTTTAGTCTGTTTATCATGTTTTCTGGCTTGTATTAGTTTTTCTTGTAAAGGCCAATAGGGCTTCCTATTGAACATTCATTTTATAATAAAAAACCTTTCTTTTTGTAGCTTGTTTACAAAAGTGTGTTGTGTTTATAGTTTGCTTTATAAACCAGGACTGTCTGTTCGAGGCCAATCGCTGGACAAGTTTATAATGTGAGATTATGTTCTTGACTTGTTTGTCCGTTTTTCTTGGGTTAGCTAGACCCTATTTTGCCCCACGGCCGGGCATTTGGTATGTTTGGTATACCCTGTACACGTGTGCCTGTTTGTTTATTTGTTAGGCTTATAGTCTTTCTGGGCACGTCTGCCTTAGTATAACACCTGTTATTTTGCCAAAAGGGGACAAGTGGATTGTCCGTTTGTCATTCATTTCTTGGGGACTAAGTTTCCCAGTACAAGTTTTTACAAAAAAGGTTTTTTTTCTTGGGGTAGGCCCCTGACTAGTAGTTAAATATTACAAAAGTGGCTCCCTGGCCGTTTTTCCTGGAGGGTAAATCCCCATATGTGATACTTCCTGAGCTACATGAGGTTCCATGTCATGGGGACCTCCTTGCCTTGAAGTGTTTCCAGCTTGAAACTTCCTTTGCTGTTTGCCCATGTAACCCTGTAAGGTCCTTCCCAATTAGGCCCTAGCTTTCCGGTGTTCTCCTGTAGGCTGGCTTCGTTTGCTCTTAGGACCAAATCCCCCGGGACAAGGTTAAGCTTTTTCATCTTGGCATTGTAATAGCTTTCAAGCTGCTTTTTGTACATAGCCTCCCTGACTGCCGTGACTTCCCTTCTTTCTTCAAGCAAATTCAGGTTCATCCGGAGGTCTTGTTCATTTTCGGCCTCCCTGAGCTTCATCCTGCCAGTTGGGGATCCTATTTCAGCCGGGATGACTGCCTTTGTCCCATAAGTTAAGCTGAAGGGAGTTTCCCCGTTGCAGTCCTTAGGGGTGGTCCTGTATGCCCATAGCACAAATGGTAATTCCTCCAGCCATCCTTTTTGTTTTCTTCCAAGTCTCCCCTTCATTCCCTTGATGACGCTTTGATTTGCCCTTTCCACCAGCCCGTTGCCCTGGGCATGGGTGATGGAAGTAAATACTTGATGTATGTGCATCTGCTCACACTATGGCCTGAAGGGTTTTCCAGCAAATTGCACACCATTGTCGCTCACGAGCTCCTTCGGGACACCATATCTGCAGATAATGTTGTCTAGCACAAACCGTCTCATTTGCTCCCCGGTTATTTTTGCCAAGGACCTTGCCTCTATCCACTTGGTAAAATAATCAATGGCCACCACCACGTATTTGTCCCCTCCTGACCCTCTGGGAATGGTCCGATTATGTCGATGGCCCACTTTTGGAAGGCCCAAGACGTCGAGACAGGTATCATTGGGTGTTTGTGGCGGTGCGTCATAGGTGCGTGAATCTGGAAATTGTCACATCTCTTGATCTCCTCTGATGTTGTCTCATACATTCGAGGCCAATAGAATCCCGCATTCATTGCTTTCGCCACTACTGTCCTTGGCCCCGAATGCATTCCACAGATCCCCTCATGTATTTCTCTGATCACATACTTGGCCTCCTCATTATCGACACATTTCAGGGATGGACCCAGGTATGATCTCCGGTTAAGCTCTCCGTCAATCAACTCATATTGTAGAGCTTTGACTCTTACTTTCCTGGCTGCCCAGTCCCCCTCGGGTAACTCCCCGTTTCTAAGGAATCTTACAATCGGTGTCATCCATGTCTCCTGTTCGTCCCCGATTGTAGCCACTTCTGCTGTGTCAATAGAGGGGGATGTCAGGACTTCCACTTTGACTTCTCTTGCCAGATGATCGAATGCCACGGAGGCCAGCTTGCTGAGGGCATCGGATTTTCTGTTTCTCCCGCGGGGGATATACTCTAGCTTGAAGGTCCGGAAGGCCTTGGCTGCTTCCTTTACCTTTGCCACGTATTGAGCCATTGTGCTGTCTTTGGCCTCGTATTCTCCTTGGTATTGCTTGACTACCAACTGTGAGTCTGTACTGGCCTCCACATGTTTTGCTTTCATCTTCTTGGCTAGCCTCATACCTGCTAAAAGTGCTTCGTACTCTGCAGTATTGTTGGTGTTTTCAAAGTCTAACCTGATGGCATAGGTTAGCTCAACTCCTTCAGGGCTTATCAGCGTAATCTCCGCTCCCTTCTTCGCTGGAGGCTCCATCTGTGAGTAGTCTCCACATAGCCTCTTCTTCCTTCTCTTTTTCTTCCCTTTCCAAAGCCTCCCATTTTAAGAGCTCTTTTTCCTCATCCTCAGGGACTTCTGCTAAGAAGTCGGCCAGTATTTGTCCCTTCATGGCTGTCCTGGGTTTGAACTCCAAGGAGTGTTCCCCCAGCTCTACGGCCCATTTAGCCAGCCGCCCCGACAGCTCCGGCATCCTCAGTACTTTCTGGAGGGGTTGATCTGTCATTAAGGTGATCTTATGCCCTTGGAAGTACCTTCTGAGTCTTCGGGATGCAAAGACAAGAGCTAGAGCCAGTTTCTCTAGGGGCATATAGCGTTCCTCGGGGCCCTTGAGGGTCCTGCTGATGAAGTATATTGGTATCTTCTTTCCCTCCCGTTCCACCATCATAACCGCACTTATGGTTGTTTTTTAGGCGGATAGATACAAGAGTAGATGCAGATGTAGGTCTTCATTTCTTGAAAAGCGATTTCTGCCTCAGAGGTCCATTTAAACCAGTCTGTTTGAAGGCAGTCTTTCAGTACCTTCATGAAGGGAAGGGTCCTGTCAGCTACCTTTGACAAGAAGCGGTTCAAGGCAATCAACCTTCCATTCAGCTGTTGGATGTCTTTCAGGGACCTTGGGGATTGCATTTCGGCCACTGCTTGAGTTTTCTCCGGGTTAGCTTTGATTCCACCCTTAGTAACCACTACCCCCAGGAATCTCCATTCTTCTACCCTGAAGCAACACTTCCCGGGGTTCAGCTTCATGTTAACATCTTGCATGGTGCGAATAGTTTCAGCTATATCATCTATCATGGCCATCTCAGTCAGGCTTTTGATAACGATGTCATCGACATATACCTCCAAGTTTCGTCCCCGTTGTTCTCTGAAGAGGGCATTCATGAACCTTTGATAGGTGGCCCCAACATTTTTTAGTCCAAAGGGCATCTTGGTATAGCAAAACGTCCCTTCGTCTGTGATGAAGGCAGTCTTTTCCTCGTCTTCCATTGACATCTGTATTTGATGATACCCTTTGTAGGCATCCAAGAAGCACTTCAGGGGATACTGAGACAAGGAGTCCACTTGGACGTCTATCTCTGGGAGGGGGTAGCAGTTCTTGGGGCATGCTTTGTTTAGATCTTGAAAATCGATGCACATCCTCCACCCTCCGTCTTTCTTCTGGACCATGACCGGGTTAGCAACCCAAGATGGGTACCTCACCTCCCTCACTATTCCGGCTCTGAGCAGCTTCCTGGTTTCTTCACATGCGGCCCTCCTCTTGCTGGGGCCCATGCTCCGCTTCTTCTGTTTGACTTGCTTTGCCCAGGTGTATGTATTGAGTCGGTGATCGGTCAAGCTTCTTGGGATCCCTGTCATGTCTCCATGTTGAAATGCAAATACATCTATGTTGAGGAGGAGCAACTCCTTGAGGGCACTTTTGCACTTGTCACTTAGGTGGCTTCCAACTTTAACCGTCTGCTCTGGGAATCTATCACAAAGGACCCACTCTTCGACCCCATCTTTCCGGGGTTTCCCAGATGCTTCCCCCTCAGATACGGAGGAAATTACTTCATATGCAGATTTCACCCAGGCCAAGCCTTTTGGCGTTTGGAACACTAGAGCTTCGTGTGGGGTTGATGCCTGTACTTGCAGATCTCCAATCCCAGGTCTTCCCAGGATTGGATTGTACTTTGAGGGTGCTCGGACCACTGTGAAAGTTAGGTTTATAGTTTGGACACGATCCCCTACCCCGACTGTAAATGGGAGTCTGATCTTCCCCAAGGGGCGTGACATACTGTTGTTGAAGGCAACTAGGGGGATAGAGTCCTCCTCGAGCCTATCTCTTACATCCCTGTCAAATCTGAGGAAACAGTGTTCATATATTACTTCTACCCCGGATCCCCCGTACACATGTATTCTGGCCACCTTGTGGCCAGCTATTATAGCTGAGATATTAAGAGGGAGTCGCTGCACTTCGTTTTCCTCCAGGTGTGGCATCAAGATGGGAGCTTTCATGCGGTCCGGGGAGCCCAGAATTCTGGCCTTTACACTTCTGCTATTATCAAATTCACCCCTCCTTCGAATCCTGTCTACATCTGCCCTTCTAGGCTCCCTCACATCTTTCCCTTTGCGGTCCCCTCCCTCTTCCTTAATTTCTCTAACCAAATGGGCCAGTTTACCCGTTTTCACCGCGGCCTCTATTTCCCTCTTTAGATACATGCAATCATCAGTTTTATGACCGAACCCTTTGTGGAAGTCACAATACTCGTTCGGTTGTGCCTTTGGCCCGGGTTTTATGGGTGGCGGTCTTGGGAAGGAGTTCTTCACCCTCTCAGTGGCAGTATTTCACTTGGGGTTTTGGTGAGAGGGGTGAAGCTGTCAGAGTAGGGGGGATGGGCCTCTCCCCCGAGGCCTATATGGGGAATACAATGGCCTCGTTCTATCATGCAACATTCTATCAAAAGCTGGTTTTCTTAAGTAAGTTGTACCTTTTTTCGGGAGGCTTTGCAGCTGGGTTGACCCTTCAGGGTGGGGTGTCCATTTCCTTAGCTTCGCTAACCATGTCTTTGCCCCTGACAAAGGCTCTGACTCTGTCCATGAGATTGTCAAACGAGTGTGGGAACTCCTCCCCCAACTACTCACATAGTTGTGCATGTTTTAACCCGTTGATGAAACTGCTGATCTTCATGACCTCCGGGACGTCCTTGATGTTCATGCTTTCCTTGACAAACCTCTCCATGTATTGATCTATTCTCTCAATGTCCCTCTGCCTTATGTGCAAGATTTCGTTTGGGTTCTTGACCACTTTTCTTTGCTGACCAAAGTTTCTCACGAACTTTTCACTTAGCTCTTCATAGCTGTCAATCCCTCCGGGGGGAAGGCTGTCAAACAAAAGCCAGGCTCCCTCCGTCAGGGTCTGCACAAACATGTGGCACCAAACCGGCATGGCCCACCATCGCAACTGTCCTGCACCCCTGAAGGCATGGAGATGGTTCTCAGGGTCTCTTGTCCGGTCATATCGGTTGAAGTTTGGAGATAACTTTGTCTTAGGAGGCATGGGTGCTTCCGCAATGCTCCTAGTGAACTTCGAGATTTCAGCTAAGTCCCGTGGGAAGTAGGGTTGATCCAGACCATCATTACCTTGGTTTTCCTCTTCTTTTTCTTTTCCTTTTTGTTTCTTCCCTGTAATGAGATCCTCCCTTTCTTCCGAGGACATCTGTCTAAGTGCTGTCATGAAGGTTTCAAGTGGGTCATTCCCACTGCTTTTGTTTTGTGGATCCACCCCTTCCTGGTTGGAAGGTGTGTCGAAGGACAGTCTAGCCCTAAGGCTGTCAAGCTTCTCTTGTCTTTGTAAATCCTCAAGACACTTTTTTAGCTTCTCCTTGTGCATGGCAACAAAATCTGGGGTAATGGCCTCCTCCCTTTCCAGAATCCCCACTTGATTTTCGTTTTCTTCTTCATGAGTTATGTCTTCAACTGTGACCTTATCATGATCGTTCTGTACCGTCTAGATGGTACGCGAGCTAGGTGGAGTTGGCATGTTGCTTCTAGCAAAACGAGTTATCTCAACGTCGGATTTTCAGAGTGGGAACACCGGTTGGACTGATGTCCCACGGATGGCGCCAATGTCGAATACCCAAATCCCGGCTGACGTTCAAGGGGTCTTCGCTGACATCAAGATATCCCGGCCTTTGTTGCTACGAAAAAGTAAACCGTTAGCCTCGCCACGGAGGGCCCCAGGAGGGGGATCCGTGACCAAGCTCCGGCGTGAGAGTAAGTAAACTTGCAGGAAAGCTTGAGGAGTTTATTCTGATAAGTGTGATCACCGGAATGTTCCTCTATGGTATGAATCTAATTAATGTATGTGTGTGTTTTATGTAAGAGAATCTTGGTTGAAATAAATGAGAGAGCTCTTAATACGATACCTTGAGGCTGCTGTGATCACCGCTCTTCTCTCTTATATAACCATCAAACCTTATCTCCCATGTGAGATATTTTAATGAGAGGATCTAACGGGTTCCGAGGGTCTTCGGGGGGCTCAGACACGTGTCTGACCCCCAACGGTGGGATTACAACTTCATTTAATGTTTCTGGCTTGGGAAGTATGATACCAACCAAGATCCTTTTCTTATCAGGCATTAAATGTTGCCTATGTTATCTGAATCCTCGTTTCCCGCTTATTTTCCAAAGAGAAAACCTTAATGGGCAAGGTACACTGCTTTTGGGCTTTACCTGTTGGGCCCGCATGAAGACAGCCCAAAGCGGGTAAATGGGATTCCCCATTGGCCCGTCGTTAGGTAGTAAAAAGTCAGCTGATCCTGATTGGACTTACGGGACACTGGTAGAAGGAAGCAAGACCTCGGTAAGGTACAATTTTTGTTCTTTCGTCTCAACTGGCGGGATAACAAGGCATAAAATCACCTTGCTTGGGATTCCCCCGATGTGGCGAGATGTCCCAAGGTTCCCGATGACGTGAAAAAGCTATTCATAGAACTTTTTAAGAAGAAGAAACGTGTAAAAGAGACGGCAAACAACATATCACATTTTGATGAAGTGGTCGAGTTAGAAGAAAATGATGAAGATGAAGAAGCGGCTCAACCTCAATCAAAGGGAAAGAGAGTTGCTTCATCAGTCGGTGCTAGTGATGCTAATAAAAAAAGCAAAAGGCCATTTGTATGCAATGTTAAAGCCATCGCTTACATCGGGGAAGAAAGGGGGAAACTTGGTAGGAAGCGTAGAGCACAATGAAACACAAAAGAAACTAAGACTTGATGCAGTTCAAAAGCTTTCTCGTTGGATGTATGATGCGGGGCTTTCTTTCAATGCGGTGATGTATGATAGTTTGGGGCCCGCAATTGAAGCGATTGGTAGATATGGGTGCGGTATGAAACCCCCTACCTATCATGAGGTATGTGTTCCTATGCTGAAGTTAGAGATGGAACACACCAAAATTTTTTTACGTGATAATGAGGTTGAAAAGTCAACCTATGGGTGTTCGTTGATGGCTGATGGTTGGAGAGATCGGAAAGGAAGGGCATTAATCAACTTCCTAGTAAACACTCCTCGAGGGAGTATGTTCGTTGAATCAGTCGATGCTTCTAGATATTCTCACACCGGTAACCATTTAAGCCTTTTCTTTTTGTTAATACATACTAAAGGTGAAATATTTAGTAACTTATAAAATATCTTGTAGGTGACAACATGTTTAAGTTGTTTGACCGATTAATTCAGGAGGTTGGGCTGAAGGATATTATTCAACTTGTGACTGATAGCGCAAGTAACAATGTAGCTGCGGGTAAATTTGTGGAAGAAAAATACCCGCACATATATTGCACTCCATGTGCGGCCCATTGCATTGATCTGATGTTTGAAGACATCTTCAAGTTACCCGACTTAAAGGGTTGTCTTGAAAGGGCAATTGTGGTGAACACATACATATATAACCGCACATTGCTACTCAACATGATGAGAGAGTTCACCGGGTAGAAAGATATGGTTAGGCCCGCGAAGACCAGATTTGCGACTGCTTTTATCACTCTAAATTGTTTCAAGGTAAACAAACAAAACTTAAAAAAAATGTTCACCTCCGAAAAGTGGAGCACAAGCAAGTTCGCAAAGGAGACGGGAGGTGCACGTATAGCGAATATTATATTGTTGCCAACCTTTTGGAACCATGTAAACTTTGCGGTGAAAATTGGGTATCCGTTATTAGGAGTGCTTCGTTTAGTTGATGGAGAGAAAAAGCCTCCGATGGGTTATATTTATAATGCTATGAAAAAGGCAAAGGAGTTGATTGCTGCCTCTTTCAAAAATAAAGAAGCAAAGTATAGATACATTTTCAAAATAATTGATAAAAGGTGGGATTGTCAGTTACATCAACCTTTGCATGCAGCGGGATATTATTTGAATCCTGGTTTGTATTACAACAATCCAAAGGTGGAGGATGCTACTGAGGTGATAAGTGGCTTACAAGCATGCATTATGAAGTTGATATTAAACGAAGATGAGCAAATACATATTAACACTGAGCTCCCGCTATATCGACGTGCTGATGGGATTTTCGGATATCAATGGCAAAGAAAATGCGAGCAAAGCTTGCGCCAGGTATATCTTTTATAAAATATAACTTAAACGAAAGTTTAACTTACTTTTTGTTTATTTTGATATTAAATTAGCGGAGTGGTGGATGCAATATGGAGCATCGACACCGGCTCTAAAAAAGTTTGCAATCAAGGTGCTTAGTTTGACATGTAGCTCGTCAGGGTGTGAACGCAATTGGAGCGTATTTGAACACGTAAGAAGCTATTTGTTTAGTATTTAACATTTCGTAATAGTTATTTACTTATTAAATTCTATTTATGTAGCTTCATTCCAAAAAGAGAAACCGACTTGAGCAAAGCAAGCTTAATGATCTTGTGTACATTAAGTATAATCGGGCTTTACAAAGAAGATATGATATGCGTGATACGATTGACCTGATTATCTTAGATGATGGAAATCTAAAAGATCCAAATGAGTGGTTGAAGGGAGCTTTAGAGGGGGTAGAAGAGGATGAAGAAGATGCACTTGTTCATGAGGGTGAAGATTTGACATACGGTGATGTTGCAACGGCTGTTGGGGCGAGAGAGCCATTGCATTATACTAGAAGAAGTGCAAATACTAGTAAAAGGGGTGAGGGAACGTCAACATCGACGTCAAGCTCAAGGCCTAACCCTAAGCCTAAGAGAAGAACTTTAATAGATGAAGATGAATTTGATGAGGAAGTCGAAGAAAATGATGTTGCGCCTTATAAACAATTTGTGCCGACATTGGATGGCGTTGTTGACGATGATGATGAGCCGGAATATGAAGATTTAGATGATTTAGCTTATTAGTCATAGTATTATTAGCTATTTTGGAACTATGGGAAGGTTTTTTTTTGGATTATAGTTGCTACAATATTTTAATGCTTGATATGAAATATTTTTTAATTTTTCTACTACCTTATCGCTATTTACAAAATAGCGGGCGCTATTCTATCGCTATCGCTACGTAGCATATAGGTGACTTGTCGCTATTTGTCACTATTTGCTATTGATAACTATGCTCTGGTGATGAAAGATTTGGATTGCAAGTCTTATGTGACCGGTTTTAACTCGATGTCTCGACTAGTACCTTATCTGGTCACCCCTGAACCCAAACGCATTGCGCGTTTTATTGGTGGTTTAGCCCCTGAGGTTAAAGGAAATGTTAAGGCTTCTAAGCCAGCTACATATAGATCGGCTGTAGATCTATCACTATCACTTACTCTCGATATTGTAAGGAGTAGGTCAAAGAAAGTCACCGAAGAAGGGATGAGGAAAAGGGAGGATGACCAGTCCCACCAATCAAACAAAAAGAAGAAAGGAAACTCTGGTTTCAAGAAAGGGCAGTCTAGTGATAAGCCCAGGTGTAAAATTTGTGACAAAAGCCACTTTGGAAAGTGCAACCAGGACCCACAAGCCAAACCTTGTGGAATTTGCAAGAAGAAAGGGCACAAGACTGTTGAGTGCCGAAACATCAAGGATGCAACCTGCTATGGTTGCAATGAAAAGGGGCACATCAAAACCAATTGCCCTAAAATGCTAAGAAGCCTGAGGAGGCAAAGAAAACCAATGCAAGGATTTTTCAGATGAACGCAAGGGAGGCGGTGAACGACGATAACGTTATAACAGGTACCTTCCTCATTAATGATATTTATGTGAGAGTTTTATTTGATTCAGGTGCGGATAAGTCTTTTGTAGACCATAAGTTTAGTAAGTTACTAAATCTGCTTATTAAAACTCTAGACATAAAATATGAGGTAGAACTCGCAGATGGTACCTTAGAAACGGCGTCAACTCTTCTTTATGGATGCTTTATATCCATTAAGAATCATTTCATTCCGCTGTCCCTTTTGCCAATGAAGTTGGAAGGGTTTGATGTAGTTTTGGACGTGGATTGGTTATCACGTAACCAAGCCAAAATTGCCTGCGATAAGAAACTAATTAACATCAAAACCCCCTCAGGTGAGTTAGTCACCATTCATGGAGATACACATTATGGTCTGCCCGACGATATAACTATGCTCAAAGCATCTAAGTGTTTCAAGAACGGATGTGTCATCTACATGGCACAAGTGATAGTTGATGAACCAAAACCCAAGATTGAAGATATCCCAATCATTTCTGAATACCCTGATGTATTTCCTGGGAACTACCTGGATTACCTCCTGAGAGGCAAGTCGAATTCATGATAGACATTCTACCAGGAGCGGCACCTATTGCACGAGCTCCATACCATTTAGCTCCTACAGAAATGAAGGAATTGAGAACCCAATTGGACGACCTACTAGCAAAAGGATTTATTCAACCCAGCTCATCGCCCTGGGGAGCACCTATACTGTTTGTAAAGAAGAAAGATGGGTCAATGCGTCTATGCATTGATTACCACGAACTGAACAAGGTGACAATCAAGAATCGTTATCCATTGCCCAGGATCGACGATTTGTTCAACCAACTCCAAAGGGCAAGCTTCTTCTCGAAGATCGATTTGAAATCTGGGTACCATCAACTCAAGGTTAGAACAAAAGATGTACCTAAAACAACATTTAGAACAAGGTATGGACACTACGAATTCTTAGTGATGCCTTTGGACTCACTAATGCGCATGCAGCATTCATGGATCTCATGAATCGAGTCTGCAAGCCATACTTAGATAAGTTTGTCATTGTCTTTATAGACGACATACTTATTTATTCCCGTAGTCAAGTTGACCACGAGAAACACCTTCGGTGTATCTTAGGATTGCTACAAAAGGAGAAGCTGTATGCTAAGTTTTCAAAATGCGAGTTGTGGCTTCGCGAAGTCCAATTCCTTGGACATGTTGTGAGCGAGCGTGGTATCTAAGTGGATCCCGCTAAAATAGAAGCAATTATGAACTCGGAAGCACCTAAAAGACCTACAGAAATTCGAGCTTTGTAGGATTAGCTGGATATTATAGAAGGTTCATTGAGAACTTCTCGAGGATAGCTGCACCGTTAACTACTCTGATCCACAAGAATGTAAAGTTTGATTGGGGTCCCAAACAACAAGAGTCTTTTGAGACTCTTAAGCAGAAATTAAGCAATGCTACTGTACTGACATTGCCTGAGGGGATAGAAGAATTTTTCATGTACTGTGATGCCTCACACACTGGTATGGGATGTGTGCTTATGCAGAGAGGCAAGGTGATTGCCTATGCGTCACGACAACTAAAGGTGCAAGAAAAGAATTACACCACCCATGATTTGGAGTTGGGTGCCGTGGTATTTGCACTAAAGTTGTGGAGACATTACTTATATGGAACTAAATGTGTGATTTATTCGGATCACAAAAGTCTCCAACACTTATTCAACCAAAAGGATCTCAATATGAGGCACCGTCGTTGGATGGAGACTCTAAATGACTACGATTGTGAAATTCGCTACCATCCTAGCAAAGCGAATGTAGTCGCTGATGCTCTAAGCCGAAAGGAAAGAGTCAAACCAATAAGAATTAATGCCAAGAGTATTGAACTTAAAAACAACTTGAATGAAAGGCTGTTAGCTGCTCAAAAGGAAGCTACACTGGAAACTAACTTTCCAAGTGAAAAGTTAGGTGTAACAGCTGATTAGTTGTTACCTTGTAAGGATGGAATCCTCAGATTGAATGGTAGAATCTGGGTTCCTATACGTGGAGGACTTAGAGATATAATCCTCCAGGAAGCTCACAATTCCAAATACTCAGTTCACCCTGGAGGTGACAAAATGTATCAATATTTAAGAGCCAATTATTGGTGGATAGGTTTGAAGAAATCTATAGCCACACATGTAGCCAAATGTCTGACGTGCGCTCAGATTAAAGCTGAACATCAAAGGTCGCCAGGTTTGCTACAACAGCCAGAAATTCCCACATGGAAGTGGGAGATGGTAACCATGGACTTTATAACCAAGTTACCTAAAACAAGGCATGGAAATGATACTATATGGGTCATAGTTGATAGACTGACTAAGTCAGCACATTTCTTACCCATCAAGGAGACTCACAGCTCCGACAAGTTAGCCCAGTTGTATGTGGATGAGATTGTATCTCTCCACGGAGTGCCAGTATGTATTATATCCGATAGAGATACTAGATACACCTCTCACTTTTGGAAAAGCTTCCAACAATCATTAGGCACTTGTTTGAATTTTAGTACTGCTTACCATCCTCAAACGGATGGACAAAGTGAGCGCATAATTCAAACTTTGGAAGACATGCTTCGTGCATGCGTTATTGATTTGGGTGGTAGCTGGGATGACCACCTACCGTTGATTGAGTTCTCCTATAATAATAGCTACCATACTAGCATTCAGGCTGCGCCTTTTGAGGCATTGTATGGAAGGAAATGCAGAACACCTATTTGCTGGGCGGAAATAGGAGAAGCTCAGTTATCAGGACCTGATATAGTCCTAGAAACAACAGACAAGATTGTCCAAATTCATGATCGCCTAAAAGCTGCCAGGGATAGGCAGAAAAGTTATGCTGATAAAAGGCGAAAACCTCTAAAGTTTGAGGTAGGCGACAAAGTCTTACTAAAAGTATCACCCTGGAAAGGTGTGATGCGTTTTGGTAAGAAGGGAAAGTTAAGCCCAAGGTATATCGGACCGTTAGAGATCATCGAATGTGTCGGTAGTGTAGCTTATAAGCTAAACTTGCCTGAGGAGCTTAGTGGAATTCACAATGTCTCATAAAGACGTACAGATAGATGAAAGCATGAGGTTTGTTGAAAGACCTATATCGATCGAGGATCGACAGGTTAAAAAGCTCCGAAGGAAGCACATGCCTATAGTGAAAGTTAAATGGGAGGCCCGTAGAGGCCCCGAAATATGTGGGAAGTTGAGTCCACTATGCGACAGAAGTACCCTCATTTGTTTCAGTAAATCTCGGGGTCGAGATTTCTTTTAAGGGGGTGAGGATGTAACACCATGTAAAAATGTGTCCAATTATGTAAAGACACCGGTCCTAAACTCTAAATGTGTAAAAGTTTGAGTTTGAAGGACTAAAGTTGACAAACGATGAAAATATGTATCCAAAAGGACTAAAAGTGTCAACATGCCAAACTTGTGCCTCTAAATGACCATACATGAAGAATATATTCTTAAACGAGTAATTATTTGGATATAATTGTTAGGATCTGAGTTTCAATTGATTGTGTTTTACGTTTGATTAAGATGAAGATGAATAAGTAATTGTAGCGGAATATAAATGTAAACAAACTTTTACACACAATCAAATAGGAGAAATGCTTTCAACACACATTTTAACATAGAACCGAAAGATTGAATTTATTTCAAGCAACGATTACAATGCATGCATGTATCACAAACTCCCCCTCAGCCTGAGCTCACAGAGATTGTTCGTACAAGAAGACAAGTGGTGAAAGAGCCAATAGAACTGTACAGGGTACTGTTCTATTTATAGGCACGAGCAAACCACTGAAGCATCTTGGCTGACGTCACCATGAAAGTGGCATCTAACCTCCTAACAAACTCTAACTACTGATCTAATACAAACACTGTTTAGCAAACTACTAACTACAATACATTACAAAGGAAAGACTAAACTACTGCTTTCTCCTTCCACTGTTGTGACTCCAGCAGTACTTGTATCATCAGCAGTGCTGGACCCATAACAGTAGATTGATCAACAGGACTTCAGTCTTCATCAGTCTTTATACATGATCAGCAGTTGTTTGTAGAACAGCAGTTGTACAAGGACAGTGGATACATGCCATCAATTGTTAGAATCACTTTCAAGGGGAGAGACTTGTATACAACAGTGCTTATGCTGGATCAACTACTCTGATCTAGTTTTGGCTTTAATTAACTGTTCCTTTGGTAGGGTTCAATCCCAACAATCTACCCCTGGAACAGATGATGCCAAAACTATTCATTATTGTGGAACTTTATTGCCTCATCAACAGCTCCTTGAGTTGTCCTTTAAATTGTAATTCAATGTCCAAGGAGTCTGTGTCATCCTCATCCCTGCACAGTGTAAGATCAAGGAGATCTTGCAGATCTTCAACACCCAGGCCTAGTGCTTGTTCCCTTGATATTTTCTTCACTTCACCACTGGACTTGATCAGAGTCAGTACGTGGGTCTGTTTGTCAGATTTCCACTTTAGTACTTTTGAGTCTAGTGGGTTTCTTGGGAGAGGCTTTATTGCAGTTGAGTTGGGAGAAGGTGGCCTGGTGATAACTGGCTGAGCAGTGCTTTGAGCTTGAGCAAGATCAGACTTTTCAGCTATCAACTACTTAATGACTGACTTTATAATATCATCACTAGCAGCTACATCCTCTGGTGTTTCTGCTTCCATCTGTTGTTGTCTCCTTCTTTGATAAATGAAGAGCAGTGGCTTTCCTAACTTGCAGCTTTGGAGGTCTTGTTGAAACCTCTGCTTCAGGATAAACTGGTTTTTGTGGAACATTTGGATTTTTCTTCCTCAGTTCTTCCAGCTTTTGATAAGAGGCCACTACCTTTTCTTCTTTCCATCTTGTCACTTGATTCCTAGACCCAAAATCAGCAGGAGTTCCTCTTTCATTCTCTTTAGTTTTAACACTTTATCAGGCACATTCTTGTAATTTGCTCAAACAGGAGGAGTATGTTTGACTTTATCTTTGTTCATTTTTTCAATCCTTTCTAACTCCTCTTTGAGCTCACCTACTGTTTATTCTTTATATCGAGCTTTGTCACCTTTGTACCTTTTGAAGGGCACAATGTGCTCAATATAATCTTTCCTTAGGGTCTCATCAGCTCTTTCTGACAGTTGCTAACAAAGATTCTTTGAAAACCTTTCCAAAGTATTGACTTGAGTAAGAAGAAATTGGTAGTATCTTTGGATTTCCTTGTCAGATTTACCTTTTGAATTTCTTTTGGAGATATCCTCTGCTTGTTGAGCTTTCACTTTCAAGTATTCTTCAATATTGTTAGGTCTTGGATATCCTTCAACAGATGGCAAGCTCCTTTTATCAGGATCATCTTATGAGTAAAAAGACTTTATTTCATCTCTGACAGCTACAAGCTCTAGAGGATACTGAACAGCTGCAGATATAATGGCAGTGGTTGGGATAAAGACTTGTGCTGAAGAGAGTGGAACAGGGTTTGGGATAGTAACAAGTGACAATGATTTTGAAGATGCTGGTGGTGGAGAAGAATCATCATCTTTTAAGATTATCCTTCTCCTTTTTGGTTTAGGAGACGCTGGTGGTGTTTTGGATGGTTGTGAAGTGGTGATTTGATTGGTGGTGTTTGAAGTTGAGGGTGGCTGACTAACAGCTGTTGAAACAATTGGTGTTTCAACCATTGTTGTCATTAGAACTGGTGATGTGTCATCATCTGTCTTCTGCTTTTTGGCAGGAGGCTGTTTTGGTGGTGAGGATGTTTTTGGTGGTGATGGTATATTTGGTGTGGCAGTGGTTGAAGTGGGAGCAGTTGTTGTAGTTAGAATGGTGGTTGTTGGGTTAACAACTGTTGAAAACACTGAAGTACCAACAGTTGTTGATACAACAGGTGTTACAACAACTGTTGGTTTGGAGGTTTGATGTGTGGAGCTTTTGGAAGGTTTGGAAGAATGTTTTGTGGATCTGGATGGTGTGGACTTGGGTTGCCTCACTTTTCTAGTGGGCTGCTTTCTTTTCTGCTTAGGATTTTCTTCATCCTTTGGCTCAGAAGTACCCTGCTCATTCATTTCTATAAAAACACTTTTCTCCTATTCAAACCTTGCTTTATCCTTTGCCTCCCTATCCTTTTTCACCTTTGCTTTTTCTGCAGCAATGGCATTTGAGGTGACATCAACCTTTTTAGTACCATCTGGCCTAGGGATGTCTAGAAGCATGCTTGATTTGTCAGGTGCAATGTACAACCCATCTTCATATCCCTTTTTCTTCCACTGCCTTTAATTTCTCCCCCTTTTTGGCATCAGCTGGCGGTGGGTTGTCCACAAAGATGATAGAGGGAGGAGCAGTGTCAGTGGTATTCAACAAATGAGCCTTGATTGCTTTAATATCTGCCTGAGTATCCATAAACCTAGCTTCTATCATATTCCTGATCTTTTGAACTTGTATCTCATGTTGCTGATCATCAATTTCTCTTTGTTGGATGAGCATAGGTTGAAACAAATTCCAGAGCTCATTTGCAGCAGGTGCAGATGGTGGTGCAGGTGCTTGAGTTGGAGCAGCAGTGGTTGGTACCTTTTGAACTTTCAACAACTGTTGCAGCATTTCTTTGATTTCTGCAACAGATGTATCAAGTTTGTCAATTCTACCCGTCAATTCTCGGTACATTAAACCATCACCCAACTTAATGGGATCATCTGATTTCCCACTAGCAGTGGTTGTAACAGTGGTTGATTGAGGAAATGTATCCCAAAAATCATTCACTGATGCCCCTTTTTCTTGGTACTGGGGACTTCTTCCTTCAAAATGAGAAACACTTTTTTGTGAACCAGTAAATGCTAGAAACACTAGTGTTCCTAGAGAAGAAATTGCCTTCAAGGAAGTCTTATTGATGAAACTACTGTCCAAATGCGAACCAGTGGGTTCAGCACTTATAGTAGCTGCTTCACTTGAACTACCACCAAGAGTTACTTGTAACTCAAGGGGTGTAACCTCCTCAGGTGTTGTTGGTGGGATAGCAATGATTGAAACACCAGACCCAGTCACTTGTTGAGGTATATTCTCATTTACAGGTGAGTGAGAAGGACTGGTTTGTGTTGGTTTAAATCAAGAGCATCTAACAAAAGTTTTGTTTGTGGGGGAATTGTGGCAGTGAGTATGGGTGTAGAAAGCGAATTTGCCCTGGGCATTGGGCTGTGGATGATAGAATCAGGTGATTCTTGAGCATCATATTGTGGTATCCCTATATGTACAACCTGTTCGTTTTGAGAAGAAGCAGGAGGAGTTTGAGGCATGGGTTGAGATCTTTCTACCAACTGCTGTGAGGAAGTAGCAGCAGTGGTTTCTTGTGACTTTTGTGTTGTCACTGGCAGTTGCTATGGGATCTTATCTTCCAGAGTTACCTTTGTTTTGGGTTTGGGGGGCTTTTGAGTTTTCTTTTGTTTTGGTTTTCTGGTGGTTTTAGGTGTGGGTTTCATAGCAGTTGTTTTGCTGCTGTGATCACCTAGAGCAGTGGGCTCAGCAGCAGATACCTGAGGAGTAGTGGTAGCTGCTAAATTCTGCTCAGGAACCCCTGCTTTTGTTTTGGAAACTTTTGCTAGCCTTGTAAATGTTTCAGATGTAAGGCCATTTATTTGAAAAGGTTCACCCTGGATAAGCACATGAGCATTATCCTTTGCAAATTTCTTTTGAAAATAGAAGCTCAAGAACCTTGGAAACAGTAAAAATGATTTTTTATCAACATTTTTGACCAAATCATCAAAGATCTCCTGGGAATAGTTATAATTTTCATTATGTAAAATAGCATAACCCAGGTATTGGATCTTTATTGGTATTTCATTAAACGCAGTGGTCTTATTTGAAACACACATCAAGAGGGTATGGAATAAAAATCTTGTTGCAGGAGGAAAACTACCTTTTTGTAAGGTGTCCTTTTTTATTTCCTTAGCATACCCCTCTCAATAAAATCTATTTGATACTCGATTTTAGGAAAAGAAGTTTTACCTTGCTGATCATCGAGTTCAAATACCTCTGAAATGGATTGTGATGTGATTTGAACTGCTACACCCTTTATTGAGGAATTTATGGCTATTACCGTGCCATCTTGAGACTCAAGTGTGGCATTTTTCCAAAACTCTCTCTGGGTTGCCAGAAAAATTGGAGCATCGGCAGTCAACAAAGTTTTGTACTTTGAAGACGAAAGAGCGTCTATGATGGAATTGAAAGTTTCAGTATGACTGGGTTTTGACGGTCAAAAATCGGCTTTTCGGATGATTTTTTATAAAACTGATTTAGATCAGTAAATAAACTAATATTTTTAGTTTAAACATAAGTATTTAAACAAATTTCAAGCTTACTTGGTGTTTGGTTGGTCATACGTGACTTCCGACGCTAGAAAACGTTACCGAATCGCTAAAATACGCATTTTTCAATAAACATTAGTATGGGTGAATTTTGAGTGAATCTTATGAGATAAAATGTATTAAGTGATTTGAACATGTAAATGTGATTATATGTTAAGTGCTAACTTGATAATGGGAAAATTAAACTATACATGTATGCATGTACGTTTTGTGCGGTAGAAATGGTAAATTTGTGTTAAATGTGTGTAACTTGTTTGTCGAGCATGAATTTTAGTATATATGAAATGTTTATGTGTATTTGCTTTAAAAGTGACAAAATAGTCAAGTTAGTAATGTTTCGCATGTTACGGTGTTAGATTATATGAACGTTTATGTATATATATGTTACGACGTGCAAATCATAGATATATTACGTATAATCGGGAGAGTTAACAGATTTACACAATAATGGTCACCAATAAAATCATTCAAAACGCAAAATAATAATAAATATATATATATGGACTCATATATACATATATATATATATTTTTTAACGTTCCAACATAATAAAAAATGACAACTTCTCGAGAAAATCTCAAAGTTATGTGATAATTCTAAGAAACAGAGAAACTTAGGATTTTTGTGGTTAAATGTTATTTTGATTTAGAATTGTTCCCATATTAGGACGTATATAATCAATTTCTGGGATTACGGTATACTGTTTTACATATATTTTGGGGGGTGGAACACGTCGTTAAAAGGGTTTAATAATGTTTTCGAAATAAAACATACCTTTTAATATAAAATATATATTTTCGCTGAAAATATATGAATTTGACAATTCATACGTTTCGGAGTAAAACGATTTTGAAGAATGAATATGAGGAGTGCGGTATTTCTTAAGAGAAATGAGACCGTACGAAATGGGAATGAATTCCGGACTGAGTCTCAACACTTGAGTGACAGGGGAATTCGTAAGTTGTAGTATATTAAATTTTCATATTAGTAGGATATATATATTGTACGTGTGGCAGACATCATATGGTTCATTGAGATAGGACCCTGCGCCCATGATGTCGTTTAATCAGTTAAGTATGGTACGCGAGGAATTGTTGGTAGATCTATCGGGTTGACAACCCCGTCGTGACCGGTCGCCCCGAGTCAATGTCAAAAGTCGAATTGAGATTCTTTTATTGTCTAGCATTTGATTATCCCTGCATGGTTAATATATAGTTCGTATAGTCTAGCTAACATAAGAGTCTGAAAATAGACACTAGAATTTAATATACAAAACCTGGGCTTGTACTGCAATTGTCGGAGTAATGAACCAATGGAAGCCCATGGATTTTGTTAAGGAAGTAAAATGGACTTTCTAAAAATTTCCTGAATTGTTTTTAAATAAACACCTGGTTAGAAAGTTTTCCTTGAATAAAATCTGTTAGTAAACAGTTAAGTGAACTCACCTTCCTTTGTGTTGACACTTGATTTTAACGTGTTCTACAGGTACTTGAAATTGGCTTCGGGAAATCATGGCGTATCTTGTGGTGAATGGTGCATGTTGTTTCTTTAAAATATGTTGGACATCTTTTAAACTTTCTAGGACTTTTGTAATAAGATCCACGAGGATCAAAGCCATCTTAACTATGTGACTGTGTCGTGACTTAAAACGTAATGTTTAACAACTTATGTTTAAAATAAACTAATATGTCCAACAATAAAATGCATCGCTCGACAAGATATAAATGGGCACCAACTTCCGTCTCCGCAACATTAAATATTCCGCTGCGACGTTTTTGGGGTGTGACAGAAGCTGGTATCAGAGCCATTGGTTGTTAGCGAACTAGATGTTTTCGCGAAAAACACTAGACTTCAACCGGAGAATTTTGAAAATACAGAGTCCAAAATTATCGAAGCCGAGATTTTAAATAAGCATAGAAAATATTTTATCATATGTGAAAACCATTATGTGTTTTATGTGTAAACGTGACTTCCTGTTTACTTAACTTTATTGTTATTGTTTATGTTGATCACACACTTACTTGTACGGTTATATGTGTGTCACAGATGTCGCACGAACACGAGGTCATCGAGATCCATGACTCAGGTTACGAGCCAGATTTCGAGACTTCACCCATACCTATGCTGCCAGAGACACCTATCACGGCTCCCCAGATGATTGGTACTACCGAGTTTACCTCATCTTTCCACGTCAATCCTGCTGCTTTTGCCAGTCAGGGAGACCCCCGGTGCGGTTTCACTAGCAACGGGTGGATAGATGATGATGATGATGTACCTCTCTCAATTCATGAGACGGGACGATCATCTGGCACTGTACCAGTTATCGATGACGTGATCAAGAGTGACTCTACTGCCAGAGGATCTACTATTATTGCACCAGTGGTGGACACCACTATCGTCATGGCTCGACCTTTAGAGCTTTCAGTTGTCCCACCTGCTGCTGTGATCGAGTCTGCTACTGAGATCCCTCCGCCTGTTTTGTCTGAGTCTTCCTTGCCTATTTTAGAGTCACACACTTCTCCGACGCCGATATTAGCTTATTATCGTCGTAGGAAGAGAATTAGGCCCGCCGAAGATAGGGTCAATCGATATTGCCATTGTGATCGACAGCTCGCTGCATTGCGCAAAGACCTAGACCTAGCCAAAGGAAAGGCGAAGTACCTTGAAGGAAAGATGGACGATCATGAGGAGCTGAAGGTCATTGACGACCTCGCGAGAGATGGGATGCATTGGAGGATAGTAGACTTTGAGAAACTTGTCCAGGAGATGATAGAGTCTCTAGGTTTGAGGCGTTGATGATGGTTGTTCACTTGTTTATTCATTTCATTGTTTGATGGGTTGTACTGTTAGACATTTCCTTTTGATATTCTTTGTGTTTGTGGCCTGCGTGCCAGTTTCGTTTTTGAATATTATTTGGAAATTTCATATGAACTTGTTTATGGGTGTCGATGTAGGCATACCGAGAATAGTCCTTTGAACTGAAAACGAGTTTAAATAATCTCTATAATAAATATCAATGGCGTATTTTTGGTTTAAAATTTTCTCATTAATATGTGGATAGTTCACATGCGCAATGTTCGGTCCACTAATGATTGGCTTATTTTTTGTTATCGACTTATGTGGATATTATTGTTATGATAGTAGAAACGACGAAATGCCAAAAGCAAGACATGGTACCAGATTTCCTACCACACTGGAAGAGTTGGCTCAACTCATAGCCCCACAGGTAAATACTGCCATGGAACAGCTCAACGCTAATGATGGTCAAAGATGCGGACGTGGTGCTTGTGTACAAGGTTTTGGTGAGGCTCATAATGGAAATCTTCCAGGTAAAACGTGATCGGAAAGTTTTAGCAGTTCATGTGATATGTTATCATTGGAACGAATTCCTAATTTCTGTTAACATTTTTGAACAGTGCACGGATGTACATATAAAACATTTCAGGGCGGTAACCCACGATCATTTATTGATTGTGAAGGACCCTTAGATATCACCCGGTGGATTGAGAAGATGGAATCTGTCATGGCAACCAATGGTTGTGCTGCTGATCAACAAATGAGATATGCTTCTTGCTTATTTCTTGATGAAGTGTTGTCCTAGGGAAATCCGCAAGTTCAAAGTCTGGGTAAAGACCCTGCCTTTGGTCTGACCTGGAACGAACTTAAGGAGATGCTCCTGAAGGAATACTGCTCGCGCAGTGAAATTCAGAGAATCGAGACAGACTTCTGGAATCTAACCATGGAAGGCCTGGATGTCAGAACTTACACTTCTCTTTTTAACGATTTGGCGAGGTTAGTTCCACGAATGGTTACTACTGAATCTGAAAAGGTAGAAAGGTATATCTGGGGATAGTCGCCACCAATTCACAATATGGTTGCATCCGCGAAACCCGCCACCTTTCTGGAGGCTACTATAGTGGCAAGCACTTTAGCCGATGACGCTGCACGCAAAGGTAGTCTCGACCAAATGAAGGAAACCGGGAAGTCACCGGGCGAAGCCAAATCAGACGCGAAATTTGAACGACCATGACATTCTAAGACTAAGACAGGAGTTACGAAGAAACGCAAGTTGAAGAAAGCAAGCGTAACAAACCTTAAAGGGTTGAGGAAAGAAAATAACGGCAATGGACAAGGGAGGTGTGCCAGATGTAGCCAAACCGGACATGCGACTTCCCAGTGTTACGCTAAGAGGGCATTGGATGGAGCTGCGCTTGAGGGATGCTTTACATGCGGTGAACAATGACACTACCAAAGGGAATGCCCGAAATCGAAAGGACAGGACGTCAAGAGTAATTCCAATGGAGCAAATGCCAGAAAGGTGAATGAGAGTCCTGCTGCTGTTACCGGTATGTTTCCAATAAAAGACCAATCTATGTTCATATCTATAATACTAAAGCTGACATGAGTTTTGTTTGAGAAACTATGAACCATTGTTGTGTTCACCTATAAGTAAGCTAAGTATAAAGTGTCTGATAGGACTAGTGGTTGGTAAATTGATAGAAACCATCGAGGTCGTTCATAGTTACAATATTTAGTTAGGCGATTTTAGTTCTAGACAATTGGGTTATTATCAGTAAAGTTGAGAAACTTTGACTAAAATGCAAGAATGAATTCGCTTTCCGAGAAAGAAGTGGTGACTATCGCTTGAAGAAGCAGTATGTACAGCTAGAAGATTATGTTACTAATTGGAAGGGGCAATTTCAACATCCCAGTAGTATTGATGATTTATAGGTCGTGTAACCGGCGGATACCCGAATTGTTGGGGCCTTGATTTAAAACTCTTTGATGTAAGATTTCGAATGTTGGACCCTAAAAGGGGGTGGAAAGTGTTTACATAAGAGTTTAGGAATCGAGAACGTTTGTAATATAGATCTACAAGGATTCTTCGAAAGAATCCAAGTTTCTCGCAGAAACTATGAGACTATATTCAATAGATTCGTTTTGTTATTTTATTTAGTGCAAAAACAAAACCTGTGAAGTAAAAATTTCGGGGACGAAATTTCCTAAACAGGGGGAGACTGTGACACCCGGCTTTTCAGGCTGTACCGTACAATTATAGCACATGTTTTGAATAGGTAACAGGACTATATTTGACTAATTATGATATTTATATGTGAACTTTAGTGTATTGATAAAACTAAACTTCGATAAAAAGTATGTTGGCAACGGTAAGATAAACGCTTATTGCGTAAAGATTAAAATGCAAAACGAACGTCGGTGACCATCCGATCAGTGTTAAAATCCTAAAAATAGTCTATTATGATTAGAATAATAATTTTAGTCCTATTCGTGAGGAAAAATAAATTAAAACACTAAGAAACCCTATCTTTCGAATTTAAACGCGTGCCGCGCGATGCAGCGCATATACTGACAAAATACTATCAACACAGCCCGTCAAGACAACTTAAAATCATTTTAGCAATAATTTGATAAGTTTATTCTATTAGAATGACAAAAATAAATAAAAACGCTTAAATTCCTATTTTTGCAATTTTTAACGTGTACCGCGTAGCACGACGCGTATACTGCCAAATACTGACAACGCAACCAATCAAGGCAACTGGTAATTATTTAAGTAATAATTTTGAGTGATTATTTCTATAGGATGATAAAAATAATTTAAAACGCATTAAAACGGGATCAAAACGCTAGATAAAATACCCGGTATCCAGTAAAATACATGCCTTTGCACTAATCTCTATATAATGTGTGTATGTATATGATGGGTGTGTGTAGGAATGATAGGTGGCGGCCAAATGGCAGCCCACCTCCCTCAAAAATCCTTCCCTCTTGCCAAGTGGTGTCTTGGAAAGACAAACCATCATTCAAACTTCTATTATATACTACATTTTGCAAGAACCAAGATCAATTTACAACTCTCTCTCTCTCCTCTTGATCATTCTCGGCCGAACACCCCATTCCATACCAACATTTCATTTTCAGCTTCAATCCATGGAGATTCAAGGGCTAATCAAGGTGATTTCAAGCTTGTAAGTACGTTTAAAGGTGATTTCAAGCAAGATTCAAGCAAGAACTAGCCTCATATCATCATCTATCCTCAAAATTCCATCAAACAATCTTGAAGGTATAAAGTTCATTTCACAAATCTTGTTTTGATTCTTGATGATTTAAAATAATGATGGAAGTTTCTCTTATTCTTGAATCTAAACAAAAATTTGAAACTAAAACAAATGGGTTTTTAAAGAAAATAAAATGGATGAACTTGCATGTATGTATAAAGATGTGTGGTCGTATGTATGTATGTATGTATGTATGCATGTATGTATATGTATATGAGTTCAAGTTTGACTTTTGATTGATTGTTGATTGTCATGATTTTTGTAAAGTGAGATGCATGTGTAATCTTGGAATGTTCTAAAAAGTTGTTTGATGATTGAAATGAATATATAAAAAGTATGAAATTGGAAGCACATGAATGTGTTTATATGTGTGTGAGCCGTGTGTACATATATGTATATGCATGCACTCAAAATTTATTGTTAGATCATAAATGGGAATGAACGTGTCTTGCACTTATGTTGAATGATTAGATGATGATGATCATATGAAGATAATATTAATTTTGGATATATGAACATAAGTTAAATGCATGTCTAGATGCATTTAGTCCATACATGATGATGCTAATATGATAAACGTGTATTAAGTGCTTGTACATAGTCATGCATGTGGGTGTATGTACATAAAATGATGGATAAATGATGTTATGATAAGAATAGTTTTAGATCAGATTATAAACCTTAAACTAAAGTCATTTTGAAGTGTGTAATGATATGTAACTTTCTCATAATGTTTGATAGCTTTGCATGTTGTACTTGGTGCATTAGAAGTGGTAAAATACGTGAAATCGCATGATTTATGTGACTTAAGAAAAAACTGCACTAATCTGATTATAACCACTATATTAATCAGTAAATAACATGTATTGTGTTAAAATATCAAGTCATTTTGAGTTGGGATGGTTACGTAACATTTAACGCAAAACTATGCGTTAAAACGGTCAAAATCGGCTTTTCGGATGATTTTTATAAAACTGATTTAGATCAGTAAATAAACTAATATTTTTAGTTTAAACATAATTATTTTAACAAATTTCAAGCTTACTTGGTGTTTGGTTGGTCATACGTGACTTTCGACGCCCGAAAACGTTACCGAATCGCTAAAATATACATTTTTCAATAAACATTAGTATGGGTGAATTTTGAGTGAATCTTATGAGATAAAATGTATTAAGTGATTTGAACATGTAAATGTGATTATATGTTAAGTGCTAACTTGATAATGGGAAAATAAAACTATACATGTATACATGTACGTTTTGTGCGGTAGAAATGGTAAATATGTGTTAAATGTGTGTAACTTGTTTGTCGAGCATGAAATTTAGTATATATGAAATGTTTATGTGTATTTGCTTTAAAAGTGACAAAATAGTCAAGTTAGTAATGTTTCGCGTGTTACGGTGTTAGATTATATGAACGTTTATGTATATATATGTTACGACGTGCAAATCATAGATATATTACGTATAATCGGGAGAGTTAACGGATTTACACAATAATGGTCACCAATAAAATCGTTCAAAACGCAAAATCATAATAAATATATAAATATATATATATATATATGGACTCATATATACATATATATTTTAACGTGCCAACTTAATAAAAAATGACAACTTCTCAAGAAAATCTCAAAGTTATGTGATAATTCTAAGAAACGGAGAAACTTAGGATTTTTGTGGTTAAATGTTATTTTGATTTAGAATTGTTCCCATATTAGGACGTATATAATCAATTTCTGGGATTGGGGTATTAAATACGCACCCAAAGGTGAGTGTCACTAAACCCCTCTTTTTACTGTTTTACATATATTTTGGGGGTGGAACACGTCCTTAAAAGGGTTTAATTTTCGCTGAAAATATATGATTCTGATAAGTTATACGTTTCGGAGTAAAATTATTTTGAAGAATGAATAAGAGGAGTGCGGTATTTCTTAAGAGAAATGAGACCATACGAAATGGGAAAGAATTCCGGACTGAGTCTCAACACTTGAGTGACAGGGGAATTCGTAAGTCGTAGTATATTAAATTGTCATATTAGTAGGATATATTTATTGTACGTGAGGCAGACATCATATGGTTCATTGAGATAGGACCCTGCGCCCATGATGTCGTTTAATCAGTTAAGTATGGTACGTGAGGAATTGTTGGTAGATCTATCGGGTTGACAACCTCGACGTGACCGGTTGCCCCGAGTCAATGTCAAACGACGAATTGAGATTCTTTTATTGTCTAGCATTTGATTATCCCTGCATGGTTAATATATAGTTCGTATCGTCTAGCTAACATACGAGTCTGAAAATAGACACTAGAATTTAATATACAAAACCTGGACTTGTACTGCAATCGTCGGAGTAATGAACCGATGGAAGCCCATGGATTTTCTTAAGGAAGTAAAATGGACTTTCTAAAAATTTCCTGAATTGTTTTTAAATAAACACCCGATTAGAAAGTTTTCCTTGAATAAAATCTGTTAGTAAACATTTAAGTGAACTCACCTTCCTTTGTGTTGACACTTGATTTTAACGTGTTCTACAGGTACTTGAAATCGGCTTCGGGAAATCGTGGCGTATCTTGTGGTGAATGGTGCATGTTGTTTCTTTTAAATATGTTGGACATCTTTTAAACTTTCTGGGACTTTTGTAATAAGATCCGCGAGGATCAAAGACATCTTAACTATGTGACTGTGTCGTGACTGAAAACGTAATGTTTAACAACTTATGTTTAAAATAAACTAATATGTCCAACAATAAAATGCATCGCTCGACAAGAAATAAATGGGCACCGTATTAGGACGTATATAATCAATTTCTGGGATTGCGGTATTAAATACGCACCCAAAGGTGAGTGTCACTAAACCCCTCTTTTTACTGTTTTACATATATTTTGGGGGTGGAACACGTCGTTAAAAGGGTTTAATAATGTTTTCGAAATAAAACATACCTTTTAATATAAAATATATATTTTTGCTGAAAATATATGAATTTGATAACTCATACGTTTCGAAGTAAAACGATTTTGAAGAATGAATATGAGTAGTGCGGTATTTCTTAAGAGAAATGAGACCGTACGAAATGGGAATGAATTCCGGACTGAGTCTCAACACTTGAGTGACAGGGGAATTCGTAAGTCGTAGTATATTAAATTGTCATATTAGTAGGATGTGACAACCTGAACTTTCGAGGTCAGTGACGTTAATCTGTGCCATTTACAATTATGTTAAACTTAAATGTAACGTGTAATAGTTTTGTTTTGTTAGTTTACACCTATGATTTGGGCCGCCTTTATTAGTCATTACATTGGACCGGTCACTTGTACCTTTGGGCCGCGGATTACTGGAGTTCAACTCTAATTAGATAACGAGATTAAAGTGGGCTTGTTAGGTGTTGAGTGTAGGTCTGGGCTGCCTTCAAACCATGTGAAGCCCGCATAGTCTCTAGTTGTGTTGATTAGCCCAAGCGAGTGGGCTTAAGCCCAATTCAGATAATTATGTGACCACCCTTGAATTGTATCACCTATAATTCGCGTATTAGATTATTGTTTAGGGATAACTCAAAACAAAACTCCATATCTCTCAAGATCCCAGACGTGCGGCCGTAGCAGACCCCCCCTTTCGAATACATCAGCTTGTCGATTAAATCTTGTGGGTTAGTATGTTTATTTGATGCTTGTGTTTATGTGTATTGTATGGTTGATTAAATTAATATAGGCTGTCATCGAACTGGATGGTTATTTTCTTGAATATCCGATTAAGATGTGCTAATATTTAGAAGTATTTTGTAGTTAGACTTTGGGGTGTTAATTGCATGATTTATTTGTTATCTGTTCATTGACTTGGGATTGTTAGAATATTGGTAATATGCCACCCATGATGATTGTTAGAATTACAAGTGCTTTTATTGAATAATGGATTGATGAAATAGATTTCTTTAATACACTATGTAATCGGTAAATGTTGAATAAGGTTAACTGGGGATAACTAACACAGAAGCTCATTGGGCTTCACATGATGATCAGTTGGCCGCCCATATAACAAGAACTGATTTGGGGTCTTACTTTATTAGGTGGTGCAATGTACATGGCCTGCTATTTGGGCGATAGTTTAATAAGGATCAATTGTTTTGGGCCAGGTAGCATCAGTGAGTAACAGGCAATAGGGCTGTTATGATTACACCCTCACTAATTGATTAGTTAACTAGAAATTATATTTGGGTTTGGATTAAATGTTTGGGCCACTTAATTGAAACTAGTGACTATCTGGGCTGTTAATTCGGTTGGGCCGCATTATGGTGTGATTGTTGATTTAGTTAACATTTAACATGAGTTTTGTAAAAGGTGAACTAGTAACATGAACTCGTATTATGATTGATAGTAGGATTTTAACACTTGCCATGAATTACGATATGATATGTGTTTTGTTTAATTGAAATCTATGTGATAAATGCAAAGAACACATGAGTCACGTGTACACGAACTAACCGTTAATGGTAACCACACTAGGATTTGGTTGATCCATTTGGAACGAATAGTGAAACGTGACATACCGAGCAAGCTGAGGTGAGTTCACACACTTTCTAAGGCATAGGATTCCCGGTGGTTAGGAATGGGTTAAAGAATTAAAACTGAACCTACATATCCTCCTTGGGTATGATATGTACGGCCATCCTCCTTGGGTAGGATGCCAATATTAAATCCTGCGTATTCTCCTTGGGTAGAATACGTACGTTCGTCCTCCTTGGGTAGGACAACAACCTTAAACTTACTAGACAAAACTCTATCATTAAGTCCCTCATTTTATATCGACTTAATCGCCGAGGCCGATGGCGAGCGGGTCATTAGTTAATAGCGCTATTAGGTTTGACAAACCTCACACCGTGCCGGTCGGACGGGCGTGTAATAATGGATCATGGCAAACTGTCAATGATGATAGACATTGACGTAGGGCACAACTATTGTTCGTCAGTTGTCGATATGGTAACGGTCTAGTGATTCACATGGGGAAGCCCCCCACTGGTTATGGTTTGGGAAAGAAGGAATCGGTTAATCATATTTTCAACTATGGGGTAACCCCCACGACAGTAAGCCAGCTAAAGAAAAACTATGTTTTTGAAATAACTTAAAACGAACAACCAACTGTGAACTCGCTCAACTTTGTTGTTGACTCGTTGCTACATGCCTTGCAGGACTATATGCTTATATTATTTGGAACTTGCTGTCTGGGAGGCTGGAGTGGTCATGGGTCGAGATACATGGAATCTCAATACAAGCTCAACGGTTTATGCACTCTTGGTTTACTAAACACTTAACAAATGATTTATGCTTCCGCTGTAAAAATGAATGATATGTAACGATTGTAACGCTTTGTGTTAATAAATGAAAGTTTTATTTAATTATAATTATGAGTTCAATGTGATTGGTGGCTTGGATCCTGGTATGTCACACGCCTCGCGGGGGTTTCGGCACGTGGTATTTTGGGTGTGTGACAGATTGGTATCAGAGCCATTGGTTATAGTGAACTTGGTTTTAAAAAGGGGAAAACGTTTTTGTAAAACCAGACTATAACCGAACAGTTCTGAAAACATGAATACGACCATGACACTCAGCTCCAGATTGCAAGGTTAGTCTCTCGTATACTCATTGTACTGCATAACTAGTGAACACTTACGTATGTTATTGCAGTGATTTCATGTTCAGCACAACAGTATGAGTTAGTGTATTACTTGCATGTGTTATGTGTTTGATAGGGTGGTATGTCCCTAAACCTTCATGACTTACGCTTCGTGATGCTCTTTGTTTGCCACTTGAGTTTGAGGAACCATTTGACATGAGTTAAGAGGAGCTGAGATGAGCATGCAAATCACAATATTATTGTGGGTGCACAAATAATAATAATGTGGGGTGCATGCGAGTCCAAGTGAGCCTTAACAAGTGGAAAAGGGGTTTCGTTCCGTTACTTGATCGATGTGAAACATAGAAACCTACATGGGTCATATTAGTGATTGTCCCCTGCTCGAACGTCAATTTTTCATTCGTCTTTGGATTCTTTCTAATCTCGATGCTATCAAGTATTACCTGAACACCCATCTAAACGCCTAGCGAACTGTGTAGAATGTTAGGTGCATATACGAACGACCCCGAGTTGGATGTCGCAGCATCGAATGATCAATCAATACCTTTCTCGCTCCTCTTCGTTTGCTGGAACTCATGTATTGACATCTTAGATCCTGAAGTGTGATCACTTCTGCGATACCCTCGTAACAGACCGAGTATTACTCAAGCAGCTTGCAACGTCGGTGGACCAGGAGGATGCGCGTAGTACCTTACCGACCTCAGTACTTGACGACCTTGATTTCCGGCAACGAGCACCAGCGAATTGGCTTCAACCAAATCCTTAACCCTCGCCAGCGACTCATGAGAGTAAACTCTTACGAGTCAATCAGGACACAAGCAATGACAATCGACTATAACGCGGAATGTGTAACTGCCAGCATGGTGAGTAGTACTTTAGGACGTGGCTCAGAGTGTGGAAAGATGGACCTCGATGGCGAAGAATCGTAGGGCATCGTTTCAAGCAGCGACATTGGAGGCAGCAGTCACAGCGACAACAAGGTATTCGTAACCCTAGCCTACAGTGAGGAAAGAAAAGTGACAACAACATGGTGGCCAGCATGTTTTTGGAAGCTAATTGTTTTGTTCCTGTTCTGTTCAACTCTGATACTTCCTGAGACCAGACCAGTTGTAGAATCGGCTGATGGCAAGACAATTGAAGTCTCGTATGTCTATAGGGATGCAAATTCAACCGTGTGGGATAAGTTTTCGACATCGATCTTCCTTCCACTATCCACGATGGTGTTGATGCAGTAGTCAGTGAGGATTGGTTAACCAAACATCGCGCATTTATACCCCGTGAGGGGAAAGTTTCCGTCTGTCATAAAGTATCCAAGTGGTGCAGAGGTTAGCATCAATTCAGCAGTGAAGGCCAGAAGTGTCCACGGAAGGATTACCCCGCCATGATAGCACCCGTTACTGATATCAAGGATAAGGAAAAGAGGATCGAGGATCCACCAATTGTTCGTGACTTCTCCCTAAGTGCTACCAGAAGAACTATCAGGTTTACCTTCGCATCGTTAGGTGGAATATCAGAATGGTATCATGTCAGACGCAGCCCTTGTTACTAGCATTCCTTATTGTCCTACACCAGCAAGGTTGCAGGAGTTGCCTAATCAACTTCAGGAACTACCGGACATGAGTTTTATCGGATCTAGTTTTTCGCTTTGGGGAGCCCCGGTTATACCAGTGAAGATAAGCCTTTTCGTATGTGTACTGATTATCGAGAAAGTAACAAGGTGACAGTCAGGAACCGCTTGTCTCGACCATGTATTGGCCACCTGTTGACCAGTTGCAGGGAACAAGCTTCCATTCAGGGATTGGCTAGCGAACGGACTATCAACAAATGGAAGTCCAAGAGGAGAATGCTCTTAGAACAACACGTCGAATGCAATGCAGCCATTTCAACATTGTGCACCATGATCATTGAGTTGATCAACACACCATCAGCTTTAGGGGAATCACATGAATCGACCGTATTTGTTGAAAAGGTTCTGAATCATGACCAGGAGAAAGGAACACCACGGGTGGCATATGTAGCCATTACGTGCGAAGTCTTGTCAAAGGTAATTTCGGGGTTCGAGAGGCACCTTTTAGACATATAATCAGCGAAGTGGGAATGCCCGTGGATCTCGCTAAGACCCATCTTGGTTGGAAACTGATCGACATCAAAGAGTCCTTCGAGGATACATCAATTTCTTGGTCTCGCTTGATTCTATCACAGGTAAATCGCAGGACTTTCGAAGGTCGCGTAACTTAAATCTCTTTAGCACAGCAGGGTGCTGTGTTCGTGGAAGACAGACAGAGGGACGTCCTTTCAGCTTTCGAATCACAACTCAGCAATACACTGGGCATCGTCTTCATCCAAAAGTACTAATGACTTAGTAGTATACCATGATGGTTTAAATCAGAGTCCCAGTCACACGCCGATGCAACATGAGAAGGTGATGACTTATGTAATGTAATCATGAAGAGGAACAGCACGACATAAAACCTGCGGTGGGAACGGTGGTTCTCGGATGGAAAGCGGAGGCATTACTTGGACGGTACCAAATGCATTACCTAAACCGATCACAATGGCCTCCCGTGTATCGATGTTTGAAAAGATAAAGCATGCAATGACATCACTGGATGGAACTTCTGAATGAGTACGACCATGAAACCTGAACATACACGAGATCTACAGCCCGCTATCGACTCTAACTTACCTGATCAGGCTCGCGCTGTTCAAACTAGAGGGCTAAAGGGAGAGGATGTTCAAGTTGAACCCATGCGGGGCATGGAGAAGCAACCTGTGACCGGTCAGACGATACCTGTTACCTCAAGGAACGATTGTGGGCCTCATTATACGGCTACTGTTTGGAACTCGTGTTGAGCAAAGCACACCGGCTTCGATATTCTATTCGTCTGGGTTTGAGGAGAGACATTAGGATTTATAAACCTTGTACTGGTAATCGGGCATGAAGGCCCACCTAGCTAGGTATGGGAATGATGTTTGACTTGTGGGAAAGTCAAAGTGAAGCGTTAGCAACCAGAAACAACTATATTGAAAGCGAAAACAGACTGCCATGGATTTGGTCGCTAACCTAATTACAACTCGAAGCGGAAACAATATCACATGGATGATCATTGATTGTCTCACGTAACCAGCACACTTTCTAGCCATCAAGGAAACATATAAGCAATACACAAATCCTTTGGCATATCATCCACAGACGGATGGGCAGACTGAACGCACCATCCAAACTCTTGAAGACATGCTTCGAGCATGTGTAATCAATTTTGGTAATGACTGGGTGCGGCACCTACCTTTAGTGGAGTTTTCATATATCAACAGTTACCCCACCAGTATCTAGGCTGCTCCGTTCGAGGCACTGTACGGACGGAAGTGCCGATCACCTCTTTGTTGGGCAAAAGTCGAAATCAGCCAAATCACTGGCCCAGAACTCGTCGTAGACACAACAGAGAAGATTGCTCAGACACGACAATGAATGGCGGTAGCTTGTGACCGTCAGAAAAGTCACGCTGATAAGCGCAGGAAACCACTCGAGTTCTAGGTTGGGGATCGAGTGCTACTTAAAGTCTCACCTTGGAAATGTATAGTTCATTTTAGAAAAGAGGCAAACGCAACCCGCAATATGTTGGACCTTTCGAAGTCACTAAGAGCATTGGCAAGGTGGTCTACAGGTTGAATCTACCAGAAGAACACAGTGTAGTTCACAACATATTCCAAATGTCGAATCTGAAGAAGTGTCTGTCAGATGAAACCCTCACAGTTCCTTTTAAGGAGCTCACCATCGACGATCAGTTGCGATTTGTCGAGGCACCAGTGGGAATCTTGAACTGGGAGGTCAAGATTCTAAAACGCACCAGAATACCAATTGTTCGAGTTCGTTGGAACTCCCGTCGTAGCCCAGAGTTTACCTGGGAACGAGAAGACCAAATGAATCACAAATATCCCCAGTTGTTCGAGAACAAGGAAACCACTACTGAGGCTGAAGCTACTGCGGAATTTCGGGACGAAATTCCAAATCAACGGGGGAAGGATGTGACACCCTAGGGAAAAAAAAAACAAGAAACCACGTAACCAAACTAGCTTCCTCAGTAACAACGTGCTAAATTTCGGGACAAAATTTCTTTCAAGTTGGGGATGATGTGACAACCCGAACTTTCGAGGTCAGTGACGTTAATCTGTGCCATTTACAATTCTGTTAAAATTAAACGTAACGTGTAATAGTTTTGTTTATTAGTTTACACCTATGATTTGGGCCGCCTTTATTAGTCATTACATTGGACCGGTCACTTGTACCTTTGGGCCGCTGATTACTGGAGTTCAACTCTAATTAGATAACGGGATTAAAGTGGGCTTGTTAGGTGTTGAGTGTAGGTTTGGGCTTCCTTCAAACCATGTGAAGCCCGCATAGTCTCTAGTTGCGTTGATTAGCCCAAGCGAGTGGGCTTAAGCCCAATTCAGATAATTATGTGACCACCCTTGAATTGTATCACCTATAATTCGCGTATTAGATTATTGTTTAGGGATAACTCAAAACAAAACTCCATATCTCTCAAGATCCCATACGTGCGGCCGTAGCAGACCCCCCCCCTTTCGAATACATCAGCTTGTCGATCAAATCTTGTGGGTTAGTATGTTTATTTGATGCTTGTTGTCACACCCCGACCACGTATAACATACAAAACATGGCGGAAAACGTCGGGGAGTGTTGTAACAGAATTAATTGTTTCATAACCATGGCATTCAAAGTTGTATTTTATTTATCAACATAAGAGTTACATTGTCTTAAACAGGAAATAAAGAGTTCAGAACATAAGTAAACTAAGTCTATCTTCATTTTATGTCTCTAAGGCACAGGTCCGCCCTAGTGTCACGATCATCATCCTATGCAAAAGCTCCTGAAAACACATGTGAAAATAGGTACGTCAGCATAAAAATGCCTGTGAGATACATAGGTTTGTGAAAATAGGATTCATGACTTATAAGTTTAGAAAAAGTTGTTTATCAAAAGTCAGTCATGAACCTTGTAAATTGTTTTGTTTTGTTTTGTAAATCGTTTAAAAAGCGATAAGATCGAATGATATGTATAAATAAATGAATAATGCGTGGTTAAATGTATAACCAAGTAAAATGAGTTGTATAAAATAAGTTGTTTGTAAAGCAATGTCTTGTGAAAGATATGTTATTTATATAAAATGTTATATGTCTCAAATTGAAATGATTCAAATAACGCTACGATATGTAATACCATACAAACACTTATATATAGAAAGTACCAGCGACGTATCCACCATGCTTGTATCATATTACTCACGCCTCGTTACTTAAGTCACTTAAACAAACCACCAATGTATAAAGTCCATGTTTAAACCAATTGTCGAAAAGTCCTTGTATAAACCATGTCAAATGTTTATAGTCCAAAAGTAGTCAAGTAATGTGTAACAAATGTTATGTATTGTAAGTAAAGTATTGTCACATAATCCAAATGTAGAAATGTACAAAACAAAGTATTTTGAATATATCAAAAAGTTATGTTTTGCAAAGTAATGCATGTTACATTGATACAAACATTTATGTGGTAAGTTAACGCATACATTCAAGCCTTGAGATAGTCGGATAACCCTTTTAGTCAAGGTTATCAAAAGAAATGTTTTCGGATTCAGTCACTCCTTACATCCAAACAAACCCGAGATGTCAGGAATGGGATTTGTCAAGTCCTATGGTACCAGTACTTACTACCGAGCGGCGTAGCTAATGTTAATGAACGTATATATAGTCTCGTTTGTGCAAACCAAATGTTATAGCAGTTGTATACATGTCATATGAAAACAATGTACTAAGTATGCTAAGTTAACATACAAAGCAGAAAAGTCATGTAAATCAATGTGCTAGCATGCTATCAGTCAACATACATAGCAGAAATGTAAAGTAAAACAATGTACTAAGTATGCACACAATGGGCATACATAGCATGAAATGTAATGTAAAACAATGTACTAAGTATGCACACAATGGGCATACATAGCAAAATAATGTAATGTAAATCAAGTACTATAAATGTACTAATGAACATAACAAGTATATGATGTGAAAACATGGAAAGCATGAGAGTAACAAGTAGGCACATGTGTTCCACCCCAAAACGTTTGGAAAAACAGTAAAAGAGGGGGTTCTATGTACTCACTTGAGATTGTTCAGAAGTCCTAAGATAACCACCAAGCAATGCTAGAGATCACGGAATCAAACGGCACCTAATATAGGTAACTATGTTAATAAACCGGACCTATATCGGAGGATTTAGATAGAATGAGGGTTCGTAAACCAAACGTGTATGGGATCTCATGTAGTATGGTGTAACAAAGCCTACATACTAAATGAAACCTAGCCTAAGTGCTTACGACCCATTACGACCCGCTTAGGTAGCTTATGCTACTTTAACGTGTCGTTCGCGTGAAACGCGTTCGGATCGCCTAACTAGTCCTATGATAAGTAAAATATGCCTTAACATATTTAATATTGTTACCAAATCAGTTTAGATACCAAAAGTTATGTTACATATGCTTAAAATGAATTTTGGCGTAAAAATGGCATTTTGGTAATTTACCTAAGGCATTTAAACTACCTATCATACAACTACTTAAACGAAGCGACCATAAGGTATAACCTTGGAAGGTTATTCCCTATATACTATGGTCACCTAATGTGTTTGGTCGGATCCTAATGATCGACCAAATGGGTCGGGTTGGAAGGTATAAGCGATTTATTAGATCGCTTACCCTTACGACCCTAGACAACGTGGTAATCAGTAGGCATAGTCACAAGGGACTATAACCATCGTGATTACGCTCACGTTGCAAAGTTCAAACGAACTTCGCATTGACCATAAACTGGTCAATGCAGAAGGTCAAACAAAGTTTGACTTTCGGACTCGAAAAGCAATAAAAGAACGAAGGAACACTTACAAAGGGTCCCCGAATGCTAATCTTGATTCAAGTAGCTCAGGTATGAAACAAAGGTTTCAACTTAGAGCTTCTCAAATCAGATTCTTGTGAGGAATGAGTGAAGTTGAGGTGGGTATTTAAAGATTTCGGTTCACCGTTAGGATCGTTTCTTGGAGAAGAGGGAATGATCACATCCCTACACTTGTCGGAATGTTGTGGTAGCTCATTTTGCCCCCACCACAAGAGTTTGACACTTGGCATTGGCCTTTGGGGTGTTTGGAAGCCATAAATCAGCAGCCAACACAATTTTCTGTATCTGACCCCTGCTTGCACACCGTAACACTCAGAGTGTTGAGGTGCGCAAGCACCTGCAGACCAGAAGTTTGAAAAATGGCAAAACAGGCCCCTGAAGCTCCAAACTTGCTATTTGATGCATTTTTGACACATTTAAGCCCCGTTAACCCCATTTCAAAGCTATAAAATGAAGGTAAAGTATAGGGAACTTAAAATGTGCTCAAAAATATCTCAGATGTCGGTTCGTTTGGCCGTACAATCGCGATGTTCGCTTAATTACGACGGAATGCGCATAAACGCGAAAAACGATCCAAATGACGCGACGAATGGATTTTTCTCATGCGAAACACTAAAATAAAATATTTTAGTGCTTACATATGTTTTTGGATGTCCGGATGTATTCAGAACGTAAGTTATGCGCGAAAGTGCAAACTTATGCACTTTTTGACGCTTTTAGTCCCTGAATGACCCAGAAGTTTATTTTAGCACACCGAACCCCTTAAAGCCTATTTCTAAGCTATGTAAAGGATATTTATGGTATGTTTAACTTATGGTCATGTTCCAGAATGTTCGTTACAGTTCAAATTGGCATAGTTTCGCAGTTTGTCAAGTTTAGTCCCTGTAAGCGAATTAACTTGTTTTTGCCATACCAAAGCCTCCAAAACTTATTTCTAGGTTATGTAAAGGTTATTTAAGGTATGTTAAGTATATGTTGATGTTCTGGGGTATTTTTCGCATTAAACTGACTACGTTTACGCACCAGTTTGCGTATAACTCTCAAGAAAGCGATATAGAGTTTGAAATTGAATAAAAGTCAAAACATGAAAAATGTAAAACACAACCAAACAAACATTGGGATTAAATAACATTGTTTTATTGATAATTGAACTGTTCATAATGATTACAAGCACAGATGTTACAGTCTCCCCTACTTGTGGAAATTTCGTCCCGAAATTTATTTAGAGGAAACTCGTGGAAAAAGATGCGGATATTTCGCCTTCATTTGATCTTCGCGTTCCCAAGTAAACTCGGGTCCACGTTTAGCTTACCAGAGAACCTTGACCAAAGGAATGCGCTTGCGTTTAAGCCACTTGACTTCACGTTCCATGATTTCCACCGGCTTCTCAACAAATTTCAGTGTTTTGTCAACACGAATTTCGTCAAGCGGTATGTGGAGGTTCTCATCAGCTAAACACCTCTTGAGATTGGACACGTGAAAGGTTGGATGAACATTTCCAAGTTCAGGAGGTAACTCAAGTCTGTAGGCTACCTTATCGATTCTTTCGACGATCTTGAATGGTCCAACGTATCTAGGTGCAAGTTTTCCTTTCTTTCCAAATCTGACCACACCTTTCCAAGGTGAGACCTTAAGTAATACTCGATCACCGACTTGTAATTCCAAGGGCTTGCGTTTTGGGTCCGCGTAACTCTTTTGACGGCTTCTAGCTGTCTGAAGGTTATCACGAACTTTCTTAACCTTATCTGTTGTCTCTAAAATGAGGGCAGGTCCAGTAAGTTGAGCCTCGCCGATCTCATTCCAGCAGACTGGTGAATGACATTTTCGACCATAGAGAGCCTCGAAAGGAGCCATTTTGATGCTGGTGTGATAACTGTTATTGTAGGAGAATTCAATCAACGGAAGATGTGAATCCCAACTACCACCAAAGTCGATCACACAAGCTCTAAGCATATCCTCCAGAGTCTGGATTGTTCTTTCAGATTGGCCATCCGTTTGCGGATGATAAGCTGTGCTCAGGTTAAGTTGGGTCCCCATAGCAGATTGCATGGTTCTCCAAAAATGAGAAGTGAAACGAGCATCTCTGTCAGAAATGATGTTCAAAGGAACACCGTGTCGAGCTACAATTTCATCCACATAGATTTTTGCAAGTTTGTCAGCAGGAAAATCCTCACGGATTGGCAAGAAATGCGCTGACTTAGTAAGACGATCAACAACTACCCAGATGGCATCATGACCTTTCTTTGTGCGCGGAAGTTTACTAATGAGATCCATAGTAATGTTTTCCCATTTCCAAACTGGTATCTCTGGTTGCACCAATAAACCAGAAGGATGCTGATGTTCAGCCTTAACCTTAAGACAAGTAAGGCATTTTGATACATATAAGGCAATGTCTTTCTTCATACCAGGCCATCAATACTGAATACAAAGATCCTTATACATCTTATCTGAGCCAGGATGAACAGAATAACGAGACTTATGGGCTTCATCCATAAGCAAGGTGCGAAGGTTATCTAGGCTTGGGACCCACAAACGGTCCATGAAGTAGTACGATCCATTGTCCTTCAGTTCTAGATCAGGTGTTATGTGATAGGGAAATTCCTTATCCATCAAACCTTGTGAAACACAAGATTGTTGAGCCTGAGAAATGCGTGCTTGGATATCGGATCGAGCTTGAATAACAGATTGAACACTTACACAATGAAGCTTAGTACGTTCCTTACGACTCAATGCATCAGCTACGACATTCGCCTTACTAGGATGGTAGCGAATTTCGCAGTCATAGTCGTTTAGAAGCTCGACCAAACGTCGTTGCCTCATCTTGAGTTCTTTCTGGTTGAAGATATGCTGAAGACTTTTGTGGTCCGTGAAAACCAGACATTTTGTACCGTACAAATAGTGTCTCCAGATCTTAAGAGCGAAGACAACTGAACCCAACTCAAGATCATGAGTGGTGTAGTTTTTCTCATGTACCTTCAACTGCGTCGATGCGTATGCTATGACTTTGTTTCTTTGCATCAGAACACAACCAAGACCCAATTTAGACGCATCGCAATAAATGACGAAATCATCATTGCCCTCAGGCAAAGTCAGAACAGGCGCGTCGCAAAGCTTTTGCTTCAAGTTTTGAAAAGCTTCCTCTTGTTTGAATCCCCAATCAAAGGGCTTGTTCTTCTGAGTTAGAGCAGTTAGAGGAACTGCAATCTTTGAGAAGTTCTCAATGAAGCGGCGGTAATAACCCGCCAAACCAAGAAAAGAACGAACCTCAGTAGGAGTAGTAGGTGTATCCCAATCCTTAATCGCACTGATCTTGGAGGGATCTACATGAATACCTTGTTCGTTGACAATATGTCCTAAAAATTGAACTTCTTTAAGCCAGAATTCACACTTGGAGAATTTGGCGAAAAGTTGCTCTTTCTTTAGGAGTTCCAAAGTAAGACGAAGATGTTGCTCGTGATCAGCTCGCATCTTAGAGTAAATCAAGATGTCGTCAATAAAAACAATGACGAACTGATCCAAATAAGGTTTGCAGACCCTATTCATTAAGTCCATGAAAACAGCAGGAGCATTAGTCAAACCGAATGGCATGACTGTGAACTCATAATGCCCATAACGAGTGCGGAATGTTGTCTTGGGAATATCTTCTTCATGCACCCGAAGTTGATGATATCCAGATCGCAGATCAATCTTTGAAAAATAAGAAGCGCCCTGTAACTGATCAAAGAGATCATCAATGTGAGGTAGGGGATATCGATTCTTGATGGTAAGCTTGTTAAGCTCACGATAATCGATACACATCCTAAATGATCCATCCTTCTTCTTTACAAAAAGAACGGGAGCACCCCAAGGTGAAAAGCTAGGACGGATAAAACCTTTGTCAGAGAGTTCCTGAAGCTGCTTAGCCAACTCTTGCATCTCAGACGGTGCAAGGCGATATGGAGATCTGGCAATGGGATTTGCACCAGGTACGAGATCAATACGGAACTCGACTTGGCGTGCTGGGGGTAGACCAGGTAAATCTTCGGGGAATACTTCAGAATAATCCCGAACAACGGGAATATCTTGGATAGACTTACCTTTGCCTTTATCTGCTGTGACATGTGCCAAGAAGGCCACATAATTCTTTCGCAGATACTTCCGAGCTTTAAAACAAGACATGAGTTTGAGACCACCGGTTGGTTTCTCACCATGCACCTGTAGGATCTCTCTTGTTGAAAGTGGCACACGAACAATCTTCTCAAAACAAACTACCTCTGCGCGATGCTTGGCTAACCAATCCATACCCACAATAACGTCGAAGCTTCCAAGTTGCATAGGCGTGAGGTCGATAGGAAAAAGATGATCGTTAAGGTTCAACTGGCAGTTGCGAAGAACAGAATCAAGAACAATGGGTTCACCACTAGCAACTTCTACTGTCAAAGGTTTACCTAGTTTCGTTCTAGACACGCTGTAACACCCCAACCCAGAAGGGCTGACGTGTCACAATAACAGTGGTATCATAAACAAAAGTCATAATTCCATTTATTTATTTGATAAGGATACAACCACACGACAACTAAACTTAAGGTTAATATACAAACGGATACATTTGACTTGATTAACTAACATCTTCAGATTTATTCCTAGGCTTTATTCTTCTCTCTTTACCCCGCCCGAAGTAACCTGTGAACCTGTATATACAAAAAGTTTACGGAATGAGCCAAATGCTCAGTACGGAATAATAGGCTCAAATAACAAATAATGCTTTATATGAAATGTTCTTTGGATGAAACTTTATGTTAAAATGATATGATGCAAGTAACGTAATTTCATAATCATATCATACGGATGTACCCATGAGCCAAACTTAAAACGTGACAATACACAGGTAGCTACTCCTGCATAATTATCACACGAGATGGTGAGTTGGCATACCCGCTATCCACCTCCTTAACTTAAATCCTAGGATCGATCCATACGCCTCCTAGTAGCTTTGTACCTTACTTGTACCTAGGGACGCCGTGAACTGATCTCTCCGTCACGGATGGAGCACATGATGTCGATGCCGCAACAACATGCTCGTGGGACACTCCACGAGAAGCGACACTCAGGGTATCAGAGTACAAATGGTCTTATTCACATAACTTATCAAAATATTTTTCATAACAAGACGTAACATATATTGGAACATGCGATAATGAGTACAACTAACATAATACTATCGCATGACATGAAAGCTAAATCCAAAGTTATGATTAGAATAGGAATCCAACGAACTGTCAAATGAATCGATAATCAAAGACGTGAGGAGTTTTAAAAGATATATGAATTTAATGGGTTTATAACAATTTGAATATGAAGCAATAAGGAGTGAGGGTAAGGATCCGTACCTTAATAATTCCAAAGTGATGCTACCTTGTGATAATAGTTCAGATTTATACGGGCAGAGTTTAGACTACTGATTAATCTTTTAACCTAATTTAAATAACATGCACACAAACTAGGTTAGTAACTTAATACAACATTACGATAAATCACGAGATTAAAATCCTCACAACAAATGACAAAGTGCGATACTTAAACATCCATCGGATTCACAACTAATGACAAAGTGCAATCACTTAAACATCCATCGGATTCACAACGAATGACAAAGTGCAAACACTTAAACATCCATCGGAATCACAACTAATGACAAAGTGAAATTACTTAAACATCCATCGGAATCACGATTAATGACAAAGCATAACCCAAATTTGAGCAGCACTTAAACATCCATTGGATTGATTTCAATCAATCGGACATTGAATCGTATTAGCGATCGAGTTATTACCCTGATTGCGGCGTTGATTAGTGATCCGTGTGTGTTGATTGTGGTAAACAGAGCATAACTCGGTGTATTTTGTGAATTTTTACGTCGAACTGAAGCCAGGAATCAAGTCCCAGGCCCCTGTATTTATACCCAAATTTGGCATCTCCTGCGTGTCGCGACAGATGCAGGTGTTTCTGTCGCGTGTCGCCTGGGGTAACATTTTTAGGGTAGGGTAGATACGTGTCCAACTAGCTCAGGTGAGTCAACGTTGCATGAATTTTCATTTTTGACAGCGTTTTCTGTAGATAACTATAACTAGGGTTTCCCCCCCCCCCCCCTTAGTTTTAGGGGCTCTGATCCTGATTCTGAAAATTCTGAAAATTCTATGGTTTGTACAGAATTACTTGGGTGTCTTAATTAGGGTTTCCTATTGGATAATTTATAAATAATAATAATAGTTTTGGTTGATATACAGAAGGATGGATCATAAGATAAATGTTTAGTTTATTATAAATTATTATCATTCTTTTATTTCTAGAAGAATGATTTTAAATTTATGGTCATTACACACGCGAAGCAATGGCTCAAAAGATAAAGACATAAAACTCTTATCGACACCCGAATCAAAGAGAACAGATGCAGGCTGATTATTAATAAAGAACATACCGTTCACCACTTCAATGTCTGCTTGTGCCTCTTGAGCATTCATGTTGAAAACTCGACCTCGAGCCTGAGCTTGATTCTGATTTGGATTCTGATTCTGGTTGGCTAGCCTTGGGCACCGGTTCCTATAGTGGGTCAAATCCCCACAATTGTAGCACGAACCAGGAGGAAAATGAGGTCGTGCAGCTTGACCTTGTTGCTGAGCAAGAGGCTGAGCAACTTGTTGGGCTTGGTTCTGAACTGCCTGGTTCTGATTAGCAGGAATGCGGCAGGTGGCAGCCAGATGACCAATTCTTCCGCAGTTAGTGCAATGAAGACATTGGAGATGTGGTAGGTGATGGCCGTTACACCTGTTGCACAAAGGCGCAGTGCCAAGATATGGCTTCTTGGCTAGTGGTTGCACAGGCTGATTTGGTGCAGCTTGGGCCTGTGCAGTAACGGCATAGTTTTGGGAAGCCTTTCGCTTCCTAGAACCCTTTGAGGAACCAGAATTCTTCCCATTCTTGTTTTGACCTTTCTTGCTATCCCCTTTGTCAGACGCCTGCTTCTTACCCTTGTCACCATTTTTATGCAGCTTTCCCTTTCGAACCTGCGACTCAGTCAATGTCGCTGCTAACTCGATCGCCTGACGGAGTGTGGCAGGGTTACTACCAGTAATGATGTCTTGTACTGAGTCAGGTAGGCCGTCGATGTACCTTTCGATAGCCTTGTCGAGTGGGGTAACCATAGTTGGGCAAAGCAGACTCAGCTCCTCAAACCTATCAGTACATGTCCGATGCTCACCACTATCTTGTTTCAAGTCATCGAACTCTCTCTCCAAAGCTCGCTGTTCATGACGAGGACAAAACTCCCTCATCATAAGGGCCCTAAGTTCAGCCCAAGTTTGTGCTAGAGCAACTTCTGCACCACGGTCTCTCATAACCCCGTTCCACCATGTGAGAGCCCTCTTTTGAAACACACTCGAAGAAAACCCGACCTTGCAATTGTCAGGACACTGCACGTGGCGGAAAGTATTCTTAATGCTCTCGAACCATTGAAGAAACCCAGTCGCTCCCTCAGAACCACTAAACTTGAGTGGTTTAGCCGAGTTAAAATCCTTGAATTTGCATGGAGCATTGTTGTTGTTGCTGGCTTGGTTCCATTGAGCAAAGAGGTTTGGGAATTGAGCAGCCATTTGCTGCGCAATGATTTCTGCCAGTTCGGCAGTCGCTATCTGGTTTTCGCGTCGAGGAGGCATTCTAAAAGAGGAAACATGAAAGGAAACGAGTGAGATGATTGGATGAAGAGAATGAGATGAAACAAAATCAACAAAAGCAAATATGGTGGTCATTTGTCCGCATCACAAAGCAAACAAACGACACACAGTGACTAATCAAAGTAAATGGGTCAAAAATAATGTATCGCGAAGACATGCTCGCCTATAAGTGAACACTCACCCCAAGAGTTCCCAGGTAAGAGTGACTGGTCCAATTATGTGGATTTGTACGAACACTCTAGCCTTAGACAGAAAACCCAGGGTACAGGCATTCACCCTTCCAGTTTGCACGTGTTCACATTATTTAAAACCCAAAACCTTGACGAGATTTTGAAAACTCAAAGGGGTTCAAAACCTTATAACAGAGGGTTCAAAACCTTACAATAGAGGGTTCAAAACCTTGTAATAAATTATTCAAAAACGGAAGATTGTTTTTCAAAAATCGTTTCGGAAAATTTGGTTTTTGTTTTGATAATCACCTAAGGATAGGTGATGTGCATGTTTTAAGATCTAAACACAAGATAACTTATGTTAGGGTCCTAGAAAGGTTATAGTCTAGGTCAAAGAATTACTAATAACCTAATTCCCTATAACCATTGGCTCTGATACCAACTCTTCTGTCACACCCCGACCACGTATAACATACAAAACGTGGCGGAAAACGTCGGGGAGTGTTGTAACAAAATTAATTGTTTCATAACCATGGCATTCAAAGTTGTATTTTATTTATCAACATAAGAGTTACATTGTCTTAAACCGGAAATAAAGAGTTCAGAACATAATTAAACTAAGTCTATCTTCATTTTATGTCTCTAAGGCACAGGTCCGCCCTAGTGTCACGATCATCATCCTATGCAAAAGCTCCTGAAAACACATGCGAAAATAGGTACGTCAGCATAAAAATGCCTGTGAGATACATAGGTTTGTGAAAATTGGATTCATGACTTATAAGTTTAGAAAAAGTTGTTTATCAAAAGTCAGTCATGAACCTTGTAAATTGTTTTGTTTTGTAAATCGTTTAAAAAGCGATAAGATCGAATGATATGTATAAATAAAAGAATAATGCGTGGTTAAATGTATAACCAAGTAAAATGAGTTGTATAAAATAAGTTGTTTGTAAAGCAATGTCTTGTGAAAGATATGTTATTTATATAAAATGTTATATGTCTCAAATTGAAATGATTCAAATAACGCTACGATATGTAATACCATACAAACACTTATATATAGGAAGTACCAGCGACGTATCCACCATGCTTGTATCATATTACTCACGCCTCATTACTTAAGTCACTTAAACAAACCACCAATGTATAAAGTCCATGTTTAAACCAATTGTCGAAAAGTCCTTGTATAAACCATGTCAAATGTTTATAGTCAAAAGTAGTCAAGTAATGTGTAACAAATGTTATGTATTATAAGTAAAGTATTGTCACATAATCCAAATGTAGAAATGTACAAAACAAAGTATTTTGAATACATCAAAAAGTTATGTTTTGCAAAGTAATGCATGTTACATTGATACAAACATTTATGTGGTAAGTTAACACATACATTCAAGCCTTGAGACAGTCGGATAACCCTTTTAGTCAAGGTTATCAAAAGAAATGTTTTCGGATTCAGTCATTCCTTACATCCAAACAAACCCGAGATGTCAGAATGGGATTTGTCAAGTCCTATGGTACCAGTACTTACTACCGAGCGGCGTAGCTAATGTTAATGAACGTATATATAGTCTCGTTTGTGCAAACCAAATGTTATAGCAGTTGTATACATGTCATATGAAAACAATGTACTAAGTATGCTAAGTTAACATACAAAGCAGAAAAGTCATGTAAATCAATGTGCTAGCATGCTATCAGTCAACATACATAGCAGAAATGTAAAGTAAAACAATGTACTAAGTATGCACACAATGGGCATACATAGCATGAAATGTAATGAAAAACAATGTACTAAGTATGCACACAATGGACATACATAGCAAAATAATGTAATGTAAATCATGTACTATAAATGTACTAATGAACATAACAAGTATATGATGTGAAAACATGGAAAGCATGAAAGTAACAAGTAGGCACATGTGTTCCACCCCAAAACGTTTGGAAAAACAGTAAAAGAGGGGGGTTCTATGTACTCACTTGAGATTGTTCAGACGTCCTAAGATAACCACCAAGCAATGCTAGAGATCACGGAATCAAACGGCACCTAATATAGGTAACTATGTTAATAAACCGGACCTATATCGGAGGATTTAGATAGAACGAGGGTTCGTAAACCAAACGAGTATGGGATCTCATGTAGTATGGTGTAACAAAGCCTACATACTAAATGAAACCTAGCCTAAGTGCTTACGACCCGCTTAGGTAGCTTATGCTACTTTAACGTGTCGTTCGCGTGAAACGCGTTCGGATCGCCTAACTAGTCCTATGATAAGTAAAATATGCCTTAACATATTTAATATTGTTACCAAATCAGTTTAGATACCAAAAGTTATGTTACATATGCTTAAAATGAATTTTGGCGTAAAAAGGGCATTTTGGTAATTTACCTAAGGCATATAAACTACCTATCATACAACTACTTAAACGAAGCGACCATAAGGTATAACCTCGGAAGGTTATTCCCTATATACTATGGTCACCTAATGTGTTTGGTCGGATCCTAATGATCGACCAAATGGGTCGGGTTCGAAGGTATAAGCGCTTTATTAGATCGCTTACCCTTACGACCCTAGACAACGTGGTAATCAGTAGGCATAGTCACAAGGGACTATAACCATCGTGATTACGCTCACGTTGCGAAGTTCAAACGAACTTCGCATTGACCATAAACTGGTCAATGTAGAAATTCAAACAAAGTTTGACTTTCGGACTTGAAAATCAATAAAAGAACGAAGGAACACTTACAAAGGGTCCCCGAATGCTAATCTTGATTCAAGTAGCTCAGGTATGAAACAAAGGTTTCAACTTAGAGCTTCTCAAATCAGATTTTTGTGAGGAAGGAGTGAAGTTGAGGTGGGTATTTATAGATTTCGGTTCACCGTTAGGATCGTTTCTTGGAGAAGAGGGAATGATCACATCCCTACACTTGTCGGAATGTTGTGGTAGCTCATTTTGCCCCCACCACAAGAGTTTGACACTTGGCATTGGCCTTTGGGGTGTTTGGAAGCCATAAATCAGTAGCGAACACAATTTTCTGCATCTGACCCTTGCTTGCACACCGTAACACTCAGAGTGTTGAGGTGCGCAAGCACCTACAGACCAGAAGTTTGAAAAATGGCAAAACAGGCCCCTGAAGCTCCAAACTTGCTATTTGATGCATTTTTGACACGTTTAAGCCCCGTTAACCCCATTTCAAAGCTCTAAAATGAAGTTAAAGTATAGGGAACTTAAAATGTGCTCAAAAATATCTCAGATGTCGGTTCGTTTGGCCGTACAATCGCGATGTTCGCTTAATTACGACGGAATGCGCATAAGCGCGAAAAACGATCCAAATGACGCGACGAATGGATTTTTCTCATGCGAAACACTAAAATAAAATATTTTAGTGCTTACATAAATTTTTGGATGTCCGGATGTATTCAGAACGTAAGTTATGCGCGAAAGTGCAAACTTATGCACTTTTTGACGCTTTTAGTCCCTGAATGACCCAGAAGTTTATTTTAGCACACCGAACCCCTTAAAGCCTATTTCTGAGCTATGTAAAGGATATTTATGGTATGTTTAACTTATGGTCATGTTCCGGAATGTTCGTTACAGTTCAAATTGGCATAGTTTCACAGTTTGTCAAGTTTAGTCCCTGTAGGCGAATTAACTTGTTTTTGCCATACCAAAGCCTTCAAAACTTATTTCTAGGTTATGTAAAGGTTATTTAAGGTATGTTAAGTATATGTTGATGTTCCGGAGTATTTTTCGCATTAAACTGACTACGTTTACGCACCAGTTTGCGTATAACTCTCCAGAAAGCGATATAGAGTTTGAAATTGAATAAAAGTCAAAACATGAAAAATGTAAAACACAACCAAACAAACATTGGGATTAAATAACATTGTTTTATTGATAATTGAACTATTCATAATGATTACAAGCACAGATGTTACACTTGTGTTTATGTGTATTGTATGGTTGATTAAATTAATATAGGCTATCATCGAACTGGATGGTTATTTTCCTGAATATCCAAATTAAGATGTGTTAATATTTAGAAGTATTTTGTAGTTAGACATTGGGGTGTTAATTGCATGATTTATTTGTTATCTGTTCATTGACTTGGGATTGTTAGAATATTGGTAATATGCCACCCATGATGATTGTTAGAATTACATGTGCTTTTATTGAATAATGGATTGATGAAATAGATTTCTTTAATACACTATGTAATCGATAAATGTTGAATCAGGTTAACTGGGGATAATTAACACAGAAGCTCATTGGGTTTCACATGATGATCAGTGGGCCGCCCATATAACAATAACCGATTTGGGGTCTTAGTTTTTTAGGTGGTGTAATGTACATGGTCTGCTATTTGGGCGATAGTTTAATAAGGATCAATTGTTTTGGGCCGGGTAGCATCAGTGAGTAACAGTCAATAGGGTTGTTATGATTACACCCTCACTAATTGATTTGTTAACCAAAAATTGTATTTGGGTTTGGATTAAATGTTTGGTCCACTTAATTGAAACTAGTGACTATCTGGGCTGTTAATTCGGTTGGGCCGCATTATGGTGTGATTGTTGATTTAGTTAACATGAGTTTTGTAAAAGGTGAACTAGTAACATGAACTCGTATTATGATTGATAGTAGGATTCGAACACTTGCCATGAGTTGCGATATGATATGTGTTTTGTTTAATTGAAATCTATGTGATAAATGCAAAGAACACATGAGTCACGTGTACACGAACTAACCGTTAATGGTAACCACACTAGGATTTGGTTGATCCATTTGGAAGAATAGTGAAACGTGACATACCGAGCAAACCGAAGTGAGTTCACACACTTTCTAAGGCATAGGATTCCCGGTGGTAGGGAATGGGTTAAAGAATTAAAACTAAACCTACATATCCTCCTTGGGTAGGATATGTACGGTCATCCTCCTTGGGTAGGATGCCAATATTAAATCCTGTGTATTCTCCTTGGGTAGAATAAGTATGTTCGTCCTCCTTGGGTAGGACAACAACCTTAAACTTACTAGACAAAACTCTATCATTAAGTCCCTCATTTTATATCGACTTAATCGCCGAGGCCGATGGCGAGCGGGTCATTAGTTAATAGCGCTATTAGGTTTGACAAACCTCACACCGTGCCGGTCGGACGAGCGTGTAATAATGGATCATGGCAAACTGTCAATGATGATAGAAATTGACGTAGGGCACAACTATTGTTCGTCAGTTGTCGATATGGTAACGGTCTAGTGGTTCACATGGGGAAGCCCCCCACTGATTATGGTTTGGGAAAGAAGGAATCGGTTAATCATATTTTCAACTATGGGGTAACCCCCACGGCAAGTAAGCCAGCTAAAGAAAAACTATGTTTTTAAAACAACTTAAAACGAACAACCAACTGTGAACTCGCTCAACTTTGTTGTTAACTCGTTGCTACATGCCTTGCAGGACTATATGCTTATATTATTTGGAACTTGCTGTCTGGGAGGCTGGAGTGGTCATGGGTCGAGATACATGGAATCTCAATACAAGCTCAATGGTTTATGTACTCTTGGTTTACTAAACACTTAACAAATGATTTATGCTTCCGTTGTAAACAATGAATGATATGTAACGATTGTAACGCTTTGTGTTAAAAAATTTCCTGAATTGTTTTTAAATAAACACCCGATTAGAAAGTTTTCCTTGAATAAAATCTGTTAGTAAACAATTAAGTGAACTCACCTTCCTTTGTGTTGACACTTGATTTTAACGTGTTCTACAGGTACTTGAAATCCGCTTCGGGGAATCATGGTGTATCTTGTGGTGAATGGTGCATGTTGTTTCTTTTAAATATGTTGTACATCTTTTAAACTTTCTGGGACTTTTGTAATAAGATCCGCGAGGATCAAAGACATCTTAACTATGTGACTGTGTCGTGACTTAAAACGTAATGTTTAACAACTTACGTTTTTTGGGTGTGGCAGAAGTTGGTATCAGAGCCATTGGTTTTTAGCGAACTAAATGTTTTCGTGGAAAACACTAGACTTCAATCGGAGAATTTTGAAAATACAGAGTCCAAAATTCTCGAAGCCGAGATTTTAAAAAAGCATAGAAAATATTTTATCATATGTGAAAACCATTATGTGTTTTATGTGTAAATGTGACTTCCTGTTTACTTAACTTGATTGTTATTGTTTATGTTGATCACACACTTACTTGTACGGTTATATGTGTGTCACAGATGTCGCACGAACACGAGGTCATCGAGATCCATGACTCAGGTTACGAGCCAGATTTCGAGACTTCACCCAGACCTATGCTGCCAGAGACACCTATCACGGCTCCCCAGATGATTGGTACTACCAAGCTTACCTCATCTTTCCGCGTCAATCCTGCTGCTTTTGCCAGTCAGGGAGACCCCCGGTGCGGTTTCACTGGCAACGGGTGGATAGATGATGATGATGTACCTCTCTCAATTCATGTGATGGGACGATCATCTGGCACTGTTCCAGTTATCGATGACGTGATCAAGAGTGACTCTACTGCCAGAGGATCTACTAGTATTGCACCAGTGGTGGACACCACTATCGTCACGGCTCGACCTTTAGAGCCATCAGTTGTCCCACCTGCTGCTGTGATCGAGTCTGCTACTGAGATCCCTCCGCCTGTTTTGTCTGAGTCTTCCTTGCCTATTTTAGAGTCACACACTTCTCCGACGCCGATATTAGTTTATTATCGTCGTAGGAAGAGAATTAGGCCCGCCGAAGATAGGGTAGATCGATATTGCCATTGTGATCGACAGCTCGCCGCATTGCGCAAAGACCTAGACCTAGCCAAAGGAAAGGCGAAGTACCTTGAAGGACAGATGGACGATCATGAGGAGCTGAAGGTCATTGCCGACATCGCGAGAGATGAGATGCATTGGAGGATAGTAGACTTGGAGAAACTTGTCCAGGAGATAATAGAGTCTCTAGGTTTGAGGCGTTAATGATGGTTGTTCACTTGTTTATTCATTTCATTGTTTGATGGGTTGTACTGTTAGACATTTCCTTTTGATATTCTTTGTGTTTGTGGCCTGAGTACCAGTTTCGTTTTTTAATATTATTTGGAAATTTCATATGAACTTGTTTATGGGTGTCGATGTAGGCATACCGAGAATAGTCCTTTGAACTGAAAACGAGTTTAAATAATCTCTATAATGAATATCAATGGCGTACTTTTGGTTTAAAATTTTCTCATTAATATGTGGATAGTTCAAATGCGCAATGTTCGGTCCACTAATGATTGAATTATTTTTGGTTATCGTCTTATGTGGATATTATTGTTATGATAATAGAAACGACGAAATTACGTCAAAAGCAAGACAGGGTACCAGATTTCCTACCACACTGGAAGAGTTGGCTCAACTTATAGCCCCACACGTAAATACTGCCATGGAACAGCTCAACGCTAATGATGGTCAAAGATGCGGACGTGGTGCTTATGAACAAGGTTTTGGTGAGGCTCATAATGGAAATCTTCCAGGTAAAACGTGATCGGAAAGTTTTAGCAGTTCATGTGTTATGTTATCATTGGAACGAATTCCTGATTTCTGTTAATAGTTTTGAATAGTGCACGGATGTACATATAAAACATTTCAGGGCGGTAACCCACGATCATTTATCGATGCTTAAGGACCCTTAGATATCACCCGGTGGATTGAGAAGATGGAATCTGTCATGGCAACCAATGGTTGTGCTGCTGATCAACGAATGAGATATGCTTCTTGCTTATTTCTTGATGAAGTGCTGTCCTGGGGAAATCCGCAAGTTCAAAGTCTGGGTAAAGACGCTGCCTATGGTCTGACCTGGAATGAACTTAAGGAGATGCTCCTGAAGGAATATTGCTCGTGCAGTGAAATTCAGAGGATCGAGACAGACTTCTGGAATCTAACCATGGAAGGCCTGGATGTCAGAACTTACACTTCTCATTTTAATGATTTGGCGAGGTTAGTTCCACAAATGGTTACTCCTGGATCTGAAAAGGTAGAAAGTTATTTCTGGGGATTGTCGCCACCAATTCGCAATATGGTTGCATCCGCGAAACCGCCACATTTCTAGAGGCTCCTATAGTGGCAAGCACTTTAGCCGATGACGCTGCACGCAAAGGTAGTCTCGATCAAATGAAGGAAACCGGGAAGTCACCGGGCGAAGCCAAATCAGACACGAAATTTGAACGACCAGGGAATTCTAAGACTAAGACAGGAGTTACGAAGAAACGCAAGTTGAAGAAAGCAAGCGTAACAAACCTTGAAGGGTTGAGGAAGGGAAAGAACGGCAATGGACAAGGGAGGTGTGCCAGATGTAGCCGAACCAGATGTAACACCTGTGTCATTTCAACCATCAAACAAATGCCAAACCAATGAAATATTGTATTTCATACTTTGGACTTGTATAAATATGTGTATCTTTGGCACATATCAACTCATGTTCGATTTCAAGCTCTAAATCGCTTTCTGGAAGGTTATACGCGCACTGATGTGTAGATATAACCAGTTTAATCCAACGAACACTCCGGAATAGTGAAATAGGCTTAACATACCTTAAATAACCTTTACATAACTTAGATATAAGTTTTGGAAGGTTTGGTGTGGTGAAATCAAAGTTTAATCGCTTACAGGGACTAAAGTTGACAAACTGCGAAAGTATGCCAATTTGAACTGTAACAGACCTTCCGGGATATGACCATAAGTTAAACATACCATAAATATCCTTTACATAGCTTAGAAATAGGCTTTGAGGTGTTCGGTATGCTAAAATAAACTTTTGTGTCATTCAGGGACTAAAAGCGTCAAAAAGTGCACAAGTTTGCATTTTTACGCGTAACTTACGTTCTGAATACATCCGGACATCCAAAAATTTATGTAAGCACTAAAATATTTTATTTTAGTGTTCGGCATAAGAAAAATCCATTCGTTTCGTCATTTGGATCGTTTTTCGCGCTTATGCGCATTCAGTCGTAATTAAGCGAACATCGCGTTCGTACGGCTAAACGAACCGACATCCGAGATATTTTTGAACACATTTTAAGTTCCCTATACTTTAACTTCATTTTAGAGCTTTGAAATGGGGTTAACGGGCCTTAAACGTGTCAAAAATGGCCTAAATACAGTTCAGGGACCAAAACTGTAATTCTGCCAAACTTGCACCATACGATGCGTATGGTATATATGCCCTACGGTGCGTATGGGGTCTTCAGACCAGGTGCAGAGTCTTTAACAGCCTGTTTTCAGCAGATTTAACCACAACCACATGTTCTCCTTTGCCTAGTCAGATGATAAGAACCATTTTGAGCCACCACAACTTCCCGACACTTGTACGGTTGGGATCATGGCACGTTTTCCATGAAACGATCCTAACGGTTACCCGAAAACTATATATACCCCATGCCTTTCATTGTTTTAAAGCACTAGAATTCTGATTTGAGAGCTCTAAGTTGAAACCATTGTTTCATACCTGAGTTCTTGGATCGGGATTAGCATTCGGGGACCCTTCGTAAGTATTCTTTCGTTCTTTTCCTTATTTTACTGCTTTTCGAGTCAGAAAGTCAAACTTTGTTTGACTTTCAGCGTTGACCAGTAATGGTCAATGCGAAGTTCGTTTGAACTTCGCAACGTGAGTGTAATCACGTTGGTCGTAGTCCCTTGGGACTATGCCCACTGATTACCACGTTGTCTAGGGTCGTAGGGTAGGCGATCTAATAAATCGCCTATACCTTCGAACCCGACCCATTTGGTCGATCATTAGGATCCGACCAAACACATTAGGTGACCATAGTAGGTAGGGAATAACCTTCCGAGGTTATACCCTATGGTCACATCGTTTGAGTAGTTGTATGATAGGTAGTTTATATGCCTTAGGTAAATTACCAGAATACCCTTTTCAAGTATAATTGGTAATTAAGCATATATAACCTAAACCTTTGTCACATAACTGATTATGTAACATGTTTAGGCATATAACACTTGTCATAGGACTAGTTAGGCGGACCGAACGCGTTTCACGCGAACGACGCGTTAAAGTAGCATAAGCTACCTAAACGGGTCGTAATGGGTCGAAAGCAATTAGGTTAAGTTTCATTTAGTAAGTAGGCTTTGTTAAACCAAAAGACACGAGTCTCTACACTCGTTTGGTTTACAAACCCTAATGCTACCCGATCTTCCGATCTAGGTCCGGTTTATTAATGTAGTTACCTATAGTAGGTGCCGTTTGATTCCGTGATCTCTAGCCTTGCTTGGTGGTTATCCTAGGACTTCTGAGCAATCTCAAGTGAGTACATAGACCCCTCTTTTACTGTTTTCCAAACTGTTTTGGGGTGGAACACATGTGCCTACTTGTTACTTTCATGCTTTCCTGTTTTCACATCATATACCTGCTATGTTTGTTAGTACATTATAGTACATGATTTCATTACATTTCATGCTAGGTGTGCCCATTGTGTGCATTACTTAGTACATCGTTCTACATTACATTTCATACTACGTATGTCCATTTTGTGCGTACTTAGTACATTGTTTTACATTGCTTTTCTGTTGCATATGCTTATCCAGCATATGAACACATCATACTACATATTGAACCGTTGTAAACATTTGACTATGTGAACCGTTGTAATCATTTGACTCTGTGAACCGTTTGTATCTGTGAACCGTTTGTATCTGTGAACCGTTTGTATCTGTGAACCGTTTGTATCTATGAACCGTGTGAACCGTCTTTGACCATACATAAACATTTCTACAACTGTTAAACATTACTTTGGTGTTTTGGTTTGATTAAGTGATTAAGTAACGATGCGTGTGTAATATGATACAAGCATGGTGGATACGCCGCTGGTACTTCCTATATATAAGTGTTTGTATGGTATTACATATTGTAGCGTTATTTGAATCATTTCAGTTTGATACATATAACATTTAATACAAATAACATACTTTTCACAAGACATTGTTTTACAAACAACTTATCTTATACAAACTCAGTTACATGGTTATTCATTTAACCATACATTATTCTTTTATCTATACATATCATCTGGACTTATTGATTTTCAAACGATTTACAAGACAAAGCAAATTACAAGGTTCATGACTAAACATTTTCTCAAACATAAGTCATGAAACCTATTTTCACAAAACCTATGTATCTCACAGGCATTTTTATGCTGACGTACTTATTTTCACATGTGTTTTTCAGGAGCTGTTGCATAAGATGATCAAGATACACATAGGCAGACTTGGGCTTTAGTGACAATAAAAGATGCAAGATTAGATAATTATGTTGTATTCTTTTGTTTGTTAAGACATTGTAACACTTTTATCAATAAAACCAAACTTCAATTGCCATGGATTTGAAACGATTAATTCTGTTACAACACTCCCCGATGTTTCCGCCACGTTTTGTATGTTCTACGTGGTCGGGGTGTGACAGAAAAGATGGTCTCCCCTACTTTAGGAAATTTCGTCCCGAAATTAATTCGTAGGAGTCTATTTGTGACTTTGTGTCAGATAACCACCAGAGATATGTAAAGCATAATCCTGTCATTTCCTTAACGGACATTCTTCAGAACGAAAATGAACAAACGGAGTCATTTTCCTCAACGAGTATTCTTCAGAAGCGGAAATGAAGGAATAAACAAACGGGGATCCATTTCCTTAACGGAAAATCTTCAGAAACGAAAATGAACAAACGGAGTCATTTTCAACAGATGCTTCCTCAGAAACGGAAATGAAAATGATAGACAAACGGATATTCATTTCCTCAACGGACAAATCTTTAGAAACGAAAATGAACAAACGGAGTCATTTTCAACGGTTGCTTCCTCAGAAACGGAAATGAAAATGATAGACAAACGGATATTCATTTCCTCAACGGACAAATCTTCAGAAACGAAAATGAACAAACGGAGTCATTTTCAACGGTTGCTTCCTCAGAAACGGAAATGAAAATGATAGACAAACGGATATTCATTTCCTCAACGGACAAATCTTCAGAAACGAAAATGAACAAACGGAGTCATTTTCAACGGTTGCTTCCTCAGAAACGGAAATGAAAATGATAGACAAACGGATATTCATTTCCTCAACGGATAATCTTCAGAAACGAAAATGAACAAACGGAGTCATTTTCCTCAACGAGTATTCTTCAGAAGCGGAAATGAAGGAATAAACAAACGGGGATCCATTTCCTTAACGAAAAATCTTCAGAAACGAAAATGAACAAACGGAGTCATTTTCAACAGATGCTTCCTCAGAAACGGAAATGAAAATGATAGACAAACGGATATTCATTTCCTCAACGGACAAATCTTCAGAAACGAAAATGAACAAACGGAGTCATTTTCAACGGTTGCTTCCTCAGAAACGGAAATGAAAATGATAGACAAACGGATATTCATTTCCTCAACGGATAATCTTCAGAAACGAAAATGAACTAACGGAGTCATTTTCAACGGTTGTTTCCTCAGGTTCGGAAATGAAGGATTAAACAACGGGTATTCATTTCCTCAACGGATAATCTTCAGAAACGAAAATGAACTAACGGAGTCATTTTCAACGGTTGTTTCCTCAGGTTCGGAAATGAAAGATTAAATAAACGGATATTCATTTCCCTCGACGGATACTCTTCAGAACGAAAATGCACAAACGGAGTCATTTTCCTCAACGGGTATTCTTCAGAATTGGAAATGAAGGATAAACGGATATTCATTTCCTTAACGGATATTCTTCAGAAGTGAAAAATGAATAGCTAGTTCATTTTTCCTTAACGAATACTTCATCAGAATTGGAAATGAATAGGGTTAACTTCTAGGTACATGACAAAGCTCGCTGTGGTTTCTGTGCACTAAATTCCATAATTATGTATGCATCCATAATTACGTAATTCCTTGCATAGTCCGCACAGTTTGTCTTGTAATGTTCATAAGCACAAAATCATATAGTTGTTTAATTGTTATTATCTTGTTATTGATTGCAATTAACTTGACATCTCGTACTTCGTTTCTCTTGGAAGAAACGGGTACTAAGGATTTTCGTGGAAAACGCAAGAGATCATACAACGGAAGAAATTTGGAAGTAGTCTGTTCTTCAAGGAATGCGATTCCTTGATTGTCGGTATTGTAGGGGATATGTTGTTTATACATACAATCACATAAATACATTGCAATGTAAATAAAAGATTTATTTATAAACAACGATAACAACTGTTTCTTGGATCTTGACAACAAAAGAAAATAATACATAAGACGTGATTATTTCTAAACGATGTTGTCTTCTGGTTGATCATATGCTCATCCCTGCGCTGGATTTGCATTAGCAAGCCTTGGGCAATTCCTACGAAAATGGCCCATCTCGCCACAGTTGTAGCAAGATCCCTGTGGAAAATGAACTTGAGCAGGATTGTTGCCAGCTTGATTTGGTGCAGCTGCGGTTGGGCAAACCCTAGCTGTATGACCTATAAGTCCGCAAACTTGGCATGTGCGGCACTTCACACCAGCATGATGATGTAGGCCACATTGGTTGCACAAGGGTGCAGTTCCGTTGTAGGGTTTCCTGGCAGGGGGTTGAGCTGGTTGGTTGAGGACGGCTTGATCATTGTGAGCGACCACAGCGTAGTTCTGAGAAGCCTTTCGCTTCTTTGACCTCTTAGGGGATCCAGTCTGTTCATCCATGATCTTTGATTCCTCGATTGGTTTCGATTCTTCGACCGGCTTCTTGTCACCTTTTCGGAAAAGTTTACCTTTCCTGATCTTTGATTCAGTCAAAGTTGCAGATAGCTCAATGGCCTGTCTAACTGTAGTAGGGTTGCTACAAGTCAAAATGTCTTGTATTGAGTCAGGGAGGCCATCAATGTACTTTTCGATTGCCTTATCCAAAGGCGTGACCATGTTTGGGCATAACAGACTCAACTCCTCGTAACGGTCCGTGTAGGCTCTATGCTCACCGCTGTCTTGCTCAAGATTGTCGAATTCCCTTTCCAAAGCCCTGATCTCGTGTCGAGGACAGAATTCCTTCATCATAAGGGCCCTCAGTTCAGTCCATGTCTGTGCTAGAGCAACTTCTGCACCTCGATCTCTCATAACCCCGTTCCACCACGTAAGGGCTCTCTTCTGGAACACACTCGAAGCAAACTCGACCTTGCGATTGTCAGGACACTGCACGTGGCGGAAAGTATTCTCAATGCTCTCGAACCATTGAAGAAGCCCAGTCGCTCCCTCAGAACCACTAAACTTGAGTGGTTTCGCCGAGTTAAAACTCTTGAAATTGCATGGACCATTTTTGTTGTTGTTGGCTTGATTCCATTGAGCAAAGAGGTTTGGGAATTGAGCAGCCATTTGCTGCGCAATGATTTCTGCCAACTCGGCAGTCGCTATCTGGTTCTCGCGTCGAGGAGGCATTCTAAAACAGGAAACATGAAAGGAAACGAGTGAGAGAATTAGACGAAAAGAATGAGATGAAACAAATCTGATGAAAGCAAGGGTAGTGGTCATTTGTTTGTTACTACAAAGCAACAAACGACCTCGGTGATTAATCAAAGTAAGTAGGTCAAAAATAATGTATCGCGAAGACATGCTCGCCTATAAGTGAACACTCATCCCAACAATTCCCAGGTAAGCACAACTGGTCTCGCGTCTGATGAGATGTATACGAAGTGCTTGCCTAGACAGAAAACCCAGAATACAGGCATTCACCCTTCCAGTTTGCACGTGTTCACATTATTTAAAACCCAAAACCTTGACGAGATTTTGAAAATTCAAAGGGGTTCAAAACCATATAACAGAGGGTTCAAAACCTTATAATAGAGGGTTCAAAACCTTGTAATAAATCATCCTAGAACAGATGATTAGTTTTCAAAGCGGTTTTGAAATTTATGTTCTTGTTGTGGTAGTCGCCTAAGGATAGGTGACGGTATTGTTTTATGACTAAACGCAAGTAAACTCGCGTTAGGGTCCTAAGAAAGTTATAGACTAGGTCAAAGCATTACTAATAACCTAATTCCCTATAACCATTGGCTCTGATACCATCTTTTCTGTCACACCCCGACCACGTAGAACATACAAAACGTGGCGGAAACATCGGGGAGTGTTGTAACAGAATTAATCGTTTCAAATCCATGGCAATTGAAGTTTGGTTTTATTGATAAAAGTGTTACAATGTCTTAACAAACAAAAGAATACAACATAATTATCTAATCTTGCATCTTTTATTGTCACTAAAGCCCAAGTCTGCCTATGTGTATCTTGATCATCTTATGCAACAGGTCCTGAAAAACACATGTGAAAATAAGTACGTCAGCATAAAAATGCCTGTGAGATACATAGGTTTTGTGAAAATAGGTTTCATGACTTATGTTTGAGAAAATGTTTAGTCATGAACCTTGTAATTTGCTTTGTCTTGTAAATCGTTTGAAAATCAATAAGTCCAGATGATATGTATAGATAAAAGAATAATGTATGGTTAAATGAATAACCATGTAACTGAGTTTGTATAAGATAAGTTGTTTGTAAAACAATGTCTTGTGAAAAGTATGTTATTTGTATTAAATGTTATATGTATCAAACTGAAATGATTCAAATAACGCTACAATATGTAATACCATACAAACACTTATATATAGGAAGTACCAGCGGCGTATCCACCATGCTTGTATCATATTACACACGCATCGTTACTTAATCACTTAATCAAACCAAAACACCAAAGTAATGTTTAACAGTTGTAGAAATGTTTATGTATGGTCAAAGACGGTTCACACGGTTCATAGATACAAACGGTTCACAGATACAAACGGTTCACAGATACAAACGGTTCACAGATACAAACGGTTCACAGATACAAACGGTTCACAGATACAAACGGTTCACAGATACAAACGGTTCACAGAGTCAAATGATTACAACGGTTCACATAGTCAAATGTTTACAACGGTTCAATATGTAGTATGATGTGTTCATATGCTGGATAAGCATATGCAACAGAAAAGCAATGTAAAACAATGTACTAAGTACGCACAAAATGGACATACGTAGTATGAAATGTAATGTAGAACGATGTACTAAGTAATGCACACAATGGGCACACCTAGCATGAAATGTAATGAAATCATGTACTATAATGTACTAACGAACATAGCAGGTATATGATGTGAAAACAGGAAAGCATGAAAGTAACAAGTAGGCACATGTGTTCCACCCCAAAACAGTTTGGAAAACAGTAAAAGAGGGGTCTATGTACTCACTTGAGATTGCTCAGAAGTCCTAGGATAACCACCAAGCAAGGCTAGAGATCACGGAATCAAACGGCACCTACTATAGGTAACTACATTAATAAACCGGACCTAGATCGGAAGATCGGGTAGCATTAGGGTTTGTAAACCAAACGAGTGTAGAGACTCGTGTCTTTTGGTTTAACAAAGCCTACTTACTAAATGAAACTTAACCTAATTGCTTTCGACCCATTACGACCCGTTTAGGTAGCTTATGCTACTTTAACGCGTCGTTCGCGTGAAACGCGTTCGGTCCGCCTAACTAGTCCTATGACAAGTGTTATATGCCTAAACATGTTACATAATCAGTTATGTGACAAAGGTTTAGGTTATATATGCTTAATTACCAATTATACTTGAAAAGGGTATTCTGGTAATTTACCTAAGGCATATAAACTACCTATCATACAACTACTCAAACGATGTGACCATAGGGTATAACCTCGGAAGGTTATTCCCTACCTACTATGGTCACCTAATGTGTTTGGTCGGATCCTAATGATCGACCAAATGGGTCGGGTTCGAAGGTATAGGCGATTTATTAGATCGCCTACCCTACGACCCTAGACAACGTGGTAATCAGTGGGCATAGTCCCAAGGGACTACGACCAACGTGATTACACTCACGTTGCGAAGTTCAAACGAACTTCGCATTGACCATTACTGGTCAACGCTGAAAGTCAAACAAAGTTTGACTTTCTGACTCGAAAAGCAGTAAAATAAGGAAAAGAACGAAAGAATACTTACGAAGGGTCCCCGAATGCTAATCCCGATCCAAGAACTCAGGTATGAAACAATGGTTTCAACTTAGAGCTCTCAAATCAGAATTCTAGTGCTTTAAAACAATGAAAGGCATGGGGTATATATAGTTTTCGGGTAACCGTTAGGATCGTTTCATGGAAAACGTGCCATGATCCCAACCGTACAAGTGTCGGGAAGTTGTGGTGGCTCAAAATGGTTCTTATCATCTGACTAGGCAAAGGAGAACATGTGGTTGTGGTTAAATCTGCTGAAAACAGGCTGTTAAAGACTCTGCACCTGGTCTGAAGACCCCATACGCACCGTAGGGCATATATACCATACGCATCGTATGGTGCAAGTTTGGCAGAATTACAGTTTTGGTCCCTGAACTGTATTTAGGCCATTTTTGACACGTTTAAGGCCCGTTAACCCCATTTCAAAGCTCTAAAATGAAGTTAAAGTATAGGGAACTTAAAATGTGTTCAAAAATATCTCGGATGTCGGTTCGTTTAGCCGTACGAACGCGATGTTCGCTTAATTACGACTGAATGCGCATAAGCACGAAAAACGATCCAAATGACGAAACGAATGGATTTTTCTTATGCCGAACACTAAAATAAAATATTTTAGTGCTTACATAAATTTTTGGATGTCCGGATGTATTCAGAACGTAAGTTACGCGTAAAAATGCAAACTTGTGCACTTTTTGACGCTTTTAGTCCCTGAATGACACAAAATTTTATTTTAGCATACCGAACACCTCAAAGCCTATTTCTAAGCTATGTAAAGGATATTTATGGTATGTTTAACTTATGGTCATGTCCCGGAAGGTCTGTTACAGTTCAAATTGGCATACTTTCGCAGTTTGTCAACTTTAGTCCCTGTAAGCGATTAAACTTTGATTTCACCACACCAAACCTTCCAAAACTTATATCTAAGTTATGTAAAGGTTATTTAAGGTATGTTAAGCCTATTTCACTATTCCGGAGTGTTCGTTGGATTAAACTGGTTATATCTACACATCAGTGCGCGTATAACCTTCCAGAAAGCGATTTAGAGCTTGAAATCGAACATGAGTTGATATGTGCCAAAGATACACATATTTATACAAGTCCAAAGTATGAAATACAATATTTCATTGGTTTGGCATTTGTTTGATGGTTGAAATGACACAGGTGTTACACCAGACATGCGACTTCCCAGTGGTACGCTAAGAGGGCATTGGATGGAGCTGTGCTTGAAGGATGATTTACATGCGGTGAACAATGACACTACCAAAGGGAATGCCCGAAATCGAAAGGATAGGACGTCAAGAGTAATTCCAATGGAGCAAATGCCAGAAAGGTGAATGAGAGTCCTGCTGCTGTTACCGATATGTTTCCAATAAAAGACCAATCTATGTTCATATCTTTAATACTAAAGCTGACATGAGTTTCGTTCGAGAAACTATGAACCATTGTTGTGTTCACCTATAAGTAAGCTAAGTATAAAGTGTTTGATAGGACTAGTGGTTGGTAAATTGATAGAAACCAGCGAGGTCGTTCGTAGTTACAATATTTAGTTAGGCGATTTTAGTTCTAGACAATTGGGTTATTATCAGTAAAGTTGAGAAACTTTGACGACAATGCAAGAATGAATTCGCTTTCCGAGAAATAAATGGGGACTATCGCTCGAAGAAGCAGTATGTATAGCTAGAAGATTATGTTACTAATTGGAAGGGGCGATTTCAACATCCCAGTAGTATTGATGATTTATAGGTCGTGTAACCGGCGGATACCCGAATTGTTGGGGCCTTGATTTAAAACTCTTTAATGTAAGATTTCGAATGTTGGACCCTGGAAGAGGGTGGAAAGTGTTGAGATAAGAGTTTAGGAATCGAGAACGTGTGTAATATAGATCTACAAGGATTCTTCTGAAGAATCCAAGTTTCTCATAGAAACTATGAGACTATATTCAATAGATTCGTTTTGTTATTTTATTTAGTGCAAAAACAAAACCTGTGAAGTAAAAATTTCGGGGACGAAAATTTCCTAAACAGGGGGAGACTATGACACCCGGCTTTTCAAGCCATACCGTACAATTATAGCACATGTTGTGAATAGGTAACAGGACTATATTTGACTAATTATGATATTTATATGTGAAATTTAGTGTATTGATAAAACTAAACTTCGATAAAAAGTATGTTGGCAACGGTAAGATAAACGCTTATTGCGTAAAGATTAAAATGCAAAATGAACGTCGGTGACCATCCGATCAGTGTTAAAATCCTAAAAATAGTCTGTTATGATTAGAATAATAATTTTAGTCCTATTCATGAGGAAAAATAAATTCAAACACTAAGAAACCCTAGCTTTCGAATTTAAGTGCGTGCCGCGCGATGCAGCCCGTATACCGACAAAATACCATCAACACAGCCCGTCAAGACAACTGAAAATGATTTTAGCAATAATTTGATAAGTTTATTCTATTAGAATGACAAAAATAAATAAAAACGCTTAAATTCCTATTTTTGCGATTTTTAACGTGTACCGCGCAGCACGACGCGTATACTGCCAAATACTGACAACGCAACCAATCAAGGCAACTGGTAATTATTTCAGTAATAATTTTGATTGATTATTTCTATAGGATGATAAAAATAATTTAAAACGCATTAAAACGGGATCAAAACGCTAGATAAAATACCCGGTATCCAGTAAAATACCTGTCTTTGCACTAATCTATATATAATGTGTGTATGTATATGATGGGTGTGTGTAGGAATGATAGGTATCCTTCCCTCTTTCCAAGTGGTGTCTTGGAAAGACAAGCCATCATTCAAACTTCTATCATGCACTACATTTTGCAAGAACCAAGATCAATTTACAACTCTCTCTCTCTCTCGCGCGATGCAGCCCGTATACCGACAAAATACCATCAACACAGCCCGTCAAGACAACTGAAAATCATTTTAGCAATAATTTGATAAGTTTATTCTATTAGAATGACAAAAATAAATAAAAACGCTTAAATTCCTATTTTTGCGATTTTTAACGTGTACCGCGCAGCACGACGCGTATATTGCCAAATACTGACAACGCAACCAATCAAGGCAACTGGTAATTATTTCAGTAATAATTTTGAGTGATTATTTCTATAGGATGATAAAAATAATTTAAAACGCATTAAAACGGGATCAAAACGCTAGATAAAATACCCAGTATCCAGTAAAATACCTGCCTTTGCACTAATCTATATATAATGTGTGTATGTATATGATGGGTGTGTGTAGGAATGATAGGTATCCTTCCCTCTTTCCAAGTGGTGTCTTGGAAAGACAAGCCATCATTCAAACTTTATCATACACTACATTTTGCAAGAACCAAGATCAATTTACAACTCTCTCTCTTCTAGATCATTCTCGGCCGAACACCCCATTCCATACCAACATTTCATTTTCAACTTCAATCCATGGAGATTCAAGGGCTAATCAAGGTGATTTCAAGCTTGTAAGTACGTTTGAAGGTGATTTCAAGCAAGATTCAAGCAAGAACAAGCCTCATATCATCATCTATCCTCATAAACCCATCAAACAATCTTGAAGGTATAAAGTTCATTTCAAAAATCTTGTTTTGATTCTTGATGATTTAAAATAATGATGGAAGTTTCTCTTATTCTTTAATCCAAACATAAATTTGAAACTAAAACAAATGGGTTTTTAAAGAAAATAAAATGGATGAACTTGCATGTATGTATATAGATGTGTGGCCGTATGTATGTATGTATGTGTATGTATGTATGTATATGAGTTCAAGTTTGACTTTTGATTTATTCTTGATTGTCATGATTTTTGTAAAGTGAGATGCATGTGTAATCTTGGAATGTTCTAAAAAGTTGTTTGATGATTGAAATGAATATATAAAAAGTATGAAATTGGAAGCACATGAATGTGTGTATATGTGTGTGAGCCGTGTGTACATATATGTTTATGCATGCACTCAAAATTTGTTGTTAGATCATGAATGGGAAGGAATGTGTCTTGCACTTATGTTGAATGATTAGATGATGATCATCATATGAAGATAATATTAATTTTGGATATATGAACATAAGTTAATGCATGTCTAGATGCATTTAGTCCATACATTATGATGCTAATATGATATACGTGTATTAAGTGCTTGTACATAGTCATGCATGTGGGTGTATGTACATAAAATGATGGATAAATGATGTTATGATAAAAATAGTTTTAGATCAGATTATAAACCTTAAAATAAAGTCATTTTGAAGTGCGTAATGATATGTAACTTTGTCATAATGTTTGATAGCTTTGCATGTTGTACTTGGTGCATTAGAAGTGGTAAAATACGTGATATTAATCAGTAAATAACATGTATTGTGTTAAAATATCAAGTCATTTCGAGTTGTGATGGTTACGGTAACGTTTAACGCAAAACTATGCGTTAAAACGGTCAAAAATCGGCTTTTCGGATGATTTTTATAAAACTGATTTAGATCAGTAAATAAACTAATATTTTTAGTTTAAACATAAGTATTTAAAAAATTTCAAGCTTACTTGGTGTTTGGTTGGTCATACGTGACTTCCGACGCCCGAAAACGTTACCGAATCGCTAAAATACGCATTTTTCAATAAACATTAGTATGGGTGAATTTTGAATGAATCTTATGAGATAAAATGTATTAAGTGATTTGAACATGTAAATGTGATTATATGTTAAGTGCTAACTTGATAATGGGAAAATTAAACTATACATGTATGCATGTACGTTTTGTGCGGTAGAAATGGTAAATTTGTGTTAAATGTGTGTAACTTGTTTGTCGAGCATGAAATTTAGTATATATGAAATGTTTATGTGTATTTGCTTTAAAAGTGACAAAATAGTCAAGTTAGTAATGTTTCACATGTTACGGTGTTAGATTATATGAACGTTTATGTATATATATGTTACGGCGTGCAAATCATAGATATATTACGTATAATCGGGAGAGTTAGCGGATTTACACAATAATGGTCACCAATAAAATCGTTCAAAACACAAAATCATAATAAATATATATATATATGGACTCATATATACATATATATTTTAACATGCCAACATAATAAAAAATGACAACTTCTCGAGAAAATCTCTAAGTTATGTGATAATTCTAAGAAACGGAGAAACTTAGGATTTTTGTGGTTAAATGTTATTTTGATTTAGAATTGTTCCCATATTAAGACGTATATAATCAATTTCTGGGATTGCGGTATTAAATACGCACCCAAAGGTGAGTGTCACTAAACCCCTCTTTTTACTGTTTTACATATATTTTGGGGGTGGAACACGTCGTTAAAAGGGTTTAATAATGTTTTCGAAATAAAACATACCTTTTAATATAAAATATATATTTTCCCTGAAAATATATGAATTTGATAAGTCATACGTTTCGGAGTAAAACGATTTTGAAGAATGAATATGAGGAGTGCGGTATTTCTTAAGAGAAATGAGACCGTACGAAATGGGAATGAATTCTGGACTGAGTCTCAACACTTGAGTGACAGGGGAATTCGTAAGTCGTAGTATATTAAATTGTCATATTAGTAGGATATATTTATTGTACGTGAGGCAGACATCATATGGTTCATTGAGATAGGACCCTGCGCCCTGATGTCGTTTAATCAGTTAAGTATGGTACGCGAGGAATTGTTGGTAGATCTATCGGGTTGACAACCCCGTCGTGACCGGTCGCCCCGAGTCAATGTCAAATGACGAATTGAGATTCTTTTATTGTCTAGCATTTGATTATCTCTACATGGTGAATATATAGTTCGTATCGTCTAGCTAATATACGAGTCTGAAAATAGACACTAGAATTTAATATACAAAACCTGGGCTTGTACTGCAATTGTCGGAGTAATGAACCGATGGAAGCCCATGGATTTTCTTAAGGAAGTAAAATGGACTTTCTAAAAATTTCCTGAATTGTTTTTAAATAAACACCTGATTAGAAAGTTTTCCTTGAATAAAATCTGTTAGTAAACAGTTAAGTGAACTCACCTTCCTTTGTGTTGACACTTGATTTTAACGTGTTCTACAGGTACTTGAAATCGGCTTCAGGAAATCATGGCGTATCTTTTGGTGAATGGTGCATGTTGTTTCTTTTAAATATGTTGGACATCTTTTAAACTTTCTAGGACTTTTGTACTAAGATCCGCGAGGATCAAAGACATCTTAACTATGTGACCATGTCGTGACTTAAAACGTAATGTTTTACAACTTATGTTTAAAATAAACTAATATGTCCAACAATAAAATGCATCGCTCGACAAGATATAAATGGGCACCAACTTCCGTCTCCAGTACGTTAAATATTCCGCTGCGACGTTTTTGGAGTGTGACAATAACTAGCTCAGAAACTTTAAAACAATGTCTCTAGAATAATTTTGGTGTTTTGGGTAATGTCCGGTTGTTCGGTTAGATACCGGTCCGTTAAAGTGTCAAACTATTCCGTTTAGTGATCTTTAAGTACCCTTTTGTGACACTTTTAATTCCCGACACTTAGGAAAGTATTCAGGACCATCTAGTCATATTTTTACATGTTACCAACTTGTTAAAATGCTGAATTTTGCTGAAATATGCAGAATTCTGCACTTTAAGTGGGTTTTAGGCACTTTCCGGCATGTTATCTATCACTTAGAAAAGCAGTTTTGTGGTCCTTACTTCCCTACACACTATACTAGTGTAGAACTTGGTTACTGGCTCATACTGGGTCTTAAAACAACGTCTGTCTATATACTGAACCCCGTCAGCATATTCCTGATTTATCCGCTAATTGTGCTAACTGGGCTTTGTGCATCGTTTATGTCACTAAAGTTTGTATGTAAAAATGATGTGACAGTATGAAATGTGATACACATGTAAGTATAATGCAGTAATCAGAAAGCAATTCAAGTCATAAATTATGAATCAGCATAGTCATTAAGCATTAATCATCATTTAATAATTATACGGATGCATGCAAATTTGACAGTTGTCACATTCTCCCCTGTTAAGAAAATTTCTTCCTCGAAATTTATACTACCTTAACTCCTTAGGGTTTCATTATGCGCGTATGTATATGAATAATACTGGGGTAGACAACCACAAAACCGAATCAAATCTTATTCACATCAGGTGAACCCAATGATATATTTCAACAACAAGAACCCAATGGTTAAAAGGTACGTGTTCTAGTATTTGATGTCAAAGGACACGAGATGTATAGATGTATAATCTAGCGTAACTTAGTTTACAGAGGTGTGACAAAGGAGTTTTGACTAATGGATTCTCAAACAATCGGCCACAATATGCAAACGAGTTTTCACCAACCATAGCATCCTCTATAAGAACTCAAAATCAAAAAACTTAATGTGATAGTAGCATAAAAATGATCTGTCGATTTTCGAACAAATACATGGATAAAATAGTGTGTTGACATTCTTGAATTGCGAAGATACACCGAATGAAATACAAGCGAATCTGGTGTATTATTGTCCTAATCCGTAGTTGCATTAAGAATGTTTAAATGACAAGTCAAACAAAAGTATGTGTAGTTTTGTGTGAAACGGTTAACCATGATTAGCACAAGCTACAGTTTTGTAATGATACCACAAGGTGTCGTAATTGACATGTTTCAATAATAGCGGTGACCGAACAAGTTCACCGTGTTTGAAATCAAATGAAAATGTACTAGGACAACCTGAAGATTTGATTTTCACAATGTCATAGAGTTTTTAATTGAATATGGCACATCAAGGAGCCACTGTTTTTTATTGAAGATGAAAAAGTGTTAAGTACCGTAAGGCATTCGATCGACAATGAAAGAATCGTTAGGAGGTACACTGTGATATGAAATGAATCTAGGTACCATTGTCTTAACACACAACTGTGTTGAGACCGTTTTAATTGTGTTAAACAAAACAGATTTAGAACAAATAAACAGACAATTAAATCCGTGTATGAGGTGCGTAACCAAATTAGCGCAAGTTTCAATTTTGTGAAAGTATCACCGCAAGGTATCAAAACCAATAAATGATTTAGCGGAGTCGTAGGCCAATCAAGTCTACTACGACTCGAAACAAAAGAACCTTTGCAAAAATGTTTGAATATGATGCTCTCAATACATCATATTACGTTTTAAATTGAATATGCGAAATGGATTAGTTCAAGCAATTGAACTTGGTAACCTGAAAGTAAACATGTGTATCAACAAGGGAGTCTCAGCATGGTTACGAAGATAAACCATGAATGTAACTTGAAAGAAAAGAAGTTTCAAGAAAGTGTGTTGGCTTGATAGCAAAGGAGCCAACAATTACAATAATATAGGTTATTCGGATCACAAATCAATAATTAGATTTAGCAACATAATATTTGAACTTCAATGAGGCGTTTATTCTAAATGAAACCACATGAGTAGCAAATGGTGCATGCGTGACATATAAGTTTTCAAGTAATGAAACATTGAGTATTTGCTATAATGAGGAAATGACCAAGTATCGAAGCAAATGTGTGTTCGCTCTCCGCGAAGAAAATTAACGTGATGCAACTACCATTAAGGGGGAGTAGAGATGCAGACATCTACTCGCTAGAAGCAAAAGTGAAGATTTTAACAAAAGAAATTTGAGTACTTTCTGTTTGGTTAACTGAAATAGCATATATGTCAGGATAATGGGGTTTGCGTGAGTTAATAAGTGTGGTTCCCAAGCAACCTTTACGAGTTTTGACCTGGGTTCACAAAGGTCCTAAGTACATGTTTTCTAGGTTCTCAAAGTTTCGTATATTGTGTAAAACTGTTTTGTGTATCGTGTAGGAAACACCATTTTTTTGTGTACGTTTAAAACAAGTTTTTGTCCCACAATTTCCCCAGTATACTTTCTTCCTGAATTCACAACTAATGAAACTCGATCATTGATCAGTCATGAAATAGTAGTTGGATCCTCACAGTTAGTTAAATAATTAATTCGTTAATCCTTAGCAAGTGTCACCGACTCTTGTTAGCTCGTTCGGCTCCTGGTAGTTTGATGTTCATACGAAACCTATCGTCCTTCTTCTTGACGAGCAAAGCTTGGGTTACCCAAAGCGGGAAACTTGGTCTGTTATCTTCCTTCTCTATCAACTACTAAAGCTACACTGACAATCCTTGAATCTACGAAGGTGTAAGTTGCTATGGTGCATTGACTGCAGGCGCGGCGCCTGGAATCAAATCGATGCGAAATTTGACTTGTCGTTGAGGAGATATGTGACATCTGTGTCACTTCAACCATCAAATAAATACCAAACCAATGAAAAATTGTATTTCATACTTGTGATTTGTATAAATATGTGTATCGTTTGCACATATCAATTCTTGTTCGATTTCGGGCTCTAAATCGCTTTCTGGAAGGTTATACGCGCACTGATGCGTAAATATAACCAGTTTAATGCAACAAACACTTCGGAACAGTGACATAGGCTTAACATACCTTAAATAACCTTTACATAACTTAGAAATAAGTTTTGGAAGGTTTGGTGTGCCGAAATCAAGTTTATTCGCTTACAGGGACTAATTTCGACAAACTACGAAAGTATGTCGATTTGTACTGTAACGAACATTCTGGAACTTGATCATAAGTTAAAAACACTCTAAATATCCTTTACATAGCTTAGAAATAGGCTTTGAGGGGTTCGGTGTGCTAAAATAAACTTTTTGGTCAATCAGGGACTAAAAGCGTCAAAAAGTGCATAAGTTTGCATTTTCGCGCATATCTTACGTTCTGAATACATCCGGACATCCAAAAATTTATGTAAGCATTAAAATATTTCATTTTAGTGTTTGGCATAAGAAAAATCCTTTCGTTGCGCAATTTGGATCATTTTTCGCGTTCGTGCGCATTTCGTCGTAATTTAGCGCATAACGCAATCATACAACGAACCGACATCCGGCATATTTTTGAGCATGTTTCATGTCCACAATATTTAGGCATCACTTTAGGGCCTTAAAGTTGGCTTAACGGGCCTTAAACATGTTTGGAATGAGCTTAAACCATAACAGGGACCATTTCTGCAATTTCTGAAAATTGTTTGCTGATCAGAAGACTCAGGTGGCCCGCGTAAGCCCCCATTAAACCTTACGCGGCCCGTGTGAGACTGTCAGATGTGCAGAAAGTTGATTCCAGCCATTTCCAGCCTGTTCCAGCTGTTTGTGAGTGTTGCAAATGGTATTTTAGATACTATGGGCCATTCTAGGGGTACCCAAGGTTTCACAAAACAAGGGGCACACATGTACGGCTGAGATCGAGGCACGTTATTCGATGAACGATCCTAACGGTGGTCCTTTTCCTATAAATACCCCCACCCCTTTTGTTGCAACCCACTTGATTTCTGAGATTTTCTCTAAGTTGAAGTGTGAAACACTTCATACCTGAGAAATACTTGGAAAATCAAACCTGCGGGGACACTTTGTAAGTATTCTTTCGTTCTTTTTATGCGTTTTTTAGCACGAAAGTCAAACTGAATTTGACTTTCTGCATTGACCAAGTTTATGGTCAATGCGAAGTTCGTTTGAACTTCATAACGTGAGCGTAATCACGATGGTTATAGTCCCTAGTGACTATACCTACTGATTACCACGTTATCTAGGCTCAGTGACGAGTCGTAGTTTCGGCCAAAATGCGCGTTCTTGCGTATTTTGTAACCAAACTACTTTTGGGTATGAAGACCCTTTGTCTTGATATCAAACATGTTTTCAAACCTCGTTAAACATGTTTTAACTCGTCACTTTAGGTTTAGTGCTTATGTAGGGTCGTAAGGTAAGCCGTCTAAACAACCGCTTATACTTTCGAACCCGACCCGTTTGGTCGATCATTAGGATCCGACGAAACACATGAGGTGACCATAGTTCTATAGGGAATAACCTTCCGAGGTTATACCTTATGGTCACGTCGTTTAAGTAGTTGTATGATAAGTAGTTTATATGCCTTAGGAAAATTACCAAAATACCCTTTTTACGCATAAATTCATTTTAAGCATATGAAACCTAAATTTTGACATCTAAACTTATTAGGTAACTATATTAGACATGTTAAGGCATATTTTACTTGTCATAGGACTAGTTATGCGATCCGAACGCATTTTACGTGAACGACGGGTTAAAGTAGCGCAAGCTACCTAAACGGGTCGTGATGGGTCATAAGCACTTAGGTTAGGTTTCATTTTAGTATGTGGGCTTTGTTAAACCATATCATATGAGTTCCACTACTCATTTGGTTTACGAAACCTCACACTATCCAATCTCCCGATTTAGGTCCGGTTATTTATGTAGTTATCTATATAGGGTGCCGTTTGATTTCCGTGATCCCTCTAGCTTTGCTTGGTTGTTGTTCAAGACTTCTAAGCACACTCAAGTGAGTGCATAGTCCACTCTTTTACTGTTTTCAAACATTTTGTGGTGAAACACATGTGCCTACTTGTTACTTTCGTGCTTTCCATGTTTTCATATCATATACTTGCTATGTTCATTAGTACACTACTTGTACATGATTTCATTATGTTTTGCTATGTATGTTTACTTAACATGCTAGCACATTGTTTTATATTACATTTCTTTTGCTATGTATGTTTACTTAACATGCTAGCACATTGTTTTACATGACTTTTCTGCTTTGTATGTTAACTTAGCATACTTAATACATTGTTTTACATTGCATCTCTGTTGCATATGTTCTCGTAACATATGGACACATTGTTTTATATCTCTACCTTGTATGTTCACTTAGCATACTAGGTACATTATTTTCATAAAACAGGCTTACATTTGGTTTGTTTAACGGGACTAAATTACATTCATTAACACCGATCATGCCGCTCGGTAGTAGGTAGTGGTACCATAGGACTTGACAAATCCCATTCCTAAAATCCTAGGTTTGTTTGGATAGATGGAATGACCGAATCCGAAAACATTCTTTTTGATAACCTTCACTCTAAGGTTATCCTTCTGTCTCAAGGCTTGAATGTAGGCATTTAACATTACCGCATAAATGTTGTATCAGTAAAGCATGCATTATTCTACAAAGCATAACTTTTGATTTATTCAAATACTTTGTTTTGTACATTTTTACTTGTGGTTTAAGTAGTCTCATTTTACTTACTGTACATAACTTTTGTTTACACATTACATGATTTGCATTTTGATGGTTTTCACACAAACATTTGACATTTGACTATACATAAATATTTTTACATTGGTGGTTTGTTTTGTTTGGGTAAGTGATTTAAATAACGAGACGTGTGTAATAAGATAAAAGCATGGTGGATACGCCGCTGGTACTTCCTATATATAAGTGCTTTTATAGTATTACATATCGTAGCGTTATTTAAACCATTTCAGTATTTGACTTATTACATTTTACACAAATAACATATTTTCACTAAACATTTGTTTTACAAAACAACTTATGTCCTATAAACTCATTTTTACTTGGTTATTCATTTAACCTTACATTACTATTTTACATATCATCTACTTTATCATCGCTTTTCAAATGATTTATAAAACAAAACATTTTACAAGGATCATGACTGACTTTTGTTAAACAACCTTTTTCTAAACTTATAAGTCATGAATCCTAAATCAATAAAACCTATGTATCTCACAGGCATTTTTATGTTGACATACCTATTTTCACATGTGTTTCAGGAAATGATGCATAGGATTTATCAAGATACACTTAGGCGGACTTGGGCCTTAGTGACAATAAAAGATGCAAGACTAGTTAATTATGTTATGTTTCTTTGTTGTTAAGACATTGTAACTTCTTTTGATTCAATAAAAAAAACTTCAATTTCCATGTGTTATGAAACAATAATTCTGTTACAACACTCCCCGACGATTCCACCAGGATTTGTTGTTTTACGTGGTCGGGGTGTGATAGAAAAGTTGGTATCAGAGCTCATGGTTATAGGGAATTAGGTTATTAGTAATGCTTTGACCTAGTCTATAACCTTCCTAGGACCCTAACACAAGATCCTTGTGTTTAGATCATAAAACAATACCGTCACCTATCCTTAGGCGACGACCACAACAAGAACATAAATTTCAAAACCGCTTTGAAAACTAATCATCTGTTCTAGGATGATTGATTACTAGGTTTTGAACCCTCTAAGTATTCAAAATCTCATCAAAGTTTGGGTCTTATAATGTGAACATGTGCAAACTGGAAGGGTGAATGCCTGTACCCTGGGTTTTCTATCTAAGGCTAGAGTGTTCGTACAAATCCGCAGTATCGGACCAGTCACTCTTACCTGGGAACTCTTGGGGTGAGTGTTCACTTATAGGCAAGCATGTCTTCAGTGATACATTAATATGACCCGTTTACTTTGATTAGTCACCGTCTCATTTGTTTGCCTTAGGTAACAAACAAATGATCGCAATTTTTATGCATTGCCATTCTGTTTTGATTATCCGATAACCTTTCACTTGTTTCTTCCCATGTCTTTCATTTTCTTCTAGAATGTCTCTTCCTCTCAGCAACGGTCAAATGTCCGAGTGAACAGCCAAATTTGCTCAGCAAATAGGCGAAGTGATTCTGAAGTCGGTGGATTTAGGCATTGCCATGTCTCATCTCAACAATGAAGCCACTCAAGAGTCACCAAAGGAAGCATAAGTCAAGCTTGCACCAAAATCAAGGAAGCGTAAGGCTTCAAGGAAACCCGCAGCAGTTACACCTAATCAAGCGGGACCTAGCCAAGTAGCAAGGCCACCAGCTAGGAAGCCGTACTTAGGAACTGCCCCATGGTGAAAACGATGCAACCGTCATCATTCAAACCTCATACCCTGCTTCAAATGAACCTACTGTGGACGGCGGGGACATTTGGTTAACATATGCCGCTTTGCTATCCAAAACAAAGTTGCTATAAACCTTGCTGCTACCCAACTCCAAGTCAACCCTACTCAAGCTCGTTTTCCGTCAGGTACTTGCTACAACTGTGGCGAGACGAGCCATTTCAGGAACAAATGCCCAAAGATTGTCAATGCAAATCCAACCCTTGGATGAGTATTTGGCTGATTAGAAGAAGCTGCTGCTTTAAATAATTTGTATCTGTTGCTTTTGTTTCTTTTGTTGAACTCGGAAACAATGTGTTCAGTTTATGAATAAATTGTTGTTCACAATTTTGATGTACAAGTGTAGTTACATGTGTGTATGGCATTTCCCTATGATACCTACATCAAGGAACTATGTTCCTTACAAACTACTCTTGTGATTTTCCCTTTCAAGTGATCGCTCATGATTTCCTCGAAAATTTTAAGTACTTGTTTCATTCTAGGAGACGAAGTACAAGAAATAAAGCGAAATTATGAGTGATCGTGCTTTTTGCACATCGGTGCCTTTGAATCCTTGGTTAGATAACTGAGGGTATATTCAATCTCGTACCCGTATCATTTCATTTCGGTTTCGTAACAATATACATAGTATAAGTATTTCAAAAACAACCTTCATGATTTCAAAATATTTCATATAGTTTGAAAACAATTTTTTTTTTCAAATGCATTGTCTATATTTCAAAAACAACCTTCATGATTTCAAAATGTTATTAATACAGTATAATTACTTATATCAAGTGCATGATTTCAAAAGCATCGTTCATGTTTTCAAAAACCTTATACATAATTCCAAAATTCATCTCGCATGATTTTAAAACATTTTTATAAATATACCTACCTAATACACCTACTTTATGATTTCAAAAGTATTTTACATAAGGTTTCAAAAACATTGAACACATTTTTTTAAGAACCCCATACATAGTTTTCAAAAATATTCTCCTTATACATTGACTTAACCTTCAAATTCCGCTTCATATATCGCCTTGACATATCCAACATCTCAACTTCATAAGCATTTTTACTTATTGTTTTGACTTAAGCACATCCAGTGCAAGGTTTCAAAACATCTTCAACTTCTAAAAGTCCATATGGGATCTTTTTATCTTCACAATTAGACCCTTGTGGATGATTATCATTCAAATCGGAGTCCTTAATTGGATTCCTTGTGTACCTTAATTCAAACATTTCGATTCCTTATAATCGAAATCGAATTTTCTCTTAAAGATCTTTCTATCTTCATAGTTAGATTCTTGATAATGTTTAAAATACCAAATGAAATCCACGGAATGGATTCCTAGTATGCTTTAAATGCATGTGCACAGTTAGCAGAACAAATTAACAAAATGATAACAAATTTAAAAATCAAGTTAAAACAATTATGTGATTACGTGTTTATGCATTTTGTGTTTTCTTTTATGCATTTTATGTTTTTGTATAATCTGGATATTCGTTATCCAAATCCTCGTAGAACCTTTCATATCTTCATATGAGGGATTCGTAGTAGGATATTCAAAAGGTACTACCTTAAATCCTTAATGGGCTTCTATGTAATCGTTAAGACCCTTGGATTATATGGTATCATTCCATCTTTCATAAGAGACCCTTTTAGTGGTCTAGTAAAAAAGATTGAGTCAGAATCTTGTTAAGAATGACATGTGGTGATATAGCTGAACAGACTCCTTGGTAGTCTATTTAAATCATTTATTGATTTAATTAAAAGGACCCTATGGTGGTCTAGTCACAATCATCACAAGTTCGTTCATTTTCTTCCCCTACACATTATAAGATGCACTACGTGACTATGCAAGGAATTATGTAATTATGGATGCATACATAATTACGAAGTTCAGTGCACGGAAACCATAGTAAGATTTATTATGTGTAAGAACCGATAGTGGCAACAATAACGAAATGTGAACAATGTAATGGAGGTACGGTGGACTCACCAATAACACTTTATGTACTTGTATATAAGTGTCCCTCTCGCAGTGCAAGCATGATGTTATATAAAGTTACTAGAAGTTCAGGACTCTAACCAGTGTTGTTTGATCTTTTCAACTTCATGTTTCAAGCTCTCACAAGTTTCCTCTAAATAAATTTCGGGACGAAATTTCATAAAGTAGGGAAGACTGTGACATCTGTGTCACTTCAACCATCAAAAAAATACCAAACCAATGAAAAATTGTATTTCATACTTGGTATTTGTATAAATATGTGTATCGTTTGCACATATCAATTCTTGTTCGATTTCGGGCTCTAAATCGCTTTCTGGAGGGTTATACGCGCACTGATGCGTAAATATAACCAGTTTAATGCAACAAACACTCCGGAACAGTGACATAGTCTTAACATACCTTAACTAACCTTTACATAACTTAGAAATAAGTTTTGGAAGGTTTGGTGTGCCGAAATCAAGTTTATTCGCTTAGAGGGACTAATTTCGACAAACTATGAAAGTATGTCGATTCGTACTGTAACGGACATTCCGGAACTTGATCATAAGTTAAACACACCCTAAATATCCTTTACATAGCTTAGAAATAGGCTTTGAGGGGTTCGGTGTGCTAAAATAAACTTTTTGGTCATTCAGGGACTAAAAGCGTCAAAAAGTGCATAAGTTTGCATTTTCGCGCATATCTTACATTTTAAATACATCCGGACATCACAAAATTTATGTAAGCATTAAAATATTTCATTTTAGTGTTTGGCATAAGAAAAATCCTTTCGTCGCGCAATTTGGATCGTTTTTCGCGTTCGTGCGCATTTCGTCGTAATTAAGCACATAACACGATCATACTCCACAATGTTTAGGCATCATTTTAGGGCCTTAAAGTTGGCTTAACGGGCCTTAAACATGTCGGGAATGAGCTTAAACAATAACAGGGACCATTTCTGCAATTTCTGAAAATTGTTTGCTGATCAGAAGACTCAGGCGGCCCGTGTGAGACTGCCAGATGTGCAGAAAGTTGATTCCAGCCATTTCCGGCCTGTTCCAGCTGTTTGTGAGTGTTGCAAATGGTATTTTAGATACTATGGGCCATTCTAGGGGTACCCAAGGTTTCACAAAACACGGGGCACACATGTACGACTGAGATCAAGGCACGTTATTCGATGAACGATCCTAACGGTGGTCCTTTTCCTATAAATACCCCCACCCCTTTTGTTGCAACCCACTTGATTTCTGAGATTTTCTCTAAGTTGAAGTGTGAAACACTTCATACCTGAGAAATACTTGGAAAATCAAACTTGCGGGGACCCTTTGTAAGTATTCTTTCGTTCTTTTTATGCGTTTTTTTAGCACGAAAGTCAAACTGAGTTTGACTTTTTGCATTGACCAAGTTTATGGTCGATGCGAAGTTCGTTTTAACTTCATAAAGTGAGCGTAATCACTATGGTTATAGTCCCTAGTGACTATACCTACTGATTACCACGTTATCTAGGCTCAGTGACGAGTCGTAGTTTCGGCCAAAATGCGCGTTCTTGCGTCTTTTGTAACCAAACTACTTTTGGGTATCAAGACCCTTTGTCTTGATATCAAACCTGTTTTCAAACCTCATTAAACATGTTTTAACTCGTCACTTTAGGTTTAGTGCTTATGTAGGGTCGTAAGGTAAGCCGTCTAAACAACCGCTTATACTTTCAAACCCGACCCGTTTGGTCGATCATTAGGATCCGACCAAACACATGAGGTGACCATAGTTGTATAGGGAATAACCTTCCGAGGTTATACCTTATGGTCACGTCGTTTAAGTAGTTTATATGCCTTAGGAAAATTACCAAAATACCCTTTTTACGCATAAATTCATTTTAAGCATATGAAACCTAAATTTTGACATCTAAACTGATTAGGTAACTATATTAGACATGTTAAGGCATATTTTACTTGTCATAGGACTAGTTATGCGCTCCGAACGCGTTTTACGCGAACGATGCGTTAAAGTAGCGCAGGCTACCTAAACGGGTCATGATGGGTCGTAAGCACTTAGGTTAGGTTTCATTTTAGTAAGTGGGCTTTGTTAAACCATATCATATGAGTTCCAATACTCATTTGGTTTACGAAACCTCACACTATCCAATCTCCCGATTTAGGTCCGGTTATTTATGTAGTTATATATATAGGGTGCCGTTTGATTTCTGTGATCCCTCTAGCTTTGCTTGGTTGTTGTTCAAGACTTCTCAGCACCCTCAAGTGAGTACATAGTCCCCTCTTTTACTGTTTTTCAAACATTTTGGGGTGAAACACATGTGCCTACTTGTTACTTTCGTGATTTCCATGTTTTCATATCATATACTTGCTATGTTCATTAGTACACTATTAGTACATGATTTCATTATGTTTTGCTATGTATGTTTACTTAACATGCTAGCACATTGTTTTACATTACATTTCTTTTGCTATGTATGTTTACTTAACATGCTAGCACATTGTTTTACATTGCATCTCTGTTGCATATGTTCTCGTAACATATGGACACATTGTTTTATATCTCTACCTTGTATGTTCACTTAGCATACTAGGTACACTATTTTCATAAAACATGCTTACATTTGGTATATCATTTGGTTTGTTTAACGGGACTAAATTACATTCATTAACACCGATCATGCCGCTCGGTAGTAGGTAGTGGTACCATAGGACTTGACAAATCCCGTTCCTAAAATCCTAGGTTTGTTTGGATAGATGGAATGACCGAATCCGAAAACATTCTTTTTGATAACCTTCACTCTAAGGTTATTCTTCTGTCTCAAGGCTTGAATGTAGGCGTTTAACATTACCGCATAAATTTTGTATCAATAAAGCATGCATTATTCTACAAAGCATAACTTTTGATTTATTCAAATACTTTGTTTTGTACATTTTTACTTGTGGTTTAAGTAGTCTCATTTTACTTACCATACATAACTTTTGTTTACACATTACATGATTTGCATTTTGATGGTTTTCACACAAACATATGACATTTGACTATACATAAACATTTTTACATTGGTGGTTTGTTTTGTTTGGGAAAGTGATTTAAATAACGAGGCGTGTGTAATAAGATAAAAGCATGGTGGATACGCCGCTGGTACTTCCTATATATAAGTGCTTTTATAGTATTACATATCGTAGCGTTATTTAAACTATTTCAGTATTTGACTTATTACATTTTACACAAATAACATATTTTCACTAAACATTTGTTTTACAAAACAACTTATGTCATACAAACTCATTTTTACTTGGTTATTCATTTAACCTTACATTACTCTTTTACATATCATCTACTTTATCATCGCTTTTCAAATGATCTATAAAACAAAACATTTTACAAGGATCATGACTGACTTTTGTTAAACAACCTTTTTCTAAACTTATAAGTCATGAATCCTAAATCAATAAAACCTATGTATCTCACAGGCATTTTTATGCTGACGTACCTATTTTCACATGTGTTTCAGGAAATGATGGATAGGATTTATCAAGATAAACTTAGGTGGACTTGGGCCTTAGTGACAATAAAAGATGCAAGACTAGTTAATTAAGTTATGTTTCTTTGTTGTTAAGACATTGTAACTTCTTTTGATTCAATAAAACAAAACTTCAATTTCCATGTGTTATGAAACAATAATTCTGTTACAACACTCCCCGACGATTCCGCCACGATTTGTTGTTTTACGTGGTCGGGGTGTGACAAGATAATTTTGGCAAGTCTTCGGGGAAGACTTCAGGACATTCCCTTATCACAGGGATATCCTCTAGTTTTGGTTCTTTGGTTCCCTTGTCCACGACATGAGCCCAGAAAACAACACATCCCTTACGTAACAACTTTCGTGCCTTCAAGCAATTTGGAAGCTATAGGGGCGTAGTCTGCTTACCTCCATGAATCAAGATTGTTTCTTCATTTGCCATCGGGGTGCGGGTAATAATCTCCGCTTGAGTGCTTGATAACCAATCCATCCCAAATACCACGTCGAAGCTTCCTTTAAGCTAGTTCTATCGAGTACTGGATATCTATCTTACTTACTACTAAAATAAGTATATTCTGAAGCTAAAATTTGACAACAATGTCAAATATCACAGACGCATAACGTTGACTACTATGAGACGTACTGATGGCCATGTTTGGATCCTGACGTGCTTCCCTAGCTCCAGTGTTAGACATTTTTCCCACGATCTTGTTTAATCTCCCTTGGGCAATCTTTCCTAAAGTGCCCCATGTCACCGCAGTTATAACACCCTTGACCTCTCTATCCTCGTTTTGTCTCATGTCAACACGTCTCCTTGCAGTGCCCCACTTTTCCACAGTTGTCACACTTTCCATTTTTACATCTCCCGGTATGATGACATCGACACTTGTCGCAGTTAGGTAGTTTACCCATGTACTCTTTTCCCTTTTTGGCCTTGTTGTTGTTATTCGTCTAGGTACCTTGCTTGAAGTTTCTGAACTTTCTCTTGTTATCTCCAGATGACTCCACATGAGTCTCCTTTTTCTCTTCAGAGATTGAAAATTTGTTCAACCTGATTGCCTCTTCTGTCAAGGCCACACTTAGATCAATGGCCTCAGCGATCGTTGCAGGCTTTGATGTCATCACCATGCTCATGATTTGGGGTGCCAATCCCCAAATAAAACGCTCAATGCGCTTGAATTCTGGATCAACCATGTAAGGAATGACGCGAGATAGGTCGTGAAATCTCTGCACGTATTCAGCACTCTTTGGACCATCCATCTTGAGATTCTAGAATTCAGTCTCCAATTTCTGGATTTCTGCTCTCGAGCAGAACTTCTTACGCATTAGTTCTTTCAGTTCATCCCATGTCAAAGCATACGCAGCAGTCTCGACCAACGTCTGAACCTGGAGGTTCCACCATGACAGAGCCCCATCTTGAAGCAGTCCGGAAATGTACACGACCTGATGCTCTGGGGCGCGTCTGCTCACCCGCAAAATAGAATCCGTCTTCTCAACCCAGCGCACGAAGGCAAAGGCACCCCTAGTGCCGTCGAAATTTAAGGGCTTGCAGTCCAAGAACTGTTTGTAGGTACAGTCGCTGGGTGGGTTATTTCCTGAGGTACCTCCACTGCGCTCGGAGCGAAGGGCCTCATACTGTGTGATGGCCTGTAAGATGCGCTCTTGTATTTCCGCCTTTGTCGTCAGAAGAGGGGTGTTGGTATCGATGTTTCTTTGAGTCGACATCTTCCTAGAAGAAGATCGGTTAGGTCAGGTCTTATTAAAGACGTGAGCACAAAATCATCTACTTAACGAATGAGACCCAGGAGGTGTGTATATATACATATATAAGCAATCGTTATATTAATCAATCACATAACATCATAACTATAGCACAACTTGTAGATAGGAACATGTTTAATGAGAACATAACAAGGAAGCACGTAGCATCACAATTATAGCGCACACATGCAAGTCAACAACATGCTTAGTGAGGACATGGCGACTGAGCTTTCATTGTTTATCGACCACAATCACATTGTTTACAAAATGCCTTACATCAAAAGGGACACAGGGTCACCCTACCCTCGTCCAATAAGTCGACCAGTGTAACAAAATCACATGGTCGAAAGTGGTCTTCAAAAGTCCCCACAATCTCGGCTTATAAGTAGTGTCTTTTCCCCAAAAGTAATGCAATTGGCATAAAACCAAAAGCCAACTATACTGGTGTCTGAGGTGGAGGAGTGAAGAAAAGCAAACTGCTAATATGTGTGACTTTTTCCCCGAGCTTGAATATACGGCGAAGCAAGTATCTGATCCGCTGCTTGATAATAAAGAAACGAGCATCAAAATCTAAGAAGGTGTAATAGCAGCAGGTGAGAGTGCAAAAGGAGACAGTGATGAATGTGGAGGATTAAAGTATACTGGCATTGACAGGGTGGAGGATGTAATGTCAGCTCAAGCTCCAAAACTCTATAACTCAAAACCTCAAAATGTAGTAACGGGAGCAACTCATCCCGTGTGTAGCTTCCATAATGTGAGGGATGGTAGGGGTCTGAAATCAGCATAGGGTGTGATAGGAACCTTCGGAATGGCTTGTCCAGCAGTGAAGAAATGAAAAGTACAGCCTGAAGGATCTGTGGAAAAGCTGTTGATACAAAAAGATCGTCATGCAGGTGCTAGCAAAAGGTACCTTCCCCTGGATGGGGTGCGGGTATGTCTTGAAAGAAAACAATAGGCAAACCGGTGTGATGGACGTCGGACTCCACAGGAGGAAAGGAGCAACATCAGCGGGTGCGGGTGCAGGAATAAACGTCTCAGCAAAAGAGAAGACCATCAGGTGTAGGTACTGGGTCCGGTATAAGGGGTGCAATGTCTGATAAACCAAAAGAAATAGGGTCATGATCAAGCAAGGGCTCAGGATAAGCTGGTGCAACATCAAGCTGACCTAAGCGGAATAGGAGCTGGCTCAGGAGCAGGCTCTGGGTCGCGTGAAGGTGTGCGATCTCGAGCAGTGTGATAGTGTAGTATTCATAGCATTGTCGTCATGTGTTTCAATAGTAGAATGTTGCAATCCGGCCGTCTGTAAGGCTGCAGATGTCACAGACTCAAAGTAATATGAAATCGAGTGCAAAATGGAAGCAGAGGATACTTCAATGGCGGAAATCTCAGGAGGTAGAATAGCAATGACATCCTCAGCTATCTTTCTATCACCCTGGGTGTCAACGATAGGATAATCAACAAACAAATCAACGTTATCATCTAACAAATCATCAAAAGGCATATCCTCGGGTGGAATGACCACGAAAGGTACGACGTCGAGGATCGGAGCCATGATGTGCTCGCCATCGGGGTGTCCAAATGATAAGGTGGTCATGGACTGGAACAGGAATGACGAAAGGATTCTTGTCAGGGAAACCATCAGCAAGGGTAAATCATCACCAAAATCTGGCAGCGCGGATGGTTGGAAGTCGTCCTCATCCTCAGTCATCATATCAGGATCGCTCTCAGTGTCTGACGCAAATATCCCCGGCGCAGGTGCGGTCTCATTATATGTGGCGGTGGCCATAGGGTTGTCAACGTCTGACAACTTGCTCTCTGAGGAAGGCGACATGTGTGTTGATACATAATAGTCATAGCATGTATATCCATAGTAATCACTAACACTTAGTGTATGCAAACAAAGGTAATTTATCATGTAATCATGTATTCACATTATTCTTCATGAAACTTTCTATCCTTCCTAGTCTCTCAGACTTACCCACCTAGTCTCCCAGACTAAACCAACCAGTCTCCCAAACTAAACACCCAGTCTCCCAGACAAACTACCTAGCCTCCCAGACTAAACACCCAGTCTCCCAGACTAAACTACCTAGCCTCCCAGACTAAACACCCAGTCTCTCAAACTGAAACACCCAGTCTCTCAGACTGAAACACCTAGTCTCTCAGATTGAAACACCCTGTCTCTCAGACTGAACTACCCAGTCTCTCAGACTGAACTACCCAGTCTCTCAGACTGAACTACCCAGTCTCTCAGACTGAACTACCCAGTCTCTCAGACTGAACTACCCAGTCTCTCAGCCTGAATTATGAACATTAACCTTGAAATGTGTTTCGTGTCTTTTATTCGTAAAAATGTTTCTTTTTCCTGGATCTAGGCATTTCGTGTATGCAATGAAAACATGTTGTAAAAACGTTTTTTGTGAGAGCCCTAATGATCGTAGTCTAGACTCGAGAAAGAATCCTAGTTCGCTACGATCGAAGCTCTGATACCAAGCTGTCACACCCTGACTTTTTCGAAAGCGTGATTATGGGGTGACTTTCTTAATATCATTACATTCAGTTATAACATCAACTATATGATAAAACCATAGATTTGTCATCCATTAAATAAGTTTAAAAAAAAATAACAACATTGCTTAAAACGTAGACTTCAAATTCAAGTTTTACAGACCTTTCAAATTATTTATGAGTTTACTAAGGACTCGTCAACAAATATTAGATGTAACCAAGGTTTGGAAGACGTGTCTCGTCCAGGAGTAAGACACACTGACCAAACCCAATGACCATAGATGACAACTTTATTCCTATAGCAGCATAAAACTTCCAACGCCCGCCAGATCCACTTAATAATTCCCTGAAATACATGTAGTTTGAAAACATCAACAAAAAGTTGAGCGAGTTCATGTGTTTAGTATGTGTGCACGAATCATTCTTGAAAACCTTTGTAAGTATGTATGTACTTGTAAACTGGTATGAAGCAACAAGGAAAAACAGATCAATTAATGTGTAGCTAATACATTAATGTAAGTGACATGGCATAGGAAGAACTCAAACCTTTATGTGTATTTCATGCCGGCCCCTCCGGCGGAACGACATAGTCACCACATGCGGCCAACTCGCAGGCCCATGGGTGGGGCTCGCAACACCCAATAGATCTATCACTCATGCCCCTCGGTCCTTATACAAGGATTAATGGTCTTAGGTTAATGGCCTACCCATTCACGTGATCTAGCAGTACATTCCTTAGCTAATCATACCATTTGTAATTGTTTGTAATCAGTATGTAACATGTATTTCACCCACGAAGTTATAAAACTGAAAACAGTTAAAAGAAAAGGGGGACATGAACTCACAGTATTGCGTCTTCGGTACTCGTAACTCAAATCTCCTCAGCAAACACGACTACCTACAATCTTCTAGTGTCTATTAGACGAACGGGTCGTGCCTTGTCTTAGTATTTACGTTTTTGAGTTACGTTTACTTCATGTCTTCAATATTATTCCAAGTTATAATTACTTGTTAAAATAATAATTATTTTAACTTCAAATTATATTTAATTTTAGAATAATTGTTAAACAATATTTTGTACAATACTTCTCAAGTATTTATTTTCGTATTTCCTTCCCAAGGATGGGGGTATTTCATACATGTATTTTCGTATTATTGTATGTGTAGTTCCAAATTAATATATTTTCAAGTCTCACTTTAGAAAATATATAATAACTTATTTTGTCCCAAAAATAATGTATTGTCGAGAAAATATATATTTTTCCCAAAAATCATATATCTTCTAAATATTCCAAGAAAATATATTTTATCTTCCCAAAAATAATATTTTACCTTTTGTCAAAGTATGATATAACTTGTAATAATAATAAAAATCATACTTTCATTCTTTCTGTATCCAAAATAATATTTACCAAAAATATATTTATAACGGTATTTTCCGGAATATTTCGTAAGTAACGTTCTTGTGTTCGGTTCCACCATATTAAGCGTGTAACTTATATAATTATTCCTTGTGATTTTCGGTATTATTTTGGATTGTAAATCTCTTGGTATTTGTTAATTTATATTGTTTTACCCAAAAATAATATAACTATTTCACAACGTATACAAATACTCACACAAGTGTCTTTCATATATATATATATATATATATATATATATTCTAAATATATATTCACCCATTTTTATTCATAAAAACCAACCTCCAATACTTGTATTTTTGTAACAAAGTCTACGACAAAGTTTTTATTGAAACTCATAGTTAAAACTCACTTGTAAATATTTGTTTAGAAAATATTTTTCTAAGTGTTTGTATTTTTAGAAAATTTCGCCATAGTTTCCTCTAAAATTGGAGGTGTCCATGCTATTAAAGCATATCATTTTCTTTTCAAAAAAAATCATCATAAGCAATCAATAATCAATCTACATTTACCATGTGCTAAAACAAAGCTATCTACATAATGATCATGAACTTGAGTTTTGATACAAACTTGTAGTAACTTGGTAGTGTGTTTAGTAGACTTAGTTACCCTTCAAAGCGTGTTTACTTCTTTAAAAAACTCATTATTGAAAGATTTGAGTGTTTACAACGTGTTAGATGATTTTTCCAAAAATCATTCTTTTGAATTTTTCTTGTAAACATTGTATTCTTATACTTGTTTTACCACTAGAAACATGATTAGTTTCTTTAAAAACTATGTTTATACAAATCTTGTGATTTAGCTTGGTTTCTTTGGAAAACTATTTTAGAATCATCCACTCACAAGACTTGTATCTTGTTTAAATCTTCATCACATGAAAAAAACTCTTATTATTCCAGTTCATGTAAACATAAGGCATGATGATCTTGGTCTTTCACAAGATCATCACATCAACTTACTAGATCATGTGTTTAATCACAATCTAGTAGGTTCCATATGATGTCTAACATCACTAACACTAGTAATCAAGAAGCAAATAAACACAAATCAACAAGTATTCATATGTTAATAAGCTTATGTTAGAGATATATGATTATGTCTTTTAGTGTTCATCAAGATCAATATTGTTCATCATCTATTAACTATCAATATATGAAGTAACAAAGGGTTATAAGGGCCTTACTACTAGCACAAGGCTAGGGAAGAACACTTGATGAAGAAGATGATAAAAGTGTTGGATAAAAGCAATTGGATGAGGTCCTTCAAGATCCACAAGCACCAAACCTTCTTATATGGTTTCTTACACCTTTGAGAGTATATGATTTGCTTGGAAGTGAGATGATTGTCACACCCCGACCACGTAAAACAACTAAACACGGCGGAAACGTCGGGGAGTGTTGTAACATAATCATTGTTTCTCAACCATGGATTAAATAATTTTGTTTTATTGTGTTATTGAACACATTGTTTTATTTCAAATCAAATGATTTCAATATTGTCTTTCAAATTTTAAAGTCGCTAAGGTATGAGTCCATCCTATGTATAGCATGTATCAACAATCATCACATTGCAGCACCTGAAACATGTGTAAAAATAGGTACGTCAGCATAAAAATGCCTGTAAGTTACATAGATTTTATTGAAAATATGATTCATGACTTGTAGGTTCAAAAGAATGTTTTAACAAAATAGTCATGAACTTTAAATATGTTTTCTTTTATAAATCATGCTAAAATTTATAAGAAATCAGATGATATAAAATAATAATACATAGGTAAATAAATAACCAAGTAAAATAAGTTTGTATAAAATATATTGTTTGTAAAACAATATTTTGATAAAAAAGTTTGTAGTACATATATAAAAAATATACTTTGGTTTTAAGAAAGTCGAATAAGTAATACATTAAAATATATTTCAGTTCCAAAATCGTTAAACAAATAGTATATTAAATATATTTTAGTCGTCAAAATAATAATTTTCAGTAGTATATTAAAAGTATACTTTGGATTTATTAATAACATATTAAACAATGCTTTGGTTTTATAAATAACATATTAAACTATGTTTTGGTTTTATAAATAACATATCAAACTATGTTTTTTTTATAATTAACAAAATATATGTTGTTTTGTACAATATCACCCATGAGAGCATATCAAGCTATACTTTTGGGAGTATAACAAAATATACAACAAATATGTGATTTAAGAATTCAACCAAACCTTAGTGCATCAAACTACACCAATTGAGACTATAGAAATACCACAAAGGCAATCTCTATTTGGATAAAAATATTGGTTTCTGACATTCCATGACAACGGGAATGGGGTGTCTAGTCCTATAGCGCTATATCATACTACCAACCGGTCTGGTGAACATAAAATAACTAATATGTATAATCAATTATACTTTGAAATCATGAACATAACAAATAGGTACACATGCTTCACCCCAAAATAGTTTGAAAACAGTAAAAGAGGGGACTATGTACTCACATAATCACCTTGAAAACATGTAAAAAGAGGGGGTCTATGTACTCACTTGAGAGTGCTTAGAAGTCTTGAACAACTACCAAGCAAGCTAGAGGGATCACAGAATCAAACGACACCTAATATAGGTAACTATGTAAATAAACCGGACCTAACTCGGAAGATTGGATAGAATGAGGTCTTGTAAACCAAATGAGTATTGGAAGTCATGTAATATGGTTTAACAAAGCCTACATTCTAGATCGGAACCTATCCTAAGTGCTTTCGACCCGTCACGACCCATTAAGGTAGCTTACGCCACTTTAACGTGTCGTTCGCGCAAACGCGCGTTCGAGACGTCTAACTAGTCCTATGACAAGTATTATACGCCTAATCATGTTTAATTATGTTGCATAATCAGTTAATTGACAAAAGCTTAAGTTACATATGCTTAAAGTCCAATTATGCATGAAAAGGGCATTTTGGTCATTTACCTAAGGCATATAAACTACCTATCATACAACTACTTAAACTAGGTGACCATAAGGTATAACCTCGTAAGGTTATTCCCTATGCAACTATGGTCACTAAACATGCTTGGTCGGATCCTAATGATCGACCAAACGGGTCGAGTTCGAAAGTCTAAGCGGTGGTATAGACCGCTTGACTTACGACACTAAACAAGCACTAAACTTAAAAGTGACGAGCTAAACATGTTGGAACATGTTTAACTAAGTTAGAAAACAGGTTTTGATATCAAAACAAAGTGTTTTGATACCTAAGAGTAGTTTGGTTGCAAAATACGCATAAATACGCATTTTGACCGAAACTACGACTCGTCACTACGCCTAGTCAACGTGGTAACCAGTAGGTATAGTCACTAGGGACTATAACCATCGTGATTACGCTCACGTTGCGAAGTTCAAACGAACTTCGTGTTGACCAAAGACTGGTCAAAGCAGAAAGTCAAACATTGTTTGACTTTCACGCTAAGAAAGCGATAAAAGAACAAAGGAAGCTTACAAAGGGTCCTTGCTTGAACTTGATCTTATAATTCTCAGGTATGAAGTTATAAAACCTCAACTTAGAGAATTTAGATCAAGTGTGAGTTGCAATAAATGAAATGCAAGGCTATTTATACTTGTAGTGAACTCACAAGATCAAAACAAGTGTTTGTGTGGCCATCAAGCATTAAATCCTAGCCATACAAGTGTTAGAGGCCAGCTAATTTACTTGGGGAGGTGCTAACTTGGCTACCACACAAAGAAATTGCAAGAATGGCCCCTGAACTTCAATCTGCTGCACAAAAATGAGATTTCTGTCTAGATCAGTCCGTGGCGTCGTGCCACGGCAGAGCCTTATGGTGGTGGCGCAGCGCCACCATGTGCCAGTTCCCAGAAAGTTTGCCAAAATGGCAGAAATGGTCCCTGCACATGTTTAAGGCTTTTTCGATGCGTTTAAACCCCGTTAACCCATTTTCAAGGCACAATAATGAATTTTAAGTATAGGGAACATGAAACATGCTAAAAAATATGTCAGATGTTGGTTCGTTTGGCCGTACGATCACTTTATTCGGTTAATTATGACGAAACACGAATGAACGTGAAAAACGATCCAAATTACGCGATGAATGGATTTTTATCATGTCAATCACTAAAATAAAATAGTTTAGTGGTTACATAAATTTTTGGATGTCCAGATGTATTCAGAACGTAAGATATGCGCGAAAATGCAAACTTATGCACTTTTTGACGCTTTTAGTCCCTATAAGATCAAATAAGCATATTTTTGCATACCGAACCACTCAAAGCTTATTTCTAAGATATGTTTAGGTTATTTATGGTATGTTTAGCTTATGATCAAGTTCCGGACTATATGTTGCCTTACGAAACAGCAGACTTTTGTAGTTGGGCGCAAATAGTCCCTGTGAGCGAATAAACTTGTTTTCGGCATACCAAACCCTTCAAAACTTATTTCTAAGTTATGTAAAGGTTATTTAAGGTATGTTAAGCCTATGTCACTGTTCTGGAGTGTTTGATGCTTTAAACTGGTTATATTTACGCATCAGATCGCGTTTAACCTTCCAGAAAGCGATTTAAAGCTTGAAATCGAACAAGAATTGATATATGCAAATGAAACACATATTTATACGAATCCCAAGTATAAATTACAATATTTCATTGGTTTGGTATTTGTATGATGGTTGAAGTGACACAGGTGTCTCAATGATGATGGTGGGGTGGGGCTTGCTTGTTCTCGGCCGAATGGAGGAAAGGAGGGAGAGAGGTGAAGTGTGGTGATTATGAATGAGGGTGATGGTTTCTTATATCCATCTTATGGTTTTATCCATTGGTTCATATGTCTTCAAAAGTACAAGCAAGATCTTAAGCAAATCACTACAAATCCAAGTAAGATCAAATAGGATCAAGCAAGATTGTGGTGTGGGGTATTGGTTGGAGTTTAATGGTAAGTTAGATAATTTAGTTGGAAGTTAAGTGTAAAGTTTAGTGTTTATGCATATGATATGGTATATAGTGTGTTAGGGTGTCCGGGGATCATAACTAGCTCAGAAACATTAAAACAATGTCTCTAGTATAATTTTGGTGTTTTGGGTAATGTCCGGTTGTTTGGTTAGATACCGGTTCGTTAAAGTGTCAAACTATTCCATTTATTGATCTTTAAGTACCCTTTTGTGACACTTTTAATTCCCGACACTTAGAAAAGTATTCAGGACCATCTAGTCATATTTTTACATGTTACCAACTTGTTAAAATGCTGAATTTTGCTGAAATATGCAGAATTCTTCACTTTATGTGGGTTTTAGGCACTTTCTGGAACGTTATCTATCACTTAGAAAAGCAGTTTTGTGGTCCTTACTTCCCTACACACTATACTAGTGTAGAACTTCGTTTCTGGCTCATACTGGGTCTCAAAACAACGTCTGTCTATATACTGAACCCCGTTAGCATATTCCTAATTTATCCGCTAACTATGCTAACTGGGCTTTGTGCATCATTTATGTCACTAAAGTTTGTATGTAAAAATGATGTGACAGTATGAAATGTGATGCACATGTAAGTATAATGCGGTAATCAGAAAGCAATTCAAGTCATAAATTATGAATTAGCATAGTCATTAAACACTAATCATCATTTAATAATTGTACGGATGCATGCAAATTTGACAGTTGTCACATATTCTTCCAAAAGTTCACTTTATATCATATTCATTTCATATCACAAGACCCTTTTAGAACCTTCTTTTATGACATCTTTTTAACACATGCATGTAATCCATCTTTCAAGAATCAACTCAAATCAATCAAGGATCATTCAACAAAAATCAAAACAAAACTAAATACACACACTCTCACAAATTTTTGGCCATACATACTTACATATACACACTCATTTTTGCTTTGTTTGAAATCTTATTCTTTGTTTGTTACAAGTTTGTGATTTATTCCAAGTTCAAGAGAAACCATCAAACATCTCCATCATCACTAAAAATCAAGAATGTGGTTTTAAAATAAGTTTATACCTTCAAGATTTCTAAGTGGGTTTTTGAGAAAAGATGGTGATATGAGGCTTGTTCTAGCTTGAATCTTTTTGAAATCACTTCCAAACCTCCTTACAAGCTTGAAATCACCTTGAAAGGCCTTTGAATCTTCATGAAAAGGTTTGAAAATTTTTGAATGTGTATGTTAGAGGGGGTTTCGGCCGAGAATTATCAAGAGGGAGAGAGAGAATGAAAAATGGTGAGGGGTTTCTTCGGTGTTGAGAGATTATGGATGCTTTTAGGGTATTAATCATCACCATGATGTTCCCCATGTCCACAAGTGTCAAGAGAGAGTAGAGGAACCCTCCCAAACAGCCGCCACCTCACATATCACAAACATACACATGCATATATATATATATATATATATAATTTAGTGCTAAAACGGGTATTTTACTAGATATCGGGTATTTTATCTAGCGTTTCAATCCCGTTTTAGCGCGTTTCAAATTATTTTTAATGCTCTATAAAAATAAACCCGCCAAAATATTACTGAACAATATTTTGTTTTCCTGGACTGGCTACGTTGCCGGTATTTGGCAGTATGCGCGCTGTTGTGCGCGGTACGTGCTTAAAATCACAAAAATAGGGATTTAAGAGTTTTTATTTATTTTTATCATTCTATAGTAATAAACTTATCAAATTATTACTAAAATGATTATCAGTTACCTTGACAGGCTGTGTTGACGGTATTTTGTCGGTATACGCGCTGCATCGCGCGGTACATACTTAAACTCGAAAAATAGAGTTTCTTAGCGTTTTAATTTATTTTTCTTCACGAATTTGATTAAAATTATTATTCTAATCATAACAGACTATTTTTAGGATTTTAACACTGATCGGGTGGTCACCGACGTTCGTTTCGCATTTTAACCGTTACGCGATAAGCGTTTATCTTATCGTTGCCAACATAATTTTTACCAAAGTTTAAATTTACCAAATCATTAAATTCCACACATAAACATCATAACCAGTCAAATACAGCCTTTTACATATTCACAACACGTGTTACAATTGTACGGTACGGCCTGAAAAGCCGGGTGTCACAGTCTCCCCGTGTTTAGGAAATTTCGTCCCGGAAATTTTACTTTACAGGTTTTGTTTTCGCACTAGGAGGAAACAGTAAAAACAAGCTTGTTGAATATGGTCTTGTAGTTTCTGCGAGAAACTTTGATTCTTACGAAGAATCTTCGTAGACCTATATTACACACATCCTCAATTCTAAATCTCACGTCTCAACGCTCTCCACCCTTTCCAAGGTTCAACATTTACAAGCACTTAATCAAGAGGATTAAGTCAAAGTTCCACCGTTTCGGGTTTAACATACGTATATTTACATATAGGTTACCCTGTACCTGAGGTAGTCTGAGTTTACACACGATTGATCCAACTCGAGATGGGCTCTCGAAAGTATCTAATCTTATAAACTCATTTTCTTTCCTTCTTACATTCATTTCAGGTATCCACAGATTGCACAACCAATAAATCACATATACTACTAGAATGTTGTAATCGCCTCTCCAGTTATCAACATAACTCTTCTAGCTATACGTACTGCTTTTACGGTACTTTGATAAACTTTCGTTTATCTTCTTAAATAAATCTCTACAAGAACAAAATCAGTGCATTATCCATTATACACTTTCTCAAACTGGACCAAACAATACTTCATGTACACTACTCAATCTTTATGGTAGCTTGAGCCTATAAGCGACTGATCCAACTCAAGATGGGCTCTTGAAAGGACCAAATCAATGTGGCTCAGCTTTTCCCTTTCTCTGCTAACTTAATAACATCCTTTAAAGTAACTCCTCCAATAGAGCCAAATCTTCGATCTGAAATCGCAATAGTTTCCTTCAATTGTCCATATAATCCTTCTGTTGATCATTTGGCAACTTTTAACCTTTCCTCGATCTAGGCAAATCTTGTCGCTGGTTTCCTAGATAAACTAAGGTCTGGTTAATCGTCTTTTGCCACATTAGCTCAACAAAGTGGCGATCAACAATTCCATCCATGCAAGGCTTCAAACTGAGTAATCTGAATTGCTAGCGTGATAACTATTATTGTAGGATAACTCTGCCAAGGGCATGTGAGTATCCTAACTTTCTTCGAAATCCATCGTACACGCTTTCAATATTTCCATCCAATGGTTTGAAAAGCTTCCTCCTACTTTTCTGTCTAATCAATTCCCCTTTCCTTTTGGGGTTATTAGTGTTGAAGGCTGCACTAATTTAGAGAAATTCTTAATAAATCTTCGGTAGCACCCATCTAGTCTTACGAATCGTCGTACTCCCAACAGGGTCTTCAGCGCTTCTCATCATTCGATTGCTCTAATCTTAGACTGATCTACATGCATGCCTTCCTCATTCCTTGACAACTCCATAGTCAACTTCAAATGTTACTCATGATTTTCTTCGGTTCGTAAATAGGCAAGTATGTCGTTGATGAATATTATCACTAATTCATCCGATTAGGGTTTCCATACCCTGTTCATGAGATTCATGAATATAAATGGCACATTAATTTAGTCAAAAGGCATGACTAATAATCTCGTAATGGCCATATCGCCTTCGAAAGCAGTCCTCGGAATATCTTCGTCAGCAACCTTCAACTAATGATATCCTGATTGTAGATCAATCTTCGTGTAGCAGCTGGATCCCGGTAGCTTGATTGATCAAATCGTCAACCCTCGGTAAAAGGGTACCGATTCCAAATAGTTAACTTATTCAATTCTTTGAAATCATCACACATCCTGAAGGATCCATCCTTCTTTCTCTCAACAAAACAGATGTGCCTCAAAGCGAAAAGCTTGATCGAATGAAACCCTTGTCCAATAGCTCTTGAAACTGACTCGACATTTCTATCATCTCAGACGATGCTTAATCTATAAGGAGATTGTGCAATTGGGTGCATCACCGGGTGCCAGATCGATTTGAAATTCGATCTGTCTCGCAAGGGGCAATCCAGGTAAGTCTTTTTTTTGAAAAACTTCTGGATAATTGCGAACAATAGGAATCTCTCCGAAATTCCTACATTTGGCCTTTATATCTGCAACGTCAACAAAGAACGCAGGATAGTCGTTTCACAATAACTTGAGCATCCTCACAACACTGACGATTCTCAATCATCAACACTCAACACTTGACTCGGTCAGTCTTCGCGAACAACTATCACCTCTCTACCGTTAACAGGACGAGATATCCTAGTTAACTTCTTCAAGCGACAGTCCCCACTTTGCTCTTGGAAAATCAATCCATTCTCACATCTGCGTCTAGGCTCCCCAGCTCCACTGGAAATAAATCAACACTAAAACTATGATTACCTAACTAAATACTACAACCGCAAATGACCTCACTAGTTTCCATCAACTTAACAATTACTAGTTCTATCAGGAACTTTATACTCAGCTTACTTGTAGGTGAACACAAAAATTGGTTTAAAGTTTTCTAAATAAAACTCAAGTCAGCTTTGGTATTAAAAGTAAGAACATAGATTGGTTTTTGATTCGAAACATACCAGTAACAATAGAAGGACTCTCACATGCCTTCCCAGCACTCGCCTCAACGGCTTTGCCCTTAGCATCCTGTCCTTTCGGTTTCAGGCAGTTTCTTTTGTTGTGTCCATGCTCACCACATACGAAGGATCCCTCAGGATTAACTCCATCCAACGTACTCTTAGCATAACACTTGGAAGTCACATGTCCGGTTCGGCCACACCTGGCGCACTTCTCTTGTTCGTCACCGACTTTACCCTTTCCCGACCCTCTAGGGTTAGCTACGCTTGCTTTCTCCAAACTACGTTTCTTCCCACGTTCCTCTTTGAGATTCCTCTTTGAGCTCTGAGGCTTGCGATTCTTTGAATCTCCAGTTTTAGGTTCGGAACGCTGAATCACTCGAATGACCGACTCGTTTTGACAGCCCGATATTACGCATATCGCTATCACATCATTTCATAGGGCACCAGTAAATGATCTTGGGTTACAACCTTGGATTGTTTTGTGTATACTTCTATGCACTGTTCATACGATTTATGAATATCAGGAATACGTTCCAATGAAATCATAACACATGAACTACTAAAACTTTCCGATCATTACTTTACCTGGAGGGTTTCCAATCTGCGTCCCACCAAGATCATGCCTGTGAACACCACAACCATGTTCCTGGCCATCATTATGGTTAGCATCACGCTGTTCCAAGGAAGTATTAACATGTTGGGCTATGAGTCGTGCCAACTCTTCTGGTGTGGCAGGTAGTCCAGTACCATGTCTTGCTTTTGGCGGCATTTTCGTCGTTTCTATTATTTACAACAATAATAATCTCATGAGACGATAACCAAAATAATTCAATCATTAAATGTTAGTGTACCAAACATTGCGCATGTATAATATCCATATATTAATGAGAACAATTTTTAAACCAAAAGTAGATCATTTGATATTACCATAGAGATTAACAACTTTTTTTTTGGTACAACCTAACTATCCTTGGTATGTCTACATCGACACCCATAACAAGTTTTCACAAATATTTCTACCTAATATCACAAAAATATATAACTGGCACGCAGGCCCCCAAACAAAAGTGTCAAAAAGTGTCTAACATAACAACCACAAATAAACAACGACAACTAACATATAACACTTCATCCCCATAGAATCTAGCATCTTCCTGACCAACTCCTCCAGATCCACTATCCTCCAATGCATCTGGTCCATCGCACTGTTATCCAAATCCTTCAACTCATCGTACTAGTCCATTTGCCCCTTGAGGTCCTTCATCTTGCCCTTGGTCGTTTCCAGTTCCTCACGCAATGTTGCAAACTGTCGGTCACAGTGGCAACATCGATCTACCCAAACCCCTTTCTGCTTCTTAGAAGCAGGTGCAGTCTCAACACCTGATGTAGAAGCAATCTCCCCAGCTGGCCTAACCCTCTTCCCACGACGATAATACACTAATAGAGGCATAGTAGATGTGCGTGACTCTAAGACGGGTAAAGATGACTCTGACAGAACAGGTGGAGGGACCTCAGTGATAGACTCGATCAATGTAGCAGGTGGAACAAGTGATGGCTCTAATAGTCAAGTCGTGACAATAGTGGCATCCACCACGGGTGCAATACTAAGAGATCATCCAATAAAAGGGACACCTCTGATCACGTCTTCGATAACTGGTACTATGCCAGATGATTATCCCGTCTCATGAATCGAGAGAGGAGCGTCATCGTTGTCATCAATCCACCCGTTGCTTGTGTAAGCATATCGGGGGTCTACCTGGCTGGCGAAAGCAGCAGGGTCGACATGGAATGATGAAGCAAACTCATCCATACCAAGCATCTATGGGGTCGTGATAGGTATCTCTGGTAGAATGGATCTCGGTGAAGTCTCGAAATCTGGCTCGCTACCTGAGTCGTTGATCTCGATGACCTTGTGCTCGTGCGACATCTGTGACACATATGTAACCGTACAAGTAAGTGTGTGATCAATATAAATAGTAACACATAAGGCCCAAATAAACAGAAAATCACGTATGCACATAAACACATAAGGGTTTTCATACATGATAAAACTTTCCATGTTTATTTAAAATTCTTGGCTTCGAGAATTTTGGACTTTACATCTCAAAATTCTTCGGTTGAAGTCTAGTGTTTTCTCCCGAAAACATCTAGTTCGCTAACAACCATTGGCTCTGATACCAACTTCTATCACACCCCAAAAACGTCGCAGCGGAATATTAAACGTAGTGGTGACGGAAGTTGGTGCCCATTTATATCTTGCTGAACGATGCACTTATTTGTTGGACATGTTGACTTATTTTAAAACATAAGTTATTTAAACATTACATTTTAAAACCACGACACAACCACATAAGTTAAGTTGTCTTTGACCCTTGCGGATCTTATTACATTCGTCCCAGAAAGTTTAAAAGTTAGTCCAACATTTTTAAGTGACAAAACATGCATCAACAAACACAAGATACGCCATAATTCCCGAAGCGGAACTCAAGTACCTGTAGAACACGTTAAAATCAAGTGTCAACATAAAGGAAGGTGAGTTCACATATTCAAATTCAAACAATTCATTCCAAAGGAAAACTTTCTGATTATGCGTTTATTTTAAAACATCCATATAATTTTTAGAAAGTCCGTTTTACTTCCTTAATAAAATCCATGGGTCATCCGTCGTAGTTCAAAAATACGACAATAAAGCTCTTACCCAGGTTTTGTATATTAAATTCATAGTGTCAATTTTCAGACTCGTATGTTAGCGGGACAATACGAACTATATATTTACCATGCAGGGATAATGAATGCTAGATAATAACCAGAATCTAAATTCGTCATTTGACTTGACATGGGGCGACCGGTCATGACGGGGTTGTTAACCCGATAGATCTACCAACAATTCCTCGCGTACATTTACTTAATCTATTAAACGACATCATGGGCGCAGGGTCCACTTTGAGACCAAATATGATGTTTGCCTCACGTACAATATATATATCCTACTAATATGACAATTTAATATACGAAGTTGTACGAATCCCCTGAAACCCCCTCTCTTGAGACCAGGTAGCATTCGTCCCAACTTTACGGTCTGTTTCTCCTCGGAAACACCGTACCATCCCAATTTCTCCTCCAAACATTCATTCATCAAAGACTTTTTATCTCGAAACGTATGATTTATCAAACTCCATATATTTTCAGTGAAAATATATATATTTTATATTAAAAGGTATGTTTTAATCCAAAAACATTATTAAATCCTTTTATTGGCATGTTCTACCCCCAAAATATATAAAAAGCAGTAAAAGAGGGGTTTAGTGACACTCACCTTTGGGTGCGTATTTTAAATAGCGCAATCCCAGAGATTGATTTCTACACGTCCTATTATATATATAGGAACGATTTTAAATCAATATACATAACACAAAAATCCTAAGTTTCTCCGTTTCTTAGAATTGTCATATAACTTTGTGATTTTCTCGAAAAGTTATCATTTTTATTATGTTGGCACGTTAATATATATGAGTCCATATATATATATTTTTATGATCTTGCAACTTGAACGATTTTATTGGTGACCATTATTGTGTAAATCCGTTAACACTCCCGTTTATACGCAATATATCTACGATTTGCTCGTCGTAATATATATACATAAACGTTCACATAAATTATCATCGAAACACGCGAAATCTCGTTAACTTATCTATTTTGTCATTTTCAAAGCAAATATACATAAAATATCTTATATGTATCAAATTTCATGCTCGACAAACAAGTTACACATTTAACGCGATTTTTACCGTTTCTACCGCACAAAACATACAAGCATACATGCGTAAGCTAAATTTCTAATATCATGTTAAAACTTAACATATTTTCACATTCTTATGTTTAAATCATATAACACATATTAACACATAAGGTTAACCCAAAATTTTACCCATACTAGTGTTCACTGAAAAATGCGTATTTTAGCGATTCGGTAACGTTTTTGGGGGGTCGGAAGTCACGTATGACTAACCAAATACCAAGTAAACTTAATATTAGTTAAAATACTTAAAATTTAAACTAACAATATCAGTTTACTTACTGATCTAAATCAGTTTTATAAAAATCACTCGAAAAGCCGATTTTTGACTGTTTTAACGCATAGTTTTGCGTTAAACATTTCTATGATCATCCCAACTCGGAATGACTTGATATTTGAACACAATACATATTATTTACTAATTAAAATAGTGGTTATAATCAGATTAGTGCAGTTTTTGTGTAAGTCACATAAATCATGCGATTTCACGTATTTTACAACTTTTAATGCACCAAGTACAACATGCAAAGTTCACTTTATATCATATTCATTTCATACCACAAGACCCTTTTAGAACCTTCTTTTATGAAATGTTTTTAACACATGCATGTAATCCATCTTTCAAGAATCAACTCAAATCAATCAAGGATCATTCAACAAAAATCAAAACACAACTAAATACACACACTCTCACAAATTTTCGGCTATATATACTTACATATACACGCTCATTTTTTGCTTTATTTGAAATCTTATTCTTTGTTTGTTACAAGTTTGTGATTTATTCCAAGTTCAAGAGAAACCATCTAACATCTCCATCATCACTAAAAATCAAAAATGTGGTTTTAAAATAAGTTTATACCTTCAAGATTTCTAAGTGGGTTTTTGATAAAAGATAGTGATATGAGGCTTGTTCTTGCTTGAATCTTCTTGAAATCACTTCCAAACCTCCTTACAAGCTTGAAATCACCATGAAAGGCCTTTGAATCTTCATGAAAATGTTTGAAAATTTTTGAATGTGTGTGTTAGAGGGGATTTCGGCCGAGAATTATCAAGAGGGAGAGAGAGAATGAAAAAATGGTGAAGGGTTTCTTGGGTGTTGAGAGATTATGGATGCCTTTAGGGTATTAATCATCACCATGATGTTCCCCATGTCCACAAGTGTCAAGAGAGAGAAGAGGAACCCTTCCAACCAGCCGCCACCTCACATATCGCACACATACACACACATGTACATGTATATATATATGGTTTAGTGCTTAAACGGGTATTTTACTGGATACCGGGTATTTTGTCTAGCGTTTTAATCCCGTTTTAGCGCGTTTCAAATTATTTTTAATGCTCTATAAAAATAAACCTGCCAAAATATTACTGAACAATATTTTGTTTGCCTGGACTAGCTACGTTGCCGGTATTTGGCAGTATACGTGCTGTGCTGCGCGGGACGCGCTTAAAATCGCAAAAATTGGGATTTAAGCGTTTTTATTTATTTTTATCATTCTATAGTAATAAACTTATCAAATTATTACTAAAATGATTATCGGTTTTGTTGGTGCATACATCTGTCGACTTCGTCTTGTATCAAGTCTTGCATTGTTCAGGGAACGAAGATCGAGAAATCAAGTCAAGAATGTAATTCCGCTTGAAAGTGGTAATTCCGCTTGAAGGGAGATAATCCCATTTGAGTGCTAATTCCGCTTGAAGCTGCTGATTTCGTTTGTAATTGTAATTTCGTTTGTAATGTGATTCCGCTTGAGTCATGTTCAAGCTGAATTAGAATGTCTATATATAGTGGTTGATCCGGTTCATTTGAAACGGAATTAGGAAGGTGTTTTCCGACGGCGAAGCTCTGTCGAAGTGTCTACAGATCTGTAATCGTATCAGAATCAATATACAAGACAGTTTAATTGATATTCTAGCTGAATCACACACAATATGTCTGTTTCCGTCTTTCATATTGTGTAGAACATCTCTGATCGACTCGTTTCGGGTCCGTACACGTTCCTACATGTGGTATCAGAGCTCAGCAGGAGGAGTTCTGCAGATTTCGGCTTGATTTCATCTCATTTTCTTACTTCTACATCTTCTTTTCTCAATTGAACAAGTTTTACCGGTCAAAATGATCTGAATTTCACATATCATAAGCGAAATGATGTTTTAACAAATCCTTGAGAAAATTGGAACGTAATTCGACTTAAATCTGCTAAAATCGATAATTCCGCTTAAACTTCAGATCAAATATGATTACATCAGCTTAATTCCGCTTGGAATTATACCTTAATTTCGCTCGAAATTACTGTCTGAAACTAATCTCGTTTGAACTTGTTGCTAATTCTGCACGGAATTCGTAATTCCGTTTGAAATTTAAAACGAAATCATAATTCCGTTTTGAAAAGTTAATTTCGCGTGAACTATTTCATAATTCCACACGGAATTAAATCTTGTTTGTCTAGTTCAAACGAAATTAGGGAATTTCGTTTGAAGTGTCTAATTTCGTTTAAAACTCTTAATTTCGTTTGAAAGTTTGTGTGCAGGTAATCTCGTTTGAAGTAATTTCGTTTGGAAGATCTAATCTCGTTTGAAATTGTCTGGTGTGAGAAACTTGTTACCAAATCATGAGTGAAGAATTTTACAACGCATTTGCAACATCCCCGACTACTCCGGCTACCATTGCTCAAAACATGAACTTGGAAAATGAGACTGGAACTACACAAAAACCCCCAAAGCTAATGAGCATTGAGGAGTATTACGGTTGGAAAGATCGGTTTGAAAATTGGGTTCAAGCAAATCTTTTGAGATCTTGGGAGTGTATTTTGAAAAAATATGTACTACCACGTACTGATCTACAAGTTGAGAAAACAATCTCTGAATTCACTGATAAAGAACGTGAAATGTACAGAGCTGAAAAGATGATGATTAGTCTACTTCAGCAAGCTATTAAAGAAGACATCTTTGTATTGCTTCAACATGACAAAACTTCAAAATCAATTTGGGATGCTCTTAAAATCAAATTTGAGGGAAGTGAGAAGAGGATTTAGAGTAAAAAGGAACTGCTTAAGAAAGAATTTGATCTTTTCACAAGTTTGCTAGGGGAAGATACAAAGAAATTGATTGAAAGATATTTCCACTTAGTGCGTTCTATGTCGTTGTTAAGCATAACCAAAGAGCGAGAGGAATGGGTTGACAAATTAGCTGATGCTTTACCTCAGAAAGAATGGGGTACATTTTTGATGATCTTAAAGAACACCGGAGTATATGATGGTTTGACGATTTCTCAGTTCACCGAGAAGATTGAGGGTTAAGATCTTGAACAACACAAGATTGCGAGGATGAGTAATCCGAGTGGTCAACAAGATGTGAAAATGTATTACAAAGGAAATGTTCAAGAGGTTGAAATGAGTCCGAAGATTCAAACTGCTTTTAGTGCTGGAGACTTATCTGGAACTGTTGAACAAAGTCCAAATAACAGTAGGGGTTTTTCTTCATATCCGAGTGTTAATCCAAAGAGTTCAACTTCAAGTTTTCATTCTCAAAGTTCAAAAAGTGGAAATGGTTGTGTGATACAGTGCAACATTGCATTAAATCTTCCAGATGGTCAAAGTTTTTCTAAAGAAATTGCAAAAGATCACATGGCGTTACTTGCAACTGTATTACAATCCTATGAAGGTTTGGTTACTGGGAGGATCAGAAATCCTATGCTGACGAAAGAGGATTACGATCAGATAGACGCTGAAGAGATGGAGCTCATGGATATCAAATGGTGCTTAGCTAGTGTCTTGAGAAGAGCTGAAAAGTTCAAAATGATTACAGGAAGAAATGATTTCTTGGATGCACATGTTTCTACTTTGGGTTTTGATAAATCTAAAGTTACTTGTTTTCGATGCAGGGAGAAAGGTCATTTCAAAAGAGAATGCAAAAATCAGGAAGCGAGTGGAGCAAAGAATCCATTTGGAAAAGATGATTACTATCGGAAAGCCATATGTCAACAAGTTGCTCATCAACCGCATCAACAAAAAATTCACAAACTGCTCATGGGAAAATGATCGAAGACGCAAACAAGAAAGCTTATTATGGTATAATTGATCAAGATGATGAAAAAATGGCTCCAGGATTTAGTTGGGATAAGTTTGTAGATGAGAATGGGGAGTTTAAAGCTTTCATTGCAAAGATAGTTCAAGAACCTGATTTGTTTACAGAATGGATGAAAGTGATTGGTGTTGATGAAAAGAATCAAGAAGAAGAATCTGTTTCATCCGATGAAAGTTCAGAAGAAGCAACTATTTTTGATCAAACACCATCTGATTCTAGTTCTTCAGATGATAGTTCTGAGAAGACAATAGATTTTGATCAATCACCAACTGATGAAAGTGGTGATGATGAGGAAGAAAGACATATTAATGTTGCAAAAACTCATTTATCTCCTGAAAGTTTTCAATTTTGTTTTGCAGATCGCTTGGAGAAGCTGAAGGAGAGACAAGCAGCAAAAGAACAAAAGAGAATGAAGTTTGAAAGTGTTGCTAAAAAAGAAGAGACTGTTCGAAATGAAGAGGTTAAAATTATTGCTGAGGAGATGGTTGAAACAGAAAAGGTGATTAAAGGTGAAAAAGTTGTTGAAGTGGAGAAAATAATCGAAGTTGAAAAGATTGTGGAAGTCATCAAGCCTTGCTTAAAGTGTTTAGAATCTTGCAAGCAAAGTGCAGAAAAAGATGAGAAACTGAGTGAGCAAGAAAAGATGAAAGAACAATTACTGTTCAATCTCAATTATGTAAAAGAGTCGTATGACGTTTTGAACAGAACAGTAACTGGTCTACAAAAGACTAATTCAGAAAGAGAAGATGCGTTGACTATGATGAATGCTGTGATGATGACGAAGCAAAAAGCCATAAATCATTACATTGAAGAATGTGCAAAGTTGCAGCGGGAGTTGGAAAATGAAAAGATAGAAAATGAAATAATCAGACGATTATTACAAAGCTATTCTAGTTCTGATTATCTGATTGATTGAATTTATCCAACTGTTGCGGGTTTTGAAGCATTTCAAGATGATAAGAAGCCAAAAAAGAAGGATACTGGTAAGAAGCAGAGTGTTAGTTATAACAAGTGTCCGCCTCCGATTTGGGAAGGGTATTCTCCTAGAAAACCGAACGAGGAGCAAGTCAAAAAGGCTGTCAATATAGAGTTAAAATATGAAACAACTGATGAGTTACCAGAAAACATTGACGTTGTTTTTACATCGTCTGACACTGATCATGAGTCCGAGTTAATAAAAAAGGTGGTCGATCAGGTGTTGGATACAGATGAGGAGTCGGAGTTAAAGTCTGAGTCAAAGTCCGAGTTTGGGTGTTCAAGTTCGTCCGTCAAAAGTTCGAGTTCGTCGGTCAACAATTCAAAGTCGTCGGTTAAACGGGTGTACAATAAAGAATTTATTTTATCAAAATCGAATTTGAATGACGAAGCAATCAAAGTGGCATATACATTGACTGATTCAGTCAAATTATATTCTGATGAAGAATTTCCAATAAGAAGTGTTAATTTTGAAAAGATCAAAAAGGTTTTCAAACTAACAGAAATTAATATTTCTCAAAATAAAAGATGTAAATCTTACTAAAAAACCTAAAAAATACACTTCAAGAGTTCAACAACGTTTAAATAAGAAAAAAAGGTTACAGTTCTGGTTCTGGTGTTCAAAAGAAACCAAACCATAACGGTAATTTCAAAAAGAAAGGTCTTGGATTTATTCCACCAGAAAATTATAAAAATGAAAAATATGTTCGAGATTTTAAATCAAAAATGATTTTTGTTTCAGGGACAAGCTGTGAAGAGGAATCAAAAAGCTCATTCGGGAAACAATAAAAAGAGAATTTCTTGCCAAGATGCAAGAGAATGTGAAGAATGGAGCTAATCAAAGAAAGGAGACAAGAATCTGTTACAAATGCAATGAAGCCGGTCACATTGCATGGAACTGTTCTCAAGCTACAAAAACAAAACAGGAAGTCTCTAAAAACTCAAAGAAATTTTTTTTGAGAAAAATGAACCACCAACTGAGAAATTCAAAATTTTTGAAAATTCAACATATGAAGTTGGTGAGTGTTCAAAAACACATTTTTACAAAAAAAAAAAAAGAGCTAAGAATGACAACCAAGTGTGGGTTGTTAAGAAGGTTCATGAGGATATTAAAAAGTTTGATGTGAAATTTGGTGATGAATCTGATTCCACAAAGTCAGACGAGCTACAAATTGAGTTAAAAGATGAAAACTCAGTACCTCCATTGGATGATGTTAATTTTCCACCATTGAGGGCTGAGAATTTTAAATCAAAAGTTGGAAAAGTTGAGATCTCGAATCAGTTCTATTCTGAGAAGAAAGAATTTGATGTCGAGAAAGCGTTTAATGGAAATGTGAAAAAGATTTTTGGAAAAAATGGTTGAGGGTAAGGTGAAAGGGGTAAAGGATTTTTATGAAACAAAGAAAGCAACTTATTACCCAAGTGAAGTTGAGGATGAGACATCCAAGTTTGGTCAGGCTTGGATGGCAGTTTTCACAAGTAAAATCCTGACTTGCCGGAGCTTCCAGGTTGGTAAGTGTGGAGCAGGTATTGGCATCTTTCTTGAGAAATTCAAAGGTTGTGATATTTCGATTTTCAAGTGGTAAATCAGGAACATTAAGTTGTATCTGATTTTCTACAATTGGTTTTGAGAAAAACAATTTGATGAATCCTTAATCTACAAGTGATACAATCAACAAAACTTATTTTCTGGAAAAACCATTTGATTAAAACAAACTTAAGTGTTTTGAAATCATAATGGGAAAATAGTTTGTTGTGAGGGGGAGTTCTGATTGTTTATGCCAAGTGGATGGCGATTTGAAGCAATTTGATATCAGTTGTCAATTTACTTGTACAGTTTGTTTTCAAATTTCTTTAAATGTGTTTGAATTTTAGGGGGAGTAAGAATTTTCAGAAAATCCAAAAACATTTGAAAATTTGAAAAAGACAAAAACATGATAAAATACAAAAATGAGTTTTGGTGTCAAAAAGATGAAATGATAGTACATCAGTAGACAGTTACAGTGTGCTAAAGAAATGTAATGTTTAAATAGCGTTAAACGGTCTCACTGATGATATGCCGATAGGTTTTTACACATTTAGTAAGCTTTTTCGGGATATAAACTTAAATTCAAACTTGCTTATTTCGTGGGGAACACTACTTGGATATATAGGTAACCCCTGAAATTTCGTTTGAAGGATCCCTCTTTCTGAGATACTAGGTCTTTATGCTCAGTGATATATGGGGTATTATCCCGGGACTTCTGATTTTGCGGAAGCAATGGCCTAGTCCCCGGAGAATACTTTACGCTTGCTTGAAATAAAAGCCTACCCTCAGCATAAAAAATGATGAAACATTGAAAAAATATGCTAATCATGTGCTGTTGTAAAAAAGATCCTCTAAAGGGGACCCACCAAAAGTCGAGCCGTCATCTCTTTGCTGAACGGAAGTTCTGACCTGAGCTCTCACGGTCTTCGCATCTAACCCCTTACAGATATCATCTGTGGTATACTCACCTGTAAGACTGAATATTGGGATCTGGATACGGGAGTATATTCAAGAGGTGGGACTCATGAATGAGTTTAAGTTCTTAACACACCTAATTCATATCCTGAATCAGTTGAAGTTTGTGTGAAAATTTAAGTGGATCAGTATATCGGCAATCTAAGTGAATTGTTTAATTCTTAATGTGTAACTAAGCTCAACGGTACTTGTGACTTGTCAAAAACTGATATGATCCTCTTACACAAACTCACAAAAATATTGTCTGTATATATTTCTTTACTGCATTTCATTTTATATCAAAAATCCAAAAAGATTTTAGTGTGTTTTTGCATAAATTTTGAAAAATTCAAAAAGATTTTCGACAACTGATGTTGGAGAGCTGATTTTCAAAATTCCAGGTGCTAAACATGATGAGCATGTGGGGAGGGGGAGTGTGTGTCTAAATGAGAAAATATTTTGAAAATTTTCCTACAAGTGGTTCATCCGAAATTATCATTGATAAATCATTCTGGTTTATTTTGAAGGGAAGTTTGGATAGATAAATTTGTAAATTGTTAAATTTGTGAAATTTACTTTTGGGTAGAGGATGTGCAGGATAACCTGGATTCTGAGCCTGAGAATAGAGCCAGATCACAATCCTGATCCTGTGAAAGCCAGGCTGCAATCCCAGCAAATCGAAAGGGGGAGTCTGAAGAAATCCGAGTAGATAAGATTGTTCGAGGGGAGTCTGTTAATGCTGAAGAGGAGAAAGAGATAAAGTTTGAGGATGCTTTCACTTCAAAGAGAACAATCAGACTGATAAAGACTGAAGACGTTGAAGACTCGACACTTAAGACTCGTCAACATCCGAGGGGGAGTCTGTTGGTGCATACGTCTGTCGACTTCATCTTGTATCGAGTCTTGCATTGTTTAGGGCACGAAGATCGAGAAATCAAGTCAAGAATGTAATTCCGCTTGAAAGTGGTAATTCCGCTTGAAAGGAGCTAATCCCGTTTGAGTGCTAATTCCGCTTGAAGCTGTTGATTTCGTTTGTAATTGTAATTTCGTTTGTAATGTGATTCCGCTTGAGTCATGTTCAAGTGGAATTAGAATGTCTATATATAGTGGTTGATCCGGTTCATTTGAAACAGAATTAGGAAGGTGTTTTCCGACGGCGAAGCTCTGTCGAAGTGTCTACAGATCTGTAATCGTATCAGAATCAATATACAAGACAGTTTAATTGATATTCTAGCTGAATCACACACAATATGTCTATTTCCGCCTTTCATATTGTGTAGAACATCTCTGATCGACTCGTTTCGGGTCCGTACACGTTCCTACAGGTTTCCTTGACAGGCTGTGTTGACAGTATTTTGTCGGTATACCCGCTAGATCGCGTGGTACATGCTTAAATTCAAAAAATAGAGTTTCTTAGCGTTTTAATTTATTTTTCCTAAAAAATTTGATTAAATTTATTATTCTAATCATAACAGACTATTTTTAGGATTTTAACACTGATCGGGTGGTCACCAACGTTCGTTTCGCATTTTAACCGTTACGCGATAAGCGTTTATCTTATCGTTGCCAACATAATTTTTACCAAAGTTTAAATTTACCAACTCATTAAATTCCACACATAAACATCATAACTAGTCAAATACAGCCTTTTACCTATTCACAACACGTGTTACAATTGTACGGTACGGCCTGAAAAGCCGGGTGTCAAAAATATCCTGCGCACAAAATGGTTAGTAATATATAACGTGATTACCAAACCATCATGATGAGGATCTTGGACGTTATCCCGGTCATCACTGTCAAACATTATCACTTTATCAGTTGTATGAGTTGTCATCCTGGTTGGCTTGTCTCCTCGCTCTGCTTTAGCCTCCTTGGCATGTCTTTTTGCTGCGGAGTAAGAGGTTCCACATATGTCGGATCCTCCTGAAATAAAGTTAATTATCTTGGGATCTGGAGGAGGTGATGCTGCTCGTTCAAGATCCTTCTCAGTATCCTGACCCTTTTTCTTCTTTCTGTCCAGAAGATCCTTCAGGTATCCCTTGCTTAGCAAATAGCTTATTTCCTTCCTCAGAGCTATGCAATCTTGCGTAACATGTCCAAAATCTTCATGGAAGGCACACCACTTTGATTTATCCTTCCAATCGACCTTTTGCTGGTTCTTTCTTGGTCACCTCGCTTTATCTCCCAAACCCTATATAGCATACATTAGTTCGGGTATATTAACAGAAAAACAATATTCTGACAATTCATGATACTCTTCAGGATCCTCATCTTCAACAACATTCACTTTCTTGCTGTCATTCCTGCTATATGGCTTAGAGCGATATGGCTTATATAAGGATTCTGATTTCCTATTAGTTGATTCGTATGTTGAGGATGAATTCATCCTCTCTTGTATTTTCTTGTCTTCTTCAAGCCTGATATATCTCAAAGCCCTGTTTCAAGCTTCATCCAGGTTCCTGCAAGGATTCATCACAAGATCCTGATAAAATTGGGAATCCTTTTGCAACCCCATTTTGAATGCTTGTACAACTGTGGTAACATCGAGGTGTGGGATATCCAAGGATTCCCTGCTAAACTTGTTCACATAATCCCTTAAGGATTCTTGAGGACCCTGAGTTATCCTGTAGAGGTCACTGGTTAGTTTTTCAAAACTTCTACTGCAAGAAAATTGAATGTCAAATAAGTTAATTAAATGAGCAAATGATGTAATTGAATGAGGTGGAATATTTAAGAGCTATTTTAAAGCCGATCCTATTAGGGTAGAGCCAAAACCCTTGCAGAGGCAAGCTTCCTTTAGATCTGGGGGAATAGGGTTAATCTCCATCCTCTCCCTATACTGAGCAATATCCTCTTCAGGATCCGTGGTCCCGTCATAGAGCTTCATATTGGGAGTTTGAAATATTTTTGGAATTTCAGCATCACAAATAGGATGTGCAAACTGGGATATCCTGTGGCTATCCTGGGATACTTCCGGAATGGGCTGAACAACCCCAGGTACACTGGATATCATATCCTTTAGCTTATGAAGCTCCTTAGAGAGTGCCAACGTCACACCTGTATCCTGCAAAGATCCAAAACTGTTAGTAGCAGGAGTATTGATATTATTGGACACGTTACCAGCTTGAGGATTCTGGCCATATCCTGGAGCATATCCTGAGCCCCTTGCAGTTGATACCCTGACTGTTGAATGTATCTCAGGAGTATGACCCAGGGAGTGGCTTGGTATAACATTGCCATGATTATCCTCACTATTACTGCCGAGCTGAAATTCAATGCTCTAGGCTGCAAGGGAGTGACAGTATCCTCAGCAGTCCTGTTAGAGTTAGATTTCAAGATTTGTATTTCTCTTATCAGCATTTTATTGGTCTCCTAGTGTTGCTTCATCTAGTCCTGTATACTACCAAACAAGGTTAGAATTTCATCATTAGAAGCTATAATAGGAGTTCTCCCTGAGGCAGCAGATCCTTGGACATTTTGAGCAGGAATGACATCCCGAGATGTGTGAATTTCAACCCTTCTTGGGGGCGCTTGAGGCTACGAAGAAGCTTGTGTCCTTGGAGGTGGTGGAAGCACCAGACCAATTGTTGCAGAAGTTGTAGCAGACATGGTGGAAGAACTCATGTTTGATTTTGAGGCCATTGAAAATAGTTGTGCAAAAAGTTTCCAAAAAAGAAAACCAAGTAAAGATTTTAGCAAGGTTTTTACTAAGAATAGCACCACTCCCCCCACGGTGGGCGCCAAATTGTTTTGGTCAAAAATTACCGAAGCAATTAAGTGATTAAATTAGTTTAGTGAGGTAGTGTGCTAGCGGTGTTTGTAAAAAATATGCTGGATTGGTTGTTTGCAAAAATAGTTTTCAGGATATAGCTCAGGATACCAAGCTATATCAACAATCAAACAATGAGCAAAAATATAAAGGTTGACACGAGATATACGAGAAAAGCTCTTGATCAATCTAGATCTCTGGCATAAAACCTCGGGAGCTGACAATCGTCGGCTGCCTTGTTCTTCTTATTGCTTGAATAACCAGGATACAGTGCAGGATAATGCTCAGATCTCTACTAAGTGTTACAATGATTGCAAGGGATGAGTGTTAGTGTGTGATTGCAAGAGAAATGTGTATGAATTCGAGGGCTAGAAGTGGAGTGAGTTGAAGTGAAGTGTCCTACGAGATCTGGCCATCCATATTTATAGTTACAAGAACCAACAAACTATCCTATTATTCCGGGATACTTTGGAATATTCCCTTTTGAACGTTGTAGACTATTTCCCTGGCTCCAACGTCTCTTTTCCAACTAATTTGAATGAGTCTTCAGGGGAATTGGTCTTTGTGAACGTTAACAACCTTCAGCTACAACCAAATCGCTAGTAACTGCCAGGATACTGCCTCAGGATGTTACCAATGTCTTGGTCCGGTATCCTGATCATAAATAGCTAACATAAAATCAAGATATAGTGTCAGGATATGGGCTCAGAATTTCACCCATAACAGTTGGCATGCATCACATGTCTTGATAAGACTTTGGGAGTCTTTATAAGTGGTTGGCCAATAGAATCCTGAATCAAATACCTTTCGTGCGGTACTAGTGGATCCATGATTTCCTCCGTATGAACCTTCATGATAATGGCGGAGAATCTTTCTTGCTTCATTACCATGCACGCATTGTCGAATAAGTTAGTCGGCACACATTTTGACAAGATAAGGATCCTCTCAAAAATAATTCTTTACAACGGCAAAATTTTTTTTCTTTGATGATGTGACCATCCTTTCGCGACTATTCCACTAGCTAGGTAGTTGGCGTAGTCGGCGTACCATGGTTCTTCTCGGTATTCCACCATTTCTAAGGATTCCTTGGGAATTTTTCATTGATGAGCTCGTCCCTAGTTGCCTCCAAAGCTGGATCTTCCAAGCGGGATAAATGATCGGCAGCGGTGTTTTCAGCTCCAGTTTTGTCTTTTATTTCAATGTCAAATTCTTAGAGGAGTAGAATCCATACGATTAAACGCGGCTTGGCATCCTATTTTTTTAAAGAGATAACGAATGGTTGCATGGTCTGTATAAAGTACATTTTAGAAAGAACAAGATAAGAACGAAATTTATCAAAAGCAAATACTACAGCTAGTAACTCTTTTTCAGTTGTTGTGTAATTTTCTTGTGCATCGTTAATTGTTTTACTGGCGTAGTATATTGGGTGAAAATGCTTATCTTTTCGTTGTCCCAAGACAGCTCCAACCGCAAAGTCACTTGCACGCACATGATTTCGAAAGGTAATTTCCAATCAGGCGCTATCATGATTGGTGTATTGACTAGCATTTCTTTTAGTGTTAAAAACGCTTGGTTGCAATCCTTGTCAAAGATGAACGGTGCATCATTTTCAAGTAATTTTGTTAGAGGTCTTGAAATTTTTGAAAAGTCTTTGATAAATCGTCTATAGAATCTGGCATGCCCTGGGAAACTTATGATGGCTCTAACGGAGGATGGAGGTGGTAATTGGGAGATGGTGTCTATTTTAGCCTGATCAACCTCCATTTCTTCGCTTGAGATCTTGTGACCGAGTACTATTCCCTCCGTTACCATGAAATGGCATTTTTCCCAATTAAGGGCGAGGTTAGTTTCCTCACATCGGGATAGCATTCGTTCAAGGTTATTGAGGCATTGGTCGTATGAATCTCCAAAGATAGAAAAGTCATCCATGAAAACTTCCATGGTTTTTTCTATCATATCATGGAAGATGGCCACCATGCAACGTTGGAAGGTTGCGGGGGCACTGCATAGACCAAAAGGCATGCACAGATAAGCAAAAGTTCTGTAGGGGCATGTAAATGTTGTTTTTTCTTGGTCTTCGGGAGCTATCGGTATCTAAAAGTAACCCGAAAAACCATCTAAAAACAATAAAATTCATGATCGGATAATCTTTCGAACATTTGATCAATAAAAGGTAGGGGAAAATGCTCTTTCCTCATTGCCTCATTTAACTAACGATGATCTATACAAACTCTCCATTATGTGAGGGTTCTTGATGGTATTAATTCATTTTTTTTTCATTAGTTACCACCGTCATACCTCCTTTCTTGGGGACTACTTGAACGGGACTCACCCAAGAGCTATCGGAAATTTTGTAGATGAGTCCGGCGTCAAATAGTTTGTTGACTTCGTTTTTAACCACTTCTTGAATATTTGGATTTACTCTACGTTGTGGTTATATTACCGATTTATAGTCATCATTCATTAAATTGTTGTGCATGCACATGGAAGGGCTTATTCCTTTAATATCTACAAGCTTCCATGCGATCGCATTTTTGTGTTTTTTTCAAAAGTGTAATTAATTTTTCTTTTTCTAAACTAGTTAACTTTGAAGAAATAATTACAGGTAAATTACCATCCTTGTCGAGAAAAGCATATTACAAACCTTTTGGGAGTTCTTTGAGCTCAAGTGGTGGGTCTTTAGGAGAGCCCTTATTTGGTTGCTCATTTTGGTCGAGGACCAAAAAGGTTTGTTCAAGGCGACTTCTTCTTCGACAAAGTGGTCGATTTCGTCTTCCGTATCAGGTGGTTCATCTTCATCTTCAATTAGGGGTCGTCATTTCCGATTGGATATTTCATTGATTGGTCAAGATCGACATACCTTTCGTCGGCCCCGAATTGAATGGGTAGGTTGTTTTGCTTCATGTTGATTAATGCTTGATGGGTTTTTACAAAAGGTTGTCCCAACACAAGTGAAGCATCATCAAGAATGACGAAATCGGTTAGGACTACCATTTGATTTGTTTGCACTAACACATCCTCAACTACTCCCGTTGATTTTATTATCTTTCGATTAGAAAGAAAAATGGGGATTTGAAGTGGAGAAAAATCACTAATACTTAATTTTCGAAAATGTAGCTTGGCGTTATATTAACACAAAGATTTTTATCAATTGTAATATTACTAATAAAGGTGTTTTGAAAGAAACATGGAACCGGTGTAATGTTAATTTCAACTGGATCATCTTTTATTAGCGTAGTTTAATGGTTTGCTAATTTAATGCTTACCATTTTGTCAATTTTAGTGTTAGTGTTTAGCTCTTTTAAAAACTTAGCATGAGTGGGTACCAAACAATGATTTTCGAAAGAAGGTGGTAAGAGATTAATTTCTTGAAAAATTGACTATTTTTGAAAATTATCGTTTTCGTACTTACCGTTTTCGTCGTTTGGTTCATGCGTCGGTTTTTCACTTACTTGTTCTTCCATTTTTACTTCTTCTATTATTACTTCTTTAGTACAAATTGCCTCTTCCCTTTTGCAGGATTCTTTTATATAGCGTTCGATATCTTTGAGGTGTTGTACTATTCTCTCGGCTTCGGGGAGGATAGTTGGTGGTTCATGAAATTGAGCAGGATAAGTGTCCCAAAAGCTTGAGTATGGAAGTTCAAACCTTGGTTCCTCATAATACTCATATGAGGTAGATGGTTAATACCTTTGTTCCTCATAGTGAGTGTATGAGGGAGATGATTCATACCTTTGTTCCTCATAGTGAGTGTATGAGGGAGATGGTTCATACCTTGGTTCCTCATAATATGTGTATGAGGTGAATGGCTCGAAAAGGTCACAATATTGTACCGAGTGAGGATTACCGCAAATGGTACAATATTCTTCTTCGTAATCATCCTCTTCATAGAAGTAAGTGTACCCTCTGGAGTATTGATCCATGAGAATCACTTAGCATATCGCAAAGTCTCAGGACTAGAAAACAAAATTAAAAAGCTGAAACAGAGGCTCACCACGGCCCCGTGGTCAGATCCTGTATCTGGCCATTTTTAAAAAATGTTACTGGTTATGTGCAGCACGGGGACGTGTTCAGTGAGCATGGCTCCATGTTCAGACTACTGTTATGCAAAAATTCCTAAAATAAAAAAAATGTTCGCGCAGTTTTGAAAAGGTTTTGAAAAATGATTAGGCCGTCGATTTTAAGCTTTCTTAAAATCCTTGTGTCCCCGGCAACGATGCCAAAAACTTGGTGTGTGCGAAGCGTGACATGATTTTATTAATATTTTAAGCCCATTTTACGCATTAGTCAATTTTTAAATTTATAAAACACGATATTATACTAACACTAAACCCACACTTGGGCAAGTGCACCCATCGTGAGCGTAGTATAGTGTTGGTAAGATACCGAGGTCGTCCAATGACACAAGAGCTTTTAATACCGGTTTATCCTCAACGTCTAATCAATCTAAATTTTTGTGAAAAGTTTTGAAACATGAAAATGAAAAGATAAATAAAATAAAAACAAATAGAAAAGGTAGAATCACTTGGATCCAACTCGTCTTTAATGTATCCTTGGATGATTTTCGCACTTTCAGACTTTTTATAAAAGATTCTCTTAGTTATAGTAGTAGGCCCCTCTTTTGAAGGTGACGTTACCCTTAACCCAGTGGTTTGAGTCAGCATGGATACAATCCCAAAGGGTCGGAATATTGAAAGACAATTAAGTAAGTTATTAATGCGAAAAGTGGTAGGCCCCTCTTTTGAAGGTGACGTTACCCTCGGCTAAGTGGTTTGAGTCAGCAAGGATACAATCCCAAGAAACTGGTTTAAAGTATTAAATAGTAGTTTACATATGAGGGATTCAAGCTATTCGCACCCCCGCCATCAAATACCGTTAGGCATTGAAGGAGGTCCTAGTAAGCTTGAGTCAAGTCCTCGCAGGATCTATACACTGAACGAGACAAGAACTTTACCAAACCATACCCCTAACCCCCTTCTAGGTAGTTAACGCGCTTTATATAGACCATAAAGACACGAAAGATGACATTTTTTACTTTATATAGACAGTAAAGTAACCTCAAGACACCATGAAGAAATGATAAGGAAAATTCACCTTCAACATAAGAAACTAGTTATTAAAGTCATTAATACAAACCCAAATAAAAAGTGCCGAAAGATTCAAAATCAAAAGTAATACATTAAAAACTTGTCTTCACCAAGTGATGTAAGAGGCTTAGCCAAACATGGCCTTTGATTGGCAAGAACTCTTGTTAGGATCTGAGTTTCTTATGATTGTACTTTGTTTGAATATAATGAAAATGAATTAAGATAAGTGCAGCGTAATTAAAGATGGAACAAACTTTCAACACAATCAAATGAGAGAATTGTTTTCAACAAACATGTTTAACATGGAATCGAATGATTGTATTTATTACAAACTTCAATTACACTAGCATGAATGCATACAATCTCCCCCTCAGCCTGAGCTCACAGAGAATGTTCGTACAGAATGAGTTGTGATGAAAAGAGCTGATAGAACAGTACAGGGTACTGTTCTATTTATAGTACCGAACAAACCATTGTGGCATCTTTGCTGACGTCACCATGAAAGTGAAATCTAACCTCCTAACAAACTCAAACTACTGACCTATTACAACCACTGATTACAAACAACTGATTACAATATACAAAGCATAAACAAAACAACTGATCCTTCATTCCACTGCTTAGGCTCCAGTAGTGCTTTGGTCTTCAGCAGTACTTGAGACATAACAGTTGATTGAGCATCAGCACTTAGTCTTCATCAGTCTTTTGGGTCAGCAGTAGTTAGGAAGGGCAGTACTTGAATCTATCAGATGTTAGAGCCACTGTTAAGGGGAAAGATCAAATGCAAACATCTGCTTATTTCGAATCCACTGATCTGATCCAGTTTTAGCTTTATCAACTGTTCCATTGTAGGGTTCAATCCCAATAGTCTCCCCCTGGAACAGATGATGCCAAAACTCTTCATTATTCTTGGATTTTTATTGCCTCATCAATAATTCCCTGACTTGTCCTTTGAATTGTAATTCAAAGTCCAAGGAATCTGTATCATCCTCATCCCTGCATAGTGTAAGCTCAAGGAGATCCTGCAGATCTTTAACACCCAGGCCAAGTGCTTGTTCCCTTGATATTTGCTTCACCTCACCACTGGATTAGAGCAAAGTCAATATGTGGGTCTGTTTGTCAGATTTCCACTTTAGTATTTTTGAATCCAGTGGGTTTCTTGGGAGAGGTTTTATTGATGATGAGTTTGGAGATGGAGGCCTGGTAATGACTGCTTGGGCAGTGTTTGGAGTTTTTGCCAATTCAAGATTTTCTGCTATCATCTGCTGAAGGACCATTTTTATAATGTAATCCCCTTGTACTATATCTTCTTCTGTTTCTGCATCCATCTGCTTTTGTTTCCTTCTTTGATAAAGGATGGCAGCAGATGGAGCAGTGGATCTTTTGGTAGGCAGTTTTTGTTGTCTAACTGTAACCACTGCTTCAGGATAAATAGGCTTTTGAGGAGCAGTGGGATCTTTCTTCCTTAATTCTTCCAACCTTTTGTAGGTATCTATCACTTTTTCTTCTTTCCACCTGCTAACCTGATTCCTTGACCCATAATCAGCAGCAATAAGCTCTTCTTTCATTCTCTTCAGATTTAAAGCCCTTTCTGGTACATTTTTCTTGTACTTGGACCAAAAAGGAGGAGTTTGTTTTACTTTGTCATTGTTCATCTTTTGCACTCTTTCTAACTCCTCTTTAAGCTCACCAATGGTCCATTCTTTATATTGAGCTTTTTCTGCCTTGTATTTCTTGAATGCCTTGATGTGATCAATGTAATCTTTTCTCAGGCTTTCATCATCTCTTTCTGATAGTTTCTGACAAAGATCTTTTGAAAACTGCTCCAAAGTTCTGACTTGAGTGAGCATGTATTGAAAGTATCTTTGAATCTTTTTGTCAGATTTTCCTTTTGTATTTCTTTTAGAGATATCCTCTGCTTGTTGAACCTTTAACTTCAAATATTCTTCTATGTTATTAGGCCTAGGATAACCTTGAAGAGATGGCAGACTCCTTTTTGCAGGGTCAACTTCAGAGTAGAAGGATTTTATCTCCTCTCTAACTGCTGGAAGATCTAATGGATACTGGACTCCTGCAGGAGTAATGGCAGTATTTGGATTAAAAGCTTGTACTGAAGAGAGTGGAATAGGGTTTGGAATGGTAGCAAGGGTCAGTGGTTGTGAAGATGTTGGAGTTGGGGAAGTGTCATCTTCCAGGACAATGTTGGTTACCCTTCTCCTTTTATGCTTAGGAGAGGTTGGTGGTGTTTTTGTAGGATCGTTTTGACGACCAAATGAGTCAATCAGAGTCAACACATAACTGTTTGAAAGGCGGAAACAATCAAACAGTCTAGAATCAGTGAAAGAAAGTGTAGAAACAGAGTATGATACTTCAAACAAGCTTCTCATTGATATTTGACTTGAAAATCGGGTAGCACTTCGTTACACCACAGCTAATTCTGTACCAAATGAGAAGCTAGGACTACCTATATATAGGCTCCTGATTTCGCTTGAAATGACCACATGTCATTTCGAGCGAAATTACCAACTTTAATTTCGCATGAAATGACCACATGTCATTTCAAGCGAAATGTGACACCCCAGGAAAACCATGCAACTTAACTAGCTTCCTCAGTGAGTACGTACCAAATTTCAGGATGAAATTTCTTTCAACTTGGGGATAATGTGACAACTCGTATTTCAGAACCTATCTTTGTGTTAATGTAACGTATGTGAACACTATGTGATTATGTGAACTTGATGATTAATGGAATGTTATGTTTGATATGTGTTATGTGTAACGAATGTATGTCTATAAACGAACCGATCGCACAACACTATTCGAATCGCACAAGCCTTTGAGCTTTGGTCTTTTACAACTCTCGGCCCACTCCTCACTTGAACCGAATGAGCAGCCCATTATGGTGGGTTCGGCCCACCTCTCACACGCATAACCTCATGAGGAGGTTAACACTTCTCATTGTTGTAAATCTCATAATACACACAAACCCTAATACCTCTCTCTCTATGTCGACGACAAGCATACTCATCTCTCGAAGTTTTCTATTCGGATCAATCCTTGTTCTTTCTCTAACCGGTTAGTGTTTTAACTACTACTTTCATGATTGTATGATGTTGTGCTATACATGCTTTACATGATGATGTAGGAAGGATATATGATTGATGATGATATAAACTGTTAATGTTGATGTTCATAGGATTGGCCCATATGTATAGTGTTGTAGATCAATATAGCATTGTTAATCATTTGGTGTGTTAATGAACTAGAATCGATTGCATGATTAATCGGCTGTGAATGATTAGTATGTTTTACCAAAGGTGATTGCTTGTTGAGTTAAAGATTTTGATGTTAATTCGATGAAGATGATGATGAGTTGTTAGGGTTCATATGAATTAATGATAATAAAACCTTGTTTTGATCGACTAGGAGATGGTTAGAAACTGTTGTTAGTATTGATTGATTGTGTGCAATTATGGAAGCTGTTAATTGGTCAAACGAATTGATTTGATAATTATAACCGATTGCAAGATTTTAGGAATAATCAAACAAATCGCACAAGACCCCTTGGTCGCACAAGATTGGATCTTACATGATCTGATCTGATCGCACAAGAAGTCCAGTCGCACAAGAAGTCTGTAGTCGCACAAGACACCCGGACCGCACAAGACCCATTATTGTTGGGCCGGGTTTATGTTGGATCGCACAACATGTTGTGGATCGCACAAGGCTGTGCTGAACGCACAACATGTTGGGCCGGGTAGTGTTTGGGTTTCAACTACCCACTCGCACAATATGTAATTGGGCTCACAAGGTTACTCAGCCCAATACATCCTGAACGCACAAGTTCGGATATGATATGACTGTTAACTTGTCCTACGTGTTTGCCATGATCAATACGTGTTTACAACCTGTTAGCTTATGTGTAAACATATGTGCACTACTTGAACCTAGACCTGACTTGTATGGTAACCATGTTAGGACGTGGTTGACCTCTAGCAGCTCGATTGAGCTTTCGTTTATCTACCGAGCTAACCTAAGGTGAGTTCACACTTTCTACAAAGCATGGGATTCCCAGGGGTTGGGAATGGGTTAAGGAAGATGGATTCCTCGTCCTTTCTTGGGTAGGACAGTACGGGTTCAGGAATATAATTCCTCGTCCTCATGGACAGTTAACTTTCACTAGACCAAAACTCTATCACGAAGTCCCTCCTTTTTATATCGACTTAATCGCCGGGCCAATGGCGAGCGGGTCATTAGTTAGATAGCGCTATTTAGGTTTGACAAGCCTCACACCGTGCCGCAGAGGGCGGGCGTGAACTAATGGATCTGGGCACGTCAATAATGATAGACATTGACAGTTCAGGGCACATAAACATGACTACAGTCAGCAGTCGATATGGTCACGAGTCTAGTAGTATATAAACATGGGGTAGCCCCCACGGCTGAAGAGCCAGATAATTAAACATGGGGTAGCCCCCACGGCTGAATAGCCAGAGTAATTGGGATTTAAACAGAACATGTTTTCAACTATGGGGTAACCCCCACGACAGGATGCCAGCTAAAGGAAACTGTTTTTGGAATAACTTAAACCAACACCCAACTGTGAACTCACTCAACATTATTGTTGACTCGTTACTACATGCTTTGCAGGTCAATAGGTTTAGCAGGAGGTTGCATGGGGAAGGGTCGTTGTGGAGCATGGACATTGAGTGTTTATGATAAACTTAAACATTCTTTACTTATGCCTTGGTTTTAGACATTATGCTTCCGCTTGCAACTTAAACTATGTTTTGTTTGGACACCAATTGTATTGTGTTGGATTTTATTATTACCTACATGCTTGTTCAATATGATTGGTGGCTTGATCCTGGTCAGTCACGCCTCTAAGCGGTGATACTCCGCAGGTGGAAATTTGGGGGTGTGACAGATTGGTATCAGAGCCAGGTTTATAGAGAACTTGGTTGTAATAAGGGAAAAAGTTTTTATTAAAACCAGACTATAACCTGTACAGTGCTCAACGATCCACAACGACGCTTCACTCCACGTGCAAGACTCGACATTCTAGGTGATATGGTTTATGTTTTATTGCCTACTTGCTAGATTACGTAGAACTTTGCTTATGGTATGCTTAGATAAATGTAGTCACTGTTAATTGAAAACACGTGTGTGCTTACTCTCTTCTGTCATCGCACTTTCACGAACCTCTCTCACTCATGTTTCTCTTGATATGAAGATCATGTCTGGACGCGTTAACATGACTCAAGCTCAGTTGACGGCTCTGATTAACCAACAAGTTGCTGCGGCACTTGCAGCCGCTCAGGAAGGAGGTATACCCTGCCATCTCGACTCACTCTAGGATCCCTGGATCCTACTCTCGTGAACCAACCATTGTGTTAAACTTTGTCCTTTCTTACTCTCATGACAGGTCAACCTGCACAACCTCCTGTGTGCACTTTCAAGACCTTTATAGACTGTCGACCTAGTACCTTCAGTGGTACCGAAGGAGCTGTAGGTCTCCTCCACTGGTTTGAAAAGCTCGAATCTGTTTTCGAGATGTGTGAATGCCCTGAGGCTCGCAGGGTGAAGTATGCTACCGGTACTCTCGAGGGAATATCGCTTACGTGGTGGAACGCTCAGGTTCAAATGCTGGGGTTGGTTGCCGCTAACGCCACCCCATGGAACAATTTTAAGGAAATGATTAAGGAAGAGTACTACAATCGTGATGACATTCACAAACTGGAGGTGGAGTTCTTCAACCTAAAGATGACGGGGTCAGAAATTGAAGCGTACACAAAAAGATCGAACGAACTGGCTATTTTGTGCCCTACCATGGTGGATCCTCCCATCAAACGTATCGAACTGTACCTCAAGGGTTTAGTGCCCGAAATTCAAAGTCATGTCACTTCAGCTAACCTCGCCCACCATCCAGCAGGTTGTTCAGTTGGCTCACCGTCTCACTGATCAGGCGGTGGAGCAGAACAGGTTACCAAAGCGTATTAGTGATACAGCTACTTCAGATGCTCCTAGTGACAACAAGCGGAAATGGGATGGAGCTTCAAGCAAAGGTTCAACTTCTGTTCAATCTCAGTCTCAGCAGAGAAGGACTGACGACTACAAGAGCCCTGGTCAGCAAGCATCTGGTAGTCAAAATCAGGGCAGGTACAGGGGTGTTCACCCCAAGTGCAATCATTGTAACCTACACCACAGCGGGCCATGCACCAGGAGAAACTGTCATCGGTGCAACAAGCCATGCCACGCTGCAAAGGATTTCAGAAGTTTATACCCCGCGAATCAGAACCGTCATCAACAACAAGCCCCACAAAATCAACGCCAGCAGCAGTAGCAGCAAGGTATCAACAAAGAGTGCTTTCAGTGTGGAGCTAAAGGCCACTTCAAGAGAGATTGTCCCCAACTGAACCAGAACCAGAACAACAACAACAACAATAATAACAACTAGGGGAATGGAAACAACGGGGGTAACAATGGCAATGGTGCAAGGGGTCATGTGTTCGTTATTGGCCAGGGTGAAGCGAGGAACGATCCCAACGTTGTGACGGGTAACTTCCTTCTCGACGACTTTTACGTTACAGTTTTATTTGATTCGGGTGCTGATACTAGCTACGTGTCCTTAAAAGTCAGTCAAAAGCTTAAGCGTACCCCAACACCTTTGAACACCAAGCACACTATAGAGCTAGCTAATGGTAAGAGTTTAGAGGCCACACACGTAGTCAAGGGTTGTAGTCTTGTTCTTGCTGGTTACACCTTCTCTATCGACCTCATTCCTATCGTTCTGGGTAGTTTTGATGTTGTCATTGGGATGGATTGGTTATCCCAACACTGAGCAGAGATTCTTTGCAATGAGAAGATTGTTCGTATCCCTCATTCAGGTGATGAACCTCTCATGATTCGTGGCGACAAGAAGGGTGCTGTTGAGAGCATCATCTTTTTCCTTAAGGCCCAGAAGTGTTTGCGTAAGGGCCACACTGTTATTTTGGCTCTCGTTACTGACACCTCTAAGAAAGAGAAGAAGATAGAAGATTTTCCTATCGTACGTGACTATCCTGAGGTATTTCCTGAGGAACTACCTGGTCTTCCGCCTCATCGCCAGGTCAAGTTTCAAATCGAGCTAGCTCCTGGAGCAGCACCCATAGCTCGAGCGCCTTATCGTCTAGCTCCATCAGAATTGGAAGAACTATCTGCGCAGTTACAAGAACTCTTGGTTAAGGGTTTCATTCGCCCTAGCTCTTCGCCCTGGGGAGCTCCAGTGCTATTCGTGAAGAAGAAAGATGGTACTTTCAGAATGTGCATCGACTATCGGGAGCTCAACAAGGTGACAGTGAAGTATCACTACCCTCTTCCACGCATTGATGACCTATTCGACCAGTTGCAAGGGTCGAGCTTTTACTCGAAGATTGATTTGAGATCGGGATATCACCAGTTGAGAGTCCGAGAAGGGGACGTCTCCAAAACAGCCTTTAGAACTCGTTATGGACACTACGAGTTTCTGGTCATGCCATTCGGGCTGACAAACGCACATGCGGTCTTCATGGACTTGATGAATTGAGTGTGCAAGCCTTACCTAGATAAGTTCGTCATAGTTTTCATCGACGACATCTTGATCTATTCTAAGAGTCAGGAGGAACACGAGCAGCATCTACGACTTATTTTGGAACTCCTTCGAACAGAACAGCTTTATGCAAAGTTCTCGGAATGCGACTTCTGGCTTCGTGAGGTCCATTTCCTAGGCCACGTGGTAAACAAGGATGGGATTCATGTTGATCCATCCAAGGTAGACTCGATTAAGAACTGGCCTGCACCTCGCACACCAACGGAAATTCGCCAATTCTTGGGTTTAGCAGGTTACTACAGGAGGTTCATTAAGGATTTTTCCAAGATTGCACAACCACTCACCTCACTAACTCAGAAAGGCGTTGTTTATCGATGGGGAAATGCACAGGAATCAGCATTTCAGCACTTGAAGGACAGACTTTGTAGCGCACCTATCCTCTCATTGCCTTAAGGCACAGACGACTTTGTGGTTTACTGCGATGCATCAATACAGGGTCTTGGTTGTGTATTGATGCAACGGGATAAAGTTATTGCGTACGCCTCACGCCAACTTAAAGTTCACGAAAAGAACTACACTACACACGATTTAGAGCTGGGAGCTGTTGTTTTTGCACTTAAGATATGGAGACACTACCTGTACGGTACCAAGTGCACCATTTACACCGATCACAGGAGTCTCGAGCATATCTTCAAACAGAAGGAATTGAACATGCGACAACGTCGATGGGTCGAGCTACTGAATGATTATGAATGCTCGATCAGATACCATCCGGGCAAAGCAAATGTTGTAGCCGATGCCCTCAGTCGAAAGGATACCATACCCAAACGCGTACGAGCTTTACAACTCACTATTCAGTCTAGTCTTCCTGCACAGATACGAGAAGCTCAGGTAGAAGCTTTGAAACCAGAAAACATCAAGGTTGAAGCCCTACGGGGCTCAAGACAGTGGTTAGAACAAAAGGCAGACGGCGCCTACTACGTAACAGGATGCATTTGGGTCCCACTCTATGGCAACCTACGAGAGCTTGTGATGGATGAGGCACACAAGTCTCGTTACTCAGTACATCCTGGTTCGGATAAGATGTATCACGACTTGAAAACTACATACTGGTGGCCTAGCATGAAAGCTCACATAGCAACTTACGTTAGCAAGTGCTTGACTTGTGCGAGAGTCAAGACGGAATATCAGAAACCAACAGGCCTACTCCAACAACCAGAGATACCACAATGGAAATGGGAGCAAATTTCCATGGATTTTGTTACTGGCCTGCCTAGATCTCAACGTGGTAACGATACTATTTGGGTGATCGTGGATCGACTCACAAAGTCTGCACACTTCTTGGCTATCAAGGAAACGGATAAGTTCTCCACTCTAGCAGACGTATACCTTAAGCAAGTTGTCTCGAGGCACGGGGTGCCCACCTCTATCATCTCTGATCGTGATGCACGTTTCACTTCAGAACTTTGGCAAGCGATGCACAAATCCTTCGTCCCACGATTAGGCATGAGCACAGCGTATTACCCTCAGACGGATGGGCAGTCTGAGCGCACTATTCAAACTTTAGAAGACATGCTTCGGGCGTGTGTAATTGACTTTGGCAACGGCTGGAAAAAGCATCTGCCACTTGTGGAATTTTCGTACAATAACAGCTACCACACCAGCATTAAAGCTGCTCCGTTTGAGGCATTGTACGGGCGTAAAGGCCGGTCACCTCTTTGTTGGGCAGAGGTGGGGGATAGTCAGATCACTGGCCCAGAACTTGTGGTAGACACAACAGAAAGGATTGCTCAAATACAACAACGAATGGCGGCAGCTCGTGACCGTCAGAAAAGCTACGCCGATAAGGGCAGGAAACCACTCGAGTTCCAGGTTGGGGATCGAGTGCTACTCAAAGTTTCACCCTGGAAGGGTGTGGTTCGTTTTGGCAAACGAGTCAAACTTAACCCACGATACGTTGGACCATTTGACATCATAGAGAAAATAGGCAAGGTGGCCTACAAACTGAACCTACCAACAGAACTCAGTGCAGTTCACAACGTTTTCCATTTGTCGAATCTGAAGAAGTGTCTGTCAGATGAGACCCTCATAGTTCCTTTGAAGGAACTCACTATTGACGATCAGTTGCGATTCGTCGAGGAACCAGTTGAAATCACGGACCGGGATGTTAAGGTCCTCAAGCGCACTAGAATTCCTCTTATTCGAGTTCGTTGGAACTCACATCGTGGCCCAGAGTTCACCTGGGAACGCGAAGATCAGATGAAAGAAAAGTATCCCCAATTATTCGCAAACAGTACAACCACTACTGAGGCTGAAGCTACTACGGAATTTCGGGACGAAATTCCAGATCAATGGGGGGAGGATGTGACACCCCAGGAAAACCATGCAACTTAACTAGCTTCCTCAGCGAGTACGTACCAAATTTCGGGACAAAATTTCTTTCAACTTGGGGATAATGTGACAAATCGTATTTCAGAACCTATCTTTGTGTTAATGTAACGTATGTGAACACTATGTGATTATGTGAACTTGATGATTAATTGAATGCTATGTTTGATATGTGTTATGTGTAACGAATGTATGTATATAAACGAATCGATCGCACAACACTATTCGAATCGCACAAGCCTTTGAGCTTTGGTCTTTTACAACTCTCGGCCCACTCCTCACTTGAACCGAATGAGCAGCCCATTGTGGTGGGTTCGGCCCACCTCTCACACGCATAACCTCATGAGGAGGTTAACACTTCTCATTGTTGTAAATCTCATAATACACATGTGACAACTCGAGTTTCCAAGATTCCATCTTCGCACTATTACACGTTAATTTTTTATTTATTTATTGCTTGTTATACGACTTGTTTGTTTCACAACTGTGCACGTTTGTAGTATGTTAATCGTGGTGTGATTTATATGTTGTGTACGGTATGCCTTATAAGTGTGTATCGATGTATGTCTAAATTTTTAAATTATGTGTTGTATAAATTACACAAGACATCTGGCCAAACACCCTCACTCACACATCAATGAAATCACCCTAGTGGTGAAAACACTTTGTGTTTTCATCCACTAGTGGACCAACGAAAACAGAAAATGGAGAATGGGCCTTGGCCCAGTTTTGAGTTAATATATATATTTTGATTTTTTGGGAGAAAAAGGGTATTCGGAAAAAAACCCTAGCCACTTATCACGATCTTTCTCTCTCGCTCCCTTGTGAAATCCGACGGCACACAACAGATCGAGGTACCACCTTGCTGCTTGGGTTAGTCTTTGATTTATTTTGATTACTTGATTTGGAATCACTTGATTACTGCACATCATGAATGAACTTGTTGTATGTGATGATATTGGGTGTATTTTGTATTGATCTGTATGATATGAAAGATCTGGGGATTTAATGATAATCTTGATATCACAATGATTTAGATCTATGAGATGGTGTTTATTGTTTGGGTTAGAAATGTTTGGGGATTTTCTGGGTTTTTGATATGTTACAGTAAGTATTGTTGATGATGATAAGAACTAACGAAAACACCCCCCACCATTGAAACTGGACGAAATCACTTATGTGATTTCGGCCCAATGTGTAAAGCCCCAAAAAGGGATTTCGGCCCATAGGTGTTTTCGCCACTATAGTGTTTTCGGCACTTAAGGGATTTCGACAATAAGGGTTTTCGGCCCAAGTAAGGGATTTCGGCCCACCTAGTGTTTTCGTCCAAAACTTTGTACAACAAACTCGTTATACGATCTGTTAACTCTGTTAGTTGTTAACACTGTTAAGTTGATTAACTTAATTAAGTATGTTAACCTTGTTAAGTGTTAACCATGTTAAGTTTGTTAATTATGCTATGTATGTTATGAATATAAACCCAGTTAAGTTTATTAATTTCTGTTAAGTCCATAACTCTGGATAGTCTGTTAACTGAGTTAAGTTATTAACTCTATTAACTTTATTAGCACTGTCAAGTATACATAACCTTACTAGTTTGTTAACTCTGTTAGTTAACTAGCACTGTGGTTTGTCATTCCTGTTTGTATATATTACTCCAGTTAAGCGTGCTAGCTCTACTAAGTATGTTGTTAGTTAACTATGTTAGATTAAACTATGAAAGACTGTTATGTGAAACACGAATTGTGCACATGTGATTAACTGTTATGTGATGTATGATTAACTGCCAAACACTCTGTGATATTACTGTGATGATAGTTACATGTGAAATATTACGAACGTGAACTAATTGAGTATACGTGCATACTATAGGACTTGATTGATTATTTGTGAGCACTTAACCTAGCATACCGAGCAAACAAGGTGAGTTCACACTCTTTCTAAGGCATGGGATTCCCGGTGGTTTGGGAATGGGTTAAGAAATAAAAATGGAACCTACATATTCTCCTTGGGTAGGATATGTACCGCCATCCTCCATGGGTAGGATGCCAATATTAATCCTGCGTATTCTCCTTGGGTAGAATACGTACGTTCGTCCTCCTTGGGTAGGACAACAACCTTAACGTACGTAAAACCTACGTACACTCACACTCGCTACGGTCCTTGGATCAAGAAGGGCACGTACAAATACGACTAGTCTACACATGGGAAGCTCCCACTAATCTTCGCACAGATGCCTGAAAAGGCCGCGATACGGCCACTAACCTTCGCACAGATGTCTGGAGGACCGCGATGGGAATTAATAAGAAACATGGTTTACAAAACGAACAACTGATTTATGAAACGAATTCTATAACTGAATAACTAACTGTGAACTCGCTCAACAAGTTGTTGACTCTCTGTTACATGCCTTGCAGGACCTTAGGTACTTTTGGAGCTTGCACGGGAGGCACGGTCGTTGTGGACATGGATCGTGAAATGTGTTGTTAAACATTATGACATTTTGTACTTAAACTTATGTTGGGTTTTACTTTAAATGCTTCCGCTACACACTTGTTTATATTTGGTTTTGGAAACACCTATCGTATTGATGAATGACTTTTACTATATACTTATGTTCAATATGATTGGTGGCTCGATCCTGGTCATGTCACGCCTCCGAGCGGTGGTACTCCGCGTGTGGATTTTGGGGGTGTGACAGATTGGTATCAGAGCCATTGGTTATAGAGAACCCGGTTTTAATAAGGGGAAAACGATTTTGTTAAAACCAGACTATAACCAGAACAGTGCTCAACGATCCACAACGACGCTTCGCTCCACGTGCAAGGCTCAGCATCATAGGTACTACTATTCATGTTACCTTACCTACTTGTTAGAATTACATAGAACTTTGCTCGTGGTATGCTTAGATTACAGAACCTACTATTCGTTACTGCTTGAGAATACTTGTGTGCTCACTCTCTTCGCACTATTCGCGAACCTCTCATCCACATGTTCTCCTTGATGTCAAGATCATGAGTGGACGCGTTAACCTAACTCAAGCCCAGTTGGCGGCTTCGATCACCGAACAAGTTACTGCAGCACTCGCAGCTACCCAGGCAGGAGGTGTAACCTGCCATCACCACTTACTCTAGGATCTTTAGATCCTACTCTCGTAACTCAACACTTGTGCTTAATTTTGATTACTCTTACGCACACGACAAGTCAACACGCTTAGCCACCTGTATGCACATACAAGACTTTTATGGACTGTCGTCCTACTACTTTCAGCGACATTGAAGGAGCTATTGGACTCCTCCATTAGTTCGAGGAACTCGAATCGGTCTTCGAATGTGCGAATGACCTGAGGCTCGTAAGGTGAAATATGCCACTGATACTCTCGAAGGCACCGCGCTAACTTGGTGGAGCGCGCAAGTTCAAAGGCTGGGGCTGGCGGCTGCTAATGCCACCCCATGGAATGATATTAAGAAACTGATCAAACGTGAATACTATAGTAGTGATGACATTCACAAGCTGGAAGTGGAATTCTTTAACCTGAAGATGACGGGATCAGAGATAGAAGCGTACACGAAACGATCCAACGGACTGGCAGTGTTATGTCCATCTATGGTGGATCCTCCCATCAAACGCATTGAGCTGTACCTCAAGGGATTAGTATCAGGGATTCAAAGTCATGTGACTACTCCTAACCTTATTACTATTCAAGATGTTACTCGTCTTCCTCATCGTCTCGCGGAACAGGCAGTGGAACAGAACAAGCTGCCTCAACGTATCAGCGCTACTACTACCACTACTACTTCAACTACTTCTGCTACCCTCAGTGACAACAAAAGGAAGTGGGATGGAACCCCTAGCAAGGGTTCGACTACGGTTCCGTCCCAGGCACAGCAGCGGAGGATCGATGACAACCAAAGTTCTGGTCAGCAACCTTTTAGTAGTCAAGGGCGGGGTGGATACAGGTGAAACCACCCTAAGTGCAAACGCTGTAACTTGCACCACAGCGGGCAGTGCAACCGAAATCATTGTCAATGATGCAACAAGCTTGGTCATGGAGCCAAAGATGGTAGAAACTCACGTCCTGCAAACCAGAACCAACAACAACAGCCACAAGATCTATAGAATCAGTAGCAACAGCAGGGTAACAAGGATGTTATCAGGTGGTGCTGAAGGTCACTTCAAAAGACACTGCCCACAGTGGAACCAGAACCAGAATCAGAACCACAACCAAGGAAACAGGAACATTAATGGAGGCAACAATGGGGGTAATAACGACAGCAATGGTGCCAGGGGTCGAGTGTTCGTGATTAGTCAGGGTGATATTAGGAATGACCCCAGCATTGTGATGGTTTCGACATCGATATTGGTACGGATGGGCTACCTCAGCATCGAGCAGAGATTCTTTGAAAAGAAAAGATCATCCGCATTCCTCGTACTGGTTGAGAACCTTTGGTAGCTCATAGCAACAAGCTCCTGGACCAGCACCCATAGCTCGAGCGCCTTACTGCTTAGCTCCAACTGAACTGGAAGAACTGTCTAAGCAATTGCAAGAACTCTTAGAAAAGGGTTTCATACGTCCTAGCTCTTCGCCCTGGGGAGCTCCAGTATTATTTGTAAAGAAGAAGGGAGGTACCTTCCGCATGTGTATAGATTACCGCGAACCGAACAAGGTGACTGTGAAGAATCGCTATCCTCTTCCACGCATCGACGACTTATTCGACCAGTTGCAAGGGTCGAGCTATTACTCAAAGATTGACCTGAGGTCAGGTTACCATCAACTGAGAGTCCGGGATGAGGACGTCTCCAAAACAGCATTCAGAACTCGCTACGGCCATTACGAGTTTTTGGTCATGCCATTCGGGCTAACGAACGCGCCTGCGGTTTTCATGGATCTTATGAACAGGGTGTGCAAACCTTATCTTGACAAGTTTGTTATTGTTTTTATTGATGACATCCTGATCTACTCGAAGAGTCGGGAGGAACATGAGCAGCATTTACGACTTATTCTGGAACTCCTTCGAACGGAACAACTGTACGCCAAGTTTTCAAAATGCGACTTCTGGCTTCGTGAAGTTCACTTTCTAGGCCACGTGGTAACCAAGGATGGGATTCATGTCGATCCATCCAAAGTAGATTCGATCAAGAACTGGCCTGCACCTCGTACACCAACCGAAATACGCCAATTCTTGGGTTTGGCGGGTTATTACAGACGGTTCATCAAAGACTTCTCAAAGATTGCACAGCCACTTGCATTACTGACACAGAAAGGTGTGGCTTACCGTTGGGGTAATACACAGGAGACAGCGTTTCAGCACTTAAAGGATAGACTCTGTAGCGCACCTATCCTCTCATTGCCTGAAGGCACGGACGATTTTGTAGTCTACTGCGATGCATCTATTCAAGGTCTTGGATGTGTGTTGATGCAACGGGATAAAGTTATTGCTTATGCTTCACGTCAACTTAAGATTCACGAACGGAATTACACTACGCACGATTTAGAGCTGGGAGCTGTTGCTTTTGCGCTCAAAATATGGAGACATTACCTGTACGGTACCAAGTGCACCATCTACACCGATCACAATAGTCTCGAGCATATATCTTCAAGCAGAAAGAATTGAACATGCGACAACGTCTATGGGTCGAGCTACTGAACGATTACGAATGTGCTATAAAGTACCATTCGGGCAAAGCCAATGTGGTGGCCGACGCCCTCAGTCGAAAGGATACTACACCTAGGCGTGTACGAGCGTTGCAACTCACTATTCTGTCTAGTCTTCCCTCACAGATACGAGATGCTCAGGTAGAAGCATTGAAACCAGGAAACGTCAGGGTTGAAGCCCTACGCGGCTCAAGGCAACTGTTAGAACAAAAGGCAGACGGCGCCTACTATGTAACAGGACGCATCTGGGTCCCACTCTATGGTAATTTACGCGAGCTTGTAATGGATGAAGCTCATAAGTCTCGCTACTCAGTACATCCTGGTTCGGATAAGATGTACCACGACCTCAGAACTACATATTGGTGGCCTAGCATGAAGGCCCACATAGCAACTTACGTTAGCAAGTGTTTGACTTGTGCGAGAGTCAAAGCGGAATATCAGAAACCATCAGGCCCACTCCAACAACCTGAGATACCACAATGGAAATGGGAACAAATTTCCATGGATTTTGTTACTGGCCTACCTAGATCTCAACGTGGGAATGATACTATTTGGGTGATCGTGGATCGACTCACAAAGTCTGCTCACTTCTTGGCTATCAAGGAAACGGATAAGTTCTCCACTCTAGCAGACGTATACCTTAAGGAAGTTGTCTCGAGGCACGGGGTTCCCACATCTATTATTCCTGATCGTGACGCACGTTTTACTTCAGAACTGTGGCAGGCAATGCACAAATCTTTTGGCTCTCGTTTAGATATGAGCACAGTTTATCACCCTCAGACAGACGGGCAGTCTGAGTGCACCGTTCAAACTCTAGAAGACATGATTCATGCGTGTGTAATTGACCTTGGAAACGGCTGGGAAAAAAACATCTGCCACTTGTGGAATTCTTGTACAATAACAGTTACCACACCAGCGTTCAAGCCGCTCGATTCGAGGCATTGTACGGACGTAAATGCCGGTCACCTCTCTGTTGGGCAGAGGTGGGGGATAGTCAAATCACAGGTCCAGAACTTGTAGTTGATGCTACTGAACGAATTGCACAGATACGACAACGCATGGCGGCAACTCGCGACCGTCAGAAAAGTTACGCTGATAAGCGCAGGAAACCGCTCGAGTTCCAAGTTGGGGATCGAGTGCTACTCAAAGTCTCACCCTGGAAGGGTGTGGTTCGTTTTGGTAAACGGGGCAAACTCAATCCGCGGTATGTTGGACCGTTCAAAATCATCGAGAAAATAGGCAAGGTGGCCTACAAACTGAACCTACCAGCTGAACTCGGTGCAGTTCACAATGTTTTCCACGTGTCGAATCTGAAGAAGTGTCTGTCAGATGAGACCCACATAGTTCCTCTGAAGGAGCTCACTATCGACGAACGGTTGCATTTCGTCGAAGAACCAGTTGAAATCACGGACCGGGATGTTAGGGTCCTCGAGAACACCAGAATACCTCTTGTTCGAGTTCGTTGGAACTCCCGTCGTGGCCCAGAGTATACCTGGGAACGCGAAGACCAAATGGAACTCAAATATCCCCAGTTGTTCGAAAACAATGCAACTACTACTGAGGCTGAAGCTACTACAGAATTTCGGGAAGAAATTCCAAATCAACGGGGGGATGATGTGACACCCCAGGAAAACCAGTAAACGATAACTTACCTAGCTTCCTCAGTAACCGCATGCTAAATTTCGGGACGAAATTTCTTTCAAGTTGGGGATAATGTGACAACTCGAGTTTCCAAGATTCCATCTTCGCACTATTACACGTTAATTTTTTATTTATTTATTGCTTGTTATACGACTTGTTTGTTTCACAACTGTGCACGTTTGTAGTATGTTAATCGTGGTGTGATTTATATGTTGTGTACGGTATGCCTTATAAGTGTGTATCGATGTATGTCTAAAATTTTAAATTATGTGTTGTATAAATTACACAAGACATCTGGCCAAACACCCTCACTCACACATCAATGAAATCACCCTAGTGGTGAAAACACTTTGTGTTTTCATCCACTAGTGGACCAACGAAAACAGAAAATGGAGAATGGGCCTTGGCCCAGTTTTGAGTTAATATATATATTTTGATTTTTTGGGAGAAAAAGGGTATTCGGAAAAAAACCCAAGCCACTTATAACGATCTTTCTCTCTCGCTCCCTTGTGAAATCCGACGGCACACAACAGATCGAGGTACCACCTTGCTGCTTGGGTTAGTCTTTGATTTATTTTGATTACTTGATTTGGAATCACTTGATTACTGCATATCATGAATGAACTTGTTGTATGTGATGATATTGGGTGTATTTTGTATTGATCTGTATGATATGAAAGATCTGGGGATTTAATGATAATCTTGATATCACAATGATTTAGATCTGTGAGATGGTGTTTATTGTTTGGGTTAGAAATGTTTGGGGATTTTCTGGGTTTTTGATATGTTACAGTAAGTATTGTTGATGATGATAAGAACTAACGAAAACACCCCCCACCATTGAAACTGGACGAAATCACTTATGTGATTTCGGCCCAATGTGTAAAGCCCCAAAAAGGGATTTCGGCCCATAGGTGTTTTCGCCACTATAGTGTTTTCGGCACTTAAGGGATTTCGACAATAAGGGTTTTCGGCCCAAGTAAGGGATTTCGGCCCACCTAGTGTTTTCGTCCAAAACTTTGTACAGCAAACTCGTTATACGATCTGTTAACTCTGTTAGTTGTTAACACTATTAAGTTGATTAACTTAATTAAGTATGTTAACCTTGTTAAGTGTTAACCATGTTAAGTTTGTTAATTATGCTATGTATGTTATGAATATAAACCCAGTTAAGTTTATTAATTTCTGTTAAGTCCATAACTCTGGATAGTCTGTTAACTGAGTTAAGTTATTAACTCTATTAACTTTATTAGCACTGTCAAGTATACATAACCTTACTAGTTTGTTAACTCTGTTAGTTAACTAGCACTGTGGTTTGTCATTCCTGTTTGTATATATTACTCCAGTTAAGCGTGCTAGCTCTACTAAGTATGTTGTTTGTTAACTATGTTAGATTAAACTATGAAAGACTGTTATGTGAAACACGAATTGTGCACATGTGATTAACTGTTATGTGATGTATGATTAACTGCCAAACACTCTGTGATATTACTGTGATGATAGTTACATGTGAAATATTACGAACGTGAACTAATTGAGTATACGTGCATACTATAGGACTTGATTGATTATTTGTGAGCACTTAACCTAGCATACCGAGCAAACAAGGTGAGTTCACATTCTTTCTAAGGCATGGGATTCCCGGTGGTTTGGGAATGGGTTAAGAAATAAAAATGGAACCTACATATTCTCCTTGGGTAGGATATGTACCGCCATCCTCCATGGGTAGGATGCCAATATTAATCCTGCGTATTCTCCTTGGGTAGAATACGTACGTTCGTCCTCCTTGGGTAGGACAACAACCTTAACGTACGTAAAACCTACGTACACTCACACTCGCTACGGTCCTTGGATCAAGAAGGGCACGTACAAATACGACTAGTCTACACATGGGAAGCTCCCACTAATCTTCGCACAGATGCCTGAAAAGGCCGCGATACGGCCACTAACCTTCGCACAGATGTCTGGAGGACCGCGATACGGCCACTAACCTTCGCACAGATGTCTGGAGGACCGCGATGGGAATTAATAAGAAACATGGTTTTCAAAACGAACAACTGATTTATGAAACGAATTCTATAACTGAATAACTAACTGTGAACTCGCTCAACAAGTTGTTGACTCTCTGTTACATGCCTTGCAGGACCTTAGGTACTTTTGGAGCTTGCACGGGAGGCACGGTCGTTGTGGACATGGATCGTGAAATGTGTTGTTAAACATTATGACATTTTGTACTTAAACTTATGTTGGGTTTTACTTTAAATGCTTCCGCTACACACTTGTTTATATTTGGTTTTGGAAACACCTATCGTATTGATGAATGACTTTTACTATATACTTATGTTCAATATGATTGGTGGCTCGATCCTGGTCATGTCACGCCTCCGAGCGGTGGTACTCCGCGTGTGGATTTTGGGGGTGTGACAACACACAAACCCTAATACCTCTCTCTCTCTAAGCCGATGGCAAGCATACTCATCTCTCGAAGTTTTCTATTCAGATCAATCCTTGTTCTTTCTCTAACCGGTTAGTGTTTTAACTACTACTTTCATGATTGTATGATGTTGTGCTATACATGCTTTACATGATGATGTAGGAAGGATATATGATTGATGATGGTATAAACTGTTAATGTTGATGTTCATAGGATTGGCCCATATGTATAGTGTTGTAGAATATAGGATTGTTAATCATTTGGTGTGTTAATGAACTAGAATCGATTGCATGATTAATCAGCTTTTGATGTTAATTCGATGAAGATGATGATGAGTTGTTAGGGTTTATATGAATTAATGATAATAAAACCTTGTTTTGATCGACTAGGAGATGGTTAGAAACTGTTGTTAGTATTGATTGATTGTGTGCAATTATGGAAGCTGTTAATTGGTCAAACGAAGTGATTTTATAATTATAACCGATTGCAAGATTTTAGGAATAATCAAACAAATCGCACAAGACCCCTTGGTCGCACAAGATCGGATCTTGCATGATCTGATCAGATCGCACAAGAAGTCCAGTCGCACAAGAAGTCTGTAGTCGCACAAGACACCCGGACCGCACAAGATCGCTGTTTGTTATTATTGGGCTTCTAAATTGTTGGGTCGGGTTTATGTTGGATTGCACAACATGCTGTGGATTGCACAAGGCTGTGCTGAACGCACAACATGTTGGGCCGGGTAGTGTTTGGGTTTCAACTACCCACTCGCACAAGATGTAATTGGGCTCACAAGGTTACCTCAGCCCAATACATCCTGATCGCACAAGTTCGGATATGATATGACTGTTAACTTGTCCTACATGTTTGCCATGATCAATACTTGTTTGCAACCTGTTAGCTTATGTGTAAACATACGTGCACTACTTGAACCTAGACCTGACTTGTATGGTAACCATGTTAGGACGTGGTTGACCTCTAGCAGCTCGATTGACCTTTTGTTTATCTGTCGAGCTAACCTAAGGTGAGTTCACACTTTCTACAAAGCATGGGATTCCCAGGGGTTGGGAATGGGTTAAGGAAGATGGATTCCTCGTCCTTTCTTGGGTAGGACAGTACGGGTTCAGGAATATAATTCCTCGTCCTCATGGACAGTTAACTTTCACTAGACCAAAACTCTATCACGAAGTCCCTCCTTTTTATATCGACTTAATCGCTGGGCCAATGGCGAGCGGGTCATTAGTTAGATAGCGCTATTTAGGTTTGACAAGCCTCACACCGTGCCGCAGAGGACGGGCGTGAACTAATGGATCTGGGCACGTCAATGATGATAGACATTTACAGTTCAGGGCACATAAACATGACTACAGTCAGCAGTCGATATGGTAACGAGTCTAGTAGTATATAAACATGGGGTAGCCCCCACGGCCGAAGAGCCAGATAATTAAACATGGGGTAGCCCCCACGGCTGAATAGCCAGAGTAATCGAGATTTAAACAGAACATGTTTTCAACTATGGGGTAACCCCCATGGCAGGATGCCAGCTAAAGGAATCTGTTTTTGGAATAACTTAAACCAACACCCAACTGTGAACTCGCTCAACATTATTGTTGACTCGTTACTACATGCTTTGTAGGTTAATAGGTTTAGTAGGAGCTTGCATGGGGAACGGTCGTTGTGGAGCATGGACATTGATTGTTCATGATAAACTTAAACATTATTTACTTATGCCTTGGTTTTAGACATTATGCTTCCGCTTGCAACTTAAACTATGTTTTGTTTGGACACCAATTGTATTGTGTTGGATTTTATTATTACCTACATGCTTGTTCAATATGATTGGTGGCTTGATCCTGGTCAGTCACGCCTCCAAGCGGTGATACTCCGCAGGTGGAAATTTGGGGGTGTGACACGAAATTACTACAAAACACAGAAAATTACACTTTTAACCCCTGTAAACCCTATACGAACATGACCTAGACTTAAGACGTAGGCTATAGACATTATGCACCATCAAACTCCCCCTTGGATATTGCCGGAGTCTTCAGTCTGGTCTTCAGCTCTTTCTTTACAGTGACTTGAATTTCTCTTCTCTTGGCTTAGGCTTTCGCAACAACATCTTCCTAAGCTTCTCGTTCTCAACAATCTTTTTCTTCTCTTCAGCAGCCATTCTTTGCACCACAGTATGCCTTAGCATATTGTCTCTATCTTCTCGAGCTTTCATTTCTCTTTCAGCCTTCAACTTTTCTTCTTCCTCAATCTTTCGCCATTTAGAAGACCATTTATTATCAGCATTGATTCCTTTCTGAAAGCAAATGGAAACAACTTTCTGAAACTGCATCACTTGGTCTTTATCTTCAGCTTTAAAACCAATCTTGTTAACAAACAAGCATTCAATGTCTTTTGCCGAACATTTCACCAACCATAAAGGATCATACACAAAGATGTGTCTGATTTCATTTTCAGCTCTGTAGGTAATCACAGCTTCAGTCGACAAACAGCTGTATACCCAGTACAAAACCCCTTATAAAAATCTTGCTCCATTTTCGGTATTGGAATGTTCTTTAAAACTCTAGAATTCTTCACATGCAAGATCGTTTCTTCATTTCCAGTAACCGGATCTACCCTCGTCACTTTCTTCGGGTAGTGAGGTTTCCAGTGTTTGAATCCCCTGAAGGCTTCAAATTTCATCAGACCCCAGATGGGCACATCATGCTTTCTTACGGGATAATCCAGAGTTCTAACTTGCGATAACTGTTCAACATCCCACCAAGGAAGTGACATGATATCCTGTATGTACTCAAAATTCACGTCGAATAGCATACACATTAACTTGTGGTAGAAAGCCCCAACTAATAATATCCCCAAGTGAAACATCTCTGTCTCTCTTATAATACTTCAATGGTCGCTTGAATTTTCTTTCATTGCTCTTTCTAAACCACTTCTTGCGGTCTTCGCGCTGTGCCTCTTTTGTTGTACCATCAAAATTCTTATCTTTTAGACATTCTGCAACTTTCCTTCTCAACTCCTCTACATTTGCTGGACTAAAAAACTCAACAAGCATTGGAAAATCAGAAGTATCAACATTTTCATTTTCTTCGTCGCTGCAATCTTCAACCTCAACTCTATCATAGTTGTCTGCTTCATCAACATACTTGTACTAATAATCAGGCTGTTGATTCATATCAAATGCATTCAACTCTTCTTCAAAGACAAACTTGAAGTTAGGATCATCAATACGTGTCATTTCAATAATATCAGCCATAGTGTAAGTATGTCTGATTTCTCCTTCTTCAACTTCAGGTTCAAGACGTAAAATCAACTTTTCTTTTTTATCAACGTTCTCATCATCAACGTTCTCCCCCTCACCTGTAGCATCCTCAGGTTCTTCATTCATATCATCATGAAGATAATCTTCAATATTCTCTTCATTCGAAGCTTCAGTAACTTTAATACCAGAACCACCTTGATCATCATCATCATTATCATCATCACTGTGACTGCTAGCAGAGAAAACATTGTCTGCATCATCTTTTTCACTTTCATCATCTTCCTCATCTTCATCATCTTCTTCAACTTCATTTATAACATCATCCATTTCAACATCTGCTTCAAAAATAGCAGAAACAACAGATATAGGACGAGGATTTGGTATAGGTGATTCAGAAATAGTAGATAGATCAATTTCCCTCTCAGAAACACCTTCAACACTTTTACCCTTGTCTCTCATCTGATCTTCTAAATTAGCTGCACGTTTTGCTCTAACCTCCTCAATCTTTATTTCATCAAATTTCTCCTCAACAGACTTTCCAAGCAAGTTTTCTAACAATTTATTCATCATGTAAATCTCGTGTTCTTTCATTGCTTTAGCAGCTTCCAATTCTTTATTCTTTAACTCGAAGTACTTGTTTTGCTCATCTTAGCGTGCTTTCTCTTCTTCCAACTCTGCAACTTTAACTTTCAGAATATCAATCTCAGCTTGATCGTATTCAACTTTCTTTAACAATGAAGAATTTTCATCTTCGACTGTCTTTACACGCTTCTCTAGTTTCTTTTCACGATCCAACAACTTCTTGTTCTCAACCAAGACTGTGACAACTCGTATTTCCAAACCGATCTTTGTACTTTGATGTAATGTATGTGTACGATATGTGACTTTCATGAAAGTGGATATTTATGTGAATGTTATGTTAATACGTGCTTGTGAATGTATGTATGATATAAACGCACAACACACACTCGATCGCACAAGCTCATTTGGGCTATACTCCTTACATCCGATCCAAGGGCGGCCCAAGGTGGGGTTCGGCCCACACCTCTTATTCGCTCACACACTCCATTAGGGAGTTGTTTTTCTCATTTGTTGTTAATCACACAATACCACACCAAACCCTAGTGCTATCTTTCTCTCCTCTTGAACTCGACGGCAACAAGGAGCCTCTCACTCGAAGTCTATCATTCGGATTAACCCTCAGTCATCTCTTATCCGGTTAGTGTTTGGATTTATCGTATACATGTTTGATGATATTCTGATGTATGTGCTAATATAGCTGCATGATGATCTAGGGTTTCGATTAACATGATAGATCATGATGTTGAATGATAGTGTTCTTGATAATCGGATCACATGTATGTTGATTATGATGAGATTTGAGGATTACATAATAATGAATAAGATGTGTTAGATTATGAATGTATGAAATCGGCTCACATGTATATTGTTGTAAATCGATTTAAAGTTGTTTATAATTGACTTAGGTTATGGCATGTTAGCATGAGAATGTGTGTTGATGGGATGGGTGGAATGATTGTTGTTTTTGATCGAACAGTGTGTATCTATGAGGAATGAGCATGTGATTTTAATTAATTGTATTTTAAGGATTGCTTCATAATTACTTGCACATGATTGTGATAAAGGGTCTGCACATGATTCATATTTCAATCTAATAATTAGTCAAACCCACCCAACCATTTGGTCCAATAACCTTTTGAGGTGATGGACAGTTGTCGACCATGCTGGATGTTTTGAATGATAGATTTTAGGATGGTGATGTGATAAATTATTGTTCATACAATGATCATGTATTATTTAGGGTTCATATAATTAGATAGTAAATACCCTTGTTTGATCGAATAGGAGCTAAATGAGAAACTGTTAAGTTGATTGGTTTGGTAAATAGAAACTGTGGATTAATTCTTGTAATTTTGGAAATAGATAATTGGTTGTAACCGAATGGCAAGACATTCGGATACTTAAATCCATTCCAACATGCAGCCTTGTCGCACAAGATCAGGTCGTACAAGACCTAATCCGAACACACAAGCCCAGTCGCACAATGAATTCCCAGTCGCACAAGGGATTCCCGGTCGCACAAGATTAATTGTTTATTATTTTTGGGCCGTATGTTATACATTGGGCTGGGTAATAGGATCAGTCGCACAAGATGAATTATTGAATGATATGTTGGGCCGTGTGTTGTACATCAATGTAATTGGGCTTTCTGATTTTGGGCCGGGTGCTGTTGGGTTTCAACGAGAGGATCGCACAAGTTGTTAGACTTGTGCGAGCCCAATATTTAATATAATGAATGTAATAATATGTGTTGCCATGATTCGTATGTGTTTCTTACATGCTATCTTACGTGATACTCATGTGCACTCTGTGAAACCGAAACTTGACTTGTATGATAACCATGTTAGGACGTGGTTAACCACTAGCTGCTAGGCTTGACCTTTCTGTGTAATCTGCCGAGCAAACCAAGGTGAGTTCACACTGTACAAAGCATGGGATTCCCAGGGGTTGGGAATGGGGTTAAGGAATATGGATTCCTCGTTCTTTCTTGGGTAGGACAGTAATGGTTCAGGAATGTAATTCCTCGTCCTCACGGACAGATAACAATACTAGACCAAAACTCTCTATCACGAAGTCCCTCCTTTTTATATCGACTTAATCGCCGGGCCAATGGCGAGCGGGTCATTAGTTAGATAGCGCTATTTAGGTCTGACAAGCCTCACACCGTGCCGCAGAGGACGGGCGTGAACTAATGGATCTGGGGCACGTCAATGCTGATAGACATTGACAGTTTCAGGGCACTTAAACATGACTTCAGTCAGTAGTCGATATGGTAACGAGTCTAGTGGATACATGGGGTAGCCCCCACGGCCGAAATGCCAGATAACTATCATGGGGCAGCCCCCACGGCAGGATTTCCAGAGTAAATGGGTTAAACAAAGGGTTAAACAATTCACGTTTTCAACTATGGGGTAACCCCCACGGCAGGAACGCCAGTTAATGGAAACTGTTTTTGGAACAACTTAAAACGAATACCCAACCGTGAACTCACTCAACTTATTGTTGACTCATTACTACATGCTTTGCAGGTCTATAGGTACTTAGCTGGAGCTTGCACAAGGGAGAGTCGTTGTGGGACATGGACAGCTGTGTGCCATGTTAAACATTTGGATATTTGAACTCTTGATTTGGTTTTAAACATTATGCTTCTGCTCATAACTTAACTATGTTTGTTTTGGACATTAATCGTGTTGGTTGGACTTTACATTAAATATTTACTTTTTCAATATGATTAGTGGTTTGATCCTGGTCAGTCACGCCTCCAAGCGGCGATACTCCGCATGTGGATTTTGGGGGTGTGACAGATTGGTATCAGAGCCATTGGTTATAGAGAACTTGGTTTTAATAAAGGAAAACGTTTTGTTAAAACCAGACTATAACCTGTACAGTGCTCTACGATCCACAACGACGCTTCACTCCACGTGCAAGGCTCGACATTCTAGGTGATATGGTTTGTGTTTTATTACCTACTTGTTAGATTACGTAGAACTTTGCTCATGATATGCTTAGCTAGTATAGCTACTGTTGCTTGAACACGTGTGTGCTTACTCTCTTCTGTCATCGCACTTTCGCGAACCTTTCTCACTCATGTTTCCCTTAATATGAAGATCATGTCTGGACGCATTAACATGACTCAAGCCCAGTTGACGGCTCTGATCAACGAACAGGTTGCTGCGGCACTTGCAGCAGCACAGGCAGGAGGTATACCCTGCAGTTTAAAACTCATTCTAGGATCTTTAGATCCTACTCTCGTGAATCTATCCTTGTGTTAAACTTTGCCCTTTCTTACACCCACAACAGGTCAACATGCTCAGCCACCTGTGTGCACCTTCAAAACTTTCATGGACTGCCGACCCACTACTTTTAGTGGCACTGAAGGAGCAGTAGGTCTCCTCCACTGGTTTGAGAAGCTAGAATCTGTGTTTGAAATGTGTGAATGCCCTGAGGCACGCAGGGTGAAATATGCTACTGGCACTCTCGAGGGTTTAGCCCTCACATGGTGGAACGCTCAGGTCCAAATGCTGGGGTTGGTTGCTGCTAACGCCACCCCATGGAACAATTTTAAGGAGATGATCAAGGAGGAATACTGCAGTCGTGATGACATTCATAAGCTGGAAGTCGAATTCTTCAACCTCAAGATGACGGGGTCAGAAATTGAGGCGTATACGAAGAGATCGAATGAGCTTGCATTGTTGTGTCCAACCATGGTGGACCCCCCAATTAAGCGTATCGAACTTTATCTTAAGGGCCTAGTGCCAGCAATCCAAAGTCATGTGACATCAGCAAACCTCGCCACCTACCAGCAGGTTGTTCAGTTGGCTCACCGTCTCACTGATCAGGCGGTGGAGCAAAACAAGTTACCAAAACGTATTAGTGCTACAGCTACCTCTGAACCTTCCAGTGATAACAAACGTAAATGGGATGGAGCTTCAAGAAGAGGTTCGACTTCTGTTCAATCCCAGTCGCAGCAGAGAAGAACTGAAGAGTATAAGAGTCCTAGTCAGCAATCGTCAGGTAGCCAAAGTCAGGGTGGATACAAAGGAAATCACCCCAAATGTAATCGTTGCAACTTGCATCACCGCGGGCCATGCACCAGGGGTAACTGTCATCGGTGCAACAAGCCAGGCCACGCGGCAAAGGATTGTAGAAGCTTATACCCCGCCAACCAAAATCGTCAGTAATCGCAAGATCAACAGAATCAACGCCAGTAACAGCAGCCGCAGGGTAACAACAAAGGGTGCTTTCAGTGTGGAGCTGAAGGCCACTTCAAGAGAGATTGTCCCCAGCTGAACAGGAACCAGAACAACAATAACAACAACAATCAGGGGAATGGGAACAACGGAGGTAACAATGGCAATGGAGCAAGGGGCCGTGCGTTCGTTATTGGTAATGGAGAAGCAAGGAATGATCCCAATGTTGTGACGGGTAAGTTCCTTCTCGACGAATTTTACGTTACTGTCTTATTTGATTCGGGTGCTGATACTAGTTATGTGTCCCAAAAAGTTAGTCAACTGCTTAAGCGTACCCCAACACCTTTGAACCTCAAACACGCTGTAGAGTTAGCTAATGGTAAAAGTATAGAAGTCACACACGTAGTTAAAGGTTGTAACCTAGTACTTGCTGATCACACTTTCTCGATCGACCTTCTTCCTATCACTCTGGGTAGTTTCGACGTTGTAATTGGGATGGACTGGTTGTCCAAACACCAAGCAGAGATTCTTTGCAACGAAAAGATCGTTCGTATTCCTCGCCCAGGCGGTGAACCTCTCATGATTCGTGGCGACAAGAGTGGTGCTGTTGTGAGCATCATTTCTTCCCTTAAGGCCCAAAAGTGTTTGCGTAAGGGCCACACTGCCTTTCTGGCTCTCGTTACCGACACCTCGAAGAAAGAAAGGAAGATAGAATATTTTCCGATTGTACGAGACTATCCTGAGGTATTTCCTGAGGAACTACCTGGCCTCTCGCCTCATCATCAGGTCGAGTTTCAAATCGAGCTAGCTCCTGGAGCAGCGCCCATAGCTCGTGCACCATATCGCTTAGCTCCATCAGAGTTGAAAGAGCTATCTACGCAACTACAAGAACTCCTAGATAAGGGTTTTATTCGTCCTAACTCTTCGCCCTGGGGAGCTCCAGTGCTATTTGTGAAGAAGAAAGACGGTACGTTCAGAATGTGCATCGACTACCGTGAACTGAACAAGGTGACTGTGAAGAATCGCTATCCTCTTCCACGCATTGATGACCTGTTCGACCAGCTTCAAGGGTCGAGCTACTATTCAAAGATTGATTTGAGATCAGGGTATCATCAGCTGAGAGTCCGAGAAGAGGACGTCTCCAAAACAGCCTTCAGAACTCGATATGGCCACTATGAGTTTTTGGTCATGCCTTTTGGGATGACAAACGCACCGGCGGTCTTCATGGACTTGATGAATCGAGTGTGCAAGCCTTATTTAGACAAATTCGTTATTGTCTTCATCGATGACATCCTGATCTACTCGAAGAGTCAGGAGGAACACGAGCAACATTTACGACTTATTTTGGAACTCCTTCGAAAAGAACAGCTGTACGCCAAGTTTTCTAAGTGTGACTTCTGGCTTCGAGAAGTCCATTTCTTAGGCCATGTAGTGAACAAGGATGGAATTCACGTTGATCCATCCAAGGTAGAGTCAATCAAGAGCTGGCCTGCACCTCGTACGCCAACGGAAATTCGCCAATTCTTGGGATTGGCAGGTTACTACAGGAGATTTATCAAGGATTTTTCTAAGATTGCTCAGCCTCTTACTTCACTAACGCAGAAGGGCGTGGTTTATCGTTGGGGAAATGCACAGGAGTTAGCGTTTCAGCACTTAAAGGATAGACTTTGCAGTGCACCTATCCTTTCATTACCAGAGGGCATAGACGACTTCGTGGTTTACTGTGACGCATCCATTCAGGGTCTTGGTTGCGTATTGATGCAGCGGGATAAAGTTATAGCCTACGCCTCACGCCAACTCAAGGTTCATGAAAAGAACTACACTACACACGATCTGGAGCTGGGAGCGGTTGTTTTTGCACTTAAGATATAGAGACACTACCTATATGGTACCAAATGCGCTATCTACACTGATCACAGGAGCCTCGAGCATATCTTTAAACAGAAGGAACTCAATATGAGACAACGACGATGGGTCGAACTGCTGAACGATTACGAATGCTCGATCAGGTACCACCCAGGCAAGGCCAATGTTGTGGCCGACGCCCTCAGTCGAAAGGACACTGCGCCCAAGCGCGTACGAGCTTTACAACTTACTATACAGTCTAGTCTTCCTTCGCAAATACGAAATGCTCAGGTAGAAGCATTGAAACCAGAGAATGTCAGGGCTGAAGCCCTACGCGGCTCAAGGCAACGCTTGGAACAGAAGGAAGACGGTGCCTACTACGTAACAGGACGCATTTGGGTCCCACTTTATGGCAATCTACGAGAGCTTGTGATGGATGAGGCACACAAGTCTCGTTACTCAGTGCACCCTGGCTCGGATAAAATGTACCACGACATCAAAACCACATACTGGTGGCCTAGCATGAAGGCACACATAGCAACTTACGTTAGCAAGTGCTTGACTTGTGCGAGAGTCAAGGCGGAGTACCAGAAACCTTCGGGCCCCCTTCAACAACCAGAGATACCACAATGGAAATGGGAGCAAATTTCCATGGATTTTGTTACTGGCCTACCTAGATCACAACGTGGTAACGATACTATTTGGGTGATCGTGGATCGACTCACAAAGTCTGCTCACTTCCTGGCTATCAAAGAAACGGATAAGTTCTCCACTCTAGCAGAAGTATACCTCAAGGAAGTTGTCTCGAGGCACGGGGTGCCCATCTCTATCATCTCGGATCGAGATGCACGTTTTACATCAGAACTATGGCAAGCAATGCACAAGTCCTTTGGCTCAAGGCTAGATATGAGCACAGCTTATCACCCGCAAACGGATGGGCAGTCGGAACGTACCATCCAGACTCTCGAAGACATGCTTAGGGCATGTGTAATTGACTTTGGCAACGGCTGGGAAAAGCATCTGCCACTTGTGGAATTTTCGTACAACAATAGCTACCACACCAGCATTAAAGCTGCTCCGTTTGAGGCATTGTACGGGCGTAAATGCCGGTCACCTCTTTGTTGGGCAGAGGTGGGGGATAGTCAGATTACTGGACCAGAACATGTGGTTGACACAACAGAGAAAATTTCTCAGATACGACAACGAATGGCGGCAGCTCGTGACCGTCAGAAAGTCTACGCCGATAAGGACAGAAAACCATTAGAGCTCCAGGTTGGGGAGCGGGTACTACTCAAAGTTTCACCCTGGAAGGGTGTGGTTCGTTTTGGGAAACGGGGCAAACTTAACCCACGATACGTTGGACCATTCGAAGTCATTGAGAAAATAGGCAAGGTGGCCTACAGACTGAACTTACTAGCAGAACTCAGTGCAGTTCACGACGTTTTCCATGTGTCAAATTTGAAGAAATGTCTGTCAAATGAGACCCACGTAGTTCCTTTGAAGGAGCTCACGATCGACAAGCAGTTACGATTCGTCGAGGAACCTGTTGAAATCACGGACCGGGATGTTAAGGTCCTCAAGCGTACTAGAATACCTCTCGTTCGAGTTCGTTGGAACTCACGTCGCGGCCCAGAGTTCACCTGGGAACGCGAAGATCAGATGAAACAAAAGTATCCCCAACTGTTCGCAAACGGTACAACTACTACTGAGACTGAAGCTACGGAATTTCGGGACGAAATTCCAGATCAACGGGGGGAGAATGTGACACCCCAGGAAAACCAGGAAAACCATGCAACTTAACTAGCTTCCTCAGTGAGTACGTGCTAAATTTCGGGACGGAATTTCTTTCAACTTGGGGATAATGTGACAACTCGTATTTCCAAACCGATCTTTGTACTTTGATGTAATATATGTGTACGATATGTGACTTTCATGAAAGTGGATATTTATGTGAATGTTATGTTAATACGTGCTTGTGAATGTATGTATGATATAAACGCACAACACACACTCGATCGCACAAGCTCATTTGGGCTATACTCCTTACATCCGATCCAAGGGCGGCCCAAGGTGGGGTTCGGCCCACACCTCTTATTCGCTCACACACTCCATTAGGGAGTTGTTTTTCTCATTTGTTGTTAATCACACAATACCACACCAAACCCTAGTGCTCTCTTTCTCTCCTCTTGAACTCGACGGCAACAAGGAGCCTCTCACTCGAAGTCTATCATTCGGATTAACCCTCAATCATCTCTTATCCGGTTAGTGTTTGGATTTATCGTATACATGTTTGATGATATTCTGATGTGTGTGCTAATATAGCTGCATGATGATCTAGGGTTTCGATTAACATGATAGATCATGATGTTGAATGATAGTGTTCTTGATAATCGGTTCACATGTATGTTGATTTTGATGAGATTTGATGATTACATAATAATGAATAAGATGTGTTAGATTATGAATGTATGAAATCGGCTCACATGTATATTGTTGTAAATCGATTTAAAGTTGTTTATAATTGACTTAGGTTATGGCATGTTAGCATGAGAATGTGTGTTGATGGGATGGGTGGAATGATTGTTGTTTTTGATCGAACAGTGTGTATCTATGAGGAATGAGCATGTGATTTTAATTAATTGTATTTTAAGGATTGCTTCGTAATTACTTGCACATGATTGTGATAAAGGGTCTGCACATGATTCATATTTCAATCTAATAATTAGTCAAACCCACCCAACCATTTGGTCCAATAACCTTTTGAGGTGATGGACAGTTGTCGACCATGCTGGATGTTTTGAATGATAGATTTTAGGATGGTGATGTGATAAATTATTGTTCATACAATGATCATGTATTATTTAGGGTTCATATAATTAGATAGTAAATACCCTTGTTTGATCGAATAGGAGCTAAATGAGAAACTGTTAAGTTGATTGGTTTGGTAAATAGAAACTGTGGATTAATTCTTGTAATTTTGGAAATAGATAATTGGTTGTAACCGAATGGCAAGACATTCGGATACTTAAATCCATTCCAACATGCAGCCTTGTCGCACAAGATTAGGTCATACAAGACCTGATCCGAACACACAAGCCCAGTCGCACAATGAATTCCCAGTCGCACAAGGGATTCCCGGTCGCACAAGATTAATTGTTTATTATTTTTGGGCCGTATGTTATACATTGGGCTGGGTAATAGGATCAGTCACACAAGATGAATTATTGAATGATATGTTGGGCCGTGTGTTGTACATCAATGTAATTGGGCTTTCTGATTTTGGGCCGGGTGCTGTTGGGTTTCAACGAGAGGATCGCACAAGTTGTTAGACTTGTGCGAGCCCAATATTTAATATAATGAATGTAATAATATGTGTTGCCATGATTCGTATGTGTTTCTTACATGCTATCTTACGTGATACTCATGTGCACTCTATGAAACCGAAACTTGACTTGTATGATAACCATGTTAGGACGTGGTTGACCACTAGCTGCTAGGCTTGACCTTTCTGTGTAATCTGCCGAGCAAACCAAGGTGAGTTCACACTCTACAAAGCATGGGATTCCCAGGGGTTGGGAATGGGGTTAAGGAATATGGATTCCTCATCCTTTCTTGGGTAGGACAGTAATGGTTCAGGAATGTAATTCCTCGTCCTCACGGACAGATAACTATACTAGACCAAAACTCTCTATAACGAAGTCCCTCCTTTTTATATCGACTTAATCGCCGGGCCAATGGCGAGCGGGTCATTAGTTAGATAGCGTTATTTAGGTCTGACAAGCCTCACACCGTGCCGCAGAGGACGGGCGTGAACTAATGGATCTGGGGCACGTCAATGCTGATAGACATTGACAGTTTCAGGGCACTTAAACATGACTTCAGTCAGTAGTCGATATGGTAACGAGTCTAGTGGATACATGGGGTAGCCCCCACGGCCGAAATGCCAGATAACTATCATGGGGTAGCCCCCACGGCAGGATTGCCAGAGTAAATGGGTTAAACAAAGGGTTAAACAATTCACGTTTTCAACTATGGGGTAACCCCCACGGCAGGAACGCCAGTTAAAGGAAACTGTTTTTGGAACAGCTTAAAACGAATACCCAACCGTGAACTCACTCAACTTGTTGTTGACACGTTACTACATGCTTTGCAGGTCTATATGTACTTAGCTGGAGCTTGCACAAGGGAAAGTCGTTGTGGGACATGGACAGCTGTGTGCCATGTTAAACATTTGGATATTTGAACTCTTGATTTGGTTTTAAACATTATGCTTCTGCTCATAACTTAACTATGTTTGTTTTGGACATTAATCGTGTTGGTTGGACTTTACATTAAATATTTACTTGTTCAATATGATTAGTGGTTTGATCCTGGTCAGTCACGCCTCCAAGCGGCGATACTCCGCATGTGGATTTTGGGGGTGTGACAAAGACTTCTTCAACTTTCTTTTCCAAACTCTTAACTTGCACATCAGTCGCAAAATTGAAATCACCAATGTCTTCAAGAGTAATACCTTCCTGAACAGTTGGAAAAGTTTTGTATCCAGAAGAACCAGGTGTAGTTTGGACAGGTGGTTGTGTGGATGGTGGTGTTTGAAATATTTGCTGAGATGTAACAACATGATGTTGTTCATGGGGAGGTGTTTGATGTGGTGGTGAAATATGTGGTGGTGATTGTATTGGTGATGGTTGTCTTGGTGGTGATTGATGAATTGGTGAATGAATTGGAGATGGTTGATGTTGAGGTTCAGGTGGTGGTGATGATGGTTTACTAGGTTCCTAGATTGGTTTCTTCTTTAACAACATTTTCAATCTTTTTGTAACCTTCGGAGTAACAACTCTCTTTCTTGCAGATTGTTTCTTCCTACCACCAGATGGTGGAGGCGTCAGAGATTCTATCACATTCTCAGGAGATGGATTGTATAACTCATCATCTTTATCTTCTCTCCTCTTTCTTTTAAGTTGTTTCTCTTTTTAATCTCAGCTTTAATTCTCTTTGCACGTTATGTTTCATCAATTTCTTCATCAGACGAACTTGAAGAGCTTTTATCTCCACCATCACCTTCTTCATCACTAGTTGTCTTTTCTAGTTCAGCATTATATTTAGTAAGAGATTTCAATAGCTTTGTAGATTCAGGAGACAAACGCACATCTCCTTCAACATTAACTTCAGCTTCAGTTTCAGCTTCATCTTCTTTATCAGATTCATCAACAACCATAGTTTCAACGACCTTCTTTTGACGCTTCTTAGGTTGAGATGATGAACCTTCCTCTACTTGAACTTTAGGAGTTGCTTTCCTGCTCCTCTTCTTTTTCTCTTTAAAGAACCATTCGTTTCGAGTTTCTTTGAAGCTTTCAAGTGTTTTTAATTCATCTGCATAACTCTTCTCTTTCATTTCTTTCTCATTTCTCCAGTTCTGATGATTGATTGGATCTGGGTCTTGATAATTCTTATCTTTGATTAAACCAAAGAATTCAGCTTTTGTTGATGGCTCTGGATGGTTAGGATGATATCTGGCCAATTGTTTCACAGACTCATTATCCATGTGAGATAAAACCAACAAATCATTATTCTCGTCTCTTTCAAGATCTGGATAGGCATGATCTAACATCATTTGAACAAATCATGGATACACCCAAGTCTTGCTCTTTGAAGTAATGTTTTCAACCATGTAATGAAACACAATCTTCGAAAAATTAAACTTCTTGTTTAACACGAGAGCTGTCACCATGTTCATTTTATAATCCCTCATCGCATCATAACCTCCCTTGCGATGACTTAGAGCCTGCAACACTGAGTGAATAAGAAACTTGTAAGGCTTTGAAAACTTTGATTTCAAGTAATTAGCACTGTTCAGTGCACCATTATAACCCATCCGCAACATGCAACCTTTGACCATCCTCTCTGGAAACCTTGACGGAGAATTATCATCGTCCGGAAAGTCTATCACCTCACGAACTAACTGCTCTGTGATAATGAGTGGTTTGTCTTCATCATTCAAGCTCACAATTGAGTTTATTGTTTTGTGTTCTTTGTTATACGTTGCCTTCTCCCAAAAACGCTTAATATGCGATCTAAAAACCAAATGTTGATTCGTCAAAGCTTTCTGAATCGACAATCTTTTCATAAACTCCAGAATACTCTTGAATTCGGTCAACTTTGGTACCTTTTCCTCATCGAAAACAGAACAACTGTTGTGTAATGGATCAAATATCACATTTGAAGCCTGAAAAAAAAAACAATATACATTCAAGTTAACACTTAGAATAATTTTTCAAACCAAACAACTTTCAAACGGAATAACATTCATACGGAATCACATCTCATACGAAATAACATTTCATGCGGAATTACATATTCACACGGAATGACATTTTCAAACGGAATCATATATGACAGTTTGAAGCGAAATCACCCTTCATACGAAATAACAGTTTGAAGCAAAATCTTGGTTTGAAACGAAATGACAATTTGAAGCGGAATTACATGTTTCAAACGAAATTATGAACAAATTTTTCAAAAACTTTTCTGATGATGAAATTAATCTTCTGGGTTTGTTCCTTATCAAATTCCGAGCACACATGTGTGTTTTATTCACATTTTAAATCAACAACAAACCCTAGATCTAAGTTCAAAGTCTCAGATCTACCGTGTTCAAACGGAATCAAGATATACATATCAAATTGAAACCTTAATCAAGATCTATATCGTAATACGAGTTCAAGGGTATGATTATCGGTCATTAAACAACACAAATAAACCCTAGATCTAAGTTCACAGATATGTTTATCGCCGACCAAACGAAATTAGGTCAGATCTGGGTCAAATTAACACGATATCTCACCTTTCCCATGATATAAGTTGAGCAAACCAACTTAAATATGAATTTCAAACAACAAACGGGCAGAGTTTCGGCTTAAAAACGATGGTATGAGTATTTCGCTTGAAATCGCCTGATGAGGAGCTTTGAAGCGAAATAACAGAAATGACAAGTTCAAGCGGAATACCATCACTATTTATAGACAGCCTGATTTCATGTGAAATAGGCACTGAGACAAGTTCAAGCGAAATCACCGATTCAAGCGGAATCACATTTTCAAGCGGAATCACGTTTTCAAGCGAAATCAATGTTCAAATTTTTAACTTTTTGAGATTTTACTGACACACCCAGTTAACCAAGTTCAAGTTAATGACCCTGGTCAACAGTTTAGCCTGCCAAGTCCAAGTTAATAACCTTGGCTGACCAAATTATGAAGTTTGCTGACTTTCTGAAACAATTTAAGTTCAAGTTAATGAACTTTTAAACTTTCAAGCAAATACCAATCACTTTTTCTCAATCTTCTGCTTACCCAACCCTCATGATCCAGACATGTTCAACACATAAGACTTTGATCATCTGATCCCCAACGTTCGTTGTCGAAAAAAAAAATGAAATGCAAAACTTTTTGGATTTTTGATTAAGAAAAGCAATAAACTGTACACACGATATTTTTGTGAGTGTGTTAGGGGATCATATCAGCTTCCGACAAGATACAAGCACCGTTAAGCTTTGATTTCATTTTCAGTATTAAACAGTTCGCATTGATTGCCGATATACTGATCCTCTTAAATTCTCACACAAAGTTCAATCTGTTAAGGATACGGATTTAGTGTTTTAAGGCTTAACTTTTACATGTGTCCCACCTCAGAATATACTCCCATATCCAGATCCCAATATTCAGTCTTACAGGTGAATATACCTAGATGATATCTGTAAGGGGTTAATTGCGAGGGCCGTGAGAGCTCAGGCAATTGCTTCCGCAAAATCAGAGAGATGACGGCTTCGACTTTTGGTGGGTTCCCTTTAGGGAATCTTTTCTTCAACAGCACATGATTAGCATTTTGCAATGTTTCATCATTTTTTATGCTGAGGGGAGGCTTTTATTTCAAGCAGTCTAAAGTATTCTCCGTGGACTAGGCCATTGCTTCCGCAAAATCAGAAGTCCCGGGATAATACCCCAGATATCACTAAGTATAAAGACCTAGTATCTCAGAAAGAGGGACCTTTCAAACAAGATTTCGGGGGTTACCCATATATCCGAGAGATGTTCCCCACATAAAAGCAAGTAATTATTTATGTTTATATCCCAAACAAACCTACTAAATGTGTAAAAACCTATCGACATATCATCTGCAAGACTGCTTAACACATTTAAACATTACATATCTTTAGCGTACTGCATCCGTCTAGCTAATGTACTATCATTTCCCCTTTTTACACAAACTCATTTACAGTTTTCTATTGTTTTTGGATTTTGAAAATTTATCATGTTTTTGGATTTTCTGCAAACTTTCTCCCCCTAAAAACAAAAACATATTTTTGTGTTTTTGGTTTTATCAAAAGCAGAAAGTAAACTTTACAAAAACTTGACAACATAACGTGGATCACATCAGATCGCCGTCCTCCTCAGCTTCACATTCAACAACCCTCCCAGAAAACAAATTTTTCATCCCATTTAATTTCAAAAGATAGTTAAATCTCTTTTTATCAAACGGTTTGGTGTAAAAGTCAGCTTTCTGTTCATCGGTGTGTATATGTTCGATGCGAATCAATTTCTTCTAGTAACAATCACGGATGAAATGATGTCGAATTTCTATATGTTTTGTTTTAGAATGATGAACCGGGTTTTTCGTTATGTTAATCGCTGCTTCATTCTCCACAAATATAGGCGTGTCCAAGAACTGCAAACCAAAGTCTCGCATCTGCTGTTGGATCCAAAGGATCTGAGAGCAACAGCTTGAGGCCGAAACATATTCAGCCTCGCAGGTAGAGAGCGCTACTGAAGTTTGTTTCTTGCACTTCCAAGTGACTAGTCGAGTTCCGAAGAACTAACACCCAGCAGTGGTGGACTTAGCATTTTGCTTGCAGCTACCAAAATCTGAATCAGCATAACCTGTGAGTGAAAAGTCACCCGACTTAGGATACCACAAGCCGGTGCTTGGGCAGCCTTTCAAATATCGTAAAATGCTTTTCACGATCGTCAAGTGTGACTGGCGTGGGCTGGACTGATATCGAGCGCATAAACACGTCGGATACATGATGTCCGGGCGGGAAGCAGTAAGATATGTCTCGTCCACTTTCTCTCCACTCTCATCTGGACAGATTCCGTGATTCTGAGCTAGGGGGTTGATGTCGGAGTAGATTCAGACATGTTAAACTTCTCCAGAACATCGTTCACGTATTTAGTTTGATGAATGAAGATTCCTTCGGGCATTTGTTCCACCTGCAACCCTAGGAAGAACTTCATCTCCCCCATCGAACTCATCTCGAACTTTTTCTTCATAACTTTCTCAAAGTCTTTACACAAATCGTCATTAGTCGAACCAAAAATAATGTCATCAACGTAGATTTGCACGATTAACAGATGTCCTGCAACCTCTTTTGTAAACAGAGTGCTATCAACCGTCCCTCTGGTGAACCCATTGGCCAGCAGATGTTGGTAAAGCGTCTCGTACTAGGCTCTCGGGGCCTGGTGAAGTCCGTAAAGCGCTTTATCCAGAAGATAGACTTTGTTTTTGTGTAGTGGATCAGTGAAACCCGGCGGTTGTCCAACATACACTTCTTCTTTGATTTTGCCATACAAGAATGCAGATTTCACATCTAATTCGTAGACTTTGAATCCTTTGCAAGACGCGAAAGCAGGAAGATCCTAATCGCCTCAAGTCTAGCAACAGGCGCATACACCTCTGTAAAGTCAATGTCTTCTTGCTGACTGAATCCCTGTACTACCAAACGTGCTTTGTTTCGAACAATGACTCCTCTATCATCTCTCTTGCATTTGAATACCCACTTTGTCTTTATCAGCTTTTGATTTTCAGGAAGGTCTACCAATCTCCAGACTCCCAACTTCTCAAACTGCTGCAACTCTTCTTGCATAGCGTTCACCCAGCTTTCTTCAGTTAAAGCTTCTTTATAAGTTTTTGGTTCAACCTGCGAGATGAAACACTTAAGTGAGAATTCTTCCTGCTAAGGAGCAACAGATGTATAAAAACATGTAAGAGCTCTATTGATCTGATCCCGCGTTTTTACTCCGCTCTGAAGATCACCAATAATCTGCTCTGAAGGATGATACGACAAAGTTATTGGCATAGCAGTGTCAGGCACGCTCTCTTACGATTGTAAGTTCGTAATATCTTGATCACCGGTGTGATCCTTAGCTTATGTCGTTGCAACATTTGGTTCCTCGTCAAAAGTCGGACCGTCTTCCGATTCTGAGTCGTCAGAATTATCAAACGTTGGAGCTGGTTCCTCTAGGGGTTCGTGTGTCGTTCCACTTGGACCGGCCTGATGATCATTTGTACCACTTGTAGGGTCGCTTGTACCCACATCGGGCTGAGAAACTACCAATGGTCTTGGCACCTGATCTTGTGACATAGATTGTTGATGTTGATATAATAAAACGAGTTCCTCTACACTTGGCTCAGTCGGCAGATGGAAAGACTCCCAGAGTTTGTCGTAATCGAACAGAAATCTTTATCCGGAAAGTTGTGGTGGAGCAGTATGCTTCTGACAATCAACATGCTAAACTTGAATTATTTTCCCTAGGCATGGTACGAACACCCTCTTGAGCGGACTCGCATAACCTACAAAGAAACCCTCGTTACTCTTCGCACCAAACTTACCATCTGGATCAATGAAAGTACAAGGCAATCCAAACGGTTCTAAAAACTTCAAATTTGGTTTGTAACGATGAAGAAGTTCAAAACACGTTTTCTTGTATTTCTTCACTGTGAGAACGCGATTCAGTGTATAACACGTTGCTGCAACTGCTTCACTCCAGAAAAATATTGGCAACTTGGAATCGGTGAGCATTGTTCGAGCTGTTTCAATCAAAGTACGATTCTTTCTTTCAGCTACACCATTTTGCTGTGGAGTGTATGGTGCACTAAATTCATGAAGAATTCCTTTTTCATTACAAAACTCGAGCATGCGATTGTTTCTGAACTCCGTTCCGTTGTCACTTCTTATTCTTCTGATCGGCAATATGTACAGCGTTTCCATCTTTTTGAATAACACCATCAACGAATCAAACGTTTGGTATTTGCTTTCAATACACATCACCCATGAGAATCTGGTAAAGTCGTCGGTGACCACCAGCCAATACAAGTCTCCACTCACGCTCTTCACATTAACTGGTCCAAAAAGGTCCATATGGAGCCTCTCGAGCGGTTCTCTGATTGAATTTAGCAACTTCTGTGGGTGTGTTTTCTTGGTCTGCTTTCCCTTCTTGCATTCTACACAATCATCATTCAAATGAAAAATTTTCAAATTTACACCTTTTACAAGATCATTGCGCACAAGAAAATTCATTTTTCTGACATGAATATGGCCCATCTTTCGATGCCACATTCTAGACTCTTTTTCAGTTGCTTTCGTTTTTGTCACAAAACATTGTTTCTGATGATCTGTTGTTGTTGCGACACTCATATCTAGGACATACAAATCATTTTCCCGTGGAGCACGCATCAACACCATGTCCTCAGGAATTTTAAAACCAGGTTTTATGATTAAACATTCATTTTTAGTAAAGTGTACTGTAAATGACTTGTCACAGATCCGTGAGATGCTCAACAGATTGTTTTCAAGTTCGATGATATAATTCACTATTTCAAACGACACAACTCTATTTGTTAGAGTTCCTTGACCAACTATTATGCCACCCTGATTCCCTGCAAATCCAACATATCCTCCATTGATAGATTTGACATCGTAGAGTAAAGCCAGTATTCCAGTCATATGCCTTAAAGCTCCGCTGTCCATGATCCATTTCGAGATTATTGACCTCGGAAACCCCTGCATACATCACAGAAATTCATTCAAACAATGAAGCCCATGATTTCTTTACCTTTGGAACACTACCAAACACTAGATCACATGATACATCAACTTTCAGAATGTTAAAGATGACATTTGGAACAACAGATTTGGCTTTTGGTTTTACATTTCCTCGAGCAATTTGTCTAGTTCAAATTCCAGTTTTTCAACATCATTTTCAAAAACTTTTGAATCTGATTTTAGCTCATTTTCCATCTTCTTCTCTTCAACTGGTTGTTTTGGTTTTGCCACCCATGATTGGTTTTCAAATTTTTTTGTCATTGGATAAATCTTTGAAGTCTTTTGGGTTTTCAAAGATTCACCAATTTCAAATGTTGATTTCGGCTTATCCTCGGTCTTTAATGATTCACCTCTTTTCAAAATTCGAACGGGGGAAACCATTGGCTTTTTATCCTTAACATCAGTTGGAGTTTTAGGTTTAGGTTTTTGCAAAACTGGTTTCTCAAACTTTTTCACACACTGCTTGGCCATGTGACCAATTTCATTACAGTGATAACAAATTCTTTTTTCATATTCGACAGAAGTTGATTTGTAGCTCTCTTCTCTCAACTTTTTCGCTGCATTGAAATCATCAATGGGTTTTTGACTGAAGATATAATCCTTTTCAGCATCAACACTAGGACCAACAACAAAAATATCACTCATCTTTTCTTTTGGCTTGGCATTGTCCTTAGCCATTTTCTTTTCGAAACCAATACCTTTGTTTTTGAAATTGTTTCTATTTCTCTTGTTATTATCACCATTGCCCACCCACTCTTTCTTGCCCGGGTTGTTTGATTGTGGTTTCACAAAAGACTTTTTAGGTTTTGAAAGAAACTCATTATTGTTAACCTCATAAATGCAATCTCCACAAGCTTAAACACTTTCTCAATGTTTTCCAATCTGACATTTTGAATTGGATACTCAAAATCAGAATAAAGTTTGTCAGTTACGGTCATTGTGTAAACCACACTGATCGAATCATCATTCACAACTGTATCTGATTTTGGTATAAACTTGTCTAAGAAGTTACCATCTTCTTCCGACTCAGAAATGGAGTTTTCAAAATGAGTTTTTACAGTATCAAACTCCGAGTTAACACTTTCTTCATCTAACACTTGGTCAACAACAGTTTTGATAACCTTTGATTCATTATCAGTGTCGGACGGAGAAAATGTAACATCAATATTCTCAGGCAACTCATTCTCAATGGTTCTTAACTTGAGATTCAATGCAGATTTCACCCCATCTGGATACTTTTGAGTGTAATGATTCCACATTGGGGTGGAACACTTTTGAAGACATGTTTCGCATCAGGTTGTTTCGGAACAATTTGATCAATAACATATGATGAAGCATCATAACTCATCAGTTTCTTATCAACCCTTTCAGTTTCAATTTTCATTAACTCAAGTTCTTTTTTCAAAGAAGCAATTGTGTCTAAAAGAATGTTAATTTCCATTTGTTTATCCATGACAGTAGATTTTAGCAATTTCGTGGCTTTATCATTTTCAAAACTTTCCTTTTTAATCATTTTGATTGATCGTGCCAACGTGTCATATGCTTCTTTTATCTCACTGAGATCAAATTTTACTTCATCAGTAAATTTCTTCAATTCTTGAAATTTCTTGTCTTTTTCAAGACAGTCCATGCATGGTTTTGAACAGTTTTTGCATGGAATTTCAAGAATCGAATCAACCTTTTCGGTATCCATTTCTTCTTGATCAATTTTAATATCTGTTTTACCAAAACCATCAGACTTTGACTCAGACTCGTCTCCTGATTTAATCTCCTCATTTTCCGATTTCTCGTCAGACTCCTTTTTGGCTGTTTCGACAGACACACTTTCAACTGACTCGGTTTCGACAGACTTTGATTCAACAGATTCTGTTTCTACCTCTCTTAGCTTGCCCATCAATGCTTTGTCAGCAATCTCTTTTAGAGTCTCTTCATTCAATTATTTTGAAACGTCTATTATCTCTTCAACTGGCTCTGGTTCAACATCATATCTTGGACATAATCCTGTGGTTGGCTCATTGAAAAAACCTGCAAAAGATTCAAACATATTAGGAGGCATTATCGATTTGAAAGAACAAGTAATAATCTCCTGTTCAGATTGATAGTAGTAAACTTCTGCAGCTACTTCTTCCAGCTCTGCCAAACTTTCTTCAGACATGACTTCACTGACTTCTTCTGTCTCAACAACGCATTCCGGTTGTTCCACAATCTCAGCCATCATTACCCTACCCTCACTACCAGGGATGTACTTATCCCAACTAAAACCTTCAGCAACCTTCTCATTATCTTGATTGACTAAAAGAGCTTTCTCAGGCTTGTTTTCGATCTGAGGCCATTGGGTGAATGGTTGTTGATTTGTCTTGTGATAGATTGCTTGTTTGTAGTAGTCGTTTGTGAAAGGGTTTTGATGGTTGTTGACTTCTCGGTTTGGACATTCATGTTTGAAATATCCCTTATCTTTACATTTGAAACATGTGACTTTCGATTTATCAAACCCAAGCTTTTGATCAGGTCCTGTAAGACTGTTTCGACCAGTAATTTCCATAAAACGTTGAGCTCTTCTCACCAAGCTTGCCATTCCCCATTTGATGTCGATCAACTCCAGCTCCTCTGGATCGATCTGATCATAGTCTTCCTTTGTCATATCGGGGTTCCCAATTCTACCTGCAACCAAGCATTCATACGATTCAAGCACCGAAGCAAGAAGTGCTATGTGCTGCTTCGCTGATGATTCAGTAAAGTCTTGAGCATTCTTTATGTTCACTGCTATGTTGCACAGAGTTCCTGGACCTTGACTTTGACTGTTTGATCCTGACGACCTTTGAGTGTAGGATTGATCAGGTGAGTTTTGAACCTTTGGATTTGGTTCAAAACTTGCAAATTGTGAGTTATTGTTGCCTGATGTGACAGATGATACTCCGGATGTTGAATCTGCACTAAAAGTTGTCTGCACTTTTGGACTTAGACTTGATGTTGCTGGAGTACTTCCTTTGTAATACAATGAGACATCTTGTTGAACACTTGAAGACTTCATTTTTCTTATCTTTGTCAACTCAAGCTCGTGTGACTCAATCTTTTCAATGAATGTGCTAAGGTTGAATCCCACATACTCCAAATTATTCTTCAACACCAACAGATAAGTGCCCCATTCATCGTATGGTAATGCATCCGCCAATTTATCGACCCATTCCTCATCCGTTTTGGTTATGCCCAACCTCTTCTTCTCAACAACTAGTTGGCAATATCTTTCAATCAACTGCTTTGTTGTTTCACCCTTTATACCCGTAAAGATATCAAACTCTTTCTTCATCAAAGCAGTCTTGCTTTTTATCATAGACACGCTTCCAAGAAACTTTACTTTCAAAGAATTCCAAACGGACTGTGAATCACCCTGATGTTGTAGCAGAGCTAAGATATCCTCTTTGATGGCTTATTGTAGAATGCTCATCATTTTCTTTTCTGCTTTGAAATCATCTTGTTCTTGTGGAGTCAAACTTCCGATAGATTTCTCTAAACCCGAACCATTCTTTGGAGGAACATATTTAGACTCGATTTTCATCCAGCATTCAAAATGGTTAGCTTGCACCCAAGTCTTAAACCTTTTCGACCACCCAGCATACTCATCAATGTTCATCAACTTCGGCGGTTTCTGCATAGTACCGAGTTCATTTTCCATGTTCACATTTTGCACGATACTGGCTGGTGTTTGTGCTGCCGTCATTCCCCCACCGGCAAAGAAGTTGTAAAACTCTTGGTTATCCATTTTACGAAAACAGTTTAATTTTTTTTTTAAGTTTTTGAAAACAATCACTTTTAAGCGAAAACACTTTTCTACACGAAATGAACTTCAAACGAAATACCAAGAACGAAATGGACTTTCACACGAAATCAAACTTTCAAGCGAAATCAGCTTTTTCAAATGAAATTAGGTTTTCAAACGAAATCACTTCTCAAACGGAATTAACTTCTCAAACGAAATAGCACTTTCAAGCGGAATCAAGTGCCATTTCAAACGGAATTACTTTTTCAAATGAAATCAGATGTAATTCAAACGAAATCAGTAATTTCGTGTGAAATTACCTCAAATTTTCAAACGAAATTAGGTGCTCGTTCAAACGAAATTAACTGTTTGTTCCAATTTTGTCACTTTTAGTCTGTATTTAGGTCTGATTCTTTCAAGGGTTTATTAAAATTGTATTTTACACACAATATCAAAAGATCAGTCCATTTTGTCCATGAATTTGTCCAGAAGTCCAAAAAATGAGTAGAAAAAGCCCTGATTCAAGTGTATTGACTCATCCTGACCTCTGATACCACTTGTAGGATCGTTTTGACGACCAAATGAGTCAATCAGAGTCAACACATAACTGTTTGAAAGGCGGAAACAATCAAACAGTCTAGAATCAGTGAAAGAAAGTGTAGAAACAGAGTATGATACTTAAAACAAGCTTCTCATTGATATTTGACTTGAAAATCGGGCAGCACTTCGTTACACCACAGCTAATTCCGTACCAAATGAGAACCTAGGACTACCTATATATAGGCTCCTGATTTCGCTTGAAATGACCACATGTCATTTCGAGCGAAATTACCAACTTTAATTTCGCATGAAATGACCACATGTCATTTCAAGAGGAATTACAACAAAACACATAAAATTACACTTTTAACCCCTGTAAACCCTATACAAACATGACCTAGACTTAAGACGCAGGCTATAAACATTATGCACCAACATTTTTGATGGGCTGAGTTGTAGTGATTGAAGTGGTAGGTGGCTGACTAACAGCTGTTGAAACAACTGGTGTTTCAACCACTATTGTCATTACAATAGATGATGTGTCATCTGATGTCTTTTGCTTTTTGACGGGTGGCTTTTGTGGTGGTGATGTGATTTTTGGTAAGGCAGTGGATTGAGTGTGTGTTGAAGTGGTAGTGATGGCAGTTGTGTGTGAGGAATTTTTGGGGATTTGGGGAGTTTGTTTAATGGTTTTGGAAGGTGTGGATTTGGGTTGCATTACTTTTCTAGTAGGCCTTCTTTTTGGCTTAGGAATAACTTCCTCTTCCATAGGCTCAGAAGTACCCTGCTCTTCCCTTTTCATCATAACTTTCTTCTCCTGCTCAAACCTTTTAGATCCCTTTGTTTCCATATCCCTTTTCTGTTTTGTTTTTTCATCAGCAAGTGCATTTTGGGTTACATCAACCTTTTTAAACCATCTGGGCTTGGGATTTCCATAGCCAAGTTAGATTTTGCATCTGGTTCAATGTATAGGCCATCTTCCTATCCCTTTTTCTTTTTCTCCCCCTTTTTGGCATCATTAGGTGGGTTATCAACAAAGATGCTTGAAGGAGGAGCAGTGCCAGTGGTGTCTCAACATCTGTTGGTTTGGAGGTTTGATGTGAGGAATTTTTCAGGATTTGGGGAGTTTGTTTAATGGTTTTGGAAGGTGTGGATTTGGGTTGCCTTACTTTTCTAGTAGGCCTTCTTTTTGGCTTAGGAATAACTTCCTCTTCCTTAGGCTCAGAAGTACCCTGCTCTTCCCTTTCCATCATAACTTTCTTCTCCTGCTCAAACCTTTTAGATCCCTTTGTTTCCATATCCCTTTTCTGTTTTGTTTTTTCATCAGCAAGTGCATTTTGGGTTACATCAACCTTTTTAAACCATCTGGGCTTGGGATTTCCACAGCCAAGTTAGATTTTGCATCTGGTTCAATGTATAGGCCATCTTCATATCCCTTCTTCTTTTTCTCCCCCTTTTTGGCATCATTAGGTGGGTTATCAACAAAGATGATTGAAGGAGGAGCAGTGCCAGTGGTTTGTAGTAAATGGGCCTTGATTGCCTTGATATCTACCTGTGTATCCTTGAACCTAGCTTCCATTAAATTTCTGATCTTTTGAATTTGAACTTCATGTTGTTGATCAACATATTCTCTTTGTTTATGAAGCAGAGGTTGAAATAGATTCCAAAGCTCTGTGGGAGTAGGAGAAGATGATGGAACAGCTGTTGAATCTGTTGCAGCAGTGGGTGTTGCCTTTTGTGCTTGTAACAACTGTTGCAGCATAGTTTTGATTTCTGCAACAGATGTGTCAATTTTATCAACCCTCTCCGTCAATTCTCTGTATTTTAAACCATCACCCAACTTAATGGGATCATCTGATTTCCCACTGGCAGTGGTTGTATCAGCAGTTGACTTAGGGAAAGTTTCCCAGAAGTCATCCACTAATGCCCCTTGTTCTTGGTACTAGGGTCTTCTTTCTTCAAAAGAGGTTACCATTCCAAGCGCACCAGTGAATATTGGATATCCACCTGTGGGCATTATGGTTCCCAAAGAAGAAATTGCCTTCAAGGAAGTCTTATTGATGAAACTACTGTCCAAGCATAAACCAGTGGGTTCAACACTTGTAGTAGCTGCTTCACTTGAACTACTAATTGGAAGTACTTGTACTTCCTGTAGTGTAACCTCCTAAGTTGTTGGTGGGTTAGGAATGATAGGGAGCTCAGACTCAGTCACTTGTTGAGGCATATTCTCAGTGATAGGTGGTTGAGAAGAACTGATTTCTGTTTGAGCTATATAAAGTGCATCCAACAAGTGTAATATTTGTGGTGGAATTTGGGCAGTGAGTATGGGTGTAGAAAGAGAATTTACCCCGGGAGCTGGGCTGTGGATGATGGAATCAAGTGATTCCAGAGCATCATAATATGGTGTCCCTGTTGATACAACCTGATCTTTTGAGAAGAAGCAGGAGGAGTTTGAGGCTCAGGTTGAGATCTTTCATCCAACTACTGTGGAAGTAGCAGCAGTGGTTATTGGTGACTTTGGTGTTGTCACAGGTCTAATCTCTGGGATCTCATCTTCCAGAGTTACCTTTTTAGTGGGTTTGGGGGGCTTTTGTGATTTTTTCTGTTTTGGTCTTTTGGTGGTTTTAGGTGTGGGTTTCACAGAAGTTGTTTTGCTGCTGTGATCACCTTGAGGAGTGGGCTCAACAGTAGGGACCTGAGGAGCAGTTGTTGCTGCTAAATTCTGTCCAGGCTCCTCTGTTTGTGTTTTGGAAGGTTTTGACAGACTAGTAAAAGTTTCAGAAGAAAGGATGTTTATTTGACAAGGATTTCCATGGATTAGCACATGTGCATTATCCTTGGAAAATTTCTGTTGAAAATAAAAACTTAGAAACCATGGAAACAAGATAAATGGTTTCTTATTATCTTTAATATTATTAATATTCTTAACCATGTCATTGAAAATTTCCTGGGAGTAGTTAAAATTTTCTTCATTCAAAATTGCATAACCCGTATATTGATTTTTCAATGGTATCTCATTGAAAGCAGTTGTTTTATTTGACACGCACATGAGGAGGGTATGGAACAAAAACCTCATGGCAGGAGGAAAACTGCCTTTTCGTAAAGTGTCCTTTTTCATTTCCTCTTCATACCCTCTCTCAAGAAAATCAGTTTGATACTCTGTTTTTGGAAAAGAGTTTTTACCTTGAATATCATTGAGTTCAAAGACCTCTGACAGAGTTTGTGGTGTGTTGGTAACAACAATACGCCAGATTGAAGAATTTATTGCTTAGGGCTTTTGTCCTTAACATCAACTTTAGCATTTTTCCAGAATTCTCGTTGAGTTTCCAGGAAGATAGGAGCATTGTAAGTCAACAAAGTTTTGTACTTTGTGGTTGAAAGAGCATCAATGACGGAGTTGGAGGTTGTGCTGTCACTTGGTTTTTCAAGTATGGGCAGGTAGTTATGAGGTGTTTTGTATGGAAGGGCCATGGCGATTTGAGTGTGGTTGCGAGAGGAAGAAGACGATGGAAGATTTGAGAGAAATGGATGGTAACTGTTTTGAGAAAGGAATTTTGAATTCGATTCGACAGTGAAAACCATGTTTGGGGTTTTGATCAGGGTTTTATAAAGTGAAAAAGTGAATGCTGACATGGCAGCGGTTACAAAAGATCTGACGGATAAGTACTGTCCACGTGCCAACCTCTGATGAATAATGGAAGACAGTTGTTTAGGAAACCACTGATGGATCAATCATCAGTGGTTTGCAGTGGGAAAATGAAAACAATGGTTGATTTTTAACTATCAGTCGGTTAAAACACTGATTTTGAACAACTGTGATTTAACAAAGAAATGAGAAAACAGAGGTTGACTTTCAGCAGTGGACAATAATCATCAGAACATATGTTTGAACCAAAACAGTGGTTATGGCAGACTTTTAAGGATTAATGAAAATTTTCATTTTTAACTATTTTTAAGGATGGTATTTTGATTTTCTAAAAAAATTTTAATGCTTTTATTCATAGAAAAACAGGATTTTGCCTGTTATTCCATGTTTAGCATGCCAATCCTAGAGATCAAGCTTTCAAAGGTGGATGTGCCTAATTCTTTTGTTAGCACATCTGCCAGCTGATCTTTAGTTGGAACATGATGCAGAGAAATGAAACATTTTCATAGCAATCCCTCACAAAGTGATGTCTGATATCAATGTGCTTGGTGGTTGAATGGGATACTGGATTTTTGATGATATTTTCTGCTGCCTGACTGTCCAACATGAGAGGTGTCTTTAAGGCAGTGATACCAAAATCCAGCAATTGATTTTGAAGCCATAATAGTTGGGCTGTACAGCTTACAGCAGCTATATACTCTACCTCAGCAGTGGATGTTGAAATAGCTGCTTGCTTTTTTCTTTGCTAAGACACTAAGCAACTGCCTAGGAATTGGCACCCTCCTGATGTGGACTTCCTTGTTGTGTTACATCTAGCAAAGTCACTATCTGAGAAACCTGAAAGCTTGATATTTCCATCAGCTGGATACTAGATACCAAGTGTGTGAGCACCTTTTAGGTATCTGAATATCCTTTTTACAGCAATAAGGTTTGACTTTCTAGGGGCTGATTGGGATCTTGCACAAACACATGTTGCAAACATGATGTCTGGCCTAGATGCAATTAGGTACAATAAAGACCCAATCATGCTTCTATAAAGAGTTTGATCAAGCAAATCGTCCTTTTCATCAGACATGACTACTTTTGTGGTTGCTATGGGTGTACTACATGGTTTACAATCATCCATCTCAAATTTCTTTAAAAGTTCTTTGGGATATTTGCCTTGATGGATGAAAGTACCATTTTGCAGTTGCCTTACTTGGAGACCAAGAAAGCATTGGAGTTCACCCATTGCACTCATCTCAAACTCAGCTGTCATGAGTTGTCTGAACTCTTCACACATTTTAGAACATGTGCTTCCAAAAATGATGTCATCCATATAAATCTGGACAATCATCAAGTCTTTCCCTCTCCATTTTAAAAACAATGTTTTATCAATTTTACCTCTGGTGAACCCAATGGAAAGAAGAAAGGTGGAAAGAGTTTCATACTAGGCTCTAGGTGCTTGTTTCAAGCCATACAAAGCTTTATTTAGCTTGTAGACATGATTTGGATTAAATGGATCCTCAAAACCTGGAGGATGACAAACATATACCTCTTCTTGTATTTTACCATAGAGGAATGCACATTTAATGTCCATTTAATACACCTTTATGTTGTGATTGACAGCAAAGGCCAGGAACAAACTGATAGCTTCCAATCTTGCTACAGGGGCAAAAGTTTCATCATAGTCAATGCCCTCTTCTTGTCTGAACCCTTGAACCACGAGCGTTGCTTTATTCTTGACAACAATACCCCTTTCATCGGTTTTATTTTTAAAGACCCACTTTGTGCCAATAGGACTTACACCCTCTGTCAGTGGTACAAGTTCCCAAACTTGTTGTCTTCTAAACTGTTGGAGCTCCTCTTGCATGGCCTTTACCCAGCTGTTGTCTTTTAATGCCTCTTGGTACTTGACTGGCTGATGGAGAGATAGGAAACCAGCAAAAAGACAGATGTTTTGGGATTGGCTTCTTGTTAGCACCCCTTCACTGATGTTGCCAATGATTTGGTCAGGTGGATGAGACTTCAAGAAGATTAACTCTCCTTTGTATGGAACAATGGCATTTAAGGGTGAGGGCTGCAGATGTGAATCATCTGAGCTAACCACTGTTGGTGACTTTGATGATCCAACAGTGGCTTCAAATGGAGGTGGATGAATAAGAGGAAGTGGTGTGAACGCATGCTGATTTTTATCCACTGTTTGGGGATTTTTATCAACAGTGCTTGATGATGTGGAAGCAGGGGTTAATGGGCTACTTTGGTCAACAACTGTTGAGGTAGCAGTGGTTGAGCTTTGACAGCTGTTTTGAACATCTGCTGCTCTACCATTTGATGCAGACTTTTGTTGTGGAATGATGACTTCATATCCATAGTCCGATGGAGGACTTTGTGATGGACCTGCACTGTTAGTCTTGACAGAAACATTTTCAAAAGTAAATTTATAAAGATCAAACAATTCTGCAGGATTTGCCGGGATTTTCATTAAAGAGAGTTCATTGAAATTCACATTCAAAGTCTCTTCCACTGTATTAGTCCAAGTGTTGAACAGTTTGTAGGCCTTAGCAGTGGTTGAGTATCCCAAATGATAACCACAGTCAATTTTGGCTGCAAACTTTGAGATAGAATCTTTTAAGTTTAAAATGAAGCATGAGCAGCCAAAAACTTTAAAATATGAGATCAGTGGTTTGATTTTATACAGAATTTCATAGGCAGTCTTTTGATGCCTGGGGTTTATGAAAACTCTGTTCTGGACATAGCAGGCAGTGTTTACAGCCTCTGCCCAGAAAGTTAATGGCAAACCTGAATCAGCAAGCATGGTCCTTGTTGGTGCATGTTTGTGACAACTGCTTAGATTTGGTCTTTGGTTATCTTGTAATTAGTTAAATGATAAACAGTTAGCGGGTTTAGCTTTGTATTAGTGAAATAGTAGAGCTTGGGCTAAACAAAACCCACATTGGGTCTAGGGGGACGAATTGGGCTTTGGCCATGTAGGAAACCTTAGCCCAAGTAGCAAACCTTGTGTTATATAAACAAGGTTATGCTTTAGGGTTTAGGTTAATCAGCCAGAAACGTTTTTGTGTGAGAGGATTTTCGTGAGAGCTTGTGCTTAGACGAATTAGGGTTTGATTGATTGTAATACTTCAGTTTGATAATCAATAGAAACCCAGTTGATTGTGAATTGCTGTTCCTACACGTTTTCTGCTATATTCTGATCAAGAGGATTCCGCACTCTTGATTAGATTGACAATTCTGTGAAAGATCCATACATCAAGGGTACCTACAATTGGTATCAGAGCGTTAGGCTCTTGAAGGCTCGGTTCAGAATTGTGCTTGGCAGAATCAGGAAGTTTTTCGAAAATTTTGAAACCTGAAAAATTAGGGTTTCGAAATTTTTTGTTGGTTTGATAAAATTTTCGAAATTGTTGGCTGTTTTTGATCTTCTATTTTGTTTGATTGCTGTTTTGCAGGTTTTAGGGTTTCCAGGACAGTTTTTGGTTGATTGTTTTGAAGAATTTTGGCTGAGAAACTTAAAGATTCGAAGACTGTTCTTCGTGTTCTTCATTAAGTTCATCATAATTTTGTCAAAACTTTACTGATTTGCTTGTTTGATTTTGCAGATTTGTGTTGGAGAAGAGATAGAATCATCAGAATTTTCGAAAAGATAAAATTTCCAGATATACAGACCAGCGAAATTATAAGACCTGCGAATTTATAAGACCTGCGAACTAATCGACGAAATAAATCCAAATGCGACTTTGGTAACTGTATAATTTTCCTCAGCAAAATTATTTCGGTTTTCGGCGACTTTACAGGTCGTCGTAATAGCGAAATTGACCAGCGAAATTGAACTGTTGAGCGAAATTGACCTGACAGCATAATAACCAGCGAAATTAACCTGTTCAGCGAAATAACCAGCGAAATTGACACCTTGAGCTAACTAGCGAAATTAGCAGCAAATTTAAAAGTGGTGGAATATTTTCTAGAAAGCGTAAGAAAAAAAATCACGTTTTCGTAAATAGAAAGTGATCCATAGTTCGTTTGACAAAACCGTCTGCACCGTCGTATTCCTTGCATTCTTAGGACAAAAAAAAAGACTCTGGGAAATCCTGAATTCGGTTTTCGAAATTATATATCATTGGATTCGTCTTTTCGAGACAATTCTAAAGGTGTAATTTGGTAACCACTGTTTTCGGAGATATTTTGTACGTTTTTACTAGTCTGTTGCGTTAAAATGTCGAACATGACGAATTTGAATGCACCTAAGATGATGAAGGTGGAGAATTACCTTACATGGAAGTACATGTTCCAATCATTCATTGAATCTCAGGATGCACGCATGTGGATCTGTATTGTAGATGGGTACACAAACCCAACACACGATTACGAGGGCAGACCACGTAGAACAGACTATGTGAACATGCAAGAGGATGATAAAAAGATGTATGAGGCTGAAAAGGATGATAAAAATGTCCTTACCTGATAGCATCAAGCATACCTTCAAGAAGTACACAAATTCAAAGGATATGTGGGATGCATTAGAAAAGAGGTATCAAGAAAATGAAGATGTCAAAAGGATTAAAGCTGCGATCTCTACACCACGAAAAGGGTCAAATGATTTGAATGTTCATCTGGAAGGTAATGAGAATGCCACTCAGGCATTCATGGCAGAGATAGTGCAAGTTGATGAGGCTGAAACTACTGTGAGTGATGCTGAAGCTCAAGTGGAGAATGCTGAATCAAAAATGGATGCTGAAGTAGAGAAAGAGAGTGAAGCTGAACAGGTTATTGCTGATCAAACTACAGAAGTTCATGAGGAAGAGGTACAATCTAATTCTGTGTGCTTAAAATGTCGTGAACTACACTGTGAGGTTGACAGGTTAACAACACAAAACCAAAGTCTGGTAAGCGAGATGTCTAACATAAAAGAATCAAACTTTTTTGCTAAAAGAAACGAATCTTTATACTTGAAGAAGATAAAAGGATATGAAGCTAAAATTGAAGCTTTAACCTGCAAACTAAATGAAAAACTTCAAGTCATAGACTTAGCTCATGACATGATGGCTGAGAAAACAAAAGAGATTTCTGAAAAATGCAAAGAGTTGTCAGATGCACAACTCAAAATTGTTGAACTTGAAAAGAAATTGAGTCAATTCAGAGATTCGTCTTTTGTAATGAAACACATGATGGGTGGGTTAAAGAAGAGTAATGACAAGACCAGTATGGGCTTCCAGGGCTTTAATGAAGTTCCACCTCCTCTTAGTCATGACTATTCATTCCTGCCTGATGAAAATGAGCTAATAGATTTTATGTCAACTGCACCAAGTAGTTTCGCATCAAGTCAAAGTGATGGATCTAAGAGTGATGATGCTAAGAAGAACAATAACAGGGAACCTTTGAAAAGGAAAAATTCACCGCCTAAGAGTAAAAATCAAGCTTTTGTTAAAAAGATTAATTTTGTTCAAGGTAGTGATATGAAAAATGAAACAACTGTTATTGAAAATGAATCAAATGTAGAGTTTGCTAAAAATAAAAACAAAGAAATATCTAAATCCAAGCAAACTGAACAAAATTATTCCAAGGCATCATCACCATCTGATAAGGGATCTACCTCAAAGACTCCAGCTAAGAAGTCTTTGAAAAGGAGATCGTGCTTCAAGTGTCACACAAAGGGACATGTAGCTAGTTGTTGTCCTAACAAAAAGAGTGAAGCACAAATTAGTGAAAACAGAGAGGGAAATCACTAGAGAAGAAAGGTGATAGTGAGGAGAAAGGCTCAAATTCTCCAAAGAAATCTTCTGCTAAGCAACCAGAGCATGTTGCTGTTGGTGAAGATAAGGATGAAAAAGGAACTCCACAAGTTCCTCGTTTCCAAAGAAATCAACCAAGATTTCAGCCTAAATCTCCACCAGGCAGATATGAAAGACCTAGAAGCAGTTCACCAAGAATGAACAATTATAATTCAAATAATTTCAGAAGTCAAGGTCAATATCAATAACAAAATCGATACCAAAATGATGGTGGTCGAACTTTTTATAACAATGGCTTTAGAAATTACAACAATAATGCTTCTTGGAATCAAAATTCAAGGAACCAAAATCAAAATTTCCAAAGGTCAAATAGTCCAAACACATATAGGAACCCTCAGGACCAAAGACCTAGTGGAAATCAAAATCAAATTCCATCAACAGGTCTGAGATCCAAGACTCCAGTTAGGAGTAATGGATATTGGATGGATGTTCAAGTGGTTGGTGAATTTGGACGACCCGACCATTAAGGCTTGGGTCCCCCAATCTAACTAATTTCTTAGTTGGTGTGTGTAGGAGCTGCTAAGGAGGATTATCAACTTATGGTATGTTGATCATGGCTGCTCTAGGCACATGACGGGGGATGTGAGATTGTTGATACATATATATATATATATTAATTGATTTAAATTGAAGTTCAAAGTGCTGAGTCGACACGCTAGATAACCTGGCAGATCTTTATACTAAAGCTTTTGACAGGGCTCGCTTTGAACATTTAGTTGAACTCAACGGGATGAGGAATCCTGAATAACTGGTTTTTCATAAGAATTTTGTAAATAGTTTACTGTTTTTCTTAAAAAATCAAAGACATAAAAACATTGAAAAATAAAAAAACATAAAAAAATAGAAAATCAAAAATGAGTTATCACTGTGTGAAAAAGGAGAAATGATAGTACATCAGCAAGTTAGACTGTCACACTGAAAATAAATTAAATTGCTTAAGTGTGATAGCAGCTTCATCATATGATGTACCAGTAGGCAAAAGGCATGAAATAATCAACTTACCAATGTGATATAAACCTAAATGAACTGAGTATGAGTGGGGAACACATCAGTGGTGTATGGTTTAATGACCTTAAATCTTGCGTTGATAGATTGCCAAAATCTGAAGTTTTGGGTCTTTATACTGATTTTTCATCTGGGGATATCAGGGTTGTCCTTCTGCTGCATCCAGATACATGCTGACCTAGGCACAACCAGGATATCTTAAAAGAGCAAAAAATGCCAAATCCCATAAATGAAGAAGCTCTCATAGAGAGTCATTCAAAATGTGCAAAATGCATAAATCGTACCAAAAATGGTATTTGTCATAGCCCTCGTTAGATATTTTGGTCTCTCTGCTGTACGGAAGTACTGACCTGTTCACCAATTATCTAAACGTTGAAAAATAAAACGGATGAATTCAGTATACTCACCTACTACGATGAATCTTTGTGCATACCTTGATCGCGGGGGTATATCCTGAAGTGGGACACGCTAGTATCTCAGTAAATAAAATTACCTTAACGTATCATACGGTAATGGTACTTGAAATGTTCATGCATTTTGTTTAGGTGGACAAACGTACTGGTAATCGTCTTGGACTGCTTTTCACAAAAAAATTAAATAAAGAATTATCTAATTGTGTGAAACAACTTGATTGTGCTGATATGATCTTCTTACCGGTGATTCTCACAAAAAAATAGAGTGTTTATTGCTTTTGTTATTTACTTGCTTTCAGAAAATATAAAGAAAAATTCAAAAATAGTGTCTTTTTCTATTTAAAATTCTTAACGTACGGAAAACTGTTATTCTTGGAGGAATTGTTACTGATAGGGGGAGACGGTGTTGGAAAGTGAGTTCAAAATTTTTAAATCATCCGGGTTATAGGGTGTGTGATTAAAAAGTTTTGCGTGTTGGTGATGAGTTGAAATTGCTTAATCTGTGATACAGTTTAACTATCTCTTGAAAAATAATAATTTATTTAACTTTGTTGAAAAATTCTTATGGTTTCTCAAGATGTTTGTTTTATAGTATACAGATTGAAGTTGTATGTTGCTGAGAAGTTAAAGTGATGAGTTGCTGTGAAGAGATGAGAGTTTGATTGGATGCATGGTAGAACCTCCTTTCTACATTGCAGACAAAGTTGAAGAGTTTGAAGATTGCTATACATATGCTGAACTGGAGTTTACTAAAACGCTAAAGTTTTTGAAGATTTGGTGATTGGATGCATCAGCTTAGGGGGAGTCTGTTACTGACAGAAGCTATTGAAGCTGAAGCTATCCAAAGACAGTGCAAGAATACATGATGATTGCAAGAAGACTAAAGACAAAGTTATTTTATGAAGCTATTGTCAAGGGGGAGTTTGTTGGTGCATGTTTGTGACAACAGCTTAGATTTGGTCTTTGGATATCTTGTAATTAGTTAAATGATAAACAGTTAGCGGGTTTAGCTTTGTATTAGTGAAATAATAGAGTTTGGGCTAAACAAAACCCACATTGGGTCTAGGGGGACGAATTGGGCTTTGCCCATGTAGGAAACCTTAGCCCAAGTAGCAAACCTTGTGTTATATAAACAAGGTTATGCTTTAGGGTTTAGGTTAATCAGTCAGAAACGTTTTTGAGTGAGAGGATTTTCGTGAGAGCTTGTGCTTAGAGGAATTAGGGTTTGATTGATTGTAATACTTCAGTTTGATAATCAATAGAAACCCGGTTGATTGTGAATTGCTGTTCCTACACGTTTTCTGCTATATTCTGATCAAGAGGATTCCGCACTCTTGATTAGATTGACAATTCTGTGAAAGATCCATACATCAAGGGGACCTACAGTCCTGGCAGCCTCAATCAAAGTTCTGTTCTTTCTTTCAACTACCCCATTTTGTTCTGGTGTTCTTGGAATGTTGTACTTCCTTACAATTCCTTTTGACACACAAAACTCATCCAACTCCCTATTTCTGAATTCTGTGCCATTGTCACTCCTGAAGATCTTTACTGGCAAGTCAAACTGCTTTTCAACCTGTGTGACAAAGTCTTGCAGAATACCTGCAGTCTCATCTTTGGGATGTAAGAAATAAGTCCATGTAAACCTAGAAAAGTCATCTACAGTTACCAAACAATATCTTTTTTTTCTAAGACTCATGACTTTAACTGGGCCAAACAGATCCATGTGAAGCATTTGCAAGCACTTGGTTGTTTTGGACTCTTCAATGGACTTAAAAGAGATTTTATGTTGTTTTCCTTTTAGACAGGAAACACAATGCTCAGGACAGGTGAACAGTTTTTGAGGAAGACCTCTTACTAACCCATGTTTTGACAAAGCAGTGATTGTCTTGAGATTTGTGTGCCCCAATCTTCTATGCCAAAGTTCTGTCTCTTTGTTAGAGGCAGCTGAGAACAGGCAGGCATCAGTTCTTGGGTTCTCTTTTGAAAAATCAACTACATAAACATTGCCACTTCTTTGAGCAACAAGTTTAGTTATTCCATTTTTTATTATTTCTTCAATCTTTTCAACCATTTCTGGTCCAACAATCCTACAACACTCCTTAGTAAAGAAAGAACCATAACCCTTGTCACTCATTTGAGAGACACTAAGGAGGTTGAATTTTAGATTGTCTATCAGATTGACATTTTGAAACTTAACATTTCCAGACTGAACTGTACCAGAACCTATCAACTTCCCTTTACTATTATTACCAAAAGATATATCACCCCCTCCATGAGTTTTGAATTCCTTGAGTAGGGCTCTACATCCAGTCATGTGTCTGGAGCCTCCACTATCTACATACCAAAGACTATCTAAGCATGCAGAAGCTCCATGCACATCAAGTAAATAATTAGTTCAGGAGGGTCTCCAAAGCCAATAAGGCTTTGGATGGGGTCTCAACAGTGTCTATGTTAAGCTCAGGAAGATGGACAGTGGTTAGATCAGGGGTTTGAGTAATTTTTGCAGCTTGTTTCTCTAACCACTGTTGGGATCCATTTCCAATTAATTCTTGATACCCATAGGGATGCCTGTTCACTTTTGGTTTAGAAGGCCTTTTATAGGTTTCATAAATGTGTGGGACCCTAGGATATGGTGGTTGACCTTTACCTCTTTAGTATTGGTTAGCAGGGGGTGCATCAGTAACCTGAATATCTCTTTTAACGAGGGTTGGTTCAACTGTTTTGTAACAGCTGTTTGAATTGACACAAACAGTGGTTAACTCTTGATTAGTGGTTTTGATGAACTCATGGATGTTTTTGAAGTGTACTAATTCTTTTTTACATCAAAGGATTTGAGATACACACATCCCTGAGTGAGGTGGTTTGTTTTACCATAGATGGTGCAGCTCTGGGAAGGCACAATGATGCTTGTTTTGTAAATATCATATGCTTTTAGATGAAAACAATCTTTGGTCAAATGATTTTTCTTCTCACAGAAATCACAAAACAAGTTTTTAACCTTTTCTTTTCTTTTCTTCTTTTCAGACTCCTTTGCAACAGAGTTTTGAACTACTGTTAGGATGTCCTTAAGAGGAATGACCTTTGCCTTAGGAGCTTTTACACCATCAGTGGTTGTGAACTTTTACACCATCAGTGGTTGTGAAGTCCATGGGTTTGAAGTTTTCAAGGATGTCACACTCATCAGACCATGTGGGTTTGAATTGGTATTTCTCAATCTCCTCAAAAGTTAAGGATCCCACAGATCTTTCCAAGGTGATCTTGTTACCAAGTTTATCAGTTATTTTAACCTCTTGGCCATCCCTGTTTGTGGGAATAATTTCAACAAAACTAGATTCATTTGCAGCAGTGTTTTCAACTTTGTCATGTTTTCTAAAACCTACACCAAATTCTACATTGCTTTTGATCTGTTTCTCAAGCATAACCTCATAACCTTTGTAGGATTCCACCCATTTTTCACAAGTGATTTGGGTGGATTCCAACTCCTTTTTGCAGACATGATATTTTTCTGTCATGGTCTGGAGTTGATCCTTGGTTATGCTATGCTCTTGTTTGATGCTGCAAATTTCATTTTCTTTTTCACTCAATTTGTTTTTCAGTTCTTTTAAAGACTTTTCAAATTGAACCTCAGCAGTTAATAACCTATCTCTAAGGTTTTCATTCACCTCCTTAATGTTTGCAAATGCTATGATGCATTTGTCTGAATAAAGTTTTTTGAGAACATGGGGTGATACCTTAGTTGCAGCCATCATGGCACAATCACAGGTATGATCACTTTCTTCTTGAGTTTTCTCTTCTTTTTCACCTTCTTTCTTCTTTTCTTCTTCTTCTTCAGACCAGGGGTCAGACAGTGGTTCCAACAGGGGTTTTGAACTTTCTCCCAGCCGTATTTCATCAGCAACAACAGTAACCACTGGTTCAGCATTTTTGTCCACTGTTTCATCATTTGACTGTCCCTCTTCAGCTTCCAGCTGTCACACCCCGATAATTCCACATATTACCGGTGGGCCCGGTGGGGAGTATCGTGACGTAGTTGATATCATCATAGTCAAATAATCACAGTTCAATGCACAGCGGAAGTCTAAAGTAAATACATTACAAACCGATTCAAAAGTAACATCAATATTACAAACGAATTGTAAGATGGATCCACAGGAGGATCTTAAAACAGAAAGACAAACACTGTTCAACAGACTTTAGACATCTAGAACTTGCAAGATTCCCTATTAACGCCCTGATCTCCCAGCCAATTATGTACAGTACCTGTCACTTAATCTTTTTGGAAAATACGTCAGTTTACACTGGTAAATACAATTAACTGACTCTTTTGAAAACATTTATGAAAATTGATTTAAATGCACAAGGCACAAATATCCTTTTTAACTTGGGATAATTATTTAAAAATACACTTGTAAAAGAATTATATGTTTGTTATACGTTTAGTAGCCCGGGCTGAATACTGGGTTAAAGATTAATAGACACACCACATAATATAATCCCGCGGCGAGTTATTCTCGAACAGGCGGTTATATCTTTTTATATACGCACCGGCAGGTGTATGCCTACACCACGTGCTTAAGTCATGGCCATTTCAATGAATGAGCCGAGGATATCCAGGACATGGTCATTAATCCCCCAAAGGCTTAGAACAAACAAAACAGATTAAACGGGTTATCTCAATAATTTAACCTTCATATGATTAAAAATTCAATACCCGACCAAGTGGTATTTTATATACCGTATCCCAAGCCCATATAAGGGAAAATAGGTTAAAAGTATTTACCTGAGCTTAAAATGCAATTTATACTCAGCCGTATATTCTAATCAGCAAGCACAAGTACCTCTACTGGGGCTCTCAATCTGGAACGAAGGTTTTATTAACATATTAGATTCCTAACGGGTCTTATTTAAGTTATAACTTAGACCGGTTAGTTTTAAGGAAAACTTTACGGTTCAAAACGCAAGATTAAGCGAAGGCCGGTTTAGAGGGTGATTTAGACCCGACAAGTATGGATCCTTGTATAATATGGGTAAACTAAACACATTCTGGATTAGAGGGTGATTTAGACCCGAAAAGTGAAAATGATAAGATTTAACCCGTTTCGTTTAATTTATGCAAACTAGTTACATAAACCGTACCGAACGCGAAAAATACATAACGGGTAACCAAATGAGTCATGAACATGTTTCCCAGGTTAATATGCCTTAAATATGTTGTGATATCAGTAGGATACCTTCCATTATGCCCAAAACAAATTTAAAACCAATTTATGCCCCGTAGGGGTATTTTGGTCATTTTAATGTTTATAAAAGAGGTCAAATAGCAATCTGAGGTTCTGGTCTAAAATAATCAGTAAAAGTATTTATTTTAATAAATTATATCAGTAGGACATCATATATATGTGCTATTTATCATTTATGGCCAAACTATGCACCGTAGGGGCATTTTGGTCATTTCACACAAGCTTTAAGGGTCAAATTTGGAAATCTGAGTTCAAAACTTTTACTTACTGTTAAATTATAAAAATTGATTCATAACATTAGTAGGTAACAAGCTTTAGGTGCCTAATATGGTTTTAAACCATACTATGCGCCTAAATCGTATAAAAGTCGGTATTTGACTGTATTTGGGTTAAAAAAGAAAATCTGAGATTTTAAACAGCCTTTACAGTTTAAAATAACTTATTTAACATATAAAATCAGTAGCAAAAGGTTTGGTATGTAAAGGATGTGTAAAACTCATTTTATTAGTAAAAAGGGCATAACCGTCAATTACCGAGTCAATACAAGAACCCTATGTTATGATTAGTTTAAAAATTCAAAAAAAATCTTAAAAAATTCCTAAATATTATATTACATCAGTGGGTAAAAGGTTTGGTGTCAAAAATTGGGTTTAAATAGGTTTTATGCCGAAAGTGTCGTTTAATTAATAAAAAGGCTTTAATTTACGATATTGAGCATAACTCCTAATTTAGACTTCAAACTGATGTCAAATTTTTAGGACATGTTTATAAATCAGTAATAAAGGTTTTTGTCCTCTCACATTTTCAAAAATCTCATTTTAATCTCAAAAGGGCATAATGGTCAACTTTTTGGCATTTAACGGAACCAAGTTGTATAACCTCAGGGGATTATACTAACATATAATATGGTCCTAAAGGAATCCTAAGGTATATCTAAACTATACTAAATCGGGTCAGAACTTAAAGTCAAAGTAAAGTCTACTTTTGCGACTTTCGGTTCCGAACAGAGCCTAAACTCAGAATTATCGGGTTGAACATGCCTAGACATGTTCAATTAATATTTACCAAGTTATTAAAGTGACAAAACTGATTTTATTGACTTTACATCATTAGTGTTTTGGTCAAAAATTACCAAAGCAATTTAGTGATCAAATTAGTTAAGTGAGGTAGTGTGCTAAAAAGTGTGTTGAAAATATGCTGGTTAAGTTGTTTGGAAAAACAGTATTCAGGATACGGCTCAGGATATTGAGCTGTATCTACGATCAAACAATGAGCAAAAAGTAAAAGGAGGTGACACGAGATGTACGAGGAAAGCCCTTGATCAATCTAGATCGCCGGCATAAAACCTCGGGAGCTGACAATCGCAGCTGCCTTGTTCTTCTTATTGCTTTAAACTTCAGGATACAGTGCAGGATATAGACCAGATCGCTAAGTGTTACAATGCTTTTGTGCGAAAGTGAAAATTGCTAGAGAACAAGTGTAAGAGTGTAGCGAGTGTTGATGTGATGTCCTATTCGATCTGGTATACCCACCTATTTATAGTAACAAATTACAAACGATAATTCCTATAAATATGGGATACTCCGAATATTCCATAGTTAACGTTGTGGACCGAGTAATGCGGCTTCAACGTCTCTATTTGAACGAATTGGACCGAGTCTCCCGCGAAATGATTCCTTATGAACATTGCTAGCTTCCAACCCACGTACCTGCACATAATCCGTTAGTGATCCTGAGAATACCATTCAGGATGTTACCAATATCCTGAATCAGCATCCCGGATGTGAACAGATATCATATAACCAAGATATAAACCAAGATATCCCCCAGGATATGGGCACAGAATTTCGCCCATAACAATTGTCCCCAAAAATGTTACCGTTTAGTATCCTCATCACTAACGGTTACATTTTTCACGAGGACCGAGGTAATTAAGAGATAAGACCAATGATGTGACCGTTTGCAACTACTCAGCCTATATTTACTCATTATACCCTATATCTTCTCATCCTCATCTCTTTTTTAATCACAATCGATAAGGAAAAGGTAACATTCTCTCTCTAATCTTCATATTCATCTTCATTCTCTTTCTCCGATGAAAAATTCAGGTGACCAAATGCCGAGACAAACAAGATCCAGTTCAGGTGACTCGGCCCCCACGTTCATCCAACAGAACCTTCTCTAAGAACCAGAGAAGGAAATATGTACCTTTGATAGTGCCCACCTGTCGGCCTTGAAATCCTCCGGTATCTTCCCGGAAGGAACTATATTTCGACCGTTTGACCGAGAAATCCGGTCAGATATGGTCTCCAATGAGTGGATATGCTTCAGTGCCTTTCCCTTCACCTTAGGGTTACAATTCCCCTTTCCGGATTTCATCGCAGAATTCTTTAACATTACCAAAATCTCCTTTAGTCAAACAATGCCAATGCTTTGGCGTGTTCTGTCTGTTCTTGACCAGATCAAGAAAAACCACATTCCTGATCTTTCTGTCCATGATCTCCCCCTAGCTTACAAGCTTAGATGCCATGGATCATGTAGATTTCTGTTTTATTCCACTTCCGGTGACCCACTGATACTTCGTGCCACCAGGAACGAGGATAACTGGCAATCCAAGTTTTTCTTTGTTAAAAGAGACTCAATCCCTGGTGGAACGGAATATCCGGTACAATGGTTGAAAAAGGGTAGGATTTAGGGTTTAAGAATGATCCTGTCTCTTATCCTGTTTCATATCCTAAACTAATTGATTTTCTTTTTCATGTTGTGCATGCAGCTGATTTCAGGAAGATTGCACCTCCTCTTGCTGATTCTCAAAAAAGGTTAGACGCCATCAGACTCCTTCCAGAGGCTGAAAGAAGTTTCAACCCATCTCCACCAACTCCAAGTCCTCTTTCAAGTGCAAACATGTCTGGTAAGGATCCTGCAAAACATCCTGTACATACATGTTTTCATTTGATATTCTTAGGAGAAATTTATAATTTTACTCCCTGTGTGCAGACTCCAGCAAGGTTCCAGTCTATCTAGACCTCGACGAACTTGACAGCTACCCAACTCCAGCCACAGCCAAGAAAGAGACCCCTGCTGCCACCAGCTCCAAACCGCTCCCGGCTCCCAAGGCTAATCCAAGAACTCGTGCTTCCACAGCAAAAAAGAGGAAAGGTCTTGAAGTCAGTGCTCCAGGTTCAGAAGGGTTCTCCTATGATGAACTCAGCTTCTCTGACTCCTTAGAGCCAATGACATCCTTCCTCAACAAGGTAATATCCCTACATATATCCTGCACATATATCCTGATAGGATATCTTGACAGGATATCCTGGTTAATATATTCTGGCTCATACCTGAAATTGATGTGCAGGGCCTCCAGCATTTGCTCCACCTATACAATGATGCTTGTGGTACTGCTGCACTCCATGAGGCCAGGATCAAATAGCTTGAAAGCACCGTTGCTGACCAAGGTGCCATTGCTGAAGCGAAGACCCGGCACTACGAGGGCATGCTGAAGAAGGTCACCCAGGATGCTGAGCTCAAACTTGCCACTGTCCAAATGGATCACGAGCAGGCCATGGTTTCTTTCTGGGAAGGAATCAAAGCCTCCGCTATCGTCTCCTTGCTACAGGCTCGCATCAAGATGGCCTACGAGGCCAAAGAGACAGGCCTTGTATGCCCATCCTGGCCGGTTGAATCTTGGGTGGCCAAGCTAAAGGAGCTTGGGGACAAAGCTGTGCCACTTCCTACTGAAGCCGGTGAATCTTCCAAGTCAGCAGAGGTGGTGAACCAGGCTGGAGACAAGAAGGACGCTGGAGCAGATGCTAGGATGGATGCTGGTAAGGATGCTGCTCAGGATGCTGGTGCTGAGAAGTCGGAGAAGGTTGGAGAAGATGCCGCTGTGTGAGGGCATTCAGGTGGGCGATGACGGATATACGTGCCAAGGCCAGAGCCCACCTTTTTAAATTTGAATGTTGGTCTGTAATCCCTTAAACAATTTACTTTTCTGCACTTTACTTTTCTGTACTTGAACAATTTACATTTCCTGCATGCTTTTTGAACAATACAATAGTTGGAGGTGGATGGGTCTCGGTTTGAGACGAAACCTTCAACTGTTGGGTAAATATGGTAAGGAACTACTAGTGCTCTTAGTGGATGGGCCTTTTTTTGAGGTGAAACTAAGAGCACATCTTTTGGTATGTTAATAATATAACTTCTCTTTTGACTTTATTATTGTTGTTATTGGTGTACAAATTTTACTTATGAAAATCGTTATGTTTGAATATTTTTAAGAATATTATGGGAACGCATTCTGAAAATATCCTGACAAGTATTCTTACAGATATCCTGGTCAGGATATCGTCATATAACTTAGAAGACTTAAATCATTTGAAAAAAGGAGAGACCATACCAAAGACTCTTAGAGAGTCAATTCCAATATTCCATCTTGGGAATGTCCCCAGTGCAAACTTATAAACTTGGATCCATCCTTCGAATAGTATAATATATGTCCCCTGTGTACAACACAGAAACGCAAATGTATTCACACTTTGGCTTGAATAAATTTCGAACACCCCGAGGCAAAACTTTTGATATCCTGAAATGAATCCTTAGCATACTGGGGATAAACCCTTAATATCCTGGGGATAAACCCTGATATCTTGGGGATAAACCCTGATATCCTAGGGATAAACCCTGATTTTCATGCGCTACAGGGGAGAGTGTATAAACTCCAAATATTAGAAAGGTGAAAACCTTTAAACCTTAGAGAGTATGAAAATACTCTTTCGTGAGAGAGGGTGATCAATCCTCATATACCTTCGGGATCCAGGATATAGCCAACAGTAACGAAATTGTCAGCCACTTTTACATGAACTGGTCCCGCTACCTTGAACTATACCTAGATAACTTGCGCTCCAGGCGAGGTGTTTAAACCCAATTCGAAAGAAAGGTGAATACCTTTAAACCTTTGAAGGGATCAGGATCCCTTATACGTGAGAGAGGGGGCCAATCCTCTAATCTTTCGAGTTATCCTGAGTGTATATCCTGGAGCTATATCCTGAAGCATATACTGCAAAACAACTGTAAACTAAGGCGGGTGTTAGCCTGGCTAACACCCCTCCGATTCTTAAGTCAGTATTGGGTACAAGATAATAAACAAATATATTTAAATAGATAGAATACATACCATTCTGAGATAGAAATTAAATTCTATTCTTACTTGAAATAGAGCTTTAAGTGTATTGCATTCCAGGATCTTGGTAGCATATCCCCTTCCATACTCTTAAGTCGATAAGCTCCTTTTCCTGCCTCTAACTCAACTTCATATGGTCCTTCCCATTTTGGAGCTAACTTGCCATCGGCAGGATTAGTGGTATTTTGAAAAGCCTTTCTTAGCACCCAATCACCAACTCGAAATCTCCTAGTTCTTATATTCTTGTTATATGCTTTGGATACTCTATGTTGATATGCTGCCATCCTTAGCCTTGCTGCATCTCTTCTTTCATCTATAGTATCTAAATCTTGACATAAGGCCTCAGGATTCTGTTCAGGATCCTGTAGGATAGATCTTGCAGTAGGTATTGCCATTTCCGTTGGGATCACTGCTTCAGCTCCAAATACCAAGGAAAATGGGGTTTGGCCTGTTGCATTCTTTACCGTTGTCCTATCAGCCCACAAAACAAAGGATAATTCTTCTGCCCATCTTCCTTTTTTGGCTCCAAGTCTCTTTTTTAAGTTATTGACAATTATCTTGTTCGAGGATTCAGCTTGTCCATTCGCTTGAGGATGTACCGGAGTCGACGTAATCATTTTGATTCCCCAACTCTTGCAAAAGTCAGTAGTCCGCTTGCTTATGAACTGGGACCCATTATCACAAATAATTTCCGCCGGTACCCCAAACCTGGTCAGGATATTCCTCTTTATGAAGGATACTACTTCTTGGTCTCTAACTTGAACAAATGCTTCAGCTTCAACCCATTTAGAGAAATAATCCGTCATCGCTAGCATAAAGACTTTTCCTCCCGGAGCTTTTGGTAACTTCCCTACTATATCCATCCCCCATTTCATGAATGGCCAAGGGGAAACTACAGGATATAGTGGTTCGGCTGGTTGATGTAGTATGTTACTATGCCTTTGACATGCATCACACCTTCGAACATATTCCGCAGCATCTTTCCTCATCATTGGCCAATAATATCATGTTCTCAATACTTTCGAGAACAATGACCTGCCCCCAGTGTGGTTACCACAATCCCCTTCATGTATATCCTGAAGTACTTCTTTTGCTTCAGGATCCTCCAAGCACCTCAAATACGGTCCTGCAAGAGATTTCTTGTATAAAACATTATTTATAATAGTGAATCGTGATACCTTCATCCTAAATGCCTTAGGATTTTCATTTTTGGGGATGTGTCCTTCCTTGAGATATCTCATGATTGGAGTCCAGGATATAGGATCCGGTTCAAGATACTCTGCTCCAGGATCCTGAATACCCGCTACTTCTTTATCCTGAGGATTTATTGTAGGATAAAAGATATGTAATATTGGTATTTGGGTCCCTTCTAGTATCCTGATCGATGATCCCAGATTTGCTAAGGCATCTGCTTCAGCATTATCCTCCCTTGGTACCTGTTCAAGTGTAAAAACATCGAAATATCCTGCTAATTTTTTGAGAATATCGAGGTATTCGATTAATTTCTCACCCTTAACTGCATAGGATCCATTAAAATGGTTAGTAATTAACAAGGAGTCAACATATACTCACAAATTCTTGATACTCATATTCTTAGCTAGCTCTAATCCTGCAATTAAAGCCTCATACTCTGCTTCATTATTAGTTGTAGGAAATTCACATCTAATAGCCTGGGGTAATATGTCCCCCTGTGGCGATTTTAGTAGTATTCCCAATCCTACTCCTCGTACATTAGATGCACCATCAGTATATAATGTCCAGGATCCTGAGGATTCTCCTAACTGTTGGACTTCTAGGTCTACCTCATCCTGAATGTCACTACTGAAATCAGCCACAAAGTCAGCTAAAGCCTGAGACTTTATGGCATTTCTAGGTTCATATACTAAATCATAGGCACTCAATTTTACTGACCACTTGGCCATCCTGCCTGACATCTCTTGTTTCCTAAGCACATTTTTGACAGGATAATTTGTTTTAACATGAATCCTATGTGTCTCAAAGTAATGTCTAAGCTTCATTGATACCATAACTAATGCTAGTATCAATTTTTCTAAATGAGAATACCTAGTTTCAGCATTTAACAAACTTTTACTAACATAATAAACAAGATATTGCTGACCTTCATGATCCTTTACAAGGACGGCACTTACAGCATTTCCTGATACTGCGAGGTATAGGGATAGTGGTTCACCATTCTCAGGCTTCATTAGCAGAGGTGAAGTTGTAAGATACTGCTTCAAATCCTGCAGGGCTGCTTCATGTTTCTCACCCCATTCAAATTTCTTATTCTTCTTCAGGATATCATAAAACTCTTTGCATTTCTCTGAAGATCTTGAAATAAATCTGTTTAATGCTGCCACTCTCCCTGTTAATCGTTGAACATCTTTCATATTCGAGGGTGACTTAATATCCAAGATGGCTTTAATCTGTTCCTGGCTCGCCTCTATTCCTCTTTTGGTCACCATATATCCTAGAAATTTTCCTGCCCCCACTCCGAAATGAAACTTAGCAGGATTTAGCTTCATGTTATATTGGTCCAGGATATCAAATGCTCCTTTAATATCCTGGAGGTGATCCTGGGCTTTTTTCGATTTTATCACCATATCGTCAATGTATACCTCCATGGTGTCCCCCAGCTTGTCTTTGAACATCATATTTACCAATCTCTGATATGTTGCACCTGCATTTTTCAAACCAAAAGGCATAGCCGTATAACAATAAATACCTGTTGGTGTCATGAAGGCAGTATCCTCCTGGTCAGAGGGTTCCATTTGAATCTGTTGAAATCCTGAGGATGCATCCATGAAGGTTAACATTTCATGCCCAGCAGTAGCATCCACCATTGCATCAATGTGAGGAAGAGGAAATGGGTCTTTAGGACAAGCCTTGTTCAAATCTGTGTAGTCTACACAGACTCTCCATTTCCCATTTTTCTTCTGTACCACGACCACGTTTGCTAGCCACCTTGGAAACTTAACTTCTTTGATCATCCTGGACTTCAACAATCTCTCAACTTCCTCTTGGATAATCGTATTCCGCTCAGGAGCAAATTTCCTTCTTTTTTGCTGAACAGGCTTGAATGATTTATCAGTTCCAAGCTTGTGAGTGATAATGTCTTTGGATATGCCTGTCATATCCTCATGCTTCCATGCAAACGTTGACATCCTGCATTTCAAAAAGTTAATTAACTGTTCTTCAATATCCTGAGGGATACTGGTTCCTACGAGCACCGAGATATCAGGATTATCCTGGTCTAGGATAATTTTCTTCACATCCTGCTCCGGATCCTCCATGATATCCTGGGCCCGCATCTTTAATTGCTATGCTGCACTAGGCTTGGTTGAGGATTTCATCGAGGATGAGTAGCATTCTTTCGCCTCCTGCTGATCACTTTCAACCTTGACGACTCCCTAAGGGGTAGGGATCTTGATGCATTGGTGATATGTTGATGGCACAACCTTCATATCGTGAATCCATGGTCTTCCCAGTATGATATTATAGCAGGATAGAGAATCCATCACACAGAATCGTTGTATCGAGTTGACTCCTTCAACATATACTGGTAATTTTATCTCTCCCACTGTGTTCCTAGCCTCTCCATTGAACCCAACAAGCACGGTGGACTTTGAAGTGATATCCATTGGAGATACATTCATTCTCTTTAGAGTCTCTAGTTGGATTATATTGACGGAGCTGCCATTATCAACCAATATCCTGCGTACAAAATGGTTAGCCGCATATAACGTTATTACCAGAGCATCATGATGAGGATCCTGAACAGTATCCCTGTCATCAGCATCAAATGTGATCACTTTGTCAGTTGTGAGGGTAGTCATCCTGACAGGTTTGTCTCCCCTTTCAGCTTTAGCTTCCTTTGCATGTCTCTTCGCTGCCGAATACGACGTCCCACAAATATCGGATCCTCCCGAAATGAAGTTGATTATCTTAGCATCCGCGGGAGGTGAGGCTGCTCGTTCAGGATCCTTCTCAGTATCCTGACCCTTGTTCTTCTTTCTTCCTAAGAGATCTTTCAAATACCCCTTGCTCAGAAGATAGCTTATTTCTTTCCTTAGGGCAATGCAATCCTCAGTCACATGTCCGAAATCTTCATGGAAGGCACACCATTTTAACTTATCTTTCCAATCAGCTTTTTGTTGATTCTTTCGAGGCCACCTAGCCTTGTCTCCTAAACCCTGCATGGCATACATCAATTCAGGAATGTTAACAGAAAAGCAATATTCAGATAATTCAGGATACTCTTCAGGATCCTCATCTTCGACAGCATTCACTTTCTTATTTTCATTTCTACCATATGGCTTAGGGCGATATGGCTTAAATGAGGATTCCGAGTTCCTGTTAGTTGTCTCATAGGTGTTGGATGAGTTCATCCTCTCTTGCATCTTTCTGTCATCCTCCAATCGAATATATCTTAGGGCCCTGTTTCGAGCTTCATCCAAGTTCCTGCATGGGTTCATTACAAGGACTTGGTAAAAATGAGAATCTTTTTGCAGCCCCATCTTGAAAGCTTGCACAGCTGTTGCAACATCAAGATGCGGTATGTCTAAGGATTCCCGGCTGAACTTGTTCACATAATCCCTTAGGGATTCTTGAGGCCCCTGCGTTATCCTGTAGAGGTCACTTGTTAGTTTTTCAAAGCTTCTACTACAAGAAAACTGACTATTAAATAAATTCACTAGGTGAGCAAATGATGTAATCGAATGAGGAGGAACGTTTAGGAGCCATTTCAAGGCTGATCCTGTTAAGGTAGAGCCAAAACCCTTGCACAAGCATGCTTCCTTGAGCTCCGGAGGGATAGGGTTAATCTCCATCCTTTCCCTATACTGGGCAATATGCTCCTCAGGATCCGTAGTTCCATCATAAAGCTTCATGTTGGGGGTTTGAAATCTCTTTGGAATTTCAGCATCACAGATAGGATATGCAAAGCGAGATATCCTGTGGCTGTCTTAGGACACTTTCGGGATCGGCTGGACCACTCCAGGTACGCTGGATATCATGTCATTCAACTTCTGAAGCTCCCTAGTAAATGCTGATGTTACACCTGTATCCTGCAAAGATCCACTATTGTTAGTAGCATGAATATTATTATTATTCGACCGTTACCCGTCGGAGGATTTTGCACATATCCTGAAGCATATCCTGAACTCCTCATGGTTGACATCCTGATCGAGGAGGGTATTTCAGGAGTATGGTTCTGAGGAAGGCTAGGCACAATATTCCCCCTATTATCCTCAGTGTACATGGCCGAACTGAAGTTTAGAGTTCTGGGTTGTAGTGGAGTGATGATATCCTCAGCAGATCTGCTCGAGCCAGACTTCAGGAGTTGTATTTCCCTCAACAGCATTTGGTTTGTTTCCTGTTGCTGCCTCATTTGTTCCTGCGCACTTCCAAATAAGGTTATAATTTCATCATTAGAAGCTAAAATGGGAGCAGATCCCTGAACACTCCGAGTAGGGATAATATCCTGAGGTTGTGAAGAGGTTGGCATCCTTGGAGGAGGTGGTGGAGGTGCCGAACCGGTAGTAGCAGAAGTCGTAGCAGACATAGTGGAGGAACTCTTGTTTGATCTTGAGGCCATTGTAGACAATGTGGCAAAAAGTTTTGAAAATAGAAAACCGATTAGCGATTTCACAAAGATTTTTAGTAAAAGTAGCACCACTTGCCCCACGGTGGGCGCCAAATTGTTTTGGTAAAAAATTACCGAAGCAATTTAGTGATCAAATTAGTTAAGTGAGGTAGTGTGCTAAAAAGTGTGTTGAAAATATGCTGGTTAAGTTGTTTGGAAAAACAGTATTCAGGATACGGCTCAGGATATTGAGCTGTATCTACGATCAAACAATGAGCAAAAAGTAAAAGGAGGTGACACGGGATGTACGAGGAAAGCCCTTGATCAATCTAGATTGCCGGCATAAAACCTCGGGAGCTGACAATCGCAGCTGCCTTGTTCTTCTTATTGCTTTAAACTTCAGGATACAGTGCAGGATATAGACCAGATCGCTAAGTGTTACAATGCTTTTGTGCGAAAGTGAAAATTGCTAGAGAACAAGTGTATGAGTGTAGCGAGTGTTGATGTGATGTCCTATTCGATCTGGTATACCCACCTATTTATAGTAACAAATTACAAACGATAATTCCTATAAATATGGGATACTCCGAATATTCCATAGTTAACGTTGTGGACCGAGTAATGCGGCTTCAACGTCTCTATTTGAACGACTTGGACCGAGTCTCCCACGAAATGATTCCTTATGAACGTTGCTAGCTTCCAACCCACGTACCTGCACATAATCCGTTAGTGATCCTGAGGATACCATTCAGGATGTTACCAATATCCTGAATCAGCATCTCGGATGTGAACAGATATCATATAACCAAGATATAATCCAAGATATCCCCCAGGATACGGGCTCAGAATTTCGCCCATAACAATTAGTTATGAGTTTTATTTAAAAACTGACTCGCTAGACTTTTATTTAATTAATTTGACCCGACAATTTACTTAAGCAACCGTGGAAATTAGGAGGTGTCCTTTTGAGGGTTTAATACCTACCTAATTACGTTCACGTAGCCATGTTCGTTGCGAACAATGGCTAGACCGTTTAAAAGTCAAAGCATTTATCGCGAACGCTTGACTTTTCGGTTTTTTAAGTAAAATAAAAACCACTAGCCATAAGAGGGGACTTACAAGGGGTCCAAGCAAGGATGAACTTGATCTAGGATGCTCAGGTAAGAAGCCTAAAAGCTCCAACTTAGAACAATTCCGATTAAGGGTGAAATGAGAGAAGGAACAAGTGGGTTTATATAGGATTTCAAGAACCATTAGGATCGTTCCTCGATAATCGAGCTTCGATCTGGACCGTACACGTAAGGCACATGGTTTTGGAATACTAGGGGTGCCCCAAAACCATCAAACGGTATTGAATAAGTTACATAAAGGACCCTGGACTTCAAGTTACATGCTGAAAATGGACCTACTTTTGCTGAACATGATATTCTGCCCAGATGAGGCCGTGGCATCGCGCCACGACAAAGCCTTATGGTGGTGGCGCAACGCCACCATGTGCCAGCCCCAGAAACTTTGCCAAAATGGCTGAAATGGTCCCGCTAATTCGGACTTATCGAACTTCTGTCTAACAACAGATGTTTAACATCCCATCTATACAAGGTCTTCAAAGGAGCAGCCTTGGTACTTATATATCGACTATTAGTTATAGAATAGCTTATTTAAGGTGAGACGGTTATTCCAACCACTGTTTAAAACCAATATTAAGGAATAGCTAATCCTTACAGCTAGTCGAACAAATCGACGATCCTGGGCAGCTGATGGCGATTCTTAATTGATGCCTAAATAGGGTTGCGGTAATCAATGCATAAGTATAATGAACCGTCTTTCTTAATTTATACTACCGAAATTTTCAAAATTTTGAATTAGGCTTTAAGAACCTTTATCTTAAATTCATCTAATTAGAGTTTCGAATTCCAATAATGATGGCACTAATCGTCATGGAGTTTTCACGATAATGCAGCCCTATGCGGGATGTAAATCTTAACTCTATTTGTCTTCGGAGGTAAACAGGGTAGTCTTTGGAGAAGATAATCAAGACATAAGGAAGTTACATAGATTTTCCAAATCTCAGGCCCCCGGTTCTACTATCATTGCCTGTGTCAGATAAATGACACATTTTCTTTATAAGTCCACGGATTCCTTAATCAGAGACACGTACTTGGACAATTCCTACATTGGATATCTTCTTTGAATACCACTAGCCGACTCTAGTACCATATGACCATCAGGATATCTCAGTGGTTCCATACATTAAACCCCCATTCTGATCAGGCATGGAAGCAATCTATGGGACGCACTAGGATACGCCAATCCTCATATGGCTCCTTTATCGAGCATAGTCTAGCATTCGCAGTTGATAGAAATCAATGATATAACAAAATAAAAAAACATATCATCGTACTCGATCTGGAGAAAGAGTACTTTAGATTTTAATAAATGAAGATTATAGGACGAAAATAGAAGTAAGGGTCTCTTATGCTTCTTGTTGGTAAGTTTTACCTTACACTTAATGTCTGGAGTTCTTATGGGGGATTTCTAAGAGTTTGCTAAGCTTATGGTCTAATGAGAGACTCAGTAGCACCTGAATCCAAACGTAATTCTTAGCAATAAGACCACAATAAGGGGTTTATCTGCTGTCATCCTTGATATGACCTGCCTCTAACATTCATCAGGAGAGTTTAGGCGCCTCCATTCTTAATTCTTCTATACTTAGCTATAAAATCTTTGACAGTTTTAGGGCAGTTAGCTCTGATGTGGCCCTTAATGCCAAAGCCAAAACAGACTGCATTCCTTATGTTTCTATATTCAGGGAACTACAGATACCATACTGCTTTGACCTTCAGTCTGTTAGACACTGTCCTAGTGCCTTTTGTTGCAGGTCATGCATACAGGCTCCTTAGATCTCTGGGAGTTATCCTTCTCCCTTTTTCATTTCTTTGGTAGTCTCAGATTTGATTGATTTACTTCCTAACGCATCTAATGTGAGTGGTAGAGATGGATCCATAATGGATTTATAAGAAGCAGACTTTGACGTCTTAACATGCCCTCTTATTTCTGATGCTAAACCACCAATATATATATAGTGCATTATGCTTAGACTCTGGGTTTACTGAATAGGGTACTATCCCAGACAATTAGCTAAAGTCTATAACGTTCTGTTTATAGTCTAGATCCATCATGGTGAGAATCAGAAAATTCTTATTCCACCTTTTCCATTCCGTGTTGCAGACAACTGGTTTTTCTGATTAGTCCATGAACCTGGATCATCCCAATTTGTGTAAGAGTATTCTTCCTGTAATCTTATTAAAGTCTTCCACCAATTAAGGGCACTGCCCTTGAATGATTGTGATACATATCTCATAATGTCTCTCTCAGCACAACCGCTGATGTCCATAATGGTTTCTATTTCATCCAACAATTTCATGCAATCAATGGCCCCTTTTTCGCCATTGAAGTCTCTTGATTTGCAAGAGACGAAGTAGTTTTAAGTACATCCTTTAGAGGAATGGGGCCCCTCACTATATATCATCTTATTTAGTTCATTTTTTTTTTGCATTCGAAGTATGAACAAAGCTCTTTTTCATGATCAGAGGGAATATAATTTAGAGCGAGTAGCATTCTGCTATTTGAACCTTTTCATGACCTTTCTCATAGCCTTTCTAACAGCTGTGTCAGTCACATTAACCTTGACGTTCACATTTGTTGCGTCAATAGCATTTGTCGTGTCATCAGTATCGCAACTGTTATTTGTCTCATTCAAGTTTGCCATACTTGACGCTTGGCAATAAACGCCAAAATTAAACAATTGCTTAATTGCATTTCTATAGCGAGTCATCACCCTGACGACCTAACATACATTAACCATGGTATTATTAAACCATATAAGCTAATAGGGTATGAACATTCCTAATGAATGTTACTTGAATGTACATTAATTACATACAACCTAGGTCATAAAAGGACCATCAATGGCCTTTAGGGTTTGGACCGAGTCCATTACCCTTTTGACAGGAGATCAAAATGTCACAACCGTCTTTGTCATATTGATGATTTTAGATAGCTCGAAGGCTTGCCATAATGACTTTATAAAATAGGAAACATGAGTCCATCAGGAAGGACATAAATAATCATATGGCACGAAGGCCTTGTCACAGATGACGTTATAAGATATGGCAACAAACGCCTGTCACGGAGGACATTAATTTATAAGCCGCAATCTTATTAGATTAGGGGTTTTAAGATTTGAACCTAGTTCTTCACCGTTGGACAGGGAGTCATAGACTACCATTATCATCGTCTTGAAAGACGATTTATTTTGGCACATAGGCAAATCATAGGACACCATTAATGGATGCTTATGTATATACATATATGTATATATATATATATATAATTATCGTCATTGAGTGTATTATTCATGATCTTATCGATCTTATAGACCATAAGGCTTGGGCATTGCCCATTACCTTCGACGATGTACCATAACGGTTACATTTGACAATGTCTCTAATGGACAATATAGTATATAACCCGTAGGCGAGATAGATCCTATTGGTGATTCAGGATAACGCCACGAAGGGTAATACAATAAACACACTTATATATAGGAAGTACCAGCGGCGTATCCACCATGTGTTTATTGTATTACTCTAGTTTCGTTATCTAAATCACCATCAAGATACACATAAATCATAATCATCGAGCCGGAAAGTACTTCTTGAAACCTCACTATGAAGATAGGAAGACCTAAGACTGTACTTCAAATATATTATAAAATAATATGATCAGCGTATCAGATGATATTAGTCATGATCGCATTGATCATATAGACTGTTAGGGTTGGGTATAACCCACCACTTTGAACAGGGGATTATAAAGACCACCAATAACTTTGTCTTATCTCTAATAGAATAAAGTATAGCCCGTAGGCATTTCATCACTAGGGATATTAATATTATGATCATCATACTGATGATACTAGTCAGGATCACATTGATCATATAGACTATGGGATTTAAGCATAGCTCACCCCCCCCCCCCCTTGGGCAAGGAATTAAAAAAATTACAATTGCCTTGTCACGATTGGACAATATAACATAGCCCATAGGCAAAACATTATTAAGGATGTTAAATTTATTCATCATATTGATGATTTTTAGTCATGATCTCATTGATCATATAGACTACTAGGCTTGAGCATCGCTCACTACCTTGAAAAGGGGATCATAAGGATCACAACGTCAATGTCACTAATGGACAATATATTATAGTCCGTAGGAAAAACATCACTAAGGGATGTTAAATAACATGATCATCATATTAGATGATAATAGTCATGATCGCATTGATCATATAGACTATTATGTTTGGACCTAGTCCAATATTTTTAGACAGGGAGTCGTAGACCACAACTGTCGTGTTGTCTTATTGGACACCAAGTTTAGCCCGTAGGCACTTCATCACAAATGGATGTTTATATTTTGATCATCACATTGATGATACTTGCCATGATCAAATTCGATCATATAGGCTTTAAGGCTTGGACGCAGTCCAATTACCTTGACGGCTGGTGTGGTTTCTCAAGTCACACTGCCAGGAGTGTTAACATGTTCTCAGATGTTAACAAGGATTAATTTGTCTTAATGGTTACACAATATTACCATGATCGCATTGATCATATAAGTTTGGAGGCTTGAACATAGTTCACCACCTCTGGATAGAAGGGGTACGTCCCTTAACTATCATGGTAGAAGGAATAATTATCCTTAACTACCGAAGGTTTTGGCCAATTTATGTGGACTTGCCACTTGGCAGGGGTAAACCATTAAGAAATTTTTTTTTTGAAATTATCCAGCAGATCGATAAGGTTCGAATCAATTCATACTAATGGTTGATAAAGGACGATATGAGTACCTATATAAAATCTTCAAAACTCTCCATAAATCATTAGGAAATTTACCATAATGCCTTAAACAGGACTTTTAGTATCTTATTTGTCCAAAGAGGACTTAAAAAGAAATTATAAGTCCGTATAGGGACCATAAAAATATCGTATGTCCGTATAGGGACTATAAAATTATCATAAGTCCGTATAGGGACTATATTAAAAGAGTTACCCATGTAGGGACTATAATAAACATAAGTATATACCAAGTCTTATCAGGAGACGTAGGTCCACAATGACTATGATGAAATACTATGTCCACAAAGGACTACAATAATCAAATGCCCTAACAGGGACTTTGATGAAAAGAAGTATAATAAAGGAGGATCTTCTAATGTCTTCCTCTCTTTATTCTAATTGTTTCTTCATCTCTATATATCGTACACAAGAGCGACTCCGAAGATTTTAGTGAATAAAGAATTATTTCAATTCAGGATCCATTGCAGAAGTAGAATCCAAGGATTCAATTATTTAAGAAACGACATGGATCACGGATTAGGTTTTGACTGGTATAATCTAAGTCTGAAGTCTCAAAATTCGAAGGTAAGAAATAGGGATTTAATAACATCCATATGTATCATCCTCAACATGGGAGCCTCAGGGACCTTCTGGTATGGACTCCGTAGTGTGGATAAGAGTTTAAACAAATTTTGTTTTGGGAATAGGTCCATAAATGTCTCTCCTTCAACCAGTCGCACGCTTATCCTAGTCGTGGTATGAAACTTAGCATTTCTTGGCTTCTGACAGGAAGAATCTCCATCCACGGCTTCTTTGATTGACGACATATTCCAAAAATACATAAAAACGAAAACAATATTTTACTTAATAGGGTTGAGAGCATTCATATGTTAAGTCTAGACTCAGAAGGCCTAAGGAATGTGCTACTGTGTCATTTGAGATTAAACACTAAGGGCTAGTGTTTAATTCACTCAAACGTTGGCTCTAATACCAACCTGTCACACCCCGATATTTCCACATATTACCGGTGGGCCCGGTGGGGAGTATCGTGACGTAGTTGATATCATCATAGTCAAATAATCACAGTTCAATGCACAGCGGGAGTCTAAAGTAAATACATTACAAACCGATTCAAAAGTAGCATTAATATTACAAACGGATTGTAAGATGGATCCACAGGCGGATCTTAAAACAGAAAGATAAACACTGTTCAACAGACTTTAGACGTCTAGAACTTGCAAGAATCCCTATTAACGCCCTGAGCTCCCAGCCAATTACGTACAGTACCTGTCACTTAATCTCTTTGGAAAATACGTCAGTTTACACTGGTAAATACAATTAACTGACTCTTTTGAAAACATTTATGAAAATTGATTTAAATACACAATGCACAAATATCCTTTTTAACATGGGATAATTATTTAAAAATAAACTTGTAAAAGAATTATATGTTTGTTATACGTTCAGTAGCCCGGGCTGAATATCGGGTTAAAGATTAATAGACACACCACATAATATAATCCCGCGGCGATTTATTCTCGAACAGGCGGTTATATCTTTTTATATACGCACCGGCAGGTGTATGCCTACACCCCGTGCTTAAGTCGTGGCCATTTCAATTATTGAGCCGTGGATATCCAGGACACGGTCATTAATCCCCAAAGGCCTAGAACAAACAAAACATATTAAACAGGTTATCTCAATAATTTAACCTTCATATGATTAAAAATTCAATACCCGACCAAGTGGTATTTTATATACCGTATCCCAAGCCCGTATAAGGGAAAATAAGTTAAAAGTATTTACCTGAGCTTAAAATGCAATTTATACTCAGCCGTATATTCTAATCAGCAAGCACAAGTGCCTCTACTAGGGCTCTCAATCTGGAACGAAGGTTTTATTAACCTATTAGATTCCTAACGGATCTTATTTAAGTTGTAACTTAGACCGGTTAGTTTTAAGGAAAAGTTTACGGTTCAAAACGTAAGATTAAGCGAAAACCGGATTAGAGTGTGATTTAGACCCGAAAAGTATGGAGACTTGTATAATATGGGTAAACTAAACACATTCTGGATTTTGAAGTGAAAATGATAAGATTTGACCCGTTTCTGTTAATTTATGCAAACTAGTTACATAAACCGTACCGAACGCGAAAAATGCATAACGGGTAACCAAATGAGTCATGAACATGTTTCCCAGGTTAATATGCCTTAAATATGTTGTGATATTAGTAGGATACCTTCCATTATGCCCAAAACGAATTTAAAACCAATTTATGCCCCGTAGGGGTATTTTTGTCATTTTAATGTTTATAAAAGAGGTTAAATAGCAATCTGAGGTTCTGGTCTAAAATAATCAGTAAAAGTATTTATTTTAATAAATTATATCAGTAGGACATCATATATATGTGAAATTTATCATTTATGGCCAAACTATGCACCGTAGGGGCATTTTGGTCATTTCACATAAGCTTTAAGGGTCAAATTTGGAAATCTGAGTTCAAAACTTTTACTTACTGTTAAAGTATAAAAATTGATTCATAACATCAGTAGGTAACAAGCTTTAGGTGCCTAATATGGTTTTAAACCATACTATGCGCTTAAATCGCTTAAAAGTCGGTATTTGACGGTATTTGGGTTAAATAAGAAAATCTGAGATTTTTAACAGCCTTTACAGTTTAAAATAACTTATTTAATATATAAAATTAGTAGCAAAAGGTTTGGTATGTAAAGGATGTGTAAAACTCATTTTATTAGTAAAAAGGGCATAACCGTCAATTACCGAGTCAATGCAAGAACCCTATGTTATGATTAGTTTAAAAATTCAAAAAAAATCTTCAAAAATTGCTAAATATTATATTACATCAGTGGGTAAAAGGTTTGGTGTCAAAAATTGGGTTTAAATAGGTTTTATGCCAAAAGTGCCGTTTAATTAATAAAAAGGCTTTAATTTACGATATTGAGCATAACTCCTAATTTAGACCTCAAACTGATGTCAAATTTTTAGGACATGTTTATAAATTAGTAATAAAGGTTTTTGTCCTCTCACATTTTCAAAAGTCTTGTTTTAATCTCAAAAGGGCATAATGGTCAACTTTTAGGCATTTAACGGAACATGTAATGAACTAGGATTTCTAAGGAACCAAGTTGTATAACCTCAGGGGATTATACTAACATATAATATGGTCCTAAAGGAATCCTAAGGTATATCTAAACTATGCTAGATCGGGTCAGAACTGAAAGTCAAAGCAAAAGTCTACTTTTGCGACTTTCGGTTCCGAACCGAGCCTAAACTCAGAATTGTCGGGTTGAACTTGCCTAGACATGTTCAATTAATATTTAACAAGTTATTAAAGTGACAAAACTGATTTTATTGCCTTTACATCATTAGTTATGAATTTTATTTAAAAACTGACTCGTTAGACTTTTATTTAATTACTTTGACCCGACAATTTACTTAAGCAACCGTGGTAATTAGGAGGTTCCCTTTTGAGGGTTTAATACCTACCTAATTACGATCACGTAGCCATGTTCGTTGCGAACAATGGCTTGACTGTTTAAAAGTCAAAGCATTTATCGCGAACGCTTGACTTTTTGGTTTTTTAAGCCAAATAAAAACAACTAGCCATAAGAGGGGACTTACAAGGGGTCCAAGCAAGGATGAACTTGATCTCGGATGCTCATGTATGAAGCATAAAATCTCCAACTTAGAACAATTCAGATCAAGTGTGAAATGAGAGCAAGAACAAGTGGGTTTATATAGGATATCGTTCCTCGATTATTGAGCTTCGATCTGGACCATACACGTAAGGCACATGGTTTTGGCATACCAGGGGTGCCCCAAAACCAGCAAACCGTATTGAATAAGTTACATAAAGGACCCTGGACTTCAAGTTACATGCTGAAAATGGACCTGTTGTTGCTGAACATGATATTCTGCCCAGATGAGGCCGTGGCGTCGTGCCACGGCAAAGTCTTATGGTGGTGGCGCAGCGCCACCATGTGCCAGCCCCATAAACTTTCAAGCTATTTTTATGCGTTTAAACCCCGTTAACCCCATTTCAAGGCTCTACAATGATGCCTAAACATAGGGAACATGAAACATGCTCAAAAATATGCCGGATGTCGGTTCGTTTGGTCGTACGATTGCGTTGTTCGGCTAGTTACGACGAAACACGAACGGACGCGAAAAACGATTCAAATTACACGACGAATGGAATATAACATTCCAATCACTAAAATAAAATATTTTAATATTTACATAAATTTTTGGATGTCCGGATATATTCAGAATGTAAGATATGCGCGAAAATTCAAACTTATGCACTTTTTGACGCTTTTAGTCCCTGTTGATCAAATAAGTTTATTTTTGCGCACCAAACACCTCTAAGCCTATTTCTAAGCTATGTAAAGGATATTTAGGGCATGTTTAACCTATGATCATATTTCGGAAGGTTCGATGTCATACGAATCGATAGACTTTTGCAGTTTGACGCAAATAGTCCCTCTAATGCGCAAACTTGTGTATATCGTCGTTTAATAGCATCGAAGCCTTATCTAATCCATATTAGGCATTCTTGAGAGTATTAATAAACATCACGATGCTTCAGGTTTGTTAAAAGGTCACTCAGAGGTAAGAATTAACATGTTGACGCTTTTAACCCTTCAATGCGCAAACTTACAATTAATTACGCAAACTGCTACACTCGATCAACAAGTGGCTCATTTATGAATATAAATACCGTAAGAGGTTATTTAGAGACTTATTTTAAGCATGATAACACTTCCAGTCCTTCCATAATCAAAGTTTTTGATTTTTCGCAAAATTAGTCCTTCATAGTCAACGTTTGTCTTTATTTGGGTTTATTACACGTGTCAATACATCATTGGACGTGCTTTTACGAGGTGTTACACCAGCCCTTCTTGTATGGTCTCCAATGCTACAAAATAGATATCATCACTAGAAACATTACTTTGAGCATAGGGTGCAAAATTTTCATCTCCTAACTCTTAAGGTAAGCTGCTCCAGTCAACAAGGCCTTGGGTGAAAAAGCTTTGTTGGTCTGGTTGACCCACTGCTGGTGCAGCTTGTTGAGGTGCAACTTGTTGCACCTGAACCTGAGGAGCAGGAGCCTGGACATACTATATCTGAGGAATAGTGGTTTGAACATATTGCACAGGAATAGGGGTTGTAGGGTGTGCATAATGAGCAGTGTTTACATGAGCAGCAGGGGCATATTTGGCATAGTACACAGTGTTTTGGTTATTTTGTGGTCTAGGGTTTGAGCTAGGATGTGTAATAATTGGTCCAGTGGTTTGACTCCTGCATTCCCTAGCAAAATGACCAAACCTATTACACTTATAGCATTTAATCTTTGACTTATCCAGCCCCACTTTTAGATTCCCATGTAACCCTGGAATTTTCTCCCTGCCCTCTTGTAAAACTTGATGGTTCTAACACTCAGCAGTGAAAGTTGGTGCAAAATGTCCATTTCCTCTAAGTCAGTTGGATCAAAAAGCTGCAAATCATTGAGTTCAAAGCACAGATTGTCAGAATTCAGGTTTTCACTACTAGCTGTGAAAGCATAGTTGTTTGAGTAAGAATCAGAGTTGTTAAAGGCTCCACCAGCTATTATGTCAATATAATGATCATAACTCTGATCCTTACTACTACCAGATTCTTCTTGACCCAAAAGAGTTGTGCTGCCAAATGAATAGTTATCTGAAACTTTTCCAAACTCTTGTAACTTCTTTTTCTGGTTTAACTGCCTTTCATAGATCAGAAGTCTACCATGAAGTTGGGTAAAGGTCAAATCTTTGAACTCAACAGAGTTTCTGGTTACAAAATCAATTGTGTCCGATTTTTCAGGAAGTGACCTTAAAAACCCGCTGTTAACAGTTAATTTAGGAAATTCAGTTTTAACAAGCTTAAGTTCACTTATGAGACAACTAAATCGCTCAAACTGCTGTGTTAATGTTTCACCCTTAATGTGACAAAAGGTTTCATATTGTTGGTTCAAAATTTCCCTGTTGTTTTCAATTACTTCTTCAGTCCCCCCAAACTGTTCCTTAAGTGCATCCCACAATTCCTTGGTACTGTTACAGTGTAACAGCCCAGCATAAATCTCAATGGGAAGTGCATATGCAACGATGCTAAATGCCTTGGCATCCAGTTCAATTTTCTGAAAATCCTGATCAGTATAGTTCTCAACTTTCTTTGGTTCGAACTTTTTCGGATCCTCAGCACTCGGCACCATTGGAACATGTGGTGCAAAGATAACTGACTTCCAACATCAGGTATTCTGTTGAGCTAAGATGTGACCCATCCTTCGCTCCCAGATGTTGTACTCATTTCTCTTCAACATAGGTGGTTTGAAGAGAGAACCAATGTTATTGTTCATATCTTGTGATTGTGACGTCATTCTGGTTGTTTTACAGGCACTGATTAATCAACTTTGCTCGTGATTAAACCTTACTCTGTTTTTCAACGAAACGAACAATTAAAAAGTATCAACGATTTTGAGTTGAAGTTTTTACGTCAAAATGATTGTTAGATCAAGCTTGACTGTCCAAGCTCTGATACCAATTGTTAGGATCTGAGTTTCTTATGATTGTGCTTTGTTTGAATATAATGAAAATGAATTAAGATAAGTGCAGCGGAATTAAATATGGAACAAACTTTCAACACAATCAAATGAGAGAATTGTTTTCAACAAACATGCTTAACATGGAATCGAATGATTTTATTTATTACAAACTTCAATTACACTTGCATGAATGCATACAATCTCCCCCTCATCCTGAGCTCACATAGAATGTTCGTACAGAATGAGTTGTGATGAAAAGAGCTGATAGAACAGTAGAGGGTACTATTCTATTTATAGTACCAAACAAACCACTGTGGCATCTTTGCTGACGTCACCATGAAAGTGACATCTAACCTCCTAACAAACTCAAACTACTGACCTATTACAACCACTGATTACAAACAACTGAGTACAATATACAAAGCATAAACAAAACAACTGATCCTTCATTCCACTACTTAGGCTCCAGCAGTGCTTTGGTCTCCAGCAGTACTTGAGACATAACAGTTGATTGATCATCAGCACTTAGTCTTCATCAGTCTTTTGGGTCAGCAGTAGTTAGGAAGGGCATTACTTGAATCTATCAGATGTTAGAGCCACTGTCAAGGGGAAAGATCAAATGCAAACATCTACTTATTTCGAATCCACTGATCTGATCCAGTTTTGGCTTTATCAACTGTTCCTTTGTAGGGTTCAATCCCAACAACTCTTACAATAAATCTTGGATCCCGAGACTACTACACACTCTAAAGATGGATGATGGTGGTGGGTGTTGGTGTTGTAGTGGTCGTGGAGTGGTGGCAAAGTCGGAGAATAGTGGTTTGCCAATGGATGCCTTTCAAGTGAACCAAGCACCCCTATTTATAGCCTGAACAGAGCCCTGGCCACGACCCCGTGTCCAGTGGGTACACCCCGTGGCCATCATCTTCTCTTCCTTCATTAATTGAAATTGTTAGCAGAGGGCCCCACACGACCCCGTGTCTCCTGGGCACGGCCCCGTGGTCAACTCTTTGTTGTACTATCACGATTCTGCGTATCTTAGAGTTGACCACGCCCTGTGTAGAGCTGGGCACGGTCCCGTGGTGGGCGTAGAAGCTTCTACAGGTTTTTCCTTTTGTGCAGGCCCCGGACCACGGCCCATGCCCAGCTGGGCATGGCCCCGTGTTCAGAGTCTGTTTCTTTGTTTTTGCTTTTGCATTGGGAGATGCTGCCGATGGGTCGAGCGCGTCACGTTTATTCCTTCTTTTTGTATTTATGTTGGTTTTGGCTACTTATTTGCTTCTTTTGTTCTTTAAGTTTGTTTGGTCCTGTAAATTCAAAAGGAAGAAAGAAACGTGCTTTTTCCAACATTAGTACTAAAATGTGACAACTGTACTCTGTAATCGATGTACGATGTAAAACAATGATGATTATGAATAAAACAATGTGATTTGGTGTTACTATATGTGTTTTTATGTTATTATGTGTGTATTTGTGTTTGGTGAAATTTCAATTAGATTCGACTCCAATTTCAAGCTTTAAATCGCTTTCTGGAAGGTTATACGCAAACTGGTGCGTAAACGCAGTCAGTATAACGCGAAAAACACTCCGGAATAGTGACATAGGCTTAACATACCTTAAATAACCTCCACATAACTTAGAAATAAGTTTTGAATGGTTTGGTGTGTTGAAATCAACTTTGTTCGATCGCAGGGACTATTTGTGTCAAACTGCAAAACTATACTGATTTGTATAGTAAGGAACACTCTGTAACGTGATCATAAGTTAAACATACCCTAAATATCCTTTACATGGCTTAGAAATAGGCTTTGAGGGGTTCGGTATGCTAAAATAAACTTTATTGGTCATTCAAGGACTAAAATAGTCAAAAAGTGCACAAGTTTGCATTTTCGCGCATATCTTACGTTCTGAATATATCCGGACATCCAAAAATTTATGTAATCATTAAAATATTTTATTTTAGTGATTGGCATGATAAAATTCCGTTCGTCGCTTAATTTGGATCGTACACGCGTTCGTTACGACTTCCGTCGTAATTAACCGAACAACGCAACCGTACTGTTAGTGCACTACGTCTATCGACTACGTCTTGTATCGAGTCTAGTGTTGTATAGGTTAAAACAGGGCACGAAATCCAAGAAACATGTGTTAGATAGGGTTTCGCTTATGTGTCCTTGACTTGATTTCGCTCATGTGTCATCATGTGATTTCGTTCATGAAGTTAGGTGATTTCGCCCATATGTCAAAGACATGATTTCGCTTTTGTGTCAAAGGCATGATTTCGCTTATGTGGCAATGATGTGATTTCGCTCATGTGACATGTATGTAAGAGCGAAATCAGAATGCTATATATAGGGTTGTAGGAGCGAAATCATACTCATAGTTGTAGGTGTTGTCTTCTGGTGAGCCACGAAGTGCTGCCGAAGTGTTGTTAAAGCTTGTAATCGCTTCAGTGATCAATACAACAATAGTTAAAAGTGAATACTGCTGAAATCGCACCAAAGCATTAGTTTCCGCCTCTTGTTTTGGATAGGAATTCTTCTGATCGACTCAAACAGGGCCGTAAACGATCCTACAAGTGGTATCAGAGCTCAGGAGGAAGAGTTCTTGCCATTTCAGCTGCTTATTCTGATTTTCTACACCTTCTTTGTCATTTTTGAAAATTTTTCACGGTAAAACCAGCTCAAATTCACACACAGTACTTGGAATCATGTATTAATAAACCCTTGAAAGTTTCAAAACTAAAATCGACCTAGATCTTAGTATTTTTGGGATTTCGCTCGTATGAACTCGTGCAAAAAGTGACGTCATCAGCTGATTTCGCTCTTGTGACAAGCATATTTCGCTCTTGTGGACCATTAACCTTGATTTCGCTCATAAGGCACAGTGTGGTTTCGCTTCAGTGACAACTTAAGGTTCCGCTTTTGTGACAACTAGGGTCTCGCTCTAGTGACACTTAGGTTTCGCTCATAGTAACACTTAGGAATTCAGCTCCAAAGTGTTTAGGTGATCAGAATTATTTCAGATTGCATGTGATCATTAAATGAGTTGTCAGCCATGAAGAATTAAAAAAAACCTTTGTTTGTTGTCGGTTAATCAGAATTGCATGTGAAAGTTGGTAAAGGTGTATAAGTCTTGCATGTGATTCAAAGTTAAAGTGTGGTCAAAGCAATTTATCGGTTCATATGCATGTGAAGAAATTGTCGATTTTTGCATAGGAAAGAGTTTATCATTACTTGGAGTGGTGAATCTTAGGGTGTCAGCAAACATTAATTGTCATCAACAGTTGTCGGCATTTAAAGTTGGAATATGTTGACTAATTGAAGAAATTGTCTCGAGATTACACATCACGTGAACAGATGCCGACCCATGTGCTTTGAAATTGAAAAATTGTTCTAATCTCAATAAACATTTAAAACATAGCTTTCGACCAAATAAAAGTGTTTCATCATTGAAATTGTCGGTGATATTAGTCAAAGCATATGTCACCAGCCCACTAGTTCTTAATTGTTTGGTTCATATCAAGTTGCGGCCCAATCAGCCCATTATAACTTTGAAAGCTTGTGTGAGAAATTCTTTGATATTGAAACATGGACAACGAGTTCTACAATGCTTTTGCTAGTCCTATCACCATTACTTAGAATGCTTTGCTTGAAAATGAAACCGGGACATCACAGAAACCGCCAAAGCTCTTGGATATTGATGATTACAATGTGTGGTCCGAACGGTTTGGAAATTGGGTTGAAGCTTATCACTTGGATGCGTGGGAACACACTGAAGAGCCTTATGTAAGACCCATAACAAATGGTGTTCAGCAAACAATTAGAGAAATGAGTACTGAAGATAAAAATAAATATCGAGATGAGAAATTGATGGTGAGTCTGCTTCAGCAAGCAATAAAAGAAGATATCTTGATACTGCTTCAACATGATGGAACTGCTTATTCAATCTGGACAGAATTAGAAGCAAAATTTGTTGGAAGTGATGATATGCTCAAAAACAAAATGTCTCTCATGAAGAAAGAATTCGATTTATTTCGTGGTTTGAAATCTGAAAACACCAAGCAAATAATTGATAGATATTGTAACTTGGTGAGAAATATGACAAAACTTGGTATTAAAAAGGATACTGATGAATTAATTGAAAAACTTGCAGATGCACTACCTCATGAAACTTGGGGAACGTTTCTGATGATGCTGAGATCCAACAGAAAAGATTATAAAAATATGACACTGGGAGATTTCATCAAACACCTGGAAGCTCAAGAGATGGAGCAAAGAAAGATTGCCAGGATGAAGAACTACGATGGAGAACAAGATATCAGCCTGTATTACAAAGGTGGTGTCAACGAAAAGTCAAATTTTTCTCCAAAAGTCGAAACTGCTTACAGTGCAAAAGATTCTTCAGAAAAGAAATCATCCCAGGGATCAAGCAGCACAAGATTTTCATCATTCGATCCAAATATTTCTGCAACAAAGAACGGAAGAAAACTTCAATGCAATATTGTATTAAATCTTGAAAGTGATCAAGATTATTCTGAAGAAATAGCTAAAAATCAAATGTCTTTGTTGGGAATGGTGTTGCAATCCTATAGTAGTTTTGTGGCTGGAAAGATCGGTAATCCAATGCTCACGAAAGAGGATTGCGATCAAATCGATGCTGAGGAAATGGAATTGATGGACATTAAATGGTGCATGGCAAGTGTGTTGAGACGAGCTGAGAAGTTTAAACAAATTACGGGAAGAGATGATTTCCATGATGCAAATGTTTCAACTTTAGGCTTTGATAAATCTAAAGTTACATGTTTTCGTTGCAGGGAAAAGGGGCATTTCAAGAGGGAGTGCAAAAATCGTGAAGCTAGTGGAGCCCAAAATCCTTTTGGAAACAACGATTATCACAAAAAGGCGATTTATCATCAAGTCACACCACCAGCACCGCATCAGGCATAAACTGCACATGGGAGAGATGTGATTGAAAGTTCAAAAAGAGCGTGTCTAGTTAATCAGGGCAAATATGATAATTTTAGCTGGGTTAAATATCTTCCAACAAACAGCAAAGTGTGTTTGGCAGAACAAGATGATGAAAAGTTGGCTGAAGGTTTCTGTTGGGACAATTTTTGCCCAGATCAAGAACTTATGGCCAAAGAGATGACCAAAGACACTTCAAATGCTAACGCTTTCATTGCAAATGCCTACGATTTGAAATGTGCTGAAAAGTGCAGAAAAGTAATGGAAGCTGCTGAAGCAAGACGGAGAAAGCTTGAAGAAGAGGAAGAAGAGGAAGAGAGATTAAAAGCTGAGGCAGAAGCTGAGAAAAAGAGAAGAGCTGAATTTTTACGATCAAACAGAAAAGTCAAAGAGGTTCCTGAATTTGAAGTTAAAGTTGATGCAGAACCTGTCAAAGTTCCTGAAAAGTGCATGAACTGTGATTCTTTAATCAAGCAAAACAATGAGTTGCTGCATAATATAAACAGATTGAAAGAATCTTATGATACAATGAACAGAGAAATCAACAAGTATATTGATTCAAACGGTGAACAAGCTGGGCAATGAATACACAGAAGAGAGCTTACTTAGGACAGCTTGATAATGTTAATTTTCACATAAAGAAGTGTGCTGAGCTGGAATTAAAGCTAGAAACCCAAAGAATCGAAACTGAAAGAGTCAACAAGTTATTAGAAAGTTACTCATGTTCTACTTTTGTTGTTGACAGGATTTATCCGGTGGTGGAGAATTTGAAGACTTTTGAAGAAGTAAAGACTTCAGAAGAAGAGAAATCTGTGATAGAAGACAAAGATAAAGAGAAGATTTCTGGTAAGAAACCAAGTGTGGTTTACACTAGATGTCCGCCCCCGGTCGAAAATGGATATTCACCTCGAAATCCAAATTCCGAAAGAGTCGATAAAGCAATAAACTTACAATGGGAGTCTGGGCCGTTGGATAACTTGCCAGAAAATATTGATGTCACATACACGTCATCCAACACTGATCATGAGTCAAAGTTGATAAAAAGTGTGGTCGATCAGGTGTTAGATAAAGATGATTGTGAGGAGTCAAAACCGGAGTCCAAATCCAAGTCAAAATCTGAGTTTGATGCGTCAAAGTCAACAGTAAAAAAGGACAAACGGGTTTATGATAAGAAATTTTTGCTATCAAAATCTAATTTGAATGACGAACCGGTCAAAGTAGCATATACTTTGAAAGATTCTGACAAATTATATTCTGATGAAGTTTTTCCAATAAGAAGTGTAAGATTTGAAATGATTCAAAAGGTTTTCAAAATTACAGAAATTAATATTTCTGAAATAAAAGATTTAAATCTTATCCGAAAACCTAAACAATACACTTCAAGAGATCAACAAAGAATTAACAAGAAAATGGGTTACAATTGTGGTTATAGTTTCCAAAAGAAACCAAACCATAATCGTAATTTCAAAAAGAAAGGATTAGGTTTTATTCAACCGAAAAATTATAAAAATGAAAAAGTTTATAAATAAAAAACTGTGTTTGTTTCAGGAAAATCTTAAGATGATGAGAAAGAACAAGCATTCAGAAAACAGACGAATCAGGAATTTCTTGCCAAGAAGCAAGAAGAACTGAAGAAGAATGCTGTTCCAAAGAAGATTGAAAAGAGAACCTGTTTTCAGTGCAAAACAGCTGGTCATATTGCTAGAAATTGTCCGAAAACATTCAAACCAAAACACGAAGTCTCTAGTAAATTGAAAGAGAAAGTTGTCGAGAAAACTGAACTTTCAACCCGAAAGTTCACAGGCTTTGAAAATTCAACCTTTGAGATTGGTGAATGTTTAGAGAATGTGGTTAAAAGAAAAGAAAATTTAAAAAATCAAAAATGGGTTGTTAAGGGTTCAGGAAACAGTTTTGGTGATGAATCTGATTCCATAAAATCAGAGTAGCCACATGTTAAAGAAAAGGTTGAGAAATCAGTTCCAAAAGTGGATGATGTGAATTTTCCACCTCTACGAGCTGAAAATTTTAAAAAGAAGGTTGGGAAAGTTGAAATTTCAAATCAATTTTATTCTGACAAGAAAAAAATTGATGTTGATAAGGCTTTCAATGGAACTGTGAAACACATTTTTGGCAAAATGGTTAATGGTAAGGCCAAAGGAGTGAAAGAATTTTATGCTTCCAAAAGAAATGTTCACAGGACGGTTGAAAGTAAAAATGAAGAAGAGGTTGTTACACCCAAGGAAGGTCAGGCTTGGGTGGATATATTTTTCAAAGAATAAAAATCTGACTTGTCGGAGCTCCTAAGTTGGTAATCGCGGAGCATGAATCGGCATCATTCTTATGATTGTTTGTTTGAAAATTGAAAATTTTTGGAAATTCATACTGCAGGAATAGCCGGAACTCCCAGGTTGGTAAGTGTGGAGTAGGAATCAGCACTTTGAGAATTCAACCAACAGATGATGATTGGTTGAAAATGCTTGATTGGATTATTCTTACAAGTGGTAAATCAGGGACATTAAGTTGTATCTGATTTCCTACAAGTGGTTGAACAACAAAGTGATGAACCAAACCCTAAACCTACTAATGGTTTTACAAAATCAACAAAACTTATTTTCCAGAAAAATCATTTGATTAAAACAAACTTAAGTGTTTTGAAATCAATGGGAAAATAGTTTGTTGTGAGGGGGAGTTCTGATTGTTTATGCCAAGTGGATGGCGAATTGAAGCAATTCGATATCAGTTGTCACGTTGTTGTACAGTTTGTTTTCAATATTCCTTTAAATGTTTTTTCATTTTAGGGGGAGTAAAATTTTTTAGAAAATCCAAAAACATTAGAAAATTTGAAAAAGCGAAAAACATGATAAAATGAAAAATGAGTTTTTGTTGCATAAAAGAGGAAATGATAGTACATCAGTGGACGATCACAGCATGCTAAAGAATTGGTAAGATAAAAAGTGATAAACGGTCTCACTGATGATGTGCCAGTAGGTTTTTACACATTTAGTAGATTGTGACAAGATATAAACCTAAATTTCAAACTTGCTTAATTTGTGGGAAACATCTCTCGGATATATGGGTAACCCCCGAAATCTCGTTTGAAAGATTCCTTTTTCTGATATACTAGGTCTTTATACTCAGTGATGTTTGGGGTATTATTCCGGGACTTCTGCTGAATGGAAGTTCTGACCTAGTCCTCGAATAATACTTTCCGCAATGCTTGAAACATAGCATCACCCTCAGCATATATGATAAGACAATAAAATTGCTTAGCAATGCTGTTGTAAAAAAGATCCTCTAAAGGGGACACACCCAAAAGTTGAGTCATGATCTCTTTGCTGAACGGTAGTTCTGACCTGAGCTCTCATGATTCTTCATAATTTTTTAACCCCTACAGATATCATTTGTGTCATAATTACCTGTAAGACTGAATATTGGGATCTGGATACGGGAGTATATTCTGAGGTGGGACACGCGATTGAGTTTAAGTGCTTAAGTCATTAATATCATATCTCGGATCAGTTAAACTTTGTGTGAAAATTTAAGTGGACCAGTATACTGACAATCTAAGTGAATTGTTTAGAACTTAATATGAAATGAAGGTTAACGGTGTTGGTGATTTGTCTCAAAAACTGATATGATCCTCTTGCACGAACTCACAAAAACTTGTTTGTATATATTCCATTTCTGCATTTTCTTGATTCTACAAGTGGTGTTAGTTATTTTCTTTCAGAAAATCCAAAAAGATTTTAGTGTGTTTTAGCATAAAGTTTGTAAAATTCAAAAAGATTTTTGACAACTGATTTTGGAGAGCTGATTTTCAAAATTCCGAGTGCTAAACATGATGAACAAATGGTTTGGGTGAAAGTATTTGAAGATTGTTATAATGAAATGAGAAAATGTTTTGCAATATAAACATTATTCCTGCAAGTGGTAAATTAGATTTGAAAATCTTATCCACAAATGGTTATTAGAAAATTTATTTTTGGGTGGAGTTTTTTGCAGGTTGATCAAGTTTTGATCCAGAGCAGGATGAAAGCCAGGTTATGATATTGTGAATTCCAGACTACGATCCCAGCAGATTGAGAGGGGGAGTCTGAAGACACCATGATAATCAACATTTGAGAGAGAGGAGTTTCTTGAAGATAAAGATAGAGAATGAGGATTATTGCAATGACAAATACTTAAGAGGAAGATCGAAGACTGATAAAGATTGTAGGTTGACAATCAAAGACTCGACACTGAAGACTCCGTCAACATCCGAGGGGGAGTTTGTTAGTGGACTACGTCTTGTATCGAGTCAAAGATATGATTTCGCTTTTGTGTCAAAGGCATGATTTCGCTTATGTGGCAATGATGTGATTTCGCTCATGTGACATGTATGTAAGAGCGAAATCAGAATGCTATATATAGGGTTGTAGGAGCGAAATCATACTCATAGTTGTAGGTGTTGTCTTTCGGTGAGCCACGAAGTGCTGCCAAAGTGTTGTTAAAGCTTGTAATTGCTTCAGTGATCAATACAACAATAGTTAAAAGTGAATACTGCTGAAATCGCACCAAAACATTAGTTTCCGCCTCTTGTTTTGGATAGGAATTCTTCTGATCGACTCAAACATGGCCGTAAACGATCCTACACGTACGGCCAAACGAACCGACACCCGAGATGTTTTCAAGCATATTTCATGTTCCCTATGTTTTAACATCATTGTGGAGCTTGAAAATGGGTTTGACGGGTGTTAGAAGTGCCGATACGCAACGAAACAATGTGCAGGGGCTAAACTGTAAATAAGTGAAAGTGTCTGGTCTGCAGGTCCCTTACGGACCGTATGGACCATAGCCTTACGGTCCGTAATCTTGTGCCAGCACCACAGAATTCAGAAACTTCCATTTCAGCTGTTGCAACTGGTTTTAGATATGGTTTTTGCAATCTATGGACTTGTTTGCCTATTTTGCTAGTTGCCCAACCTTAGATTAACAAGTGTATGGCCAAGATTTGAGCTTCACAACACTTGGATTGATCCTAGAACTCCTAACTTACTATAAATAGCAACCCCCACTTCATTCCATTCGCACACTTGATCTGAATTCAGCTCTAAGTTGGGGTGTTTGCACTTCATACCTGAGCTATTTTAGATCAAACATCCTTCTTGGACCCTTTGTAAGTCCTCTTCTTGCTTGTTCTTATATTTCAAGCATGAAAGTCAAACAAGTTTAACTTTCAGCTTTGACCAGTCAATGATCAACACAAAGTTCCATTGAACTTTGCAACGTGAGCGTAATCACGATGGTTATAGTCCCTTGTGACTATACTTACTGATTACCACGTTGACTAGGCGTAGTGACGAGTCGTTGTTTCGGCCCAAAATGCGTGTTTATGCATATTTTGTAACCAAACTACTCTAGGGTATCAAAACCGTTTGTTTTGATATGAAAACCTATTTTCTAACTTAACTAAACATGTTCTAACATGTTTAGCTCGTCACTTTTAGATTAGTGCTTGTGTAGAGTTGTAAGTCAAACGGACTAAACACCTACTTAGACTTTAGAACACGACCCGTTTGGTCGATCATTAGGATCTGACCAAACATGTTTAGTGACCATAGTTGCATAGGGAATAACCTTCCGAGGTTATACCTTATGGTCACCTAGTTTAATGTAGTTGTATGATAAGTAATCTATATGCCTTAGGTAAATGACCAAAATGCCCTTTTCATGCATAATTGGTAATTAAGCATATGTAACATAAACTTTTATCACGTAACTGATTATGCAACATATTTAAACATGTTTAGGCATATAACACTTGTCATAGGACTAGTTAGACGTCTCGAATGCGCTTTTACGCGCACGACGCGTTAAAGTAGTGTAAGCTATCTTAATGGGTCGCAACAGGTCGAAAGCACTTAGGTTAGGTTCCGATTTAGGATGTATGCTTTGTTAAACCATATCACATGAGTTCCAACACTCATTTGGTTTACAAGACCTCATTCTATCCAATCTTCCGATTTAGGTGCCTATTGTTTGACTAGTGATTCGATTACTAGGTGCTGTTTGATTTCTCTGGTTTGCTCGAGTTTGTTGAAGTTCTATTGATTGAGGATACTTTGCACTCCAAGTGAGTACATAGTTCCCCTATTTTACTGTTTTCAATTGTTTTGGGGTGATTCATATGTGCTAAATGTTTTCGAGGTTATAACGATGGTTTTCAAAACGATTTTCGATATTATAACGATGATTTCAAAAACGATTAAGATGGTTTATACTAAACTAATAACGATTTCAATAAAGTGAATGAACTAGTTGGTTGTAATTACATAACGAATGGCATTCATTAGCATTGATCAAGCCGACCAGTATTAGGTTAAGGTACCATAGGATCTGACAAATCCCATTATCATACTGTACCCATGGTTATGTGTGGGTTAGGTGGGTAATGACTGAATCTGAATGTTAATTTACCCTTTGGTGGTTTATTAATGCGAGAAGCGAGGTAGTCGAGTCACGAAGGTTTGAATGTTATTAGCGAGGCGACCACAAATAGTTTTCACACTTAAAACGAGGATGATTTAAACGATTTAAATGAATTAACGATTTGGAAACGATTTGGAAACGATGTTAAACGATTTGGGTAAACGATTGGTTTTTGGCTAGTGTTTAGATAACGGGACGGGTGTAATGTGGTGAAAACATGGTAGATACGCCGCAGGTACTTCTTATATATAAGTGTTTTCAACATATTACATACTGTAGCATTATTTAGTTCACTTGAGTAAACGATTTTGGAACGATGTCACATAAACGAGGTTTTCGAAATAATATAAACCATACGAGTTTTATTAACGAGATTATATACGAGTTTTATTAACGATTTAATACGAGATGTTTTACAAATTGCTTTACTAAAACAAATGTTTTTGGGTTAAGAATCATGGCTACGAGGTTTTATAAACTATAACCCGCTTGATTTGAGTTGGTTAATTAAGTTGCAATATTATACTCTTTTCAAAACAAGGTTTTTAATAAAGTATTGCAACATCTAAACTAGCCATGACTCCGACACTCTTATAAAACCTATGTACTCGCCAGCATTTCTTTGCTGCCTTTGTTTTTACATATGTTTCAGGTGTTGATGCTTGATGATGATTACTAGGATGCATGAGTCACGTAGTGTCACACCCCGACCGCGTAGAACATACAAAACGTGGCGGAAATGTCGGGGAGTGTTGTAACAGAATTAATTGTTTCAAATCCATGGCAATTGAAGTTTCGTTTTATAGATTAAAAGTGTTACAATGTCTTAACAAACAAGGAAATACAACATAATTAACTAGTCTTGTATCTTTTATTATCACTAAAGCCCAAGTCTGTCTATGTGTATCTTGATCATCTTATGCAACAGTTCCTGAAAAACACATGTGAAAATAGGTACGTCAGCATAAAAATGCCTGTGAGATACATAGGTTTTGTGAAAATAGGTTTCATGACTTATGTTTGAGAAAATGTTTAGTCATGAACCTTGTAATTTGCTTTGTCTTTTAAATCATTTGAAAAACGATAAGATCAGATGATAAGTATAAATAAATGTAAGGTTAAATGAATAACCAAGTAAAATATGTTTGCATAAGATAAGTTGTTTATAAATCAATGTCTTGTGAAAAGTATGTTATTTGTATGAAATGTTCTATGTCTCAAACTGAAATGATTCAAATAACGTTACGACATGTAATACCATACAAACACTTATATATAGGAAGTACCAGCGGCGTATCCACCATGCTTGTATCATATTACACACGCATCGTTACTTAATCACTTAATCAAACCAAACCAAACAATGTAAAATGTTCATGTCAAGATGTAAATCATGTCAAAATGTCTATGTCAAATATCCATGTCAAATGTCTATGTCAAATATCCATGTCAAATGTCTATGTCAAATATCCATGTCAAATATCTATGTCAAATATCCATGTATGGCAAGTGAAATGTCTCAACTAAACCATATGCACAAAAACAAAGTATTGAAGTAAAACTTGGTTTAAATCAAAGTTATGTTTTGTGGGAAATGCATGATCAAATGTCAATCATGTTAAAATGTCTGTGTAGAAGTGTCAAAAATCATGTACTATAATGTACTAACGAACATAGCAGGTATATGATGTGAAAACAGGAAAGCATGAAAGTAACAAGTAGGCACATGTGTTCCACCCCAAAACAGTTTGGAAAACAGTAAAAGAGGGGTCTATGTACTCACTTGAGATTGCTCAGTTGTCTAAAGATAACCACCAAGCAGTGCTAGAGATCACGGAAATCAAACGGCACCTAATATAGGTAACTATGTTAATTAACCGGACCTAAATCGGAAGACTGGGTAGCATTAGGGTTTGTAAACCAAACGAGTGTGGAGACTCGTGTGATATGGTTTAACAAAGCCTACATACTAAATGAAACTTAACATAACTGTTTACGACCCATTACGACCCGTTTAGGAAGCTTATGCTACTTTAACGCGTCGTGCGCGTGAAACGCGTTCGGACCGCCTAACTAGCCCTATGACAAGTGTTATATGCCTAAACATGTTACATAATCAGTTATGTGACAAAAGTTTAGGTTACATATGCTTAATTACCAATTATACATGAAAAGGGTATTCTGGTAATTTACCTAAGGCATATAAACTACCTATCATACAACTACTTAAACGATGTGACCATAGGGTATAACCTCGGAAGGTTATTCCCTACACTACGGTCACCTAATGTATTTGGTCGGATCCTAATGATCGACCAAACTGGGTCGGGTTCGAAGGTATAGGCGATTTATCAGATCGCCTACCCTACGACCCTAGACAACGTGGTAATCAGTGGGCATAGTCCCAAGGGACTATGACCAACGTGATTACACTCACGTTGCGAAGTTCAAACGAACTTCGCATTGACCATTACTGGTCAACGCTGAAAGTCAAACAAAGTTTGACTTTCGGACTCGAAAAGCAGTAAAATAAGGAAAAGAACGAAAGAATACTTACCCAGGGTCCCCGAATGCTAATCCCGATTCAAGAATCTCAGGTATGAAACAATGGTTTCAACTTAGAGTTTCTAAAATCAGAATTCTAGTAAGTTATGCAATGGGGGGCATGGGGTATATATAGTTTTCGGGTAACCGTTAGGATCGTTTCAAGGAAACCGTGCCTTGATCCAACCCGTACACTTGTTGAAAGGTTATGGAAGCTTAATTCCATCCTTATCTAGTGACTAAGCAAGTTAGAACATGTGGTGGTGGATCAAACATGTGCAACTTGTGATTAAATACACTTAATCTGGTCAGAAGGTGGGAAGCGGCCCGCTTTAGGATCAGCCAAACACAATGCGGGCCGCCTGAGGCTTCTGATCTGCATATATATTTCAGAAATGACAGTTTCAGCCCCTGCACGTGTTTAAGGCCATTTCCGGCACTTCCAAGGCCCGTAAAGCTAACTTTAAGGCCCTAAAATGTTGCCTAAACATTGAGGACATGAAACATGCTCAAAAATATGCCGGGTGTTGGTTCGTTTGGTCGTACGAACGCGATGTTCGCTTAATTACGACGGAATGCGCACAAGCGCGAAAAACGATCCAAATGACGCAACGAATGGATTTTTGGCAAGCCAAACACTAAAGCATAATATAGTCATGCTTACATAAATTTTTGGATGTCCGGATGTATTCAGAACGTAAGTTATGCGCGAAAATGCAAACTTGTGCACTTTTTGACACTTTTAGTCCCTGAATGACTCAAAAGTTTATTTTAGCACACCGAACCCCTCAAAGCCTATTTCTAAGCTATGTAAAGGATATTTATGGCATGTTTAACTTATGGTCATGTTCCGGAAGGTCTGTTACAGTTCAGATTGGCATACTTTCGCAGTTTGTCAACTTTAGTCCTTGTAAGCGATTTAACTTTGATTTCACCACACCAAACCTTCCAAAACTTATATCCAAGTTATGTAAAGGTTATTTAAGGTATGTTAAGCCTATTTCACTATTCCGGAGTGTTCTTTGGATTAAACTGGTTATATCTACTCATCAGAGCGCGTATAACCCTCCAGAAAGCGATTTAAAGCTTGAAATTGAACAAGAATTGATATGTGTAAACGATACACATATTTTTACAAATCCCAAGTATGAAATACTATATTTCATTGGTTTGGCATTTGTTTGATGGTTGAAGTGACACAGGTGTTACAGTCTCCCCTACTTTAGGAAATTTCGTCCCGAAATTAAATTCGTAGGAGTCTATCTGTGACTTTGTGTTAAATAACCATCAAAGATGAACAAGACATAATCCTGTAATTTCTCTTTAACGGACATTTTTCAGAAATAAAAAATGAACGGAGTTATTTTCAACAGTCATTATTCAGAAACAAAAATGAACAGAATAGTCATTTTCCACAACATCTTCAGAAACAAAATGAACAGAATAGTCATTCTACATCTTCAGAAACAAAAATGAACAGAATAGTCATTTTACATCTTCAGAAACAAAAATGAACAGAATAGTCATTTTACATCTTCAGAAACAAAAATGAATAGAATAGTCATTTTATATCTTCAGAAACAAAAATGAACAGAATAGTCATTTTACATCTTCAGAAACAAAAATGAACAGAATAGTCATTCTACATCTTCAGAAACAAAAATGAACAGAATAGTCATTCTACATCTTCAGAAACAAAAATGAACAGAATAGTCATTTTACATCTTCAGAAACAAAAATGAACAGAATAGTCATTTTACATCTTTAGAAACAAAAATGAACAGAATAGTCATTTTACATCTTCAGAAACAAAAATAAACAGAATAGTCATTTTACATCTTCAGAAACAAAAATGAACAGAATAGTCATTCTACATCTTCAGAAACAAAAATGAACAGAATAGTCATTCTACATCTTCAGAAACAAAAATGAACAGAATAGTCATTTTACATCTTCAGAAACAAAAATGAACAGAATAAACTCTAGACACATGACAAAACTCACTGTGGTTTCCGTGCACTGAATTTCATAATTATGTATGCATCCATAATTACGCAATTCCTTGCATAGTCCGCACAATTTGTCAGAAATGTGAAGGGGAGGAAAAATCAAACCTGATGATGAGTGTGACTAAACTACCATAGGGTCCTTTTAATTAGATTGACAAAGGATCCTTTTAAATTAGACCACCAAGGAGTTCTTTCAGCTATATCATCACATGATATTCCTAACCAGATTTTTGGATCAATCTGTTTACCTAGACCTCTCAGGGTCTAATTATGGAATGGTACAATATAATCCAAGGGTCTTTACTACTACGTACAAGCCCGTTGAGGATTTAATATAGCACCCAAAGATATGGAAGATTCTACGAGGATTTGAATGACAAGAATTTGGATCACACCAAAAACATAAAGGGAACATATAAACACATAATCACATAGTTGTTTAATTTGTTTATTAATTTGTTATCTTTGGACGCGGATACTTAAAGTACACCAGGAATCCAATTCGTGGATTTCATTTGGCACTTTAATCATTTCAAGAATACATTCATGAAGATAGGATGATCTACCAAAAATTCGATTTTCGTTTTTCAGGAAAACGCAATATTCGAATTAAGGTACACAATAATTTAGGACATACGGAAATACCCTTGGGTACCCTATTAAGAATTTATAATGGTACTTGGGGTATTCGTACAGAGTTATAACTTGCACTTTGCACTTCGTCTCTTTGCAAGAGACGGGTACTTGGGATCTTTGTGTAAAACGCAAGAGATTGTAAAATGGAAGAATTTTGGGGGTAGTTTGCTTTTCAAGTAATACGATTCCTTGATTGCCGGTATTATAGGGGATATGTTGTTTATGCATACAACCACATAATATACATTGCAATGTAAATAAAAAGATTTATTTATTAACAATGATAACAACTGTTTCATGGACCTTGACAACAAAAGAAAAATAATACATAAGACATGATTATTTCTAAACGGTGTTGTCTTCTAGTCGATCAGATGCTCATCTATGTGCTGGATTAGCATTTGCAAGCTTTGGGCAATTTCTTCGGAAATGTCCCATCTCACCACACTTGTTGCAAGAACCTGGTGGAAAGCGAGCTCGAGCAGGTTTGTTGTCAGCTCGATTTGGTGCAACAGCTACTACGCAAACTTTTGCTGTATGACCTTTAAGTCCACAAAGTTGGCATTCGCGGCACCTCACATTAGCATGATGATGGAGGCCACATTGGTTGCACAAAGGTGAAGTTCCATTGTATGGCTTCCTAGTACGGGGTTGAGCTGGTTGGTTGGGGACGGCTTGACCATTGTGAGCGACCATGGCGAAGTTCTGAGAAGCCTTGCGCTTCTTTGACTGTTCAGGGGATCCAGTCTGTTCATCCATGGTCTTTGATTCCTCGAGCGGTTTCTTGTCACCCTTTCGGAAAAGCTTACGTTTCCTGATCTGAGATTCAGTCAGGGTTGCAGATAGCTCAATGGCCTGCCTAACCGTAATGGGGTTACTACCAGTAACAATGTCTTGAACTGAGTCAGGGAGACCATCAATATATTTTTCGATCGCCTTATCCAAAGGTGTAACCATGGTAGGACACAACAGGCTCAGCTCGTCATACCGATCAGTGTATGCTCGATGTTCACCGCTGTCCTGCTTAAGATCGTCGAATTCCCTTTCCAGTGCCCTGATCTCGTGACGAGGACAGAATTCCTTCATCATTAGTGCTCTAAGTTCTTCCCACGTTTGAGCCAGTGCCACTTCAGCACCCCTATCTCTCACTACACCGTTCCACCACGTCAAAGCTCGTTTCTCAAAGACACTAGATGCAAAATCTACCTTTCGCTCATTTGGACATTGAACATGCCTGAAGGTGCTCTCTAGACTCTCGAACCATTGCAGAAGTGCAGTCGCTCCTTGAGACCCAGAAAACTTTGAAGGCTTGGCCGAGTTGAACGTCTTGAAGCTGCAGAGGGCATTATTGTTGTTGATAGCTTGGTGACATTGGGCAACGATGATCGGGATTGCAGCAGTCATTTGCTGTGTAATGACAGCTGCCAGATCGTCAACAGATACTGGATTTTCGCGTCGTGGAGGCATTCTAAAAGAGGAAATATGAAACGAAACGAGTGAGAGAATTAGACGAAAAAGAATGAGATGAACAAATCTGATGAAAGCAAGGATAGTGGTCATTTGTTTGTTACTACAAAGCAACAAACGACACACAGTGATTAATCAAAGTAAATAGGTCAAAAATAATGTATCGCGAAGACATGCTCGCCTATAAGTGAACACTCATCCCAAGAATTCCCAGGTAAGCACAACTGGTCTCGCGTCTGATTGAGATGTATACGAAGTGCTTGCCTAGACAGAAAACCCAGAATACAGGCATTCACCCTTCCAGTTTGCACGTGTTCACATTATTTAAAACCCAAAACCTTGACGAGATTTTGAAAACTCAAAGGGGTTCAAAACCATATAACAGAGGGTTCAAAACCTAGTAATTGAACATACAAAACGTGGCGGAAATGTCGGGGAGTGTTGTAACAGAATTAATTGTTTCAAATCCATGGCAATTGAAGTTTCGTTTTATAGATTAAAAGTGTTACAATGTCTTAACAAACAAGGAAATACAACATAATTAACTAGTCTTGTATCTTTTATTATCACTAAAGCCCAAGTCTGTCTATGTGTATCTTGATCATCTTATGCAACAGTTCCTGAAAAACACATGTGAAAATAGGTACGTCAGCATAAAAATGCCTGTGAGATACATAGGTTTTGTGAAAATAGGTTTCATGACTTATGTTTGAGAAAATGTTTAGTCATGAACCTTGTAATTTGCTTTGTCTTTTAAATCATTTGAAAAACGATAAGATCAGATGATAAGTATAAATAAATGTAAGGTTAAATGAATAACCAAGTAAAATATGTTTGCATAAGATAAGTTGTTTATAAATCAATGTCTTGTGAAAAGTATGTTATTTGTATGAAATGTTCTATGTCTCAAACTGAAATGATTCAAATAACGTTACGACATGTAATACCATACAAACACTTATATATAGGAAGTACCAGCGGCGTATCCACCATGCTTGTATCATATTACACACGCATCGTTACTTAATCACTTAATCAAACCAAACCAAACAATGTAAAATGTTCATGTCAAGATGTAAATCATGTCAAAATGTCTATGTCAAATATCCATGTCAAATGTCTATGTCAAATATCCATGTCAAATGTCTATGTCAAATATCCATGTCAAATATCTATGTCAAATATCCATGTATGGCAAGTGAAATGTCTCAACTAAACCATATGCACAAAAACAAAGTATTGAAGTAAAACTTGGTTTAAATCAAAGTTATGTTTTGTGGGAAATGCATGATCAAATGTCAATCATGTTAAAATGTCTGTGTAGAAGTGTCAAAAATCATGTACTATAATGTACTAACGAACATAGCAGGTATATGATGTGAAAACAGGAAAGCATGAAAGTAACAAGTAGGCACATGTGTTCCACCCCAAAACAGTTTGGAAAACAGTAAAAGAGGGGTCTATGTACTCACTTGAGATTGCTCAGTTGTCTAAAGATAACCACCAAGCAGTGCTAGAGATCACGGAAATCAAACGGCACCTAATATAGGTAACTATGTTAATTAACCGGACCTAAATCGGAAGACTGGGTAGCATTAGGGTTTGTAAACCAAACGAGTGTGGAGACTCGTGTGATATGGTTTAACAAAGCCTACATACTAAATGAAACTTAACATAACTGTTTACGACCCATTACGACCCGTTTAGGAAGCTTATGCTACTTTAACGCGTCGTGCGCGTGAAACGCGTTCGGACCGCCTAACTAGCCCTATGACAAGTGTTATATGCCTAAACATGTTACATAATCAGTTATGTGACAAAAGTTTAGGTTACATATGCTTAATTACCAATTATACATGAAAAGGGTATTCTGGTAATTTACCTAAGGCATATAAACTACCTATCATACAACTACTTAAACGATGTGACCATAGGGTATAACCTCGGAAGGTTATTCCCTACACTACGGTCACCTAATGTATTTGGTCGGATCCTAATGATCGACCAAACTGGGTCGGGTTCGAAGGTATAGGCGATTTATCAGATCGCCTACCCTACGACCCTAGACAACGTGGTAATCAGTGGGCATAGTCCCAAGGGACTATGACCAACGTGATTACACTCACGTTGCGAAGTTCAAACGAACTTCGCATTGACCATTACTGGTCAACGCTGAAAGTCAAACAAAGTTTGACTTTCGGACTCGAAAAGCAGTAAAATAAGGAAAAGAACGAAAGAATACTTACCCAGGGTCCCCGAATGCTAATCCCGATTCAAGAATCTCAGGTATGAAACAATGGTTTCAACTTAGAGTTTCTAAAATCAGAATTCTAGTAAGTTATGCAATGGGGGGCATGGGGTATATATAGTTTTCGGGTAACCGTTAGGATCGTTTCAAGGAAACCGTGCCTTGATCCAACCCGTACACTTGTTGAAAGGTTATGGAAGCTTAATTCCATCCTTATCTAGTGACTAAGCAAGTTAGAACATGTGGTGGTGGATCAAACATGTGCAACTTGTGATTAAATACACTTAATCTGGTCAGAAGGTGGGAAGCGGCCCGCTTTAGGATCAGCCAAACACAATGCGGGCCGCCTGAGGCTTCTGATCTGCATATATATTTCAGAAATGACAGTTTCAGCCCCTGCACGTGTTTAAGGCCATTTCCGGCACTTCCAAGGCCCGTAAAGCTAACTTTAAGGCCCTAAAATGTTGCCTAAACATTGAGGACATGAAACATGCTCAAAAATATGCCGGGTGTTGGTTCGTTTGGTCGTACGAACGCGATGTTCGCTTAATTACGACGGAATGCGCACAAGCGCGAAAAACGATCCAAATGACGCAACGAATGGATTTTTGGCAAGCCAAACACTAAAGCATAATATAGTCATGCTTACATAAATTTTTGGATGTCCGGATGTATTCAGAACGTAAGTTATGCGCGAAAATGCAAACTTGTGCACTTTTTGACACTTTTAGTCCCTGAATGACTCAAAAGTTTATTTTAGCACACCGAACCCCTCAAAGCCTATTTCTAAGCTATGTAAAGGATATTTATGGCATGTTTAACTTATGGTCATGTTCCGGAAGGTCTGTTACAGTTCAGATTGGCATACTTTCGCAGTTTGTCAACTTTAGTCCCTGTAAGCGATTTAACTTTGATTTCACCACACCAAACCTTCCAAAACTTATATCCAAGTTATGTAAAGGTTATTTAAGGTATGTTAAGACTATTTCACTATTCCGGAGTGTTCTTTGGATTAAACTGGTTATATCTACTCATCAGAGCGCGTATAACCCTCCAGAAAGCGATTTAAAGCTTGAAATTGAACAAGAATTGATATGTGTAAACGATACACATATTTTTACAAATCCCAAGTATGAAATACTATATTTCATTGGTTTGGCATTTGTTTGATGGTTGAAGTGACACAGGTGTTACACGTAGGATCTGGACGAGGCCTTAGTGACATAATAACAATATTAGTCGATATGTAACTTGTTTGTTTTGTGTTAAGACAATGTTAATGTTTAATATTATCAATAAAACGAAACACTTTTTATATCCATGGTTATGAAACGATAATTCTGCCACGACACTCCCCGACGTTTCCGTCGCGACTTTGTTATTTTAACGCGGTCGGGGTGTGACATAAAAAGGGTTAGTTTTATGCCTCATTTGATGTAATTTATATGTTGCATTTTGCACACATCAGTCTACTAGAGTAACCACTAGTGTGTTTATGTTAACCACTGGTGTGTTGTCTAAGGTATCCACTGATGCAGAGGGAAGTCCCCAGTACCAAGAAAAAGGGGCATCTGCTGATGAAAACTTAGAGACTCCTCTTGTTTCAACAGCAGATACAAACACCACTGGTGGGAAATCAGATGATCCCATTAAGTTGGGTGATGGTTTAAAATATCAGGATTTGACGGAGAGACTTTCCACACTTGAAACCACTATTAATGCAATGAGTGCCTCAATTCAAACACTGGTGGAAGCTTCAAAACGTCAGCCAACACATCAGCAGTTATCCCAAGAACTCTGGAATTTAGTTCAACCTATCCTTGCTACTCAAAGGGAACTTCATGAGCTTCAACATAACTCTCACATGAAACTTATCAGGGTTATGGTTGAAGCAAGGTATAAGGATACTCAGGCTGACATCAAGGGAATCAAAGAAGCCCTTACAAAGATGACTGGCACTACCCCTGCTCCTATCTTCTTAAAAGATGATGATGATGACGAAGATGATGCCAAAAAGGGGGAGAAAAATGACTCAATGAAAAATTTTGGCAAGCCCACACCAAGAAACAAGCCAAAACAAAAACCAGAGCCTGCAAAGAAGTCTTCTGCAACATCTACTGAAACATCTGTCAAAGAAAAGAAAAATGGGAGTTGATGAAACCCTGAACATTGATGCAGATGATGAAGTTGCAAGAAAGAAGACTATACATAATCAAAATGAAACAAAGGAGAGGGTTTGGAAAAAGGAACAAAAGGAGTTGAAAGATTGGGAAATAAAGACAAAGGATCTTGGCACTTCAAACAAGAAGAAATCACACAAATACAATAAACCTCCACTTGCCTATTCCCTAAACCACCTTCACCACCACAAAAACAAACCCCTGTCAAACCTAAAAAGCCAACCACTGCTGGTCTCAAAACCATTGTTGCTACCAAAAAGCCACCCACTGCTGCACCTAAACCAAGACCCTTACCACAAAACCACCTGCCAAAAAGTAGAAAACAAAACCCTCTTCACCATTACCATCTTCCACTGCAACAGATGTTGATGCAACAAATGCTTCAACAGATGTTAAGGCAATAGTGGTTGAAACACTAGTTGTTTCAACAGCTGTTAGTCAATCCACTGATTCCTCAACATTTCAATTTCCATCACAGTCAATCCTTACACCTATTGCCCATTCTCCTTCAAAAACTCCTCCTCCACCAAAATCTGTTTATTCTCGAAAAAGAAAATTCATGGTGCATGATGATGAAAAGAATGAAGAAGACATACTTGCACCTACTCCTTTGTCATCCTCACCATTCATTCAAACTTCACCCAAACCATTCATACCACCTCCATCACCAACATCAAATCCACTTAATCAACCACTCGCTGATCACATCCCAAGAGACGAACCACTGGTAGTACAATATCCTCTAGAACTGTCTGCAGTTCAAAATGAAATGTTACAATTTTATGAAGAGGATGATCCATCCAAGAGAACCTTCCCATCTCTTCATGGCTTCAGAACTCTAAGGAACATGGATGAGTATCTGAAATTGAAATCCAAAGAAGTTGAATACATTGCTAAAGAAGAGAGTAAAGGGAAATGTGACAACAACTTATCAAGTCGAATGCAACATGGGCTAAGTAAAGTTAGGAAACTGGAAGACTTTGCAAGAGACTTGAGCAAGAAGATGTCAAATCTGCCACCTAATGTTGATCTTCAAAAGGAACTGAGGAAAGATCTCATAGAACTTATCATGAGAGACAAACCATACCAAGCCCATGAGCATTAGTTCAAAGACTGGCCTCTCACAGCTCTTAAAGAAGAAGCAAACAAATGTGAAAGAATGAAAAATGATCCTCAAATGAGGAAGACTGCTCCCAACTGGAACAAGTTTAAGAAATATAGTGCAGATCTTGCCTTAGAGTACAAGAGAAAGAGAGCTGAGCTTGTAGCAGCCAAGTATGGGAATGCAAGGGCCATTGGAAGATGGTCCAGGCAGTATGTTGATCAAATTTATGATAAGTTGGAAAAACTAAGAGAATCAGATCCTACAGCTCCCAAGAAGCCAGTATACAAAGATCAAACCACTGATAAGCCTCAGCAGCAGACCATCTCTCTTAAAAAGCTGTTCACATCCTCTGATGTATCCATCCAGATCTTAAATCAAAGAAAAAAACAACAGCAGATGGATGAGGAAGATGAAAAGAGAGAAGCTGATATCAGAAAAGAGACTATCAAGAATCAACTGTTGTATGGATTGGATGATGCTTCTCTAAAGCTTCAAGCTCAATTTACTGACACCATCAAAAGGTTGACAAGCAGACCTCAATCCCCAAACTCATCAGAAATAAAGATTCTCCCAAGAAACCCATCACATCCAAAAATTCTAAAGTGGAAATCTGACAAACAGACCCATGAATTGACCCTGCTTAAGTCTGATGGTAGAGTTGTATAGCTATCAAGGGAGGATGCATGAAGATTCCTTGAAATTTGAGCTCCAATTCAAAGGGAAAATTCCAGAAAAGCTGATGAGAGAATAAAGATCAAAATAATGAAGTGTTTTGGCATCATCTGTTCTAGGGGGAGATTGTTGGCCCATGCAATCCTTCTTTGAAGAACATATGATTCAAAACCAAAACTAGTTCCCAAACAGTTGATCCTCAATAAGCAGTGCATGAATCTATTCCCTCAAATGGTAGTGGTTCTTATTAGCTGATCATCCTAAAGTATGTTCTACTCAACAACTGTTCTATTGAAGATTGATGATTACAAAGACAGTCAAGACCTATCTACTGCTGATAGTCAAAGTCCCGATGAAGACAAAGCACGGCTGAATCAAAGGAATGATCAACCTAAGAGGAAAGCACTGATCATCAACATCAGTGCTTAAGCATCAATAGCGGATAGAAGCATTAGTGTTTTACTTATCAGTTTTTTCAATGTAACAGTGTCTGTTTAGTATCAGTGTTTATAGGTTGTTAGTCTGTTAGATGTCATTGTCTAGGTGACATCAGCTAAGATGCTCAGTGGTTAGATTTGTACTATATATAGAACAGTACGTGTACTGTTCTATTATCTCTTTACACACTCATTTTGTACGAACAACTGTGAGCTAAGACTGAGGGGGAGTTTAGTATTCATGCATGCAATAGTTGAACTTTTATAATTCGATTCAATCATTCGACTACAATTGTTCTCTGATCTATCTTATTTCATTATTCATTTTGTTAAACAACACAATCAGGACAAACTCAGATCCTAACAAAAGTTTTTGGCCCTTTTTTAATATATCCTGACTGTGCCTAGGTCTGCATATAATCTGGATGCAATAGAAGGATAACCCTGATGTCCCGGATGACTCAACAGTAAAAACCCGAAACCTCAGATGTTGGCTATCTATCAATGCAAGATTTAAGACCATGAAATCATACGCTGATGGTATGTTACCCATGGTGTGCGGTAGGTGTGATATGATTTTATTAACATTTTAAGCTCATTTTACGCATTAGTCAAGTTTTAAATTTATAAAACACAATATTATACTAACACTAAACACACACTTGGGCAAGTGCACCCATCGTGAGCGTAGTATAGTGTTGGTAAGATACCGAGGTCGTCCAAGGACACAAGAGCTTTTAATACCAGTTTAGTGTCAACGTCTAATCGATCCAAATTTTTGAGATAAATTTTGAAACATGAAACTAAAAAAAAAATGAAAAGATAAATAAAAATAGAAACAGACAGACAAGATAGAATCACTTGGATCCAACTCCTCTTTAATGTATCTTTTGATGATTTTCGCACTTTCGGACTTTTTAAGAGATTCCCTTAGTTATAGTAGTTGGCCCCTCTTTTGAAGGTGACATTACCCTCAACCCAATGGTTTGAGTCAGCAGGGATACAATCCCAAAGGGTTGGAATATTGAAAGATAATTAAGTAAGTTATTAATGCGAAAATTGGTAGGCCCCTCTTTTGAAGGTGACGTTACCCTTGGCTAAGTGGTTTGAGTAAGCAAGGATACAATCCCAAGAAGTCGGTTTAAAGTATTAATAGTAGTTTACATATGAGGGTTTTAAGCTATTCGCACCCCCGCCATCCAATACCGTTGGGCATTGAAGGAGGTCCTAATAAGCTTGAACCAGGTCCTCGCAGGATCTATAGATTGAACGAGACAAGAACTTTACCAAACCATCCCCCCTAACCCCTTTCTAGGTAGTTAACGCGCTTTATATTGACCGTAAAGACACGAATGATGACATCATTTACTTTATATAGACAGTAAATTAACCTCAAGATACCATGAAGAAATGATAAAGAAAATTCACCTTCAACATAAGAAACTAGTTATTAAAGTCATTAATACAAACCCAAATAAAAAGTGCCAAAAGATTAAAAATCAAAAGTAATACATTAAAAACTTGTCTTCAACAAGTGATGTTAGAGGCTTCGCCAAACATGGCCTTTGATTGGCAAGAACTCTTACAATCAATCTTGGATCCCGAGACTACTACACACTCTAAAGATGGATGATGGATGATGGTGGTGGGCATGGTTGCAGAAATCGGCCTAGGCGGCCGATTAATCGGCGCCTAGGCGCTAGGCGGTCATCTACTGCCTAATTTTGAGCTAGACGGTCAATTAATCGGTCATGGTCAAAAATCGGTCAAAATCGGTCCTAGGCGGTCAAAAATTGGATTAATCGGACAATATTAGTCGGTCAAAATCGATCAAAATCGGTCCTAGGCGGTTCTAGGCGGTCAAAATTGGTCAAAATCAGTCAAAATCGAACCATACTATCTGAAACTTGAAGTATTTGTGTGAATTTTGAAGTATTATTTTTATATTATTGGGTATATATATATAATTTTGAAAAAATACATATAAAAATCCCATTCCGATTAATATCGATTAATCCCTAGGCTGTACCTCACCGCCCGACTAGCGCCTAGCGCCTTCTACAACATTGGTGGTGGGTGTTGGTGTTGTACTGGAGGTGGAGTAGTGGCAAAGTGAGAGAGTAGTAGTTTGCCAAGGGATGCCTTTGAAGTGAACCAAGCACCCCCTTTTATAGCCAGAACAGATCCCTGGCCACGGACCCATGTCCAGCCAACACGGCCCGTGGCCACCATCTTCTCTTCCTTCACTAATTACAATTGTTAACAGAGGGCCCCCACAACCCCGTGTCTCCTCGGCACGGCCCCGTGGTCAACTCTTTGTTTTGCTGTCAAGATTCTGCGTACCTTAGAGTTGACCACGCCCTGTGTAGAGCTAGGCACGGCCCCTTGGTGGGCGTAGAAGCTTCTATAGGTTTGTCTTTTTGTGCAGGCTCCTGATCACGCCCCATGCCTAGCTGGGCACAGCCCCGTGGTCAGGTTCTGTTTCCTTGTTTTTGCTTTGGGAGATGTTGCTGAGGGTCGGTCATGTCATGTTTATACCTTCTTTTTTGTATTTATATTGGTTTTGGCTGCTTAATTGCTCCTTTTGTTCTTTTAAGCTCGTTTGATCCTGTAAATTCAAAATGAAGAAAGAAACGCGCTTTTTTCAACATTCGTACTAAAGAAGGGTTAGTTTTATGCCTCATTTGATGTAATTTATATGTTGCATTTTGCACACATCAACCCACATGATGTATAGTTCATTATGTTTATATCACTTCGTATCTTTTATCATTCTGAGCGTTAAGCCTACCGACATATCACATTATATCCTAGTCTTTACATCTATAGTACCTTACGTGTGTTGGTCAAACCCTTTAGCACAAACATTTATTTTATTTCCCATTTGATGCAATAATTTTTTTTATTTTATTATTTTTTTCAAATGTTTTTGGATTTTTTTCTGTTTTCAAAGGTTTTTGGATTTTTCTGTTTTTCAAATGTTTTTGTATTTTTCTCATTTTCTCCCCCCTCAAACAATGCATATGTACATATATGTCCCTCTTCCCTCCTAAATTTGTGCATCACACTTTATGCACAAATTTACCTTATAATGAAAACTTATGTACAAAGATATAAACGAAAGAAAAAGATAATATTTTTGTTGTTTTTTCTTAACCGTTCCGTCATTAGATTGTAGACTAAACAATATCCGAATTAAAGCACGAATTTAAATTTTACCTTTCTTGTTGATCTTGCCTTACCTCTCTTATCTCCTCCAAAGGAAACATATCATCTATAAAAAAGTTTGAACTTTTTGTAACAGTGAGATGTTACCCGTTTTATCTCTGGAACAACCACTATCAACATTCCAGAGATTGTCAACAGCTCCTCCTTGGTTGTCTCTGAAAAATAAGGAGATTAGTAAGACAGTGGTACCCAGGCCAACGTGGTCCTGGGTTTACCTAAAGCATCAAACTAAGACACTTCTTTCAGTTACAAGTCCCCTTTCATTTCTAGGATTGGAGATGTTCCCGCTTTGCATTTGGCTTTCCAAATTTGTTTCGGCTTAACAAACATGTTTGTTGCCTTCAGTTGAGCAACTTTAGCTGTTTTAGGTTTATTTGTTTTAAAAACATTTTTTTTTCCTAAACAACCTTTCGTTTGTTTTTAGCAATATTCCAATCCCCATCAGATTGTTTAACCTTGGGATTCACATTCTTCATTGCCTTAGGTGATGATACCTTCATCGGCTTAGAATGGTAGTTATCCTTTGGTGTAACCTTCTGATTTTGAGCATAATACGGTACGTAGGGATGATTTGTGCTGTTTCGAGCAATGTGACCAGGAATGCTGCAATTGAAGCATGTTTGTCTCTTCACGTAGAAGACATTCTGATCAGCTGGATTTGCTCTTGCAGGCTTGAAGGATGAATTGATCCTTTCTGTGCTTGATTTCCTTACACGTTTCTTGCAAACAAGGATGAATTTGGATGTCTATACTTATCGTTCTGCAAGGGGCCTTCTGTGGTGGTGGTTTCTTTTGATTTTTTCTTGTTATGCTTAGACTGCAAGTCTTGTTCAGAAATCTCACCAGTCTTTTCTGAAAGCTTTATTAGCACAATCGAATGCATATTTCTCACATTTGCCATTACTGACTGATGATGACTTTTGCTGCCCGTTGAGCACCGTGGAGAGCGTGATTGACTTTGATGTTTAGACTTCTTTTTTTCCGCATCCTTTACCTACTCGTTTCACCTCTTATTGCTTACTTTGAACCTTTTCGTCACAAGCAAAAGGTTCAGGTTGTTCAGTTTGCACACGTGGAGCCTTGTTTGCACACGTGGAGCCTTGTTCTCATTAGTCTTTACTTCTTCAGTCTTGACAGAATCAAAGAGTTCTGGTTTACTAGATGAAACACCAGAAACTTCAGTTGAATCATTGGAAGAGTTGTCAGCACAAGAGGGTTCTGCACATGACACTTTTGCCTTTGTGTCTGATGTGTCATCACTAGGTTTGCCACACACCATATGTTGTTCGTTCTCAAGATGGTCATCTATGTCAGGCATTCTCGTGTAGTTGTGATTTTATGGTGGGACAACCTGATTGTAACCCAAACCTTTCCCCTTGTTCTTCTTGTATGCCAATTTCAGATCGCACACGTCTTGAACGACCTTGCTGAAAGTATCAAACTTCTTCATATTGATTTCATTTTGTTAATACTTACCAGTCAGAAGTTCTAGCTCAGCTCTCACAGAATCACATTCTGTTGGTGCATACATCTGTCATCTTCGTCTTATATCGAGTCTTGGGTTCGTTGCGGTTCGGAACAAGAATGATGTCATCATTCTTGATGATGACATCATCCAATTGACTTAATGCTTGCATCATCACTCCAACATCAGTACATGAATACGAAGTTGAATGTTTCATATAAGACAAAATAGGATGTCAACGTTTGATATAGAATTGTAAATTAGTGTGATTTCGCTCCTATCTGCATGAGTAGGTGATTCCGCCCGGAATCTATAAAGGTGATTCCGCTCATATATTCGATGTCATTTCGGGCGGAATTAGAGACACTATATATAGTGTCATTAGGGGCGAAATCTTAAGATAGTTCTAGGTGTTGTCTTCCGGCGAGCCACGAAGTGCTGCCGAAGTGTTAACTCGGTTGTAAACATCATTCAATCAATAGAAACAACAGTTTAAAGTGTATAATTGGTGAATTGAACTCGGTTTGTTTGTTTCCGCCACTCAAACTGAGAAAAGCTCTTCTGATAGACTCATTCAGGTCCGTATACGATCCTACAAGTGGTATCAGAGCTAAGGTTGAAGAGTTCTTGCCAATTCAGCCGATTTCAGCCGAAAATTTCTGTTTTTTCTGCACTTTCTACACTGTCCTTTGCAAATTGACTGGGAAAAAGTTGTCGATTTGATCTGATTTTTGTACATGTTGCTCGTAATTAGTATCTAACAAAGCCTTGAAAGTTTCATGTCCAAATTCGAAGTAAAACTAGTCATTTTTGTGATTCAGCTCGAAATTGTTCTCGGAAAAGATGACATCAGCTTTGATTCCGCTCGTGAATTGTTTTTGATTCCGCTCCAAAATTTTTGAGATTCCGCTCATAGTTACAAAGTTTTCTGATTCAGCTCCTGAGTTAAGTCTGATTTCGCTCCTAATTGTTGTCAGTGATTCCGCTCAGAACAGTTATCGAGAGATTCCGCTCCAAAGTGTTTAGGTGATCAGAACCATTGTAGTTTGCATGTGATCATTAACTGAGTTGTCGACCAGTTTTAAATTGTGGTCCAATGAGATTTTAGTGGACAAAAGTCTTGCATGTGATTCAATTAAGTTTTAGATAAGGTGTCGGCCATTTTCACAAGTTAAAGGTTGCTTGAGATTACCAAGTCACGTGAATTCATATTGGTTGTGACAGCACCGTCCCACTAGATAGTATTGGTCCAATAGAGTAATCTTGGGTTACAAAGTTGTCGGCACATGTTTGCATGTGAAGCCTTGTGAATCAAGTTGTCAGCCCACGTGATCGAGATAAAGCGGCCCAATCATTAATCAAATAAAAGTAATCAACAGTGCAGCCCAATCAGCTTTGGTGAAACTGTTCGGCCCAATCGTATTTGAGCTGAAATATCAAGTTATCGGCTGCACTATAGTCAAGCCCACTATATTCGATTATGGCCCAAGAGTGATATTGATTGTTGATCTTTATTTAGAAAGTATCAATATTTTTTACAAATATCAGTGTTGAACAAGTTCTTGGCCCAAGTCATATTCTCGGCCCAATCAACAATTAAAGTGAACATTTGACATCGAAACATGGATTTTGAAGAAGTGTTGGCATATGTGCATTATGAATCTCATCAGTATATTCCGATAAAGCAAGAAGGAGAAACAGTCTTAGCAAAAGAAGTTGAAAAAATTCCGGTTTTTGAACACTCGTCTGATGAAGAGAGTGACAATTATGAAGAGGAAATCTGGGAATTTGAATATCTTAAACAACAACTTCCATCTGATCAACATAGTGGAAAGTTATTTTTTGCCGATAAAATTGAAAAATTGAAAGAAAAACAAGATGCAAAAAGAAAGAATCAAAAGGCAGTTATTGTTAAAAAAGAGATCAGAGCTGAGCAGATTGAACAAGTTCCATCGGTCAAGGTTGAGAAAGTAGAATCTGAAAAACTTGTATCTGTGAATCCTGAACCAGAGTTAAAGAAAGAGGTTGCAGAAGACGCACCTATCTTTGATCATTCATCAGAAGAAGAGAGTAAGGATGAAAGTGTTCATGAGGAAAAGAAACAGGTTGAAAATATTTCAGCTTTAAAGGTTGAGACAAAAGCTGATGATAAACAGATTCTTGTTTTGCTGAAAAATTGTGAGAAGTTGACATCTGAAAATGACAAACTCTTGAAGGAGGTTGAGAGTTTGTCATTAGAAAACAAAAATCTTAAAAAATCAGAAAATGTTTTGAAAAATCAAATATACAATTTGGAAAATGAAAAAGTAAAAATTGAGAAAGATTTTCAAAGTCAAATAAAAATTTTAGAAGATGAGAGAGATTTGTTTGGTAAAAACAATCTTGAAAAACAAATTACAATCAATTCTCATCTTGAAAAAGAAGCAGAGTGTGCTCAAAAGAAAATCAAGGAATGGGAAGAAAAGTTGAAGGTGTTTGTGAATACTTCAACTATTTCTTGTCCAAAACCTATTAATTCAGTTCCAATAAGTGACAATGTCACAAACTTTGGCCAAGTTGAAAATTGTGATGAGAAATCTGATGATGAAAATGAAAAAATGAAGAAAAAGAATTTATTTTTGAAGTTAAAAGAAAAGTTTCAAGAAACTGTTCCGCAATCAACTGAAAAGGGAGAATGCTCTAAGCAAAAACCTTTGAAGAAGAAAGTGGAACAAAAACAAAAAGAGAAAATTTTGAAAAATGTTCAAAAAGAAAATAAAAGTTCATCAGATCAATCATCCAATCGCAATCAAAAATTACAAAAAGTAAAAAATGAAAATTCAAAAATTGTTGGTAATGAGTGGTGCAGGTCGGACCACAGAGCTCAAAGGCCAAATCCAGCGTTTAGAATGAGTGATGATTACCACAAAGCCAGACAATGCTATGATCTGAGTGTTTGGTGCGAAAGTGGTGAATGGTATTATAACAGAGTGTGTTACAGATGCAGTTATCAAGGACACATTGCTGTTAACTGCCAGAGTTGGAGGTTTGATTCAAGGAGATGTTTTAACTGCAACATCATTGGCCATATTGCTAGAGATTGCTCAATGAGATCAATGAGAAGATCGAGGGGTGAATCTCAGAAGAAGGTAAAGAAACCAGTCAATGTCAAGCCCAAAGAATAGAAGGTTCAAGAACCTAAAGTTCAAGAAAAGAAAGTGAAGCTTTCACAGGGGCAAAAAGAAAGACCGAGGAAGAAAGCGAGAGAGTATCTAGAAAGGATTTTGTCCTCGGGTACAATTGGTAATTCAGATAAAAGTTCTGATGAATCGATTTGCTCAAATGATAAGTCAGGCAAAACGAATTCATCAGATACAAATCTGAGGACAAAAGAGAGAGTAACGAAAGAAAAATTGACTAATCAAACTGATAAACAATCAAAAAAGTTAATTTTTCAGACAAAACTTTTATCAAAGTTTTTGAATATAAAAGAAACTGTGAAAAGTCATTTATGTCACAAGTTGATGAATTTTGAAAACCTAAATCTAGAGTGGATTGGGTTCCAATAAAAGTCGGTGATGAATTTGTTTCTTTGAAAACAAAGGAGCCACTTTCTGGCAATGAATCTGTTTCTTCGGAAACAAAGGAGCCATATGTCGGCGATGAATCTGGCTCATCAAAGTCAGACAAGCCACAATCAGGCAATGATTCTGGTATGGTAAAACCAGAAGAACCGTGTATTGAGGTAAAAGTTGAGAATTTTGGTCTAACAATGGATGATGTAAATTTTCCACCATTGTTGAAAAAGAATTCAAAAGCACCCAAGGACGTCCGTCAGGCTTGGGTGAATCTGTTCAAATGAAAAACCTGACTTGCCGGAGATCCCAAGTTGGTAATCGTGGATCAGGAATCGGCATCATTCATAAAATTGTTGTTTGTGGAAATTTTTTTAAAAAGTGTTTAAATGTATACAGGTGATGGACTATGCCGAACTCCCAGGTTGGTAAGTGTGGAGTAGGTATCGACATTTATCTTGAAATTTACTTTGATAAGTTCATAGTACAAGTGATACAGAGGTTTGTTCTGACATAGTGATTACTCAAGGTCATTAATTTGAACTTGATGTAATCTTCATACAAGTGGTTGAAAGACAATATGATGAACCATGCCCCTACAAGTGGTAAAAAAAACTTATTTTCCGGAAAAATCATTTTGATTAAAACAAACTTAAGTGTTTTGAAATCTAAATGAGAAAATAGTTTGTTGAAAGGGGGAGTTCTGATTGTTTATGCCAAGGGGATGGCGATTTGAAGCGATTTGATATCGGTTGTCATTTTATTGTACAGTTTATTTTCAAATTTCCTAAAATGCGTTTGCATTTTAGGGGAAGTAAAAATTTTCAGAAAATCCAAAAATATTTGAAAATTTGAAAAAGACAAAAACATGATAAAATCAAAAATGAGTTTTGTTGTATAAAAGAGAAAATGATAGTACATCAGTGGGCGTTCACAACATGCTAAAGAAATGAAAAGAAAAATGTGATAAACGGTCTCACTTATGATGTGTCAGTAGGTTTTTGCACATTTAGTAGATTGTGACGAGATATAAACCTAAATTCAAACTTGCTTATATCGTGGGGAAACATCTCTCGGATATATGGGTAACCCCTGAAATCTTGTTTGAAAGGTCCCTCTTTCTGAGATACTAGGTCTTTATACTTAGTGATATCTGGGGTATTATCCCAGGACTTCTGATTTTGCGGAAGCAATGGCCTAGTCCCCGGAGAATACTTTCTGCTTGCTTGAAATATAGCGCCGCCCTCAGCAAATTGATGAAACAATAAAATTGATAGTCATTGCTGTTGTAAGAAAAGATCCTCTAAAGGGGACACACCAAAAGTCGAAGCCATCATCTCTCTGCGTATACGGAAGTATCGACCTGAGCTCTCACGGCCCTCGCATTATAACCCCTTATAGATATCATCTGTGGTATACTCACCTGTAAGACTGAATATTGGGATCTGGATACGGGAGTATATTCTGAGGTGGGACACGCGATTAAGTTTAAGTGCTTAAGACATTAATCTCGTATCTCGAAACAGTTGAACTTTGTGTGAAAATTTAAGTGGATCAGTATACTGACAATCTAAGTGAATCGTTTAGAACTTAAAATGTTTAAAGCTTAACGGTGTTGGTGATTGGTCTCAAAAACTGATATGATCCTCTTTCACAAACTCACAAAAATATTGTTTGTAAATATTTCTTTACTGCATTTCGTTTAATTTCAAAAATCCCAAAAAGATTTTCAGTGTGTTTTAGCATAAATTTTTGATAATCCAAAAAGATTTTCGACAACTGATGTTGAAGAGCTGATTTTCAAAATTCCAAGTGCTAAACTTGACGAACTGGTTTGGGAGTGTTGTATGTAAAAGATTTTAGAATCTTGTTACAAGTGATCATCTAAAGTTTTGAAAATGATATTCTTTCAAGAGGTTCATCAGAGACTAAATGTTAGATCATTTTTGTGATATTTACAAGTGGTGTCTGAGTGTGTTAAAGTTTAATATTAGAAAACTTATGTTTATGGTAGAGAATGCGCAGGTTATTTGAATGATAGAGAGTCAGGTTCCGATATCTGAGGAATGTGTGATTTCAACATGCCAGACTGCGATCCCAGCATATCGAAAGGGGGTGTCTGAAGACATCTGAATAGAGATTATTCGTGAGGAGTCTGTTGATGCTGATTGAAAGAGTGAAGCACAAAGACTGATAAAGACTGAAGATTGTGAAGACTCGACACTTAAGACTCGTCAACATCTGAGGGGGAGTCTGTTGGTGCATACATCTGTCGTCTTCGTCTTATATCGAGTCTTGGGTTCGTTGCGGTTCGGAACAAGAATGATGTCATCATTCTTGATGATGACATCATCCAAGTGACTTAATGCTTGCATCATCACTCCAACATCAGTACATTAATACGAAGTTGAATGTTTCATATAAGACAAAATAGGATGTCAACGTTTGATATAGAATTGTAAATTAGTGTGATTTCGCTCCTATCTGCATGAGTAGGTGATTCCGCCCGGAATCTATAAAGGTAATTCCGCTCATATGTTCGATGTCATTTCGGGCGGAATTAGAGACACTATATATAGTGTCATTAGGGGCGAAATCATAAGATAGTTCTAGGTGTTGTCTTCCGGTGAGCCACAAAGTGCTGCCGAAGTGTTGACTCGGTTGTAAACGTCATTCAATCAATAGAAACAACAGTTTAAAGTGTATAATTGCTGAATTGAACTCGGTTTGTTTGTTTCCGCCACTCAAACTGAGAAAAGCTCTTCTGATAGACTCATTCAGGTCCGTATACGATCCTACACATTCCAATGTTTTTATATTAAGTATGTGTTTATAATCATCGACCTAACATTGTTGTTGATTTACGTCCAAGTGGAGCTGAGCTATGTCCTTCATTTGTGCTTCAACATTTTCAGTAAGCAACTTGTTGCTTTGTCTAAGGCTGATGCACTGTGTCATGGCACTGCTATAATAATCCATCATTTTAGAGTTGAGTGCCCTAAGTTGTGCAACCTTATTCCTGCAAGGTTCATTACACAATAGATAGTTGACAGTGTCAATGAGCGATCTTGGTTCGTCTGGCTGAGTTTGGGCATGGGCATGGGCTTGGGGTGCTGGGCTATTGACTACAGCTTGCTGAGCTTGAGGTTTCTGTTTGGCCAGTTCATCGGGATGAGATTCTGTAGATTGTGCATATTGATCTTGGTTTAACTGTAAATTATCCCACAACCAAGAAACAAAGGATTCTTTATCATCACCCAAAAAAGTAATTCATCCCATTCCTTACTTCCTCTTTTTGTCTCCCATATTTAAGCAAGCGCATCACATATTCCACAATAGGATCAACATTGTATTCTCCAATAAACTCATTCAGCTTTTCCTTCACTCGATCCCGCAACCTTCCAGCTCCATCTCCAGAAAAAATAATTTCAAAACGCGAATCGTCAACACTATCCATCACATTCAGGTTTTGATTTTGAGCCTGGGGTTTAGTGCTGTTAACGGAATGTTTAATAATTGGGCCAAAGACAATGTTCGGATTTGCATTCGGCTTTGGATTACATACTGGGCTAAAAAACTATGTTCAAGTACTGAGTTTGGGTTGTAGACATCTTCGAATCAAACAATGTTCGTGATCAAAAACCAAGAAATACAAGTCAAAGCAATAACCCATGAACACGTTAACTTGAACACTTAGCACACGTACGAACCCGCTTCCTGTACCGCACATAGCAATTTTTTTTATAAAAATCGCTATTTTTTATGCATGAAAAATAATTTTCAAAAAAAATTTGTACTGCACATGTGTACTAATACGGAAAGCCTAAATCACTTAACCCATCCCCCACTGACACCCCCCAAAAAACCTAACCCCCCACCCCCAAAAAACCTAAACTCACCCTCCCACCAAAAGGCTAAACCCCCCACCCCCAAAAACCTAAACCCCACCCCACCTCCCGAAAACCTAAAACTAAACCCTAAACATAAACCCGAAAAAAAAACTAAACCCTCCACCACCCAAAAACCTAAACCCCCTTCCCCTCACACCCAAAAACCTAATCCTAATTCTAAACCTCCAAAAAACCTAACCATAAAAGCTAAACTAGACTCAAAAAGCTAATTTTAAGCATGTAATGCACACGTATAGTACACATATAATATACATGTGCAGTACAAGTTTTTTTTTTTTTTGAAATTTTTTTCTTATATATAAACTTCTTCATGTTCCTCCAATGGGCAGCCGATAACGGATGATGTCGACTATAGGTTCTATGTCCACCAAAATAGCGATTTTTTATAAAAAATTGTAAAAAATAATTCGTATGTTTTTTAGCTTTTTTACGCTTTTTTGTTAGTTTTCTAGTTTCTCATTTAGAAAACTACATATAAATGAGAAAACTAGAAAACTAACTAAATAAAAACCTTAAAAAAAGCTAAAAAACATATCAAATTTTTTTATTTTTTTACAATTTTTTTATAAAAAAATCGCTATTTTTTATATATAAAAAATTCAAAAAATAAAAAACTTGTACTGCACATGTGCATTATATGTATACTACATATGTGCATTACATGCTTAAAATTAGCTTTTTGAATCTAGTTTAGCTTTTAGGGTTAGGTTTTTTGAAGGTTTAGGATTATGATTAGGTTTTTGGGTGTGGGGGGGGGGGGGGGGGGGTTAGGTTTTTGTTTTTGAGGGTGAGGGTGGGGGTGGGGGGGGGGGGGTTTAGGTATTTTTCGGGTTTATGTTTAAGGTTTAGTTTTAGGTTTTCGGGAGGTGGGTGTGGGGTTTATGTTTTTTTTTTTTTTTTTTTTTGGTGGGGGGTTAGGTTTTTTTAGGTTATTTTGTTGAGTTCACATTGTTTCTCGCGGTACTCAGAATAAATGTGGTTCTCAAATGAACCTTACCCTATATATATATATATATATATATATATATATATATAAGTTTGGTTCATTTGTGAACCTTCCCCTTAATTGTGAAAGAAATGAACCAATCTTGGTCATTGATATTTTTTAGATCAAATGGTATGATTGTCATTAACCCAATTATTTTTAATTTAAATCCCTTAATTTTTTCATCTCTCAACTCTCTCACTCTAAAAAATATTTAAATATTTCTTTATTATTTTTAATTCTCTCTCAATTCTTAAACACGATGATCAAATAAAGTAGATTAATAAAAAACTTATTGATCAAGAAGATTGATAATAAAACTTTCATCTTTTTTTTTCTCAGCCGACTCCTTGGAAGCCCTCAAAATGTAAGCACGTCAGATCTGATTCATAAACTAGAATGGTCCATTAAATATATATATATATATATATATGAGAATGATAGGAACCACCCTTTATTGCGAGAACCGTGAGAACCAATGTGAACAAAACCAAAAATAGCTAAAAAAACTTACAATTTTTTTTTAATATTTTTTACGTTAAATTCGTTGTATTTCGTTATTAAATTTTTTTAAAATTTAAAAATTTTTTTGCTACTAAAATTAGCGAATTTTAAGTAAAAAATTATAAAAAAAAATTGGTGTGTTTTTTATATTTTTTAGGTTTTTTTTTTTTTTTTTTGGGGTTTATAATTTAGCATTTAGCTTGGGTAGGGGGGTGGGGTTTTTTTTTATGTTTTTTTTGGGGAACTATTATAATAAATATTAATGATTAAGTAATGATTACCTAATTATTATTATTGTTGTTGTTGTTGTTGTTATTATATTATTAAAAACATCTTAAAATGATCAAAACAAAACACGATATGATCTTCTTCTTCGTTTAATGCATCAAACCAAAACCCTAATTTCAGATATCAGCCGCCATACCCGAAGATGCAGGTGGTAACGGATTGAGGTGGTCGGAGATAGATGGTGACTGTACGACGGAGATGCAGGTGATAACGAAGGTTCGTTATGGTATGATGATGGGGAGGATGACGAAGGGTGATGACGATGAACAATGATGTTGCAGGTTGAAGATGATGATTGGTGATGAAATGTGGTTGCAGGTTAACAATGAGCGACAATGGAGAAGACTGGAGCAAAGTGATGATGAATGATGAAACAGTGTATGGTCGGAGAAAATGGCGGTTGTCGGCGGTGAACGAGGCCGTCGGAGAAGATGAGCGGAGTGACGATGATGGTAACAGGATGATGATGGTGCATGGTGGTGTTGGTGGTCGTCAAATGAGAAAATTCAAAAGAATTGAGGAGAATATAAACAGTCAGTCTATTATGAAACTTCCAAAATGGGACGCCGGAGTTTGAACACGATAACCGGAGATAAAAGTGAGGGTGCATTGGAGAATGCAGTACAAATCGGAAGGACGATGATGATGAACGACTGATGATGATGAACGAGATACTTTTCGGATACGTCTCGGATCAAGTTCGGATAATGTTATGTGTTTCGGATGGTGACTCGGATGATGCTGATGAAGATGGTGTCTCAGATGTATATGATGATCTCGGATGATGATGATGACGATGATTGCCGAAGGTAGTGAAAGATGAAGATAATGAAGAATGTTTGTGAGATGATGAAGTTGTAATATCTTGGATAGTATCTCGGATGGATGATGATGATACTGGATGAATGACACTATGAATTTTGGATGAATGATATATGAAAATGTGTTTCGGATGAACAAGATGTATCTTGAATGGATAAGTATGTTGATGATGACATAAAATGTATCTCGGATGAATGAAAAAAGGATGATGTTTGATGTTTGAAATGTATCTCTAATGAAGAAGTAGAGGTGATTGAAAGTATCTCGGATAGTATCTCTGATGAGGAAAGAATTGATGATGTTATGAATCGATGATCGATGATAATGTTGGCTCATGTGGACCCTACCAAAAGAATAGATGATAGAAAGCCAAAATGATCTACAATCAATTGATCATCAATAATAGTGTTTGAAGACCATACTCCTCCTAATGACAAAGGCATCAACATCTGCTACAACCAAAGGTCTACTAAAGCTAAAGTATGTTGAAGAATAAAGTCTGCTGATTCACAAGGTCTACTAAAGTAAACAACTGATGACGATTAAAGACTGCTGAAAGCAAAGGTCTAATCACCCTTTGATTGAAGAAGACAAAGTCTGATGAAAAAGGTCTGCTGAGGCTCAACAGATGATAAGGCTCAACAGATGATTGAATCAACAGATGATGCATATCAGTGTTTTCAATGTAACAGACTTTTAGTATTAGCAAATGTTAGAGGTTGTTAGAAGTTGTTAGATGTTATTGTCTAGGTGATGTCATCTTAGATTCTTCAGAAGTTTGGATTATACTATAAATAGAACAATGCATGTACTGTTATATTCATCACTTCACCTTGACATTTTGTACGAGCAAATCAGATTGATCTTAGGCTGAGGGGGAGTTTGCAATCATCCAGTTCAAAGTATTCATGATGAAAGAAAATCTCTCATTGTTTGTGATTTAAAGTTTACTATCATTCCGCTGCATTATTTACATCTTTGTTATTTTCTTACATCATTCATCTTAAACATTCACAAACAATTCAAACTCGGATCCTAACCATTGGTATTAGAGCATTGGTCAATCAAATCTAATTTAACAATCAATTTGATATAAAAGATCAGCTCATTTCACAGACATCGTTTGTTCGTAGGAAGTTGAAAAACATAGTTAAAAGTTTAATCACGTTCAAAGTAGTTTAAACAAAAACTTTGTAAAACAACCAAAATGTCTCAAAACACACAAGATCCTCATAACACTGGCACCCCGTATAAACTACCTATGCTTGTCAGATCTGAGTATAATATTTGGCAACATAGGATGGGTCATGTACTTGTACAGCAAAGCATTGGATGCTGGAAATCGGTTATCTTTGGACCACATGTTCCGATGGTACCGAGTGTAGAAGATCCAAGGTCTAAGTACCTAAGAAATCTGAAAATTACTCCGAGCAGGATTTTCAGAAAATTGAGTTAGATGCTAAAGCATTCAGTATAGTTGCTACAGGACTACCCAATAACATCTACGCTGACCTGTTACACTGTAACAGTGCTAAGGAGTTATGGGATGCACTAAAAGAGCAATTCGGTGGTACAGACGAAGTCATTGAGAACAACAGAGAGGTTTTAAACCAACAATATGAAACGTTTTGTCATGTCAAAGGAGAGTCACTAACCCAACAGTTTGAAATGTTTAGTTGTCTGATTAGTGAGTTAAAGCTAGTAAATGTAGAATATGCTAATTCAACTTTGAATAATGATTCCTTAGATCAATACTAGAGAAATGGGACACTATAGCTTTTGTTACCAGAAATTATGTTGGTTTTAAGGAGATGAGTTTGACTCAGCTTCATGGTAGGCTCCTCACTTATGAGAGAGAGCTTAACCAGAAAAAAGAAGCTACATGAGTCAGGAGAAGTGGCTGATGACTATTCTTTTGGTAGCACAACATTTTTTGGTCAGGACGAATCATCTGGTAGCAGTAAGGATCAGAGTTATGATCATTTCATTAACATAACATCTGGTGGAGTATTCTACTCTGATTCTTACTCACCCAATTATGCTTTTATAGCTAATGGGGAAAACCAGATCTCTGACAACTTGTCCTTTGAATTAAATGACCTTCAACATTTTGACCCCACATATCTGGAAGAGATGGACATTTTGCATCAATTCGCCTTGCTAAGTGTTAGAACTAGCAAGTTTTACATGAGAACTGGTAGGAAGTTTCCATGGTTGCATGGGAATTTAAAAGTTGGGTTAGATAAATCGAAGATAAAGTGTTATAATTGTAATAGGCTTTGTCATTTTGCTAGAGAATGTAGGAGCCAAACTTGTGGTCCTATAGTTACACACCCAAGTCCAAGACCTCAAAACACCCAAAACACTGTCCATTATTCCCAATATACCCTTGCACCACATGCAAAGCACTGCTCACTTTGCTCACCCTGTAAACATTGTTCCTGTCTAGTATGTCCAAACCACGGTTCCTCAAATCCAATATGTTTAAGCCCTAGCACCCCAGGTCCAAGTGCAACTTGCACCACCAGCTGCACAAACATTTGCTCAAACAGAGGCCAGTTAATAGAGCTTCTTTACACAAGGCTTTGTTGATTAGAGCAGCTTACCTGAGGATTTAACTGATGAAAACTTTGCTCTAGTTGCTAATTCTGATAAGAAACATGATGAATTCTGTTTTATAGCAATTGAAACAATTCAAGAAGGGCTTGAATCAGAGGAAGTGGAGTCTAAATCTGAGGTGGTTAGTGAGATTGCTGAAACATTACTTTCAGTAGAAAAAGTTAGTGAACAACTTTTAGAAGAAAAGGTTGCTGAACAGCTGTTGGAACCGCTATTGGAACCTCTAGCTGACCCATGGGATTCCAGCGTGTGTGATGGTGAATGTGATTGTGCCATTATGGTTGTTGCTAAGGTATCACCTCAAGTTCTCAAAGACTTATATTCAAATAAATGCATTATTGCTTTTGCTAACATCAAAGAGGTGAATGAAAACTTTAGAAACAAGATGTTAAATGATGAAGTACAATTTGAGAAAACTTTTAAAGAGTTAAAATCCAAATTGTTTGAAAAAGAAAATGAAATCAGTAGTCTAAAACATGAATCAAGCATAACCAAAGATCAACTCCAAACAATGGTAGAAAAATACCAGAGTTGCAAAAAGGAGCTTGAGTCTACCCAAATCACTTGTGAAAAATGGGTAGAGTCTTGTAAAGGTTATGAGTTGATGCTTGAGAAGCAGATCAAAAGCAATGTGAAATTTGGCATTGGGTTTAGAAAAAATGACCAAGTTTCTGAAAACACTGCTGAAAATGAATCTGGCTTAGTTAAAATGTAAGACCCGTATAAATTTTGACCTTTAAATTTAAAAGTTGGACTATTTTTCTTTGAATTCAACAAAAATTTCCATTAGAAGATTAGTAGAGAATTTGCTAGTCTAAATTTAACATTCTCAACTAATTCAGGATACATAAGTATTCCTTTGCTTACAAAAGAGTTTACTAACAAACATGTAATTAACAAAAGTTGCGGAACTATGATCTTCATTGTGTTCGGTTCCTTTACGATAGCTTGATCTTCATCCCAAGACTTGACAACAACCTAAAGCTGACAATTTTCATAAGATATTAGTATTAAAACTCGTATATAAACAACACTATAATTTATAAGTTCAAGCAAACAAATCAAAAGAACAGATCACAGGCACGGCATCGGCGACGACGTCCCCTTGCGTCGCCGACGGTACTTAAAAATGGGCATCGGCCCAGTTTCGTCGTAGAAAGACGCCTAAGGCGTCGGAAGTGTTTGAGTTAGTCGGGTCGCGTTGGCGACGGCCGAACTCGGCGTCGGCGACACCGTCGTCTTCAGCGAAAACGCTGCTGTGTTGTTTCTTTGACCTGTTTGTTCCGTTTCAGATCCTCGTACTTTAAAACATGATCCGAGACTTCTAGAATCACTCGTAGATCATATATTCTATTGTTCTTGAACATATAACATTTCATAGTAAAGTTTATATCAATGTGCATCATCGAAAACATGATCATACGTAATTATTTATATCTAAATGTTTACCGATTTCCTTTTTACATGTCAAGTTAATCCACATTCTTACAAATGGGATTTAATACTCAATATAATGACCCATTCCCGAGTTACTTATTCTACTCATTTCGAGCTTCCATTCCCGGTTTACGCCTTGAGTTTTATCTAACTCAATAGTGATTCAAGTGCCTAGACTTAATCACATACAAAAGTACACTTTGGGATTTTTACACGTCCCTCTTTACCCAATCCCGGGTTTATCAACTTCAGCATTTACGCTTCCATTACCGGCTTGCATGTTTAAATAATCATTATCCGCAACCTCGGGTTAATACCTACGGATTAGTGCTCCCATTTATCCGGTTTGCACTTATCCTTATTTAACCCGTTTGGTTTGCCTTTAATAAATCCTTATTTCGGACAAACCAAACAATACTAAATCTCAAGTTCTCATGTATCAACTATACATAACAATAACACGCCAATAATTAATAATACCAAATCATATAGACACGTACCTTAAAGTTTTCCCTTGAGTCATGTATCACCTCCGGCTTGGTCTCCCGGTTTATCCTACGAGTCGCCTATCGTGCACAACCCAATTTATTCATTAAATTACTATTATGATGACCATTATCATCATATTTGAAATTGGTCAATTCGAGTATTTCTCAATATCATTTTCTTATACAATTTCAGCATATAAAATTTCACTTAGGCATTTCGTCATACATCTAGTGTGCATAATTTTACAACTTTTCCTTTCAACTAAGTTTATATGCTTTCTATGCCCAAGTTACAACATTATATACACATCATCACTAGAGTTTAACAAATTATGCTACTACGTTTTTCAACTATGTTGTATGAAACTAGTTCGCATAAGAATTTGGGGTTTTTCCATCTTAGAATCAAAAACCCATTTCATTAATTGTAAGAACAAGCACTTATGCATAACATTCCGCAGTTACTTCATATAATCAGTGATTTTGCTTAAAAATAACACTTTGTCGATGATGATTTTGAAACCAAAGCGGGTTCAGTTTGTGGTGTTGTTTTGCGTGGTATAATTATGAGAAGAAGCGCATATAAAGATCGTGTTGTAATTTGTAAGGATTTTGACTAGAATCCAGATTGCGTTATCATGGTGTGTTTTGTATTCTGAACCCCCTATGGTTATGCAATGGCTTTCGTTTTGCTTTGTAGTTTGGTCACTTAAAAGGGTTTTGAAATCTTAATATGAATATTCAGTTGCATCGTTTGAAAAAATCTGATACTAAACTCCAACAATATTGTTATGCATCAAATTCTAGCCTAGGTTGTATTTTGATGCAACAAAACAAAGTGATAACTTATGCATCATGGCAACTAAAGGACCATGAGAAAAACTACAGCACTCATGATTTGGAGTTGGATGCGGTAGTTTTTGATTTGAAACTTTAGAGGCACTACATCTATGGCATTAAGTGATTCATCTACACTTATCATAAAATCTGAAACACATATCTGGTCAACAGGAATTGAAACGAGATAGTGATGATGGATGGAAAACTAAGTGACTATGACATTGAGATTCACTATCACCCTAGTTAGGAGAATTTCATCGCATATGCACTAAACAAAAAGTTCATAATCAAACCAATTAGGGTACATGCAATGTCGTTAGACTTGTGAGTGAGCTTAACCAAATAAATCAAAGATACACTACAACAAACATTGAAGGAAGAAAACACTAAGAAGAAGGGATGGAAGGAATCATTGAGTAACTAGTAATTGGAGCAAATGGAATGATATGGCTCAGCAATAGGATATCGGTTCTTATTATTGGAGGATTGCGAGGTACAATAGTGGAGGAGTCTCTCAAAATACATGATGCACCCTGGGAGTGACATAATGTATCACGACGTGAGAAGGAAATATTGATTAATTGGAATGATGAAAACTTATGTGAGGTAATGTTGAGCTTGTTCCCAGGTAATGTATGAACACCAAATATCCTCAGAATACCTAAAATAATTTTAAATGTCAGTATGGAAATGGGAATGATCACTATGGATTTCGTCATCTAACTCCATAAAACTAGTTAATGAAAGGAAACCATTTAGTAATAGTTGACCGGCTAATCAAATCAACCCACTTCCTACCAATGAAGGGAACATACAACAACGATAGGCTGGTAAGATTATAAGTGGATGAGATCGTATCCCGCTAATGTGCCATCATGTATATAAAATATTTAAGCTCACACTACTAGAAAACTGCGCAATTGTCACCAGATTTTGCTACCAAAAAATATTGTTGCAAATTTAGCTACCAAGTTCTCACCACAATGCAAAATAGGCTTATTCCGTAGTAATTACTATGCTTCCATAGCTAAGCGGTCAGAAATTTTGTGACCATCTATTTTAGGTAGCAATTTCGTGGGAATAAATATCATTTATAAGGTAAATGTGAGAAAAATACTTTCAGCGACCCTGTTAGCGGTCATAACATAACAATTGAATTTAATCGGTCTTTTTATAATTTTACTTTGTGCGCGAACTTAATTGAGCGGGCCTAATTCAAAACATTTAGTAAATCCTAAATAGCCTTTCATAACCGCTCGAGATACTATTAGGTAGGGTTTTGAATCCTCATGTAACAACAAATTAGAGAACTCCCCATATTGTCGTTGTCGTTCATCCATCTATCCACCAAAGGTATGTCTGGATTTTGTTTGAATATGAAGCTTCTGATGTGTGGTATGATTTTGAAATTGCAAATGATTATAGTTTTGTCCCCCTTTTGCGTTCGCTTTAGAAATTAGGTTTAAATTGGTGTTATATTCAAATACGCTTGTTCTTAGTTTACTAGTGTATATGTAGTCACAGACTCATCATAGTTTGGGGATCTTGTTTCAGCTCAAAATGTTTTCGATATGTTTTTAATAAAGCAAAAGGTCTAATTATCGAAGTGCCTATAGAACCAACGTCTCGCATATGGGGATCTTTGCTTATTGTAAGTCAACAACACAAGGATGTTGAGCTTACTTAATATGCTAAGCAAATCTTACCACTAGGATATGATAATACAGGGCTGTACATTTTGTTGTTGAACTTGTATTGTGGAACCAGGAGATGGGAAGACATCGGACATGTCAAATCTTTTATGTAAAGTCAACACTTGATGAAAACTGTTAGGTTAACCATGGTTATGTCAAAGGTAAAGGTAAAAGTGAACTAGGGATGCAAATGAGTCGAGCCGAGCCTGAGCTCGAGCTCATTTTACTTATGAAAGCTCGAGATTGAGCTCGGCTCTATTCGAGCTTTCTTTGAAAAACTCGAGCTCGGCTTGTAGGTAGTTTTTTAAGCTCGAGCTCTACTCATGCTCGCCTCGTCTATTCTTTATTAATTAATTTATATAATTTATTATTATTATTTTATATATAATTAAGTTATTTTTTTCATAAATTTATAAATTATTATTTAAATACATAATATATACTAATTAAAAATTATATAAACAATGGGTTTGTTTAGGCTCGGCAGCCGGCTCGAGCTCGATAAGCGAGGCTCCAGCTTAAGCTCGTTTAAGCTTGGCTAGTTCAAGACGGCTCGAGTAGCTCGGCTCATTTGCACCCTAAGTAAAGCCTTTAAGCTCCCAGATCAAGATAGATCCCATGAACATAGTCATCTGATATATATGATTTTTTTAGTTGTAATATTAAAGAATCTTTATGGTAATGTGTTAAAATTCACGTAAGTTGACTTTTTGAGAAAAAAGTTCAAATCGGAAGATTGGCATATTATGAGACTCGGGGTTTGCTTCGGATTGATTTCTATGCCGATTGGCATGCCTACTTCAGTTTGAGATGACGTTAGAATTTGTGAAGATTGTCATGATGGTATGAAAAAGATTTTCCTGATACGTCAGGGTAATATTCATGGGAGATTCGAAGATTTGTCACCATTTTAAACATTGCTAATGCTCATGTCATCACTGGTAAGAAATGAAATGTTATAAAAACATTATACAAATTTCTACAGTATGGATGCTGCATTTATTTCTATAGGTATCCATGTTTTTATCAGGATTTGTGTTTCTTTTGACCAGTAAAGGGTTTTGCTTGTGACAACTGTAAAAATTTCATGTGTCCGTACAATACTTAAACAGTGATTTATGACTTAATGACTGTGCTGATTTAAATTAATGACATGAATACTTTCTGATTACTGTTATCATACATACATGTGCATCATATATATTGCATAATGTCATATCATTATTGCATGCAACACCTTATTGATTCAAATGATGCACGAAACAAAGTAAGCACAGTTATCAGACAAATCAGAAAAATGCTGACGGAGTTCAGTACATGGACATACATGGTATTGAGACCCAGAATGAGCCAGAAACCAAGTGTTACACTAGTATAGTGTGTAGGAAAGTAAGGATCATAAAACTGCCTTCCTAGTGATAGTTTAAGTGCCGGAAAGTGCCCAAACCTCACACAAACTGTAGAATTCAGCAAAAATTAGCATTTAAAAAAGTTAATATTATGCAGAATTGTGGTGTAACGGTCCAGAATACTTTCCCAAGTGTCGGGAATCAAAACTGTCATAAAAGGGAACATAAAGCACACTAAACTGCGAAATTTAGCACCTTAACGAACCGGTAACCAACCGAACAACCGGACACTACCCGAAATACCAAATTTTCACTAGAAGCGTTGTTTTGACAATTCCAAGCTAGTAATGGTTCCCGAACATCATAACACACTATATAACATCATAACAACTAAAACACTAAATAGACACTTAGAATCTAACTTGATAACTTAACTTACCATTGAAACTCAACTCTAGACCCCCCCCATACTTACGGTCATAAAGGTGGGTCCCACCTTGGTTTGTTTCAACTATTTTAATGGATCTTGCTTAATCTTTTGAGAACATATTGCACATTAGTTAACAAGATGTTGGATTAACTAACTTATAAACCACTAGTCCTCATAATCCTTCATTCTCACCAACATAACATAGAAAAAATATCTCTCCCTCCTCCTCCATTAGCGACCGTGATCCACCACCCCCATCACCACCATCTTCACCTCATCTTCTTCAATTTACAAGTCATACAAAGGTGTAAGAAGCTTGTTTAAGGAACTAGGAGCCATTGGAAGGTGAAGGACCTCTTTCAAGTACTATTAACAACCAAGATTGTCATCTTCATCTTCTTGAACATCATCCCTAGCCTTGTGCTAGTAGTAAGACCTTCCTAATCTCATTTTACTTCAAACTATGTTGGTTAAAAGTGCATGTAAAAGACTAATCCTGAAGAACACTAAAGATCAAGAACATAATCTTTAACATAAGACTAAAAGTCAACATGAACTATGTTGCTTAAGTGTTATTATGCTTCTTGACTGTTGAATGTTTGTGATTATGATGTTAAGAATCATATGAAACTTGCTAGATTGTGATTAAAGACATGATCTAGCAAGATGAGAGGATGATTATGTTATAAATCAAGATGATCATCCTTATGTGTAAGCATGAACTTGAAGTATGGAGTATTTTCTTGAATAATGATGCTCAAAGTATAATGTAAGTCTTGTAAATGTGTGATTTCAAAAATGATTTTCTCAAGAAACTAAGTTAAAATACAAGATTTACATAACCATGGTTTTTACGGAAACTAATCACATTTTTAGTGGTTAATCAAGTGTGGAAACATATTATTAACAAGAAAAATTCAAAAAGAAATATTTTTAGAAAATCATTTTTACAAGTTGTAAACAAGTAAAATCTTCAAGAGTGATGTTTTTAAACAAATAACCACACTTTAAAGGGTAACTAAGCTTACTAAGCACTCTACTAAGTTACTACAAATATTTATAAATTTTCAAGTTCATGAAATAGTGTAAAATGCTTGATTTTGGCACTTGATAAGTATTGTTTGCTTTGTTGATGAATTGTGATGATTTTTAAAAGAAAATGATCTGCTTTGAAAGCATGAAAACCTTCATTTTTAAGGGGAAACTATGGCAAAAATTTTCTAGAAATTAAACACTTAGAAAAATATTTTTAAACAAGTGTTTACAAGTGTACTTTAACCATAATTTTTCATATAAAAATTAACATAATTTTTGTTACAAAAATAACAAATATTGGAGGTTGGTTTTTAGTAAATAAAAGTGACTAAATATGTATTTAGGAAAATATATATTTAGATGTCACAATGTGTGTGATTACTTGTATACTATGTATATTAGTTATATTATTTTAGGACTTGAAATAATATAACCCACCAAAATACCAAAAATTACAATACAAAATATTACCAAAATCCCAAGAGAATAAATATATAATTTATACCCAAAAATTGGTGAAACCGAAGAAGGATTATAACTTACATAAATATTCCGGAATTAAATTCATAAGTATATTTTGGTAAACGGTATTTTGGAAACCAAGAAAACAAAAATATGATTTTTATAATTGTTACAAAAATATATCATATTTTTGACAAGAAGGAAATATATTATTTTTGGGCAAAGGAAAAATATATATGTTTCTTGAACAATTAGAAAATATAATATTTTTGGAGGAAATATATATTTTCTTACATAAATTTAGAATATATTATTTGTGAGTGAAAAATGGATTTATAATTACTTTCTAAGTTAAGCTTGAAAATATATTATTTTTGGAGTTTACATGAAAATACAATCATTTTTACCAAGGGAAAGGTTATAAATAATTTCTATACAAATTTACTTAAAATATTTATATATTTTAAGGATATATTCATATTGGTGATTTTGTTATTGAAGATAATGTTCCGGAAAACTAAATACAAAACTAAGTATTAGAATACTTAATAAATACAGTAATACGTATTCTCGTACATATAAATACACACCGGAATATGCCAACAATACTTGGCAAAATACACAACTTTGAGAATACAAGTGTAAGAATTCCCACCCTTGGGGAAAGATATACATGTATAAGTACATAACGAATCGAGTTAAAATATATTATTTTAAATAATATTCCAAAAATTTATAAATATAATTGACATTAAAATATTTATTATTTAAACAAATAATTATATAGTTTAGGATAATGTTATGACAGAGCCCCGCTTGCGGTCTGCTCATATAATGTAATATATGTGTGGGCGCTCAGGGGGGCAAAAGCAAAAGTGCACTAATTTTTAACGTTATTTTACTAATTTCGTGAAAATAACGTTAAAAAGAGGGGATCGTTAATCAGGCATCATGTGGTGGCGTTGATAGCCGAAAGACAAGGGGGTACATGCACCAATTGGCGTTTGTCTCAATTGCTGAGTGTTATGTGCCTTATGTCCAAGGCTTGATGCAAAACCACAATCGAGCCGGGGGTCTCATTGGAAGCAGCCTCTCTATTCCTACGGGGTAGAGGTAAGGCTGTCTACATCCCACCCTCCTCAGACCCTACCTTAGCTTTGCTATAGGTGGGATATACTGAGTACGATGATGATGATGATGATGATGATAATGTTATGACACACTGAATTGTAACTCAAAGATGTTAAGTCATAACAAATAAGACTAAAAGCCATGGCACGACCCATCCGTCTAATAAACCATAGCACGTGTGTAGGTAGTCGTGTGACCAAGTAAGAGCTTTGAGTTACTGGAACGAAGAACTCAAGACTGTGAGTTCATGTCCCCCTTTTCTTTTAACTGTTTTCAGTTTTACAACTTCGGGGGTGAAATACATGTTACAAATGAATACGATTACAAATGGTATGGTTAGCTAAGGAATGAACTGCTAGATCATGTGAATGGGTCGGAGATTAACTTAAGACCATTAATCCTTGTATAAGGACCGAGGGGCATGAGTGATAGATCTATTGGGTGTTGCAAGCCCCGCCTATGAGCCCGCGGGTTGGACCAAGTGTCGACTATGTCGTTCCCGCTGGATGGCCCGATACGAAATACGCATAAAGGGTTGAGCCATTCCTACACCGTTGCACACATATTAATGGCCTTGCAAACCATTAATTGATCCGTTTCCTTATTGCTTTCATATCGGTTTACAAATACATACATACATACATACATACATACATACATACATACATACAGAAGTTTTACAAGGTTATTCGTGCACATTTACAAAATACATGAACTCGCTCAACATTTGTTGATGTTTTCAAAATACATGTATTTCAGGAAACTAATTATGGATCTGGCGGGCGTTCAAGATATCAAGTTGCGTCTTCAAATAAGTGATGTCATCAAGCACTGAAGGGTTTTAATCGTGTGTTTTATCCTTGATAGGATACATGGTTCAAAGCCTCGTTTTTACTTGTGTCTTTTGTGAAGTCAAGTATGGAACTTTAAACTTTTGTTGTTGTGTATTTTAAAAACTTGAAGTCTGGGTTTGTTGGTAAACAAGGTCAGTTGTAATATTTTGAAACTTAATTATGGATGAACATTATGGTTTCTATCATATAGTTGTTTGTTATGGTTGAATGCAATGATACTCAGCAAGTCACACGTAATCACGCTTCCGCAAAAGTCAGGGTGTGACAGTTTAGTATTAGATCTTCGATTGTAGCGAACTAGGATTCTTACTCGAGTCAAGACTACAATCATTAGGGCTCTCTCACGAAAATATTTTAACAACATATTTTTCATTGCATACACAAAACGCCAAGATCCATGGAACAAACGATATTACAAAAAGAAAAGACAAGAAACACAATGCAAGGTCACAATGGTGATTTAGTCTGCATGGGATAGACTAGGAAAGATAGAGAAAGATTCATGAGGAATAATGCAATACATGATTACATGATAAATTGTTTGTGTTGCATATACTTAGTGTTAGTGGTTAATATATGTGCATATGTTATGATTATTATGCTACAGGCACACATGTCATCCTCAGAGAGTGGGTTGTCTGATGCCCACGACCCGATGGCAGTCGTTTCAGACGACGAGATTATGCCCGAGCCAGAGATATATACGTCGGACACTAAGAGTGATTCTGACATGCTATCCGAGGACGAGGACAACTTCCAGCCGTTCGCGCTACCAGATTTTGGCGATGATTTACCTATTGCTGATGGTTTCCCTGACGAGGATATTTTTGACATTCCTGCTCCACTCCATGACCACCTCATCATTGGTCATCTTGATGGTGAGCACATCATGGCTTCGATCCTCGATCCTGCTCCTCTTGTGGTCATTCCTCCCGAGGACTGGCCATTCGATGACGACGTTGATTTGTTTGTAGAAGGTCCCCCAGCTGAAGCCCAGGGCGACGGGGAGATTGGTGAGGATGTTTTAGCTGTCCCACCTCCTGCTGTTCCTGTGATTGAGATATCTTCAGACACCAGTTTGCATTCGGTGTCAGACTCCTTTGAGTCTGTGACTTCTTCAGCTTTACAAACGGCCGGATTGTAGCTTTTTGCTACTGACTCAGACGATGACACCGCTATGTCTGCTGCACCATCTCCTGCTCGTGACCCCATGCCTCCACACGACCCCGAGCATGTCCCCGAGCAGAACCCTATTCAGTTTGGTCAGCCTGATGTTGCACCTATTGATCCTGAGCCGATTCCTAATCCTGCCCAAGTCCCGTTTAGATTACCAGATATTTCACCTCTTATTCCGACCCAGTTCCTGCACCTGTTGATTTTCCTCTTGCTGAGCCATTTATTCTTCCACCCGCACCCGCTGATGTTGTTCCTCTCCCTCCTGTAGAGTCTGATGTCCACCGCACTGATTTGCCGATTGTTTTCCTTCAGGACATCCCTGCACCCCGTCCAGGGGAAGGTACTTTGGGCCAGCCTCCGAGCTACGATCCTTTTGCTCCAGCGGCTTTTCCTCCGATTTCGTAGGCTGCACCATTTACTCCTTTCACTTCTACACCGCTTGACGAGCCACTCCAATGGTTCCCACCATACTCTATGACGATCTCAGACCCCTATCATCCCTCCCATTTTGTTGGATGCACACGGGATGAGTTGCTTTTGTCTTTGCAGTTACAATTTGAGGTTTTGAGTCGTAGAGTCTTGGTGCTTGAGCTGACTCCTCCACGTCCTCTACCTTGTCCCTGTCAGTCTACATTTGTTCCTCCACATTCATCACCATCTCCTTTTGCATATCCACCTGCTGCTCCTGCTCCTTTTCCGGGTGTTGATGCCCATTCCCTGACTGTCGAGCAGCAGATTAGCTTCTTGCTTCGTCCTGTGTATGAGCTCGAGGAGGAGCTTGCACATGTTTGCAGTTTTCTTTTCTTCCCTCCTCCTCCCTCACCATCAGTAAATTAGGTTTTTGCTCTTATGCAGATACATTACTTTTAGTGAAAGCACTACTATTGAGCCAAGATTGTGAAGACTTTTGAAGACCACTTTTTACCATGTGAATTTTTGTATATTGGCAGGCTTATTGGACAAGGGTAGTGCGACCCTATGTTCCTGTTGATGTGATACACTTTGTAAACAATGTAACTGTGGTCGGTAATTAATGAAAGCTCAATTGTCATGTTCTCACTAAACACTTTGTTGATTTACATGTTGTTCTAAGCTTAAGTTGTTGCTTGATTGCTTGCTATGATGATTGCATATATGTATATGTACATACGACCTCTAGATAGCTATTTACTTACTTGACGAATAAGACCTAACCTATCCGATCTTCTTCTTAGAAGATGCCGCCTTGAAGGAACACCGATACCAACAACCCTCTGCCGACGACAGAGGTGGAATTAAAAGAGCGCTTCTCACAGGCCATCTCACAGCTCGAGGCCCTTCGCTCCAAACACAGTGGAGGTACCTCAGGAAATAACCCACCCAACGGTAATGTTTAGTAACCTAAGACACATTACAATACGTTTGGACATTACCAAGTGTGCTTTGCTAATGCTTTCTGTTAATGATGATGCTTATGTACAGGTTGTACCTATAAGCAGTTTTTGGGCTGCAAGCCCCTGAATTTTGATAGCACTGGGGGTGCCGTAGCCTTTGTGTGCTGGATTGAGAAGACGGATTATGTTTTACGAATGAGTAAATGTACTCCGGAGCAACAACTCACATACATTTCGGGACTGTTTCTAGATGGAGCATTGTCTTGGTGGAACCTTCAGGTTCAGATGATGGGGGAGGCTGCTGCGTATGCTTTGACAAGGAATGAACTGAAAGAGCTGATGTGTAAAAAGTATTGTTCTCGAACAGAAATCCACAAGTTGGAAACTGAATTCTGGAACTTGAAAATGGAAGGTCCAAAGGTGGCGGAGTATGTCCAGAGATTTCATGACTTGTCCAGAGTTGTCCCTTACCTGCTGGAACCAGAGTTTAAGAGGATAAAACGATTCATCCGGGGATTGGCACCTCAGATTCTGAGCATGGTGACAGCATCAAAGCCTCCAACAATTACCGAAGCTATTGACTTAAGCGTGGCGCTCACTGAAGAAGCAGTTAGGTTGGGAAAATTTTCAATCTCTGAGGAGAAAAAGGAGACTCATGTGGAGTCATCTGGAGATAAAAAGAGAAAGTTCACAAATTTCAAGAAGGGTATTAGGGCGAATAACAACAACAATGCCAAAAAGAGAAAAGGGTACATGGGTAACCTACCTAAGTGCGACAATTGCCGACGTCATCAAACCGAGCGATGTAGGTATGGAAAATGTGATAACTGTGGCAAAGTGGGGCATGCCAAGGATACGTGTTGGCATGGTACTGGACGTGGAAATGGGGGTCAAGATGGTAGTGGAAATCGCGGAGGAAACAACAACAAAAACTATCAAGGCGGAAATGGGAATGATCAAGGACGTGGTCAAGGTTGTTTTAACTATGGTGACATAGGGCATTTCAGGAAATATTGCTCTAAAAACAATCAGGCACGTGGAAGAGTGTTCAACATCGGAGCTAGGGAAGCACGCAAGGATCCAAACGTGGTTACCGGTACGTTCCCTATTAATCAACGCTATGCATCTGTCATGTTTAATACTTGTGCCGATTTTAGATTCGTATCTCTAGACTTTTAAGATCATGCTTGGTTTAGTTGCTAGTAAGTTAGACATCCAGTATTCGATAGAATTGGCTAACGGGAAGTTAGTAGAGACGAATGAAGTAATTAGAGGATGTTTTATAAAGCTTGGAGATATCCCTGTGGTAAGGGAATATCCTGAGGTCTTCCTCGAAGACTAGCCAGGATTACCTCCTCAGCGACAAGTCGAATTCCACATTGACTTGGTTCTAGGCGCCGCACCTGCAGCCAAGGCACCTTATCGACTTGCGCCTTTAGAGATGCAAGAGTTATCCATGCAGCTTCAGGAGTTACTAGATAAGGATTCATAAGGCCGAGCTTCTTGCCTTGGGGAGCTCCAGCGTTGTTCGTCAAAAAGAAGGATGGTAGCTTTCGAATGTGCATCGACTACCGGGAGCTGAACAAGTTAATCGTCAAGAGTCGGTATCCCTTGCCGAGGATAAATGATTTATTCGACCAACTGCAAGGATCCAGCTACAATTCCAAGATTAATCTTCGATCAGTTTATCATTAGCTATGGATTCAAGAAGAAAGTTTATCATTAGCTAGTACTGGTCCCCGAACATCATGACACACTATATAACATCATAACAACTAAAACACTAACTAGACACTTAGAATCTAACTTTAAAACTTAACTTACCATTGAAACTCAACTCTAGACCCCCCCATACTTACGGTCATAAATGTGGGTCCCCACCTTGATTTGTTTCAATTACCATTGCTTAATCTTTTGAGAACATATTGCACATTAGTTAACAAGATGTTGGATGAACTAACTTATAAACCACTAGTCCTCATAATCCTTCATTCTCACCAACATAACACACAAAAACTATCTCTCCCTCCTCCTCCATTCGTGGCCGTGAGCCACCACCCCCATCACCACCATCTTCACCTCATCTTCTTCCATTTACAAGTCATACAAAGGTGTAAGAAGCTTGTTTAAGGAACTAGGAGCCATTGAAAGGTGAAGAACCTCTTTCAAATGCTATTAACCACCAAGATTGTCATCTTCATCTTCTTGAACATCATCCCTAGCCTTGTGCTAGTAGTAAGACCTTCCTAATCTCATTTTAGTTCATAATATGTTGGTTAAAAGTGCATGTAAAAGACTAATCGTGAAGAACACTAAAGATCAAGAACATAATCTTTAACATAATACTAAAAGTCATCATGAACTATGTTGTTTAAGTGTTATTTTGCTTCTTGATTGTTGAATGTTTGTGATTATAATGTTAAGAATCATATGAAACTTGCTAGATTGTGATTAAAGACATGATCTAGCAAGATGAGAGGATGATTATGTTATAAATCAAGATGATCATCCTTATGTGTAAGCATGAACTTGAAGTATGAAGTTTTTTCTTGGATAATGATGCTAAAAGTATAATATAAGTCTTGTAAATGTTTGATTTGAAAAATTATTTTCTCAAGAAACTAAGTTAAATTACAAGATTTACATAACCATGGTTTTTAAGGAAACTAATCACATTCTAGTGGTTAATCAAGTGTTGAAACACATTATTAGCAAGAAAAATTCAACAAGAAATATTTTTAGAAAATAATTTTTACAAGTTCTAAACATCTAAAATCTTCAAGAGTGATGTTTTTAAACAAATAACCACACTTTAAAGGGTAACTAAGCTTACTAAACACTCTACTAAGTTACTACAAATTTTTATAAATTTTCAAGTTCATGAAGTAGTGTAAAATGCTTGATTTTGGCAGTTGGTAAGTATTGTTTGCTTTGTTAATGAATTGTGATGATTTTAAAAAGAAAATGATATGCTTTGAAAGCATGGAAGCCTCCATTTTTAAGGGGAAACTATGGCAAAATTTTTCTAGAAATTAAACACTTAGAAAATTATTTTTAAACAAGTGTTTACAAGTGTATTTTAACCATAATTTTTCATATAAAAATTTCCATTATTTTTGTTACAAAAATTACAAATATTGGAGGTTGGTTTTTAGTAAATAAAAGTGGTTAAATATGTATTTAGGAAAATATATATTTAGATGTCACAATGTGTGTGATTACTTATATATTATGTGTATTAGTTATATTATTTTAGGACTTTAAATAATATAACCCACCAAAATACCAAAAATTACAATACCAAATATTACCGAAATCCCAAGAGAATAAATATATAATTTATATCCAAAAATTGGAGAAACCGAACAAGGAACATAACTTACATAAATATTCCGGAATTAAATTAATAAGAATATTTTGGTAAACGGTATTTTGGAAAACAAGAAAACAAAAATATGATTTTATAATTGTTACAAAAATATATCATATTTTTTTACAAGACGAAAATATATTATTTTTGGGCAAAGGAAAAATATATATGTTTCTTGAACAATTAGAAAATATAATATTTTTGGAGGAAATATATACTTTCTTACATAAATTTAGAATATATTATTTTTGAGTGAAAAATGGATTTATAATTACTTTCTAAGTTAATCTTGAAAATATATTACTTTTGGAGTTTACATGAAAATACAATCATTATTACCAAGGGAAAGGTTATAAATAATTTCTATACAAATTTACTTAAAATATTTATATATTTTAAGGATATATTCATATTGGTGATTTTGTTATTGAAGATAATGTTCCGGAAAAATAAATACAAAATTAAGTGTAAGAATACTTAATAAACACAGTAAAAATACGTATTCTCGTACGTATAAATGCACACCGGAATACGCCAATAATACTTAGCAAAATACACTACTTTGAGAATACAAGTGTAAGAATACCCACCCTTAAGGAAAGATATACATGTATAAGTACATAACGAATCGAGTTAAAATATATTATTTTAACTAATATTCCCAAAAATCATAAATATAATTGACGTTAAAATATTTTTTATTCTAACAAATAATTATATACTTTGGGATAATATTATGACACAAAGAATTGTAACTCAAAGATGCTAAGTCATAACAAATAAGACTAAAAGCCAAGGCAAGACCCATCCGTCTAATAAACCATAGCACGTGTGTAGGTAGTCGTGCGACCAAGTAAGAGCTTTGAGTTATTGGAACAAAGAACGCAAGACTGTAAGTTCATGTCCCCCTTTTCTTTTAACTGTTTTTAGTTTTACAACTTCGGGGGTGAAAATACATGTTACAAATTATTACGATTACAAATGGTATGGTTAGCTAAGGAATGAACAGCTAGATCATGTGAATAGGTAGGCGATTAACTTAAGACCATTAATCCTTGTATAAGGACGGAGGGGCATGAGTGATAGATCTATTGGGGGTTGCGAGCCCCGCCCATGAGCCCGCGGGTTTGACCATGTGGCGACTATGTCGTTCCCGCCGGATGGCCCGGTACGAAATACGCATAAAGGGTTGAGCCATTCCTACACCATTGCACAAATATTAATGGCCTTGCAAACCATTAATTGATCTGTTTCCTTGTTGCTTTCATACCTGTTTACAAATACATACATACATACATACAGAAGTTTTACAAGGTTATTCGTGCACATATACAAAATACATGAACTCGCTCAACTTTTGTTGATGTTTTTAAAATACATGTATTTCAGGAAACTGATTATGGATCTAGCGGGCGTTCAAGATATCAAGTTGTGTCTTCAAATAAGTGATGTCATCCAGCACTGAAGGGTTTAAATCGTGTGTTTTATCCTTAATATGATACATGGTTCAAAGCCTCTGTTTTACTAGTGTCTTTTGTGAAGTCCAGTATGGAACTTTAAACTTTTGTTGTGTGTATTTTAAAAACTTGAAGTCTAGGTTTGTTGGTAAACAAGGTTGGTATGGTACTGGACGTGGAAATGGATGTCAAGATAGTAGTGGTAATCGCGGAGGAAACAACAACACAACAACTATCAAGGCGGAAATGGTAATGATCAAGGACGTGGTCAAGGTTGTTTTAACTGTGGTGACCCAGGGCATTTCAGGAAATATTGCTCTAAAAACAATCAGGCACGTGGAAGAGTGTTCAACATCGGAGCTAGGGAAGCACGCCAGGATCCAAACGTGGTTACCGGTACGTTCCCTATTAATCAACGTTATTCATCTGTGTTGTTTAATATTGGTGCCGATTTAAGCTTCGTATCTCTAGACTTTTAAGATCATGCTTGGTTTAGTTGCTAGTAAGTTAGACATCCAGTATTCGATAGAATTGGCTAACGGGAAGTTAGTAGAGACGAATGAAGTAATTAGAGGTTATATTATAAATCTTGGATATATCCCTGTGGTAAGGGAATATCCTGAGGTGTTCCCCGAAGACATGCCAGGATTACCTCCTCAGCGACAAGTCGAATTCCACATTGACTTGGTACCAGGCACCACGCCTACAGCCAAGGCACCTTATCGATTTGCGCCTTCAGAGATGCAAGAGTTATCCATGCAGCTTCAGGAGTTACTAGATAAGGATTCGTAAGGCCGAGCTTCTCGCCTTGGGGAGCTCCAGCGTTGTTCGTCAAAAAGAAGGATGGTAGCTTTCGAATGTGCATCGACTACTGGGAGCTGAACAGGTTAACCGTCAAGAGTCGGTATCCCTTTCCGAGGATTAATGATTTATTCGACCAACTGCAAGGATCCAGCTACAATTCCAAGATTGATCTTTGATCGGTTTATCATTAGCTGCGGATTCAGGAAGAAAGTACACCGAAGAGCAGTGAGTCAAAATTTTGTTTTTAAATGTGCACTAATGTTGTGCGGTATACACGGTACACAAATCAGTTACACACAGAATACAAAACTTTGAGGGTTTACGAAACATGCACTTAGGACCTTCAGGAACTTATGTCGAAATTCATTAAAGGTTACCACGTAAGAACCACGTCTATTAACTCGGGAAAACGCCAGTATTCTGTTGTGCATGCTATTTTAGTTAACCGAACAGGTAAAGTACTCAAATTTCTTTTATTGAGATTCCGACTTTTGCATCTAGTGAGAAGATTTTCACATCTCTACTCCTCCTAAAGTTCATTGCATCACGACCACTTCTTTCATTATAAGCGAACACTCATTTGTTTCAACTCTTGAAAAGTTCATATGATACACATGCATCGTTTGTTACCAATGTGTTTTCACTTTGAAAGATCGTTTTCATCAAAAATTTCATATATTATTTCGCTATATCTAATTATTGATTTGTTATTCGAATGACCTGCGTTATTGTAAGTGTTGACTCCTTGCTCTCGAGTTAACGAATTTCTTGAAACTTCTTTCCTTTTCAAGACATGTACATGGTTTTTCGTCATAACCATGCCGAAATTTTCTTGTCAATACATGTATTTGTTGTCGGATTGCACTAAAACCAAGTTCACTTGTTTGAACTTATCGATTACACATACTCAATTCAAGACACCATATGGTGTATTGAAAACATCATACTCAAATTCGTATTAACAAGCATTTCTTTTGTTCTGAGTCGTAGTAGACTTGTTTGGTCTACGACCCCATTAAGTCGTTTGTGGATTTCACACCTTGTGGTGGTGTCACACTAATTTGAAGCTTGCGCTAATCTTGTTTACGCATCTCATGCACGGATTTAATTATTTATTTATTGATTTGTTTTAAATCCGCTTTGATTTATCATATTAAAGAAGTCTTAACACAATCGTGTGTTAAGACGATGGTACACAAATTCATTTTATATTCCGGTGTACCTATTAACGTTTCTTTCATTATCGATCGAATGCCTTGCGATATTTATTACTTTTTCATCTTCGATCGAAAATAATAGTTCTTTGATGTTCCATATTCAATTTAAAATCCTATGATGTCATTTGAATCAAATTTTCAGATTTGCTTCATTGCGCTTTCATTTGATTTCAAACACGGTGAACTTGTTCGGTCACCGCTATTCTTGAATTGTCTCATTCACTACGACACCTTGTGGCGTCTGTACAAACTTGTAGCTTGTGCTAATCATGGTCAACTGTTTCATACGAAACTATGTATACTTTTAGTTTGACTCGTCATTTAAACACTCTTATGCAACTACGAATTAAGACGATGATACACCAGGTTCGGTTGTATTCCATTTCGGTGTATTCCCGCAATTCAATAATGTCAACACACTAATTTTATTCGTTTATCTGTTTGAAAGTTGACGGATCACTTTCATGATACTATTACATTTGAGTTTGTTGATTCTAAGTTCGTCTAGTGGATGTTATTGTTTCTAGAACTCACTTGCATATTGTGAACAATCGTTCGGAGTTCTATTGGGCGAAACTCCTCTTTTGTTGAACCCCTGTTAACTAAGTCACACTAGTTATTACGCCGATACTTTGACATCAAATTCTGAATCACATACCTTTTAACCGTTGGGTTCTTATTGTTGTAATATGTCCTTGGATACACCTGATCCGAATAAGTCTTGATTTGGTTTCGTGGTTATTCACTTTGGTATTATTCATATCCATCTACGCATAACGTAACTCCAAGAAGTTAACGTGGTCTAAATTTCGAGGACGAAATTTTCTTAACGGGGGGAGAATGTGACAACTGTCAAAATTTCATGTGTCCGTACAGTACTTAAACAGTAATTTATGACTTAATGACTGTGCTGATTTAAATTAATGACATGAATACTTTCTGATTACTGTTATCATACATACATGTGCATCATATATATTGCATAATGTTATATCATTATTGCATGCAACACCTTATTGATTCAAATGATGGACGAAACAAAGTAAGCACATTTATCAGACAAATCAGAAAAATGCTTACGGAGTTCAGTACATGGACAGACATGGTATTGAGACTCATAATGAGCCAGAAACCAAGTGTTACACTAGTATAGTGTGTAGAAAAGTAAGGATCATAAACTGCCTTCCTAGTGATAGTTTAAGTGCCGGAAAGTGCCTAAAACTCACACAAACTGTAGAATTCAACAAAATTCAGCAAAAATCAGCATTTAAACAAGTTAATATTATGCATAATTGTGGTGTAACGGTCCAGAATACTTTCCCAAGTGTCGGGAATCAAAACTGTCATAAAAGGGAACATAAAGCACACTAAACTGCAAAATTTAGCACCTTAACGAACCGGTAACCAACTGAACAACCGGACACTACCTGAAACACTAAATTTTCACTAGAAGCATTGTTTTAACAATTCCAAGCTAGTAATGGTCCCCAAACATCATAACACACTATATAACATCATAACAACTAAAACACTAACTAGACACTTAGAATCTAACTTGATAACTTAACTTACCATTGAAACTCAACTCTAGACCCCCCCCCCCATACTTACGGTCATAAAGGTGGGTCCTCACCTTGATTTGTTTCAATTATTTTAATGGATCTTGTTTACTCTTTTGAGAACACATTGCACATTAGTTAACAAGATGTTGGATGAACTAACTTATAAACCACTAGTCCTCATAATCCTTCATTCTCACCAACATAACACCCAAAAACTATCTCTCCCTCCTCCTCCATTCGCGGCCATGAGCCACCACCCCCATCACCACCATCTTCACCTCATCTTCTTCCATTTAAAGTCATACAAAGGTGTAAGAACCTTGTTTAAGGAACTAGGAGCCATTGGAAGGTGAAGGACCTCTTTCAAGTGCTATTAACCACCAAGATTGTCATCTTCATCTTCTTGAACATCATCCCTAGCCTTGTGCTAGTAGTAAGACCTTCCTAATCTCATTTTTCTTCATATTATGTTGGATAAAAGTGCATGTAAAAGACTAATCGTGAAGAGCACTAAAGATCAAGAACATAATCTTTAACATAAGACCCATCTGTCTAATAAACCATAGCACGTGTGTAGGTAGTCGTGCGACCAAGTAAGAGCTTTGAGTTACTGGAACGAAGAACGCAAGACTGTGAGTTCATGTCCCCCTTTTCTTTTAACTGTTTTCAATTTTACAACTTCAGGGGTGAAATACATGTTACAAATGATTACGATTACAAATGGTATGGTTAGCTAAGGAATGAGCTGTTAGATCATGTGAATGGGTAGGCGATAACTTAAGACCATTAATCCTTGTATAAGGACCGAGGGGCATGAGTGATAGATCTATTGGGTGTTGCTAGCCCCGCCCATGAGCCCGCGGGTTGGACCATGTGGCGACTATGTCGTTCCCGCCGGATGGCCCGGTACGAAATACGCATAAAGGGTTGAGACATTCCTACACCGTTGCACACATATTAATGGCCTTGCAAACCTTTAATTGATTTGTTTCCTTGTTTCTTTCATACTGGTTTACAAATACATACATACATACATACATACATACATGCATGCATGCATGCATGCATGCATCCATACATACATACATACATACATACATACATACATACATACATACATACATACATACATACATACATACATACATACATACATACATACATACATACATACATACATACATACATACATACATACATACATACATACATACATACATACATAAGTTTTACAAGGTTATTCGTGCACATATACAAAATACATGAACTCGCTCAACTTTTGTTGATGTTTTCAAAATACATGTATTTCAGGAAACTGATTATGGATCTGGCGGGCGTTCAAGATATCAAGTTATGTCTTCAAATAAGTGATGTCATCCAACACTGAAGGGTTTGAATCGTGTGTTTTATCCTTGATAGGATGCATGGTTGAAAGCGTCGTTTTTACTGCTGTCTTTTGTGAAGTCCAGTATGGAACTTTAAACTTTGGTTGTTGTGTATTTTAAAAACTTGAAGTCTGGGCTTGTTGGTAAACAAGGTTGGTTGTAATATTTTGAAACTTAATTATGGATGAACATCATGGTTTCTATCATATAGTTGTTTGTTATGGTTGAATGCTGTCACACCCCGACCACGTAAAATAACAAGACCTGGCGGAAACGTCGGGGAGTATTCTAACAGAATCATTGTTTCACAACCATGGATCAAATAATTTTGTTTTATTGAATCATTGAAATCTTTGTTCTATTACAAATCAGATAAATACACATATTGTCTTTCAAATTTTTAAAGTCGCTAAGGCACAGGTCCATCCTAAGTGTAGTATGTATCAACAATCGTCATAAAGCAGCACCTGAAACATGTGTAAAAATAGGTACGTCGGCATAAAAATGCCTGTGAGATACATAGGTTTTATTGTAATTAGGATTCATGACTTATGAGTTTAAAGAAAAAGTTTTAATAAAAGTAGTCATGATCCTTGTAAAATGTTTTCTTATAAATCATTTATAAGAAATGAGATGGTATAAAATAATAATACATAGAAAATTTAATAAGTAAGAAAAATGAGTTTGTATAGAATATATTGTTTGAAAAACAATATTTTGATAAAAAGGTTTATAGTATATATAAAAAATATACTTTGGTTTTTAAGAAAGTCGAATAAGTAATATATTAAAATATATTTTAGTTCCAATATTGTTAACCCAAGTGGTATGTAATGTGATGAAAACACTTATATATAAGAAGTACCAGCGGCGTATCTACCATGTTTTCATCACATCACACCCGTCCCGTTATCTAAACACTAACCAAAACCCAATCGTTAGACAAATAGTATATTAAATATACCTTAGTTGTTTAAAATAATAATTTTAGGTGGTATATCAAAAGTATACTTTGGATTTATAAATAACATATTAAACTATGTTTTGGATTACAAATAACATATTAAACTATGTTTTAGATTTTTAACAAAATATATGTTGGTTTCGTACGATATCACATATGAGGGCATATCAAACTATACTTTTGGGAGTATAACTTAATATACAAAAATAATGTGACTTAAGAATTCATTCAGACCTAGTGCATCAAAATACACCTTTGAGACTATAGAAATACCACAAAGGCAATCCCTATTTGGATGGAGAAACAAATTGGTTTCAGACATTCCATGACAACAGGAATGGGGTGTCAAATCCTATAGCGCTATATCATACTACCAATCGGCCTGGTGAACAAAATAAGTACTATTCCAAACATTTATTTTATAATCCTCGAAAAATTAGAGTTTAAGTCATAAATAATCATTCAGTTTGTAAAAAGATAAGTACAAATATGTATAATCAATTATACTTTTGAAAACATGAAAATAATAGATAGGTACACATGCTTCACCTCAAAACAGTTTGAAAACCGTAAAAGAGGGGACTATGTACTCACTTGAGAGTGCTTAGAAGTCATGAACAACTACCAAGCAAGCTAGATGAGTCCCGGAAATCAAACGGTACCTAATATAGGTAACTACATAAATAAACCGGACCTAATTCGGAAGATCGGATAGGATGAGGTTTCGTAAACCAAATGAGTATAGGAACTCATATAATATGGTCTAACAAAGCCTACATCCTAAAAGGAAACCTATCCTAAGTGCTTACGACCCATCGCGACCCATTAAAGTAGTTTACGCTACTTTAACGTGTCGTGTGCGCAAATGCGCGTTCGAGGCATCTAACTAGTCCTATGACAAGTATTATATGCCAAAACATGTTTAAATATGTTACATAATCAGTTATGTGACAAAAGTTTAGGTTACATATGCTTAATTACCAATTACGCATGAAAAGGGCATTTTGGTAATTTACCTAAGGCATATAAACTACCTATCATACAACTACTTAAACTAGGTGACCATAAGGTATAACCTCGGAAGGTTATTTCCTATACAACTATGGTCACTAAGCATGTTTGGTCAGATCCTAATGATCGACCAAACGGGTCGTGTTCGAAAGTCTAAGCGGGTGTTTAGTCCGCTTGACTTACGACTCTACACAAGCACTAAACTAAAAAGTGACGAGCTAAACATGCAAAAACATGTTTAGTTAGGTTATAAAGCAGGTTTGGTATCAAAACAAACGGTTTTGATACCTAAAGTAGTTTGGTTACAAAATACGCAAGAATGCGCATTTTGGCCGAAACTACGATTCGCCACTAATCCTAGATAACGTGGTAATCAGTAGGTATAGTCACTAGGGACTATAACCATCGTTATTACGCTCACGTTATGAAGTTCAAACGAACTTCGCATTGACCATAAACTGGTCAATGCAGAAATTCAAACTCGGTTTGACTTTCAGACTCGAAAAGCGATAAAGGAACGAAAGAATACTTACAAAAGGTCCCCGCAAGCTCTTGATCCGATTTACCTTCAGGTATGAAGTATAAACTTCAACTTAGAAGGCCAAAATCAGATCAAGTGTGAGTTGGGGGAATGAAATGGGGTGGGTATTTATAGGAATTCAAGAGCCGTTAGGATCGTTTCTCGAAGATTGAGCTTTGATCTCATCCGTACAAGTGGGCACATGGTATTTGAATACAAGGGGCACTAAAAAACCATCAAAATTGGCCCATGGATTGATCAAAAACCATTTGCAAGAGCTGGAATGAGCTGGAAACACATTCTGCTGGTCTGAGGATGGCTTACGGACCGTAAGCAAAGGTCCATTTGGACCGAAAGGACCTTGCAGTTCAGCAACTTTCAAAATTGGCAGTTTTAGTCCCTGAAGCCCCAAACTTGGTTTTCGATGCATTTTTGACACGTTTAAGCCCCGTTAACCCCATTTCAAACCTCTAAAATGAAGTTAAAGTATAGGGAACTTAAAATGTGCTAAAAAATATCTCGGATGTCGGCTCGTTTGGTCGTACGGTTGCGTTGTTCGGTAAATTACGACGGAAGTCGTAATGAACGCAAAAATGATCCAAATTGAGCGACGAATGGAATTTTATTATGCCAAACACTAAAATAAAATATTTTAATGCCTACATAATTTTGGATGTCCGGATATATTCAGAACGTAAGATATGCGCGAAAATGCAAACTTGTGCACTTTTTGACGTTTTTAGTCCCTATTGATCATGAAAGTTTATTTTAGCACACAAAACACTTCAAAGCCTATTTCTAAGCTATGTGAAGGATATTTAGGGCATATTTAACTTATGATCAAGTTCCGGAATGTTCATTACTATACAAATCGGTATAGTTTCGCAGTTTGACACAATTAGTCCCTGCGATCGAACAAACTTGATTTCAACACACCAAACCATCCAAAACTTATTTCTAAGTTATGTGGAGGTTATTTAAGGTATGTTAAGCCTATTTCACTATTCCGGAGTGTTTTTTGCATTAAACTGGTTATATTTACGCATCAGAGCGCGTATAACCCTCCAGAAAGCGATTTAAAGCTTGAAATCGAACAAGAGTTGATATGTGCAAACGATACACATATTTTTACAATTCCCAAGTATGAAATACATTATTTCTTTTTTTTGGCATTTGTTTGATGGTTGAAGTGACACAGGTGTCACAAATGCAATGATACTCAGCAAGTCACACGTAATCACGCTTCCGCAAAAGTCAGGGTGTGACATTGCTGACCTACGAATCTGATTTTTCTTGACCCATTAGTGTTTCGCTGATGACTTATACATCTGAGTTGATGCTCTAAAGATGTTTAATATAATTCAATTTTACCATTAAATAGAGTTAATTGTTTATGCAGTTTTCTTTTAACGAGACTATAAAATAAGCTCAGTACCTTTGTTCTACACATCAAGAAAAATCGAAAAGGATATGAACACAACAAGAATTATCTAGTAGGTTCAACATACGTGTTTCTGGTGAAGTTTGGTGCTTGTTGGTTCATCCTTAAGACAACAACTAACTATTTTTTTAATCTGTTGGGTTTTCTAACTATCTATTATTGTTTCTGTTGTAGATACCATGGCACCTACTATGGGTCGAGGTATTGCTCAAACTAGTGGTCGCGGTGTCGGGCGAAGCGGTTGTCAAGCTTGTGAACAAGACAACAAGGCGTTGAGCGAGGTGGTGTTCAAGGTAGTGGTCTAGCTAGTGATCAAGGTGTTTGGCAAAGTGGTGGTCATGCTGGTGAACAAGGTGTTGGGCGAGGTAGTAGTCTAGGTAGTGCTTTGGCTAGCGATTGAAGGGTTGGGCGAGGTGGTGATCAAGTTGGTGATCGAATTGTTGGGCAAGGTACTGGTATATGTAGTAGTCAAGGTATTTAGCTTCTAGCACTTGAATAATAAGTCACAATTAGATTTTTTTCTTCATCAACCGACTTGACCCATTATCAATTTTTGTTAATTATGGCTTCTTGGTTCTATTCATTGGTTGTTTTGTAGATTGTAACCATTTTGTGACTAAAAATGCGGTCACAAAAACCCTATTTTTTGTAGTGTAATATTTAAACATATTGGAACATGATTTGTAGCATCTAGCACTTGAATTGTAGCTCACAATTGGATTTTGTTATCTTTGCAACCAACTTAACCCGTTATTAGTTTTTGTTAATTTTGAGTTCTTGATTATATTCATTGGTTGTTTTGTAGATTGAAAAGTTGAACTTAGTTATCAAGGAGCTCCTCAAGAAAAAGCACAAGGAAAAAGAAGAGTTAAATGGAATTATTACGGGGTTGTTGGTTGAAAAAGAAAGGATAAAGTGGATAAAGATGCTACGCCCGATAGGATGTCACAAATTGAAGCTATGTTAACAACTACGGTTCGAAGATAGGCTATAGACATTTGCTTTTGAATGTTTTGATGTTTATCATATTAGGATAATTTTAGTTATTTGATGTTTTAGCTGGTATTTTTATTAGAATGTTGTATATGCTTTTGAAATAGAAAAAAAAAACGAAACAGAGATGTTTTATATACTTTTGGGATTTCATGATTTTATTAGTTTTTTATATAGTTTTTTAATTTTATTGATATGTAATTTTTATGAAAAAAACAGGGAGAAATGGAAAATCAATCTGAATAAAAAACCAACATTTAAGAAATCACTAAATTGTAGCAAATAATTGGTCACAACTCGGTAGCAAATTTTAAATGAAAGTGGTGGCTAAATGGTGGCAATATGGCAAAATACCGTGGCTAAATGGTGGCAATATGGGTGACAAAATGGTATCAAAATGGTGACAATAAACCCATCAAATCGGTAGCAAACAAGGCGAATGGTAGCAAACTAGAAGGCGGTGGAAAATAATATGGACCAATTTGTTAGTGCATATTTTGTATGTCTGCCACTATGCGAATAAGCTAGATAGAACGTGTGTTGAATATTGTATAGAATAGTGTGAAATCCAGTACGAACTGATGGTTTTGTGCTGTTACAGCTCCTTCGTACGAAGGGAGTCCATTCGTACGAACGGACGCTATAGATGGTTTGTACTAAAGCACAAGACTTAGCCACTTCGTACGAAGGGACCTTATGTTGCTTCTTATGAAGGCGCAATGCCTATATTTAGAGGTGTTGGGTCTTGTTTTGGACAAGCTTTTGGTTTCCCGAGGGGAAATGATGTCGAACTGGTTTCACGGGTATGTAACGTTTTACAATCAATAGAAACCATATTAAATTGATTTGTTCGGTGTCGATTCTACCTCTACTCCTTTCTTATCAATAATAATCCACCTAACCGATTATCTCAAAACCAAAGCTCCGTCAAACTCGCCGGATCCTGGACTCTCAATTGGTATTAGAGCTACGGTACCTTCATGGATGGAATTCGAAATTGAAGACATCATCATGTTCGGAATTGATTTTTGCATAATCCTGTGAAGTTTCATCATGAAGTTCAAAGAAATGAAGATTCTGGATCAAAAATGTGTTTAGAAATGTTCTTGAGAAATCAGTATAGCTTCGTACGAAGGTGCAGCTTCGTACGAACCGGTGTTACTAACTGTTATACAAGTTGGTATGAACCTACTCCTGGGTTCGTACGAAGGGATATTTCTGGCTTTGTACGAAGGGAACATATCTAGCTTCGTACGAAGGGACACTTGGTTCTTAATTGTCATTTCGTCCAGAACTTTAGCCAACATATTTGATGATGCAATCACGGATTATAGAATTTAGTGGGGTAGTCATGATACTGGTGCAGAATGTTTATCATCCAGGGTATCTGACTATTTATGGGCCGTAATGTTAAATCTACATAGATGAAAAACTGACATTCAGGGTAGAATTTGTCATATTCTCGGTATGGTCAAGTTTTTCAGAGATGACAGAAGACGGAATTGCTTAGTTTGAGGGGGAATGCAGTGATAAGACGTCAAAATTTTCAAAAATGAGGGGAAATAAAATTTTTTAATGTTATATATTGAAATTCCGGCATTTTTGAAATTCATGACAATGCAACAGTATTCGGGTGGTTCCGACTTCAGAATTGTCCTAGAATGTGAATCTGATTGTGGATGAAAGCTTCTGAGATCTAGATTGTTTGAGAAGATAAATCTGATTGTGGACGAATGCTTCTGAGATCAGTACACGTTACCAGATGATTTTGTTATCCAATGAAGATTTTCTGATTGTGGAGATACCGTTTATACTGATCAATCATTCTTGAAGATGCTTAAAGGTGATCATGGAAAACGGGATTTCATATTTTTGTGGGTAATCATAGATTTGACATTAACCAGTGTGATGTTTGAAGTTTCTATCAATTGCCGGTTGGATTTTTGTACAATAAACAGATCAAGCAGGCGGAATGCGAGATCAATGGTGCTGAATTGTTATATCAAAAATCGAATACGGATGTGGTTAAAGCTGAAACAGAGAAGCCGCATTGATTAGTTTCAAGTTGTTGATTGTTCGTGAAGATTGCAGTCTAGCAAATCAGAGGAGGAGTCGTGAACTATGCAAACAAAGACCTGAAGATTCATTTCAGGGGGAATTTGTGCATAACACTATCAAAGCAAACCCGAATCATCAATCAAGGGAGAATCTATTTAAGATTTCAAGATGCCTGATTGAAGTTGCAGAATATTTAAAGTTGTAGAATATTCAAACACAGCTCAAGGTTTTCAAAGTGATGATTCGACAGTGACAGCCAAGGGGGAATCTGTTGGTGCATATTTTGTATGTCTGCCACTGTGCGAATAAGCTAGATAGAGTGTGTCTTGAATATTGTATAGAATAGTGTGAAATCCAGTACGAACTAAAGGTTTTGTGATGTTACAGCTCCTTCGTACGAAGGGAGTCCCTTCGTACGAACAGACGCTATAGACATTTCGTACTGAAGCACAAGACTTAGCCGCTTTGTACGAAGGGACCTTATGTGGCTTCGTACGAAGGCACAATGCCTATATATAGAGGTGTTGGGTCTTGTGTTGGACAAGCTTTTGGTTCCCCGAGGGGAGATGTTGTCTAACTGGTTTCGCGGGTATGTAACTTTCATATATTAATTGAAATCAGATTATAAGTGGTTTGTTCGGTGTCGTTTCTGTCTTCTACTCGTTTCTGATAACCTAACCGGTTATCTCAGGACCAAAGCTCCGTCAAACTCGCCGGATCCTGGACTCTCACAATTTTGTGGTGGCAAAATCTAGTAGCAAAATATAAAAATGGTCACTATTTGGTGGCATTAGAGCAATTGACACGGGTGTTTTTGTCACAGTATTTTCAGTGGCAAAATGGTTACAACAGGGAAATTGTCATCCTTTTGTGACTGAAAATTCCATGACAAAAATCCTATTTTCTAGTAGTGTCAGTTACTCCATATTTGATGACTTTTGATGTGATTTTGCATGTTTTGGTCCTTAATATGTCTTTCTTTGGGAAATTTCAGAAGCATTTAACAATTCTTTGGTAGGCGAGCAAAAAAACTGAATAAAAGTCATGAAAATCTACACAAATAGCCAGAGTACGGTCGTGCAAGGCTTTGCATAGACATGACTAGGTAGACAAGTAATGTATGAAGATGCTTGTGTGTGCCCGAAGTCACAACTATATCGATAAGAAATGTATGTCCACACTCGTACTTGTGTAAAGGCACCCCCATGTCAGCCTACTCTGATAAAAAAAAGTACAAGTATGGGAGGGGACATCAGGCCGTGTAGCATGGACATTCCTCGCCATGCACGGCTGTGCACACCTATAAATAGGAAGCGCCTCCCCTCATTTAAAGCATCCATCAAACACACACCACTTTCATTTTATACTCTCTACGAAAGACCTTTTAAGGTTCTTACCCTCCTCTACTTCACTCTATCATCCTGTGGTTGTCTAATCATAGTTTCGAGAAGTTTAATCCTAAAAGCCACACGTGGCTTTGGTGGGTTCACTCGAACCACACAATGGTTAATCCTCCATTTGTGGGTAACTATGTAATGCCAATTCGTGGCTAAAGTTCTTGTATCTCTTTGATTTAGTTAAACCTAGATGGGTCAGCAAGAAAATGGAACAACGTCTTAAGCCATTAGGTTTAAGTGTTTATGTTTTTTTTATGAAACCATAAATGAATCTTGTAGAGAAAGACGATACACGAAACTCTATTTAAGAGATAGGACAAATAGATTGATTGCATATAATAGGTTAGAAATAAAGAATAATATGAAATTCATTTCATGCTTCTTTAATTATTCTCCATATTCTTTATTTTAGATAATATTTCTAGACAAAATATCAAATATAAATACCTTATCATACAAAACGTATGAATATGGTGAAAATGTAAAAAAACCGAGGTGACATTTTTGTAATTATTTACTCGTAGAGTAATTATCAAAATTACCCTACAAATGATCTTGTAGGGTAATTTTGGTCTTGTAGGGTAATTTTGTAAAATGTTCTTGTAGGGTAATTTTGATTTTTTAGAGTAATTTTGTAGAGCATCATAATTACTCTACAAATGATCTTTTTGGTAATTTTGATCTTGTAAGGTAATTTTGTAGAGTATCATAATTACTCTAGAAGTGTATCAAAATTACTCTGCAAGTTTCAAAATTAACCTACAAGAACATTTTACAAAATTACTCTATAGGATCAAAATTATCCTACAAGAAAATTTTATAAAATTACCCTACTAGATCAAAATTACCCTACAAGATCATTTATAGAGTAATTTTGATAATTATCCTACGAGCAAATGCCATCGCGTTTCTTTTTACTTTTTCATGCCTTTCGTATGTTTTGAATGATAAGACTGTTTGTATAACTAAATATTTCTAAGCTATTGATGCATAAAAATAAAATAAACAAAAATTACCCATTTAAAAAGTAGAGTTAATTGCCATTTTAGTCCCTATGGTTTGGCCCATTTTGCCAGTTTAGTCCAAAGGTTTCATTTTTAATATCTGGATCCAAAAAGGTTTCATCGTTGCCATTTTGGTCCAACTGACTTAACTCCATCCATATATGTTAAAGCTGCCAAGGGCATTTTTGTCATTTCATTTTTCTTTTTATTAACCCTTTTTTCTTAATTGGTTTTTCTTTTAATTAAAGCCTTTTTGTTTTTTTATAAGCTCTATAAATGACATAACTGCTTCATTACATCGATCATAACACACACAATTCCCCAATTTTAAAACCATAACAACGAAACGAAGACGATCGATCAAAGGCGACTGAGCTATGAACGAGCATTGTGCGGTGGTTTCTGAACGATGAATGAGCCTTGTTGTGTTCGTGATCCTAATGAAGTATTCAATCCAGAAGAGGCACATGGTAAGTTTTGTTTAAGACTCAACATTTTGTTTAAATTTTGCCTTTTTAAAGTGGATTGATCACTTATTTGAAGTTTATATGTTCATTGATGCAGTAAACTACCCTGAAAACTTTTCAATCGAAATACACCATGGGGGTGAATTTACAGAGTATCCTGGAATGACATATGCCAAGGGTAAGGTTTCTTATGTTGACAATGTTAACTCAGACTACTTTTCAGTCGTTGTACTGAAGGATATGATGGTGGATATTGGGTATAGAGAGGAGGATGATATGAGATTTATGTATAGATTGCCAGGAGAGGATCTGGATTTAGGGCTAAGACCACTGTTAAATGATGGCTATATTCTTGATCTTTTACAGCTATCTAGAACTACTAAACTGATAGATGTGTTTGTAGAACATATTAGACCTGATTATGAAGGTTTGCAGTTAAGAAACAATGCAGAGCATGATATCAATGAAAATGTAGATGATGTGGATGGCAGTAGTGCAGCTGATGGGGAGTACATTGTTGAAGAGATTATAAGTAGTGATGGATCTAAAAATAGTGGTAGTGATGGATCAGAAAATAGTGGTAGTGATGGATCGGATTATCGCAATTTTGAACCTAAGGCAAGTGATTATGAGCAGGATGATAGTAGTGATATAGATGAGGTTTCTAAAGGAAAGGCCAAAGTAGATGAGGTTTCTAAAGGAAAGGCCAAAGTAGCTGAGGGTTATAATGTAAGAAAGGGCAAAGTAGCTGAGGGTAATTATGTATCTGGTGAAGACTCAGACTATATTATGGATGTTGATAACATTGTTGAGGAGTATGATGTTGATATGGATGATTTTAGGGCTGCAGTAGATTTTGATTTAAGTGATGATGGGGCAGACTTAGATAGTGGAGATGATGTGAACATGGATGTTGAGATTGACTTAGAAGAATTTGATAGTTTGAGTGATGATGAGAATGACACAAAGATGCAAAAGAGCATGATGGCTCATAGGAGGAAGCATAAAAAAACCAAAAAAAACTGATGGTTGTCCTTTTTATCTTGGTCAAACCTTTAGTAATAAGGAACAAATCAAAAGGTTACTTAAAAAACATGCAGTGGAAAGTAGGATGCAACTGATGATAGTAAGAAATGATACATCTAGGTTTCGTGTAGTATGTAAGGGGTTCAATCCTAAACTGGTCAGGGGTGAAATAGAGGCAAAAGATGGGGCTGTTGCTGAAGATGTAACAAACATTAGGGGTAAAACAAAAGCAAAAGGGCTGGAAGTTGAAGATGTGACAGTTGGGTGTTATATCTGGAAGTTCATTAAATGTTGGGGGTATATCTGGAAGTTCATTGAATGCTGGGGGTACATCTGTAAAAAGGGGATTTCAGATAGCTAGTAGAAATTTGTTGGGTCTAGATGGATGTTTCATGAAGGGGCCTTATCCAGGGCAGGTCTTAACTGCAGTTGGTATAGATGCAAACAATGGCATCTACCCGGTAGCCTATGCATTGGTTGAGTCAGAATCTAAAGCTTCATGGACATGCTTTTTGATGTGCTTGGGAAATGATCTAGGGCTGGATCCTAACTCATATTTCACCTTTATAAGTGATAGGCAGAAGGTATGTATCGTATACTGTTTACTTATGTAACTGATTTAATTGTTTACTTATGTATCATAAACTGTTTACTTATGTAACTGATTTAATTGTTTACTTATGTATCATAAACTGTTTGCTTATGTAGGGTATAATACCAGCAATAGAAAAGGTGTATCCAAAGGCTGAACATAGGTTCTGCCTAAGGCATATACATGAGAATATGAAAACACGATGGAAGGGTGATGTCTACAAAGATTTGTTATGGAGCTGTGCTAGTGTCCTTACACCAAGAGGTTGGGAAAATGCAATGAAGGCAGTTGAGGAAGAAGATAAAGACTTACATGACTGGTTGAAACAAATTCCTCCAAGGCATTGGTCTAGATCTCATTTCAGTGGTATGACATATATAGCATAAACTTCTTTATTGTAGTGTACACATTAATAACATAAAGTTATGCATGTACAGGTAGGGCAAAGTGTGATGTACTCCTGAACAATCTGTGTGAAGTCTTCAATAGGCAACTGGTGTATGGTAGGGACAAACCTATCATCACTTGTCTTGAATTTATTAGGGAATACCTAATGAAAAAGATTGTGGTTGTCAAAAAGCTAATTACCAAGTGTAATGGTCCTTTAACACATGCTGCTACTATGATCTTTGATGCAATCAAGTCTGAAGCCCACGGTACACTTGCATTTGGACTGGAGGAACAAAGTATCAGGTCAGTCATGGCTTAGATCAAAGGATTGTTAATCTTGGTGAAATGACATGCTCGAAATGGGACCTTACCGGTATGCCTTGCAAGCACGCAGTGGCTGCAATATGGAATCAGGGTCTAAATGGAGGTGGGGAACCCATACCAGAAAGGTGGGTTGATCAAGCATACTGGTATGAAACATGGAAGCTGGTGTATGAGTGTACCATTGAACCAATCAATGGTATGGATGAATTGCCAAAGTCGAGATGCCCCACCACTTTGTTACCTCCTAAACATCATAACCAGATAGGCAGACCAAAGAAAAAGAGGACGAAGTCAGCAGAGGAATTAAGTCAAACATAGACCCAAACACAGAATACTGAAGCATCCATTCCAGATGCGGGAAAGTTGACCAGAAAGGGAAACACTGTAACCTGTGAGATTTGCAAGGCAAGAGGCCACAACAAGAGGACATGCAAGAAAAGACAGAAAAAACAAGATGTAGATGCAAGTCAAGATGGTGCAAGTCATGTTGGTGCAAGTCAAAGTGGTGCAGGTCCAAGTGATAATGTTGGTGCAGTTTAGGTCTTTTGGTACTTGCAGTTTAGGTCTTTGATTTGTATTTTGGTAAAACAATTAATGGTTATGTATTTTGGTACTTGTCATGGGTTATGGTTACGTATTTTGGTAAAACAGTTTAGGTCTTTTGGTACTTGTAATCTGTCATGGTAATGGGTCAGTTACTCTTTTGGTATGTAATCGTCAACTGCAGTTTAGTTCAGTAATGGGTCAGTTTGTATTTTGGCAGTTTAGTTCAGGTTTGTAATGGCTGCAGTTTACTTCAATATAATGCAGGTTTGTAATGGGTCAGTCTCTTTTAATGGCCAGTTTGTATTTTGGCAGTTTACTTCAATATAATGCAGGTTTGTAATGGCCAGTTTCTTTTAATGGCCGCTTTGTACGATACAATCTATCGGAAAATTTACATCATTCATACCATTAACATAGTTCCATTAAGAATCTTACATCATTCATACCATTAACACCATCAACAATCTTACATCATTCATACCATCAAGAATCATTCAAATATCATTCATATAACACCATTAATATAGTTCCATTAACTAAACCAAAAATCTTACAACATTCATACCATATTCATGAACTACAAACACTCGAAATAATATAAATACGCATCATTTAACTACACACATAGTACAACATCAATAAACCCCAAGTAACACACAATAGCCACTCAGTCTCGTGTTCTCTTCTTCAAACCTGCGGGTGGAGTTCAACTGCCCTCTTATGATTCCTGCACATCTTTGACACAACTCAGCCTCAGCCCAACCAACGAATCCACAGCCCCTCCCCCTGTTAACAAAAAATGACAAAAACATGAACAAATCGCAGGTGATTATGAAGATGATGAAAGAAACCCAAATACCTGTCTATTGCAACAATAAAAACGTCTGCCGGGGTTCAAAGAGGTCCACGAAGTTCGAATTACAGTATGGGCACCACATGGACATTGCACCATTGTTGAAGATTGAAGGTAGGTAGGAGAGATGGTTTGCTTTGCTCAAGTTAATTAGGATTTTAGGGTTTCTGTCAATCTGGTTATATACAGAGTGAAAATGGCGCCAAAATGAGAGGGAAAAGCAATTAAGAAAAAAAGGGTTAATAAAAGGAAAACTGAAATAACAAAAATGCCCTTGGCAGCTTTAACATATATGGATGGAGCTAAGTCAGTTGGACCAAAATGGCAACGATGAAAACTTTTTGGATCTAGATGTTAAAAATGAAACCTTTAGACTAAACTGGCAAAATGGGCCAAACCACAGGGACTAAAATGACAATTAACTCTTAAAAGTATAAATAGTGAAATATACTGTGATGATTAATTAAACTATGGAAATAAATAAAAACATAAAACGCCAAACCATATTATTTGTCACCACAATTTAAGTACATTATAATATATTTTGATTATTTGACATCTCGTAACATTATTGTTCAAACACGTGGAAGAATATGTCATCCAAAGTGAGCTTCACCGTCTAAAAAATCAACAACATTCAAATCTTATGTTTGAACCTGAGTTGTACTTAGTCAACAAAAAATATATATCAACAATTCAATATTATGAAAGATAATAATCATATATAATATATACAATATCAAGTGGTGCATAAAGGTCTTCTGTTATAACATCATCTTTTGTCACTACTTTCCATCTTTATAAATTCTAACCTACTCTCTCTTGTCTACTATCCCTCACATTCAAACAATCAAACATGTCTACAATTCTTTGTCGACAACCTTCCATGGATTCTTCTCATGTCGTAGAGGCAACCACCATGACACTTAAACTTGTTTCACCCGAATCTTGCAACAAAAGATCCCCTTTTGAAAACTATTTCAACAACGATATAAACTCGTATCTTTATCACCCAAAATCTTTTAAACTTAGTCAAAAAAGCCTTGAGCTTTGCACAGAAAGTTTAGGTAGCGAAACTGGCAGCGACATGAGCGATGATGACGCCACTTTTGCGGTCCCAATATCAAGTTTATCAGTGACGAAGAGGAGGAGAGAAAAGAAGGTGTTGCCACGAAGCTTTCCACCTCCATTGATGACTATGAGTGGGTCCAAACTGTTTCAAGTTAGGCCTCATCGCGAAGGGGGACGGTTGATTATCGATGCAATAGAGACGGATTTGGGGAACAGTTGTTTACGAGCTGAACGAAGTAAGGGTCGGTTTAAGTTGACATGTTGGAAGGATGAAGAAGGCAATTTGGATATGGGAAGCCATGAAATTGACATGAAGGATTCAGAGAAATTTCAAAGGGTGAGAAGGTGCAATGAAAATGAGAATGGAGATAAAAGAATAGGCTGTAACTGGGAGCCTTCTTCTTGGGTGGCTATTGCTTAGTTTGTATAAACTATAAACATACCATGCAACAGCACATTATTTTTCTTTTTTTAAAGACATGATTGGAAAGAGAATTTTGAGTAACTTATTGTGGCTTTTTTATATATTACATTTATATATGAATTGTCACGTTTTTTTGAGCAAATATTTTTTTTAATTACAATTAACAAAAGGTGAATCAACAAACAAGATGCAAAAGTTTTAATATTATAAAAACCTAACATGCTTTGTTATTTTTCCGAACAAGTCTCAACAAAATTTTGGAACATTGAACTCTTTAAGCATGTAAAACAAACGTGTGTGTTTACTTATAAAAAAAAATATTTAAAATAACACTTTAAAGTTTTTAAATAAGATAATATAATTCTTTTGTGAAAAATGTTAAATATCACTTCATCAAATTGTGACCAATTTAATAGTTAATTCCCTTTCCTGGTCCGAAGCCATAGAATGGCGGATATAACATTTTTCAAAACTATGTTCCCCATTTGGAGATCGTTATCAATAGCTTTTTTAGGTTGCTTGATTTCAAAAGGACGTAACTAGGCATTAGTTATGTCAATTAGTGTGTACTATCACAAAATTTGAACACATTTATAAAGTCCACATGATTAAAAGTCATCTATCTATCATCTGGTTAGTGCAGATACAATACATCTGTGTGACATGAGGTTCAATATTTGCTTTATGTTGCATGGTATAATAATCCACTACAACAAAACAAGCATTAGATGGGGTTTATATCTTTATGTGAAAATCTTTGCGTGACATCGTTTGAAAACATTTGTCCAAGCGATTCGAATAACGCTACGGTATGTAATACAATAAAAGCACTTATATATAGGAAGTACCAGCAGCATATCCACCATGCTTTTATCACATTACACCCGTCTTGTTATCTAAATTACTTACCATAAACCAATCGTCCAATCATTTGTGTTATAAACCATTCGTCCGTGTTATAAACCAATCGTTCGTGTTAGAAACCATTCGTCCGTGTTATAAACCAATCGTCCGTGTTATAAACCAATCACCTATGTTTTAATTGTGAAAACTTTTGGTCGTTCTTTAATGAATACATTCAAACCTGTGTTGATTCGTCTAGACCACCAAAGGGTCTCTTTAAATCGACTAACAAACCACCAAAGGGTTTGTTAAAATAAACAGTTTCTGTCGTTATCCAAACTTCCACCAAATCTAGTGGACAGTCTGGTAACGGGATTGTCAGTCCTGTGGTACCATAACATACTACTGGTCGGCTCGGCCAAAGCTAATGAATGTCATTCGTGTCATGGATAACGCACCAACAAGTTGTACACATTATTGAAATAGTAATGTTTTATATAAACCATTGACTTTGTTTTTGAAAACTTGAAAATGATTTAGCACATATAAGTCATCCCAAAACATTTGAAAGTAGAAAATAGGGGAACTATGTACTCACTTGGGATTGCGAAAGTGTCCTTAATCAAGAGAATAAAAAAGGCTCAAGTGCGTCCTAATGTGTCGGATAACAATGTTAGTGTGACGGGACTTTAATCGGCGGATAGGATAGAAATTCTTATAAACCAAATGAGTGTTGGAACTCATATGATATGGTTAATAAACTTAGCATTCCTATTTGAAAGTGATCCTAAGTGCTTTTGACCCGCCCGTTATTACTCGTTAAGGTAGTTTACGCTACTTTAATGGGTCATTTGCGTCAATATATGTTCGGATGGTTAAATACGTCTTATGATAAGTCTTATATGCCAAAACATTTTGATAATGTTGTAACATCAGTTTATATGTCAAAACTTTGGTTACATTTGCTTAAAATGGATTTATGCGCAAAAGGGCATTTTGGTCATTTTTAAGAACATAGAAGCGACCTATCATAACACTAACCAAACGACGTGACCATAAGGTATAACCTCAGTAGGTTATTCCCTATACAACTATGGTCACAAACATATGTTTGGTCGGTTCCTAAGATCAACCAAACGGGTCGGATTCAAAAGTCAAAGCGGTGGTCAAGACCGCTCGACTTACGACCCTAATAAAGCACTAAACTTGAAATGACGAGTTAGACATGTTAAAACCTGTCAAACTAAGTTGTCAAACTGATTTGGTATCAAAACTTAGAGTTTTAATACTTGAAAATAGTTTCGTCGTAAAATGCACATAATGCACATCTTGATCGAAACTTTGACTCGTCACTTCGACTAGTAAACGTGGTAATCAGAAGGTGCAATCGCAAGGGATATAACCTTCGTGATTACGATCACGTTGCAAAGTTCAATTGAACTTTGACTTGACCAATTAACGTCAGAACCGAAAGTCAAACAGAAAGTTAAACTATTTGACTTTTAGCTCATAACAAGCTAAAACAAATAAATAGACTAAGGAAAAACACTTACTTGTGTTCTAGAAAGAAAAGAAACTCAGTAGGAGGCCTCTAAAGAGAAGTAAACTCCAGATATGAGTAATAGGAGAAGAAGAATGGAAATGAGTAAAGAATTGAGCAAAAGAGCTTGTTATTTATAGTTGTTTTGAAGCCATAAGATCATCACAAGTGTCCCATGAGTTGGCATAATCAGTATGGGGGTCCTAACACTTGTCAAATGTAGGAAGAAACCGGAAAAATTAAGTTCTTGGGCTCTAAGGCAATCAAAACAAGGGGCTGCTCAATAATTCTGTTACTGGCAGGTTTTGGCTACCCGCCATAGCCTGGGCCAAGGATTTGGCGCCCAGTGAAGGGGTCTGGCAGGTGCAAAACTTGGCTAAATTGGCAAATTTGGCCCCTGGACTTGTTTCGTCGCGTCTTGTCACTTTTAACACATTTTAACCTAATATTTAGCCTCTATAAAGGGGTTAAGGCATATGTAACTTGGATTTTTCCCGAAAATATCGTGGATGTCGGTTCGTTCGGTTGTACGGTTACTTTTCACAAAATTACGTAAAACGCTATAACGAACACGAAAATGACCGAAATTGCGCAACGATTGACATTTTTGCATTTTTATCAATAAAATACAATATTTTAATGATTACAAAAATTTTTGGAGGTGTAAACATGGTCTGTATTAAAAAATACGAGAATTGGCAGACTTTCGCAGTTTGTCGAAAATAGTCCCTTGGCTCGTATAAGCGTGTTTTTGCCATACTGAACCCTTCAAAACTTATATCTAAGTTATGCAAAGGGTATTTAGGTTATGTTTAGCTTATGTTCTTGTCCCAAAGTGTATGTTGCGTTAAACTGATTACGTTTGCGTAACAGTTTACGAATTACTTCCAGAAAAGTTTTGAGAGTTCGAAATTTTACAAGGACTAAAAATGTGCAATTGTCACATGTAATTATACAATCCCGGAAATAAAACACAAGGTTTCATTGAATAAGAAATTGTTCGGATTTGTACAATGATTGAAAAGGCACAAATGTCACAATGATGATGAACGTTGGTGAAGGTATGATGGTTTTCCAATGATGATGAAGATGTACGGTGAAGATGATGAACGATGAAGATGAGGGTGGTTGTCGGACAGAGAAGGAACAATTGTAAAGGTAGTGATGACCGGAGATGATGCTCAGAACCTATTCGAAATGTGTTTCAGATCAATTCGAAAGGAAGTGAAGAATTAGAAATCAATTTCGAATATCTTTTGGATGATGTTTCGGATGATGTTTCGGAGGAAGATGATCGGCGGTGGTGATCGGAGATAAGAGACTTGAAAGTTGTTTCGGATTGAATGATTTCGGATGAGTGCAAAATCTTGTTTCGGATGAACTCGAAAACTTGTGATATTGGAATTCGAAAACTTGTTTGGCAGTGGTGATGATGAATGATGATGATGTCCTATGATGATGATGATGACTGACGATGATGACTGATCACTGGCAAAGATGTCTATTCGAAATATAAGATATTTATTCAAAATAAAATTCGGACAAACAAGATTCGAACGTTTTATTGTAAAATGAGAAACAAATTTGAAAACTTTGTTTATTAATGTGACAACTGGCACAAAACCGGTAATTTCCGTAAAATTTTAATAATTATTTATTTCCTGCATTATGTGCTTAAACGTCAACATTATATGCTTACCTGTTTTACATATGAATTCATGCATGTTTCATACTTCATTTATCGCATTGTGCAATACTTTAAGCGTTGCGTTGAAACAATTAGTAAACTTACCGGATAGACAAGCTGTGTCAACACAGCTTCAGAATGCAGATAAACAATAGATTAGGGACTTAGATGTAGGTCCAACATCAAAAATACATTAAAACTCAAATGGGTGAACAAAGGATAACATAAACACTTTCCGGAAGCTAAAATAAGCACTAAAAACTGTCCTAAACGCACTTCAAATGCAGAATTCTACAGAATTTGTAACACCCCGAAATTTATAAAATTTAAAATCTGGATAATAAAGTGTTAAATAAACAAGAACAAACTAACTAGGAATTTATAACCCAGTTAGTTAAGAGTCTTGAAGTGACTTATATTAAGGTTGAAATACCTAAACTATAAGTTAAACAAAAGTTGAGGGACCAAATTAATAAAAATTGAAACTTTAATGATTAAATAACAAATAACTCACCAAACACACACATGTGTGTGTGCTTGGATCGATCAAAAGAAGAGGGCGACCAGGGGGTTTCTTTCAAACCCTAAATTTCACAAAAAACACAAATTAGAAGCCTAAATCAAGTCTAAATCGAAATCTGAATGTACATTAGTGATCACCTCGACGAAGGGATCAAAAGGTATGCAAAATTTTGGTATTTTGATTCTTGTTCAGTTTTAAGTTAATTGAGAAAATCAAAAATTGAGCTTGAATATATGATGCATGGATGAAATTAGAAGTAACATGATGTTTAGGGATAAAACCCTAGATGAATTCTTGTTGAAATTTAGTATGATAATTCTAGAGATTTTAATCACCATTGTAGGTGATTATTGGGTTTGTAGAGACTAGATAAACACTAGGATTGTGAATACTATTCTCGTGAAAACTGAATTCATGTGTTAAATTCGGTATTATTGATGTTGAAATTTAGTGCAAATCGCCTAATCGAAGTGAATGTAGATGAAAATAACATATCAAGTACCTAGTATTGATTATGTAAGAATCTGACCCGCTAGGTGTTTGTTGAAAAGCCTAAGTGAGGACTAAAATGTTAAAAATCGGACAAAAATGCAGATTCGAATATCATAATGAATTGTGTGTTATTGATTATAAAAGAGTTCTAAATTGATTGTGAATGGAACTCTTTACGTAAAGAATCCGGATCGTCAAGCGGACAAGCCGGAGGCGAGACGCGTTTGAAGGGCGTTCTTTAAAGGTACACAACCTATGGTTTCATTAGATTATGTTATATATTTATTCTAGTTTGTTGTTATGCAATATAGTCGAACAAGAAAACCCGTTAAGTCACGGAAGTGACAACGTGCTTTAGACAAATAAAATGGGTCAAAACATGTGTTAGAAATAGAGTTTGGATGTGTGTTGAAAGGGGCATCCACATTCGGCATCCAAACGGGTCAAAACAAGTTGAGTTGTAAAAACATGAACCTTTGTAGAGGGATTAAAGTTCGGAATATTTTCTTGTCAAATGATTTCGAAAAGCATGGTTAAATCCTTGGAATTAAGCATGATAGTTATTGCATAAGTACCCTCAGAATGGGAGCCAAAAGCCATAATTGGTAAACATGGAAACTGGTGAAATGGTCTAAAACTAATGATGTCAATAATACAAGTTATGGAACTTGTAAACAAATGGGTCAAATAAACAAGAGATGAATTATAAGCCAACTGCTTTTGAAATGATATTTTTATGCAAATCGTGTTGATAAACGCGTCCGTAATTAAATTACGGTCGCGTAGGAAAATGAATCGGCTAAAATGGACGCACGAGTCAAAAGTTATGTCGAATTGAAGTTTGTATTTGTTAAAAAATAGTGTTGGGCTGATTTGCAGCTCCAGCTAACAAACAGTCTATCGAAAATACACGGTGGCGTCGCGCCACAGCAAAAGACACCCACCATCGCGCGACGCGACGGCGGTGGCGTTCCGCGACGGCCACCTCCCATCTTCGTCGCGCGGCGCGACCGCCCAGCAACGTGAAAATTTCTTGTTTTTGTTATGTTTGAGCACGGAACTTGTTTATACTTGATTTTTAATGTGTCAAAACTAATTATTTTCATGGTTTTGACCGTAGGTGAAGGTGATGGACTAAATCCGGATGGCGATCAAGCAATTATCAAGATCCGAACGCACCAAATGAAGCTTCCGCATGTTGTCTATTTTGTTTTAGTAATATGTAGACACTTGAAACTATGTTTTTTAAAAGTTATCTAGTAGGATGATAACTTGATTGATATGATCAAGTTAGATCTTAAAATCGTGAAAGTTTTTGTAAACTCGTAACTTTTTGTACTAAATGTATGTTTTGGTATCATAAATCTTGTTATTTTAAGTTGGGTCTTACAAGTTGGTAATCAGAGCTAAGGGTTGTCAATAAAGTGTGTTCGGTTCAAGCTTGATCAAGCATCCGGTAAGAGTTAATTTTTTTAAGTAGATTTAGAGAATATAGAAATGAAACATGAACTAATATGCACGAAAAGAGTGTGTAAGCTCACTCAAACACGGGAAATGCATGAAACAAGAACGGTTGAATCAAGTTATGAACTTGATTGAATCAAAACAAGTAAATCATATGTTATAGATGAAATGTTTAACAGTTAATGTAAACATTTCAGTATTAAAGATGGCGAATGAAAGTAACGATGATGTGGTGCCGAGAGTCACCGAACAAATAAGAGAAGTGATTGCCAAGGAGGTTGGAAAGGCAATCGAAAATAGTTTGTCCGGTTTTATCGATAAGATTCAAAACACGGTTCTATCAGTAGTGGACGAGAGAATCAAAAAAGTAGAAGATAGTGCTAATCTAGTAAAGGAAAAGTCCGGGGGACGAAAGTCTTATTCATACAAAGAGTTCATGGCGTGTAAACCGCCAGTCTACAATGGGGAGGTAGACCCAGTAGTATGCCAGCGATGGTTAAGCGATATCGAGGGGGTATTTGAGAGGACCCATTGTGATGAAGATGACTACGTAGCCTATGGTACAGGTCAATTAAGGGGTCAAGCGAAAGACTGGTGGGATAACAAAAAGAAAGAAATGGGAAGTGAAGAGGCCAAGGCCATGACATGGGATGAATTTAAGATGCCATTTCTTAAACATCACAGTCCCAAGGCGGTTATTAATCGAATCAAAGAAGAGTTCATGCAACTTAGGCACAAGGGTGAGTCCATAGACAAGATCACGGGAATGTTTATGGATAAGATGAAGTTTTGTGACGAATTGGTATCAAATGAAGAACAGAAGATATATTATTACTATAACATGTTGAGCGCCGAGTATAGGGAGTTTTGACTCCTTCGAAATACGAGACCCTTACCGAGATCATAAATGTTGCTCAGGAACGGGATATTGAATTGAAAAAGCAGGTTGAACGAGGCGAAAGAAGGGCACAAGTTGTTAATCCAAGCCCTACCAAGAAGGCACGAATGAATTAAAGAGGGAAGAAATCTGATGTAAAAGGCGGGTCGCCAAGTTCCAAGATCTACGGAAAAGGTCATAAGGGTGAGTGTCGCTTCAAGGATAAACCTTGTCCCATATGTCGGAAAACGGGACATATGGCCTCATCATGCCCAGAAAAAGTGACGGTTTGCTACAATTGTTATCGACCGGGTCACAAGAAATCGGAATGCTCGGAACTAATGGGAAAGAAAGACGGGCAAGACATGAAAGGTGAAGCCCCGAAGGCAAAGGCTAGATCTTTCCACTTGACTGCCGCAGAAGAAAAAGTTGAACCCGAAGTGGTTTCAGGTATATTTGCTGTAAACTCGATCCCTGCACGTATATTATTTGATACAGGTTCGAATAAATCCTTTATTTCATATGGGTTTATTCGACATCCTTCATTTGTTCTAATAAAATTACCTATGCCTTTAGAAGTAGAGATAGGTAATAACAAGAGTTTTATCGTTTGTGATGTATGTGAAAATTGTAAATTGAGCATTGACGACGAAGAATACACAATAGAATTGATCCCAATGTCGATGGGAGAATTTCAAGTGATCGTGGGTATGGATTGGTTGTCCCGATACCACGCAAAGGTGGCATGTTTCCGAAAGGAAATAAAACTGACATCTCCTAGTGGAAAGCACGTTACGATATATGGTGAAAAGGGGGGGTAACCCGGTGGTATGCACAATTCTAGAAGCTCACAAACTTATGAAACATGGATGCAAGGCATATATGGTATACGTAAATGGGTCGGAGAAAGAATCCCTCAAATTCGGAGACGTGCCGGTGGTATGCGATTATAAAGATGTGTTTCCGGAAGATTTACCGGGAATACCACCAGAACGGGAGGTAGAGTTCGGAATCGAATTGATTCCGGGCGCGAAACCTGTAGCCAAGGAGCCGTATCGGCTCGCGCCATTGGAGCTACAAGAATTGATGTCTCAAATCCAAGAACTGCTCGACAAAGGATTTATCCGACCGAGTGTATCCCCGTGGGGCGCACCAGTACTATTTGTGAAAAAGAAGGATAGCAGTATGCGTATGTGTATCGACTACCGAGAGTTAAACAAACTCACGGTAAAAAATCGATACCCACTTCCAAGAATTGATGACTTGTTTGACCAGCTACAAGGAGCGAGTTGGTTCTCAAAGATTGATCTCAGATCGGGTTATCACCAGTTGAAAGTCAAGGAGGAAGACGTACCGAAGACGGCCTTTTGTATGCGGTACGGGCATTATGAGTTCCTCGTGATGCCCTTTGGGTTGACTAATGCACCCGCGGCTTTCATGGATCTCATGAACCGGGTTTGCAAACCTATGCTGGATAAGTCGGTAATCGTATTTATCGATGACATTTTAGTGTATTCGAAGGATGAAGTTGAGCATGCGTATCATTTGCAAGAAGCGTTAGAGACACTCAGATGATAAAAGCTGTATGCAAAATTCTCAAAGTGTGCCTTCTGGTTACGAGAGGTGCAGTTTCTTGGGCATATCATCAGTGCCGACGAAGTACTAGTGGATCCGTCAAAAGTAGAAGCCGTGTCAAAATGGACCCTTCAAAGAATCCCTCAGAAATCCGAAGCATTTTAGGGCTCGCGGGATATTATCGGAGATTCATACAAGATTTCTCCAAAATTGCCTTACCATTGATCAAATTGATTCACAAGGAGGAAAGATTTGTATGGGGCGTTGAACAAGAGAAAGATTTCCAAACACTCAAAGAAAAGTTAACTCACACTCCGGTGTTAACATTACCGGAAGGGGTTGACGACATGGTGGTTTATTCGGATGCGTCTCATTCGGGGCTTGGATGTGTTTTAATGCAACGAGGCAGGGTCATAGCCTATGCCTTGAGGCAACTAATGATCCATGAAAAGAAATACCCGACTCATGACTTGGAGCTGGCAGCAGTGGTTTTTGCCTTAAAAATATGGAGACATTATTTGTATGGGGTAAAATGTACTATCTTTACTGACCATAAAAGTTTGAAATATTTGTTCGATCAGAAGGAATTAAACACGAGGCAAAGGCGGTGGTTAGAAACTGTCAAGGATTTTGATTGTGAAATACACTACCACCCCGGGAAAGCCAATGTAGTGGTAGATTCGTTGAGCAGAAAGGAAGATTATGCCCCGATAAGGGTACAATCAATGCAGCTTACTGTGACCTCGGGCTTACTAGAACGAATCCGAGGAGCACAAGTTGAAGCAGTAAAGGTGGAGAACTGGAAAAAGGAAAGAATTGTTGGCCAATTCAAGGATCTTGAAGAAGGTAACCACGGATTGAAAACACGTTTCAATAGAATTTGGGTTCCTAACACATGTGGAGTTAAAAAGCTCCTACTCGATGAAGCTCACAAATCCCGTTATTCCATTCATCCATGGGCGACCAAGATGTATAACGACTTGAAACAAAACTATTGGTGGCCCGGAATGAAAAGGGATGTAGTGAAATACGTGGAGAAGTGCATGACATGCCTACAAGTCAAGGCGGAACACCAAAAACCATACGGTAAACTCCAACCGTTGAAATTCCGGTTTGGAAATGGGAACATGTTACAATGGACCTAGTAACCAAACTACCAAAGACAAACCGCGGGTTTGATGCTATATGGGTAGTTGTTGATAGATTGACCAAGAGTGCTCATTTTATCCCGATACGTGAAACATATACGTCCAAAAAGATGTCTGAAGTTTACACTAATGAGATAGTGGCACGCCACGGAGTACCGGTATCCATCGTGTCCGATAGGGATACCCGGTTCACTTCAAATTTTTGGCGAGACTTCTAAGAGCAAATGGGAACCAAATTGTTCATCAGCACTGCGTACCATCCTCAGACGGATGGACAGAGTGAAAGAATAATACAAACATTGCAGGACATGCTACGAGCATGTATTATTGACTTCGGAGGTAGTTGGGATGTTTATATACCATTGGTCGCGTTTTTGTTCAATAACAGCTACCATGCTAGTATCGGGATGGCACCATATGAAATGCTTTACGGCAAGAAGTGCCGGACCCCGGTGTGTTGGGGTGAGGTGGGTCCACGTGAACTCGCCCATAAAGATATAGTTCGAGCCACTAATGAAAAGATTGATGTGGTTCGGGCACACTTGAAAGCGGCTCAGGATAGACAAAAATCGTATGCGGACAAAAGGAGAAGACCGATCGAGTTTCAAGTAGGCGACAAGGTCATGCTTAAGGTATCCCCATGGAAGGGGGTTATCCGGTTTAGAAAGAGAGGAAAATTAAGCCCAAGATTTATTGGGCCGTTTACGATTGTCGAACGAGTAGGAAAGGTAGCATACCGTCTTGAACTACCGGAAGAATTAAGCGGAATTCATAGCACATTCCATGTATCACATCTTCGGAAATGTCTAGTGGACAAAACAACTTATGTCCACTACGATGATATCGAGGTGGATGATAGCCTTAATTATGTGGTGAAGCCAATTGCGATTTTGGACCGCAAAGTGAAAATCCTAAGGAACAAAGAGATCAATCAAGTAAGAGTCAAATGGGAACACAGGAAGGGTTCGGATACCACGTGGGAATCCGAAGAGGAGATGCAACGACTCTACCCTACATTATTGGGTACGTAATTCGGTTTCGGGGACGAAACCCTTTTTAAGGGGGGTGGACTTGTAACACCCCGAAATTTATAAAATTTAAAATCTAGATAATAAAGTGTTAATTAAACAAGAACAAACTAACTAGGAATTTATAACCCAGTTAGTTAAGAGTCTTGAAGTGACTTATAGTATTTATGATACCAAAACATACATTTAGTACAAAAAGTTTCGAGTTTACAAAAACTTTCACGATTTTAAGATCTAACTTGATCATATCAATCAAGTTATCATCCTACTAGATAACTTGTAAAAAACATAGTTTCAAGTGTCTACATATTACTAAAACAAAATAGATAAAATGCGGAAGCTTCATTTGGTGCTTTCGGTTCTTGATAATTGCTTGATCGCCATCCGGATTTAGTCCGTCACCTTCACCTACGGTCAAAACCATGAAAATAATTAGATTCGACACTTTAAAAATCAAGTATAAACAAGTTCCATGCTCAAACATAACAAAAACAAGAAATTTTCACGTTGTTGGGCGGTCGCGCCGCGCGACGAAGAAGGGAGGTGGCCATCGCGGCCCACCACCGCCGTCGCGTCGCGCGACGGTGGGTGTCTTTTGCCGTGGCGCGACGCCACCATGTATTTTTGACAGACTGTTTGTTAGCTGGAGCTGCAAATCAGCCCAACACTATTTTTTTAACAAATACAAACTTCAATTCGACATAACTTTTGACTCGTGCGTCCATTTTAGCCGATTCTTTATCCTACGCGACCGTAATTTAATAACGGACGCGTTTATCAACACGATTTGCATAAAAATATCATTTCAAAAGAAGTTGGCTTATGATTCATCTCTTGTTTATTTGACCCATTTGTTTACAAGTTCCATAACTTGTATTATTGATACCATTAGTTTTAGACCATTTCACCCGTTTCCATGTTTACCAATTATGGCTTTTCGCTCCCCTTCCGAGGGTACTTATGCAATAACTATCATGCTTAATTCCAAGGATTTAACCATGCTTTTTAAAATCATTTGACAAGCAAATATTCCGAACTTTAATCCCTCTACAAAGGTTCATGTTTTTACAACTCAACTTGTTTTGACCCGTTTGGATGCCGAATGTGGATGCCCCTTTCAAGACACATCCAAATTCTATTTCTAACACATGTTTTGACCCGTTTTACTTGTCTAAAGAACGTTGTCACTTCCGTGACTTAACGGGTTTTCTTGTTCGACTATATTCCATAACAACTAACTAGAATAAATATATAACATAATGTAACGAAACCATAGGTCGCGTACCTTTAAAGAACGCCCTTCAAACGCGTATCGCCTCCGGCTTGTCCTCTTGACGATCCGGATTCTTTACCAAAAGAGTTCCATTCACAATCAATTTAGAACTCTTTTATAATCAATAACGCACAATTTATTATGATATTCGAATCTGCGTTTTTGTCCGATTTTTAACATTTTACTCCTCACTTAGGCGTTTCAACAAACACCTAGCGGGTCAGATTCTTACATAATCATTACTAGGTACTTGATATGTTATTTTCATCTACATTCACTTCGATTAGGCGATTTGCACTAAATTTCAACATCAATAATACCGAATTTAACACATGAATTCAGTTTTCACTAGAATAGTGTTCACAATCCTAGTGTTTATCTAGTCTCTACAAACCCAATAATCACCTACAATGGTGATTAAAATCTCTAGAATTATCATAGTAAATTTCAACAAGAATTCATCTTGGGTTTTATCCCTAAACATCATGTTACTTCTAATTTCATCGATGCATCATATATTCAAGCTCAATTTTTGATTTTCTCAATTAACCTAAAACTGAACAAGAATCAAAATACCAAAATTTTGCATACCTTTTGATCCCTTCGTCGAGGTGATCACTAATGTGCATTTAGATTTCGATTTAGACTTGATTTAGGCTTCTAATTTGTGAGTTTTTGTGAATTTTAGGGTTTGAAAGAAACCCCCTAGCCGCCCTCTTCTTCTGATCGATCCAAGCTCACACACATGTGTGTGTTTGGTGAGTTATTTATTATTTAATCATTAAAGTTTCAATTTTTATTCATTTGGTCCCTCAACTTTTCTTTAACTTATAGTTTAGGTATTTCAACCTTGATATAAGTCACTTCAAGACTCTTAACTAACTGGGTTATAAATTCCTAGTTAGTTTGTTCTTGTTTATTTAACACTTTATTATCCTGGTTTTAAATTTTATAAATTTCGGGGTGTTACAAATCCACCCCCCTTAAAAAGGGTTTCGTCCCCGAAACCGAATTACGTACCCAATAATGTAGGGTAGAGTCGTTGCATCTCCTCTTCGGATTCCCATGTGGTATCCGAACCCTTCATGTGTTCCCATTTGACTCTTACTGGATTGATCTCTTTGTTCCTTAGGATTTTCACCTTGTTGTCCAAAATCGCAATTGGCTTCACCACATAATTAAGGCTATCATCCACCTCGATATCATCGTAGTGGACATAAGCTATTTCGTCCGCTAGACATTTCCGAAGATGTGACACATGGAATGTGCTATGAATTCCGCTTAATTCTTTCGGTAGTTCAAGACGGTATGCTACCTTTCCTACTCGTTCGACAATCGTAAACGACCCAATAAATCTTGGGCTTAATTTTCCTCTCTTTCTAAACCGGATAACCCCCTTCCATGGGGATACCTTAAGCATGACCTTGTTGCCTATCTGAAACTCGATCGGTCTTCTCCTTTTGTCCGCATACGATTTTTGTCTATACTGAGCCGCTTTCAAGTGTGCCCGAACCACATCAATCTTTTCATTAGTGGCTCGAACTATATCTTTATGGGCGAGTTCACGTGGACCCTCCTCACCCCAACACACCGGGGTTCGGCACTTCCTACCGTAAAGCATTTCATACGGTGCCATCCCAATACTAGCATGGTAGCTGTTATTGTACGAAAACTCGACCAATGGTAGATAAACATCCCAACTACCTCCGAAGTCAATAATACATGCTCGTAGGCATGTCAGGCACTTCTCCACGTATTTCACTACATCCCTTTTCATTCCGGGCCACCAATAGTTTTGTTTCAAGTCGTTATACATCTTGGTCGCCCCCGGATGAATGGAATAACGGGATTTGTGAGCTTCATCGAGTAGGAGCTTTTTAACTCCACATGTGTTAGGAACCCAAATTCTATTGAAACGTGTTTTCAATCCGTGGTTGCCTTCTTCGAGATCCTTGAATTGGCCAACAATTCTTTCCTTTTTCCAGTTCTCCACCTTTACTGCTTCAACTTGTGCTCCTCGGATTCGTTCTAGTAAGCCCGAGGTCACAGTAAGCTGCACTGATTGTACCCTTATCCGAGCATAATCTTCCTTTCGGCTCAACGCATCTGCCACTACATTAGCTTTCCCGGGATGGTAGTGTATTTCACAATCGAAATCCTTGACCGTTTCTAACCACCGCCTTTGCCTCATGTTTAATTCCTTCTAATCGAAGAAATATTTCAAACTTTTATGGTCAGTAAAGATAGTACATTTTACCCCATTCAAATAATGTCTCCATATTTTTAAGGCAAAAACCACTGCTACCAGCTCTAAGTCATGAGTCGGGTATTTCTTTTCATGGATCTTTAGTTGCCTCGAGGCATAGGCTATGACCCTGCCTCGTTGCATTAAAACAAATCTAAGCCCCGAATGAGACACATCCGAATAAACCACCATGTTGTCAACCCCTTCCGGTAATGTTAACACCGGAGCGTGAGTTAACTTTTCTTTGAGTGTTTGGAAAGCTTTCTCTTGTTCAACGCCCCATATAAATATTTCCTCCTTGCGAGTCAATTTGATCAATGGGAAGGCAATTTTGGAGAAATCTTGTATGAATCTCCGATAATATCCCGCGAGCCCTAAAAAGCTTCGGATTTCTGAGGGATTCTTTGGAGGGTTCCATTTTGACACGGCTTCTACTTTTGACGGATCCACTAGTACTCCGTCGGCACTGATGATATGCCTAAGAAACTGCACCTCTCGTAACTAGAAGACACACTTTGAGAATTTTGCATATAGCTTTTCTCGTCTGAGTGTCTCTAACACTTATTGCCAATGATACGCATGCTCAGCTTCATCCTTCAAATACACTAAAATGTCATCGATAAATACGATTACCGACTTATCCAGCATAGGTTTGCAAATCCGGTTCTTGAGATCCATGAAAGTCATAATGCCCGTACCGCGTACGAAAGGCCGTCTTCGGTACGTCTTCCTCCTTGACTTTCAATTGGTGATAACCCCATCTGAGATCAATCTTTGAGAACCAACTCGCTCCTTGTAGCTGGTCAAACAAGTCATCTTTATTTCATATGGGTTTATTCGACATCCTTCATTTGTTCTAACAAAATTACCTATGCCTTTAGAAGTAGAGATAGGTAATAACAAGAGTTTTATCGTTTGTGATGTATGTGAAAATTGTTTTAAGTAGATTTAGAGAAAACAATTAACTCTTACCGGATGCTAGATCAAGCTTGAACCAGAATACTCAGAAACGGTTTGCTACAATTGTTATCGACTGGGTCACAAGAAATCGGAAGGCTTGGAACTAGTGGGAAAGAAAGACGGAAAGACACGAAAGGTGAAGCCCCGACGGCAAAGGCTAGATCATTCCACTTGAGTGTCGCAGAAGCAAAAGTTGAACCCGAAGTGATTTCAGGTATATTTGCTGTAAACTCGATTCCTGCACGTATATTATTTTATACGGGTGCGAATAAATTCTTTATTTCATATGGGTTTATTCGACATCCTTCATTTGTTATACCAAAATTACCTATGCCTTTAGAAGTAGAGATAGGTAATAACAAGAGTTTTATCGTTTGTGATGTATGTGAAAATTGTAAATTGAGCATTGACGATGAAGAATACACAATAGACTTGATCCCAATGTCGATGGGAGAATTTCATGTGATCGTGGGTATGGATTGGTTGTCCCGATACCACGCAAAGGTGGCATGTTTCCGAAAGGAAATTAAACTGACATCTCCTCTTGGAAAGCACGTTACGATATATGGTGAAAAAGGGGGTAACCCGGTGGTATGCACAATTCATGTGATCGTGGGTATGGATTGGTTGTCCCGATACCACGCAAAGGTGGTATGTTTCCGAAAGGAAATAAAACTGACATCTCCTAGTGGAAAGCACGTTACGATATATGGTGAAAAAGGGGGTAACCCGGTGGTATGCACAATGCTAGAAGCTCACAAACTTATGAAACATGGATGCAAGGCATATATGGTATATGAAAATGGGTCGGAGAAAGAATCCCTCAAATTCGGAGACGTGCCGGTGGTATGCGATTATAAAGATGTGTTTCCAGAAGATTTACCAGGAATACCACCAGAACGGGAGGTAGAGTTCAGAATCGAATTGATTTCGGGCGTGAAACCTGTAGCCAAGGCGCCGTATCAGCTCGCGCCGTCGGAGCTACAAGAATTGATGTCTCAAATCCAAGAACTGCTCGACAAAGGGTTTATCCGACCGAGTGTATCCCCGTGGGACGCACCAGTACTATTTGTGAAAAAGAAGGATGGCAGTATGCGTATGTGTATCGACTACCGAGATTTAAACAAACTTACGGTGAAAAATCGATACCTACTTCTAAGAATTGATGACTTGTTTGACCAGCTACAAGGAGCGAGTTGGTTCTCAAAGATTGATCTCAGATCGGGTAATCACCAGTTGAAAGTCAAGGAGGAAGACGTACCGAAGACGGCCTTTCGTACGCGGTACGGGCATTATGAGTTCCTCGTGATGCCCTTTGGGTTGACTAATGCACCCGCGGCTTTCATGGATCTCGTGAACCGGGTTTGCAAACCTATGCGGGATAAGTCGGTAATCGTATTTATCGATTACATTTTAGTGTATTCGAAGGATGAAGCTGAGCATGCGTATCATTTGCAAGAAGTGTTAGAGACACTCAGACGAAAAAAGTTGTATGCAAAATTCTCAAAGTGTGCCTTCTGGTTACGAGAGGTGCAGTTTCTTGGGCATATCATCAGTGCCGACGGAGTACTAGTGGATCCATCAAAAGTAGAAGCTGTGTCAAAATGGAACCCTCTAAAGAATCCCTTTGAAATCCGAAGCTTTTTAGGGCACAAGGGATATTATCAGAGATTCATACAAGATTTCTCCAAAATTGCCTTACCATTGACCAAACTGACTCGCAAGGAGGAAATATTTGTATGGGGCGTTGAACAAGAGAAAGCTTTCCAAACACTCAAAGAAAAGTTAACTCACGCTCCGGTGTTAACATTACCGGAAGGGGTTGACGACATGGTGGTTTATTCGGATGCGTCTCATTCGGGGCTTAGATGTGTTTTAATGCAACGAAGGCATGGTCATAGCCTATGCCTCGAGGCAACTAAAGATCCATGAAAAGAAATACCCGACTCATGACTTGGAGCTGGCAGCAGTGGTTTTTGCCTTAATATATGGAGACATTATTTGTATGGGGTAAAATGTACTATCTTTACTGACCATAAAAGTTTGAAATATATCTTCGATCAGAAGGAATTAAACATGAGGAAAGGCGGTAGTTAGAAACGGTCAAGGATTTCGATTGTGAAATACAGTACCACCCCGGGAAAGCCAATGTAGTGGCAGATGCGTTGAGCCGAAAGGAAGATTATGCCCCGATAAGGGTACAATTAATGCAGCTTACTATGACCTCTGGCTTACTAGAACGAATCCGAGGAGCACAAGTTGAAGCAGTAAAGGTGGAGAACTGGAAAAAGGAAAGAATTGTTGGCCAATTCAAGGATCTCGAAGAAGGCAACCACGGATTGAAAACATGTTTCAATAGAATTTGGGTTCCTAACACATGTGGAGTTAAAAAGCTCCTACTCGATGAAGCTCATAAATCCCGTTATTCCATTCATCCAGGGGCGACCAAGATGTATAACGACTTGAAACAAAACTATTGGTGGCCCTGAATGAAAAGGGATGTAGTGAAATACGTGGAGAAGTGCCTGACATGGCTACAAGTCAAAACGAAACACCAAAAACCATACGGTAAACTCCAACCGTTGGAAATTCCGGTTTGGAAATGGGAACATGTTACAAAGGACCTATTAACCAAACTACCAAACAATAACCGTGGGTTTGATGCTATATGGGTAGTTGTTGATAGACTGACCAAGAGTGCTCATTTTATCCCGATACATGAAACATATACGTCCGAAAAGATGTCTGAAGTTTACACTAATGAGATAGTGGCACACCACGGAGTACCGGTATCCATTGTGTCCGATAGGGATACCCGGTTCACTTCAAAGGATAAAATTTAAAACAATAGATTAGGGACTTAGATGTAGGTCCAACATAAAAAATACATTAAACTCAAGTGGGTGAACAAAGGATAACATAAACACTTTCCGGAAACTAAAATAAGCACTAAAAACTGTCCTAAACGCACATTAAATGCATAATTCTGCAGAATTTGTAACACCCTGAAATTTATAAAATTTAAAATCTGGATAATAAAGTGTTAAATAAACAAGAACAAACTAACTAGTAATTTATAACCCAGTTAGTTAAGAGTCTTGAAGTGACTTATATTAAGGTTGAAATACCTAAACTATAAGTTAAACAAAAGTTGAGGGACCAAATTAATAAAAATTGAAACTTTAATGATTAAATAACAAATAACTCACCAAACACACACATGTGTGTGTGCTTCGATCGATCAGAAGAAGAGGGCGACCAGGGGGTTTCTTTCAAACCCTAAAATTCACAAAAACTCACAAATTAGAAGCCTAAATCAATTCTAAATCGAAATCTGAATGCACATTAGTGATCACCTCGACAAAGGGATCAAAAGGTATGCAAAATTTTGGTATTTTGATTCTTGTTCAGTTTTAGGTTAATTGAGAAAATAAAAAATTGAGCTTGAATATATGATGCATGGATGAAATTAGACGTAACATGATGTTTAGGGATAAAACCCTAGATGAATTCTTGTTGAAATTTAGTATGATAATTCTAGAGATTTTAATCACCATTGTAGGTGATTATTGGGTTTGTAGAGACTAGATAAACACTAGGATTGTGAATACTATTCTAGTGAAAACTGAATTCATGTGTTAAATTCGGTATTATTGATGTTAAAATTTAGTGTAAATCGCCTAATCGAAGTGAATGTAGATGAAAATAACATATCAAGTACCTAGTAATGATTATGTAAGAATCTGACCCGCTAGGTGTTTGTTGAAACGCCTAAGTGAGGAGTAAAATGTTAAAAATCGGACAAAAACGCAGACTCGAATATCATAATGAATTGTGCGTTATTGATTATAAAAGAGTTCTAAATTGATTGTGAATGGAACTCTTTAGGTAAAGGATCCGGATCGTCAAGCGGACAAGCCAGAGGCGATACGCGTTTGAAGGGCGTTCTTTAAAGGTACGCGACCTATGGTTTCGTTAGATTATGTTATATATTTATTCTAGTTAGTTGTTATGGAATATAGTCGAACAAGAAAACCCGTTAAGTCACGGAAGTGACAACGTGCTTTAGACAAATAAAACAGGTCAAAACATGTGTTAGAAATAGAGTTTGGATGTGTGTTGAAAGGGGCATCCACATTCGGCATCCAAACGGGTCAAAACAAGTTGAGTTGTAAAAACATGAACCTTTGTAGAGGGATTAAACTTCGGAATATTTGCTTGTCAAATGATTTCGAAAAGCATGGTTAAATCCTTGGAATTAAGCATGATAGTTATTGCATAAGTACCCTCGGAAGGGGAGCGAAAAGCCATAATTGGTAAACATGGAAACGGGTGAAATGGTCTAAAACTAATGATGTCAATAATACAAGTTATGGAACTTGTAAACAAATGGGTCAAATAAACAAGAGATGAATTATAAGCCAGCTGCTTTTGAAATGATATTTTTATGCAAATCGTGTTGATAAACGTGTCCGTAATTAAATTATGGTCGCGTAGGAAAAAGAATCGGCTAAAATGGACGCACGAGTCAAAAGTTATGTCGAATTGAAGTGTGTATTTGTTAAAAAATAGTGATGGGCTGATTTGCAGCTCCAACTAACAAACAGTCTGTCAAAAATACATGGTGGTGTCGCGCCACGGCAAAAGACACCCTCCGTCGCGCGACGCGACGGCCGTGGCGGGCCGCGACGGCCACCTCCCTTCTTCGTCGTGCGGCGCGACCGCCTAGCAACGTGAAAATTTCTTGTTTTTGTTATGTTTGAGCACGGAATTTGTTTATACTTGATTTTTAAAGTGTCAAAACTAATTATTTTCATGGTTTTAACCGTAGGTGAAGGTGACAGACTAAATCCGGATGGCGATCAAGCAATTATCAAGAACCGAACGCACCAAATGAAGCTTCCGCATTTTGTCTATTTCGTTTTAGTAATATGTAGACACTTGAAACTATGTTTTTTAAAAGTTATCTAGTAGGATGATAACTTGATTGATATGATCAAGTTAGATCTTAAAATCGTGAAAGTTTTTGTAAACTCGTAACTTTTTGTACTAAATGTATGTTTTGGTATCATAAATCTTGTTATTTTAAGTTGGGTCTTACAGAATTCAGCAAAAATCAACATTTAAACACCAAAATAAAATGCAGAATTTATGATTAAGTGTCCAGAATAACTTGTAAAGTGTCGGGAATGAAAACTGTCACAAAAGGTACATCATACCTTGCAAAATTCACTATTTAGCACTTTAACGAACCGACAACCGAACGATTAACCGGACACTACCCAAAACACCAAAAATAGACTAGAAACATAGTTTTTATGTTTTAAAGCTAGTTATGGTGATAGAACATCTTAAAATCATAAACACACTTAACTTCACATTAGACCTTCTAACTTACATCTTTAGCCCTTAACTTCCAAAACTTTGCACTCCCCCCCCCCCTTCATGTGGGCTGGACCATATGTGGCCCCACAACTTTCCCCTTTAAAATATTACTTGTGTGTCCAAGATATCCAACATTTAACCCCATGGATATTGTTATGTTGGAGATTATAAGAACTTGTCCAATGGGTTAGAAACCTTATCTTTCTCAATTAAATTTTCATCATCTTCTTCCTCTCACCCTCCCTCTTGCTCTCGGCCATAAACACACACATACACATCCATATTCTCTTTCACTTTCAAGGAGATTCAAGGGTATACAAAGGTTCATGAAGATGATCTAAGAAAGTATCAAGCAAAGGAAGTTGAAGGACCACCTCTAGGAGCTTTTAACCACCTTGTTTGCAACATTTTCATCTTCTTCTTGTTCTTTTCCACTTCCCTAGCCACAAGAGCTAGTGGTAAGCTTCTTACACTCATTTTTTACTTCATATTCACGATATGTACAAGTTACATAATCTTAGAAACCAAACTTTAAAAGATGAAGACATGTAAATCTAACATAATCTAAGTATAAACAAGTTGTTATGAAGTTGTTTGATGTATGATGTGAAGCTGTGAAGTTGTGAATGTTGATCTTGTGTTTTTAGATAGATCCATCATGTGTAAGCTTGTTAGAATCTTAGATCTAATAAGTTTAATCATGGATCTTGAAAGATCCATGATGAAACTTGATGATGAACTTGAAGGTCTTCAAAAATGAGTATGAAAATGTTTTTAAAATATGTTTTTCATGATCTTAGAACCATAAAACTTGTGGATGATTAACTTTGCAAAATAAAGTTTCATGAAAGTTTGTTAAAACTTAACAAGAATACTTATTTTTGAAAGATCTAAGTATGTGAAGTGTAGATCTAAAAGACTACATGTTTTTAAGAAATATTCAAGTTCATCATAGGATTTAACATGATGATTTTAGTGATCTAGCTTGTTGATATGTTGAATCTTGAAATTTTGATGATGAAAAGAAAATAAACACATGTTTTAAAAACATGGGAAACCTCTATTTTTAGGGGAAACTATGTCAACATTTTTATAAAATTTTGACACTTATAAAAGTATAAGTTTTGATGAAACTTTTTCCCCAAAAATTCATCCAAAAATATTTACCCAAGGTTCCCTAATTTTTATACAAAATTACAAGTCAAGAAATAAGGTTTTCTTCAAGGATAAAAGTCAATATTAAGTATGTATATTTTTAGGAAAAATATATATATTTAGTAATCACAAAAATTATGTGTTAAGTGTATATTATGTGTATTGTATGTATTAGTGTATATTAGGAACTTGAAAAATACACTAAATACTACAAAGGAGTATCACTACCAAAATACACATGAATATACATAAGAAATACTCAAGTATGTAAATATACGAAGTTACCCATAAATGGGTATATGGACAAATACAAGAATATATATTAACATAAATATATATCCTACAAATTTATGGACTTGGACAAATATATGGACTTATTGGACAATTCTACATATTTATGGACATATATAAATATCATTACTACAAGTGATGAAAATTATAAAAATTGGACAAGTGACAAAAATAAATATATATGTATATTTAACAAAGTATGACAAAATATACATATAAATAACAAATAAACCTTAAAAATGTATTATTTTTAAGAAATATAATTCCTGAAAGTATTAAAAATCAAAGAATTGATTTTTGACAAGTAATACAAAATACACAAGTATTTACACTTAAATACAAGTATACTTTCCTAAGTATACTTATACCAAAAATAATATTAGAACTATTATTTGTCAAAATTACTTATAACTATTTTGAAAAAAATAATAATATAAGTATCAAATATTTGGATGAGTTAAAAATATATTATTTTTAACATGTATTATTTTCAAATTCTACATATACAAATATACATATATTTTTGGGGATAAAAATATATATAACAAATACAACACTAAATATATTGTGAAATATATACATTAATAATACATGTAAGACACAACAAAACACCTTAAACAAAATGGTAACTTGTACTTAGGGATTTACAAGTTTAGGTGATTAACGTACGTAGAACATTTATAGGTTACGTCGTCTACGAGACAAGCACCGGTGAAGTTTCGACGCAAAGGACGCAAATCAGTGAGTTCACCCACCTTTTAAACATTTTCTTGTTTTCTAAACTTTGGGGAAAATACATGTACTATGTTATGTAGGAACAAAACTAAGGAATGACGTATAGATCATGTTACGAATAGGGTGAAACTTAAGCACCATTAATCAATGTATACATTTAGACCGGGGAGCGAAAGGTTAGATCTAATGGTTTTCAGGCAACCTCACTCTTGGCCTCGTTTTACCAAAAAGTGCTTTTGGGTCTTAGTCGATAAACGACGGAAAATGCCTAGGATTGGATGCTTCCTATGTCGTGACATATGTTAATGGCTTTGCCAGCCATTAGCGATCTCGATTTCCTTACATTTACAGAATACCTTTTTCAAGTACATTTTACAATTACATACCATGATTCTTACAACTACTACTCATATGTTTTACACAAAACTGCAGGAATTCATACCAACTTTTATTGACGATTTTCAAAACTTACATGTATTTCAGGAAACTAAGTGGATGCGCGCGGCCACTTTTGCTCAAGAAAGTAGTTTATGTTTCAAGATGGCATGTGTCTGTACTCCATTGCCACCTTTTGATGGATTTGTTTGCTATATCCTGCCTCCTTGCGGTGATATAGGGAACAAAACCTTGATCTTTGATTTGAAATGAAGTTGTAAACTTTTCAAACAATTATCTTTTGTTGTGATGTAAACTTTAAACTTAACTTGTATTTTGAATTGTTAAACTTGAAATGGCAAATTTAGAGTTTTTTATATCATGTAGTATGTTTACTTATCATAAGCAATGAGAACCTTTCATGATCACACCTCGTGCTTCCGCCTTTTAAAGGGGTGTGACAGATTGGTATCAGAGCTTGGATTGTAGTGAACCAGGATTCTTTCTCGAGTCTAGTCTACAATCCTTAGGATCCTCTCATAAAACAATTTTTACAAAAACAAAAAATTTTCATTGCATAAAACATTCCGTGAGATCCACTATATAAATTCATTTTTCAAAAACAAAGCAAGGACGATTACGTGACCTTAGACCACACACGAGAGTAGATGTAGGAACTGGAGTTAGTCCACATGACACAGATAGGATAACTTAAAATAAACCTACGTGATACTTATTACACCTTGTGTGTAACTATGTGTATATATATGTATATATATATATATATGTATATATATTAAATAGAATTTATTAATACGTATATATATATCTGGTGTAACATTTATGTTACAAGTTATCATGCCTTCCTCCGTGAGTAGTGGAATATATGACGATCATGATCCATGGATCTCGTCTCTAATGACGAATATGGACATGCGGTGGAGATCTTCACATCCGATAGCAACTTGGATCCAGAGGAGAATCCAGACTTCACATCGGACGATGACGACTTGGATGATTACTAGCCCTTTTCTTTGCCCGATCAACCAATGACGACGTCCCTTGGTGGACGATGTCCTAGCCTTGCACCCTTAGCTACTTGACCAGCCCTGCATTGGACACCCTGAAGGCGAGCATATTGATGAGATCCTACCTTTTCCAGCCATTCCACCTACTGCTATTCCCATGAGGAATAGTCTTTCATCTTCACACCAGATGATGACGGTGTCCCTCATACTGCTATTCTGTACGGTGATTGGCCTCCTGTCATGTACCTCTACGATGATGGCAACGACATTCCTGAAATTCACGTGGACCATGTCGACGAAGACCTTGATGATGGAGAGGTCTTTGATACTGCTATCCTGAGGGTTAATCCATCTGTCAACACGATTGTCGATATCTCTTCTGAGTCAGATGCCCTAGAGTCAGTGACTTCATATGCACTACGGACCGTTGGCCTAGGGGCATATCCTACTAACTATGTCTTCCTTGATGACAGAGAGGTCTTTGATACTACTATCCTGAGGGTTAATCCATCTGTCAACACGATTGTCGATATCTCTTCTGAGTCAGACGCCCTAGAGTCAGTGACTTCATATGCACTACGGACCGTTGGCCTAGGGGCATATCCTACTAACTATGTCTTCCTTGTGGTCCCAGCTACACCTACTCTCACCTCTACTCCTCCACACGCCTCTGTTCACACTACCGATGACGAGACCTTACAACCTCCATTCCTACCTGTTGGTGCATATGTCTGTCGACTTCGTCTTGTATCGAGTCTTGTATTTGATTAGATAGATCAGGGCACGTAGTACGAGAAAATGTGAAATATATGGGATAAGATTGATTTCGCACGAAATGAGAAGTGCTCATTTCACACGAAATAGTAATGGCTATTTCGTGCGAAATAGCAAGTTCATTTCGCTTGAACAGTTTCGTGCGAAATAGCTTGTCTATAAATAGGTGCCTTGATGATTTCGTTGGTAACATTCTGTAAGTCTCGAAACCGAGATCACAATGATATCGCACAACTCGTAAGGTGGCGGAATCACACGAACAAGTTGTAAAAGAAATAAAGATGAAAAAGAAGGATGATTGATAATAAAAAGCTTCACAAATCTTGCATACAAGTGTTTGTCTAATACAAGATTGCCCAAAATCACCAACCATGCACCTATTACATCATTTACTATTTATAGAAAGAGATTAGAGAGTGTGCTCCCTAAACCCTAGGCCCATAACTACATAAATAGGCCCAAAACCCATAATTAACCCATAACACCTACTAATCCACCTATAATCTTATCCATAAACCTTAAAGGGCCTAACAATCTCCCCCTAGGTTTATTGGATAAGCAGACGCATCAGACTCTTGGATCGAGAGGACCTGGTGGAGGATCAGCAAAGAGATAGTTCTTCAAAATGTTGGCAGCAGCACTTGTCCATGATTTTGCACATTCTTCATATTTTTCATTGGTTCTGATTTGATGTTGCATGATGTTGGATCGTTGTTTGACCCGACTGAGTCGTTCCGAAGAGTTTTACATCCAGTTTAAAGGCGGAATCAGTAAACCGGACACGAATACAGCTTATACTCTTTAATCTGTTGCTTGTATTGATAATAACAATGTTTACAACCTGACAGAAAACCGGCAGCACTTCGTTACACTTTCAGAAGTCGCGTACCAAGTGAAATGACAACAACCCTATATATAGACAAGTAGATTTCGCTTGAACTGGCCTGAAGCGAAATCTCCTGAAGCGAAATCACTGGCTTGAAGCGAAATCAAGTTATGTTGATTTCGCTTGAACAGATTTCAAGCGAAATCTTCACATTAAACATGTCTAAACCCTAATTAAAACCCTGTTGTGTGTACATTCACCCTATCTAGACTCAAGACTTGATTATGACGTAATCAACAGACATATAGTGCACCAACAGACTCCCCCTTGGATGTTGATGAAGTCTTTGGCTTCAAGTCTTTGTCTTCATCATCCTTCAAACCTTGTAAACACTTTCCTCAATCTTTATCTTCAACTCAGACTCCCCTTTTCACAGACTCCCCCTCTCGATATGCTAGAATCTGAGATATCTTATTCAAGCTTTATCATTTAGCTTCCTTGGGAATTCCTGAAACCTACAATCACTCATCCAACTATAAGTAACAACATTTTAGACTATCCAGGAATCGTAACCTGGCAATTCCAATCAAATTCTCTAATCTACTCCCCCTATCAACATACTATACTGATATGGCAGTGTTAAAGAATCCATCTCCCTCACAGTTTATCATCCAAGTCCAAATTAATGACCTTGGAGATATCACAAACTGTTTTTGATATTTTTGATTTTAATTCAAGTATCAAATTAATGAACTTGTTTTATTTTCAGAAACACAATCAGCATACTTAGATTTTGAAACTCAGCACTCAGACATCAGTTGTCGAAAATAAAGCAGAAATCAAAATCATTTGTATTTTCTGAAAATATAAAGCAGTAAAGAAATATGTACAAACATATTTACAAACAATATTTTTGTTTGAGTATGCGTCAGAAGATCATATCAGTTTTTGACAAGTCACAAGTACCGTTAAGCTACATTTCATACTCAGACTTAAACAATTTACTTCGATTGTCGATATACTGATCCATCTTAAATTCTCACACAAATTTCAATTTACTCAGGATACGATTTAGATGAATTAAGAACATAGATCATTCATGTGTCCCACCTCTTGAATATACTCCCGTATCCAGAATCCCAATAATCAGTCTTACAGGTGAGAATACTACAATGATATCTGTATATAATTTAGGTGTGCGAGGGCCGAGGGATCTCAGATCGATACTTCCGTATACGCAGAGAGATATCAGCTTCGACTTTTCGGTGTGTCCCCTTTAGAGGATCTTTTTGCTTACAACAGCAGCATATATCAATTTTATTGTTTCAGCATGCTGAGGGTGTAATGCTGTGTTTCAAGCATTTAAGCAAGTATTAGCCAGGGACTAGGTCAGAACTACCGTTCAGCAGAAGTCCCGGAATAATACCCCAGACATCATAGAGTATAAAGACCTAGTATATCAGATTACGAGACCTTTCAAACGAGATTTCAGGGTTTACCTATATATCCAAGTAGTGTTCCCCACGAATTCACCAGTTTGAATTTTAGGTTTATATCCCGAATAAATCTACTAAATGTGTAAAAACCTATCGACACATCATCAGTAAGATTGTTTAACTCTTTTATACTTTCCATTTCTTTAGCGTACTGTAACTGTCTACTGATGTACTATCATTTCCTCTTTTTACGCAAAACTCAATTTTTTAAATTTTATCATGTTTTTGACTTTTTCAAATTTCCAATGTTTTTGTATTTTCTAATGACAATTTTTCTCCCCCTAAAATGCAAAACCATTAAAAGAAAAATTTGACAACCAACACTGATAGCTTTGTCTCGCCATCCATTTTCTGCTTCTCATGCTCTGATTTGCAGAAAATATAATGTACCCCCATGATTTACAACCCATTGATCTTAACAGTTTGAAAACCGTTTTTCAATCTGATGAAAATAATCATGTTTGTTCAGCCGTGAGGGTTTCGGCGTATTCAATCATCATACATTCAAACAAAATTAAAAACAAACATATTTTTGGTTTTTCAAATTTTAACAAACTAAAAACATATTTTTGGTTTTTAATTTTTTTCAAATTTTTAGGGTTTTGAAAATATTGTTTATTTATATACATAAAACAATCAAACTAAACTCCCTGTTCAGCCAAACCAGGGTCCTGCAATCTCTTCCTGTGTCAGGTTGCTCCAACTGCCATTCTCACAGTCTTCAGCTTCATTGAGCACCTGCACATTCAAACTTTATCAATCATTTGAACAATTTCACCCAGGTCTGTTGAACCTTAGGCATTTCAATACAAAAATGTTCATTCAATTTTGGAAACTCTTTGTCACTTAAAACTTGTTCAACTTTGACTTCAACTTTCTCATCTTTTACCAACGTCACTTGTTTCTTAACACTCCACATTTTACCTTCCGGAGTACCTCTTTTGTAAAAATTTGTCTCTTTTTGAACCTTTTGTTTTTGAATAACATTTTTAGGTTTCCAAAACTCTTGAGGTTTTGTCATAACAACAGATTTTCTCCAACTCTGTGTTGTTCTTAATCTGGGTGTGTGAAAATTCCAGGTCTGTCTTGAATCGAACCTGTTCGAGTTTGATTTCCAATTTTGATTTGAAGCAAACTTGTTTGTATTATACCTCCAAGTTTGTTTCGAATCAAATCTGGTTGACCTTGATTTCACATCCTCAGATTTCTGTTTTTCAACATCAACAGGCTTTGGATTTGGACACTTTCTTGCAACATGTCCAATTTGATCACATTTAAAACACACTTTCTTTGAAACATCCTTGGTCTGTTGTTGTTTCTTTTTCATAGCATCAAACTCCTCATTAGACTGTTGTCCAATTTTGAGTTTTTCCTCTTCTTTCAAACTTTTTCCTTGAACAAAATTCAATTTTTGTTGCAAATCCTGTTTTTCACTTTGATTCCAATTCCGTTTCTTTTTATAACCCAAACCAGCCTTCATGTTTTTCTTCTTAAAACCAGGTTTGTTATACGAACCTCTATGACTCTTACCAGCAAACTTTAAAATCTCAGACTTTTCAATCTCAACCATTTTGAAAACTTTATCAACCTTTTCTGAAATCACATTCTGAATCGGGAATACAACATCTAAGAATAATTTGTCCGATCCAATCATGGTATAAACCAATCCTTTTGAATCATCATTCAAACTTTTCTCGGATTTTGTGTTTTTCAAATAACCATCATGAAGATTTCCTTCATCTTCATCCTGTGATTCAGACTTACCTTTTGTAGACTCATCTTTCAAAACGCTTTCAACAACCTTACTTACCACCTCTGAATCATTAGCATCATCAGATTTGGAGTAAGTCACATCGATACTTTCAGGTAACTGGTCAGCTATGTTCAAACCCTTTGCCACCTTTTTCTCATCATAAAAAGTATAATTGTTTCTCAATGGTGGTGGTACCTGATGAAATTCTGAACCAATACCCTTTTTGCAATTTTCAGTATCTTTGTCATCTGGTGTGATGTTGAAAATGCGTTCGAGAATGTACGAAGAGTTATGATAACTTTGAAGTTTTGTAACAATCTTTTCTTTTTCAGCCAAGACTTGCTTAAGATTAGCAATTTCATCAATACATTTGTTTAATTCAATTTGCTTTTCTTTAAACTGTCTCTCATACATTTCTTTGGTTGTTAAAGTTTCAGACAATCTTTGATCAAAACTTTTGACTTGGCTCTTCAAAGTATCATAAGCTTCTTGTACTCTCTGACTCGACCACTTTAAAGAATCATACTGTTTTTGTAAATCTTGAAATTTCGATTCTTTTTCAACACAATTGACACATTTTGTAGAACACAGTTGTCTATAAACATCATTATCCTTTTCAAGACCTTGACATTTCTGTGTCAAATTTTCAACTTTTAGTTTCAAAATTTCTTCTTTTTCAATCATTTCTATACATTTCATTTTGAAAACATTTTCAAGTTTGCTTGTTTCAATATCTTTTGTTTTTATGATGTCATCTTTTTCAGTACAGGCTTTGCACATTTCTAAGCAATTCCTGCACTTGTTTTCTTTTTCATCAACCATTTCAACATTAGATAGATCAGAAGATTTTCTAACCTCAGTCTCATTCAGCACCGGTTCTTCTGATTCAGTTTTCTGATCGTTCTCATTTTCTTCTTTCTGAGCTTCTGCATTCTTCTGTTCTTCTTTAGCTTTCTGTTCCTCTCCAGCAAGCTTTGCAACAGTCTTCACTTCTTCAATCATCTTCTTCAGTTCTTCTTCTTTTCTCTTCTTCATCTCTACCACCTTCGGTAAACTTTCTTCAAAAACTTCTCTTAACTTGATCATCAGATTTGGCAAATAGCTTTTATCAGAAAGCCTTCTTGTGTTGAACGTGCCCTCACTTGGAAACACATTGGTTACAGCATCAAAATCCACTTTTGATGGATCAACTACTGGATTACCCTGTGGATCCATGTAACACTCTAACTCTTCATTCCATCTCTTAGCTCTCTGTGCTTCCTTAAATGGTTCATTCAATTTGCCAATCTCCCATCTTGCACTGTCTCTTCTCCACCATCTATCATGATCATCATTTGCAACAAATGCATAACCAACTGCATCTTCTTCAGGTAGAACCTCTTGACTCCAGTCATACCCTTCATCGTCATATATAACTGCAAGAGCCCTTGATTTATCTCTGTTATCTTCAGACTGCTTCAATCTAGGCGGCTCAGATTTATTCTGATGGTAGATTGCCTTTTTGTAATAATCATCTCTGAAAGGGTTCTCCGACTCATCAGCATAAGCATTTCGGCATTCTCGTTTGAAGTGACCCTTCTGCTTACATTTGAAACAAGTCACCTTCGATTTATCGAACCCCAACTTAGTAGATGCACCACCAATTGACTTTCTCCCCGTGATCTCCATGAACCGCTGTGCTCGACGAACCGCACTGGCCATGCACCATCTGATATCCATTAGTTCCATCTCCTCGGGGTCTAATTGATCATAATCTTCTTTTGTCAAATTGGTATTGCCAATCTTCCCTGCAACAAGGCTTTCATATGATTCAAGTACAGATGCCAAGAAAACCATCTGTTGTTTTGCCGACTCTTCATCAAAATTCTGAGCATTCTTCAAATCAACTGCGATATTACACTGGAATAAATTCTTTGAAGCAAATTGATCAGAAGTTGTTGAAGAAGATCCACTGTGAAAACCACTGTGAAGACTTTCATTTTTTACTGAACTCGAACTTTCTGCAGAAAATGCAGTTCTTGGAGACCCAGCCTGCGGTACTCTGTAGTAAAGCTCTACATTCTGCTGATAAGCTGGATTGTTGACTTTAGATCTCTTTACCTCCAGCTCATGACTTTCAAGCTTTTCAATCAGCATATCCAATTTCAAATCTTCAGGCTTGATTGTATTTTTCAACATTAAAGCAAAGTATTTCCACTCTTGATCATCTGGCAATGAATCAAACAGTTTATCCACCAGTTCCTCTTCAGAAGGTAAGATTTGATGTCTGATCAGCTCCACTTTCAAATGTCCAAATCTCTCAATCATTTTACAAACAGATTCATTTTTCATACAATTGAATAAATCAAACTCTTTACGCAACAATTTCTTTTTGTTTTTAACAATTTCATTACTTCCAACACATTTTCTTTCTAACGCTTCCCACAAACTCTTTGAAGTGTTGACCCGACTGAGTCGTTCCGAAGAGTTTTACATCCAGTTTAAAGGCGGAATCAGTAAACCGGACACGAATACAGCTTATACTCTTTAATCTGTTGCTTGTATTGATAATAACAATGTTTACAACCTGACAGAAAACCGGCAGCACTTCGTTACACTTTCAGAAGTCGCGTACCAAGTGAAATGACAACAACCCTATATATAGACAAGTAGATTTCGCTTGAACTGACCTGAAGCGAAATCTCCTGAAGCGAAATCACTGGCTTGAAGCGAAATCAAGTTATGTTGATTTCGCTTGAACAGATTTCAAGCGAAATCTTCACATTAAACATGTCTAAACCCTAATTAAAACCCTGTTGTGTGTACATTCACCCTATCTAGACACAAGACTTGATTATGATGTAATCAACAGACATATAGTGCACCAACAGACTCCCCCTTGGATGTTGATGAAGTCTTTTCTTGTTCGAGCAATGAAATAATATCCTCTCTTACTGACTGTTTGATCAATGTTATCATTCTATGTTCAGCCACAACATTTTTTATATCTTTTTCAGAAAAATCTTTTGCATCTATTAACTCTCCTCCCTCTTTTACTGGTGCAACATATTCATCTGTCAGTTTTAACCAGCTTTCAGTAGCAAAAGCTTTTACCCAACCCTCAAATCTATTTTTCCACCAGTGATAATCTTCCACTTTCATTAGCTTTGGTGGCTTCTGTTGGCTCCCGTACATGTTCTCAAACTTCAAATTCTCCGAAATCTCTTTTGAATATTCTTTCATCTCAGATCTTCTATCTGACGATTCGGAAGTGAACGCGTACATGTCGCTAAACGGGTTTATGAAATTATCATCCATCGTGAACGTACCTGACAAATCAGTCAAACACTTAGAAAATTTTAAATTTTGAAAATTCAGCAACTTCAAGCGAAATTCTTGAAGTATATACAGCTTCAAGCGAAATCAAATAACAACACTAAACCAAGCGAAATCAACTATTTCGCTTCAGATGATCTCAAGCGAAAACCAAGTCCAAATCTGATTCAAGCGAAATCAATAGTAATCTATTTCGCTTCAGCTTCAAGCGAAATCCAGCTGATGTATTTCGCTTCAACTGATTACAAGCGAAATCAAGTGAAAACCTCTATTTCGCTTCAACTAGCTTCAAGCGAAATTGTCCAAAAATTCAGATCTGAAGCGAAATCAAGTATAACCTTCGAACACTTTCAAGCGAAATCATGTTTTAGGTCAATTTTAATGAGTTTTAATCTGTATTTAAGTCCGAAACTTTGTAGGCTTTGTTAAAACTACGTTTTACACGTTATACTCGAAAATCAGTCCATTTCGACCGTTGGAACTAGTTCAGATCTGAAAAATACGAAAAAGAATGAGTAGAAATGAGAGAAATCGGTAGAATCAAGCTGTAGTAGTATGAACTCCTCGTCCTGAGCTCTGATACCACTTGTTGGATCGTTGTTTGACCCGACTGAGTCGTTCCGAAGAGTTTTACATCCAGTTTAAAGGCGGAATCAGTAAACCGGACACGAATACAGCTTATACTCTTTAATCTGTTGCTTGTATTGATAATAACAATGTTTACAACCTGACAGAAAACCGGCAGCACTTCGTTACACTTTCAGAAGTCGCGTACCAAGTGAAATGACAACAACCCTATATATAGACAAGTAGATTTCGCTTGAACTGGCCTGAAGCGAAATCTCCTGAAGCGAAATCACTGGCTTGAAGCGAAATCAAGTTATGTTGATTTCGCTTGAACAGATTTCAAGCGAAATCTTCACATTAAACATGTCTAAACCCTAATTAAAACCCTGTTGTGTGTACATTCACCCTATCTAGACTCAAGACTTGATTATGACGTAATCAACAGACATATAGTGCACCAACACATGATAACCATGATGTCTTCTTCATGAAAGCTCATCAGGTTGTAAGAGTTTGGAATCCTGATCGACTGTTCTTCAGTAACAATAACAGCCTCTCCTAGAACAGGATCATAGGCCCAGAACCTGAACTTCCTCAGTATGCCTTTCTCAAACTTTCTTGTGAGTGGAATGATCTTTTCTTTGTCAGTGGGAGGCCAGATGATTGATTTTACAGTCATCCTGGTAAAGGAGTCACGAACACCAGGATTTCGTCTTACTATTGGTTCAGCAGTCTTCATGGTCTTAAAGTTTGTTCTTACCTCCTTTTCAAGACGTGAGTGGAATGCCCAACCTGGGCCTCTCTTGCTCAGATCTGGATCATAATAAGGAGCTCGTAACAGAGATTTCAGGTCAATCGGAGTCCAGGATTCAAATTGGCTTTCCTTGGCATAATATTCCCTGTTTCCACTATTTCGAGTAATCAACCACATCCTTTTGTCTGGCTCATACCTCCAACATGCCACTTCTGATTTATTTCCCACTTCATCATAATAGGTAGATCCTAGCTCCATCACAAGTCTGTCAGGCCTTGTTGTGGGATCCTTTAGCTGAAAGTTTTCATCCAGAGGATTCATGTCTTGATTTTTCATTACCAGCAGCTGTTTCTTTCTTTGCTTCTCCTGTTCTTTCTCTAACTGTCTCTGTTCTCGTCTCTTTTTGGTCTTGCTGCTCAACTTCTTTGGTTTTGCTACCAGATAAGCTTCTAAGGCAGCTGCTCTTTCAGCTTCAGCTGCTGCTCTTTGTTCTTGTGTCTGCTCAGGTCTTCCAACATAGAACTGCTCATCCTCTTTATCAACAAATTCATTTCCAAACTTCTTTTCAAGCTTCGCCTTAAGATCATAGACAGTTGACATCAACATCCCTACATCCCCTTGCAATTGATCTATAGTGAGATCTCTGCTTGTGAGCTGAGATTGTAGAGAGGAGATCTGGGCTTCTTTTAATGCAGCGTCTTGTTGTAGAAAAACAATCTAAGGACTTTTCAGTTCACCATCTTGTTCCAATATCACCACACGTCTTTTCAAACTTTTGACATACTCTTCTTCATCACTATCACTTTCATAGACTTGTCTCTTCTCGCTTGCATATCGAAATGCAGCTTCATCATGCTCTGTTATATGAGCCCCACTTGAGCTTCCTGCTTCAAACTGAACACCACCACTCGAACTGCCTGGCTGTGAGGGGATGGATTCAAAGTCGAAGTTGAAATCGTACAAGTCTGTGTCTCCCAGGTCTGTTTTCTTTGATGCATCAGTAGATTGTGGAACAGGTTGAGCGTCAATTGTAGGAGTGGGCTCAGAGGTAGTCGAGGGCCCATAAAGAGTGTTGTCAGGTGGATTGTCGGTCTTTTGTTTCTTTGGGGCTGATTCTTCAGTCACATCAGCTGTTTCTTGAATATCAGTAATGGGAATGGAGGGAGGGTCTCCATCACCACCCTGTAACTTTGAATCAAAGCTGCAAGATTCTCAGCAGTCATTGGCACTAGCACACGAACAGCATCCTCTTCTTTATCAGATGTCACTATCTCTACCTCGCTTTCGGAATCTGTTTCTTCATTGAAGTCTGTTTCAGATTCAGTATCAACCATAAGAACCTCTTCTTCATCATCACTTGCCTGCTGTGCTTGCTGCATAAGTTGCACATCATGCTCTTCCGCTATTTGTGCATTAATTGGAGGCGGAACTGGAGCAACAGGGATGACTGGAGGGGCTGGTGCAATAGGAGCTCCTTGTACAATGTCAGCAAACCTCCCATGTTTCTCAAGAGCATATCTTCCTTTAAAGTTATGAAGTTTGGCTCTTTTGTTTCTGCACGCATTCTCAAAACATCCTGGCCCCATTGGTTTCAAATTGATGTAGTTCGGCCCCTTGACCAACTCTGGATATCTCTCGTCAAAAATCATTTGTAAAAACCTTGGATACAGCATAAAGATCTTCTTCTTTGGATCCTCTAACATCTTCATCATGTTATCAAAGATGAAAGCTGAGAAGTTGTACTCCCATTCATTCACAAGTGCTATGACTGCTGAAGTTTGTGTCTTGTTCAATTGATCCCATCCACCCTTGTTTTCAGCAACACACTGTAGGAAAAAGTGAACTAACAGCCTCCAATATGGTGGAAAAAGCTTCTTCATCACAGTAGGATATCCTCCTTCATAGCTCATTCTTCTTAAGGCAGCTTGAACTCTGGCTTGATCGTATATTGTAGGATAATGCGGCTGGTCTCCCAGTCTTAACACTTCTCGAATCACTGCTTCAGATATGATAATCTTCCTTTTCTGTACAGTAGCTTCCATGGATCCTGCACCTTGCCTGTCAATCTTTGCAGTATTCCAAAAAGCGTTGATGCAGTTGCTGCAGATCACAGGATTTGTTCTTAATGCATGTGTGAGAGGACAGTTGTTCAGACCCCTGATTAGCGATCCAAACAACTCTGCTTGATCTGCTGGAGGATTTGACAGAAAGCCTGCTTGATTGTGGAATTCGTTCACCTCCAATTGCCGTTGATTCTTTTCTTGCAACATTGCGCCTGCCATTTTCTGCACTTCACAAATAGTCGTTAGATGATATTGAAATTTTTACTTATATTTTGAGTTAACGACGAGTCGACAAAGTCAATTCGTCAAAAACTTAAACAAAAGTAACACTTTTCAAGAAGGCAGTCCAAAAATAGTCCAAAGGTTCATCAGAAAAGGTTCGGATAATCAGGTCAATCAGTCAAAGGTTACAAAATGGGGTTCATTTCGAATGACCTTCTTCATCCGGAATGAAATTCCGTCCGAAGTCATCCGTAATGATCCTTATCAGTCCGGAATCATTCAGAATCATCCGTGATGATGAACTTCTTGTCCGTAATGATCCGGAATCATCCGGAATGCTCATAGATGATCCGGAATGAAGTACCTAAGATTCGTAATCAATCTGAAATCAATCCGAAATGAAGTGTCTTGAGAGAGAATTTTCAGATGAATCCGTGATGGTCCATAATCATAATGCGGATTCTTGTCTTTTTGCCATTAAATACTTCGAAATGGCCTTGGGCCAGGCCCATTTTGGATGATCCGTAATGATGGGCCTTTTCAGAGTTCTGATGGGCCTCATTTCGATCAGTGGGCCATCCAGACTTAAATCATTTTCAAAATTATTTTATTCATCCTTTTCAAGAAAAGCAAAATACCCCCTTTCAAAATAAACGAAACACCCCACTGAGCAATTACAGAAAATTAAGAAAGTAATAATTAATAAAAAATGTGCACAAAAATACCAATGTAGGGGTGAATTTGGGAAGACTGTCACGGGATCAAATCGTTCTCGAACTGATTAAGGGACACTTTTCAGCTCTTCGTTTACTTAGGCTGGTCCACGCAATTGTTGATATGTTTGTCCTCTTAAATCCACCGCTCAAACTTCAACTTTTTGCTTTGTGATACGCTTTTAGGTAGTTTTATACTGTGACATCTGTGTGTCCCATTCCAAGGCATACCCCCGCGATCAAGGTAAGCACAACGGTTCATCGTAGCAGGTGAGTATACTGAGATCATCCTTTTATTATTATAATTTTTTTTATTTTTCAACGCCAGACTTCCTGGTGAGCAGGTCAGTACTTCCATACAGCAGAGAGACCAAGGAAGATCTGACGAGGGCCCTTTTATTCTATTTTTCTATTTTTCATATTTTTAATGCCAGACTTCCTGGTGAACAGGTCAGTACTTCCGTACAGCAGAGAGACCAAGGAAGATCTGACGAGGGCGAGACAGGTTTTGGCCCTTTTGTGGCTCTTTTAGCGAGATATCCTGACTGTGTCCAAGTCTGCATATAATCTGGATGCAACAAAGGAACATCCCTGATATCCCGGATGAATTATCAGCATAAAGACCCGAAACCTCAAATGTTGGCTATCTATCAACACAGGATTTAAGACCATGAAATCATACACCGTTGGTATGTTACCCACGAGATGTCCAGTCCATTATGTTTGTATCACTTTTACTTCTTTTTGCTTTTCGAGCGGCAGACCTATCAACACATCGCAGTGGAGCCGAACCTGTTTAACATTGAAACCTTACGTGTGTTAATCAAGTTCTTTAACATTAAAATTCATTTCATTTCCCGACAACTTTTCTCCCCCTAAATTTGTGCAAAAGTTGAATACTTTATGCCCAAATTTACCAGATGGAAACACATAAAAAACCCCTTATTATTATATACAAGGTTTTAAGAGTTTTTTTTTAATTTTTTTAAAGCTCAGTCGGTGAAGCGAATCATTTTCAAGAGGTCTACAAGAACATTGAACCTAGAGATGCTGACAGGTTTGGTAAAAAGATCCGCTGTGTTAGCATCAGTATGGATATGTTCAAGTTTAATAAGACTTCTGTCAAAACAATCTCTTATGAAATGAATTTTAATGTCAATATGCTTGGTTTTGGAGTGAAAAACAGGGGTTTTAGTGATCTGGATGGCAGCATCATTATCACAATAAAGAGTTGTATCAAGATAAGTCAAACCGTAATCTTCCAATTGATGCTGCATCTAAAGAACCTAGGAGCAGCATGCGGATGCTGCAACGTATTCTGCTTCCGCTGTGGAAAGAGATACTGTCTGCTTCTTCTTGCATTGCCAAGAAATGAGTCTGGCTCCCAAGAACTGGCATCCTGCTAATGTGGACTTCTTATCGCTGTCGGTTCCTCCAAAATTGCTATCTGAAAAGGCAAACAGATCAAAGTTCGAATCTCTGGGATACCAGAGTCCGAGTTTAGGAGCTCCCTTCAAATATCTGAAAATTCTTTTAACAGCAGTTAAATGAGTGAGTTTAGGATTAGCCTGATAATGAGCACACTAACACACGGCGTACAGAATGTCTGGCCGACTGGCAGTCAGATACATTAGTGAGCCGATCATTGAACAATACAGTGTCTGGTTAACAGGATTTCCTTCTGGATCCTCAGTTAACAACGGCCGTTCTGCAATTGGGGAGTCACTTGGCTTTGAGTCTGTCATGCTAAACTTTGCTAGGACGTCAGTTACATATTTACTTTGGTGAATCAAAATTCCTTGATTGTTCTGACGGACTTGCAGACCCAAAAACATCGTCATTTCTCCTAAAGAACTCATCTCAAACTTTTTCTTCATGACTTCTTCAAACTCCTTGCAAAGAGCATCATTAGTCGATCCAAAGATGATGTCGTCAACGTATATTTGAACAAGAATGATATCCTTATCAACACGCTTGATGAACAATGTCTGATCGATCATTCCTCGGGTGTATCCTTTAGCAAGCAAGTGTTCTGTTAGAGTAGCATACCATGCACGAGGTGCTTGATGCAATCCATACAGAGCCTTGTCCAGCTTGTAAGCATACCCTTCCTTTTCTTGGTCAATGAATCCCGACGGTTAAGCAATGTAAATTTCTTCCTTGACCTTTCCATAAAGAAATGTTGTCTTGACATCCATTTGGTAGACAGTGACTCCCATAAAGGATGCGTATGCCAAGAAGATACGGATGGCTTCTAAACGAGCTACTGGGGCATACACTTCATCATAATCTAGGCCTTCAACTTGACTGACGCCTTGGACTACTAATCTTGCCTTGTTTCTTACAATCACACCAGAATCATCTTGCTTATTACGAAATACCCATCGTGTGCCAAGGGCTCTTTTTCCTCGGGGCAGCTTCTCAAGTTTCCATACTCCAAGCCGTTCGAACTGATTTAGCTCTTCATGCATTGCATCGACCCATCCAGGTTCCTGCAAGGCAACATTAATGTTTTTAGGCTCAATATGTGATATGAAACAAGAATACAAGCACGTGTTGATGTCTCCAGATTTGCTACGGGTTTGAACGCCAGCAGATACTGGGCCAATGACATTTGAGATTGGGTGACTTTTCTGAACACGCTGCGGAATTGTTGTTGCAGGAGCTTGCAGATTAGATTGCAAATTTGAAAAGCTTCTGGAAGCTATTCTAGATGGCTCCCCCTCACCTGGTGCTGTGGGGTTGATCACATGTGTGTCTGTGGTGTAATCAGATGGAATTGAATCTTGAAATAGAGAGGCTCCCTGAACATTTGATGGACCGGCAGAGCCTACATTTTTGTTGGTTTCACTGTTTGAGTTATCTGTTGGGGGTTCAGGGCGCGATGCCTGAGTGGATGAGGAACGGCTTGTATTTTCTTTGTCAAATCCCGATGGATTCACAGTGAGCTTTCTGATTAGATTCTGCAATTGCACATTCTCATCTTCATCTTGCAAAGGAATAGGCATTTCTTCTGCTAGATTCTCTGCAACAACAAATTCGTTAGACAAAATAGGAAATGATTTAAACAAGGAGGAATAATCATATAGCCAGTCAGGGCCAATGCGAGCGTCTTTTGGATTTTCTTCAAGTCAGTCTACATGATACGCTTCTACAACTTGCTTCTTGACCTTGTTGTACACACGATAGGAGGTATTCTTAGCATAACCAATGAAGTAACATGGATCTCCTTGAGCTTCAAAGTTTCCCTTGGAGTCCATAAGAAGAAGGACACACGGGCAGCCGAAAGTGCGAAAGTGTTGCACCGAGGGTTTTTGACCTTCAACTACTTCATATGGAGTTTTCATGTGATGCTTGTTAAACAAGGCATGATTTTGAACGTAGCAAGCCGTATTTACTGCTTCAGCCCAAAATATAAGTGGAAGTCCTGAATCTATCAGCATAGTGCGAGCAACTTCGATGAGAGTACGGTTGCGTCTTTCTGCAACCCCATTTTGTTGAGGGGATCTTGCTGTGGTGAATTGACGGTCGATTCCCTTAAGGGCACAGAATTCGTTCAGCTCAGTATTATTGAATTCTGTTCCATTGTCATAGTGAATAATTTTCACACGTTCATTTGATTGATTCTCCATGAGTATTACAAATTTCTTTATTAAGCCAGTTGTCTCACTTTTCTGCTCCAAGAAGAATACCCAGGTAAAACGTGAAAAATCATCTGTGATGACCAGACAGTAAGCCTTTCCTCCGATGCTGAGTACATTGACTGGACCAAATAAGTCCATATGTAGCAGTTCCAAGACCTTTGAAGTGGTGTGAACAGTTTTGGACTTATGAGGCCTTCGATGTTGCTTTCCTCAAGCACATGCTTCACATTTCTCTATTTGCATGAAATCCTTGATAGGCAAGTTTTTTACCAGACCTCCTTTTGCTAATCGATTCAAATTTTTCATGTTCAGGTGACCCAACCGACGGTGCCATATCATAGCATCATGTTCAGCAATTTCTGAAAACAAACAAGTAACTTGATCAGTAGGAGCTTTATTCATATCAATAACATAGGCATTTCCTCTTCGTTCAGCTTCTATCAGAAACCAGTCTTCAGGTATGAGGATTCCTGGTTTCAGGATGACACACCCACTCTTAGTGAACAGAACTTCCATTCCTTTGTCACACATCTGTGATACACTCAGCAGACTATGCTTAAGCTCAGGGACATAGTTAACATCTGAAAAAGTGAGGACGCCATTCTTGACAGTGCCTTTCATGGTGATTCTTCCTGATTCTCCTCCTGCGAAATTGACACATCCACCGTCGAATATCTTGATATCATTCAACTGGGATATATCTCCCGTCATGTGTCTAGAACAACCACTATCGATAAACCAAAGTCTAAAGATAGCCCTCCATAGTCGTTCCTGCACATAAAACGGAATCAGTTAGAGACTGGAACCCAGGCCATAGAGGACCTGAGTTTACCATCGCTATCTGTGTAGGTGACTTCGTGAAAGATCATATAGTTTTTATCATTGTTTGTGACATTTGGTGGCGCGGTAGAAGTTGATGGTTGTGAACACGGAGACTGGGATCTAACAGGACCTTTTGGTCTCTAATCTTTAGTGTCCGAGACACTTCTGTTTGATGAAAATGATTTTGTCTTGTCTTGAAAGCTGTTTGTTTTAAAAAAACTTTTGCTTTTCCTGTTTAGCAAGATTCCAGTCTCTGTCAGAGGGCCTTGCCATGGGATGTTGATGTTTGATAAAACTAGAGTGCATGGCCTTCTGATGGTACGTGTTCCTAGAGTAGTAGGGACGATGAACACAATTTCTTGCGATGTGTCCCGGAATTCCATAGTTAAAACATGTCTGCCTTTTTGAGAAAAAGACATCTAGTTCGGCTTGCGTTATTCTCGAGAACTGATCACGTCTTTTCAATTCATTTGTCGATGAGTGCCTTGGAGTGTGCCTTTTCTTGGAGGAACCCGCTTTACAGCTGTCAGCACAAGAGTTAGTATCCTCAACTTAACCCTTGAGCTTGGGTTCAGTTTTCTTGAGATTTGAGGTTTCCCTTTTCGCATTCTTCCTTTTCGGCCTTCAGTTTCTACGTGATCGCTTTCTTTTAGGGGGAACAGATTCAGTCGACTCTGTTCCATTGAGATCACTGTTGGGATCAATAGGTGAGCTGTCTGTAAAGGTTACTTTCACATCTTCCTTTTCTGTAGAGATCATGTCTTCAGGAGAATCTTGAGAGAAGGTTTCCATATTAATTTCTTCTACAGTTTCATCATTTGATTCAACTGTGGAATTGATTTCAATGAATTCCTTCTCCATAGTTTCCACGTCTCCATGAGTTTCTACAGAATAGGACTCTATGGATGTCTCCTCTTCAGTCAAGTCACCTTCTGAGTTCTCGACATTTGATGATTCTGGTAGCTCAGATGATGAGCAGTCTGTGTCGAAGACAACTTGACTTTCTTCTTTAGTAATGCTGCAAGAATCTGATTGATTGTCACAATCGGAAACACTCGAAGATTTAAGCTCATTATCTGGGATCCCTGAATCCTCTGGTTGATTGCCAAGATCGTCAGATGATCCCTGTTCAACAGTAAATTTTTCATCATCACTATTAGTCACTTCAAAATCATCATTACTGCCGGGAGCGTCTGATGTGTCATTTAATGTTTCAGACGTACAGGTGTTGTATTCCGAATCATCGGAATGGTTTTCTGAGTTATTTGAAACAGATGTTTCGAATTCCTCAGATGACACATCAGGCTCTCCTGCCACATCATTTTCAACATTTACAACATTTTTAGCATTTTCAACATAGTCATTCTTATCACATGCATAATCTAAAATAATAGCACCAAATTCAGCAGTCTTAGTGGGAACACCCCAAGTCTCAACAAACCAAGAAAAAACAGTGTTCCAAGCATAAATGCCATTTTTATCAGAAACAACATTATTAGCAGCACTTCGATGTGATTCATCATCCTCCTTAGACTCTTCTTCAGTTCTTACTGACTCTGCACACAAACTAGAAAAGTTAGTATTTTCAACAGAATTAGAATTTGATGAACTTTCCTTCATCTCCTCTGTGAGTTTGTTAACCAGTTCCGTTTTTGTTTCAGTTTTGGTTTCTGCATTTATCACGGTTTCATTTTTCTGATCAGACTCATTATCTGCTGGTTCATTTTGAACAGTTTCATTTTTAACAAAACTCATCGGTTTCTTGAAATCAGTATATGGACTCCTTTTAGACTTAGATGGATCATAATCAACATAATCACTAGGTTTGCCATACATCATAGTATCATAATTTTCCATTTCTTGCTTAGTGACTGGCAGTCTGGAATAATTATGATTATATGGTGGCGGGACCTTTTTATACCCCAAACCCTTTCCCTTGTTTTCTTGATAAGCAAGTTGCACATTACACAGATTCTGAACTGTGGCACTGGAAGTATCAAACTTCTTGATGTTTAACTCGTTCTGTTTGTATTTTCCAGTGAGTAGCTCTAGCTCACCCTTCACAGAGTCACATTCAAGAGTTTTGACTGTGAGTCTATGTTTATAGTCATGAACCCAACATTGCTGTTGGTTCACGTCTCTGTGAAGTTGAGCTATGTCCTTTTTAAGTGCTTCAATCTTTTCATAGAGAATTTTGTTATTCTCTCGAAGACTCATGTATTTTCCCATCACAGTATTATAATCGGTAATTAATGCTGAATTTTGAGATCTCAGCAAAGCAACTTTCTTCCTACAATGTTCAGTACATAAAAGAGAGTTTACCGTCTCAGCGAGTGACTTTGGTTCCTTGGTCATGGCCATCAAACACTGATGAACTTTGTCCACTGCAGCAGATTCAGACAGCTTCATAGATTCCACTTTAGCAACAGCATCAGCCCAGTTAAAAACATTCTGCTCTTGAGCAATCAAAGCTCTTCCAGCCCCAGAATTACCCTGTCCACTTGAGGTAGCAGTTTCAGCATGCGTGACGGGAATCATAGACCTTTCCTTTTTCCTTGCTGCAGTTTCCTGAGTAGCTTCATACTTTATGAGAGCCTTCTTGCAATCCCTGGCAAAATGCCCTGGTTCATAGCACCTGTAGCACCTCAGCCTGTTTTTCAGAAATCCTGGACTAGCATGCATGGGACGACGTCCATATGTTTTTGCAAACTTATCAGCTTTAAAGGCTGACATAGCCATGTTCCAAGCCACATCCAGCTCATCTAAGTCCTCTTCCACGACTTGATTCACTTCAGGCATCATTTCTGTTGAAGGTATGAGTTCTCCTGCCAAAAAAGGCATTAAAACTGTTGATCATGGAGGCTGCAAGAGCAAGTTTTTCTTCATTCTGTTTGGTTAAGAAAGCCATGTGATCCACTGATGGGGTGTTCTGAGGAGCCGACTGAGTGTTTGAACCGAAAGCAGCATTTGCATGTTGTGGCTAAGGCTGAGTTTGAGATTGTGGCTGAGTGTTTGTGGTATTAACAGCAGGTGCGTGAGAGGTAGGAGCAGCCATCCCGTAAACATAATTTGGCTTTGGAGCAGCAATGGGACTGAAAACAATGTTTGGGTTGTGATTCACCACTCCATGAATAGGACTGAAAACCAGATTCAGATGAGCTTGAGTCATCAGTGCAGCATTGTTTGGACTAGTTACTCCAGCAGCCATCAGAGAGTTCTTGTGATTGATTTCTCTTTGCTAATTATCAATCTCGCAAGACTTAATAGTGGCAATCAACTCAGTTAGTGTCATTTCATTCAGATCTTTGGTACGCTTGATCATAGAAACCTCAGCATCCCATCCTTTAGGTAGAGAGTTAAGCAATTGACGATTCATTGCACTGTTTGAGACATCGATTCCAGCACTCACCATTTGAGATACAAGTTTAACGAACCTTCTGGCTTGATTTTTAACCGTTTCTCCATAGATATGATTGAATGAGCTGAATTGCTGATTCATCATGTTAACACGACTGGCTTTCATATCAGCATTTCCTTTAAACAGATGTATAAGTGTGTCCCAGATTTCTTTAGCGCTTTTGCAGTTTCTGACTCCAATCGAAATGTCTGGTCTGAGTGCCATTGACAGAGTACCATAAGCAGCTTCATCATCTGCTACAATCTTCCTGTCTTCATCAGTGAAAATGTTTTCGGGCTTCGGAACTTGAGTTTGAGGATCATCCTCAGATGCATACATGATAGTACGTGGCCCGTTTTTTATGCTTCTCCAAACATGTGGCTCTTTTTCTTTGCAGTATTGTTCAAAACGAAATTTCCACTCGTAGTAATCATCACCGTACAAGAACATTGGAACTTTTGTGGACGTGCCGATAACTTGGTCAAGTTCTTGATGAAATGCCAAAGACTGAGTCTGGATTGCAGCAAGTGTGGCATTAGCGAGAGCGGCTGCAGTAACAACACCGTTCATGACACCGGATTGGTTCAACATGATTGAAATGAGATTCGAAATGTGGTCCGAAATGGAAACTAAGGTCCAGAATGAGATCTGAGTCCGAAATCAGAGGTCCGAAATAATCACGGAACCGAAATGAAGTAGGTTCGAAGAAAAGCGTGGTCCGAAATGACGTTGATCCGAAATGAATTCTACTCCGTGATGGTGAGTTTCGAACGAGACAAGCAAACTTCAAACAGCGAGATCCGTAATTACTAACTTTTATCCGAAATGACAAACTTTAATTCGAAATCTGATGAACTTAATCCGAAATCTGATAATCTTAATTCGAAATCTGATGATGATTGTCCGTAATCTGATAATCTTATCCGAAATCTGATGATTGTGGTCCGAAATCTGATGATTGTGGTCCGAAATCTGATGATTGAGGTCCGAAATCTGATGATACGATCCGTAATCTGATGAAGACGATCCGAAATCAACAAACTTCAAGTCCATGATGATAAACAACAGTCCAAAATGGTCCGAAATCTTCTGAAGACAGTCCGGAATCAGCAGAAACACTCCGAAATACAGCAAAAACTCCAGAAAAAATGGAACAGTAGTAAACCGGAACAGTAACAGCAAACAAAACAAACGCGATATCAGATCCGAGCCTGGAAATCAGGTTCAACAGGCTCTGATACCAATTGTAAGTCCCGAAACCGAGATCACAATGATATCGCACAACTCGTAAGGTGGCGGAATCACACGAACAAGTTGTAAAAGAAATAATGATGAAAAAGAAGGATGATTGATAATCAAAAGCTTCACAAATCTTGCATACAAGTGTTTGTCTAATACAAGATTGCCCAAAATCACCAACCATGCACCTATTACATCATTTAATATTTATAGAAAGAGATTAGAGAGTGTGCACCCTAAACCCTAGGCCCATAACTACACAAATAGGCCCAAAACCCATAATTAACCCATACCACCTACTAATCCACCTATAATCTTATCCATAAACCTTAAAGGGCCTAACACATTCAATTCCGGTAGCGAAGCTCTGCCGAAGTGTCTCCAGCAGTGTAAATCGACTTGATATCAATACAGAGACAATTTAAAGTGATTTTCTGTGCAATTCAGCTGAAACGACTTCGATACGTTTGTTTCCGCCACTCGTATTGAAAAGAACTATTCTGAACGACTCGTTTCGGTCATGAAAACGATCCTACAAGTGGTATCAGAGCTCAGGAGGAGGAGTTCTTACCATTTCAGCTGCAATTTCTATTTTCTACACCTTCTTTTTCAAAATTTACAAATTTTCACGGTTAACATGGCTTGATTTTCAAATATATTATGCGAAACAGTGTTTTAACAAACCCTAGAAAGAATCAGATCTTAATTCAGCTTAAAACTGGTTCAATTTTTAAAAACACTGTCCGAAACTTTTATTTCGCACGAAAGCTGATATCATTTCATTTGAACATTGCTTTGATTTCGCACGAAATCAGACTTCAATTCGCACAAAACCACTATTTCTAGTTCATCAGTTCATCATTTCGTATGAAATCAGCATTTGATTTCGCACGAAACAGCCATTTCTCTTGAAAACAGTTCACCAGATCATCATTTCGTATGGAATCACCCATTCCGTTTGAAGGTTGTTTTATTTCGGACGAATTCAGTCATTTCGTTTCCAAGTTCATTCCGTGTGAACTTCTTTTCGTTTGAAGAAGGTCATTTCACGTGAAGGTTTATTTCGTGTGAAAGCTTATATCATTTGAAGGATCATTTAGTTTGAAAATTAATTTCGTTTGAAAGGTGATTTGTTGAAAACCGAATCATGGAAAACGAGTTTTATAATGCCTTTGCTAGTCCGGTGACTTTTACTCAGAGTACGTAGCTAGAAAATGAAACGGGGACAACACAAAAACCGCCTAAGCTCATGAGTATCGAAGAATACAGTGGATGGGTCGAACATTTTGCAAACTGGGTTCAAGCATATCACTTAGATGCTTGGGAACATACTGAATTTCAATATAGTAGACCAGTCGGGGACAATGGATTGAAAATTGAAATTAGAAATTTGAGTGTTGAGGAGAAAAAGAAATACAAAGATGAAAAAATGATGGTGAGTCTTTTGCAGCAAGCTATTAAAGAAGACATCTTGATTTTACTTCAACACAACGGAAGTGCACATTCGATATGGGAAGAATTAGAATCGAAGTTTCTTGGAAGTGATGAGATGATCAAGAATAAAAAGTCACTTATGAAGAAAGAATTTGATCTATTCCGAGGATTAAGAACTGAAAACACCAAGCAGATTATTGAAAGATATTGTAATTTATTGAAGAATATGAAAAGATTAAACATCCAAAAGGATACATATGAATTGATTGAAAAGATGGCTGATGCGTTGCCACATGATGTTTGGGGCACGTATCTTATGATGTTGAAAAATAAACCGGATTTTAACAAGCTAACGCTGAGTGAATTTATTAAACAGCTTGAAGCTCAAGAGATGGAACAACGAAAGATAGCAAGAATGAAGAACTATGATGGAGAACAAGACATTGGTTTGTATTACAAAGGTGGAGTTAGTGATAAAACCAATTTTTCACCAAAGGTTGAAACTGCTTTCAATGCAAAAAGTTCTTCTGAAAGTTCATCTCAAGGATCAAGTAGCAAAATGGGATTCTCTTCATATCCATCGTTTGATATAAATTTTTCGGCAACCAAGAGTGGGAAAGTTCTTCAGTGCAACATTGCTTTAAATCTTAAAAATGATCAAAATTACTCGGAAGAAGTTGCTAAAAGTCATATGTCTCTGTTGGTAACTGTATTAGAGTCGTATGGAAGTTTGGTTGAAGGAAGGATCGGAAATCCAATGCTGACTAAGGAGGATTACGATCAGGTCGATGCTGAGGAGATGGAATTGGTGGATATAAAGTGGTGTTTGGCAAGCGTGTTGAGAAGAGCTGAAAAGTTTAAACAAATTACAGGAAGAGATGATTTCCGTGATGCAAATGTTTCTACTCTAGGATTTGATAAATCTAAAGTTACTTGTTTTCGTTGCAGGGAAAAAGGGCATTTCAAGAGAGAATGCACAAGTGGAGCTCAAAATCCTTTTGGAAACACTGACTACTATCGAAAAGCGATTTATCATCAAGTTGCTCAACAATCATATCAACAACAACCACAAACTGAACATGCTCAGAAAGTGATTGAAGATTCAAAGAAAGCTTGTCTTGTTAATCAAGATAATGGAAGTTCATCAAAAGAAGACAGTTGGGATAAATATATTTCAGCAGAGAGTTAAGCATGTGTGATGAACAAAATGATAGATCAAGATGATGAAAGGCTTCCAGAGGGTTTTAGTCAGAAAGATTTCAGTTGGGATGATTATGATCCCAACAAAACTTCTGGTCATAAAGCTTTTGTTGCTCAAATTGTTAAAGATAATGGTGAAAAATACACTACTAATGATTATTGGGCAGAAAGAATAAGAAAGCGTTTAAACTCTGGAGCAAAGAAAGAGGAGAAAGTTGAAGAAGAGGTTCATGTGATAAAGAAGCAAGATAAAGAAATTCCAGAGTTTGAGATAAAAAAAGAAGTTGTTGCAGAAAAAGTGTCTGAGAATTGTGAAAACTGTGATACCATGAAGAAGCAAAACAGTGAATTGATTCACAACATGAACATGCTGAAAGAATCATATGATGTCTTAAACAAAGCAATGAATCAATACAACCAGTCAAGCAGTGAACAAGCTACAGCCATGAAGACACTCAATGGAGCATACATGATAAAGCAAGAAATGATTAATTATTACATTCGGTTGATTGCTGAGCTTGAACAGAAACTGGAAATTCAGAAAATTGAAACTGAAAGAGTAAAAAAATTGTTGAAAAGTTATTCATGTTCTTTTTATGTAATTGATAAGATTTATCCTATAGTGACAGGTTTGAAGACATTTGAAGAAATCAAATCTGAAGAAAAGACATCTGAAGAGAAGAAGTCTGAAACAAAAGAAGATACTGAAATGAAGAATTCTGGTAAGAAACCAAGTGTCAGTTACAACAAGTGTCCACCCCCGCTTGAAAATGGATATTCTCCAAGAAATCCAAATTCAGAAAAAGTCAAAAAGGCAACCAACTTACAGTGGGAATCTGAGTCTTCAGATAACTTGCCAGAAAACATTGATGTCATTTTCACATCGTCTGACACTGATCATGAGTCCGAGTTAATAAAGAAAGTGGTCGATCAGGTGTTGGATAAAGACAAAAACGAGGAGTCAAAGTTGGAGTCAAAATCAGAGTCAAAGTCTGAGTTTGACACGTCAAGTTCAAAAGAGAAACAGGGCAAAAGAGTTTACAATAAAGAATTTCTATTATCAAAATCTAATTTGAATGGCGAACCAATCAAAGTGGGGTATACTTTGAATGATTCAGACAAATTATATTCTGATAAGGAATTTCCAATAAGAGGTGTTAAAACATAAATGATCAAAAAGGTTTTTAAACTAACAGAAATTAAAATTTCTGAAATAAAAGATGAAAATCTTGCTGAAAAACCTAAACCTTACACCTCAAGAGTTCAACAAAGAGAAAACAAGAAAAAGGGTTACAGTTCTGGTTCAGGTTATCGAAAGAAACCAAACCATAACGGTAATTTCAAAAAGAAAGGATTAGGTTTTATTCAACCAAAAAATTATAAAAATGAGAAAACTTATAAACCAAAAACTGTATTTGTTTCATGATCAAGTGCAGAGGATGAAGAAAAGAGTTCATTCTGGAAGCAGACAAACAAAGAATTCCTTGCCAAGAAGCAAGAGAAAATGAAGAAGGAAGTTGCTTAGAAGAAGAAGGAGACAAGAACCTGTTTTCAATGCAAAACAGTTGGTCACATTGCCAGGAATTGTCCAAAGGCAATTCAAACAAAACAGGGAGTCTCTAATAAACTGAAAGAAAAAGTTGTTGAAAAAAGTAAACCACCAACCAAAAGATTTAAAGTTTTTGAAAACTCAACATTTGAGGTTGGAGAATGTTCAAAAAGGGTTTACAAGAGAAAAGTCAATCTTGACAATCACTAGTGGATTGTTAAGAAATCAGAAGATAATCTTGGCAATGAATCTGATTCCACAAAGTCAGATAAGCCACAAGTTGAATCAAAAGTTGAAAAGTCAGTTCCGCCAATGGATGATACAAATTTTCCACCATTGCGGGCTGAGAATTTTAAGCAAAAAGTTGGAAAAATTGAGATTTTAAATCAATTTTTTTCTGAAAAGAAAGAATTTGATGTTGAAAAGGCTTTCAACCCCAAAGTGAAACATATTTTCGGGAAAATGATTGACAGAAAGGTCAAAGGGGTTAAAGAATTTTATGAGAAGAAAACAAAGAAACAAGATGATGATGGTTCATCCCGGGTTACTAACTGGGATAGAAACTATCACAACTAAACTTTGGACTTGTCGGAGCTCTCAACTTGGTAATCGTGGAGCAGGAATCGGCATATTTCTTGAGAAATTCACATTTGTGATATTTCGATCTACAAGTGGTGTGTTTGTGAAAAACCTACAAATGGTTATTGGTTAATCCTACAAGTGGTTGATCAAGGTCATTAAGTTGAACTTGATTTAACTTTCGTTCTAGTGGTAATTGGAAAACAAAGTGATGAGTTTATCCCTATTCCTACAAGTGGTAAAATCAACAAAACTTATTTTCCGAAAAAACCATTTTGATTAAAACAAATTTAAGTGTTTTGAAATCTTAATGGGAAAATAGTTTGTTGTAAGGGGGAGTTCTGATTGTTTATGACAAGAGGATGGCGAATTGAAGCAATTCACAACAGTTGTCACTTTATTTGTACATTTTATTTTCAAATTTTTTTCTTGATTTTGAATTTTAGGGGGAGTAAGAAATTTTCCAGAAAATCCAAAAACATTAGAAAATTTGAAAAAAATCAAAAACATGATAAAATCAAAAATGAGTTTTGTTGAGAAAAGAGGAAATGATAGTATATTAGTGGTCATTTATGGCATGCTAAAGAATTGGAAAGTCAAAATGTGATAAACGGTCTCACTTATGATATGCCAGTAGGTTTTTAAACACTTAATAGATTGTGTTCGAGATATAAACCTAAATATCAAACTTGCTTATCTCGTGGGGAACATCTCTCGGATATATGGGTAACCCCCGAAATCTTGTTTGAAAGACCCCTCTTTCTGAGATACTAGGTCTTTATGCTTAGTGATATCTGGGGTATTATCCCGGGACTTCTGATTTTGCGGAATCAATGGCCTAGTCCCCGTATAATACTTTTCTCTTTCTTGAAATAAAAGCACCCCCCTCAGCATAAAAATGATGAAACATTGCAAAATGCTAATCATGTGCTGTTGAAGAAATGATTCTCTAAAGGGAACACACCTAAAGTCGAAGCCATCATCTCTCTGATTTTGCGGAAGCAATAACCTGAGCTCTCATGGCCCTCGCATTTAACCCTTTACAGATACCATCTAGGTATACTCACCTGTAAGACTGAATATTGGGATCTGGATACGGGAGTATATTCTGAGGTGGGACACTCGAATAAGAAGTCTATAAAACATTAATTCCGTATCTTGAAACAATTGAAATTTGTGTGAAAATTTAAGTGGATCAGTATACTGACAATCTACGTGAATCGTTTAGAACTTAAAATGTTTAAAGCTTAACGGTGTTAGTGATTTGTCTCAAAAAATGATATGATCCTCTTACACAAACTCGCAAAAATTTTGTTTGTAAATATTTCTTTACTGCATTTCTTTATATTCAAAATTCCAAAAAGAGTTTTGTGTGTTTTAGCATAAATTTTGAAAAATTCAAAAAGATTTTCGACAACTGATGTTGAAGAGCTAATTTTCAAAATTCCAAGTGCTGAATATGATAAACAGGTTTAGGAAAGTGTTTATGAAGAAGTTTGTACAAGTGGTCGTCAGAGATTAAATCATTTTTGAATAATACATGCTATGAAGTTTCTAAATTTATAAAGTTTTAAATTTGAGAAATTTATTGGGAGGTAGAGTCTGTGCAGGATTGAAGATTGGAAAAAGCCAGGTTACATTTTCTGAAGATAGGCAGATTCGAGCAAGGTTCCAGATCCTGAGGATTCAAAGATTCCAGACTGCGATCCCAGTTGATCGAACGGGGGAGTCTGAAGATATCAAGGGGAAGTTTGAAGATGGAAAAAGCTAGATTTGAATCTTGAAGTTCACGCAAGCTGTTGATGCTGATGAACTTAAGGAATCAAGAGACCTGTTCAAGAAGTGTATAGAGCCAGGTTGCGATTCTGGAAGAAAGAGAAAGAGAGAAAGAGATTGATTGAGGTCGCTTACAATGGAGAATCTTTAGAGAGAGTGAGAAGAGTGATAAAGACTAAAGGTTTGACAACCGAAGACTCGACACCGAAGACTTCGTCAATATCCAATGGGGAATCTGTTGGTGCATATGTCTGTCGACTTCGTCTTGTATCGAGTCTTGTATTTGATTAGATAGATCAGTGCACGTAGTACGAGAAAATGTGAAAGATGTGGGATAAGATTGATTTCGCACGAAATGAGAAGTGCTCATTTCACACGAAATAGCAATGGCTATTTCGTGCGAAATAGCAAGTTCATTTCGCTTGAACAGTTTCGTGCGAAATAGCTTGTCTATAAATAGGTGCCTTGATGATTTCGTTGGTAACATTCAATTCCGGTAGCGAAGCTTTGCCGAAGTGTCTCCAGCAGTGTAAATCGACTTGATATCAATACAGAGACAGTTTAAAGTGATTTTCTGTGCAATTCAGCTGAAATGACTTCGATACGTTTGTTTCCGCCACTCGTATTGAAAAGAACTCTTCTGAACGACTCGTTTCGGTCGTGAAAACGATCCTATACTACCAAACCGACTAGCTGACTACAACCATGACAAATTGATTCGAGTCGATTCGGTCCCACTTTCATCCCCTAGACGAGGCCCAACCTTCACGACGGCCATTAATACGTCACCATGGGTCGAGCTCAACTTATCAGCCATCCCAACCATTTCCGCTTTCATCACCACATGTCATGCCTATGTCTGACCTATACCCTCCCTCTCACTACTCTAGGTATACACTAGATGAATTTCTACTTTCCCTCCAGCTCCAAGTTGAGATTCTCTGCAAAAAGGTCTATGACCTCGAGAAGGAGGCGGATGCTAGACCCCCGTACCCACCAGCTTATTCACCACCAGTTACACCATCACCACCATCATCTGTCCACATGCCAGCCAATGAACTAGTTGCCTAAGTTCTGCTACTTGAGCAGCAAGTGAGTTTCTTACCCCGACGAGTCGATAAACTCGAGTTGTGTCTTCAAGTTGTCTTGCACTTACAAGCACGGATAGTTCTGACACAAGACACGAGATCACCATATGTGAAGGAAGATTTTGCCATTTTATATATTGAACTTGTATGATCGAGTGATGTAGCCCGAGTACATTATTGTTTCCTTTACAAACGATCATGTAACAAGTTCTCTTGATATATAAAAATGTGGTGTTATCTTTACGACGCATTATCATTTATCTGTTTATACATGCCTCTTTCCTTGTGTGAATTGATTTATGTGTATGGTGGATTGATTGGTTGTATGGATCTATTTCTTTTATTATTTATTTAATGAAAGAATGGTGGTTATTTAATAAACGCCTAATCACTGTTGTGTTTTGATTGGGCTGCCATGATCTAACCAGAGGGATAATTTCCATTCGAGGAATGGAACAACCCCCACCTCCAGTACTACCTAGAACTGCGGAAGAGCTAAACTCGTTGTTGAAAAAGAAAATATCGGAAGCTATCGCCCAGTATGAGGTGAATCGTAACGAGATTAGTGGCGGCACGGGTGTATCCGGCGGACACGGACGTGTCAGATCATCTGAAGGAAATCTTTGGGTAACCTTAGCCATCAGTCTCACCGAAGATACGGAAGGGAAAGAGAAGCTTTCTCAGGAAATACCAGAGAAAATAGAATCACAAGTCGAACCTTCAGGTGTTAACAACAGGAAACAGGGCAAACTGGCCGAGTCTGGCAAGTGCAAGTGTGGGTCTAATCGAAACCGGGGCAAACTGTCTAAGAGCGGCAAGTGCAAGTATGGGATTAAGCAGTCCCTGGGCAATCTGCTGATGTGTGACAGGTGCAAGTTTCACCACGTGGGTGCTTGTCACGTTGTGAAGTGCGATAAGTGTGAGAAATCCGGTCACCATACTGAGGACTGTTGGGGAAATTGAAATGGAAACGGAAATGGCAATGGTAATAAAAACCGAAATGGTAATGGTAATCGAAATGGGAATGGGAATGGGCGTAGTCAGAAATGTTACAAGTGTGGTAGTGAGGATCATTTCAAGAAAGATTGCCCGAGGAAAGACGACGCTCAAGGAAAAGCATGTGTCATGGAAGCAAGGAACATCTGTGACGGCCCTAATGTAGTCACCGGTACATTTCTTGTTAACAATCACTTTGCATCCATACTGTTTAATATTGGTTCAAATTTTAACTTTATGTCTGTGGAATGCAATATACTCGACATTGAGTCTAGTAGGCTAGATGTTCCTTACTCAATAGGATAAGCCGATGGTAAACTTGTTGAATCGGGAGTAGTCGTTAAAGGGTGTTTATTAAAGCTTTGTAAGCATAAATTTAGCATCGATCTCTTACCCGTCCAGTTGGGTAGCCTTGACGTAGTAGTTGGCATGGATTGGCTATCCGAGGATCGAGCCGGAGATGTAGTCACGGAAAATCATTCGCATCACATTTGCGAATAAGTAAACACTCATATGCACGAGGAGAAACATGACGTGCCCCTACGAATCATCAACTGTGTGAAGACTCAAAAGTGGTTGTGAAAAAGGAAGTGTTGCCTTTTTGGCTCATGTGGTTGACAAGAAGATTGAGGAGCTGAAGCTTGATGATACAGTGGTCGAGGCATCCCCCAAAGTCTTCTCTAAGACTTACTGGTATTACCACTGCAGCGACAAGTCGAATTTCGCATTGACTTGGTGTCGGGAGCGGCACCTGCGACCAAGGCACCTTATCGACTTACACGATCCGAGATGCAAGAACTATCCACACAACTTCAAGAGTTATTGGATAAAGAATTCATTAGACCAAGCTTCTCTCTTGGGGAGCTCCAGTGTTGTTCATAAAGAAGAAGGATGGAACTTTCAGGATGTGAATCCATTATCGATAGTGAATAAACTCGCTGTCAAGAATCGGTACCCACTACCGAGGATTGATGGTTTATTCGACCAAAGGTCTAGTTACCACCAATTGCGAATTCGGGAAGCAAGAATACGAAGAAGACATAACAAGAGACTCAACGCATGTACCATTCGGATTGGCGAACGCACCAACGGGATTTACGGATTTAAGGAATCGCATGTGCAATATACTCATGAATGAAGGAGGAGCATGAGTAACATTTGAGAACCGTTTGGGAACTACTAAGGAAGGAGAAACTTTATGTGGAGTTCTCCTGAGTGCGAACTTTGGATTCACGAGGTACAATTCATTGGACATGTTGAGAACGAGAACGGCATACGTGTGGATCCATCGAAGATTGAAGCAATCAAAAATTGGGAAGCACTCAAAACCTCCAACTAAAATATTGCAATTTCTGGGATTCACGGGCTATTATCGGAGAATTATTGAGAATTTCTTCCTATGATTGCTCAACCGCTAACTTCCCTCACGCAGAAAGACAAAAAGTTTGATTGGGGAGAAGAACAAGAAAAAGCATTTCAACATCTCAATGATAAATTGTGCGATGCACCGATTCTATCACTGCCTAAAGGTACCGATGATTTTGTGGTATACTGCGACGCATCGCGTCAATTGAAGGCTCACGAGAAGAACTATACCACTCATGACCTGGAGTTAGGTGCAACGGTATTTGCATATAAGATTTGACAGCATTATCTTTATGGTACTTGGTGTACTATCTTCATGGACCACAAAAGCTTACAGCACATATTCAATGAGAAAGAATTAGATATGCGTCAACGACGATGAGTTGAGATTGTTGAATGATTATAATTGTGAAATTAAGTACCATCCAGGAAAGGCGAACGTCGTAGCAAATGCCTCGAGCCGAAAGGAACGAGTTAAGACACTAAAAGCTCGAACTTTGGAGATGACGATTAAAACAAACCCTACTATGCATATTCGGGACGCACAACAAAAAGGGCTCAAGGAAGAACATATCAAGGCTGAACTCCTCTGGAGTATGGAGAAAGAGTTAGTGCCAAAGGAAGATGGAACCTTGTACATCATGAGACACACTTGGATTCCACTTTTTGGCAATGTTCTAGAGGTTACTATTGATGAGACACATAAGTCAAGGTATTCGATCCACCCAGGATCGGATAAGATGTACCGAGACTTGAAGGAATACAATTAGTGGCCTAATCTTAAAAACGACATCGCTGTCTATGATGGAAAATGCTTAACTTGCGCGAAAGTTAAGGTCAAGTACCAGAAACCCTCGAGCTTGTTGCAGCAACCTGAAACTTCCGTATGGAAGTAGGAGCAATTATCTATTGACTTCGTACCAAAATTACCCAGGACCTCCATAGGTCAAGACATGGTATGGGTAATAGTCGACAGGCCAACCGAGTCCGCGCACTTCCTACCAATACATGAGAAGGATAGTACAGGGAAGATTGTTAAACTATACCCTAAGGAAATAGGTACTCCCTACCGACTATTTCAGTAATTTTAGACCGAGACGGTCCATCTGTATCAAGGATTTGGAAATTCTTTCAACCGGCTTTCGATCTCGCCTAGATCTAAGCACGGCCTTTCATCCACAAACTGACGACCAGAGCAAACGAACCATTCAAACCCTTGAAGACATGCTTCATGCATGAGTAAATGGACTTAGGCGGCAATTGGGATACACGCCTACCCATGGTCGAGTTTTCCTATGACAACAGCTAACACGTGAGTGTAGGTCCCCTGGTTCGTACGGATCATCACAGAATCGTCAATCCAGTCTAGAGTGCGGAATCCTCTAGAACAGATTAGTACAGAAACAAGTAGAAAAACAACAATTCACAATTAAACCTGATCTTTATTAATTATCTATCAAACTGATTACAATCAATCAAGATTCCGAACACACACAAATTCGTCCAAGACCTTTGTCTCTCACGAATTCTCTCTCAAAAGCTGTTTTGGCTGATTCACCTAAACCCTAATGCAAAGCCTTGTTTATATAACATAAGGTTGCTACTTGGGCTAGGGTTTCCTACATGGGCAAAGCCCAATTCGTCCCCCTTTGACCCAAACTGGGTTTTGTGTTAGTGCATGCGTCTGTTGACTTCGTCTTGTATCGAGTCTTACATTACAATTGTTAGATCAGGGCGCGTTATATGAGAAATGGGGTAGGTTTTCTGAGTATTTGATGTAATTTCGTTTGAACATGACATGTGATACCTTCAAACGAAATTAACATGTGTAATTTCGTTTGAAGTGACACATGCCACTTTCAAACGAAATAGCTCACCCTATAAATACTCAATGTCTTGATTTCATTTGTAACTTTCCAGTCAGTGTAACGAAGTGCTGCCGAAGTGTTGTCAGGTTGTAAATCGCTATCAAATCAATCATACAACAGTTTAAAGTGTATATCTAGCTGAATTGACCTCTACACGTCTGTTTCCGCCTTTCATGTTGAGTAAAACTCTTCTGATCGACTCGTTCGGGTCTGAAATCGATCCTACAAGTGGTATCAGAGCTCAGGTGAACCAGTTCATTTGAAAGCTTGTGTGAGTAATCCTTCGATACAAAATCATGAGTGAAGAATTTTATAACGCATTTGCAACATCCCCGACTAGTCCAGCTGTCATTACTCAAAACATGAACATGGAAAATGAGATCGGAACCTTACAAAAACCCCCGAAGCTAATGAGCATTGAAGAATATTACGGTTGGAAAGATCAGTTTGAAAACTGGGTATAAGCAAACCATTTGAGATCTTGGGAGTGTATCCTGAAAAAGTATGTACTACCACGTACTGAACTGCGAGTTGAGAAAGAAATCTCTGAATTCAATGATAAAGAACGAGACATGTACAGAGCTGAAAAGATGATGATTAGTCTACTTCAGCAGGCTATTAAAGAAGACATCTTTGTATTGCTTCAACATGACAAAACTTCAAAATTGATTTGGGATACTCTTAAAATCAAGTTTGAGGGAAGTGAGAAGATGATTAAGAGTAAAAAGGCACTGCTTAAGAAAGAATTTGATCTTTTCACAAGTTTGCCAGGGGAAGATACAAAGAAATTGATTGAAAGATATTGCCACTTAGTGCGGTCTATGTCGTTGTTAAGCATAACCAAAACTGAAGATGAATGGGTCGACAAGTTAGCTGATGCTTTACCTCAGAAAGAGTGGGGTACATTTTTGATGATCTTAAAGAACACTGGAGAATATGACAATTTGACGATTTCTCAGTTCATCGAGAAGATTGAGGGTCAAGATCTTGAACAGCAAAAGATTGCAAGGATGAGTAATCCAAGTGGTCAACAAGATGTGAAAATGTATTGCAAAGGAAATGTTCAAGAAGCTTAAAAGAGTCCGAAAATTCAAATTGCGTTTAGTGCTGGAAACTCATCAGAAAATGTTGAACAAAGTCCAAATAGCAGCAGTGGATTTTCTTCATATCCAAGTGTTAATCCGAAAAGTTCAACTTCAAGTTTTCATTCTCAAAGATCAAAAAGTGGAAATGATTGTGTGATACAGTGCAACATTGCATTTAATCTTCCAGATGGTCAAAGTTTTTCTGAAGAAATTGCAAAAGATCACATGGCGTTACTTGCAACTGTGCTACAATCCTATGAAGGTTTGGTTGCAGGAAGGATCGGAAATCCTATGCTGACGAAAGAGGATTACGATCAGATAGACGCTGAAGAAATGGAACTCATGGACATCAAATGGTGTCTAGCTAGTGTCTTGAGGAGAGCAGAAAAGTTTAAAATGATCACAGGGAGAAATTATTTTCTGGATGCACATGTGTCTACTTTGGGTTTTGATAAATCTAAAGTTACTTGTTTTCGATGCAGGGAGAAAGGTCATTTCAAAAGAGAATGCAAAAATAAAGAAGCAAGTGGAGCAAAGAATCCATTTGGAAAAGATGACTACTATCGGAAAGCCATATATCAACAAGTTGCTCATCAACCATATCAACAAAAAGAAACACAAACTGCTCATGGGAAGATGATTGAAGATGTAAATAGGAAAGCTTATTCTGGCATTATTAATCAAGATGATGAGAAAATGGCTCCAGGTTTCAGTTGGAACAAATACATATCAGCTGATAGTAAAGCATGTTTAATAAACCAAGATGATGAAAAATTACCTGAAGGGTTCAGCTGGGATATGTTTGCGGATGAGAATGGGAATTTTAAAGCATTCATGGCGAAGATAGTTCAAGAACCGGATTTGTTTACAGAGTGGATGAAAGCAATTGGTGTTCATGAGAAGAAACAAGAAGAAGAATCTGTTTCATCCGATGAAAGTTCAAAAGAAGCAACTGTTGTTGATCAAACATCAACTTATTCTGGTGCTTCAGATGAAAGTTCCGAAAGAGCATTAGATTTTGATCAAACACCATCTGATTCTGGTTCTTCAGATGATAGTTCTGAAAAAGCGATAGATTTTGATCAATCACCAACTGATGATAGTGGTGATGATGAAGAAGAAAAACATATTAACGTTGCAAAAATTCATCTATCTCCTGAAAGTTTTCAATTTTATTTTGCAGATCGCTTGGAGAAACTGAAGGAGAGAAGAGCAACAAAAGAACAAAAAGAAAATGAAGTGTGAAAGTGTTGATCAAAAAGAAGAAATTGTTCAAAATGAAGAAGTTAAAACTGAGAAGGTGATTAAAGATGAACCAGTGATTGAGGTTGAGAAAGTCATCGAAGATGAAAAGATTGTGGAAGTCATCAACCTTGCTTAAAGTGTTCAGAACCTTGCAAGCAATGTGCAAGAAAAGATGAGAAAATGAGCGAGCAAGAAAAGATGAAAGAACAATTATTGTTCAATCTCAACTACGTGAAAGAGTCGTATCATGTGCTAAACAGAACAGTAACTGGTCTTTAAAAGACAAATTCTGAAAGAGAAGATGCGTTGACTATGATGAATTCTGTGATGATGACAAAGCAGAAAGCGATAAATCATTATATCGAAGAATGTGCAAAGCTGTAGAGAGAGTTGGAGACTGAGAAGATTGAGAATGAGAGAATCAGACGTTTATTACAGAGTTATTCTAGTTCTGATTATCTCATTGATCGAATTTATCCAACTGTTGCAGGTTTTGAAGCATTTAAAGATAATGAGAAGCCAAAGAAGAAGGATACTGGTAAGAAACAGAGTGCTAGTTATAACAAGTGTCCGCCTCCGATTTGGGAAGGGTATTCGCCTAGAAAACCGAATGAGGAGCAAGTCAAAAAAGCAGTCAATATAAAGTTAAAGTCCGACATAACCGATGAATTACCAGAAAACATTGACATAGTTTTTACATCGTCTGACACTGATCATGAGTCCGAGTTAATAAAAAAGGTGGTCGATCAGGTGTTGGATACAGATGAGGATTCGGAGTTAAAGTCTAAGTCAAAGTCCGAGTCTGAATGTTCAAGTTTGTCAGTCAAAAGTTCGAGTTTGTCGGTCAACAGTTCAAAGTCGTCGGTTAAATGGGTTTACAATAAAGAATTCCTGTTATCAAAATCTAATTTGAATGACGAAGCAATCAAAGTGGCATATACATTGATTGATTCAGACAAATTATATTCTGATGAGGAATTTCCAAAAAGAAGTGTTAAATTTGAAAAGATCAAAAAGGTTTTCAAACTAACAGAAATTAATATTTCTGAAATAAAAGATGTAAATCTTACTGAAAAACCTAAAAAATACACTTCAAGAATTCAACAACGTTTAAACAATAAAAAGGGTTACAGTTCTGGTTCTGGTTTTCAAAAGAAACCAAACCATAACGGTAATTTCAAAAAGAAAGGTTTAGGATTTATTCCACCAGAAAATTATAAAAATGAAAAATATGTCCGAGATTTTAAATCAAAAATGACATTTGTTTCAGGGACAAGCTCGGAAGAAGAAGAAGAAGAAGCAAAAAGCCCATTCTGGAAGCAATCAAACAAAGAATTTCTTGCCAAGAAGCAAGAGAATGTGAAGAATGGAGCAAATCAAAAGAAGGAGACAAGAACATGTTACAAGTGCAATGAAGCTGGTCACATTGCATGGAACTGTACTCAAGCATCAAAGACCAAACAGGAAGTCTCTAAGAAACTCAAAGGAAAAGCTGTTGAGAAAAATGAGCCACCAACGGAAAAATTTAAAATTTTTAAAAACTCAACATATGAAGTTGGTGAATGCTCAAAAACTCATTTTTATAAAAAGAAAGCTAAGGACAACCAAGTGTGGGTTGTTAAGAAGTTTTATGAGAAACTTGGTGATGAATCTAACTCCAAAAAGTTAGACGAGCCACAAGTTGAGTTAAAAGATGAAAACTCAGTACCTCCAATGGATGATGTTCATTTTCCACCATTGAAGGCTGAGAATTTTAAATCAAAGGTTGGGAAAGTTGAGATCTCGAATCAGTTTTATTCTGAAAAGAATGAATTTGATGTTGAGAAAGCATTTAATGGAAAAGTGAAAAAGATTTTTGGAAAAATGGTTGAGGTAAAGTTCAAGGGGTAAAAGAGTTTTATGAAACAAAGAAAGCTACTTACATCCCAAGTGCAGGTGAAGAAGAAACATCCAAGTTTGGTGAAGCTTGGATGTCAGTTTTTCATATGTGAACAGTATGATTTACCGGAGCTCCCAGGTAGGTAAGCGTGGAGCAGGAATCGGCATCATTCTTGAAAGTTTTGGTTGGTAAATTTGCAGGTGATATCATTATATTGTTATATTTTGATTTATAAGTGGTTTTGGTTGGTGAATGAACCTGCTAGTGATTGAGAAGGTTTTCACTGACAAGTGGTAAATCAAGGACATTAAGTTGTACTTGCAATTTTCCTACAAGTGGTTGAGAAACAATGTGATGAATCAAACCCCTAATCTACAAGTGGTTTAAAATCAACAAAACTTATTTTCCAGGAAAATCATTTTGGTTAAAACAAACTTAAGTGTTTTGAAATCATAATGAGAAAATAGTTTGTTGTGAGGGGAAGTTCTGATTGTTTATGCCAAGTGGATGGCGAATTGAAGCGATTCGATATCAGTTGTCATTTTACTTGTACAGTTTGTTTTCAAATTTCCTGAAATGTGTTTGCATTTTAGGGGGAGTAAGAATTTTCAGAAAATCCAAAAACATTTGAAAATTTGAAAAAGTCAAAAACATGATAAAAATCAAAAATGAGTTTTGTGTCAAAGAAGAGGAAATGATAGTACATCAGTGGACGATCACAGCATGCTAAAGAATTGGAAAGTTAAAATGTGATAAACGGTCTCACTGATGATGTGCCAGTAGGTTTTTGCACATTTAGTAGATTGTGACGAGATATAAACTTAAATTTTAAACTTGCTTATATCGTGGGGAATCATCTCTCGAATATATGAGTAACCCCCGAAATCTTGTTTGAAAGGTCCCTCTTTCTGAGATACTAGGTCTTTATGCTCAGTGATATCTGGGGTATTATCCCGGGACTTCTGATAATGCGGAAGCAATGGCCTAGTCCCCAGAGAATACTTTCTGTTTGCTTAAAATATAGCGCCGCCCTCAGCAAATATGATGAGACAATAAAATTGCTAATCAATATTGTTGTAAAAAAGATCCTCTAAAGGGGACACACCAAAGGTCAAGCCGTCATCTCTCTGCTGAACGGAAGTTCTGACCTGAGCTCTCACGGTTTCGCAATTTAACCCCTTACAGATATCATCTGTGGTATACTCACCTGTAAGACTGAATATTGGGATCTGGATACGGGAGTATATTCAAGTGGTGGGACACTCGAATAAGTTTAAGTGTTTAAGACATTAATCTCGTATCTCGAAACAGTTGAACTTTGTGTGAAAATTTAAGTGGATCAGTATACTGACAATCTAAGTGAATTGTTTAGAACTTAAAATGTTTAAAGCTTAACGGTGTTGGTGATTTGTCTCATATACTGATATGATCCTCTTACACAAACTCGGAAAAATATTGTCTGTAAATATTTCTTTATTTCATTTCATTTCTTTCAAAATTCCAAAAAGATTTTAAGTGTGTTTTAGCATAAATTTTGAAAAATTCAAAAAGATTTTCTACAACTGATGTTGGAGAGCTGATTTTCAAAATTTCAAGTGCTAAACATGATGAGCATGTGGTGAGGGGGAGTGTATGTTTAAATGAGAAAATATTTTTGAATAAATCGACATGTGATTCATCAGAAATTATCATTGATAAATCATTCTGGTTGTTTTTGAAGGAAGTTTGAATAGATAAATTCGTAAATTGTTAAATTTGTGAAATTTACTTTTGGGTAGAGAATGTGCAGATCTAGGTGAAAGAGAGTCAGGTTTCGATACCTGAGGATGTTATGATTTCAAAAAGCCAGGCTGCGATCCCAAGCAAATCGAAAGGGGGAGTCTGAAGACATCCAAGTAGATAAGATTGTTTGAGGAGGAATCTGTTGATTCTAAAGAGAAGAAAAAGATAAAGATTTGAGGATACTTACAGTGTCGGATACTTCAAAGAGTTCGAGAGGACTGATAAAGACTGAAGACGTTAAAGACTCGACACTTAAGACTCGTCAACATTCGAGGGGGAGTCTGTTGGTGCATGCGTCTGTCGAATTCGTCTTGTAACGAGTCTTACATTACAATTGTTATATCAGGGCGCGTTATACGAGAAATAGGGTAGGTTTTGTGAGTATTTGATGTAATTTCGTTTGAACATGACATGTGACACCTTCAAACGAAATTAACATGTGTAATTTCGTTTGAAGTGACACATGCCACTTTCAAACGAAATAGCTCACCCTATAAATACTCAATGTCTTGATTTCATTTGTAACTTTCCGGTCAGTGTAACGAAGTGCTGCCGAAGTGTTGTCAGGTTGTAAATCGCTATGAAATCAATCATACAACAGTTTAAAGTGTATATCTAGCTGAATTGACCTCTACACGTTTGTTTCCGCCTTTCGTGTTGAGTAAAACTCTTCTGATCGACTCGTTCGGGTCTGAAATCGATCCTACATTTTGTTTAGCCCAAACTCTATTATTTAACTATTACAAAGCTAAACCCGCTAACCGTTTATCGTTTAACTAATTACAAGATATCCAAAGACCAAATCTAAGCTGTTGTCACAAATATGCATCAACAAACTCACCTTGACAATAGCTTCATAAAATAACTTTGTCTTCAGTCATCTTGCATTCTTCATGTAGTCTTGCAATGTCTTTGGTCTTTGGATAACTTCAGCTTTAATAGCTTCTGTCAGCAACAGACTCCCCCTAAGCTGATGCATCCAATCACCAAATCTTCAAAACATTAGCACTTGAGTAAACTCTTGTTTAGAATTTGCAAAGCAATCTTCAAACTCTTCAACTTTGTTTGCAATGTAGAAAGGAGGTTCTACCATGCATCCAATCAAACTCTCATCTTCCAGCAACTTCTCAGCAACATACTGCTTCAATCTGTATACTATAAAACAAACATCTCGAGAAACCATAAGAATTTTTCAACAAAGTTAAAAAAATTATTATTATTCAAGAGATAGTTAAACTATATCACAGGTTAAGCAAAACTTTTGTCCAACACACAAGACCCTGTATGATTTAAAATTTTGAACTCACTTTCTAACACCGTCTCCCCCTATCAATAACAATTCCTCCAAGAATAGCAGTTTTCCGTACATTAAGAATTTTAACAGAAAAAGGCACTATTTTTGTATATTTTATATTTTCTGAAAGCAAGTAAATAACAAAACAATAAACAATCTATTTTTGTGAGAATCACCGGTAAGAAGATCATATCAGCACAATCAAATTGTTTCACACAAGCAGTTAATTCTTTATATAATTTTTGTGAAAAGCAGTCCAAGACGATTACCAGTATGTTTGTCCACTTAAACAAAATGCATGAACATTTCAAGTTCCATTACCGTATGATACGTTAAGATAATATTATTCACTACTAGAAAAATTAAAATTTTTGACACCTTTTTCCGTAGGAAATTCGTCATAACTCGCGCTTTTCTACGAATTTGTGACAAAATGCATATGTAGGAAAACCACTCGTAGGAAACTGGTTTCTTACGCATTTTCTACGCGTTTTCCTACCCATTTCTGACAAAAAAAAGGGCTGTCACAAATTGCTACAAATTTTCTAGGCATTTTCCTACCCATTTAAAGGAAGTTAATTTTTTATTTTTGCTACACAATTGTCACGAAATTTAATTTTTATATTTTTTCATAGTTTATGACAAATTTCCTACTACCTGTTTACTACGCATTTCTGACGAATTTATAATAAATAAAATGAAAAAAGAAAAGGTTTTTGACGATGGATTTTGTGTCACAAACCCTTCAGTAAAAATATGCTTTGTTTAAATAAATAAAAATAAAAACTATACAAACTCAATAACATTAATCATAAATTAATACAAATTTACAAACAAAAACCTCAATAACATTAATCATAAATTTATACAAATTTACAAACAAAAAATGTATATCTGATTCTTCCTCTTACTGCCGTCTTTGACCCGAAATCGCGAACCAAAACTTCATCGAACAAGAATTATTTGATTCTTCCTCTTACCTTGTCACCATCCTCGGAAAAACGAAAGAAGGGGGCGTCGTTCAGATCCACCACCGCCGCCGCTAATGGCGGCGCTACCGCCTATCTCCGCCGCTCTCTCCCTTAAGAATTGTCGGAGAAGTATAAGAGTACCGCCACTGTAAACGACGACACCTCACCGGATAAGCAACCCCCGTCATCGGAGACGGCACTGACCAGCATCGGTTCTCTCTCTCTCTTCTCCATTTCCTCCATCTCTCTCCTTTCTTTCTCCAACACTGAAGAGAAGCCACGCCGCCGTCGCCATGTTCGGCGGCTCTCCCCTTTTTATTCTGTTTCCAGATCTGTGAGGGTGTGGGTGAAGTGAAGGTGTGGTTGGCTCGCCGGAGACACTGGCCGGAGTTTATCTCCGGTGACCGGCTCGTAGAGAGAGGAAACAGAGAATTCTGTGGGTGTCGGCTGAAGAAATGAGGGGCATGTTAGGGTTTTGTAATTATAATTGGGTTTATATACTAGTGTTTGAAATTGGGCTTCGGCCCATGTCACACCCCCAAAAATCCACACGCGGAGTATCACCGCTTAGAGGCGTGACTGACCAGGATCAAGCCACCAATCATATTGAACAATGTAATGAGTAAATGTAATTCAACCAAACAATATGAAAGGTGTTCAAAACAAAAGTATAGTATCAATGTTTAGCGGAAGCATAAATGTAAAACCCAACATAAGTAATAAGTTTGAAATGTCATAAACGTTTAGCATGGCATCCACGATCCATGTCCCACAACGACTGTGCCTCCCCGTGCAAGCTCCATGCGTACCTAACGACCTGCAAGGCATGTAACAACGAGTCAACAACAAAGTTGAGCGAGTTCACAGTTGGTTGTTTAGTTATACTATTAGTTCGTAAATCATTTGTTCGCTTGTACCAGGTATCGTATTAATTCGTATCGCGGTCTCCCAGACATGTGTGCGAAGGTTAGTGGGGGTTTCCCATGTATCCTAGACTATTTGTATTTGTATCGCGGTCTCCCAGACATGTTTGCGAAGATTAGTATTCGTATCGCGGTCTCACAGACATGTGTGCGAAGATTAGCATTTGTATCGCGGTCTCACAGACATGTGTGCGAAGATTAGTGGGGGCTTCCCGTGTTTTACTAGTCTAGTTGTATCTATAGGTGTCCTACACCTAATGAGGTCAGTGGTACGTATTTCAGTAGTGATGTAAGTACAAGTAATCATTCAATCCCATTCCCAACCCCGGGAATCCCATGCCTTGGTAAGAGTGTGAACTCACCTTGGTTTGCTCGGTATGCTTAACTATGTGCTCACAAGTAATCAATCAAGTCCTATATCAGGCACGTATTCTCAATCAGTTCAAGTTCGTAAAGTTTCGTATGCAATCTATGACACAAAGTGTGCTTGGCAGATAACATCATGTATCACGTAAGCTGTAAGTCAATATCATGCAATTCATACAATCTAATGTTGTTAACCAATAACACACTTTAACAGGGTTGCCAAGTTTAACTGGATTAACAACTAACAGAGTTAACAACTAAAAGAGTTAATAACTAACAGTACTAGTGTGACAAACTGTGACACCTGGGTCACTGCGGCCATCAAACAAATACCAAACCAATGAAATATTGTATTTCATACTTGGGATTTGACAAATATGTGTATCATTTGCACATATCAATTCTTGTTCGATTTCGGGCTCTAAATCGCTTTCTGGAAGGTTATACGCCCACTGATGCGTAAATATAACCAGTTTAATGCAACAAACACTCCGGGATAGTGAAATAGGCTTCACATACCTTAAATAACCTTTACATAGCTTAGAAATAAGTTTTGAAGGCTTTGGTATGGCAAAATCAAGTTAATTCACCTACAGGGACTAAATTTGACAAACTGCGAAAGTATGCCAATTTGAACTGTAACAGACATTCCGGAACATGACCACAAGTTAAACATACCATAAATATCCTTTACATAACTTAGAAATAGGCTTTGAGGGGTTCGGTGTGCTAAAATAAACTTTTGGCTCATTCAGGGACTAAAAGTGTCAAAAAGTGCATAAGTTTGCACTTTCGCGCATAACTTACGTTCTGAATACATCCGGACATCCAAAAATTTATGTAAGCACTAAAATATTTTATTTTAGTGTTTGGCATAAGAAAAATCCATTCGTCGCGCAATTTGGATCGTTTTTCGCGCTTATGCGCATTCCGTCGTAATTAAGCGAACATCGCGATCGTACGACCAAACGAACCAACATCCGGCATATTTTTGAGCATGTTTCATGTCCACAATGTTTAGGCATCATTTTAGGGCTTTAACTTTGGCTTAACGGGCCTTAAACATGTCGAAATGAGCCTTAAACACCAACAGGGACTGAAACTGTCAATTTTCAAACTTGTTTTCTGATCAGGATGCCCAGGCGGGGCGCGTAAGGATTGACTGTCCCTTACGTGGGCCGCGAGGCCCCTTCAGACCAGATTAAATGAATCTAACAGCTGTTAAGCACCCAACACTCAATTCCACTTGTCCCTTCCTGCTCATGAGGGGCCATTTTGATGTTCCATAACATTCCAACAAGTGTAGGGATGTGATCAAAGCACGTTATTCGATAAACGATCTTAACAGCTCTCCGAATCCTATAAATACCCACCACATTTTCACCTCATTCCTCACAAAATCAGATCTAAGTGCTCTAAGTTGAAGCCTTTGCTTCATACCTAAGCTATTTGGATCGAGATTGCTTGCGGGGACCCTTTGTAAGTGTTCCTTCGTTCTTTTATTCGTTTTAGCGTTAAAGTCAAACTTTGTTTAACTTTCTGCGTTGACCAGTTTATGGTCAATGCGAAGTTCGTTTGAACTTCATAACGTGAGCGTAATCACGATGGTTATAGTCCCTAGTGACTATACCTACTGATTACCACGTTATCTAGGCTCAGTGACGAGTCGTAGTTTCAGCCAAAATACGTGTTATTGCGTATTTTGTAACCAAACTACTTTTAGGTATCAAAACCGTTTGTTTTGATACCAAACCTGTTTTCTAAACTTAGTTAAGCATGTTTTAACATGCTTAGCTCGTCACTTTTAGTTTAGTGCTTATATAGGGTCGTAAGGTAAGCGATCTAAACAATCGCTTATACTTTCGAACCCGACCCGTTTGGTTGATCATTAGGACCCGACCAAACACATTAGGTGACCATAGTATATAGGGAATAACCTTCCGAGGTTATACCTTATGGTCACGGCGTTTAGTTAGTTGTATGATAGGTAGTTTATATGCCTTAGGTAAATGACCAAAATGCCCTTTTTACGCCAAAATTCATTTTAAGCATATGTAACATAACTTTTGGTATCTAAACTGATTTGGAAACAATATTAGACATGTTAAGGCATATATTACTTGTCATAGGACTAGTTAAGCGGTCCGAACGCGTTTCACGCGAACGACGCGTTAAAGTGGCATAAGCTACCTAAACGGGTCGTAATGGGTCATAAGCACTTAGGTTAGGTTTCATTGTAGTATGTAGGCCTTGTTAAACCATATTACATGAGTTCCCCTACTCATTTGGTTTACGAGCCCTCATTCTATCCAATCCTCCGATTATAGGTCCGGTTTATTAATGTAGTTACCTATATTAGGTGCCGTTTGATATCCGTGATCTCTAGCATTGTTTGGTTGTTACTCAAGGACTACTAAGCAATCTCAAGTGAGTACATAGACCCCTCTTTTACTGTTTTTCAAACATTTTGGGGTGAAACACATGTGCCTACTTGTTAGTTTCTTGCTTTCCTGTTTTCACATCATATACTTGCTATGTTCATTAGTACATTTATAGTACATGATTTCATTGTGTTTTATGCTATGTATGCCCATTGTGTGCATACTTAGTACATTGTTTTACATTACATTTTATGCTACGTATGCCCATTGTGTGCGTACTTAGTACATTGTTTTACATTACATTTTATGCTATGTATGCCCATTATGTGCGTACTTAGTACATTGTTTTACATTACATTTTATGCTATGTATGCCCATTGTGTGCATACTTAGTACATTGTTTTACATTACATTTTATGCTATGTATGTCCTTTGTTGCATACTTAGTACATTTGTTATTCATCACATGCTTACATTTTGATATTGATATACACAATTCATGATTTACATTAGACATAAACATTTTGACATTGACATACACAATTCATGATTTACATTAGACATGGTTTTCACACAAACATTTGACATTTGATTATACATAAACATTTTACGTTGGTGGTTTGGTTTGAGTAAGTGATTTAAGTAACGAGGCGTGTGTAATATGATACAAGCATGGTGGATACGCCGCTGGTACTTCCTATATATAAGTGTTTGTATGGTATTACATATCGTAGCGTTATTTGAATCATTTCAATTTAAGACATATAACATTTTATACAAATAACATACTTTTCACAAGACATTGTTTTACAAACAACTTATCTTATACAAACTCATTTTACATGGTTATTCATTTAACCATACATTATTCTCTTATTTATACATATCATCTGAACTTATTGTTTTTCAAACGATTTACAAAACAAATCAATTTACAAGGTTCATGACTGACTTTTGCTAAACAACTTTTTCCTAAACTTACAAGTCATGAATCCTATTTTCACAAAACCTATGTATCTCACAGGCATTTTTATGCTGACATACCTATTTTCACATGTGTTTCAGGATATGATGCATATGATTTATCAAGATACACTTAGGCGGACTTGGGCCTTAGTGACAATAAAAGATGCAAGACTAGTTATTTATGTTATATTTCTTTGATTGTCAAGACATTTGAACTCTTTTATTCAATAAAACAATATTTCAATTTCCATGTGTTATGAAACAATGATTCTGTTACAACACTCCCCGACGTTTCCGCCACGTTTTGTTGTTTTACGTGGTCGGGGTGTGACAGAAAAGTTGGTATCAGAGCTCATGGTTATAGGGAATTAGGTTATTAGTAATACTTTGACCTAGTCTATAACCTTCCTAGGACCCTAACGCGAGTTTACTTGCGTTTAGTCATAAAACAATACTGTCACCTATCCTTAGGCGACAACCACAACAAGAACACAAATTTCAAAACCGCTTTAAAAATTAATCATCTATTCTAGGATGATTGATTACTAGGTTTTGAACCCTCTATTGTAAGGTTTTGAACCCTCTATTGTAAGGTTTTGAACCCTCTAAGTTTTCAAATCTCGTCAAAGTTTGGGTCTTATAATGTGAACACGTGCAAACTGGAAGAGTGAATGCCTGTACCCTGAGTTTTCTGTCGAAGGCTAGAGTGTTCGTACAAATCCGCAGTATCGGGCCAGTCACTCTTACCTGGGAACTCTTGGGGAGAATGTTCACTTATAGGAAAGCATGTCTTCAGTGATACATTAATATGACCCGCTTACTTTGATTAGTCACCATCTCATTTGTTTGCCTTAGGTAACAAACAAATGATCGCAAATTCTTATGCATTTCCATTCTGCATTGTTTATCCGATGACGTTTCACTTGTTTCTTCCTATATCTTTCATTTTCTTCTAGAATGTCTCTTCCTCTCAGCAACGGTCAAATGACCGAGCAAACAGCCAAATTTGCTCAGCAAATAGGCGAAGTGATTCTGAAGACGGTGGATTTAGGCATTGCCATATCTCGTCTCAACAATGACGCCACTCAAGAGTCACCAAAGGAAGCAGAAGTTAAGCCAGCACCAAAATCAAGGAAGCGTAAGGCTTCCAGGAAACCCGCAGTAGTCACACCTAATCAAGCGGGACCTAGCCATGTGACGGCACTACCAGCCAGAAAGCCATACAACGGAACTGCACCCTTGTGCAACCAAAGTAGCCTTCATCATCAGGCTAGTGTGAAGTGCCGCAAATGCCAAATTTATGGACTTATAGGTCATACGGCAAGGGTTTGCCCAACTACAGCAGTACCAAATCAAACAGGACCCATCCGGGTGGCAACACCACCTGCTAAGAAGCAATACAAGGGAACGGCACCAATATGCGACAAATGTAATGGGCATCACCAAGCTCACTTACAGTGTCGTCTATGTGTATCATGTGGGCGAGTTGGTCACCTGGCAAGTGCTTGTCGATATAACCCGAACCAAGGTGGTCCAAACCAACCACAAGCCAACTCTGCTCAAGCTCGTTTCTCACCAGGGTCTTGCTACAACTGTGGCGAGATGGGCCATTTCCTAAGGGATTGCCCAAAGCTTGCTAATGCAAATCCAACCCACGGATGAGCAGTTGGCTGACTATAAGATGTTGCTGTCTTATGCTTTTGTTCTTTTGTTTTCTTGTAATGTGAAACAATCTGTTTTGTTTATAAATAAATTGTTGTTCACAATTCTGATATACGAGTGTAGTTACATGTGTGTATGACTTTTCCTATGATACCTACATCAAGAAACTATGTACCTTACAAACTACTCTTGTGATTTCTCCCTTTCAAGTGATCGCTCATGTTGTCCTCGAAAAATTTTAAGTACTCGTTTCATTCTAAGATACGAAGTACAGAAAATAAAGTGACATTATGAGTAATCATGCTTCTACACATCTGTGCCTTTGAATCCTTGGTTAGACAACTATGTCACACCCCGACCACGTAAAACATCAAATCGTGGCAGAAACGTCGGGGAGTGTTGTAAAAGAATTATTGTTTCACAACCATGGCATACAAAGTTATATTTTATTTATCAAACAAGCGAGTTACATTGTCTTTTAAACGAAGGAAACAAAGTACACAACATCAACTAAACTAATCTTGCTTCTTTTATTGTCACTAAGGCCCGAGTCCACCCTAGTGTATCCCGATCAAACCTATGCACCTGCTCCTGAAACACATGTGAAAATAGGTACATCAGCATAAAAATGCATGTGAGATACATAGGATTTGTGAAAATAGGATTCATGACTTATAAGTTTAGAAAAAGTTGTTTAACAAAAGTCAGTCATGAACCTTGTAAGTTGTTTTGTTTTGTAAATCATTCAAAAAGCAATGATATGTATAAATAAGAGAATAATGTAAGGTTAAATGAATAACCAAGAAAAATGAGTTTGTATAAGATAAGTTGTTTTGTAAATCAATGTCTTGTGAAAATAAGTTGTTTATGTAAAACGTAATATGTCAAATATTGAAATGATTTAAGTAACGCTATGACATGTAATATCATACAAACACTTGTTTATAGGAAGTACCAGCGGCGTATCCACCATGCTTGTATCATATTACACACGCCTCGTTACTCAAATCACTTACTCAAACCAACCACCAATGTAAATTGTTTATGTATAATGTCATGTGTTAATGTGTAAACCATATCGAAATGTCTATGTTCAATGTAAACCACCAAATGTGTATATCAATGTCAAAATGTTTATGTTTAATGTAGATCATGTAATGTGTACCCAAAAATATCATGTATGGTAAGTGAAATATATCAACTAAACCATATGTAAAATGCACAAAAACAAGGTATTGAAGTAAAACATGGTTTAAATCAAAGTTATGTTTTGTGGAACAAATGCATGCTATACTGATACAAACATTTATGCGGTATTGTGAAAATGCATACATCCAAGCCTTGAGACTATGGCGATAAACCCTTAAACAAATTAAAGGTTTATCTAAGTTATGTATATCGAATTCGGTCATTCCTTCCAATCCAAACAAACCCAGGATTTCAGGAACGGGAGTTGTCAATTCCTATGGTACCACTACCTACTAATGAACGGCGTAGCTAATATTAATGAATGTATTGTTCCATTGTAAACAACCCAAATGTCATACCAAAATGTAAACATGTGATGAAAGCAACTGTACTAAATATGCACACAATGGGCTTTCATAGCATGAAATGTAATGTGAAACAATGTACTAAGTACGCACACAATGGGCATACATAGCATGTAATGTAAAACAATGTACTAAGTACGCACACAATGGGCATATATAGCATAAAATGTAATGAAATCACGTACTATAAATGTACTAATGAACATAGCAAGTATATGATGTGAAAGCATGGAAGAGCATGAAAGTAACAAGTAGGCACATGTGTTTCACCCCAAAATCTTTGGAAAACAGTAAAAGAGGGGTCTATGTACTCACTTGAGATTGCTCAGAAGTCCTAAGATAACCACCAAGCAATGCTAGAGATCACGGAATCAAACGACACCTAATATAGGTAACTATGTTAATAAACCGGACCTATATCAGAGGATCGGATAGAATGAGGGCTCGTAAACCAAATGAGTATGGGAACTCATCTAGTATGGTTTAATAAAGCCTTCATACTAAATGAAACCTAACCTAAGTGCTTACGACCCATTACGACCCGTTTAGGTAGCTTATGCTACTTTAACGCGCCGTTCGCGTGAAACGCGTTCGGAATGCCTAACTAGTCCTATGATAAGTAAAATATGCCTTAACATGTCTAATATTGTTACCAAATCAGTTTAGATACCAAAATTTATGTTACATATGCTTAAAATGAATTTTGGCGTCAAAAGGGCATTTTGGTAATTTACCTAAGGCATATAAACTACCTATCATACAACTACTTAAACGAAGCGACCATAAGGTATAACCTCGGAAGGTTATTCCTTATATACTATGGTCACCTAATGTGCTTGGTCGGATCCTAATGATCGACCAAACGGGTCGGGTTCGAAAGTATAAGCGATTGTTTAGATCGCTTACCTTACGACCCTATACAAGCACTAAACTAAAAGTGACGAGCTAAGCATGTTAAAACATGCTTAACTAAGTTTAGAAACAGGTTTGGTATCAAAACAAACGGTTTTGATACCCATAAGTAGTTTGGTTACAAAATACGCAAGAATACGTATTCTGGCCGAAACTACGGCTCGTCACTGAGCCTAGATAACGTGGTAATCAGTAGGTATAGTCACTAGGGACTATAACCATCGTGATTACGCTCACGTTATGAAGTTCAAACGAACTTCGCATTGACCATAAACTGGTCAACGCAGAAAGTCAAACAATGTTTGACTTTCGGACTCGAAAAGCAATAAAAGAACGAAGGAACACTTATAAAGGGTCCCCGCAAGGAATCTAGACCCAAATAGTTCAGGTATGAAGCAAAGGCTTCAACTTAGAACACTTTAGATCAGATTTTGTGAGGAATGAGTGAAGGTGGGGGGGGGGTGTTTATAGTAAATGGACAACCGTTAGGATCGTTTCTCGAATAACGTGATCGAATCTCACCCGTACACTTGTTGTAATGTTGTGGTATGTCATTTGCCCCCACCATAAGTGTTTAACACGTGTAATTGGCCTTTGGAGGCTGAAAGGTCGCTAATCAGCAGAAAAAAATCGAGTTTCTGCATCTGGAGACCCCTTACGGACCGTAAGGGTCATGGCTTACGGTCCGTAAGCCATGAACTTTGGCAGAATTGCAGTTTTGGTCCCTGTTGTGTTTTAAGGCCATTTCTGATGCGTTTAAGGCCCGTTAACCCCATTTCAATGCTCTAAAATGAAGTTAAGGTATAGGGAACTCAAAATGTGCTCAAAAATATCTCGGATGTCGGTTCGTTTGGCCGTACAATCGCGTTGTTCGGTTAATTACGACGGAATGCGCATAAGCGCGAAAATCGATCCAAATTGCGTGACGAATGGATTTTTCTAATGCCAAACAGTAAAATAAAATATTTTAGTGCTTACATAAATTTTTGGATGTCCGGATGTGTTCAGAACGTGAGTTATGCGCGAAAGTGCAAACTTGTGCACTTTTTGACGCTTTTAGTCCCTGAATGACCCAAAAGTTTATTTTAGCACACCGAACCCCTTAAAGCTTATTTCTAAGCTATGTAAAGGTTATTTAAGGTATGTTAAGTATATGTTGATGTTCCGATGTGTTTGTCGCGTTAAACTAAGTACGTTTACGCACCAGTTTGCGTATAACTCTCCAGAAAGTGATATAGAGTTTGAAATTGAACAAAAGTCAAAACATGAAAAATGTCAAACATAAATAAATAAACATTGGGATCCAATAACATTGTTTTATTGATAATAGAACTGTTCACAATGATAATAAGCACAGATGTTACAGTCTCCCCTACTTGTGGAAATTTCGTCCCGAAATTTATTTGGAGGAAACTCGTGGAAAAAGATGCGGATACTTCGCCTTTATTTGATCTTCGCGTTCCCAAGTAAACTCGGGTCCACGTTTAGCTTCCCAGCGAACTTTGACCAAAGGAATGCGCTTGCGTTTAAGCCACTTGACTTCACGTTCCATGATTTCCACTGGCTTCTCAACAAATTTCAGTGTTTTGTCAACACGAATTTCGTCAAGCGGTATGTGGAGGTTCTCATCAGCTAAACACCTCTTGAGATTGGACATGTGAAAAGTTGGATGAACATTTCCAAGTTCAGGAGGTAACTCAAGTCTGTAGGCTACCTTACCGATTCTTTCGACGATCTTGAATGGTCCAACGTATCTAGGTGCATGTTTTCCTTTCTTTCCAAATCTGATCACACCTTTCCAAGGTGAGACCTTAAGTAATACTCGATCACCGACTTGAAATTCCAAGGGCTTGCGTTTTGGGTCCGCGTAACTCTTTTGACGGCTTCTAGCTGTCTGAAGGTTATCACGAACTTTCTTGACCTTATCAGTTGTCTCTAAAATGAGGGCAGGTCCAGTAAGCTGAGCCTCGCCGATCTCATTCCAGCAGACCGGTGAACGACATTTTCGACCATAGAGAGCTTCGAAAGGAGCCATTTTGATGCTGGTGTGATAACTGTTGTTGTAGGAGAATTCAATTAACGGAAGATGTGAATCCCAACTACCACCAAAGTCGATCACGCAAGCTCTAAGCATATCCTCCAGAGTCTGGATTGTTCTTTCAGATTGACCATCCGTTTGCGGATGATAAGCTGTGCTCAGGTTAAGTTGGGTCCCCATAGCAGATTGCATGGTTCTCCAAAAATGAGAAGTGAAACGAGCATCTCTGTCAGAAATGATGTTCAAAGGAACACCATGTCAAGCTACAATTTCATCCACATAGATTTTAGCAAGTCTGTCAGCAGAAAAATCCTCACGGATTGGCAAGAAATGCGCTGACTTAGTAAGACGATCAACAACTACCCAGAAGGCATCATGACCTTTCTTTGTGCGTGGAAGTTTGGTAACAAGATCCATAGTAATGTTTTCCCATTTCCAAACTGGGATCTCTGGTTGCACCAATAAGCCAGAAGGACGTTGATGTTCAGCCTTAACCTTAAGACAAGTAAGGCATTTTGATACGTATAAGGCAAAGTCTTTCTTCATACCAGGCCACCAATAGTGAATACGAAGATCTTTATACATTTTATCTGAGCAAGGTGCGAACGTTATCTTGGCTTGGGACCCACAAACGGTCCATGAAGTAATACGATCCATTGTCCTTCAGTTCCAGATCAGGTGTTATGTGATAGGGAAATTCCTTATCCATTAAACCTTGTGAAACACAAGATTGTTGAGCCTGAGAAATGCGTGCTTGGATATCGGATCGAGCTTGAATAACAGATTGAACACGTACACAATGAAGCTTAGTACGTTCCTTACGACTCAATGCATCAGCTATGACATTCGCCTTACCAGGATGGTAGCGAATTTCGCAGTCATAGTCGTTTAAAAGCTCAGCCCAACGTCGTTGCCTCATGTTGAGTTCTTTCTGATTGAAGATATGCTGAAGACTTTTGTGGTCCGTGAAAACCACACATTTTGTACCGTACAAATAGTGTCTCCAGATCTTTAGAGCGAAAACAACTGCACCCAACTCAAGATCATGAGTGGTGTAGTTCTTCTCATGTATCTTCAACTGCCTCGATGCATATGCTATGAATTTGTTCCTTTGCATCAGAACACAGCCAAGACCCAATTTAGATGCATCGCAATAAACGACGAAATCATCATTGCCCTCAGGCAAAGTCAGAACAGGCGCGTCGCAAAGCTTCTGCTTCAAGTTTTGAAAAGCTTCCTCTTGTTTGTATCCCCAATCAAAGGGCTTGTTCTTTTGAGTTAGAGCAGTTAGAGGAACTACAATCTTCAAGAAATTTTCAATGAAGCGGCGATAATAACCCGCTAGACCAAGAAAAGAACGAACCTCAGTAGGAGTAGTAGGCGTATCCCAATCCTTAATCGCACTGATCTTGGAGGGATCTACATGAATACCTTGTTCGTTGACAATATGTCCTAAAAATTGAACTTCTTTAAGCCAGAATTCACACTTGGAGAATTTGGCGAAAAGTTGCGCTTTCTTTAGGAGTTCCAGAGTAAGACGAAGATGTTGCTCGTGATCAGCTCGCGTCTTAGAATAAATCAAGATGTCATCAATAAAAACAATGACAAACTGATCCAAATAAGGCTTGCAGACCCTATTCATTAAGTCCATGAAAACAGCAGGGCATTAGTCAAACCGAATGGCATGACTGTGAATTCATAATGCCCATAACGAGTACGGAACGCTGTCTTGGGAATATCTTCTTCATGCACCCGAAGTTGATGATATCCGGAACGTAGATCAATCTTCGAAAAATAAGAAGCGCCCTGTAACTGATCAAAGAGATCGTCTATGCGCGGTAGGGGATATCGATTCTTGATGGTAAGCTTGTTAAGCTCACGATAATCGATACACATCCTAAAGGATCCATCCTTCTTCTTGACAAAAAGAACGGGAGCACCCCAGGGTGAAAAGCTAGGACGTATAAAACCTTTGTCAGAGAGCTCCTAAAGCTGCTTAGACAACTCTTGCATCTCAGATGGTGCAAGACGATATGGAGCTCTGGCAATGGGATTTGCACCAGGTACGAGATCAATGCGGAACTCGACTTGGCGTGCTGGGGGTAGACCAGGTAACTCTTCAGGGAAAACTTCAGAATAATCCCGAACGACAGGAATATCTGATATGGACTTACCCTTCCCTTTATCTGCTGTAACATGTGCTAAGAAGGCCACATAATTCTTTCGCAGATACTTCCGAGCTTTAAAACAAGACATGAGTTTGAGACCACCAGCAGGTTTCTCACCACGAACCTATAGGATCTCGCCTGTCGAAAGCGGCACACGAACGATCTTCTCAAAACAAACTACCTCTGCGCGATGCTTGGCTAACCAATCCATACCCACAATAACATCGAAGCTTCCAAGTTGCATAGGCGTGAGGTCGATAGGAAAAAGATGGTCGTTAAGGTTCAACTGGCAGTTGCGAAGAACAGAATCAAGAACAATGGGTTCATCATTAGCAACTTCTACTGTCAAAGGCTTACCTAGTTTTGTTCTAGACACGCAAAGCATTGGCTCAAAAGACAATGACACAAAACTCTTATCGGCACCCGAATCAAAGAGAACAGATGCAGGCTGATTATTAATAAAGAACGTACCGTTCACCACTTCATTGTCTGATTGTGCCTCTTGAGCATTCATGTTGAAAACTCGCCCTCGAGCCGGAGCCTGATTCTGATTCTGGTTCTGGTTTGCTAGCCTTGGGCACCGGTTTCTGTAGTGGGTCAGATCCCCACAATTGTAGCACGAACCAGGAGGAAAATGAGGTCGTGCAGCTTGACCTTGTTGCTGAGCAAGAGGCTGAGCAACTTGTTGAGCCGGGTTCTGAACTGCACGATTCTGAGCAAACCGACAAACATCGGTAAGATGACCTGACTTCCCATAGTTAGTACAGAAACGGCACTGATGTTGCGGCTGATGATGACTATTGCATCTATTGCACAAAGGTGCATTTCCTAAATAGGGCTTCTTCGCTAGAGGCTGTGCGGGTTGGTTGGGAGCCGCCTGGTTAGCTTGGGCAGTGACAGCATAGTTTTGGGAAGCCTTACGCTTCCTTGCCCTTTTCGATGAACCAGAATCCTTTCCATTCTTGTTTTGACCTTTCTTGCTATCTTCCTTGTCAGACGACTGTTTCTTGCCCTTGTCACCCTTCCTGTGTAATTTATTCTTCTGAATCTGCGACTCAGTCAATGTCGCTGATAACTCGATCACCTGACCGAGTGTGGCAGGGTTACTACCAGTAATGATGTCTTGCACTGGGTCAGGTAGGCCGTCGATGTACCTTTCGATAGCCTTGTCGAGTGGGGTAACCATAGTCGGGCAAAGCAGACTCAACTCCTCAAACCTATCAGTATATGCCCTGTGCTCGCCACTATCTTGTTTCAAGTCATCAAACTCCTTCTCCAACGCTCGTTGTTCATGAAGAGGACAAAACTCCCTCATCATAAGAGCTCTAAGTTCAGCCCATGTCTGTGCTAGAGCAACTTCTGCACCACGGTCTCTCATTACCCCATTCCACCATGTGAGAGCCCTCTTCTGAAACACACTCAAAGAAAACTCGACCTTGCGATTGTCAGGACACTGCACGTGGCGGAAAGTATTCTCAATGCTCTCGAACCATTGAAGAAGCCCAGTCGCTCCCTCAGAACCACTAAACTTGAGTGTTTTAGCCGAGTTAAAATCCTTGAATTTGCATGGAGCATTGTTGTTGTTGTTGGCTTGGTGCCATTGAGAAAAGAGATTTGGGAATTGAACAGCCATTTGCTGCGCAATAATTTCTGCCAGTTCGGCAGTCGCTATCTGGTTTTCGCGTCGAGGAGGCATTCTAAAAGAGGAAACATGAAAGGGAACGAGTGAGATGATTGGATGAAGAGAATGAGATGAAACAAAATTAACAAAAGAAAAGATGGTGGTCATTTGTCCGTATTACCAAGCAAACAAACGACACACAGTGACTAATCAAAGTAAATAGATCAAAAATAATGTATCGCGAAGACATGCTCGCCTATAAGTGAACACTCATCCCAAGAATTACCAGGTAAGCACAACTGGTCTCGCATCTGATGAGATATATACGAAGTGCTTGCCTAGATAGAAAACCCAGAATACAGGCATTCACCCTTCCAGTTTGCACGTGTTCACACTATTTAGGACCCAAAACTTTGACGAGATTTTGAAAACTCAAAGGGGTTCAAAACCATATAACAGAGGGTTCAAAACCTTACAATAGAGGGTTCAAAACCTTGTAATAAATCATCCAAAACAGATGATTGTTTTTCAAAAATCGTTTCGGAAAATTTGATTTTTGTTTTGATAATCACCTAAGGATAGGTGATGTACATGTTTTAAGATCTAAACACAAGATAACTTGTGTTAGGGTCCTAGAAAGGTTATAGTCTAGGTCAAAGCATTACTAATAACCTAATTCCCTATAACCATTGGCTCTGATACCAACTCTTCTGTCACACCCCGACCACGTAAAACATCAAATCGTGGCGGAAACGTCGGGGAGTGTTGTAACAGAATTATTGTTTCACAACCATGGCATACAAAGTTATATTTTATTTATCAAACAAGCGAGTTACATTGTCTTTTAAACGAAGGAAACAAAGTACACAACATCAACTAAACTAATCTTGCTTCTTTTATTGTCACTAAGGCCCGAGTCCACCCTAGTGTATCCCGATCAAACCTATGCACAAAAACAAGGTATTGAAGTAATGTGTAAACCATATCGAAATGTCTATGTTCAATGTAAACCACCAAATGTGTATATCAATGTCAAAATGTTTATGTTTAATGTAGATCATGTAATGTGTACCCAAAAATATCATGTATGGTAAGTGAAATATATCAACTAAACCATATGTAAAATGCACAAAAACAAGGTATTGAAGTAAAACATGGTTTAAATCAAAGTTATGTTTTGTGGAACAAATGCATGCTATACTGATACAAACATTTATGCGGTATTGTGAAAATGCATACATCCAAGCCTTGAGACTGTGGCGATAAACCCTTAAACAAATTAAAGGTTTATCTAAGTTATGTATATCGAATTCGGTCATTCCTTCCAATCCAAACAAACCCAGGATTTCAGGAACGGGAGTTGTCAATTCCTATGGTACCACTACCTACTAACGAACGGCGTAGCTAATGTTAATGAATGTATTGTTCCATTGTAAACAACCCAAATGTCATACCAAAATGTAAACATGTGATGAAAGCAACTGTACTAAGTATGCACACAATGGGCTTTCATAGCATGAAATGTAATGTGAAACAATGTACTAAGTACGCACACAATGGGCATACATAGCATGTAATGTAAAACAATGTACTAAGTACGCACACAATGGGCATACATAGCATAAAATGTAATGAAATCACATACTATAAATGTACTAATGAACATAGCAAGTATATGATGTGAAAGCATGGAAGAGCATGAAAGTAACAAGTAGGCACATGTGTTTCACCCCAAAATGTTTGGAAAACAGTAAAAGAGGGGTCTATGTACTCACTTGAGATTGCTCAGAAGTCCAAAGATAACCACCAAGCAATGCTAGAGATCACGGAATCAAACGACACCTAATATAGGTAACTATGTTAATAAACCGGACCTATATCGGAGGATCGGATAGAATGAGGGCTCATAAACCAAATGAGTATGGGAACTCATCTAGTATGGTTTAATAAAGCCTTCATACTAAATGAAACCTAACCTAAGTGCTTACGACCCATTACGACCCGTTTAGGTAGCTTATGCTACTTTAACGCGTCGTTCGCGTGAAACGCGTTCGGAATGCCTAACTAGTCCTATGATAAGTAAAATATGCCTTAACATGTCTAATATTGTTACCAAATCAGTTTAGATACCAAAATTTATGTTACATATGCTTAAAATGAATTTTGGCGTCAAAAGGGCATTTTGGTAATTTACCTAAGGCATATAAACTACCTATCATACAACTACTTAAACGAAGCGACCATAAGGTATAACCTCGGAAGGTTATTCCCTATATACTGTGGTCACCTAATGTGCTTGGTCGGATCCTAATGATCGACCAAACGGGTCGGGTTCGAAAGTATAAGCGATTGTTTAGATCGCTTACCTTACGACCCTATACAAGCACTAAACTAAAAGTGACGAGCTAAGCATGTTAAAACATGCTTAACTAAGTTTAGAAACAGGTTTGGTATAAAAAAAAAACGGTTTTGACACCCATAAGTAGTTTGGTTACAAAATAAGCAAGAATACGTATTCTGTCCGAAACTACGGCTCGTCACTGAGCCTAGATAACGTAGTAATCAGTAGGTATAGTCACTAAGGACTATAACCATCGTGATTACGCTCACGTTATGAAGTTCAAATGAACTTCGCATTGACCATAAACTGGTCAACGCAGAAAGTCAAACAAAGTTTGACTTTCGGACTCGAAAAGCAATAAAAGAACGAAGGAACACTTACAAAGGGTCCCCGCAAGCAATCTAGACCCAAATAGTTCTGGTATGAAGCAAAGGCTTCAACTTAGAACACTTTAGATCAGATTTTGTGAGGAATGAGTGAAGGTGGGGGGGTATTTATAGTAAATGGACAACCGTTAGGATCGTTTCTCGAATAACGTGATCGAATCTCACCCGTACACTTGTTGTAATGTTGTGGTATGTCATTTGCCCCCACCATAAGTGTTTAACACGTGTAATTGGCCTTTGGAGGCTGAAAGGTCGCTAAGCAGCAGAAAAAAATCGAGTTGCTGCATCTGGAGACCCCTTACGGACCGTAGGGTCATGGGTTACGGTCCGTAAGCCATGAACTTTGGCAGAATTGCAGTTTTGGTCCCTGTTGTGTTTTAAGGCCATTTCTGATGCGTTTAAGGCCCGTTAACCCCATTTCAAAGCTCTAAAATGAAGTTAAACTATAGGGAACTCAAAATGTGCTCAAAAATATCTCGGATGTCGGTTCGTTTGGCCGTACAATCGCGTTGTTCGGTTAATTACGACGGAATGCGCATAAGCGCGAAAAACGATCCAAATTGCGTGACGAATGGATTTTTCTAATGCCAAACACTAAAATAAAATATTTTAGTGCTTACATAAATTTTTGGATGTCCGGATGTATTCAGAACGTGAGTTATGCGCGAAAGTGCAAATTTGTGCACTTTTTGACGCTTTTAGTCCCTGAATGACCCAAAAGTTTATTTTAGCACACCGAACCCCTTAAAGCTTATTTCTAAGCTATGTAAAGGTTATTTAAGGTATGTTAAGTATATGTTGATGTTCCGAAGTGTTTGTCGTGTTAAACTAAGTACTTTTACGCACCAGTTTGCGTATAACTCTCCAGAAAGTGATATAGAGTTTGAAATTGAACAAAAGGCAAAACATGAAAAATGTCAAACATAAATAAACAAACATTGGGATCAAATAACATTGTTTTATTGATAATAGAACTGTTCACAATGATAATAAGCACAGATGTTACAAACTAAGGGTATTTTCAAATCTCATACCCATTACGTTTTGATTTTTCAACATACATAGTAAGAGTATTTCAAAAACAATCTTCATGATCTCAAAACATTTCATATAGTTTGAAAACAATTTTTTTTCAAATGCATTGTCGATGTTATTTCAAAAACATTGGCTATGTGTTCAAAAAAAAAAAAAAACAACCTTCATAATTTCAAAATGTTTCATATAGTCTGAAAACAATATTAACACAGTACATTTTCTTATCAAGTGCATGATTTCGAAAAGCATCATTCATGTTTTTTTCAAAAACCTTATACATAATTTCAAAATTTATCTCGCATGATTTTAAAACAATTTTTTTATAAATACATACCTACCTAATACACCTACTTTATGATTTCAAAGGTATTATAGATAAGGTTTCAAAAACATTGAACACATTTTTTTTTAAGAACCCCATGCATAGTTTTCAAAAATATTTTCTTCATACATTGACTTCACCTTCAAATTTCGCTTCATATGTCACCTTGGCATATCTAGCATCTCAACTTCATAAGCATTTTTACTTCATGTTTTGACATAAACACATCCAGTGCAAGGTTTCAAAACATCTTCAACTTCTAAAATCCATATGGGATCTTTTTATCTTCCCATTTAGACCCTTGTGGATGATTATCATTCAAATCAGAGTCCTTAATTGGATTCCTTATGTACCTAAATTCGAACATTTCGGTTCCTTATAATCGAAATCGAATTTTTCTTTTAAAAATCTTTCTATCTTTATAGTTAGATTCTTGATAATGTTTAAAGTACCAAATGAAATCCACGAGATGGATTCCTAGTGTGCTTTAAATACATGTGCTCTGTTAGCAAAACTAATTAACAAATTAAAGATCTAGATAAACAATCTTTGTGGTTATATGACTATGTGTTTATGCATCTTGTGTTTTCTTTTATGCATTTTGTGTTTTATACTCTGGGTATTCGTTATCCAAACCCTCGTAGAATCTTCATATCTTCATATGAGGGATTCGTAGTAGGATTTTCAAAAAGGTACTACCTTAAATCCTTAATGGGCTTCTATGTAATAGTTAAGACCCTTGGATTATATAGTACCACTCCATGATTAATAAGAGACCCTTTTAGTGGTCTAGTAAAAAAGATTGATTCAAAAATCTGGTTAAGAATGACATGTGATGATATAAGCTGAAAAGACTCCTTGGTTGTCTATTAAAATCATTTATTGATTTAATAAAAGGGACCCTATGGTGGTCTAGTCACACTCATCACAGGTTTGTTCATTTGGTTTTCTCCTACACATTATAAAATAGACTGTGTGGACTATGCAAGGAATTGTGTAATTATGGATGCATACGTAATTATATAATTCAGTGCACAGAAACCCAGTAAAACTTATTATGTGTAAGAACCGATAGCGACCACAATAACAAAATGTGAACGATGTAATGGAGGTACGGTGGACGCACCAATAACGCTTAATAGACTATTATATAAGTGTCCCTCCTACATTGTAAGCATGATGTTATTTAAAGTTACTGGAAGTTCAGAACCTTAACCAGTATTGTTTTGTCTTTTCAAAATTCATGTTTCAAGCTCTCACAAGTTTCCTCTAAATAAATTTCGGGACGAAATTTCCTAAAGTAGGGGAGACTGTGACACCTGGGTCACTGCGACCATCAAACAAATACCAAACCAATGAAATATTGTATTTCATACTTGGGATTTGTACAAATATGTGTATCATTTGCACATATCAACTCTTGTTCGATTTCGGGTTCTAAATCGCTTTCTGGAAGGTTATACGCGCACTAATGTGTAAATATAACCAGTTTAATGCAACGAACAATCTGGGATAGTGAAATAGGCTTCACATACCTTAAATAACCTTTACATAACTTAGAAATAAGTTTTGAAGGCATTGGTATGGCAAAATCAAGTTAATTCACCTACAGGGACTAAATTTGACAAACTGCGAAAGTATGCCAATTTGAACTGTAACAGACATTCCGTAACATGACCACAAGTTGAACATACCATAAATATCCTTTACATAGCTTAGAAATAGGCTTTGAGGGGTTCGGTGTGCTAAAATAAACTTTTGGCTCATTCAGGGACTAAAAGTGTCAAAAAGTGCATAAGTTTGCACTTTCGCGCATAACTTACGTTCTGAATACATCCGGACATCCAAAAATTTATGTAAGCACTAAAATATTTTATTTTAGTGTTTGGAATAAGAAAAATCCATTCGTCGCGCAATTTGGATCGTTTTTCGCGCTTATGCGCATTCCGTCGTAATTAAGCGAACATCGCGATCGTACGACCAAACGAACCAACATCCGGCATATTTTTGAGCATGTTTCATGTCCACAATGTTTAGGAATCATTTTAGGGCCTTAAATTTGGCTTAACGGGCCTTAAACATGTCGAAATGAGCCTTAAACACCAACAGGGACTGAAACTGTCAATTTTCAAACTTGTTTTCTGATCAGGATGCCCAGGCGGGGCGCGTAAGGATTGACTGTCCCTTACGCGGGCCGCGAGGCCCCTTCAGACCAGATTAAATGAATCTAACAGCTGTTAAGCACCCAACACTCAATTCCACTTGTCCCTTCCTGCTCATGAGGGGCCATTTTGATGTTCCATAACATTCCAACAAGTGTAGGGATGTGATCAAAGCACGTTATTCGATAAATGACCTTAACGGCTCTCCGAATCCTATAAATACCCACCACATTTTCACCTCATTCCTCACAAAATCAGATCTAAGTGCTCTAAGTTGAAGCCTTTGCTTCATACCTGAGCTATTTGGATCGAGATTGCTTGCGGGGACCCTTTGTAAGTGTTCCTTCGTTCTTTTATTCGTTTTAGCGTTAAAGTCAAACTTTGTTTAACTTTCTGCGTTGACCAGTTTATAGTCAATGCGAAGTTCGTTTGAACTTCATAACGTGAGCGTAATCACGATGGTTATAGTCCCTAGTGACTATACCTACTGATTACCACGTTATCTAGGCTCAGTGACGAGTCGTAGTTTCGGCCAAAATACGTGTTATTGCGTATCTTGTAACCAAACTACTTTTAGGTATCAAAACCGTTTGTTTTGATACCAAACCTGTTTTCTAAACTTAGTTAAGCATGTTTTAACATGCTTAGCTCGTCACTTTTAGTTTAGTGCTTATATAGGGTCGTAAGGTAAGCGATCTAAACAATCGCTTATACTTTCGAACCCGACCCGTTTGGTCGATCATTAGGATCCGACCAAACACATTAGGTGACTATAGTATATAGGGAATAACCTTCCGAGGTTATACCTTATGGTCACGGCGTTTAGTTAGTTATATGATAGGTAGTTTATATGCCTTAGGTAAATGACCAAAATGCCCTTTTTACGCCAAAATTCATTTTAAGCATATGTAACATCACTTTTGGTATCTAAACTGATTTGGAAACAATATTAGACATGTTAAGGCATATATTACTTGTCATAGGACTAGTTAAGTGGTCCGAACGCGTTTCACGCGAACGACGCGTTAAAGTAGCATAAGCTACCTAAACGGGTCGTAATGGGTCATAAGCACTTAGGTTAGGTTTCATTGTAGTATGTAGGCCTTGTTAAACCATATTACATGAGTTCCCCTACTCATTTGGTTTACGAGCCCTCATTCTATCCAATCCTCCGATTATTGGTCCGGTTTATTAATGTAGTTACCTATATTAGGTGCCTTTTGATATCCGTGATCTCTAGCATTGTTTGGTTGTTACTCAAGGACTACTAAGCAATCTCAAGTGAGTACATAGACCCCTCTTTTACTGTTTTTCAAACATTTTGGGGGTGAAACACATGTGCCTACTTGTTACTTTCATGCTTTCCTGTTTTCACATCATATACTTGCTATGTTCATTAGTACATTTATAGTACATGATTTCATTGTGTTTTATGCTATGTATGCCCATTGTGTGCATACTTAGTACATTGTTTTACATTACATTTTATGCTATGTATGCCCATTGTGTGCGTACTTAGTACATTGTTTTACATTACATTTTATGCTATGTATGCCCATTGTGTGCGTACTTAGTACATTGTTTTACATTACATTTTATGCTATGTATGACCATTGTGTGCGTACTTAGTACATTGTTTTACATTACATTTTATGCTATGCATGTCCTTTGTTGCATACTTAGTACATTTGTTATTCATCACATGCTTACATTTTGATATTGATATACACAATTCATGATTTACATTAGACATAAACATTTTGACATTGATATACACAATTCATGATTTACATTAGACATAGAAATTAGACATGGTTTTCACACAAACATTTTGACATTTGATTATACATAAACATTTTACGTTGGTGGTTTGGTATGAGTAAGTGATTTAAGTAACGAGGCGTGTGTAATATGATACAAGCATGGTGGATACGCCGCTGGTACTTCCTATATATAAGTGTTTGTATGGTATTACATATCGTAGCGTTATTTGAATCATTTCAATTTAAGACATATAACATTTTATACAAATAACATACTTTTCACAAGACATTGTTTTACAAACAACTTATCTTATACAAACTCATTTTACATGGTTATTCATTTAACCATACATTATTCTCTTATTTATACATATCATCTGAACTTATTGTTTTTCAAACGATTTACAAAACAAATCAATTTACAAGGTTCATGACTGACTTTTTCTAAACAACTTTTTCCTAAACTTACAAGTCATGAATCCTATTTTCATAAAACCTATGTATCTCACAGGCATTTTTATGCTGACGTACCTATTTTCACATGTGTTTCAGGATATGATGCATAGGATTTATCAAGATACACTTAGGCGGACTTAGGCCTTAGTGACAATAAAAGATGCAAGACTAGTTATTTATGTTATATTTCTTTGATTGTCAAGACATTTTAACTCTTTTATTCAATAAAACAATATTTCAATTTCCATGTGTTATGAAACAATGATTCTGTTACAACACTCCCCGACGTTTCCGCCACGTTTTGTTGTTTTACGTGGTCGAGGTGTGACACAAACATTGGACGAAATCACATGCATGGCGAAAACACCCATTGGCGAAAACACACGGGCGACGAAAACCCTTTACACAAAATCTCTTTGGATGAAAACCCTTTGGTTTTCGTCGGGCCTAAGTTGTGACGAAAACACAAGTGTTTTTGTGTGAACCTTGTGTTTTCGTGGTTCCTCTGTTTTCGTGAGAAGATGTAACAGTTAAACACAACATCCTAATCATATCATCATCAACAGCCGTTACACTAACACAGCAACCCTAGTCTCCTCTAACAGTTATATACTACCACAACCTTAGATCATGCTAACAGTTTCAATGACTATGACAAGAATCATTCAATTGGATTAACTAAGACAATCAAATAAACTCCACAATCATCCATACAATCCGAACCGTCATCCAAGTGTCATGTACACAGAATCATCATTCAGTTCAACAATTGTCACACCCCCAAAATCCACCTGCGGAGTACCACCGCTTGGGGGCGTGACTGACCAGGATCCAGCCACCAATTATACTAAACATTGGTCCATAGTAAAGATGTTCACCAACCACAATAGTTAGTAATCATTATAGTTCGAAGTTTTAAAGGTTTAAGTTCAAATAACGTTTAAGTAAACAGCGGAAGCATAACCAAACAGTTTTAAAACAAGGATTCATAGTTCAGGATTATTTAAAACCCAACACACGGGTTAAGACGACCACTGCACATCCCCAAGCTGCAAGCTCCTGAGTCACTGGTTACCTGCAAAGCATGCAGTAGGGTATCAACAAAAATGTTGGCGAGTCCACGAGTTGTCCAGTTTTAATTACCAAAAACTTGTTTCACCAGTTAATTTATCCGTTTATACATGCGATGGGGAGCTACCCCATAAGTAAGCGACTAAACTGTTTTTCCAATACCGAATACTTACTTAACCGTACGTTTCCGTAGTGCCCCGTTGTCAATGTTCTATCATCATTGACGGTTTGCCAGAGTTCATTGGTTCACTCCCGTTCCCAGTAACAAGGGTCGGTGTGAGGCTGGTTACACCTAAATAGCGCTATTAACTAATAACCCGTTCGCCAGGCCCCGGCGACTAATCGGTATTAAATGGTAGGGACTTAAGTGATAGAGTTTCGTTTAGTGTTGCTTGATGCATTCCGTATAAACAATAATTAACCAAGAGTTCCCAGTAACAAGGGAGGTAAGTAAGTTTGTTCCCAGTAACAAGGGAAGAAAAGTAAGTTTGTATCCCTTACGCGGGGATAGCGTTGATTTAAGTTTCCGTTTCCCAAAACCACCGGGAACGCATGCTTTAATGGTTGTGAACTCACCTTGGGTTGCTCGGCAGTTTAGTTTACTTGGTCAAACACGTTGGTCACCACGTCCTAGCATGGTTACCAGTATAGGTCAGGTTTGGGTACAAAGAAGTCACGTATATTCTACACGTATCTAACACATAGCATGCACAACATATAATTATCCAATAAGTCATTGGGCCCGTCTAAATTCTTTGATCAGCAACAGTTAACACGTAGCCCACTAAACTGTAACAAGCATGTGCAGATAATACACTTGGGCCCAATAACGAAAACTAACAGCCCAGTCGAGACCAGGTGGTCTCGACTCGAGAACAGGTGGTCTCGAGTCGCAACCAGGAGGTCTCGAGTCATAGACTTCTGGTCTCGAGTAGTGCTGATATGAGTCGCAACCTCAGGGATCTCGAGTCCAGTCTCGAGTCGCAATCAGAAAATCTCGAGTCGAGACCTTGATGGTCTCGAGTCCCTGAAGTCTGTTTTGAGTAGCTTGGACATGGTCTCGAGTCGTAACCGCTATCGTCTCGAGTTGTCACGTGTTGGTCTCGAGTCGCAACCGGGGGTCTCGACTCGCAACCCCGGATACGTGCACCTGAAGTTCTTCTAGAACCTCTGATGTATTTATGTACTATCCAATCAAATTATACAAACATCTTTTCTTGTCTAATTACTAATCAAAATAGATCAAACAACCAGATTTCAAATATTCATAACACATTCATATCATATTCATGTTGTTCATCATATGTTCATATCCCATTTAACACATATTCATGGTGTTCTTCATGAGCTCATTCAAGCATGAAATATTGTGATCAAAGATCAAGTAAATCTTGCATCATCTTACCAAACACACATTTGTCCTAAAATATCTAACATGAATCGGATAACAAAAATCATCCTAAGCTATTAATCATTTACTCTTCAACACACCTTAGCAAGACATTATCATACAATGGCTCACACACATTATTCATTTCAAGGTTTATAAGTAGCACTTTGTTTCACACAAGTTATTTCAACATTGAAAACAAATCTAATATCTAATAAGTAGCATACTCATTCAAGTATTCAACTATCAAAACAATTGTTATGCATTCATAAATCATCATTTTTGATCAAACAACTACAAGTAACTAACCGGCTAGATGAAAGGGTATGAAGGATTGATGAACCAAGTTCCGAGTGATGATCTCGAGCTAGTCCGAGAGCCCTTTGGTTGTCGCCGGTCCAATCCGAGAGAGAAGGAGAGGAGAGGTTATGTTGTTAGGGTTTTAGTGAGTGGAAGAGTAGGAGAGTGTGGGAGTGAGTGTGAGAGAAAGTTTGGTGCAAATGGTGGTTAATGAGGTTTTATACTCAATCCAAGTTAGTGCACCCTAATGGGTTCGAGTGGGCTTTTAGGGGTGCACGACCCAACCGGCCCAGTCGTTCACTCGAGACCGAGTGGTCTCGAGTCGGGTTCATGGTCCCGGTTCACGTATACGTACATATATATATATATTACATACACATAGTTTAATACAAGCATCACATAATACTTCAAGGTAATTTGCAAATCTTCATTTAATAGTATATGTACACATAAAGCTAACAATGAGGTTGCTCGGGAAAACCCGAAGTGCACATTATCCCCAAGTTTTAAGAACTTTCGTCCCGAAAGTTAAGGCAGCCACTGACCAGCTAGTGTAAGTGAAAATGTTTCAACGGGGTGTCACAACAATCAACATACATACCTAGTATCCGGTTGGTTAATATATATATATGAAGTAATCGAATACTAACATCATGTTAATATGCTTTCGGGTCCTGATCATATTAATATCAATCCAGATAAAACTTTCAATCATATAAATTCTCAAACCCTAGATCAACACAAACTTACGTATATAAAAAATATAGCTGATTATGTCGTGCATAACAAAATCAAAATCATCTATACTCCTACTGACAACTCATTAAATGTCCACATGCTTTTGTTTGAACGCACATGGCTTCCATGTTCATAATCAGATTATTAAATCTTGGTGCAACCATGTAACTTCACTCTATGGGCCCTCACAACCGATTGTCGTCAATATTCAATAGTATATCCACACACAAACTGATATCTGCCATTAACATACAATTTAAATTTCATGTCTAACCTATTAATCATGCAAGATACTATCAACTAATAGTGATTCCAACTATACAGTTAACAAGCAATCATGTAAAGGTTGGACACTAACCGGAAAAGAGAAACTAACGGGTCGATCGGAAAGAAAGGTTCCAAAGGCTTGCAGTTGCCGTCACTCGGAGAAAGAGACTCTAGGGTTTTGTGATTAAACTCTAATCGTATCGATTATAACCGAATGCTATAGTTGTTCGCTACTGGGCCGAAGCCCAGTTCCTGTTTTCGCCGGCCCACATTCAGACGAAAACACCAAGTGGTTTTCGTGGGGGGAGAAGTGTTTTCGGCTAGAGAGGTGTTTGGCCAAAAGTTCCATTTACTTTAGTTAATACAACACATATATTAATATAAGTCATATAACACATACACACTTATAAGACACACCATATCTAACATATCACTCGCAATACGATTTAATATATTACAAACGTGTACAGTTGTGAAACAAACAAGTCGTGTAAACAAACAACCTAAACAATTAACGCGCAATTAATGTGAAGGTGGAAATCTTGGAAACTCGAGTTGTCACATTATCCCAACTTGAAAGAAATTTAGTCCCGAAATTTAGCATGTGGTTACTGAGGAAGCTAGTTGTGTTGTGTAGTTTACTAGTTTTCCTGGGGTGTCACATCATCCCCCCGTTGATTTGGAATTTCGTCCCGAAATTCTGTAGTAGCTTCAGCCTCAGTAGTGGTTGCACTGTTTCCGAACAACTGGGGATACTTGTGTTTCATTTGATCTTCGCGTTCCCAGGTGAACTCTAGGCCACGACGGGAGTTCCAACGAACTCGAACAAGAGGTATCCTGGTGTGCTTGAGGACCTTAATGTCTCGGTCCATGATTTCAACTGGTTCCTCGACGAATCGCAACTGATCGTCGATAGTGAGCTCCTTCAAAGGAACTATGAGGGTCTCATCTGACAGACACTTCTTCAGATTCGACACGTGAAAAACGTTGTGAATTGCACTGAGTTCTGCAGGCAGGTTTAGTTTGTAGGCTACTTTGCCTATCTTCTCAATGATTTCGAATGGTCTGACATATCGCGGATTGAGCTTGCCCCGTTTGCCAAAATGAACCACACCCTTCCAGGGTGAGACTTTGAGTAGAACCTGGTCCCCGACCTGGAATTCTAGAGGTTTCCTACGCTTATCAGCGTAGGCTTTCTGACGGTCGCGAGCTGCCGCCATGCATTGTCATATCTGTGCAATCCTTTCCGTTGCGTCTACTACCAGTTCTGGTCCTGTGATCTGACTATCACCCACCTCTGCCCAACAAAGAGGTGATTGGCATTTACGCCCGTATAATGCCTCAAATGGAGCGGCTTGAATGCTGGTGGGGTAACTATTGTTATACGAAAACTCCACTAACGGGAGGTGTTTTTCCCAGCCGTTGCCGAAATCGATTACACATGCACGAAGCATGTCTTCTAGAGTTTGGATGGTGCGTTCAGACTGCCCATCTGTTTGCGGATGGTAAGCGGTGCTCATGTCTAATCAAGAGCCAAAAGATTTGTGCATTGCCTGCCACAGTTCTGAAGTAAATCGTGCATCACGATCAGAGATAATAGAGGTCGGCACCCCGTGGAGAACTTAAATAAACGTCTGCTAAAGTGAGAACTTATCCGTTTCCTTGATAGCCAAGAAGTGTGCAGACTTTGTGAGTCGATCCACGATCACCCAAATAGTATCATTCCCACGTTGAGATCTAGGCAGGCCAGTAACGAAATCCATGGAAATTTGCTCCCATTTCCATTGTGGTATCTCTGGTTGTTGGAGTAGGCCCGATGGTTTCTGATATTCAGTTTTGACTCTCGCACAAGTCAAACATTTGCTGACGTAAGTTGCTATGTGGGCTTTCATGCTAGGCCACCATTATGTAGTTCTGAGATCGTGGTACATCTTATCCGAACCAGGATGCACTGAGTAGCGAGACTTATGAGCTTCATCCATTACAAGCTCGCGTAAGTTGCCATAGAGTGGGACCCAAATGCATCATGTTATGTAATAGGCGCTGTCTTCCTTTTGTTCTAATCATTGCCTTGAGCCGCGTAGAGCTTCAGCCCTGACGTTTTCTGGTTTCAATGCTTCTACTTGAGCATCTCGTATCTGTGCAGGAAGACTAGACTGGATGGTGAGTTGTAGTGCTCGCACACGCCTAGGTGTGGTATCTTTTCGACTGAGGGCGTCGGCCACAACATTTGCCTTGCTCGGATGGTACTTGATGGCACATTCGTAATCGTTTAGAAGCTCGACCCATAGTCGCTGTCGCATGTTCAATTCCTTTTGCTTGAAGATATGCTCGAGACTCCTGTGATCGGTGTAGATGGTGCACTTGGTACCGTACAGGTAATGTCTCCATATCTTGAGTGCGAAAACAATAGCTCCTAGCTCTAAATCATGTGTAGTGTAATTCCTTTCATGAACTTTAAGTTGACATGACGCATATGCAATAACCTTGTCACGTTTCATCAACACACATCCAAGACCCTGAATGGATGCGTCGCAATAGACCACAAAATTGTCTGTGCCCTCTGGCAATGAAAGAATAGGCGCGCTACAAAGTCTATCCTTTAAGTGCTGGAATGCTGATTCCTGTGTATTTCCCCAATGATAGATAATGCCTTTCTGAGTTAGTGAGGTGAGGGGTTGTGCAATCTTTGAGAAGTCTTTGATGAACCTTCTGTAGTAGCCCGCCAAACCCAAGAATTGGCGGATTTCTGTTGGTGTACGTGGTGCAGGCCAGTTCTTGATCGAGTCTACCTTGGATGGATCCCATCCTTGTTTACCACGTGGCCTAGAAAGTGGACTTCACGATGCCATAAGTCACATTTTGAGAACTTGGCGTACAGCTGTTCAGTTCGAAGGAGTTCCAAAATAAGCCGCAGATGTTGCTCGTGTTCCTCCTGGCTCTTGGAGTAGATCAAAATGTCGTCGATAAATACAATAACAAACTTATCCAGATAGGGCTTGCACACTCTGTTCATAAGATCCATGAAGACCGCAGGCGCGTTTGTTAGCCCGAATGGCATGACTAGAAACTCGTAGTGGCCGTAGCGAGTTCTGAATGCGGTTTTGGAGACGTCCTCATCCTGGACTCTCAGTTGATGGTAGCCTGACCTCAGGTCAATCTTTGAGTAATAGCTCGACCCTTTCAACTGGTTGAATAAGTCATCGATGCGTGGAAGAGGATAGCGATTCTTTACGGTCACCTTGTTCAGTTCGCGGTAATCTATGCACATGCGGAAGGTACCGTCTTTCTTTTTCACAAATAATACTGGAGCTCCCCAGGGCGAAGAGCTAGGACGAATGAAACCCTTTTCCAAGAGTTCTTGCAATTGTTTAGACAGTTCTTCTAGTTCGGTTGGAGCTAAGCGATAAGGTGCTCGAGCTATGGGTGCTGATCCAGGAGCAAGCTCGATCTGAAATTCGACCTGGCGATGAGGCGGTAGCCCAGGTAAATCTTCAGGAAACACTTGAGGAAAGTCACGTACAACTGGGATATCCTCAATCTTCTTCTCTTTCGTTGATGCGTCAATAACAAGTGCTAAAATAGCAGTGTGGCCCTTTCGCAAACACTTCTGGGCCTTAAGAAAGGAGATGATGCCCGCAACAGCACCACTCTTGTCGCCTTGAATTTCGAGAGGTTCCTTGCCAGAACGGGGAATACAAACAATCTTCTCTTTGCATAGGATCTCTGCTTGCTGTTGGGATAACCAATCCATCCCAATGACGATGTCGAAACTACCCAGAACTATAGGAATGAGATCGATAAGGAAAGTCCATCACCACGTTAGGATCATTCTTTGCGTCACCCTGACCAATCACGAACGCTCGACCCCTGGCACCATTGTCGTCGTTATTACCCCCGTTGTTATTCCCATTGCCCTGATTATTGTTGTTGTTGTTGTTGTTCGGATTTTGATTTAACTGGGGGCAGTTTCACTTGAAGTGGCCTTCAGCACTACACTGAAAGCATCCCCTGTTGCCTCACTGTTGTTGCTGCTGGTTCTGTGGAGCTGGTGGTTGTTGTTGTTGGTTCTGATTCGCAGGTCGTGAGCTCCTGCAATCCTTGGCTTTATGCCCCATCTTGAGACACCTCTGACAACGACCCTTGTTGCACTGACCACTGTGGTGTCTGTTGTATGTGTTGCACTTTGGGTGGTTTCCTCGATATCCACCCTGCCCTTGACTACCAGAAGATTGCTGACCAGGACTCTGGTAGTCATCGATCTTTCGCTACTGTGCCTGGGACTGAACCGAAGTCGAATCCTTGCTGGAGGTTCCATCCCATTTTCGCTTGTTGTCACTGGAAATAGCAGAAGTAGCAGTAGCAGTAGCAGTAGCAGTAGCAGTAGTAGTAGTAGTAGTTCCACTGCCTGGTCTGTGAGACGATGAGCAAGACGAGTAACATCTTGAATAGTAGCAAGGTTAGCAGCATTCACATGACTTTGAATCTCTGGTACTAAGCCTTTGAGGTACAGCTCAATGCGCTTGATGGGAGGATCCACCATAGTTGGACATAACACTGCCAGTTCGTTGGATCGTTTCGTGTACGCTTCTATCTCTGACCCCGTCATCTTCAGGTTAAAGAACTCCACTTCCAGCTTGTGGATGTCATCACGACTACAGTATTCACGTTTGATCAGTTCCTTAAAATCATTCCATGGGGTGGCATTAGCAGCCGCTAGCCCCAGCATCTGAACTTGCGCGTTCCACCAAGTTAGCGCAATGCCTTCGAGAGTACCAGTGGCGTACTTCACCCTACGAGCCTTAGGGCATTCACACATTTCGAAGACCGATTCGAGCTTCTCGAACCAGTGGAGGAGTCCAACGGCCCATTCAGCGCCACTAAAAGTACTAGGACGACAGTCCATGAAAGTTTTGTACGTGCACACAGGTGGCTGAGCGTGTTGACCTGTCGTTTGCGTAAGAGTAAACATACTTGAGCACGAGTGTTGGTTTACGAGAGTAGGATCTAAATATCCTAGAGTAAGTGGTGATGGCAGGTTATACCTCCTGCCTGGGCAGCTGCGAGTGCTGCAGTAACTTGTTCAGTGATCAAAGCCGCCAACTGGGCTTGAGTCATGTTAACGCGTCCACTCATGATCTTGATATCAAAGGGAACATGAGGGAGAGAGGTTCGAGAAAATGCGATGACAGAAGAGAGTAAGCAAATAAGTGTTTCAATCAACATTTGTTACGTTTATCTAAGCATACCATGAGCAAAGTTCTATGTAATCTAGCATGTAGGCAATGTAAACATAAATCGTATCACCTAGAATGTTGAGTCTTGCACGTGGAGCGAAGCGTTGTTGTGGATCGTTGAGCACTGTTCAGGTTATAGTCTAGTTTTAATAAAAACGTTTTCCCTTATTAAAACCAAGTTCACTATAACCTGGCTCTGATACCAATCTGTCACACCCCCAAAAATCCACACGCGGAGTATCACCGCTTGGAGGCGTGACTGACCAGGATCAAGCCACCAATCATATTGAACAATGTAATGAGTAAATGTAATTCAACCAAACAATATGAAAGGTGTTCAAAACAAAAGTATAGTATCAATGTTTAGCGGAAGCATAAATGTAAAACCCAACATAAGTAATAAGTTTGAAATGTCATAAACATTTAGCATGGCATCCACGATCCATGTCCCACAACAACTGTGCCTCCCCGTGCAAGCTCCATGCGTACCTAACGACTTGCAAGGCATGTAACAACGAGTCAACTACAAAGTTGAGCGAGTTCACAGTTGGTTATTTAGTTATAGTATTCGTTCGTAAATCATTTGTTCGCTTGTACCAGGTATCGTATTAATTCGTATCGCGGTCTCCCAGACATGTGTGCGAAGGTTAGTGGGGGTTTCCCATGTATCCTAGACTAGTTGTATTTGTATTTGTATCGCGGTCTCCCAGACATGTTTGCAAAGATTAGTATTCGTATCGTGGTCTCACAGACATGTGTGCGAAGATTAGCATTTGTATCGCGGTCTCACAGACATGTGTGCGAAGATTAGTGGGGGCTTCCCGTGTTTTACTAGTCTAGCTGTATCTATAGGTGTCCTACACCTAATGAGGTCAGTGGTACGTATTTCAGTAGTGATGTAAGTACAAGTAATCATTCAATCCCATTCCCAACCTCGGGAATCCCATGCCTTGGTAAGAGTGTGAACTCACCTTGGTTTGCTCGGTATGCTTAACTATGTGCTCACAAGTAATCAATCAAGCCCTATATCAGGCACGTATTCTCAATCAGTTCAAGTTCGTAAATTTTCGTATGCAATCTATGACACAAAGTGTGCTTGGCAGATAACATCATGTATCACGTAAGCAGTAAGTCAATATCATGCAATTCATACAATCTAATGTTGTTAACCAATAACACACTTTAACAGGGTTAGCAAGTTTAACTGGATTAACAACTAACAGAGTTAACAACTAAAAGAGTTAATAACTAACAGTACTAGTGTGACAAACATTGGACGAAATCACATGCATGGCGAAAACACCCATTGGCGAAAACACACGGGCGACGAAAACCCTTTACACGAAATCTCTTTGGACGAAAACCCTTTGGTTTTCGTCGGGCCTAAGTTGTGATGAAAACACAAGTGTTTTCGTGTGAACCTTGTGTTTTCGTGGTTCCTGTGTTTTCGTGAGAAGATGTAACAGTTAAACACAATCATCCTAATCATATCATCATCAACAGCCGTTACACTAACACAGCAACCCTAGTCTCCTCTAACAGTTATATACTACCACAACCTTATATCATGCTAACAGTTTTAATAACTATGACAAGAATCATTCAATCGGATTAACTAAGACAATCAAATAAACTCCACAATCATCCATACAATCCGAACCGTCATCCAAGTGTCATGTACACATAATCATCATTCAGTTCAACAATCAACATACATACCTAGTATCCGGTTGGTTAATATATATATGACGTAATCGAATACTAACATCATGTTAATATGCTTTCGGGTCCTGATCATATTAATATCAATCCAGATAAAACTTTCAATCATATAAATTCTCAAACCCTAGATCAACACAAACTTACGTATATAAAAAATATAGCTGATCATGTCATGCATAACAAAATCAAAATCATCTATACTCCTACTGACAACTCATTAAATGTCCACATGCTTTTGTTTGAACGCACATGGCTTCCATGTTCATAATCAGATTATTAAATCTTGGTGCAACCATGTAACTTCACTCTGTGGACCCTCACAACCGATTGTCATCAATATTCAATAGTATATCCACACACAAACCGATATCTGCCATTAACATACAATTTAAATTTCATGTCTAACCTATTAATCATGCAAGATACTATCAACTAACAGTGATTCCAACTATACAGTTAACAAGCAATCATGTAAAGGTTGGACACTAACTGGAAAAGAGAAACTAACGGGTCGATCGGAAAGAAAGGTTCCAAAGGCTTGCAGTTGCCGTCACTCGGAGAAAGAGACTCTAGGGTTTTGTGATTAAACTCTAATCTTATCAATTATAACAGAATGCTATAGTTGTTCGCTACTGGGCCGAAGCCCAGTTCCTGTTTTCGCCGGCCCACATTCAGACGAAAACACTAAGTGGTTTTCGAGGGGGGAGAAGTGTTTTCGGCTAGAGAGGTGTTTGGCCAAAAGTTCCATTTACTTTAGTTAATACAACACATATATTAATATAAGTCATATAACACATACACACTTATAAGACACACCATATCTAACATATCACTCGCAATACGATTTAATATATTACAAACGTGTACAGTTGTAAAACAAACAAGTCGTGTAAACAAACAACCTAAACAATTAACGCGCAATTAATGCGAAGGTAGAAATCTTGGAAACTCGAGTTGTCACATTATCCCCAACTTGAAAGAAATTTCGTCCCGAAATTTAGCACATGGTTACTGAGGAAGCTAGTTGTGTTGTGTAGTTTACTGGTTTTCCTGGGGTGTCACAGCCCAAGGCCCGCAAGCCCATCTCTCTTGTTTTTAAGCGACCTGATAAGTCTCTGAAGCCCGTTTCCGCACCCGAACATCGTATGGGGTCGTAAATCAAAATTTTAAGGTTGAGTGCACTTAAAATTATGCCGTAAGTCGTTAATAAGCGCGTATGCTCGTCAGTCGCGATAAATCACGTAAACTGTGTAGTCGTCATTTTTAATGCGTTTTTCAGTCCGTTTTCAAATACGAATAATAAAATTTAAAAACGAATCTAAATACATCATAATATACTAATATCGAGACGTAATTGGCTTAAACGTTTGTTAATCGCATAATTAGAAGCCGTTAAGTACCGGTTGTCACATTTTTCACACCAGAAATCGTTGGAACGTCGTAATATATAATTTTAGTATTAATATGCATAAGATATGGTTGGTTTAATTAAATGAATAATTGCATCATGTGCGTAACCAGGTTTAAGATACCAAACACGCGACCATGACTCTTTTGTGTCAATCTGAGATTCTCTCTTGGTTCGGTTCCAGATCGAGTTTTGGTGTTCGTTTCAATCAGATTGCGTCCTCACAAGGTTGTTCATTCTAGGTTATCACAACATTTTGTGTGACAACCCTCAAAATCCCATGTATTCCGTACAAATTATTAATGAAAATTTAAGTGCTTGATGATTGTGCTGAATCATTTAACTGCTTCTGATATCTGTGTTATACTTACATATACTTGTTAATATACTAATAATGTACAGAAAGGTCACAACATAGTCCGTTATGATTTCCTAAGTGTTAGAAATTATAAACGTTGCAAAAATATATATGTAGGACACTTTACGGATTAATTAAGCAGTTTATCGGAACAGTGTCGAACCGAACAACCGGACTTTACCCGGAACATAAAAATATTATCAATGACATTGTTTTTCCTTTTCTGAGCCAGTTAGGGTCCCCGAATACCCTAACACCCGTTATAATACACTACACTCTAGTAACTAATTTAAACACCTAATTAACATAACTAGTGCTTAATTAAATGGTTGAAATTGAACCATGAACCCCCCCCCCCTTGACCGAATCGGTTACCGAAGGGGACACACCCTTGTCCTTGTTGATTATTTTAATTCAAATATTTAGTATCTAAACTACATGATATCTAATGGTTAATAGTGGAAAATGGTTTATAATATAACATGTAGGATAAGACCTAACTAGTTATTTAACTACCCATTGCAAACCAATTGGAATCCAACCCATTCACCCCTTTTCCCCAACCTACGGTTCATCAAGGGAGTCCCAACCCCTTGATTTTCCTTTAATATTTTATTAGATATGCTCATGTGTAAGGGAACATAATTACCAAAGGTTAAAGGAATGTTGGAGAAACTTTTTATAAAAGCCTAAAGACTAAACATTACACTTCATTTCATCACCTTCAAACTCCATCATCTTATTTCCTTTCCCCATTGTTCACGGCCATACACCTCCCACATACAACCTTCCTTTTTCAATCCATTCAATACATTCTAAGTTGAATACAAGGTGCAATAGGATCAACAACGAAGCTCGGTGAGCTCGGAAGTTGAAGGACCACTCCCATCTTCTTTTATCCACCACATTTCTTCACTCGAACTTCCCTAGCCTTGAGCTAGTGGTAAGAACTTAGATCCGTTCATTCTTTATGTTATTTAAGTGGTTAATAGATGTTAGAATGATAAAAAGTTAAGAAACTTTAAAGCTCATGAACAAGTCTTGAACATAATGTGTTAAAGTGTGGATAAAGAGAAGTTATGTGTGTAAATCATGTAGATCTTGTGTGATTATGATTATTGGTTGATTATCTGATGTTTTACTGATTAATATTAATGTGTCATGTTGTTGTGGTCACTAAACTTGTTAACGGAATCGATCGAACACGATTTAGAAGGTTAAACACTGAAAATCAGAATCTGTCCAACTTTTACAGCCAACTTCAGTTGGCTGTAAACAGGCCATAAACTCAACGAAAAACCGATATTTTGAATCTAAAATAAGTTATTATGAAATACGGTTCTAATGGCACCGGAATCGTAATTTTTGGACTTCGTTTACTATTTTTAAAGTATTAATTTGTAACAGCAACTTAAGCAGAATTTTGACAGCATTAAATGGGTGTCATACTTTCAGTCATAACCTGAGTTTTGTGATGAATCGGACCATGAAATTTGTACAGTAGATGAAAACCGATGCATTTGTAATTACCCCACTGGAATTTCGTAAATCGGACACTCGATGGATTTTTAATAAATTGTTCCGTGGACTGTGGTCAGAAATACATAAATCTGAGTTCAGTCCGGAATATGAATTTTTATAAAATATTGGTAATGAACCGGACCCCGATATTTTTACACAATAAAATATGGAACGTTTAAGACATCCTGTAAAAATTTGGGAATTTTTGGAATAATTTAACTATTTTATTTAAATGTCCGAAAACAGCCGGTTTTGAATATTAATGCTGAATTGACATAAATTGTGACTTGCGTGTCTAAATGTCGAGTATGCTATCGGTGAATGATCTAACATGTTATATGTGTTACGTGCAATATCGTATGTTTGTTTATGAGTGGGGAATGGATGGGAAGTTTATATATGCATAAATCGTTAAAGTGTGTACCTGTTATGTTGTAGAAGTAATGTGCAAATAAACCATACGTAGGATACGTGTTATGCATGAGAAACTGATTGTTATCCGTACCTTATTAGGACGTGATTGACCGACCTTGACTGTTAACTATATTTGAGAATCTAACCGAGCAAACCGAGGTGAGTTCACACTTTTCTACAAAGCATGGTAAATTCCTAGTGGGAATGGGAATGGGTACAGGAATAGGGATTCCTCGTCCTTTGAGACGTGTTCAGGAATGTGAATTCCTCGTCCTGTTGGGACGTGTTAGACTTACTGGACTAGAACTCTATCAACGAAGTCCCTCCCTTTTTGTATCGACTTAATCTCCGAGGCTATGGCGAGCGGGTCATTAGTTAATAGCGCTATTAGGTTTAACAAACCTCACACCGTGCCAGTCGGACGGGCATGTACTAATGGACTATGGCACGTCGGTGGTGATAGAACACCGACGCTAGGGCACAATTGATTTCTTTTGTTAGTAGTCGATATGATAAACGAGTCTGATAGTTTAAAATACTAGGGCAGCTCCCCACGGCCAAAGTGCCGGGCTGGATAGCCAGGGAAGGTGGACATGGGATGGTTAACTAATAAACGTTTTCGAACTATGGGGTAACCCCCACGGCTGGACGGCCGAATGAGATTAAACTATGTTTTTGGAAACAACACTAAAATGGACAACCAACCGTGAACTCACTCAACTTTGTTGTTGACTCGTTATTACATGCTTTGCAGGTCATTAGATGCTATGGAGCTTGCACATGGAGGTGGTCGTTGTGGGATGCGAACTGATATGTCCCGTACTTAATGAATAAACTTTATGAACTTATTAAACCTACGTTTTGGAATTTAAACTTATGAACTATGGACTTATGTTATGAACTTATGTTTTATGCTTCCGCTGTTAACCTAAAATCGGTTTACTTCCTTTTGGTCACCAATCGTATTGTGTTTGGTTTTATTTACTTAATTATGTTGTTCAATATGATTGGTGGCTCGATTCTGGTCATGTCACGCCTCCAAGCAGTGATACTCCGCATGGTGGATTTTGGGGGTGTGACAGATTGGTATCAGAGCCATTGGTTATAGTGAACTTGGTTTTAAAAAGGGAAAGGCTTTTTGTTAAAACCAGACTATAACCTGTACAGTGCTCAACGATCCACAACGACGCTACGCTCCACGTGCAAGACTCGACACCATAAGTGGTATGATTTATGTTATATTTTCGGTTAGATAGTTCTCACTGTGCATTAGGTAATGTGGTAGTTGCTATTTGAACCTTGTGTGCTTACTCTCTATTGTCGTCCCACACTTGCGCACTTTCGCGACACTTTTCTCACTTACGTTGCTTCGTTATGAAGATCATGAGCGGACGCGAAGGACGTATCAACCTCACTCAAGCCCAGTTGACGGCTTTGATCAACGAACGAGTTGCTGAGGCACTCGCAGCTGTTCCTGCAGGAGGTATAACCTGCCGTATCAACCCATCTTAGGATGTTTAGATCCTACCTTCGCAAACCAACCCTCATGCTTAATTTTGTCCTTTATTCTCGCGCAACAGGTCAACATGCTCAACCTCCTGTGTGCACGTTCAAGACGTTCATGGACTGCCGACCTACCACTTTCAGTGGCACCGAAGGAGCAGTGGGCCTTCTTCACTGGTTTGAAAAGCTTGAGTCGGTTTTCGAGATGTGCGAATGCCCCAAAGACCGTAGGGTGAAATATGCTACCGGAACACTTGAAGGGGTAGCGCTCACATGGTGGAACGCTCAGGTTCAGCTGCTGGGGTTGGTTGCTACTAATGCCACCCCATGGAACGGTTTCAAGGAACTGATCAAAGAGGAATACTATAGTCGGGATGACATCCACAAACTGGAGGTGGAATTTTTCAATCTGAAGATGACGGGGTCTGAGATTGAGGCGTATACCAAGAGGTCGAATGAACTGGCCATCCTGTGCCCTACTATGGTGGACCCTCCCATCAAACGTATTGAGCTTTACCTCAAGGGCCTTGTACCAGAGATTTAAAGTCACGTAACTTCAGCCAACCTGGGTACCATTCAACAAATTATCAAGTTGGCTCATCGTCTCACCGACCAGGCGGTGGAGCAAAACTGGCTACCCAAACGTATCAGCGCCACGGCTACTTCTGATGCACCTACCGACAACAAGCGAAAATGGGATAGGAATTCAGGAAAAGGTTCTACTTCAGCTCAGTTCCAGCAGCGAAAGACAGATGAGTACAGGAGCCCCAGTCAGCAGTCTTCTGGGAATCAAGGTCAGGGTGGATACAAGGGAAATCACCCCAAATGTAACCGCTATAACTTGCACCACAGTGGGCTATGTGGTAAGGGCAACTGTCATCGATGCAACAAGCCTGGTCACATGGCAAGGGACTGCAGGAGTCAGCATCCGGCAAATCAGAACCGGCAGCAACAGCAAGCCCCACCCAATCAACGCCAGCAGCAGGGCAACAAAGGATGCTTCCAGTGTGGCGCTGAAGGCCACTTTAAGAGAAACTGTCCTCAGCTAAACCAGAATCAGAACAACAACAACCAAGGAAATGGGAACCACAATGGGAACAACAATGGAGGCAACAATGGAGGCGGCAATGGGGGAAACCACAATGGTAATGGGGCAAGAGGTCGTGCTTTCGTGATTGGTCAGGGTGATGCAAGGAACGATCCCAATGTTGTAATGGGTAAGTTTCTTCTGGATGACTTCTTTGTTACTGTTTTATTCGATTCAGGTGCCGATACTAGTTATGTGTCCGTAAAAGTTAGCCAAATGCTTAAGCGCACTCCAACACTCCTGAACACCAAACACACGGTAGAACTAGCTAATGGTAAAAGTCTTGAAGCCACACACATAGTTAAAGGTTGTAACCTCGTCTTAGCTGGTCAGACTTTCTCTATCGATCTTATTCCTATCACACTGGGTAGTTTTGACGTTGTTATTGGGATGGATTGGCTTTCTCATCATCAAGCGGAGATTGTTTGCAAGGAGAAAATCGTCCGCATTCCTCGTTCTGGTGAAGAACCTCTCATGATTCGTGGAGACAAGAGTGGTGCTGTCGAAGGCATCATCTCTTTCCTTAAGGCCCAGAAGTGTTTGCGAAAGGGCCACACTGCCATTTTAGCACTCGTTACTGACACATCAACGGAAGAGAAGAGAATTGAAGACATCCCTATTGTGCGCGATTTTCCCGAGGTATTTCCTGAGGAATTACCTGGTCTTCCGCCTCATCGCCAAGTTGAGTTTCAAATCGAGCTAGCTCCTGGAGCAGCGCCAGTAGCTCGAGCACCATATCGTCTAGCTCCATCAGAACTTGAAGAACTGTCCACACAACTACAAGAACTCTTGGAAAAGGGTTTTATACGTCCTAGCTCTTCGCCCTGGGGAGCTCCAGTCTTGTTTGTGAAAAAGAAAGATGGTACTTTCAGAATGTGTATTGACTACCGCGAACTCAACAAGGTGACTGTGAAGAATCGTTATCCTCTTCCACGTATTGACGACTTGTTCGACCAGTTGCAAGGGTCGAGCTATTACTCCAAGATTGACTTGAGATCGGGATACCATCAGCTGAGAGTCCGAGATGAGGACGTCTCCAAAACAGCATTTAGAACTCGTTACGGCCATTACGAGTTTCTGGTTATGCCATTCGGGCTGACGAATGCACCAGCAGTCTTCATGGATCTCATGAACCGAGTATGCAAACCTTACCTGGATAAGTTCGTTATTGTGTTCATCGACGATATCCTGATCTATTCTAAGAGCCAGGAGGAACACGAGCAGCATCTACGACTTATGCTGGAACTTCTTCGAAAAGAGCAGATGTATGCCAAGTTTTCAAAATGTGACTTTTGGCTTCGCGAAGTCCACTTTCTAGGCCATGTGGTAAACAAGGATGGAATTCATGTGGATCCATCTAAGGTTGAATCGATCAAGAACTGGCCTGCACCCCGCACACCATCAGAGATCCGCCAATTCTTGGGTTTGGCCGGATATTACAGAAGGTTTATAAAAGATTTCTCCAAGATTGCGCAACCTCTCACTTCACTGACTCAGAAGGGTGTCCCCTACCGCTGGGGTGATGCACAGGAATCTGCGTTTCAGCACTTAAAGGATAGACTTTGTAGCGCGCCTATCCTCTCAATGCCTAAGGGCACAGACGATTTTGTGGTTTACTGCGATGCTTCCATCCAAGGACTTGGTTGCGTGTTGATGCAACGTGACAAGGTCATTGCCTACGCATCACGCTAACTCAAGGTTCACGAAAGAAACTACACTACTCACGACTTGGAACTGGGAGCAGTTGTTTTCGCACTTAAGATATGGAGACATTACCTGTACGGTACCAAGTGCACCATTTACACCGATCACATGAGTCTCGAGCATATCTTCAAGCAAAAGGAGTTAAACATGCGTCAACGCCGATGGGTTGAGCTCTTGAACGATTATGAATGTGCAATCAAGTATCATCCGGGCAAAGCCAATGGTGTGGCCGACGCCCTCAGTCGAAAGGATACCATACCTAGGCGTGTACGTGCTTTACAGCTTACCATTCAGTCTAACCTTCCCGCTCAGATTCGCAATGCTCAGGTTGAAGCATTGAAAGCAGAGAACATCAGGGCTGAATCCCTACGAGGATCGAGGCAGCGGCTGGAACTAAAAGAAGACGGTGCCTACTATGTTAACGGACGCATCTGGGTTCCATTTTATGGCAACTTACGCGAGCTTGTGATGGATGAAGCACATAAGTCTCGTTATTCAGTGCACCCTGGTTCAGATAAGATGTACCATGACTTAAAGACTACGTATTGGTGGCCTGGCATGAAAGCCCACATAGCAACCTACGTCAGTAAATGCTTGACTTGTGCGAGAGTCAAGTCTGAATATCAGAAACCATCAGGCCTACTTCAACAACCGAAGATCCCGAAATGGAAATGGGAGCAAATTTCCATGGATTTTGTTACCGGCCTGCCCAGATCTCAACGTGGAAACGATACCATTTGGGTGATCGTAGATCGACTGACCAAGTCTGCACATTTTCTGGCTATCAAAGAAACGGATAAGTTTTCTACTCTTGCAGACATTTACCTAAAGGAAGTGGTATCACGGCACGGAGTGCCAACCTCTATTATATCTGATCGTGACGCGCGTTTTACTTCTGAACTGTGGCAAGCTATGCAAAAATCCTTTGCCTCACGTTTAGATATGAGCACTGCTTATCACCCACAAACGGATGGGCAATCTGAATGCACCATCCAAACCCTTGAAGACATGCTTAGGGCATGTGTGATCGATTTTGGTAATGGCTGGGAAAAGCACCTCCCGTTAGTGGAGTTTTCATATAACAACAGCTACCACACCAGCATCCAAGCCGCTCCGTTCGAGGCATTGTACGGACGCAAATGCCGATCACCTCTCTGTTGGGCAGAAGTTGGTGACAGCCAAATCACTGGCCCAGAACTTGTGGTAGATACCACTGAGAGAATTGCTCAGATACGACAGCGAATGGCGGCAGCTCGTGACCGTCAGAAAAGCTATGCTGATAAGGGAAGAAAACCACTCGAGCTCCAGGTTGGGGATCGAGTGCTACTCAAAGTCTCACCTTGGAAAGGTGTAGTCCGCTTTGGCAAACGAGGAAAACTCAATCCGCGTTATGTCGGACCATTCGAAGTCACCGAGAGAATTGGCAAAGTTGCCTACAGGTTGAACCTACCTGAAGAACTCAGCGGAGTTCACAACGTTTTCCATGTGTCGAATCTGAAGAAGTGTCTGTCAGACGAGACCCTCATAGTTCCTCTTAAGGAACTCACAATCGACAACCAGCTGCGATTCGTCGAGGAACCAGTAGAGATTACGGATCGAGATGTTAAGATCCTCAAGCATACCAGGATACCTCTGGTCTGAGTTCGTTGGAATGCTCGTCGTGGCCCAGAGTATACCTGGGAATGAGAAGACCAAATGAAACTCAAGTATCCCCAACTGTTTAAGAAAAACGCAACCACTACTGAGGCTGAAGCTACTGCAGAATTTCGGGACGAAATTCCAAATCAACGGGGGGATGATGTGACACCCCAGGAAAATCAGGAAAACAATGCAACATAACTAGCTTCCTCAGTAACCACGCGCTAAATTTCGGGACGAAATTCTCTTAACAGGGGGAGAATGTGACAACCCTCAAAATCCCATGTATTCCGTACAAATTATTAATGAAAATTTAAGTGCTTGATGACTGTGCTGAATCATTTAACTGCTTCTGATATCTATGTTATACTTACATATACTTGTTAATATACTAATAATGTACAGAAAGGTCACTACATAGTCCGTTATGATTTCCTAAGTGTTAGAAATTATAAACGTTGCAAAAATATATATGTAGGACGCTTTACGGATTAATTAAGCAGTTTATCGGAACAGTGTCGAACCGAACAACCGGACTTTACCCGAAACATAAAAATATTGTCAATGACATTGTTTTTCCTTTTCTGAGCCAGTTAGGGTCCCCGAATACCCTAACACCCGTTATAATACAGTACACTCTAGTAACTAATTTAAACACCTAATTAACATAACTAGTGCTTAATTAAATGGTTGAAATTGAACCATGAACCCCCCCCCCCCCCCCTTGACCGAATCGGTTCCCCAAGGGGACACACCCTTGTCCTTGTTGATTATTTTAATTCAAATATTTAGTATCTGAACTACATGATATCTAATGGTTAATAGTGGAAAATGGTTTATAATATAACATGTAGGATAAGACCTAACTAGTTATTTAACTACCCATTGCAAACCAATTGGAATCCAACCCATTCACCCCTTTTCCCCAACCTACGGTTCATCAAGGAAGTCCCAACCCCTTGATTTTCCTTTAATATTTTATTAGATATGCTCATGTGTAAGGGAACATAATTACCAAAGGTTAAAGGAATGTTGGAGAAACTTTTTATAAAAGCCTAAAGACTAAACATTACACTTCATTTCATCACCTTCAAACTCCATCATCTTCTTTCCTTTCCCCATTGTTCACGGCCATACACCTCCCACATACAACCTTCCTTTTTCAATCCATTCAATACATTCTAAGTTGAATACAAGGTGCAATAGGATCAACAACGAAGCTCGGTGAGCTCGGAAGTTGAAGGACCACTCCCATCTTCTTTTATCCACCACATTTCTTCACTCGAACTTCCCTAGCCTTGAGCTAGTGGTAAGAACTTAGATCCGTTCATTCTTTATGTTATTTAAGTGGTTAATAGATGTTAGAATGATAAAAAGTTAAGAAACTTTAAAGCTCATGAACAAGTCTTGAACATAATGTGTTAAAGTGTGGATAAAGAGAAGTTATGTGTGTAAATCATGTAGATCTTGTGTGATTATGATTATTGGTTGATTATCTGATGTTTTACTGATTAATATTAATGTGTCATGTTGTTGTGGTCACTAAACTTGTTAACGGAATCGATCGAACACGATTTAGAAGGTTAAACACTGAAAATCAGAATCTGTCCAACTTTTACAGCCAACTTCAGTTGGCTGTAAACAGGCCATAAACTCAACGAAAAACCGATATTTTGAATCTAAAATAAGTTATTATGAAATACGGTTCTAATGGCACCGGAATCGTAATTTTTGGACTTCGTTTACTATTTTTAAAGTATTAATTTGTAACAGCAACTTAAGCAGAATTTTGACAGCAATAAATGGATGTCATACTTTCAGTCATAACCTGAGTTTTGTGATGAATCGGACCATGAAATTTGTACAGTAGATGAAAACCGATGCATTTGTAATTACCCCACTAGAATTTCGTAAATCGGACACTCGATGAATTTTTAATAAATTGTTCCGTGGACTGTGGTTAGAAATACATAAATCTGAGTTCAGTCCGGAATATGAATTTTTATAAAATATTGGTAATGAACCGGACCCCGATATTTTTACACAATAAAATATGGAACGTTTAAGACATCTTGTAAAAATTTGGGAATTTTTGGAATAATTTAACTATTTTATTTAAATGTCCGAAAACAGCCGGTTTTGAATATTAATGTTGAATTGACATAAGTTGTGACTTGCGTGTCTAAATGTCGAGTATGCTATCGGTGAATGATCTAACATGTTATATGTGTTACGTGCAATATCGTATGTTTGTTTATGAGTGGGGAATGGATGGGAAGTTTATATATGCATAAATCGTTAAAGTGTGTACCTGTTATGTGGTAGAAGTAATGTGCAAATAAACCATACGTAGGATACGTGTTATGCATGAGAAACTGATTGTTATCCGTACCTTTTTAGGACGTGATTGACCGACCTTGACTGTTAACTATATTTGAGAATCTAACCGAGCAAACCGAGGTGAGTTCACACTTTTCTACAAAGCATGGTAAATTCCCGGTGGGAATGGGAATGGGTACAGGAATAGGGATTCCTCGTCCTTTGAGACGTGTTCAGGAATGTGAATTCCTCGTCCTGTTGGGACGTGTTAGACTTACTGGACTAGAACTCTATCAACGAAGTCCCTCCCTTTTTGTATCGACTTAATCTCCGAGGCTATGGCGAGCGGGTCATTAGTTAATAGTGCTATTAGGTTTAACAAACCTCACACCGTGCCAGTCGGACAGGCGTGTACTAATGGACTATGGCACGTCGGTGGTGATAGAACACCGACGCTAGGGCACAATTGATTTCTTTTGTTAGTAGTCGATATGATAAACGAGTCTGATAGTTTAAAATACTGGGGCAGCTCCCCACAGCCAAAGTGCCGGGCTGGATAGCCAGGGAAGGTGGACATGGGATGGTTAACTAATAAACGTTTTCGAACTATGGGGTAACCCCCACGGCTGGACGGCCGAATGAGATTAAACTATGTTTTTGGAAACAACACTAAAATGGACAACCAACCGTGAACTCAATCAACTTTGTTGTTGACTCGTTATTACATGCTTTGCAGGTCATTAGATGCTATGGAGCTTGCACATGGAGGTGGTCGTTGTGGGATGCGAACTGATATGTCCCGTACTTAATGAATAAACTTTATGAACTTATTAAACCTACGTTTTGGACTTTAAACTTATGAACTATGGACTTATGTTATGAACTTATGTTTTATGCTTCCGCTGTTAACCTAAAATCGGTTTACTTCCTTTTGGTCACCAATCGTATTGTGTTTGGTTTTATTTACTTAATTATGTTGTTCAATATGATTGGTGGCTCGATCCTGGTCATGTCACGCCTCCAAGCGGTGATACTCCGCATGGTGGATTTTGGGGGTGTGACATTTTGATTGGCTCACGTGTTTATATTTGAAAGTGATTTATTTACCACATGCCTCCATCACGTGTTTATATGGTAATAATAAAATATGGTAATAATAAAACTAGTTGCCTCCACTGAGTCTGAACCAAGCCACTACCACTACTGCCGTCTTCGACCGGCTGAGTTGAAGAAGCTTGATATTGACCAGGTTAACAATACATATGTATAACACGGGTATACACAGATTGACCCGCGTTAAATCTGACCTGAACCGAACCGTGACCCGAGCCGAGCCGAAACAAAACCGGAACCATCATGAAGCTGATGTCATCTATTTTAACCAAACCTGAATCGATCTGGAAGTATCCGAACCACCAACATTACCAACAACAGCAAATCGTCTTCACCATCAAAACCAAACCGTTAAAGTAGCCGGGAAAAACGTCGAAGGAACGGTTCCTACACAATAAATTTTCCATCACAAATGCGTAACTAGTTGCTACACATTTCCTACATAATAAATTTTCCATCACAAATGCGTAGCTAGTTGCTACACATTTCCTACACAATAAATTTTCCATCACAAATGCGTAGCAAGTTGCTACACATTTCCTACACAATAATTTTTCCATCACAAATGCGTAGCTAGTTGCTACACATTTCCTACACAATATGGTAATAAATTTTCCATCACAAATGCGTAGCAAGTTGCTACACATTTCCTACACAATAAATTTTCCATCACAAATGCGTAACAAGTTGCTACACATTTCCTACGCAATAATTAATAATAATGCTGATTAAACAGTAAAATATAATCTAAGTATAATAATAAATAATTCGTCATAAATGCGTAGCAAGTTGCTACGCATTTCTGACGCAACAATTAATATTTAAATGAATTTAACATATAAATCTAATTCCAACAAATAAATAATGATTCCGTCGGAAATGCGTAGCAAGTTGCTACGCATTTCCGACACAATACTTAGAATTAGTATATTTGTCACTATTGTGTCACAAATTGCCCAAAAAAATCAAGGTCTTTTTTCCGTAGGAAATGCGTAGTAAATGTGTCAGAATTTGCGACGCATTTTTTTTGCGTAGGAAATTTCCGTAGCAAAATGACCACTTTTCTAGTAGTGATTCTTATATACTAGCGTGTCCCACTTCAGGGTGTACCCCCGCGATCAAGGTATGCACAAAGATTCATCTTAGTAGGTGAGTATACTGAATTCATCCGTTTTATTTTTCAACGTTTAGATAATTGGTGATTAGGTCCGTACTTCCGTACAGCAAAGAGACCAAAATATCTAACGAGGGCTAAGACAAATACCATTTTTTGGTACGATTTATGCATTTTGTACTTTTTTAATAACTCTCTAGGAGAGCTTCTTCATTAATGGGTTTTGGCATTTTTAGCTCTTTTAAGATATCCTAGTTGTGCCTAGGTCAGCATGTATCTGGATGCAGTAGAAGGACAACCCTGATACCCCCGGATGAAATAACAGTATAAAGACCCAAAACCTCAGATTTTGGCAATCTATCAACGCAAGATTTAAGGTCATTAAACCATACACCACTGATGTGTTCCCCACTCATACTCAGTTCGTTTAGGTTTATATCACATTGGTAAGTTGAATATTTCATGCTCTTGCCTACTGGTATATCAAATGATGAAGTTGCTATCATATTTAAGCAATTTAATTCATTCTCAGTGTGACAGTCTAACTTGCTGATGTACTATGATTTCTTCTTTTTCACACAGTGATAACTCATTTTTTGATTTTCTATTCTTTTTATATTTTTCATTTTTTCAATGTTTTTGGATTTTTTGGTTTTCTATTTTTTTTATTTAAAAAAAACAATAAAAATATTTACAAAATTCTTATGAAAAACCAGTTATTCAGGATTCCTCATCCCATTGAGTTCGACTAAATGTTCAAAGCGAGCCCTGTCAAAAGCTTTAGTATAAAGATCTGCCTGGTTATCTAGTGTGTTGACTCGATGAAGTTCAATTAGTTTCTTTTTAGCACAATCCCGTATAAAATGATGACGAATGTAAATATGTTTTGTGCGACTGTGTTTTATGGGATTATTTGTTATAGAAATTGTGGCATTATTGTCTATCATAATAGGAGTACGAGTGAAATCTAAACCATAATCGCGCATCTGTTGTTGTATCCAGAGAACCTGAGAGCAGCAGCTATTCCGCAGCAATATATTCAGCTTCACACGTAGAGGTAGACACACAAGTTTGCTTCTTGCATTGCCAAGACACAATCCTGCCTCCTAAGAACTGACAACCACCTGTTGTAGACTTTCTGTTTGACTTGCATCCTCCAATTTCTGAGTCAGTGTAAGCAACAAACTTTAAATCACTATCAGTTGGATACCACAACCCAAGCTTAGGTTTCCCCTTCAAGTAACGAAGAATCTGCTTCACTGCTTTCATGTGTGACTCTTTTGGATTAGTCTGGTATCTGGCACACAGACATACGGCAAACATGATGTCGGGTCTTCAAGCAGTCAAGTACATTAGAGAACCAATCATTGCCCTATATTGAGTTGGATCAACATCTTCAGTACTTTCATGATCTGGGCAAAGATTGTGATTTTCACATACAGGTGTGTTGAAAGTAGCGCAATCCTCCATTTTAAATCGAGACAAAATGTCATACACATACTTTGTTTGATGTATAAACATCCCATCCTCCTTCTGATCAACTTGTAATCCCAGAAAGTAAGACAGCTCACACATAGCACTCATTTCGAACTTGCTCTTCATCACCTGCTCAAACTCTTTACACATGCTCTCATCTGATGACCCAAAGATGATGTCATCCACGTATACCTGTACCAGCAGAAAATATTCCTTATTTCTCTTGATAAACAGTGTACTGTCAATCTGACCTCTTTCAAAACCATTCTTGATTAGATGCGTAGACAGTGTCTCGTACCACGCCCTGTGAGCTTGATGTAATCCATACAAGGCCTTATCAAGTTTGTAAACTTGATCTGGATAGTTTGGATCAATGAACCCATCTGGTTGTGAGACATACACCACTTCTTGGACTTTCCTGTAAAGAAATACATTTGATGTGTGCAAAAAGCAACATATAAATTTCATCAATTGTGGCATAAAACTAACCTTTTTTTAGTACTAATGTTGGAAAAAGTGTGCTTTTGTCTTCCTTTTGTATTTTCAGGATTAAATGAGCTCAAATTAACAAAAGAAGCAAAAAGACATCAAAATCTAACATAAATACAAGGAAAGGAACAAGACGTGACATGCCCGACCCCACGACAGCATCTTCCCAAGCAAAGCAAAACAAGATAACAGAAGACTGAACACGCCCCATGCTCAGCCAGCACGGGGGCGTGCCCAAGTGTCAGCAGAAAAGACAAAGTTGTAGAAGCTTTTATTGCCCACCACGGGGCCGTGCTCAGCGGACACGGGGCCGTGGTCAACTATAAGATTTGCACAATCCAGGCAAATCTTCATAGTACAAAGATTCTTCTGCACACGGGGTCGTGCTCAGCGGACACGGGGGCGTGGTCAACTAATAAGACAAAGCTGCATTAAATGAAGAAAGAAAGGATGTGGACACGGGGCCGTGCGGCCCGAGCTTCTGTTCAGCCTATAAATAGGAGTGCTTGGCTCAAGCTCAAACCACACCACCTCTCTCACACTTCGCCCACCACCCACCACCACCATAACACCATCATCCACCACCATCATCCACCACCATCATCCATTGTCCATCGTAGAGTGTGTGAGTCATCTCGGGATCCAAGAATGATCCTAAGAGTTCTTGACAATCAAGGCCATGGTTGCCTAAGTCTCTTACATCACTTGGTGAAGACAAAGTGTTTAGTGTAATACTTTTTATTTTTAATCTTTTTGCACTTTTTACTTGGTTTTGTATTAATGACTTTAATAACTAGTTTCTTATGTTGAATGTGATCTTTCCTTATCGTTTGTCCGTGGTGTCTTGGCATTATTTTGTTGTCTATATAAAATAAAAGATTTTCACCATTCATATCTCCATGGTCTATATGGAGATATGTTGGCTACCTGGTCGGGGGTTAAGGGAACGGTTTGGTAAAGGTCTTGCCATTGTTCAGCGTTTAGAGGTCCTGCAATGGACCTGGGTCAAATTTAGTAGGACCTCCTTCAATACTTAACGGTATTGGATGGCGGGGGTCCAAACTCTTTGATCCCCTCATAAGTTAACTACTATTAATACTATAACCCGGCTATTTAGGACTGTATCCCTGCTGACTCAGACTACTTAGTCGAGGGTAACGTCACCTCCAAAAGAGGGGCCTACCATAATTTGCATTAATAACTTAATTAATTATCTTTCAATAATCCACCCTTTTAGGATTGTATCCTTGCTGACTCAAACTACTGGGGTGAGGGTAACGTCACCTTCAAAAGAGGAGCCTACTACAATAACTAAGATAATCTCTTAAAAAGTGCAAAAGTGCGGAAATAATCAAAGGTTACACTAGATACGAGTCAGAACCAAGCGATTCATCTTGTCTATCTGTTTTTATTTTATTTTTATTTTTCAGCATTTTTAGTTAGTTTTTATTTTTCTTAGTTTAAAACATTTTTCTAAACTTTTTGATTTGATTAGACGTTGAGGATAAACCGGTACTAAAAACTCTTGTGTCCTTGGACGACCTCGGTATCTTACCAACACTATACTACGCTCAGGATGGGTGCACTTGCCCATATGAGTGTCTAGTGTTAGTAAATATCGTGTTTTATAAATTTAAAACTTGACTAAAAAAATGTTAAAGGGGCTTAAAATATACACCTAATATATATAACACTTGACACCCATCAAGTTTTTGGCGCCGTTGCCGGGGACACAAGGATTTTAAGAAAGTTAGGAATCAACGGCCTAATCGTTTTTCTTATTTTTCATTTTTTTTAGGATTTTTCTTAATTTTTCAGCTTCTGCAGAACTCAGCACGGGCCGTGCCCGCTGAACACGCCCCGTGCCCAATCATTGGAACTGGCAATCCTATTTTAAGTCAGACAGTAGCTGAACACGGGGCCGTGCCCACTCAACACGCCCCCGTGCCCAAGTTTTAGTTACTGAAAACAGAACCGTAAGATCCCGACGGTTTGTAATTTCTGACACAAATATGAGTGATACTGATACTTTTTACTTTCGGCACTCTTATGGTACTATGTGGTGTCAATTATGTGGTGGTAACCATAAAGAATTAGAATGTTATTTTCTAAATTATAAACCCCACTATATAGACCCATCATTTCCTAGTATCCTTAAGAGGGGCGAAAGTAAAAATAATCCCTATCTCTCCCTCGAATGCTCCCAACCGGATTTTCTAGGAGAAATGGTTCTCGATGAATTATTTCAACTAGAAGATCTAATTATTGATTGGTTAAAAGAACTTAGGAAAGATTTCAATAATCTTTTCCAAGACGATAGCCAAGAAGAAGGGTTGGAACTGCATTCAAACAACTTCGTTGCTTCCGACGATACTTCTAACTCTAGTGAGGACTTGAGCGATAGTCGTCCCTGTGTAGATTGTGCCGTGAAGGACTCCCCATCAACTTCGTTTGATGCATACATCGACCTGAGCGATTCGACATACACCTTCTTTAACGAGAGCCCGGAAAAGGGTTGGACTTGTCCACCTACATATAGCATAGGAATCACCCTCACCGACAACCTCTTGCGTTCTCATCTCAATCTAGAACAATTAAGGTATCTTAGGCACTTTGGGGTTGTTCCATCCAGTAAGGAACCGCCCGATCCGGAAAAGTTCCTTGAAAATAGACGAATTCCTTAAGACAGCTTCTAGACACGGGGTCGTGTCCAGGACAGCACGCCCCCATGTCCACCCAAAGATTCCCTTCTGATTTTGTCAGAATGCGGACAAAAATGTGTCAGGATTCCATCTGCACACGGGGCCGTGTCCAGCCGACACGGGGTCGTGCGCAACGTACTGTCGTTTTCTATAAATGCAGCCAAGAATCCTGCACATTTGAAGCATTTCAGGGACAGAGATTTGAGGAATATTCTCACATAGCATCCTAGGTATTTTCTAAAAGAAGTTTCTCAACTATCTTCTTTTCCTTTCCTCTTTTATCCACTATCATCTTCTTCAATTTTCTTCATACTTCCATTAAAGCTTGAACCTTCCATAATTTCAAGCCTTATTGAGATGTTTGTTAGATTTTTGTTCATGGAATCTTGATAAAAATAAGTTCTATAACAATGTTTTAAGTTTTTTTTCAAAAATGCTTCAAAAAAATCATAAAAACAATTTGAAACCCCAAGATTCCTTGTTCATAAATCCTGCAGATATCTGAACACGGGGCCGTGTCCGAAGTACTGGATCCATAAAATTGAACTCTTTTCGGTATGTTTTCTCAGAATGGCAAGCAGAACAAGCGGAAACTCTTCGTCGCATTCCAGAAACAACCGGCAGGGGAGAAGATCATCAACGGTTGAGGATTCTCTTGTAAACTATGTTTACGCCTTAAGAGAAGCCCTTGATGAAGTAACAAGTGTGGAAGAGGTATTGGTCGACCGCATTAATCATTTGAAGGTGGGACTAGAAGGATGTCTCCGGGAGGTCAACCTTTTGCACCAAATGTTAAACATTCTCGCCTCTCCTCCTTTGGTGCCGATTATCACCCAAAGGGCATGGAATGTGGTGCCGGAAGTCATCATTCCGGCCGAATGGTACGCCCTACATCCGGAGCCTCCTCGAGACATACTACAAGGGGTTCTGATTGGTGTCGCTCCTCCTCCACAAGATGTCGAGGAACATGAAGTCGCCTCCCTTCTCCCGAGGGAGATAAAAGAATGGCTCTAGCAACATCTAAGGGACACCGTTCGGCTTGGAGTTCTACAAGGCTTTTAGACCGGGAATCTATTTCCGGAATTTTGGTTCTTATTGTAGAAGTAGGGCTCCTTAGGATGATTTTTACGGATCACTTGACCTATTTAATATTAGGACTTTTAACTTTTAATTTCTGTTTTATTTTTCATTTTTAGGACTAGTATGTAACTCTCTATGACGTAATGAATGATGGTTTTTAGTTGATTTGGTGTTTGGGTGGTGTTGAAATGAATAAAACACACTTGAGATAACAAAGGATACAAGGGAAACTTGAACCAGCACCCCATGCAGGAAAACAGGACCGTCCGACAAAATTCTTCGTTTACAGTAAGCTCGGCACGGGCCGTGTCCACCCAACATGGCCCCGTGCTGCACAGTCTGCAGAAAAAGACCCAGTTCAGGTAACTGGACACGGGCCGTGTTCACCCAACACGCCCCCGTGTCCAGGCTTCTGTTTCTCTTGATTTAATTTTGTTACTGGCACTTGAACACGGGGCCGTGCCCGGACAACACGGGGCCGTGTTCAGCGCCCAGTAACACAAAAATTTTTGCTTTTTACACATTCAATCAACCTAAAAACTTATTTTTGGGACACATTGAGGACAATGTGTAATTTAAGTGTGGGGGGATGCTAAAACCTTGAATCTTGCAAGTCCTAAATACAAGCCTTACACAAAACTCTATTGGAACCGCTAATCACCCCAAAAAATTTTCAAAAATTTTCATTTTTTTTACTTGTCTAGGTTTAACTCGGGAAATTCAAGTTCTTAAAAAGGTTATATTTTTACGAATTTACAACCGATAGCGTCGTGATAAAAAGAACCAACATAAGAATATTATGAAAAGGCATGACAAACTTAGTTAAAATTTGATTATATATACTGGATCACATAAAAACACATTCCCACAAAAGTGAGTTTTGAGCCTTTATTGAGCAAACAATTACATATCATTAAACTATATGCTCATTTTTCGTTTCTTGTGTGAATAGCCGCTTGGTTCTTACGACTCTAGAACTTGCCATGACGATACATTCCCGGTCCTTACCAACTTAAACCCGAGTAAGTAAATGATGGAGGCATTAGGACTAAACCTTTTTATTTCTACACCATTATTTTTCTTTTTTTTTACCACCTACCCAAAATCCCCCTAGTTAGCCCCTTTGAGCCTAAACCTTTTCATTTCAAAACCCAAAACAAACACCCTTTTACCCACCAAAACCTTTTTCATTTTTAACCCTTTGTTTTAGTAACAAGTTCGGTTTTTCATATGACTTTTCTAAAAAAAAAAAAGTTGATTATGAAGCAAAAGCAAATAAACAAACAAGTTTATCAAAAATGACTTTTTTGAAAAAAATAGCTTCATAAAAATAAAAGTAGAAAAAAAAATAAAAAAAAAATAAAATAAAAATAAAAAGTCTTACGAAAACCGACGCTTGTTACGTTTTTCGCCCTTTTTCCACTAACCCAACCACCTACCTTTAACCCAAGCCTAACCCTTCACCCACAAAGTCCTCTTGATATTTACAAAGGTATATAAGTTAAAAAGGAGGAGGATTGATTGCTTGGCAAGCTTATGGTAGGAGTAAGTTCCATGCCGCTCTCGAGTGATCCACAAAAATACATTTTCGGCCGAGTGTTGAGTGATCCCCGTGAGGTATGTGAACTTGTATATAAATAAAATTTTACAAAGGCATGTTATGCCCTAATAAGTAATTTACCTTATGAAAAGTTTTAAATAAATCATGACGAATAGGATTGTAAATAAATAAAAATAAAACTAAATAAACAATCTTGGAAATCCCGACACTCTATGATAAGCCCAAAAACCTTCTTTTCTACCCATTCCATTTGGGAGTGTAATAGCCACATATTAAAGAGTTTTGCTTGAGGACAAGCAAAGATTCAAGTGTGGGGGTATTTGATGTGTGCAAAATGCAACATATAAATTTCATCAATTGTAGCATAAAACTAACCTTTTTTTAGTACTAATGTTGGAAAAAGTGTGCTTTTGTCTTCCTTTTGTATTTTCAGGATTAAATGAGCTCAAATTAACAAAAGAAGCAAAAAGACATCAAAATCTAACATAAATACAAGAAAAGGAACAAGACGTGACATGCCCGACCCCACGACAGCATCTTCCCAAGCAAAACAAGATAACAGAAGACTGAACACGCCCCGTGCTCAGCCAGCACGGGAGCGTGCCCAAGTGTCAGCAGAAAAGACAAAGTTGTAGAAGCTTCTATTGCCCACCACGGGGCCGTGCTCAGCGGACACGGGGCCGTGGTCAACTATAAGATTCGCACAATCCAGGCAAATCTTCATAGTACAAAGATTCTTCTACACACGGGGTCGTGCTCAGCGGACACGGGGGCATGGTCAACTAATAAGACAAAGCTGCATTAAATGAAGAAAGAGAGGATGTGGACACGGGGCCGTGCCCACTGGACACGGGGCCGTGCCCGAGCTTCTGTTCAGCCTATAAATAGGAGTGCTTGGCTCAAGCTCAAACCATCCCTTGGCACACCACCTCTCTCACACTTCACACTTCACCCATGTAGGATCGTTTGCACGACCAAACGAGTCGTTTAGAAGAGATCTCGTCCAATACGAGAGGCGGAAACAAACGTATCGGTGATATTTCAGCTATATACACACTAGAATCACTTAATCTATCTCTTGTATAGATATGAAAGTTTTACACAGTCTGGAGATACCTCGGCAGAGCTTCGCTACCGGAAATGCCAAAGTTTCCAAATGAAATAACAAGTCTACTATTTATACTAATCCCACTTCGTTTGAATGTCCAGTTCGTTTAAACTATCCACTTCATTTGAACTGGCTTGTTCGTGACTTGTTTCATCTATTTTATTACACGACTCGATACAAGACGAAGTCGACAGACGTATGCACCAACAGACTCCCCCTCGGATGTTGACGAGTCTTCGGTATGCCTTCAGAACATCTTCAGTCTTGATCAGTCTTCAAGCTCTCTCCAAAGTATCTGACAATGTAAGCATCCTTTAAACTTTATCTCTTTCTCCTCTTCAGCATCAACAGACTCCCCTCGAACAATCTTTCCTCGGATGTTGATTGCAGTTTGACTTTCACATAATCAGGATTATGACCTGGCTCTATACTCAGACTTCAGAATCCAGGCTATCCTGCACATCCTCTACCCAAAAGTAATTTTTTCACAAATTTAACATTTTACAAAATTTATACAACCAAACTCTTCCTCAAATTTATCCAGGATGATTTAACAATGTTAATAACTGATGAACCACATGTAGACAAATATTCAAAATCTTTTCTCATTTATACACACACTCCCCCTCACCACATGCTCATCATGTTTAGCACTTGGAATTTTGAAAATCAGTTCTCCAATATCAGTTGTCGAAAATCTTTTTGGATTTTTCAAAATTTATGCTAAAACACACTGAAAATCTTTTTGGATTTTTTTAAATGAAATGAAATGCAATAAAGAAATATATACAGACAATACTTTTGTGAGTTTGTGTAAGAGGATCATATCAGTTTATGAGACAAATCACTAACACCGTTAAGCTTGATTTCATTTTATGCTCTAAACGATTCACATTGATTGACGATATTGTTGTCCACTTAAACTCAATCTAAAAACTTTCGAAATGCTTACCGATATGTTAAGGTATATTAAGATAGCACTAAGTTCTTATGGACCCCACGATCTCAGCATATCCCCTCATCATGCAAAACACTGACTCAAGTAATGCCTTTAAACTTTTATCAACTGTGAATTTGTGCGAAAACAAAGCAGAATGTTTAAACATTAACAATCAGGTCGATACTTTCGTATACGCAGAGAAAGTCCAATGTTTAAACAAAATAAGAAAATAAAATAAGTTGAAGTTGTTTAGGCTTTAACCACCAGGTCGATACTCCCGTATACGCAGAGGAGGTCCAAAGCTTAAACGAAACACCAAAGAAAATAAAGCAGAACGTTTAGGCAACAACATCCAGGTCGATACTCACGTATACGCAGAGGATGTCCGATGCTTAAACAAAATAAAGAAATAAGACAAGTTTAAATCTTTGCAAAATAAAATGCACAATCACAGCGACTTTTTAGCAAAGTTGTGAAAGTTCACAAACTTAACCAATTTTATGTCTTTCGACAATCAGCAATTACTGAGTAGGCACACAATCAAGAAGGACAAAACTAAGTACTATGCTTTTGACCATGTTTCCCACTAGAACTAGGCTTTTTCATTTAAGTTTGTATCGTTATCGCAAATCTACTAGTCTAGCTGAGCCTACCGTCACATCTTTAGTGAGATCGTTTATCACATTTGACATTTACATTTCTTTAGCGTGCTGTGACAGTCCAACTGATCTACTATCATTTCCTCTTCTTGACAACAAAACTCATTTTTGTTTTATCATGTTTTTGTCTTTTTCAAATTTTCAAATGTTTTTGGATTTTCTAAAAAATCTTACTCCCCCTAAAATGCAAACACATTTTAGGAAATTTGAAAATAAACTGTACAATAAACTTGACAACTGATATCGAATCGCTTCAACTCGCCATCCACTAGGCATAAACAATCAGAACTCCCCCTTTCACAAAACTATTTTCTCATTATGATTTCAAAACACTTAAGTTTGTTTTAACCAAAATGATTTTTCCAGAAAATAAGTTTTGTCGATTTTACCACTTGTAAGTTAGGGGTTCATCATATCGTTCCTCAATCATTTGTAGAAAATCAAGTACAACTTAATGTCCCTGATTTACCACTTGTAAGTCGAAAACCTTCTTCAACCACTACTCATCAACTATAACCTCATGTGAATCAAAAAATAACAATATAAAGATATCACCTGTAAATTTACCAACCAAACATTTCAAAAAATGATGCCGATTCCTGGTCCACTCTTACCAACCTGGGAGCTCCGGCAAGTCAGGTTTTTCAATGAAAGAAAATATCCACCCAAGCCTGACCAGCCTTGAGTGTTCTCAACTCAGACTCAGTTGGAGTGTAAGTTGCTTTCTTCTTAGCATAAAAATCTTTTACCCCTTTAACCTTCCCATCGATCATTTTTCCAAAAATTTTCTTTACGTTTCCATTAAACGCTTTCTCAACATCAAATTCATTCTTATCAGAATAAAATTGATTAGATATTTCAACTTTCCCGACTTTTGATTTAAAATTCTCAGTACTCAATGGTGGAAAGTTCTCATCATCCATCGGAGGAACTGAGTTTTCTCTTTTTACCTCAACCTGTGGCTCTTCTGATTTTGTGGAATCAGATTCATCACCAGATTTTACCTCTGATTTCTTAACAACCCAAGTTTGGTTGTCAAGATTTCCCCGTTTCTTGTAAAATCTTTTGAAACACTCACCAACTTCATATGTAGAATTTTTAAACACTTTAAATCGTTCAGTTGGTGGTTCCGTATTATCAACAACTACTTCTTTAAGTTTTTCTGAGACTCCCTGTTTTGTATTGGTTGCTTTGGGACAGTTCCATGCAATATGACCAACTTCATTGCATCTGTAACAGGTTCTTGTCTCTTTCCTTTGAAAAGCTCCATTCTTCATCTTTTCAGCAAGAAACTCCTTGTTTGACTGTTTCCAGAATGAGCTCTTTGCTTCTTCTTCATGACTAGTTCCTGCAACATATGTCATTTTTGATTTAAAATCTCGAACATATTTTTCATTCTTATAGTTTTCAGGTGGAATAAAACCAAGTCCTTTCTTTTTGTAGCTACGATTGTGATTTGGTTTCTTTTGAAAACCAGAACCAGAATTGTAACCCTTTTTCTTGTTCAAACGTTGTTGTACTCTTGAGGTGTAAGAACTTGGTTTTTCAGAAAGATTTACATCTTTTATTTCAGAAATATTAATTTCTGTTAATTTGAAAACCATTTTAATCTTTTCAATTTGAACACTTCTTATTGGAAATTCTTTATCAAAATATAATTTGTCAGAATCATTCAAAGTATATGCAACTTCAAATGTTTCGTCATTCAAATTAGATTTTGAAAACAAAAATTCTTTACTATACACTCGTTTTCCCGATGACTTTGAACTCTTTTCAGACGAATTTGAACTCGGACTCCCGACTGACAAACACGAACTTTCGGACTCGGATTTTGACTCTAACTCCTCATCCTTATCCAACACCTGATCGACTATCCTTTTTATTAACTCAGACTCATGATCTATGTCGGACGCTGTGAACGTGATATCAATATTGTCTGGTAATACGTCGGTTATCTTGGACTTCAACTTTATATTGACTGCCTTTTTTAGTTGTTCCTCATTCGGTTTTCTAGATGAATACCCTTCCCAAATTGGAGGCGGACACTTATTATAACATACACTCTGTATCTTACCAGTATCCTTTTTCTTCGGCTTCTTGTCTTCAAATGCCTCAAAACCTGCAACAGTTGGATAAATTCGATCAATTAAGTAATCAGAACTTGTATAACTTCTCAACAATCTTCTGATTCTTTCATTTTCAACTGTTTCACTATCCAACTCCTTCTTCCATTTTGCACATTCTTCAATGTAAAAGTTTATCTCTTTCTGCTTTGACATCATTGTTGCATTCAACATCTTCAAAGCATCTTCTTTTTCAGAATTTGTTTTCTGCAAACTAGTCACCGTTCTGTTTAATACATCATATGATTCTTTCAAATTCTTGACATCAAACAACAACTTCTCTTTCAACTTCTCAAGCTCACAAAACTTTTTATCTTTATCTTCACATTGTTTGCAAGATTCCAAACATGTAAGACACGGTTTTGTGACTTCAACAACTTTTTCGATCTTCACAATCTTCTCAACTTCAACTACCTTTTCCACTTCAACTATCTTCTCAACAATCTTGTCTTCTTTCATTTCTTTTGCAGCTTTTCTCTCTTTAAGTTTCTTCAATTTATCTGCAAAATAAAATTCAAAACTGTCAGAAGATAAATGAGTTTTTCCAACATTTATCTGTTCAAGCTCTTCATCATCATCACTGCTTTCTGAAGAAATAGATTCTTCATCTTGACTCTTCTCATCATCAGATAACACTGCTATCCATTCCTTCATTAATTCTGGTTTTTGAACAATTTGAGCAATGAAGGCTTTAAAATTTCCATTTTCATCTACAAACTTATCCCAGCTAAATCCTGGTGCCATTTTCTCATCTTCTTGATCAATGATACCAAAATAAGCTTTCCTGTTTGCATCTTCGATCATCTTCCCATGAGCAGTTTGTGAATCCTTTTGTTGATGTGGTTGATGAGAAACTTGTTGATATATGGCCTTCTGATAATAATCATGACCACCAAACGGATTCTTTGCTCCACTAGCTTCCTGATTCTTGCATTCTCTCTTGAAGTGACCTTTCTCCCTGCATCGAAAACAAGTAACTTTAGATTTATCAAAACCTAAAGCAGAAAGATGAGCATCCAAAAAGTCATTTCTTCCTGTAATCATTTTAAACTTTTCAGCTCTTCTCAGGACACTAGCCAGACACCATTTAATGTCCATCAGCTCCAACTCTTCTGCATCAATCTGATCGTAATCCTCCTTGGTTAGCATAGGATTTCCGATTTTTCCGGCAATCAATCCTTCATAAGATTCCAAAGCAGTAACCAGTAAACCCATATGATTTTTCACAACTTCTTCAGAAAAGTTTTGACCCTTTTGAAGATGTAAAGCTACATTGCACTGAATCAGATGTTCATTTCCAACATTCGTACTTTGAATACTTGAAGGATTAACATTTGAAAATCCACTAGTGTTGACTGAACTTTGACTGCCTGTTCCAGAAGAATTTCCTGCACTAAAGGCGGTTTGGATCTTTGGACTTGATTCAACAGTTTGAACATTTCCTTTATAGTATAATTTGATGTCTTGTTGATTGCTTGAACTGTTCATTCTGGCAATCTTCTGCTGTTCAAGATCCTGTGCCTCAAGCTTTTCAATAAACTGTCCGATCGACAATCTGCTAAACTGTCCAGAATTCTTCAGAATCATCAGATAAGTACCCCATTCTTTCTGTGGTAATGCGTCAGTAAGCTTTTCAACCCATTCTGCTGGAGTTTTAGTGATTTTCAGTTGAGACATGGTGCGCACAAGATGACAGTATCTCTCAATGAGAGTCTTTGTAGTTTCACCAGGCATGCTAGTAAACAACTCAAACTCCTTTTTCAGTAACGCTGCTTTACTCTGTAACATCTCTGTACTTCCTTCAAATTTCTTCTCAAGAGCTTTCCAGATCGAATATGCATTTCCATCATGCTGGAGCAAAACAAATATATCCTCTTTGATAGCTTGCTGCAACAGACTTATCAACATTTTCTCTCCTTTATAACTCTCTCTCTCTCTTGGTCTGAAAACTCTGAGATAATTTTATCAACATTCATAGCAGTCTGTGGTCTGATGTATGTTGTTTCAATACTTTCCCAAGCTCTTAGATGGTTTGCCTGAACCCAGTTCTCAAAACGATTCTTCCATCCATGATACTCTTCAATTCCCATAAGTTTCGGGGGTTTTTGTGTAGTTCCAGTCTCATTTTCCGAGTTCATGTTCTGAGCAATGGTAGTCGGAGTAATCGGAGATGTAGCAAATGCGTTGTAGAACTCGGAATCCATGTTTCGGTATCAAAATATCACAAACTCAGATTCTTCAAACGAGCTGGTAAACAAATCACCTCGAATCACCTGGATCACCTCGTAAAAATACCTGACAAACACACAAACAAAATACAATCAGTTTAACGACTTATCAATTAATAGAAATGAACTGGTTCTCGAACTGGTGATAATTCTGTGCGGATTGAAGGTTGACGAACTGTGCGGACTGCTATGACCCAGATCAATTACCAACAAACTGACTCACAAAAACATATTCTGGACAATTGTACTTGTACGAACTGACTTATCCAAAAACAATCTGACTATAGTGTGATCTGGAAACACTTGTCAAAACGTGTGGTGATTTTCAATCAAAGCACATGCCAACTTACAACATTGAACAATTATAAAATCACATGGGCCGAGATATTCACTAACAAAACTGACAATCCATTTGGCAGAACAATCTAATAAATGAAATCACAACAACTCGATTGGACCAAAAACACCACTTAAGCTGACAACTCTAAAATGGATATTTGATTCTATTTGGCCACTATATTAACCAAACACATGCAATCTGATTACCCTATTCGAACTTGGCTGACAAAACTTGTAATAATCGCATGTACAACTGACAATCTTAATTGTTGGCCCAAGAATCACATGTTCACTTTAATAAGCCAACAAAACTGTTATTTACGTGCACATTTTAATGGCCGACAATTTCAAACCTCAATGAATTCTATTAGACCAAGAATTAAAGTGGACTGATCAAACTTCACTTCTCATGTCGAAACAGTTTTCAATGTTCTCTAGTTATTAGATCACATGCAACTTTAACCGACAACTTTAATAGTTCAACAAAATTCCAAACGACCTGATGATCCGGTCACTTAAACGAACTGAATTCTTTATACAAACCGAACTGTTAAACGAACTGATTGCTTGAACGAACTGATCTGTTAAACGAACTGATTTCTTAAACGAACTGATCTGTTAGATGAACTGAACCTTTAAAACGGACTGATCTATTAAAACGAACTGAACCTGTCACTACGTATGATCTTTCAGACGACCTAGGTCACTTCGTATGACCTTTCAAACGAACAGAATGATACACTTCATACGAACAAGATATCTTTTAACAAATTGATCAGGTTTTCGGTGGTATTAGGATCTGATATGATCAAGAATTGTTCTACACAGAATTCCGATCACAATGATATGTATAATGTTCAATTTCGTCCACTAATTTGTCGTAGATCTGAGTTTGAAGTTCCAGTTCGTATGAAATGGATCTGATACGAATTGAACGATCGGTTTTTTGCAAAATTGATCAGGTTTTAATTTGTTTTAAGGTCTGAAACTTTCACAGATTGATTAAAACATAGTTACGCACGTTATATTTCAAAATCAAGCCATTTCATCCAGAAAATCTCATTTAAATTTTGAAAAAAAACGTGAAGAATGGAGTAGAAGTGAGATGAAATCAGATGAAATCAAGCTGAAATCGATGGAACTCTTCCTCCTGCGCTCTGATACCACTTGTAGGATCGTTTGCACGACCAAACGAGTCGTTCAGAAGAGATCTCGTCCAATACGAGAGGCGGAAACAAACGTATCGGTGATATTTCAGCTATATACACACTAGAATCACTTAATCTATCTCTTGTATAGATATGAAAGTTTTACACGGTCTGGAGATACCTCGGCAGAGCTTCGCTACCGGAAATGCCAAAGTTTCCAAATGAAATAACAAGTCTACTATTTATACTAATCCCACTTCGTTTGAACAAGCACCTCTAGTTCATACGAACTGGTCCAGTTCGTATGAACTGGCCACTTCGTTTGAATGTCCAGTTCGTTTGAACTATCCACTTCGTTTGAACTGGCTTGTTCGTGACTTGTTTCATCTATTTTATTACACGACTCGATACAAGACGAAGTCGACAGACGTATGCACCAACAACCCACCACCCACCACCACCATAACACCATCATCCACCAACATCATCCATTGTCAATCGTAGAGTGTGTGAGTCGTCTCGGGATCCAAGATTGATCGTAAGAGTTCTTGACAATCAAGGCCATGGTTGCCTAAGTCTCTTACATCACTTGGTGAAGACAAAGTGTTTAGTGTAATACTTTTTATTTTTAATCTTTTCACACTTTTTACTTGGTTTTGTAATAATGACTTTAATAACTAGTTTCTTATGTTGAATGTGATCTTTCCTTATCGTTTGTCCGTGGTGTCTTGGCATTATTTTACTGTCTATATAAAATAAAAGATTTTCTCCATTCATATCTCCACGGTCTATATGGAGGTATGTTGGCTACCTGGTCGGGGGTTAAGGGAACGGTTTGGTAAAGGTCTTGCCATTGTTCAGTGTTTAGAAGTCCTGCAATGGACCTGGGTCAAATTTAGTACGACCTCCTTCAATACTTAACGGTATTGGATGGCGGGGGTCCAAACTCTTTGATCCCCTCATAAGTTAACTACTATTAATACTATAACCCGGCTATTTAGGACTGTATCCCTGCTGACTCAGACTACTTAGTCGAGGGTAACATCACCTCCAAAAGAGGGGCCTACCATAATTTGCATTAATAACTTAATTAATTATCTTTCAATAATCCACCCTTTTAGGATTGTATCCTTGCTGACTCAAACTACTGGGGTGAGGGTAACGTCACCTTCAAAAGAGGGGCCTACTACAATAACTAAGATAATCTCTTAAAAAGTGCAAAAGTGCGGAAATAATCAAAGGTTACACTAGATACGAGTCGGAACCAAGTGATTCATCTTGTCTATCTGTTTTTCTTTTATTTTTATTTTTCAGCATTTTTAGTTAGTTTTTATTTTTCTTAGTTTAAAAAAATTTTCTAAACTTTTTGATTTGATTAGACGTTGAGGATAAACCGGTACTAAAAACTCTTGTGTCCTTGGACGACCTCGGTATCTTACCAACACTATACTACGCTCACGATGGGTGCACTTGCCCATATGAGTGTCTAGTGTTAGTAAATATCGTGTTTTATAAATTTAAAACTTGACTAAAAAAGTGTTAAAGGGGCTTAAAATATACACCTAATATATATATAACACTTAACACCCATCACACTTTTCACATCTAGTTGATAAAATTTAAAGCCCTTGAATGAAGCGAAAGCCAGAAACAAACGAATTGCCTCCAACCTTGCCACTGGTGCAAACACCTCATTGTAATCAATCCCTTCTTGCTGATTGAAACCTTTGACCACCAATCGAGCTTTGTTACGTGTTAGAATTCCTTTTTCATCCTTCTTGCACTTAAACACCCACTTAGTGCCAATCTCTCTTTCACCTTTAGGAAGGTCAACTAACTCCCAAACCTTCAACTTTGCAAACTGGGCCAATTCCTCTTGCATAGCTTCAACCCATGAATTGTCTTTTAGAGCCATATGAATGTTCTTTGGCTCCTCTTGGGAAATAAAGCAACTATACAAGCACTCGTTCACAATCCCAGTCTTCTCAGTCGAAACAAATAAGCCAGAATTCGTTGCTATGCTTCTTCTCGTCTGAACAGCTGCAGTAGGATCTCCAAGTATCATGTCAACTGGATGATCTCTATTTACTCGTGTAGTAAAAACGGTATCGACTTCTAAATTGTCACCCAGGTTTGATCCAACCTCCCCTTGAATATTCTGATTCGCAAACGGATTAATGAAATCCTCCCCCTGAATGGGTTCAGAGTCACTATCATTTGAATCAAGATTAGCAGCACCTGAGGGAATTTTCGGAGCATATGTCATATCAACATTCAATCTAGGCATGAACTTACCTTTATCATCTTCACTAATCACTGTCTGAATCAACAGAGAATCATCTACATTGGAAAACTCAGGAATATTAAATGATTTAAAAACACTTTCATAATCATATAATATAGCTAGACCATTCGTTGATTGTTGAGGTTTGTAGGTAGTAATTTCTACATTAAAAACAACCTCAATTTTACCAGTTTTTAGATTGAAAACCCTTTTATTCGGTGTGCCAGGCACGTAACCTAGAAAGTAGCCTTCATCAGCCACCTCGCCGAATTTTGTTTATCTTTGTTTCGTACAATAGTGCAGGGTAATCCAAATGGTTCAAAGCCTGTTAAGTTTGGTTTCTCGTTAAACATAAGTTCATGACTGTTTTGTTAAAATGTTTAACGGTTAAAACTTTGTTTAGGACATAGCAAGCTGTATTCACAGCTTCTCCCCAGAAGAGAACTGGAAGCTTTGAATCTGAAAGCATAGTCCTAGCGGCTTCAATCAACGTCCTGCTTTTTCTCACAGCGACTCCATTCTGTTGAGGTGTATAAGGAGCAGAATATTGATGTTCTATTCCCTTGCAAAGACAGTAGAGATCCAGAATCTGATTCTTGAACTCCATGCCATTATCACTCCTTATCCTCTTGATCCTTGCATCATGGACGTTTTCCAATTTTGTAAAAAGATCTATCAGCATCTCCGTTGTCTCATCTTTTGTACCTAAAAAGAAAACCCATGAATAACGTGAGTAATCATCAGTGACAACAAGACAATAGTACTTTCCACCTATGCTCCTCACGTTCACTAGACTGAATAAACCCATGTGAAGTAATTCATAAGGGGCATCTATGGAATTTACTATTTTTTATTTGTGAGGTTTCTTATGTTGTTTTCCCTTTTGACATGGAAGACATTTATCTTCCATGTGAAACCTCTGCATTGGAACCCCTTTCACTAATTCATTTTTAATAATATAGTTTATTTTGTGATAGTGAATATGGGCCATGCGTCTGTGCCACAACATCGATTCAGCTTCAGATGCTTTTGATAGTAAGCACGCCACCACAGCAGTCGGATCCTTAGCACCCATTTCCATGACATAGGTGTCATTTCTCCTTGGCGCTCTCACCACTATCCAATCGTCCGGAATCACCAAACCTGGTTTCAACACTAATGCTTCAGTCTTGGTAAAATGGACCGAGTGACCCTTGTCGCAGACTTGTGACACGCTCATCAGATTATGCTTAAGCTGCTCAACATAGTTCACTTTGTCCAGTGTGATCTTCCCATTGGTCACTTTTCCTCGACCTGTAATTCTACCACCTTTAGCACCAGCAAAGTTCACATGTCCACCATCATAATTTTCAAACTCAGTCAACAATCTCGCATCCCCCGTCATGTGCCTGGAGCAGCCACTATCAACATACCATAAGTTGATAATCCTCCTTAGCAGCTCCTGCACACACCAACCAAAAGTTTAGTTAGGTTGGGGGACCCCAAGCCTTAATGGTCTTGGGTCGTCCAAATTCACCAACTACTTGAACATCCATCCAATATCCATTACTCCTAACTAGAGTCTTGGATCTCAGACGTGTTGATGGAAATGGGGCTTGATTTCCACTAGGTCTATGGTCCTGAGGGTTCCTATATGTGTTTGGACTATGTGACCTTTGAAAACTTTGACTTTTAAACCTTGAGTTTTGATTCCAATAAGCTTGATTGTTGTAATTTCTAAAGCCATTGTTATAAAAAGTTCGACCACCATTATTTTGGTATCGATTTTGATATTGACCTTGACTTCTGAAATTATTTGAATTATGATTGTTCATTCTTGGTGAACTACTTCTAGGTCTATCATATCTGCCTGATGTAGATTCAGGCTGAAATCTTGGTTGATTTTGTTGAAAACGAGGAACTTGTGGAGTTCCTTTTTCAGCCTTATCTACACCAACAGCAACATACTCTGGTTGCTTATGAGCAGATTTCTTTGGAGAATTTACAACTTTCTCCTCATTATCTCCTTTCTTCTCAGGTGATTTCCCTCTCTGTTTCTCACTCACTTGTGCTTCAGTCTTTTTGTTAGGACAACAACTAGCTACATGTCCCTTTGTGTGACACTTGAAGCACGATCTATTTTTTGAAGACTTCTTAGCTGAAGTCTTTGAGGTAGATCCCTCATCAGATGATGATGCCATGGAAGCATGGTTGTAAAACAAGGTTTCCAAGGCCGACTACTCCCCGAGTAGTCGCTACAAGGTAGGCTGTCGAGTCGACTTTCTTTGACTCCGCCTAATTACTCCGAATTGGTCAAACGCGGTCAACCTCGTCCAAAATCGTATCTAGTAGGTCAACTCTAGCCGAGTTTGACTTAGAAAATAATAAAACATAATTTCTATGCCTATCATATTAAAGAATGAATATCATTTTCAGGTATGTTGTTATAGATATTAGTAAATTTATGTTATTTGACATATATTTAATTTCTAAAAACTAATTTCTTTATAATTTTACATGTTCGAGTACTCCCCGAGTACTCTCTGCCTAGGCCGAGTACTCTCAACTCCCCGGTCGACCGACTAGAGAGCGCCTAGCGACTTTTGCAACCATGCTTGGAAGGATTTGGTTCAGTTTGCTTGGATTCAGATATTTCTTTGTTTTTATTTTTAGCAAACTCTACATTTGATTCATTTTCAATAACAGATGTCTCATTTTTCATGTCACTACCCTGAACAAAATTAACCTTTTTAACAAAAGTTTGATTTTCACTCTTAGGAGGTGAATTTTTCTTTTTCAAAGGTTCCCTGTTATTGTTCTTCTTAGCATCATCACTCTCAGACCCATCACTTTGACTTGATGCGAAACTACTTGGTGCAGTTGACATAAAGTCTGTTAGCTCATCTTCATCACGCAGGAATGAATAGTCATCGCTAAGAGGAGGTGGGACTTCATTAAAGCCCTTGAATCCCACACTAGTCTTGTCATTACTCTTCTTTAACCCACCCATCATGTGTTTCATTACAAAAGACGAATCTCTGAATTGACTTAATTTCTTTTCAAGTTCAAGAATTTTGAGTTGTGCATTTGACAACTCTTTGGATTTTTCAGAAATCTCTTTTGTTTTCTCACTCATCATGTCATGAGCTAAGTCTATGACTTCAATTTTTTCGTTTAGTTTGCAGGTTAAAACTTCAATTTCAGCTTCATATCCTTTTATCTTCTTAAAATATAACGACTCGTTTCCTTTAGCAAAAAAGTTTGATTCTTTTATGTTAGACATCTCGTTTACCAGACTTTGATTTTGAGTTGATAATCTATCAACTTCACCCTGTAATTCATGACATCTTAAGCAAACAAAATTAGCAGAATTACTTACCTCTCCAGTTGGCTTATCTAGGTTGACCATGAGAGCAGCAAGCTGAGCTTCCATTCTTTTATATTTTGCTTCCTTCTCTTCAGCTTCCTTTTCATAGTCAGACTTTAGTTATTCTTCTTCAGCTTCAGTTGTCTGATCAACCTTATCTCCTTCAGCTTTACTCTCTATCTTCACATCAGCATCCACTTTTGCTTCAGCATCTTCCACAGTAGCTTCAGCATCATCAACTGGCACTATCTCTGCCATGAATGCCTGAGTGGCATTCTCATTATCTTCTAGATGAACACTCCAATCATATGAACCTTCTCGTGCTGTAGAGATCAAAGCCTTTGAGCTAGAATTGTTTGATGCATTCCTGTTGTTTGAAGTTTGACCAGTAGACTATGTTTTTGCTCTTTGACATTCCCTAGCAAAATGTCCATAGCTTTGACAGTTGAAGCACCTAACCTTGGTCTTATCAAAACCAACACTCTTACCTACAAACTTCCTTCCAGTTCTGTTCATTAACCTCTTGACTTTTTTGTAAATCATGCCATTTGCCATTGCAAATGCATCTCCTCCAAGTCATCAAGGTCAATCTGATCATAATCTTCATCTAAAGTGGCAGGATCAGATATCTTTCCCTGAATGTAGTTCTCATACGAAGCAACGAATGAGGCAAGTAGAGGAAGATGTTCTTCAGCAGACTTCACACTCATAGGCATCGACTTTGTACTGCTACTCTGATTAGTAGCTGATGTTCTCTTAGCTCCTGTTGATCCTCCTGAAGCAGCAACGAAACACACATCACCATCATCATTTACCGTAACCTGCTCATTTTCACATGATAGAAACGTAGTAGCAGAGTCACTAGAAGCGTTGTGAGACGAAGAAGATGGAAGTCCATAGTAAACTCCTGGATCCTGAACCTGATCATAGCCTGTTTCCTTCTTCTTCATGTTGAGCTCATAAGCTCTTAGCTTACCAACAACCTCTTCAAGCTCTTTTGTCTCATAATCTGGTTCCCCTTTAATCATGAGAGTGTAGATATCCCACTTTGCAGGTAGAGCATCAAGCAACTTATCATTGATCACTATGTCAGTATAACTATCTATGTCATAGTTGTCTATCTCTGACATGAGATGATAGTATCTAGTGATGATATCTTCAAGTGACTCATTTCTCATGCACTTGAAAACAGCAAACTGCTTCTTTAGTATATCAACTTTGTTCTTCTTGACATCTTCATTTCCTTGATACCTCATTTCTAATGCATCCCACATTTCCTTTGAAGTAGTGTACTTCTTAATGGTATGTTTGATGCCATCAGGTAAGGACATTTTTATAGCAGCCAAGGCTCTCTTTTCAGCCTCATACATCCTTTTATCAGCCTCTTGCATGTTCACGTAGGTTGTAACACGTGGTCTGCCCTCAAAATCGTGTGTTGGTAACGTGTACCCATCTACAATACAAACCCACATGCGTGTGTCCTGATATTCAATGAAAGACTGAAACCTATCCTTCCATGTCAGATAGTTCTCCATTTTCATCATCTTAGGCGGTTTGTTTTTAGTGCCAACCTCGTGCTCCATCCTCAACGGTTCGTTCAAATTGGACATGTTTGACATTTTAACGTAACAGACTAGTAAAACCGTATAAAAAGTGTCCGAAAACTGTGGTTACCAAATTACACCGTTAGAATCGTCTCGAAAAGACGAATCCAATGATATATAATGTCAAAAACCAAATTCGGGAATTTCCAGAGTTTTTTTTTTGTCCTAAAAATCCAACGAATTTAACGGTGCAAACGGTTTCGCCAGATGAGCTACGGATCAAATTCTATTCACGAAAATGTTAATTCCTCTATACGTATCTAATTACTCCACAAAAATAAATACTCCACCTTTTAATTATGCTAGTTTTTAATTCCTATAGCTAATTTCGCTGGCAAACCAAGTTAATTTTGCTACCTCAAATTCACAGCACAATTTTGCTGATCAAACACAAACAAAAACGCAGAATTTTATCAGAAATTCAAAATTTTCAAAAACCCTAATTTTTCAGGTTTAAAATTTTCAAAAATTTCAAACCCTTCCACCCGAATTCTGCAGATCACAATTCTGAACCGAGCTTCTTCAAGAGCCTAAAGCTCTGATACCAATTGTAGGTCCCCTGGTTCGTACGGATCGTCACAGAATCGTCAATCCAGTCTAGAGTGCAGAATCCTCTAAAACAGATTAGTACAGAAACAAGTAGAAAAACAGCAATTCACAATTAAACCTGATCTTTATTGATTATCTATCAAACTGATTACAATCAATCAAGATTCCGAACACACACAAATTCATCCAAGACCTTTGTCTCTCACGAATTCTCTCTCAAAAGCTGTTTTGGCTAATTCACCTAAACCCTAATGCAAAGCCTTGTTTATATAACACAAGGTTGCTACTTGGGCTAGGGTTTCCTACATGGGCAAAGCCCATTTCGTCCCCCCTTGACCCAAACTGGGTTTTGTTTAACCCAAACTCTATTATTTAACTATTACAAAGCTAAACCCGCTAACCGTTTATCGTTTAACTAATTATAAGATATCCAAAGAGTAAATCTATGATGTTGTCACAAATATGCACCAACAAACTCCCCCTTGACAATAGCTTCATAAAATGACTTTGTCTTCAGTCATCTTGCATTCTTCATGTACTCTTGCAATGTCTTTGGTCTTTGGATAGCTTCAGCTTTAATAACTTATGCAGAATTTCGAAAACCCTAATTTTTCAGGTTTTATCAGAAATTCAAAAATTTCGAAAACCCTAATATTTTAGGTTTAAAATTTTTGAAAACCCTAATTTTTCAGGTTTAAAATTTTCGAAAATTTCAAACCCTATCACCCGCATTCTGCAGATCACAATTCTGAACCGAGCTTCTTCAAGAGCCTAAAGCTCTGATTCCAATTGTAGGTCCCCTGGTTCGTACAAATCGTCATAGAATTGTCAATCCAGTTTAGAGTGCGGAATCCTCTAGAACAGATTAGTACAGAAACAAGTAGAAAACAACAATTCACAATTAAACCTGATCTTTATTGATTATCTATCAAACTGATTATAATCATCAAGATCCCGAACACACACAAATTCGTCCAAGACCTTTGTCTCTCATGAATTCTCTCTCAAATGCTGTTTTGGCTGATTCACCTAAACCCTAATGCAAAGCCTTGTTTATATAGCACAAGGTTTCTACTTGGGCTAGGGTTTCCTACATGAGCAAAGCCCAATTCGCCCCCCCCCCCCCCCATTAACCCAAACTGGGTTTGCTTAGCCCAACTCAATTATTTAACTATTACAAAGCTAACCCCGCTAACCATTTATCGTTTAACTAATTACAAGATATCCAACGACCAAATCTAAGCTGTTGTCACAAATATGCACCAACAAACTCCCCCTTGACAATAGCTTCATAAAATAACTTTGTCTCCAGTCATCTTGCATTCTTCATGTAGTCTTGTAATGTCTTTGGTCTTTGGATAGCTTCAGCTTTAATAGCTTCTGCAGAATTTCAAAAATTTCAAAAACCCTAATTTTCCAGGTTTTATCAGAAATTCAAAAATTTCGAAAACCCTAATTTTTCAGGTTTAAAATTTTCGAAAATTTCAAACCCTTCCACCCGAATTCTGTAGATCACAATTCTGAACCGAGCTTCTTCAAGAGCCTAAAGCTCTGATACCAATTGTAGGTCCCCTGGTTCGTATAAATCGTTACAGAATCGTCAATCTAGTCTAGAGTGCGGAATCCTCTATAACAGATTAGTACAGAAACAAGTAGAAAAACAGCAATTCACAATTAAACCTGATCTTTATTGATTATCTATCAAACTGATTACATTCAATCAAGATCTCGAACACACACAAATTCGTCCAAGACCTTTGTCTCTCACGAATTCTCTCTCAAAAGTTGTTTTGGCTGATTCACCTAAACCCTAATGCAAAGCTTTGTTTATATAACACAAGGTTGCTACTTGGTCTAGGGTTTCCTACATGGGCAAAGCCCAATTCGTGCCCCATTGACCCAAACTGGGTTTTATTTAGCCCAAACTCTATTATTTAACTATTACAAAGCTAAACCCGCTAACTGATTATCGTTTAACTAATTACAAGATATCCAAAGACCAAATCTAAGCTGTTGTCACAAATATGAACCAACAGTGACCAAAGACCAAATCTAACCGATTATCGCATCTTGTGTTTTTTGTACCACATGCGAATTGTTATAAAAAAACAACATGTTATTTCATCAAAATAATCACATGCAAAATTGGTACAAAAAAACAACATGCGAATTCATCAAAAATTATCACATGCGAAATTTTTTTTTTTGGGTAAAGGGTTACCCCGGTGATTTTTATAACATATCAAAAACAAACAAGTAGAAGGCTGAAAATACCCTCTAGTTCTCTTAGTGGCATACCACTAAAGAGTTCAACAAAAAGGACACAACCAATTACATCAAAAACAAATAAAACATTTGTCTTCAATCTTCATCCAAGAAATCTCCCTTATCCATCTTCCACTCTTCCAAAAAACGCTTAACATTAGCCGTTTGTTTATACTTGAAAGAGATTAACTTAGCTCGGACTGTGCTGATTATGTGATCCGCCACCTTTACTGGAGGTCTCAATCGGTTATTAAAAAATTTGGAGTTTCGTTCACTCCAAATAGCATAAGCTGCAGCCGCAACCACCAATCTACCAGCAACAGACATAACTGACTTCGACTTAGCTCTAGAAATCAACCAAGCCGAAATGTCACCCCAAGATTCTCTAACCGATTCCATATTAACTTTCTGCCGAACTTTATGCCATACCGATTTCGAGTATGGGCATTCGAAAAACAAATGCTCATAAGTCTCTATCTCCGAGAAGCATAACAAGCAGCACATAAGATTCATAGATCCCGTAACCGCATGATTCCACCTCAAAATCCTATCTTGAGTCCAAAGTTTATTCTTGAAAATAAGCCAACACATGAAAGAATGTTTCGGAATATTGAAAGACGACCATACCACTTTCGCCCATGGCTTTGGCTGATCTCGGACCCGGACAGCATCCCACACTTCCTTTGACGAGAACGGTGCAAGCTTCCCATCATGCTTCATCCATAGAAATTTGTCTTGTGTTTCGGTTAACCTCAGAGGCCGAAGTTGGAATAATGTCGGAAAAACACTCCTCCAATCTTCCGGCCAAACCCATTGCCCATCTATAATCGCATCCTTGATTTTCGAGTTGACTGTAAACCCATACCGGCCCATCTGCCGTGGGGTAACTAGTTGCCTAAGCGGACATTCATTTGTCCATTTATCAAACCACAGAAAAGTGTTATTGCCATTACCAATCTTACTCCACAAATTATTGCGAAACTTATCCCTACACTTCATTAGTTTTTTCCATCCCCACGGTGAGTTGGCTTGAACCGGAATGTCCGAAAGACAACGGCCACGAAGCCTATGCAAGGATATCCAGTTTGTCCATAACGAGTTCCTACCCGAGACAATACTATAAATGTGGTAAGCCATCAACGACTTGTTAACATCCGATATCCGTCTTATGCCTAAGCCACCTTCCAGCTTTGGAAGACAAACTTCTTTCCACGCCACTTTGGCTCGACCTTTCGAACCCATGCCCTGGCCCCATAAAAATTGTTTCATCTTGGTTTCCAACTCCTTTATGATACTAACCGGTAAAATGAAAACCGAAGCCCAGTACACATGAATAGAGGATAGAACCGAAAGAACCAGCTGAAGTCTTCCCGCAAATGAAAGAAACCTGTTTTTCCAGTCATTGATACGTTTAGACATTCGCTCCACCAAAACTTTGCAGTCTTTGATCAACAGTCTTGAAGCAAGTAACGGAACACCTAAATATTTAATAGGAAGTCTCCCTTCATCGAATGGCACCATTTCAGCAATTCTGGTCCTAGTAGCTAACGGAACATTACAAAAAAATATAGTGCTTTTTGCATTGCTAGGAACTAAGCCAGAAACTTCCTCGAACACTTTCAAGGAACGCATAACAACTTTAACCGAGCCAACATCCCCTCTAGCAAATAAGAAAAGATCATCAGCAAAACATACGTTGATTATCATTTGCTTCTCACATTTATTATGAAATCTAAAAGAGGAATCCAGATCAGCAGCTTTGTTGAGAATCAACGTTAAGACTTCCATGACCATAGTAAATAAATAGGGGGACATTGGATCCCCTTGCTGTAACCCCCGCTTTCCTTTGAAATAGCCATGCACATTACCATTGACACTCAAAGAAAAAGATGTAGAAGTGATACACTCCATAATCCAACCAATAAATCGATGCCGAAAACCAAATCCATGCAAAACATCACGAAGAAATCTCCAATCCACTGTATCATACGCCTTTTGAATATCTACTTTCATGGCACATCGAGGAGGACCCGTTTGACGATGATAATTATGCATTAGCTCTTGAGTCAACATAATATTATCCGATATCCTCCTTCCCGGAACAAATGCCGATTGATTTTCACTTATAATACCCTTTAAACCTTCCAGAATCCTAGCTGTGAGAATCTTGCTAATAGCTTTATAGACCACATTACAACATGAAATTGGCCTATAATCCGTGACCACTCCCGGAGTAGAAACTTTAGGAATGAGAGCTAAAAACGTGTGGTTTATCTCCTGAAGTAATCTACCCGACTCGAAAAAATCCATAATAGCAGTCGTTACCTCGCCTCCGACAATAGACCATGACTTTTTAAAGAAGTCAGACGTGTACCCATCCGGCCCCGGAGACTTATTTTCATTAATCGAAAAAAACAGCCGCTTTTACTTCATCCGGAGTCACTTGCCTACACATATAATCCGCCACACTGGGGTTAACGGTAGCTAAAAAGATGTCTTGATCCACTCAGCTAACCATGTTCCCTTCCGCACCCAGAAAATCACGGAAGTGATTCACTAACGCCAAAGAGACTTCATCCCCTTCATAAACATTGCCGAAAGTATCTTTTATAACGTTTATTTTGTTAATATGATTGCGACATTTGACCACATTATGAAAGAATTTGGTATTTGAATCTCCAGCTTCCAACCATTTCTGTTTTGCCTTTTGTTTCAAAAATCTCTCTTCATCCAACGTCGCCTCCAAATAATTCTTCACACAAATGGATTCAGCTTCTTTAATTATTAAGTTAAAGGGATCAGCATCCAACTTACTCTGCAACGAATCCAATTCAGCCTTCAAGTCTATCACCTTTTTATGAATATTTCCTTGTTTTTTTAGTAACAATCTTAGCGGATGTTTAAGGCCTCTAAGTTTTTTTACTAAACGAAACATCGGAACCCCCATAATCTCAACTTCCCAACCCGTCATGACCGTTTGCAAAAAATCCTTCTTATGTGTCAAAAAATTACAAAACTTAAAAGGTTTAGGTTTAACCTTAGTGGCCTTCAGAATTTTCAGCAAAGCTGGGCAATGGTCCGAAATACCATGTGGCATAAACACCGCAAAAGCATCCACAAACTTATCCACAAAACTGACATTTGCCATAATCCTATCCAGTTTCTTTCGAATTCCAATCCCTTTCTTCGGACTCTGACTCCAGGTATAGTGTATACCATGAGCTCTAACATCAAAAACTTCAAGATACTTCACGCACTCATTAAAATCTCTCACAGCCGCATTCACATTTGACGACCCCATGCAATTATCCTCAAGGTTCAACACCACATTAAAATCTCCCATAATTATCCACGGGTTCGATTGAACGACCCCCTTATGCATTTTCAGCGATTCCCAAAGCTGTTTCCTTTCTTGATCATTGTTACTCGCGTACACAAAGGAAATATTTACCATTTCATTATCTTTTTTAAATCTAAGTTGAACATGAATAACTTGATTAGTAGCATGCAGGACTACAACATCTACATTATCCACATTCCATCCAACAATAACTCTCGTACCTTTATCACACAGACTACCATTCGAAGTCCACTCCCAATTCCTAAGCACCTTGTTACACACCTTATCCAAGTTAGCAACCTGAACATGAGACTCCAAAATTGCTATAACTTGCAACCCATTATCTTTTACAAACCTTTGAACCTCCTTTTGTTTGATGGGGTGGTTCAATCCCCTAACATTCCATGCTGCAACACTATCCATTAAGAACCTCCTGAGCAGGTGTGCTTGCACCTGTATTATTCGAGTTACTTGGGTTTGTGTCATCCATAAAATCATATCCTCCCACATTCGGATTTAGCCTAACTTCTTCCATATCAGAAGCCCATTCATCATCCATATCATTTAGAGCATCAAATGTATTTTGTGTTCGAATACTCGGACCCTTAGACACACCAGCCCCTTTAGATGAGTTCGGCATAGAAGCACCAGCCCCTTTAGATGAGTTCGAATACTCGGCCCCTTTAGATGTATTTTCAGCCTGTTTCTTTGGCCTGTAGATCAACCTCTGCTTATCTTTCATGTTAAACTGTTGTTTAACTACCTTCTTCCGATTATTACCACCCTTAAAACCCTGATCATCCACCTTATCATTATTATTCAGGCTCTTATCTATCAAATCAGCAACTTTTGTCGGACATTCATGTATTCCATGACCAAACACATTACAAGTTTTGCAATGTGGTGGTTTCCATTCATACTCCAAGCGAATACTACTCTTGAGATACCCACCTTCTTCTACATTTGGAATTGCTACAGTAACACTTTCTTTCAGCTCCTTTTCCGCATCTAGTTCAACTATCGCTCTAGCATATCCACTTCTGCCCCACGAGTCTAAACACATTTTGGTTGTCTCATTATCCAGAATTTTAGGAGTTCCCACCTTCGAAGCAATCAAACTAAGACCATCTTCAGTGTAAGCCGCCAACGGAACATCATGCATCTTGACCCAGACGGGTATTTTTTTTTTAGCTCTTCTTTCTTCAACTCCGTATTCGGAGACCATTGTTTCAAAAACAGCGGTATATTCCTTATAAGTCATGGTCCATCTTGCAATACTTGCTCCATTCCATCCTTTGACTTGAATTTAAAAAAGAAAAATCCTTTTCCATTCATCATACACTTTTGCAGCCCATATTTTTCCCATCTATGGCTAACAAAATATTCCACGACCGGAAACGCTAATCTTTTCCCAAGAAAATATCCAAAAAGCACATTATTAAAACGGTCCTGAACCTGTTTAACCGAGGCAATCGGAATCATAACATCAGCATCAACATCTTCAGCGGATTTAGCGTTTTCCATATATCTGAAGTTAACCTTTTGCACTAGTTTGACCGTAGCCAGCTTCTCCGCATACGTCTGCCCTTTCATGCCCATACCACTATCCAGTTTATCTGTTTCAGCATCTTGTTTGTCAGGATTGAGTGGAACCGTGATTTTTTCTAGTTCATCAATTACATTAATCACCTTCGGATCAGAAGTGGTCTGTTGGACAACACCTCTTTTCGGAACAAAGATGTTCCCTTCAATATTCACTACTCTGCTAGCAATACCTTTGTACTGTAATGGTGGCTTAAACCGACCATCTTGTACGTTACTTTCATGTTTTTTACGTTCATCCATGCTAGTAATGACAACTCTCTCACTGGCTAAAAAAACAACACACCATGCACAAAACTAATTCCCAGACACCACGACAAAAAAAAGAAAACAAAACCCTAAATCTAGCAAAACCTTAACCCTAGAATCATCACAAAATCGAATAGGGCACCCGATCAATCAAGGTTACTGCCTCACCAGTAGGACCGAAAGACCCAGAACGCTATCCGATCAGTTTAGATCCTATGATTAAAGCCGGCGAAGAAGAAAAAAAACCCAAGAAAAAATCAAACCGATAATGTTAACGAGTTCGTTACAAGAGATTGATAAATCAATTCTTGATTACAGATTGTTATCACATGCGAAATTGTTATAAAAAAAAACAACATGCTATTTCATCAAAATTATCACATGCGAAATTGGTACAAAAAAACAACATGCGAATTCATAAAAAATTATCACATGCGAAATTGTTATAAAAAAACAACATGCGATTTTAAAATGTGGGAAGATGATCTGACGGCTGAGATTGAAGCGTACGTAATGTACGATAAGCAATATGGTACAGTACTCTTTACCTATATATATATATACAGGGGAAGGTTCAAATGAAAACCACTAGTTATTGTGAAAACTCGAAAACTAATTAAAAAAGCCAAAAAAACATACCAAAATTTATTTTTATTTTTTTTTGCATAATAATTTTCGCTACTTTTAGTATATAAAAATAATTTCAAAAAAAAAAAAACATTTTTGTAGTGCACATGACATGTGTAATTCTACACATGTTTAGTACACATACACATGTGTAGTATTACACATGTGTAATAAAAAAAAATTGAAAAAAAAAATTTTATATATACAAAAACCTGCGATTTTTTATAAAAAAATTGAAAAAAAAAAGTTGGTGTGTTGTTTAGGCTTTTTTTAGTTTGTTTTCGAGTTTTCACAATAAAAGTGGTTTTCATTTGAACCATCCCTATATATATATATATATATATGGGTAAGGTTTAAATGAGAACGCTAAATATTGTGAGATCAAATGATAAAACCGCGAAAACTTGGTAAAAAACAATTCAAATTCAAAAAAAAAATTCTATATTTATCATTAATATTCAAATACAATGTTAGAAATTTAATTTATAAGTTTAAATTTACGTGAATTCGTAAATAAAGAAAATTTACACATGTGTAAGTTTGTCATTTACACATGTGTAAATCTGTTATATTTACGCATGTGTAAAAAATCTAAAAAGAGTGATTTTGAAAGGAGAAATGAATTATTTGATGTTGTAAATTTTTTTTAAATGTTGTATTTTAATTACAATGAGGTTTGTATTAAAAAAATTGGTTTTGATTGGTTTTTTCATTCGTTCTCATTGTTCTCGCAATATTTAGTGTTCTCAAGATAACTCTCCCCATATATATATACATATATATATATACATATATACATATACATATATACATATATATATATACATATATATATATATATATATTGTATATATATTGTGTATAAATATAAAGTCTATTTTTCCTACAAAGTGTAAAAAGTTATAAAACACCATAATATCAACCATAAAACACACTCAAAACCCACAAATAACACAGTGAAGATTACTAAAACACCATATGTGTGGGTTTTGTGTTGTGTTTTAGATGATAAGGCTTTGATTATCGAATGACTAACATTAGTGTGTTTTATGTTGATTATCATGTTTTGTTTTATATTCATATTTGTACGATGATGTATTTGAAGTTTTTAAGGACTGTTAGGGTTTGGACGTTGTGTTTTTATGATCCCTGCTACGTTATTTATGGGTTTTGAGTGTGTTTTATGGCTGAAATTGTGGTGTTTTATGACTTTGTAGGAAAAATGGACTTTATAGTTGAACCCCACCCTATATATATATATATATATATATATATATATATATAGGGTAATGCTAGACAGAAAACCCTATTTATATAGAAAACTCTGGAAACTCAAATCTCCACCCATTTTTACCCAACCTCCCGACATTTGTTTTTTTTTTTTGAAAAAAATAACACATGTAATATACATGTTTTAGAGTGTTTTGGGCCAAAAAAAACAAAAAAGCGCCGAAGGGATTTTTTAAAAAAAAAATAAACAAATTTCAGTGCCTAACATGTGTTAGGCAAAAAAGACAGGAATTGCTGAATTTTTTTTTTTTTAAATTATCACTTCAGCGCTTTTTTGATTTTTTTCGCCCAAAACTCTTAAAAACATGTATATTACATGTGTTATTTTTTTCAAAAAAAAATATGTCGGGAGGTTAGGTTTTCTAGGGTTTTTTTATATAGATAGGGTTTTCTATATAGCCCTACCCTATATATATATATATAGGCTAGGAGTTGGCCAGAAAGTCCAAATTTCCTAAAAAGTGTAAAAAGTCATAAAATACCATAATGTCAACCATAAAACACACCAAAAACCCACAAATAATATGATGAAGATTACTAAAACATCATGTATGTGGGTTTTGTGTTGTATTTTAGATGTTAAGGCTCTGATTATGGAATGACAAATATTATTGTGTTTTATGTTGTTTAGCATTTTGTGTTTTATATTCATAGTTATACGATGGTGCGTTTGAAGTTTTTATGGACTACTAGAGTTTGAATATGGTGTTTTAGTAATATTCATTCTATTATTTGTGAGTTTTAGGTGTGTTTTATGCCTGAAATTATTGTGTTTTATGACTTTTTACACTTTTTAGGAAACTTGGACTTTCTAGCCGAACCTCACCCTATATATATATATATATATATATATATATATATATATATATATAGGGGACCGCTAGAATGAGAACCACCTCCAGTTGTAAGAACCGCGAGAACCACTTTCTGACCATTAGATCAAGTTGATGGATGGATGAGATTAAAAGTATTAAAAATAATATTAAGTATTTTTTTCTCTTTTTATGTTTTTAATATTATAATCTAAAAGGGTATTTAGGTAAAAACACTCTATTTTGTCTTTTTTACTTTATTGTTTTTTATTACTTTATTGTATTATTATATTACTTTTTATTTTTTAAACATAATTTTTTATTAAAAACATTTTTGAATTCAGATTTTTTTTAAAGATTTTTTATACTTTTTACAATTTCAGTTTTACGTTAAACTTTTTACGTTTTACGTATTTTTGACGCGCCGTTTTTACGCCGGGTTTTTTCAAGCGTCGTTTTTTTAACACGCCGTTTTTTACGCGCCGTTTTTTACGCGTCCTTTTTTAACGCCGTTTTTTTACGTTTTACGCGTCGCTTTTTAACGCCGTTTTTTTACGTTAACATTTTTAAATTCAGGTTTTTTACGTTAACGGTTTTTTTACGTTAACGGTTTTTACGTTAACGGTTTTTTACGTTAACGTTTTTACGTTAACGTTTTTTTCGTTTTAGTAAAAAAAAATTACGTTTTACCTGAAACTTTTTACGTTTTACATTAAAAAGTTTACGGTTTACGTAAAAAAGTTTTAACGTTTTACGTTTTACGTTAAAAAGTTTACGGTTTACATAAAAAGGTTTTTACGTTTTACATTTTACGTAAAACTTTTTACGTTTTACGTTAAAATTTTTACATTTTACGTTTTACGTTTTTACGTAAAAAGTTTTACGTTTTACGTAAAAAGTTTTACGTTTTACGTAAAAAGTTTTACGTTTTACGTTTGACGTAAAACTTTTTACGTTTTACGTAAAAAAAGTTTACGGTTTACTTTAAAAAGTTTACGGATTAAGTTTTTTTTCTTTTACAAAAACTTTTTTTACACAAAAACGAACGCACCCAGAAAATCGCACACTCGGGAGGTGTCTCAGATACTTTGCTATCATCATCGACACCTCAAAAAAAAAAAAAAAAAAAAAACCCCAACAAACAAAAATCAAAAGAACGCGTTTTGGCTCAGATTTTCCGATAATCAGAGGCTGCAAAGTGGGGTTGCGGGTTCAAAAACCTACCCTCCACCGTCCATGCCGTGCCATCGTCAGTTTTTTTTTTTTTTTTTTGCATCATCACAGCCGATTCAACAGCAACAAAAACAGAGATTCAACAGATTCTGTTGGTGCATTCATCTGTTGTCGTCGTCTTATGTGGAGTCTCGGGTTCATTGCGGATCAGTTCAAGCATGATGTCATCATATTGAATGATGACATCATATTATGACATCATAAATTGCATCATCACACATGAAGACAAAACAAAGTCGTGATTATGGGCTTTTGCTTGAAGACAAGATCTGCATGTTTCGCTTGAAAGTCAAATTATATGAGATTTGTATGTTTCGCTTGAACATGTATGTCAAGTTTCAAGCGAAACTAGATTAGTATAAATAGGAGAGTTGTTATTTCATTTGTAACAGTTCCGAAATTCCATACCGAGGTGCTGCCGGTGTGAGGACTGATTGTAAACGATATAATATCAATATAATCAGTGTTTAAAGTGATAAGCAAGCTGTTTCAACTTCAGTTCCTTAGTTTCCGCCTCTGAAACTGATAAAATCTCTTCTGAACGACTCGTTTGGGTCACAAATCGATCCTACAAGTGGTATCAGAGCTCAGGAGGAAGAGATCTTGCCAAAACAGCCTGTTTATGTCACTTTTTCTGATTTCTACACCATTCTTTTACAAATTTGAAAATTTTTCACGGTAAAAACGGCTCAAACTTTCACATATTGTGCGTAATCATGTTTAAATGAATCCTGGAAAGTTTCAGCACTAAAATCAACGTAAAAACTGGTTATAATCATCTGCTCGCTTGAAAGTTGTTCGTTATTTGCTGACATCATGCTGGCTTTCGCTTGAAAAATAGTGCATTTTGAAGCGAAACGCAGGCTTTCGCTTGAAATCAGCAGTTTGCTTGAAAATACGTGTACCGCTTGAACAATTGTTTGAGATATATCTGACGTAACATTCTGATCGAGGTTGTCAGTTAGTTGAGACAAGAAATCACGAGTTCTTGTGTCAGTTTGCACGAGCTATTCAATATTTGCATGTGATAAAGTGTATCGAGTTGTGTGAATCTCGTGTCTTGTGTCCGATTGCACAAGGTGATCAGAATTATTTGTCAGGCGCATGTGATATTAACTGACAGTTTTCGAGAATCACATTCAAACATGAAATAGAACCGATACATGTGATTACTATTAAAAAATTGTTGGCCACCTTTCAATTTGCATGTGATATAGTGGGTAGATTATTTGACCCAATGATTTTGTGATGAATGTTAAGAAGGTCCAATTAGTTTGTGTTGAGAATTGAGTTGTTGGTTTGTCAGTACATGGTTTTCTGATTACATCAATACATCACGCGAATAAGTGACATCGACCCATGTGCAATTCATTAATATAGCAGATTATTAGCGGCCCAATCAGAAGTATCTTAGCATTGTTTGTAGACTATTCTCGGCCCAATCATTGTTTAGTGCAGCCCAATTCATACTCGGAATAATTGAAAGTGTGTTTTGAGTGAATTTTGTCGGGACAGTTTAAAAGATGGCAAAGGTCTTTGATGAAAAAGAAAACAATGATCTTAAAAAGTTAAATGATTGGTATCGAGGATATTTCAGTAGTTCTTATCAGAAATTACCCAAAGAGGTTTGGAGTAACCGGTTCGAATGTTTTCTGTGTAAGAAAGATGAAAAGTTGGATGATTTGGAGAAGCGTTTTGATCGTTTGATTGATTATTTGAAGGAAAATCAAATAGTAATAACAGAAGCTGATATGGTATCAAAGTTTGCTAATGGATTACCAGCTGAATGGGATGATTGTTTGAAAAATTTGAGAGAAAATTCTAGTTTTTCAAAATTATCTCTGAATAAATTCATTAGTAAACTTAAAAATCACAATTATGAAATTTCTCAAAAAAAGAGAGATGTGATGGATAAAATAAAAATGAATTTAGATGAGTTGAATTTAGACGTGATAAATGAAATAAACAAAAGAATCAATGTTTGTTGGGCAGCAAAAAGAAATTTGATATATGATATGAAAAGGGGTTGTTATATTGATGATAATGAAAATCCTCTTGATTTCGTTACAATCTTTGGTGCAGGTACTTATAAGATAGAGAAAGAGCAAGTTCTAAAGAATGAAGAAACTGTGAAGAATGAATCTTCAAATTCTGAATCAGTGTGCTCCAAATGTGACAACTTTAAGACTGACAATGGCAAACTCTTGAAGGATGTGGAAAGTTTGAAATCGGAAGTCAAGAAGTTGAAAGATGAGAAGCAAACTGATGTAAAACAGATTCTGGATTTACAGGGAAATTGTGAAAAGCTAAAAGTTGAAAATGTTAAACTGTTAAATGATTTGAACAGTTTGACATCAGAAAACAAGAAATTGAAAGAAAAAGCAAAAGTTTTTTAAGAGAAAATTAAAAGTTTTGAAAATGAAAAATCAAAGATTGAAAAATATTTTCAAAGTTAAATAAAAATTTTAGAAGATGAGAGAGATTTGTTTGGTAAAAACAATCTTGAAAAACAAATTGCAATCAATTCTCATCTTGAAAAGATTATTCGACTTGAGAAAGAGGCAGAATGTGCTCAAAAGAAAATCAATGAATGGGAAGAAAAGTTGAAGGTGTTTGTGAATACTTCAACTATTCCTTGCCCAAAACCTTTAAATTCAGTTCCAATAAGTGACAATGTCACAAACTATGACAAAGTCGTAGTTGAAGATTGCGATGAAAAAACTGATGATGATGAGAAAAAGAAAACATTTTTGAAATTAAAAGAAATGTTTAAAGAAACTGTTTTACATTCGACTGAGAAAGGTGAATGCTCAAAGCAAAAACCTGTAAAGAAGAATGTGGAACAAAAACAAAAAGATAAAAAGCCGAAAAATTTTCAAAAAGAAAATAAAAGCTCATCAGTTCAATCATCCAATCAAAACAAAAATTTAAACAAATTGAAAAATGAAACCTCTAAAATAGTTGGCAATAAGTGGTGCAGGTCGGACCACAGTGCTCAAAAGTCAAATCTAGTAATCAAAAGGAAAAAGGAATATCACCAAGCCAAACAGTGCTTTGATTTGAGCATTTGGGCTGAAAATGGTGATTGGTACGATAACAGAGTGTGTTACCGATGTGGTTATCAAGGACACATTGCTGTTAACTGCCAAGGTTGGAGTTATGAGACGAGGAGATGCTTTAACTGCAACATCAGAGGTCACATTGCTAGAGATTGCCCAAGGAGATCAAATGAAAGATTGAGGGTTAATTCTCAGAAGATGGCAAAGAAATCAGTCAATGTCAAGCCCAAAGAACAGAAGGTTCAAGAACCTAAAGTTCAAGAAACGAAAGTGAAACGTTCTCAGGGGCAGAAAGACAGACCAAGGAAGAAGAGAAAGAAGGCTAGAGAGTATCTAGAGAAGATCTTGTCCTCGGGTTCATCGGATAGATCAAATAAGAGTTCTGATGAATCAACTCTCTCGTTGGCAAAGTCAAGCAAGACGAATTCATCAGATACAAATCTGAGGACGAAAGAAGAAAAGAAGAAGAAGAAAATGGTCGGCGATGAATCTGACGTGTCGAAGTCAGACAAGCCACCTTCAGGCAATGAATCTGACGTGTCGAAGTCAGACAAGCCACCTTCAGGCGATGAATCTGACAGATCAAAGTCAGACAAGCCATGTGCAGGCAATGAATCTGGTACGGTAAAACCAGAAGAGCCATGTGTTGAGGTAAAAAATGAGAATTCTGGTTTAATAATGGATGATGCAAATTTTCCACCATTGTTGAACAAGAATTCAAAAGCACCCAAGGATCGTCAGGCTTGGGTGAAACTCTTTAAATAGAAAAACCTGATTTGCTGGAGTTCCCAAGTTGGTAATCGCGGAGCATGAATCGGCATCTTTCATTGTGTATGAAAATTGTTTTTGTATAAGTGTGAATTGCCGGAACTCCCAGGTTGGTAAGTGTGGAGTAGGAATCGGCACCTTGAGAATTCAACCAACAGATGATGTTTGATTGAAAATGCTTGATTGGATTGATCTTACAAGTGGTAAATCAGGGACATTAAGTTGTATCTGATTTCCTACAAGTGGTTAAAAAAAACAATGTGATGAACCAAACCCCAAACCTACAAATGGTAAAATCAACAAAACTAATTTTCCGGAAAAACCATTTCGATTAAAACAAACTTAAGTGTTTTGAAATCACTATGGGAAAATAGTTTGTTGTCAGGGGGAATTCTGATTGTTCAAGCCAAGTGAATGGAGAATTGAAGTGATTCTCATCATGTTGTCATGTTACTTGTACAGTTTGTTTTCAAATTTCCTAAAATGTGTTTGCATTTTAGGGGGAGTAAGAATTTTAGAAAATCCAAAAACATTAGAAAATTTGAAAAAAGCCAAAAACATGATAAAATGAAAAATGAGTTTTGTTGTAAAAAGGGGAAATGATAGTAGATCAGTTGGACTGTCACAGCATGCTAAAGAAATGGAGAGATAAAATGTGATAAGCGATCTCACTAAAGATGTGACGGTAGGCTCAGCTAGACTAGTAGATTTGCGAGAACGATACAAACCTAAAATGAAAAGCCTAGTTCTAGTGGGAAACATGGTTGAAAGCATAGTACTTAGTTTTGTCCTTCTTGATTGTGTGCCTACTCAGTAATCGCTGATTGTCGAAAGACATAAAACTGGTTAAGTTTGTGAACTTTCACAACTTTGCTGAAAAGTCGTTGTGATTGTGCATTTCATTTTGCAAAGATTTAAACTTGTTTTATTTCTTTATTTTGTTTAAGCATCGGACATCCTCTGCGTATACGTGAGTATCAACCTGGATGTTGTTGCCTAAACGTTCTGCTTTATTTTCTTTGGTGTTTCGTTTAAGCTTTGGATCACCTCTGCGTATGATTCAACAAAAACCCAGATTCAACAGAGATTCAACAGCAACAAAAACCCAGATTCAACAGCAATAAAAACCCAGATTCAACAAAATTCAAACAAAACATGAACATCATTCAAACAAAAACCCAGCAAAAGGAACATGAACATCATTCAAACCCAGATTCAACATATTCAACCCACTTCAACCACTGTTTTCATTCAACCCCACCAAAATAATGAACATCATTCAAAGGAAACATGAACATCATTCAACCCACCAAAATTACAAACCCACCAAAATTACAAACCCACCAAAATAATCAAGAAACAGGAGCATTATGAACGATTGCCCTTTCAACAACAAAATCATAGATCTAACAACAAACAAAAACCAATAACAACAACAAAAATACCAGAACACGGTTGTGGATCTACAAACCGCCCGTCAAAAACCCACCACCACAAACCCACCGCCACCGCAACCCCACACCATCCTCGATGTGAATCTGGTCGGCGACGGCTTCAAGCAGAAGAAGCAGAGAACAACATAACACCACAAACCCACCGCCATCGCAGCGATGATGATGGCGGTGGTGGTGGTGGTGATGTCGCCGGACGGGAGAAGATGGAGAAGATGAAGGGGGCGGCGAATGGGGGCGGCGAATGTCGGCGGTGGTGATGTCTCGAGAGGGATGAGTTTCAAAAGCTTCATCAGTGTGGGGGTTCAAAGGTCTGAAAGGTGAGGAAGATGATGGTGGTGATGTATTTCAAGAGAGAGAGACAGATATGAGAGATGGAGTGAGGTCTGCAACTATAAAGGAAGAGAGAGAGAGGGTGGGATATAAATGAAGAGGGAAGTTCAGATTTGACATATGGGGTAAAATGACCAAACTAACCTTTTTGTTGGCAAGATATGATTGGTGGAAAGTGGTTCTCGCGGTTCTTACAACTGGAGGTGGTTCTCATTCTAGCGGTCCCCTATATATATATATATATAGGAACAGGATCAGGAGAGAACACCTCAAAGTGTGAGAACGGTGAGAACGATTCTCAGCCACAAGATATTAGTGGTTTGTGGCTTAGATTGATGCGGTGGCATTTTTGTAAATAATAGGGGCCTTGGAACTACTAGGAGGGGTAAAATAGGAAGATCCAAACAAAGGTGCACATGCTAAGCACATGCCATTTTCCCCCATCATATTTAAACGACAATAACTTTTTTATACGTGATTATTTTTCGAAAAAAATTACACCATAAAACTCAGCGTTTTTTTATCTTTCCAACGCGTATACTATTGATATACTTTTGGAAAAAAATAAACTGGGTTTTATGGAGTTTTTCTGAACTGGGTGTTTTATGGCGTTTTAGACTATGTATTTTCATGGCGTTTTTCTGAACTGAGTGTTTTATGGCGTTTTCAACTGAGTTTTTTCATGGCGTTTTTCTGAACTATGTGTTTTATGGCGTTTCTAACTAGGTATTTTCATGGCGTTTTTTTTTCTAAATTGGGCGTTTTTATGGCATTTTATTTGAACACCCAGTTCATGTCAGTGGGTTTTTTTGACAATATTACCCCGTAGTGTAATTTAGCATCAATGCCACATGTCACCACCGAAATCGTTCTCACCGTTCTCAAACTTTTCACCGTTATCTCTAAATCCTGACCCTCTATATATATAGGGTTAACTTCATTTCAGCACTCTAAATAACTACAGAACTTTCAGAACTCCTAATAAACAATCATTTTATATATAAGTTTTTGTATTTAGAGTCTTTTTATCATCTATTATATGTATTTCTTTGATTACATACACGTTAAAAGTAGTTTACATATGTTTAATTGTCAAAATTATACATATGTGTCATAACTAATTACATATATGTAAAAAAACTAGTTTACATATGTGTAATTATAAAATTACATATAAAAAATGATAAAATTACTCTTAACATGTATGTAATCGTAAAAATACACATAATAAATGATAAAATTATCCTAAACATAAAAATATATAAATACAAAGATTGTTTATTAGGAGTTTTGCGAGTTATGTAAATATTTATGGTTCTGAAATGATCCTGGCCCTATATATATATATATATATATATATATATATATATATATAGGGTTGGGTTCATTTCAGAATGTGACATCTGTGCCTCTACGGCCATCAAACAAATATCAAATCAACGAAATATTGTATTTCATACTTGGGATTTGTATAAATATGTGTATCATTTGCACATATCAATTCTCGTTCGATCTCGAGCTCTAAATCGCTTTCTGGAAAGTTATACGCGAACTGGTGCGTAAACGTAATCAGTTTAACGCAACAAACACTATGGAACAGTGACATAGGCTTAACATACCTTAAATAACCTTTACATAACTTAGAAATAAGTTTTGGAAGGTTTGGTGTGTCGAAAACAAGTTTATTCGCTTACAGGGACTAATTTCGACAAACTGCGAAAGTATGCCGATTTGTACTGTAACGAACTGTAACATCCTTCTAATTTTACTTGAATTTAATAATAGTTTATACCATTTTTAATAAAAGATGCTAATTAACATAGATTTCATAAGAGAAGTTCATAAGTAGCAATAACCTTAGTCAACTAACGACTAAGTTAAAACATTTCAAAAGTTGTTTAACAATTGTTTACAACCCATAAACATAGTCTATTAAAGATTTAAAACATTGCGGAAGCTTGTAAGTAGTGTTCGGTTCTTCAAAATCTAGCTCGATCATCTTCCGGTTACTTTCCAACATCACCTAAGATCAAAACCATAACAAATGTTAGTTTTGATCAAGTTAAAATGGATACAAACAAGTTCCAAGGGTCAACAACCAAGAAAATAAAAAAAAATTCCAGAAGGGGGCGTCGCTTGACGCCAAGGCCCCTCGCGTCACGCCTAGCCCCTATTTTCTCATAATGTTTATTTCTTTGATGCTGCAGATTCCCAGCTCAAAATTTAATCAAGTTCCAACTTAATTTAGCCATAACTTTTGACTCGTAAGTCCGTTTTAGGTGATTCTTTTTCCTATGCGTCTGTAAATTCATTACCGACATGCCTATTACAAATTTCATACCGAAAAATTTGTTTACGGACCGAAAGACTATATATCCATATGCAAATATTCGACCCATTCTAACTTAGCCATTTTACTACCATTTAACTAGTAAACCTAAGGCGCTTATTACCCAAACTCCGGGGCTTATTATCACTGGCACTTCATTACCAAACCTATGGCTTCGTGCTCTTGTGACCATTTCCGCCACTTCTTTCTACTTACAATATTAATACTACAAAGTATCATTATTTGACCCGTTTGGTCCATCCACGGAAAATCCTCCATTTTGATGACTACCAAATGACTACAAACCAATTCTTAACCTACGGATTTAAGTAACGTACATGATCGCTACAACCAACACAATTTTTATCAACAACGCATAGGTTAACAAGAATTCATCAAATGTAACGGATCAAGTTACATACCTTCAAAGTAGGCCTTTCAAACGTGTTTGCCACCCGCTTGTCCGCTTGAAAGTAGGCCTAATTTCACATCATTCAACCATTTTACACAATTGTTAGCTTCTATAATTCTGAAGTTACCTCACAATTGTCAAATTACACTAGAACAACACCCAATTTCCTAGTGTTTATTAAATTCTACATAACCCACTAATCACCTACAATGGTGTTCATGGATTTTACTAAAATTTCACATGATTTCAACTTGTATTTGTCTAGGGTTTGTCCCTAGACACTATATGGTTCCTAATTCATCATAAAACGAACATGCAACCATGAATTTCAGATTTTCCCAATTTCATGAGAATTTCAAACAGAGAATTAGCACCAAATTTCACATACGTTGTAACCCCCTTGTGATGAGGATCACGAATCTATGTTCAGATTTTGATTTGGGACAAGAATTAGCCTTCAATTGATCAAATTTATGGAGTTAGGGTTTGGGGAGAAGCTTTGGTCGCTCCTCCTGCGTTTCTGATCGACCAGACACCAAATGGTGTGTTTCATTTTTGTTTTAATTAATTCTAGTTTCAGTTTTTACAAGATTAACCCCTCCTCTTTTGTATAACTTATAGTTTGGCTGTTTTTAACCCTATTATAAGTTATTTCTAGACTATTAGCTAACTAGGTTAAAATTCCTAGTTAGTAAATTCTTGTTTGATTATACTTTATAATCCTAATATAAAGTTTTATATTTTCGGGATGTTACAAGTCCACCCCCCTTAAAAAGGGTTTTCGTCCCCGAAACCGAATTACGTACCAAATAAAGTAGGGTAGAGGCGTCGCATTTCCTCCTCGGACTCCCACGTAGTGTCTGAGCCTTTTCTATGGTCCTACTTGACCTTTACTTGATCAATTTGTTTATTTCGTAAATGTTTGACCTTTCGATCTAAAACCTCCACCGGTCTCACCGCATAATTCAGGCTATTATCCACTTCGATATCATCATAGTGAATACGAGCAGTTTCGTCTGCTAAACATTTTCAGAGATGTGACACGTGGAATGTGCTATGAATCCCACTCAACTCTTCCGGTAATTCGAGGTGATAAGCCACCTTGCCGACCCGTTCGATGATTCTGAATGGCCCAATAAATCTTGGGCTCAACTTCCCTCTTTTTCTGAACCGTATCACTCCTTTCCACGGCGATACTTTCAGCATTACTTTATCACCCACTTGAAATTCAATCGGCCTGTTTCGTTTATCCGCACACGATTTTTGTCGATCCTGAGCCATTTTTAGGTGAGCTCGGACCATGTCGATTTTCTCATTCGTAGTTCGGATTATATCAGTAGGTGCTAGCCCTCGTGGACCCACTTCTCCCCAACATACTGGAGTTCGACATTTTCTGCCATATAACATTTCATACGTGGCCATCTTAATGCTCGCGTGATAGCTATTGTTATATGAAAATTCGACCAAGGGTAGATAGACATCCCAACTACCCCTGAAGTCAATAATGCAAGCCCGCAGCATATCTCCCAACGTTTGTATTGTTCTTTCACTCTGCCCATCCGTTTGTGGATGGTAAGCAGTGCTAATGAACAATTTAGTTCCCATTTGTTCTTGAAATTCACGCAAAAAATTCAAAGTAAACCGAGTATCTCTGTCTGACACAATGGATATCGGTACCCCATGACGTGCTATGATTTCATTGGTGTACACCTCCGACATCTTCTTGGATGTATAAGTCTCACGAATCGGAATGAAGTGAGCGCTTTTCGTCAATCTATCTACGACTACCCATATAGCATCAAACCCGCGGTTAGTTTTGGGCAATTTGGTCAACAAATCCATAGTGATTTGTTCCCATTTCCAAACCGGAATTTCCAACGGTTGAAGTTTACCGTATGGTTTTTGATGCTCCGCCTTGACTTGTAAACATGTCAAGCATTTTTCCACGTACTTCACCACATCTCTTTTCATTCCGGGCCACCAATAGTTTTGCTTCAAATCATTATACATTTTGGTCGCTCCCGGATGGATGGAATAATGGGACTTATGAGCTTCATCAAGTAGAAGCTTTTTAACTCCACATGTGTTAGGAACCCAAATTCTATTAAAACGCGTTTTCAAACCGTGGTTGCCTACTTCGAGATCTTTAACTTGGCCAACAATCCTTTCCTTTCTCCAGTTTTCCGTCTTTACTGCTTCATCTTGTGCTTCTCGAATTCGTTCGAGTAAGCCTGAGGTCACAATGAGTTGCAATGATCGTACTCGTATCGGGACATAATCTGTCTTTCTGCTTAAGGCATCCGCCACCACGTTTGCCCTTCCGGGGTGATAGTGTATTTTCACAGTCAAAATCTTTCACCGTTTCTAGCCATCGCCTTTGTCGCATATTTAACTCCTTCTGATCGAGGAAGTATTTCAAGCTCTTGTGGTCGGTGAATATGGTGCACTTTACCCCATACAAGTAGTGCCTCCATATTTTTCATGCAAATACCACCGAAGCCAACTCGAGATCGTGCGTGGGATATTTCTTCTCGTGTATCTTCAATTGCCTCGAGGCATAAGCTATAACTTTGCCCCGTTGCATCAAAACGCATCCGAGCCCCGATAGTGAAGCATCCGAATAAACCACCATGTCTTCGACTCCGTCCGGCAATGTCAGTACCGGAGCTTGAGTTAACTTTTCTTTTAGCGTTTGAAACGCTCTTTCTTGATCGACACCCCAAATAAACTTTTCTTTCTTTCGGGTTAGCTTTGTTAGCGATGACGCAATCTTGGAGAAATCTTGAATGAACCTCCTGTAGTATCCCGCAAGCCCCAAAAAGCTTCTAATTTCCGAAGGGTTCTTCGGGGGATTCCATTTTGATAGGGCCTCGATCTTTGATGGATCCACAATACTCCGTCGGCACTTATGATGTGGCCGAGAAATTGTACCTCTCGTAACCAAAAGGCACACTTAGAGAATTTCGCATACAGCCTTTCTCGTCTAAGTGTCTCTAACACTTCTTGTAAGTGGTGTGCGTGTTCAGCTTCGCTTTTTGAATACACCAAAATATCATCAATAAACACGATGACCGACTTATCCAACATTGGCTTGCAAACCCGATTCATGAGGTCCATGAAAGCCGCGGGTGCATTTGTTAGCCCAAATGACATCATGAGGAATTCGTAATGTCCGTATCGCGTGCGGAAAGCCGTCTTCGGCACATTTTCTTCCTTGACCTTTAGTTGGTGATACCCTGATCTAAGGTCAATTTTTGAAAACCAGTTCGCACCTTGTAATTGGTCGAATAAATCATCTATCCTCAGAAGCGGGTATCGGTTCTTTACTGTGAGTTTGTTTAACTCCCGGTAATCTATACACATCCTCATCTTCCGTCTTTCTTTTTCACGAATAGTACCGGTGCGCCCCAAGGAGACACACTCGGCCTTATAAATCCCTTGTCAAGCAGGTCTTGAATTTGGGACATCAATTCTTGTAATTCCGATGGCGCGAGTCGGTACGGTGCTTTAGCTATGGGTTTTGCGCCCGGAATCAATTCGATCCCGAACTCTACCTCCCGTTCAGGCGGTATCCCCGGTAAATCCTCCGAAAACACGTCTTCATAGTCTCGTACTACCGGTACATCTTCAACCTTTCGTGATTCTTTCTCGGCCTCATTTGCGTATATCATGAATGCCTTGCATCCTCGCTTCATAAGCTTGTGAGCTTTCAACATTGAGCATACTATGGGGTTACCTCCTTTTTCGCCATAGATAATGACGTGTTTCCCGCTCGGAGATATTAATTTTATCTCTTTACGAAAACACACGACCTTCGCGTGGTGCTGAGATAGCCAATCCATCCCAACGACTACTTGAAATTCTCCCATTGACATCGGGATTAGGTCTATCAAGTATTCCTCATCGTCGATGCTTAATTTGCAGCCTCGACAAACATCACTAACTATAAAACTTTTGTTGTCCCCTATTTCAACTTCTAAGGGCACAAATAATTTCGTCAATACAAATGAAGGATGTCGAATAAATCCATGTGAAATAAAGGATTTATTCACACCCGTATCAAACAATACACGTGCTGGAATTGAGTTAATTGTGAATATACCTGAAACCACATCGGGTTCTGTTTTTGCTTCAGCCGCGGTAAGTTAGAAGGACCTAGCCTTTGCTTTGGGAGCTTCTGCCGGAGACTCTTTTGTGTCTCTCTTTCCGACCAACTCGGGGCATTCAGACTTTTTGTGGCCAGGTTGATAGCATTTGTAACAAACAGAAACTTTTCTGGGACATAGCGATGCAGTGTGCCCCGTCTTCCCACATACCGGACACGGCTTGTCTTTGAAGCGGCACTCACCCTTGTGCCCCTTTCCACAAACTTTACAACTCGGTGACCCGCCTTTAGCTTCCACCTTCTTCCCCGATTCAGCAGTTCTAGCTTTCTTTGTAGGGCTTGGATTCACATCCTGTGCCCTTCGCTCACCCCTTTCAACTTGTTTCTTTAACTCGATTTCCCACTCCCGGGCGGTGTTGATAATCTCCGTGAGGGTTTCGTATTTTGACGGAGTCATAAACTCCCGGTACTCGGCACTCAGCATGTTGTAATAGTAGTATATCTTTTGCTCTTCAGTGGTGACTAACTCGTCACAAAATCTCAGCTTATCCATGAAGATGCCCGTGATCTTATCAATTGTTTCACCCTTTTGTCTTAGCTGGATGAATTCTTCCTTGATCCTGTTAATAACCGCTTTGGGACTGTGGTGTTTAAGGAATGGTACCTTAAACTCGTCCCAAGTCATAACCCTCGCCGCTTCAGCTCCCATTTCCTTCTTTTTATTGTCCCACCAATCTTTGGCTTGATTTCTCAATTGACCCGTTCCGTAAGAAACAAAGTCACCTACGTCAAAGTGGGTTCGTTCAAACACTCCTTCGACATCACTTATCCATCTTTGACAAATTATCTGGTCAACCTCCCCGTTATAGATTGGCGGTTTACACGCCATGAATTCTTTATACGAACATCCTTTGCGTTCTCCCGTTTTATCTTTTATAAGGTTGACACTATCCTCCAACCTTTTAACTCGCTCTTCGACAAGCGACAACACTGTGCTTTGAATTTTGTCTATAAACCCGGATAGACTACTCTCAATTGCCTTCCCTACTTCTTCGGCAATTATCTTTTTCATTTGTTCGGTGCTTGTTTGCACCGGATTATCGTCGTTTCCATCAGACATCTTGAAACTGAAATGTTTACATTTAAACGTTAAACATTTCATTCATAACATTGCTTCATTTGTTTCGGTTTAGCCAAGTTCTCAACTTGCTTTAACCGTTCACGTTTAATGCACTTTCCGGGTTTGAGTGTGTTAACACGCTCTTCCCATGCACACCAATTCCTTTCTCATTCTTACATAAGACATAATTTGTTAACATAATAAGTTAATTCTTACCGGACGATCGATCGAGCTTGAACCGAACACTTTGTTGACAACCTTAAGCTCTGATTACCAACTTGTAACATCCTTCTAGTTTTACTTGAATTTAATAATAGTTTATACCATTTTTAATAAAAGATGCTAATTAACATAGATTTCATAAGAGAAGTTCATAAGTAGCAATAACCTTAGTCAACTAACGACTAAGTTAAAACATTTCAAAAGTTGTTTAACAATTGTTTACAACCCATAAACATAGTCTATTAAAGATTTAAAACATTGCGGAAGCTTGTAAGTAGTGTTCGGTTCTTCAAAATCTAGCTCGATCATCTTCCGGTTACTTTCCAACATCACCTAAGATCAAAACCATAACAAATGTTAGTTTTGATCAAGTTAAAATGGATACAAACAAGTTCCAGGGGTCAACAACCAAGAAAATAAAAAAAAATTCCGGAAGGGGGCGTCGCGTGACGCCAAGGCCCCTCACGTCACGCCTAGCCCCTATTTTCTCAGAATGTTTATTTCTTTGATGCTGCAGATTCCCAGCTCAAAATTTAATCAAGTTCCAACTTAATTTGGCCATAACTTTTGACTCGTAAGTCTGTTTTAGGTGATTCTTTTTCCTAAGCGTCTGTAAATTCATTACCGACATGCCTATTACAAATTTCATACCGAAAAATTTGTTTACGGACCGAAAGACTATATATCCATATGCAAATATTCGACCCATTCTAACTTAGCCATTTTACTACCATTTAACTAGTAAACCTAAGGCGCTTATTACCCAAACTCCGGGGCTTATTATCACTGGCACTTCATTACCAAACCTATGGCTTCGTGCTCTTATGACCATTTCCGCCACTTCTTTCTACTTACAATATTAATACTACAAAGTATCATTATTTGACCCGTTTGGTCCATCCACGGAAAATCCTCCATTTTGATGACTACCAAATGACTACAAACCAATTCTTAACCTACGGATTTAAGTAACGTACATGATCGCTACAACCAACACAATTTTTATCAACAATGCATAGGTTAACAAGAATTCATCAAATGTAACGGATCAAGTTACATACCTTCAAAGTAGGCCTTTCAAACATGGTTCGCCACCCGCTTGTCCGCTTAACGCTCCTGCGCCCGTTCCTATAGAGTTCATTTATGACATGTTTAGAACTCTTTTTAAATCTTATATCGCATAATACACCGAAACATCATAATTATGCATTTAAACTTTGAATTTCAGTTTTAAGCCTTCTTTGAGGCATTTTCACAAACACTTTAAGGGCAGATTTATACATGATTAAATATCAAGTCTCTAGCTTATCACTTAGCCCTAATTTCACATCATTCAACCATTTTACACAATTGTTAGCTTCTATAATTATGAAGTTACCTCACAATTGTCAAATTACACTAGAACAACACCCAATCTCCTAGTGTTTATTAAATTCTACATAACCCACTAATCACCTACAATGGTGTTCATGGATTTTACTAAAATTTCACATGATTTCAACTTGTATTTGTCTAGGGTTTGTCCCTAGACACTATATGGTTCCTAATTCATCATAAAACGAACATGCAACCATGAATTTCAGATTTTCCCAATTTCATGAGAATTTCAAACAGAGAATTAGCACCAAATTTCACATACCTTGTAACCCCCTTGTGATGAGGATCACGAATCTATGTTCAGATTTTGATTTGGGACAAGAATTAGCCTTCAATTGATCAAATTTATGGAGTTAGGGTTTGGGGAGAAGCTTTGGTCGCTCCTCCTGCGTTTCTGATCGACCAGACACCAAATGGTGTGTTTGGTTTTTGTTTTAATTAATTCTAGTTTTAGTTTTTACAAGATTAACCCCTCCTCTTTTGTATAACTTATAGTTTGGCTGTTTTTAACCCTATTATAAGTTATTTCTAGACTATTAGCTAACTAGGTTAAAATTCCTAGTTAGTAAATTCTTGTTTGATTATACTTTATAATCCTAATATAAAGTTTTATGTTTTCGGGATGTTACACGAACATTCCGGAACATGACCATAAGTTAAACATACCCTAAATATCCTTTACATATCTTAGAAATAGGCTTTGAGGGGTTCGGTGTGCTAAAATAAACTTTTTGGTCATTCAGGGACTAAAAGCGTCAAAAGTACATAAGTTTGCATTTTCGCGCATATCTTACGTTCTGAATATATCCGGACTCCCAAAAATTTATGTAATCATTAAAATATTTTATTTTAGTGATTGGCATGATAAAATTTCATTCGTCGCTTAATTTGGATCGTTTTTGCGTTCGTTACGACTTCCGTCGTAATTAACCAAACAACGCAACCGTACGACCAAACGAGCCGACATCCGAGATATTTTTGAGCAAATTTTAAGTTCCCTATACTTTAACTTCATTTTAGAGCTTTGAAATGGGGTTAACGGGGCTTAAACGTGTCAAAAATGCATCGAAAACCAAGTTTGGGGCTTCAGGGGCTAAATCTGTCATTTTTGAAAGTTGCTGGTCTGCAGGTCCCTTACGGTCCGTAAGCCTTCCCCACAACCGCAAAATTGCAGAAACAATGAATCTGGCCTATTCCACTTGCTCAAATGGTTTTTACCCCTTGAATTACACACTATGGGCTGGTATTTTATGTCCCCATTGTATTCAAAACCTTGTACCCAAGTGTAAGGCCAAGATCATTCCCTCTTCTCCAAGAAATGATCCTAATGGATGTGAAATTCCTATAAATAGCTAGCTCCATTCACTCATTTCTTCACACCTTGATCAAATCTGCTCTAAGTGGAGGCAACCACCTTTGTGGAGGCCACCTACCTGAGCATACTTGATCATTATTCCCTCTTGGACCCTTTGTAAGTCTTCTTTCGTGCTTGTTCATGTATTTCAAGCATGAAAGTCAAACTGTGTTTGACTTTCTGCTTTGACCAGTTTATGGTCAACGCGAAGTTCTTATAAACTTCATGACGTGAGCGTAATCACGATGGTTATAGTCCCTAGTGACTATACCTACTGATTACCACGTTATCTAGGCTCAGTGACGAGTCGTAGTTTCGGCCAAAATGCGTATTCTCGCGTATTTTGTAACCAAACTACTCTAGGGTATCAAAACCGTTTGTTTTGATATCAAAACTTGTTTTCCAACTTAACTAAACATGTTCTAGCATGTTTAGCTCGTCACTTTTTAGATTAGTGCTTGTGTAGAGTCGTAAGTCAAGCGGACTAAACACCCGCTTAGACTTTCGAACACGACCCGTTTGGTCGATCATTAGGATCCGACCAAACATGTTTAGTGACCGTAGTTGCATAGGGAATAACCTTCCGAGGTTATACCTTATGGTCACTTAGGTTTAATTAGTTGTATGATAGGTAGTTTATATGCCTTAGGTAAATGACTAAAATGCCCTTTTCATGCATAATTGGTAATTAAGCATATGTAACACAAACTTTTGTCACTTAATTGATTATGCAACATATTTAATCATGTTTAGGCATATAATACTTGTCATAGGACTAGTTAGACGTCTCGAACGAGCTTTTGCACGAAAGACACGTTAAAGTAGCTTAAGCTACCTTAATGGGTCACAATGGGTCGAAAGCACTTAGGTTAGGTTTCGATTTAGGATGTAGACTTTATTATACCATGTCATATGAGTTCCAATACTCATTTGGTTTACAAAACCTCATCCGATCCGATCTTCCGACCTAGGTCCGGTTTAATTATATAGTTATTAGGTTGCCGATTGATTCTGTGCTCCCTCTAGCTTTGCTTAGTTGTTGTTCAAGACCTCTAAGCATTCTCAGGTAAGTACATAGTTCCCCTATTTTACTGTTTTCAATTGTTTTGGGATTATTCATATGTGCTAAATGTTTTCAAGGTTTTAACGATGGTTTTCAAAACGATTTTCGATATTATAACAATGGTTTCAAAAACAATTAAAACGGTTTATATTAAATTAATAACGATTTCGATATAGTAAACAAACTTGTTGGTTGTATTTACATAACGAATAATATCCATTAGTTTTGGCCGAACCGACCAGTATTAGGTTATGGTGCCATAGGATCTGACAAATCCCGTTATCAGACTGCACCCATGGTTATGTGTGGGTTAGGTGGGTAACGACTGAATCTGTGATTGTTAATTTACCCTTTGGTGGTTTATTAATGCGAGAAGCGATAGGCGAGATAGTCGAGTCACGAAGGTTTGGATGTTATTAGCGAGATAATCAAAAGTAGTTTTCACGATTTAAAACGAGAATGATTTAAACGACTAAAGCGATTTTTAACGAATTAAACGATTGGTTTTCGGTTAGTGTTTAGATAACGGGACGGGTGTAATGTGATGAAAGCATGGTGGATACGCCGCTGGTACTTCCTATATATAAGTGTTTTCATCGTATTACATACCGTGGCGTTATTTAGTTCACTTGGGAAAACGATTTTGAAACGATGTCACACAAATGAGGTTTTCGAAATGATATAAACCATACGAGTTTTATTAACGAGTTTTATTAACGAGATTTATTTACGAGTTTTATTAACGATTTTAATACGAGATGTTTTACAAATTGGTTTTCTAAAACAAAATGTTTTCGAGTTAAGAATCATGGCTACGAGATTTTACAAATTATAACCGACTTGATTTGAGTTAGTTAATTATGTCGCAATACTACACTTTTCAAAACGAGGTTTTTAATTAAGTATTGCAACATGTAAACTAGCCATGAATCCGACACTCTCAAAAACCTATGTACTCGTCAGCATTTCTTCGCTGACTTTGTTTTCACATATGTTTCAGGTGTTGTTGAATGATGTTGAATTGCTAGGATGCATGCTCACATAGGACTGGACGAGGCCTTAGTGACTTAATAGCAATGATAGACTATGTTTAAATTGTTTATTTAGATTTCCAGACGATGTAATTATTTAATGTTTAATAAAACGAAACTTCAAATTTCTGTGTGTTTTGAAACAATGATTCTGTTACAACACTCCCCGACGATTCCGCCGCGATTTGTTGTTTTACGCGGTCGGGGTGTGACACATAACTCTAAAAAATGGCAGAACTTACAGAACTCCTAATAAACAATCATTTTATATATATTTTTTTATATTTAGGATCTTTTTATCATTAATTATATGTATTTTTATGATTACTTACATGTTAAAAGTAGTTTACATATGTCTAATAGCCAAATTATATATATGTGTAATAATTAATTACGTATATGTAAAAACACTGGTTTACATATGTGTAGTTATAAATTTACATATAAAAAATGATAAAATTACTTTTAACAAGTAGGTAATCATAAAAATACACATAAAAATGATAAAATTATCCTAAACATAAAAATATATAAATAAAAAGATTGTTAATTAGGAGTTCTGCGAGTTCTGTAAATATTTATGGTTCTGAAATAATACTTATATTTAGATGTTTATAAGTCAATATGTATCCTAGATCATATTATCGTGTGTTTACTAAAGTGTGATTTATGTAATTTATTAAAAAAGCAACTTTTCCATAACGTCTAATTACAAAGTGTGATTTATGTAATTTATTAAAAAGCAACTTTTCCATAACGTTTATTTACAAATTTGTCAAATCTTGTTTTTAGGATTATATTATGTAACACTACAAAGATAACTAATTTATCAAAATTAATAATGAACATACCACGACCCCAAATGTATGAAAACACGAGTCCACCTGCCAATTATTAATGTATTATTATATGCAATCCCCCCCCCCCTCTCCACCAATTCCCCAATGAACCATCCTCGGGTCTTTCTATTCTCACATACCTATTTTCTTATTTTCACATCCTTACACGTATACATTTATACGGGCCGTATGGAATGTTATTTGCACAAATAAATGCATTGGAATGTTTTTTTTTGTTTTACCTGTATACGGGCCGTATACATTTGTATACGAGCAATATAATGTTATACGGCCTCAGGTGTTTTTTGGTGAGATTTTCTGAGGTTTTTGGGTTATTAACGTTTGTATACGGGCCGTATAACGTTATATGAGTCGTATATATATATTTTTTGGTAAAACCGAACAACCGTTTAATAAGATTTAATAATTGTTTAGATAGCGTTTGCCGTATTATATAGATATATCGGATTAGGTTACGAGTGTAACAACTCTCATCAAAAGTCATATTTATTTAACTAAATTGTCCAATAGGAAACCCTAATTGAGAAACCCAAGTGATTCTGAGTAAACCCTAAAATTTTCAGAACAATCGGAATCAGGATCAGGGCCCCTAAAACTCAAGGGGGGTAAACCCTACTCGGTAAAATCCACACAGTTTGCTGTAAAAAATTAAAAATAACACGCAATCAACTCAGCCAAGCTACTGGGACACGAAGCAAGCCTATAGTAGAATAGGTCCTGTCGCGCCACGCGACAGGAACAAGAGAACCCCTCGCGTGGCGCGAGAGGGCGGTTTTTCATGTATAAATAGCTTCGTCTGTTTCATGCAATTGTGCGTTAGTTCGACGTTCAAAATCAAATTGTACGTTGAGATAGTGTCTGAATACTACAATAAACACACACTGATCACGAAGTGCTGCCACATTTTAGGGTAATAACTCGATCGCTGCTACGATTCAATGTCCGATCGATTAAACTATCCAATGGATGTTTAAGTGCTGCCCACATTAGGGTTTATGCTTTGTCATTCATCGATTAATCGATGGATGTTTAAGTATCGCACTTTGTCATTCGTTGTGAAGGTTGTAATCTCGTGAGTTGTCGTAAATGCTGTATTAAGTTACTAACCTAGTTTGTGTGCTTGATTATTTAAACTAGGTTATCAAGGCTAATCAGTAGAATAAGCTCTGTTAAATCTGCAATGTGAGTCATTCTCTTTTTATCAAATTACTTTATAAAAGCATGTTTATTTTCAAAGATTATAATTACAGGGATTAAGTCTATGTAATCTGAAATTACTGCCAGTATGTGGGGGATGTGCACATAGCTACCAATTATTTATCACTTGTGGGTGAACGGACCCAGCAAGTGATATCTCCACAGTCACACGTCCGGTCAAGTGACAACTGGATCAGTTAATTTAAAAAGATAGAGACATTGTAATCGCTCTTAATACTGTAAATTATAACAAACGTGTCGTTTTAGTAAAACTGAATGATTCACTCAGTATTTCCCGCTGATAAAACATTTTTCAAACATGTTTCAGGTGATCTGTTGTGATCCAGGAAAAGTGCCGTGAAGCACTATCAGCTTAAGAAAGTGGCTCAGAATAAAATAAAGAAATATGTTTTGAAAATAAAAGATTTCTTCGTGAAATCTCAGTATTGTAAATTATCGGGTTTTATCCCGAATTGTGAAATAAAATAATCGGGAAATATTTCAGTTTTAAAAAGATCCTGAAGAAACTTCCGCTGTTAATTAAATACCACGGGATTTCTGTCCCGCGGCTCCTAAAACGGGTCAAACCGGGTCGGGGGCCGTGACAGAAATAAGGTGGTATCAGAGCCACTGATTTAAGCCTATTAAGTATTTAGAAATACTTAATTTTTACTGATTGCCAATTATGTGATTATGTGTTTTATTAACTGATTATTTGTTAATTACAGTATGGGTAAACAAAAGCTGTCAAACATCTATCTTAAACTAGATAGGTCATCCAACGAGAAAGGAAGTTCGTCCCAAACAAAACCTTATGTAATTCCTGAAGAAGGAATATTTGTCCGTAAGGCACATTACGAGGAACCACTTTCTCCTAATAAAAGAAGTTTGATTATTAGGAAAAGTCAGGAGGAAATAAGGAAAAACCGAGAGAAGAAAGTTAAACAAGAAACCCAGGATTTAATCAATAAATCACCTTGGGAGGACAAATTAGATGAGAAAGGGGCAAATCTTTATATACTAGCCATAGTAGCAGAAAATGCAAATCTTTAATTACTCAAAAAGTTTTAGCACTTTTATTTTCCAGAAACCTTATTTAGTAAATAAATAAGTTACAGTAAATCGTAGTATAATTTACTTGTTAGTTGTTTTGTGTATGTAATAATATTTACGGGTTATCTATAAATTGTTGTTTTAACATTTGGTATGTATTTTGCATATCTGCTAAACAGCATGAATGAGATATCAGAAGGTTTAGAAAATCTTAACCTCTATCCCGTTAAGATAGAAGTTTCCAAGGAATTCACTGGTTACTTTGCTGATAAAGAAGAACCCATGGAATTTCAATCCAAACCACCAGCAAAACCTAAACCCAAGAAAAGAAACAGATTTGTGGGCTGGAGGCGTGTACGAAGGAAAAAGCCAGCAACAAGAAAGGTTACTAAAACTGAAGAACCAAAAGACAAAGGAAAGGGGGTAGAAATTGAGGAAAATATTAATCAAATAGAGATGGAAACTGAGAATAGTTGTAAGCAAACAGAAAGAGAAGTCGGAGAGAGTTCTAGGCAGAAACAGAAAATGACTCCTTGGGAAGTGTTAGATCATGAATTAGTAATGAGTGACCTCATCGGACCTGCCGATGGAAACCTTGAAGCAGCTAATCCAAACCTTATCTTTACTGAAGAAGATCTTTTCAGTTACCCACTAGAAGTTCCAATCCCAATCAATCTGGAACCTGCTATTCCAGATCCTATTGTCCAACCTCAACCCTTACCAGTAGAATTAGATGAATGGTGGACAACTGATTGGCAATACCAAAATCTTTTAAACAACCCTGATACATTTTTCCCACAAGTTGACCCAGAACCTCCACTATACCCAACCATGAGCCCGGAGAATCTGACTGAACTTCGCCTCTGGGGCGAAGAGTTGATTGATGCAGGAAATCGGATTAGGGATGTGGGAGAAAGAGTTACTTGGAAGTATGACGAAAGGGAGCGTCGTTTTTAAGAAATTAGCTAACCAGATAATGGAAGTTTGTAGGAATATGTGTTAATAAATAAACATAATAACCAGTATGTGTAAATAACTTAACAATAAAACGTTGTATGATAATCGTGTGTATGAGGCATAATATAATATATAAAAATGAAACTTGTGAAATCAATAAATTTGGTTATACATGTTAATGTGATTATGTGCAAACTGTTTTATTATATTTGTATTTATACTAATTATTTACATAAAATTTATTATCAGATGTCAAACATTGGTAATGAACCAGTAAATGAGGTTAATCAGTCTGAGCAACATCCAGGAGATCAATATATGACTCGGCAAGATATCGAAAATATTGTTGCTCAAGGGATAGCTAATGCTATTCCAGCATTTGTTGCCGCTATAAAGAATCCAATTGAACCGCAACGAATCGTTCCTAGTAAACACATTTCTGAAGATAACTTCAGTAATAGTGTAAACGGAGGCAATGATAATATCAATCATAATGCAGAACCACATCAAGCTCCATTTCCTAAGAAAATGAAAACTGCAACGCCTGGTTGCACTTTCAAAGAATTTCTTGCTTGTAAACCCACTAAATTTGCAGGCAATGAAGGAGCAACTGCATCACTGCGTTGGTTAGAGAAAACCGAAGCAGTAATTGCAATAAGTAAATGTGCTAAAGATGATCAGGTCATGTATGCATCAAATCTCTTCAAGGAAGGAGCACTTGAATGGTGGAACACTGTGTTACAATCAAAAGGAAGAATAATAGCTTATGCTATGACTTGGGAAGGATTTAAGGGTTTAGTAGAAAGGAAATTCTATCCTGAGTATGAAAAGGAACAGATGACAAATAAGTTTTTAAATCATCGGATGATGGGTGTAGATTGTCGCGGTTATACTTCGACATTCTTTGAATATGCTAGAGTGGTACCAACACTGGCTTCGCCAGAACCGGTACTCATTTCTCGCTACATTTGGGGGCTGATTAGTGAAATCCGCAATATTGTTAAAGCTGCGAGACCTCGCACTATTGACGATGCTGTGGAATTAGCTAATACCCTAACCGATGAATTAGTACGCACACAAGATGAAAACAGGAAGAAGGAATTAGCTCAGAAAATTACCCAAGGATTTCGTATGGGTAATAATAATAGTTTCAAGAAAAGAGGAACAGGGCAATCTTCAACTTTTCCATTCTGTCAAAATTGTAAAAAGAAACATTTTGGAAAATGCAAAGTATATTGCAATTTTTGCAAAACTGTAGGGCATCGTGAAGAAAATTGCAGGAAGAAATCCATAATTTGTTACAATTGTGGAGAGGCAGGACATTTCAAAACAGAATGTCCTAAAGTGATCAAACCAGCAGACAACAAAACTAAGGCGACAGACGGAACTACTAAGAAGAATGCCAGGGCATTTCAGCTGACCACTCAAGAAGCAGAACTCATCCCAGATGTGATAGCGGGTACGTTCTTAGTTCACAACATTTACGCCAAAGTATTATTTGACTCTGGTGCAAACCAAAGTTTTATAAATACTTCATTCTGTCAAGCTCTTAGTTTACCTTTAACCAATAGTAGGCAGATTCTTACAGTTGAAACAGCAGACGGAAATTCAGTTAAAATAGATAAAGTTTTGCAAGAAGGAAACATAGAACTTTTAGGACATAAATTCTCTGCAAAACTATTGCCAATGAATTTAGCTGAATTTGATGTTGTATTAGGAATGGATTGGTTAGTAGCCAACCATGCTCGAATCCTTTGTGATCAGAATTCCATAGAAATTCAATCACCCACCGGAGAAATAATTAGGATCACAGGAGACAAACCACGTAAGCCTATGAAGTTCATATCAGTAATGAAAGTTGCTAATTATGAACGAAAACAAGGAATAGTGTATATGATTTCGGTAATCATTAGCATTAAGGGTAAAGATCTTAAGGAAATACCAGTAGTCTCCGAATATCCTGATGTATTCCCAGAAGATTTACCGGGATTACCTCCAGACAGGGAAGTAGAATTTAGGATTCATCTAATTCCAGGAACTACACCGATAGCCAAGGCACCTTATCGGTTAGCACCCACCGAAATGTTAAAACTGAAAAAGCAATTAGATGAATTACTAAGTAAAGGATTCATACAAATTAGCTCATCCCCTTGGGGAGCGCCAGTGTTGTTTGTGAAGAAAAAGGATGGTTCAATGAGAATGTGTATCGATTATAGAGAATTGAATAAGGTTACAATTAAGAATCGATACCCATTACCTAGGATTGATGATCTATTTGATCAACTTCAGGGAGCTAGATATTTTTCTAAGATAGATTTACGCTCCGGATATCATCAATTGAAGGTACAAGAAGAAGACATACCTAAAACTGCTTTCAGAACTAGGTATGGTCATTATGAGTTTACAGTCATGCCCTTTGGGTTAACAAATGCACCTGCTGCATTCATGGACATGATGAATAGGATTTGTAAACCATATTTGGATAAATTTGTAATTGTTTTCATAGACGATATACTTATTTATTCCAAAAGTCAGACAGAGCATTGTGAACACCTTCATGTACTCTTAACTTTGTTAAGAAAAGAAAAACTTTATGCCAAATTCTCGAAGTGTGAATTTTGGTTGCAAGAAGTACAATTCTTAGGACACATGGTGAATCACGAAGGTATTCATGTAGATCCTGCTAAGATAGAGGCAATTACCAATTGGAAGGATCCACAAACAGCAATGGAAATTAGAAGTTTTATAGGTTTAGCTGGGTATTATAGACGGTTTATTAAGGATTTTTCCAAGATAGCCGTACCATTAACTAAGTTAACCTGTAAAGCAGTTAAGTTTGAATGGGGACCTAAGCAAGAAGAAGCCTTTAGAATATTGAAGCAGAAATTAACAAATGCACCAATCTTAGCCTTACCAGAAGGAACTGAAGATTTTGAGGTATATTGTGATGCTTCAAAACTAGGGTATGGATGTGTACTTATGCAACGCAAAAAGGTGATTGCCTATGCTTCAAGGCAATTGAAAAAGCACGAAGAAAACTATACGACTCATGATTTAGAATTAGGAGCCGTAATTTTTGCCCTTAAGATTTGGAGACATTATATTTACGGAAGTAAATTTACTGTCTACACAGACCACAAAAGTCTAAGATATATATTTGGGCAAAAAGAATTAAACATGAGGCAAAGGAGATGGATGGAAATCTTAAGTGATTACGACTGTGATATTCAGTATCACGAAGGAAAGGCAAATGTAGTTGCAGATGCCTTAAGTCGTAAGTATTATGAGAAACAACGACGGGTTCGTGCTCTCAGATTAAATCTACAAATAGATTTAATGGAACAATTGAAGAATGTTCAAACTACAGCAATCAAGGATGATGCTGAAGGAATGAAAGGACGAATCAAGGAATTAGAACAAGGAGCAGATGGAATTTGGAGATTCCACAAAAAATAGAATTTGGGTACCTAAGCAGGGAGACTTAAGACCTAAGATTTTAGAAGAAGCTCATAAATCTAGGTATACTATGCACCCAGGAAACAATAAGATGTACCAAGATTTAAGAAAGAACTTTTGGTGGATAGGAATGAAAAAGGATATAGCACGATATGTTTCTAAATGTCTTACTTGTTCACAAGTTAAGGCAGAACATCAGAAACCTTCAGGATTACTACAACAATTAGAAATGCCAGTATGGAAATGGGAACTTATAACAATGGATTTTGTTACTAAGTTACCCAAAACCAGAAAAGGTAATGATGCGATTTGGGTAATTGTGGATCGATTAACCAAATCAGCTCACTTTTTACCTATGAAAGAAACCTTTAGTATGGAAAGACTGGCTAAATTGTATGTAGATGAAGTTGTATCCTTACATGGAGTTCCACTCTCCATTGTTTCGGATAGAGATAGTCGTTTTACTTCTCATTTCTGGAAAAGTTTCCAGCAAGCTATGGGAACTCGATTAAATCTGAGCACTGCATATCATCCACAAACAGACGGACAAAGTGAAAGGACAATCCAAACTCTAGAAGACATGCTCCGAGCATGTGTAATAGATTTTGGTGGAAGTTGGGCTGATCATTTACCATTAATTGAATTCTCCTATAACAATAGCTATCATTCAAGTATTGAAACTGCCCCATTTGAAGCACTATATGGAAGAAAGTGCAGAACTCCAGTCTGTTGGGCAGAAATAGGAGAAAGTCAATTATCAGGTCCTGAAATAGTGCAAGAGACGACTGATAAGATTACTCAAATCAAGGAAAGGCTAAAGACAGCTCGAAATCGCCAGAAGAGTTATGCAGACAATAGATGCAAGCCGTTAGAATTCCAAGTGGGAGACAAAGTACTATTGAAAGTTTCTCCTTGGAAAGGACTAGTTAGATTCGGAAAGAAAGGAAAACTAAGTCCAAGGTACGTAGGACCATTTTCAGTGATCCAACGTATAGGGCCAGTTGCTTATCGTTTACAACTACCAGAAGAATTAGCAGGAGTACATGATGTATTTCATGTATCCAATCTCAAGAAATGCTTAGCAGATGAATCACTGGTAGTACCTCTTCGAGATATAGAGGTAAACGGAAAGTTGAAATTTGTTGAGAAACCTCTTCAAATTGAGGATCGAAAGATCAAGTTTCTCAAACACAAACGACTAGTTTTAGTCAAAGTCAGATGGGATTCAAAAAGAGGAGCTGAATACACTTGGGAGCTGGAATCAGAAATGAAGCGAAAGTATCCTCAATTATTCCAGTAAATCTCGAGGACGAGATTTTATTAAGGTGGGGAGAATGTAACAACTCTCATCAAAAGTCATATTTATTTAACTAAATTGTCCAATAGGAAACCCTAATTGAGAAACCCAAGTGATTCTGCGTAAACCCTAAAATTTTCAGAACAATCGGAATCAGGATCAGGGCCCCTAAAACTCAGGGGGGGTAAACCCTACTCGGTAAAATCCACACAGTTTGCTGTCAAAAATTAAAAATAACACGCAATCAACTCAGCCAAGCTACTGGGACACGAAGCAAGCCTATAGTAGAATAGGTCATGTCGCGCCACGCGACAGGAACAAAAGAACCCCTCGCGTGGCGCGAGGGGGCGGTTTTTCATGTATAAATAGGTTCGTCTGTTTCATGCAATTGTGCGTTAGTTCGACGTTCAATATCAAATTGTACGTTGAGATAGTGTCTGAATACTACAATAAACACACACTGATCACGAAGTGCTGCCACAATTTAGGGTAATAACTCGATCGCTGCTACGATTCAATGTCCGATCGATTAAACTATCCAATGGATGTTTAAGTGCTGCCCACATTAGGGTTTATGCTTTGTCATTCATCGATTAATCGATGGATGTTTAAGTATCGCACTTTGTCATTCGTTGTGAAGGTTGTAATCTCGTGAGTTGTCGTAAATGTTGTATTAAGTTACTAACCTAGTTTGTGTGCTTGATTATTTAAACTAGGTTATCAAGGCTAATCAGTAGAATAAGCTCTGTTAAATCTGCAATGTGAGTCATTCTCTTTTTATCAAATTACTTTATAAAAGCATGTTTATTTTCAAAGATTATAATTACAGGGATTAAGTCTATGTAATCTGAAATTACTGCCAGTATGTGGGGGGATGTGCACATAGCTACTAATTATTTATCACTTGTGGGTGAACGGACCCAGCAAGTGATATGTCCACAGTCACACGTCCGGTCAAGTGACAACTGGATCAGTTAATTTAAAAAGATAGAGACATTGTAATCGTTCTTAATACTGTAAATTATAACAAACGTGTCGTTTTAGTAAAACTGAATGATTCACTCAGTATTTCCCGCTGACAAAACCTTTTTCAAACATGTTTCAGGTGATCTGTTGTGATCCAGGAAAAGTGCCGTGAAGCACTATCAGCTTAAGAAAGTGGCTCAGAATAAAATAAAGAAATATGTTTTGAAAATAAAAGATTTCTTCGTGAAATCTCAGTATTGTAAATTATCGGGTTTTATCCCGAATTGTGAAATAAAATAATCGGGAAATATTTCAGTTTTAAAAAGATCCTGAAGAAACTTCCGCTGTTAATTAAATACCACGGGATTTATGTCCCGCGGCTCCTGAAACGGGTCAAACCGGGTCGGGGGCCGTGACAACGAGTTTGTAAAACGTCTATGTTACAATAATATTTAACCTATTATTTTTTATATGTATCAGATAAGCAAAACATGTGTATATGAGCAAAACATGTGTATATGATAAACAATATCATAACAATTATTATGCAAACATGATAATAAACAATATGATAACAATTATTAAACAAACAAGATAAAATGTAAACATAAGATTAATATTTCCAATTTTTTACATCTTAAACAACAAAAGATAAATATTTACAGAGTTTCAAATGTAAAACAACAAAACAAAAATAAAATAAGAAGCTACGGTGGTGGTGGTGCAGAGCAAGCTCGTGTAGGTAGAGGCGCGCCAGAATGTATAGCAATAATCGCCTCCATCACCCACCGCATATCGCTCTGCATACGGGATACGTCCACCCGTACAGCAGCTACATCTGACTCGACCCGAGCCAGTCTCTCCTCCACCCCCTGTGGAGGAGTCACACGTGGTCTCACGCACTCACCATGAAGTTCTTTTCGCACAAACGGCCACTCATTCTCGTCAAGCGACAAGCCGGCCGCTATAGATCGAAAGCCACAATTACCATCACCCCGAACATTTTGAATATGACTTAGGTATGGATGGAAGCAAGGTGGTATGAACTTTCCATATAATTTGAATAAGTTAAGTTGTATTACAGGCAGTAAAGGTAACCACAGTGCCTATTCCATTGATTTTTCCACCTGTTGCTTACCCTTCCATTGCCTAGCGCCTTTCGCAATCTCGTTGCTGAACATCGGTACTCCACGATGATCACTTTGTGAGTGGACAAACGAGCTATGTCTTGCAGGTTGGGTGTGCGACTCTTGTGTACCAATACCTGGTGAATCACCATGTGAGTCTAAAGATGACCGAAGAGAGATAAAACTGTGCCTAGAAGGTTGCGCAACAGGAACAACCTTCCTTTCTTGTTGAGCCTTTAACGTTGGACGACCCCGTGGATTTTTGTTCACGACTGGCTGTTTGACATTTGTCTTAATGGGGTTAACCATCTCCTTTATTTTTTGAAACATGTTTTTCTTAATCGCCCTCAGTTGCCCCAAAAAATGTTGTTTAAGAATAGCCAATTCGCTGTCTATGTCGAATACCTCGTCCTCGCACTCTTCGTTTAAAGGTACCATATCCAGCTTCTGCCAAAAGGGGTCTATCAGATCCAACAACTTTTGACCGACATTAAAATAAAACACAAATAAGAGAAAACGTTAAAATCATTGCGTGATGAAATGCGCTTATTAAAAAACGTGGTTGGTCGAAGGATGTATTACGCTTTGTATATACGGTACCAATCGGCACGCGCATGGCAGCCCACAACTTGTAAACAAACGACACGCTCATATACTGTTAGCTTATTTTAAGATCTCTATTTGTTGAACTTCGTTTTTTAACATGTCCAGGCATCCATGTGAAACCTTCTTTCGAATGAGATAAAAAAAAGGTTCGTTATGTGGACCTATTGTCCGGCTCCTGCTTGCTTCAATGCTGGCTTTTATTTCAGTTACCTGGTTTTTCATCAGTTGATCGATAAGCGGTACAACCTTATCAAGCGTGAGGTTGGGTTCGCCAAGTTATCGCTTAAAGAACGCATGTTGACCCTCTACCCTGTTGGTTATGCGATGTCCGAAGTTCAGATGTAGGTCGGTCCAGTAAGCCACAAGCCGGTCGCCATATGGTTGTAACCAGTTTGAGAACAAGTAGTCCATGATCTCTAAAAACAAAGTGAAATGCAGTCATGACAAGTCAGATAAGTAAGATTAATAAGAAAATTACTAGGAAACTTACGGTCGCGTTTATTGCTTGGCAGTCCTGATCGTATACGCTCGTACTAGTAGTTGTATTCGATTTCGGTCGTTGTGTTAATCAGCCTCTTCCACTTGTATAAAAACTTGACCCACGCTTCTTCCATCCTAAAGCTTGGCTTGCAATGTTTTGTTGTATGTGACACCTACAAAGTGAGTGTCTAGTGTTGGGAAACACAGGTGGGCATGCGTTAATGAGGGCGAGATCTCTGTCCGTTACTATTACACGGGGCTCCATAACACCGTCCAGTGAGTCTTTCAACCTCTGTAACACCCACGTGAAGTTTTCCTCTTTCTCGTTTACTATGAACGCATGCACAACGCAGAACGACATGGATGTGGACGTGACACCGACAATATGAACTAGTGGCATGTTGTAGGTGGAGTCTATAAGCAACACATGCGGAAAGGCGCGCCACAACCTGTTCGACACTAGGTGGATAAAGAAAAATTCTTGTACCCTTTCGTCGTTTCCATATGTTCTGTGGAAGAAAGCAAACCCAACTGTCGTCAAACGCTGGAAAAGTATCTGCATTGGTGTCTCGTTGGCTTGTTGAATTCGACCCAATTTGGCACAAGCGTTGTATATGGTGTTGCTTGTTGAGACATTCTCGGGGTTCGGTTCTTTAATGATATTGAGAATGTCTCATGGTTTCATATTCTGGTGTGTCAGTTGCTCCAACGTCATCTCTTCTTCTAGAGTCAGCCTCATTAGGGACGGATGACCCTCTAGATACAGAAAAGGTTCGTGGTTATGCTGAGCATCTCCAACCCTTAGATCCCAATACCGTGACCTCTTTCTATATGTTCTGATCAGATGGAAGTTGCAACCGGTTTTCCTGCTCCCGGTCCGTCTCACCGTGGTTGTTGACTTGTGGTGGCCGGCACAATCGCACGTTAGCTAAATTTTTAACGACTGCCCGCTTGGGGGTTTGTTGTAGATCGTGCGTTTGGGGACTATGGCGTACCCATTTTGGCGTCCGACTACTCTTCACCACTCCACCAATGCATCCATGCTATCGAATTTCTAACGAAACAATTATATGCGAGATTTTATTCCTGTATACGGCTGGTATAAGGTTATACGGGTCGTATACAACGGTTAATATTTTTTATTCGCTCGTATAGTCAATATACGAGCACTGTTTATTGCTTGTATACGGGCCATATAAATGTATACGGCCAGTATACAAGAAACACACACACACACACACACACATATATATATATATATATTATTCATATAGGTGAAATTGAAGAAATCGTACTCGGTATGTATTCAGATATTAAGTTTACCTTGCTTTTGCTTCGTGTTTATTTACGGGTCGTTTGTTTGACTTCAAACGTATAAACAATAATATTAAACGTACGGCAAATAAACATATAAATAAATGTTATACCTAATCAGTTGTAAACTCACTAGGTTCCTGGTTAACATTTGGACCATCAGGCGGTCCACCACTACCGGGAGGAGATTCAAAACTATCGGGAGCAGATTCAAAACTACCGGGAGGAGGTTGAAAACTACCGGGCAGCAGTCCACCAGTATCCGGAGGGGGTTGAAAACCAACGGGCGGCCGTGGATAATAACCAACATAATTAGGTTGAAAGTCATCCAAACCCCAAGGATCCTAACTTGCAACAAACGCAAGGTTGAGATCGAACGGAACATTTAGATCAAACACACCCAGATTGCTATTCGAACGTAATATACTTTGAATACAGAGAAATATAGAAGAAACGAATAGAAGTTGAATGAAAATGAATAAGATTGTTAGGATCTGAGTTTGGTTTTGATTGTGTTTTATGTTTGAAATAAGATAAAAATGAATGAGTAGTGCAGCGGAATATAAATGGAAACAAACTTTTCACAATCAAACATGAGAATTGCTTTCAACACACATTTTCAACAATGAACCGAATGATTGAATTTATTTCATCAACGATTACAATTGCATGTATGTAACAAAACTCCCCCTCAGCCTGAGCTCACAATGATTTGTTCGTACAGGAAGAAAGATGGTGAAGAGCTAATAGAACAGTACAGGGTATTGTTCTATTTATAGGCACGGACAAACCACTGAGGCATCTAGGCTGATGTCACCATGAAAGTGACATCTAACCTCCTAACAAACTCTAACAACTGATCTATACAAGTACTACTATGCTAACAACTGTTATACATTACATTACATAAAGACAAACTAAACTACTGCTGAAACCTTCCACTGATGTGAACCTAGCAGCACTTGATATATCCAGCTGTACTTGACTCATAGCAGTAGATTGAACAGCAGAGCTTTAGTCTTCATTTATTCTTTGACTTGATCAGCAGTTGTAGGTCAGCAGTTGTACCGATCAGTAGATTGGAGGTCATCAGATTGTTGAAACCACTTTCAAGGGGAGAGACTTGACTACATAACATCTGCTTATTCTGGATCCACTGCTCTGATCCAGTTTTGGCTTTAATTATTTGTTCCTCTGATAGGGTTCAATCCCAACAATCTCCCCCTGGAACAGATAATGCTAAAACTCTTCATTATTGGTAGATCTTTATTGCCTCAACAACAGTTCCCTTATTTGCCCTTTGAGTTGTAACTCAAAGGCTAAGGCATCTGTGTTATCTTCATCCTACACAGTGAAAGATCAAGGAGATCCTGCAAATCTCCAAGACTTAGGCCAAGTGCTTGTTCCCTTGTTATTTTCTTTACTTCTCCACTAGACTTGAACACTGTCAGTACATGGGTCTGTTTGTCAGTTTTCCACTTTAGTACTTTTGAGTCTAGTGGGTTTCTTGGGAGATCTTTATTAGAGGAGGTGTTTGGTGATGCTGGCCTTGTGATGACTGACTGAGCAGTACTTGCAGGTTGATTTAGGCCAAGAGTTTCTGCTATCATCCTTTTAATGCCTTCTTTCACAAGGTCATCTCCTGCCATTAATTCTGCCACTGTTTCAGTATCCAACTGTTGTTGTTGTCTTCTTTTATAGATGGCAGCACCAGCTGGGCAGTGGATCTCCTGATTTGCAGCTTTGGTGGTCTTGTTGAAACCTCTGCTTCAGGGTAGTCAGGTTTTTGTGGAACTTTAGGATCTTTCTTCCTTAATTCCTCCAACCTTTTGTAGGTGGTCCTGACTTTGTCTTCTCTCCATCTCATCACTTGATTTTTGGACCCATAATCAGCAGCAACTAATTCCTCTTTCATTCTCTTCAGCTCCAATGTCTTTTCAGGCATATTCTTTTTGTACTTTGACCAATCTGGAGGAGTGTGTTTGACCTTATTCTTAATCATTTCTTGAATCCTGGCTGCTTCACTTTCAAGCTCAGGAATGGTCCACTCTTTGTACATATGTTTTTCCCCTTGTATTTCTAATGAGCCATGATGTTTTCAATATAGTCTTTTCTCAAAGATTCATCTGCTTTTTCTGAGATTTGTCTACATACATTCTTTGCAAACTGCTCTAAGGATCTGACTTGAGTGAATAGAAATTGGTAATGCCTTTGAATTTCTTTGTCAGTCTTTCCTTGAGAGTTTCTTTTGGAAATATCCTCTGCATGTTGAGCCTTAACTTTCAAGTGCTCTTCAATGTTGTTGGGCCTAGGATATCCTTCAACTGATGGCAACTTCCTTTTAGCAGGATCATCCTCATAGTAGAAGGATTTTATCTCTTCTCTTACTGCAATGAGTTCAAGATTGGAAACCTGCAGGAGTGATGGCAGTGATTGGTTGTTGTACATGAGCTGATGAGAGAGGAACAGGGTTTGGGATATGAACAAGTGAAAGAGATTGTGAGGATGTTGGTGGTGGTGACAGAGAATCATCATCAGGTATAAAAATCATTCTCCTTTTTATTGTAGGAGAGGCTGATGATGTTTTGGGTGGATCAGTGGTGGTGATTTGAGTGGTAGAATGTGGCTGACTAACAGTTGTTGAAACAACTGGTGTTTCAACCACTGTTGTCATTACAACAGATGTTGTAACATCTGATGTCTTCTGCTTTTTAGCAGGAGGTGATGGTGGTGAGGTTGTTTTTGGTGGTGAAGTGATTTTTGGTGGTGGTGGTGGTGGTAAGGCAGTGGTTGTGGTGTGTGTTGAAGTAGTGTGTGTTGAAGAGATAGCAGGTGTTTGGCTGGCAGTTGTTGAAACTACTGAAGTATCAGCAGTTGTTGATACAACAGAAGTTACAACAGCTGTTTGGGTTGCAGTTTGAGGTTTGGAGCCTTTGGTAGGTGGTTTAGAGGCTGCTTTGTAGGTCTGGATGGTGTGTGTTTGGGTTGCCTCACTTGTCTAGTGGGCTTCTTCTTTTCATCCTTAGGATTTTCATCATCCATAGGTTCAGAAGGACCCTGTACATTCAGCTCCATGAAAGCTTTCTTCTCCTGTTCCCACCTGGCTTTGTCCTTAGCCTGTCTATCCCTTTTTACACTTGCTTCTGCTTCAGCAAGTGCATTTGTAGTGACATCCATATTCTTACTACCATCTGGCAAAGGGATATTTTTAGTCATATTTTCTTTTTTTGGTGCAATATAGAGCCCATCTTCAATACCCTTCTTCTTCCACCGCTTGATTTTCTCCCCCTTTTTGGCATTATCTGGAGGGGGTTATCTATGAAGAGAACAGTGGGAGGAGCAGTGCCAGTGGTGTTCAGTATACGAGCCTTGATAGCCTTGATATCAGCTTGGGTGTCTTTAAACCTTGACACCATCATGTTTCTCAGCTTTTGAACATGTATTTCATGCTGCTGATCAGCCATTTGTCTTTGTTGTTGGAGCAGGGGTTGAAATAGATTCCATAACTCATTTGCAGCAGGTGCTTGTGGTGGAGCAGGTGCTTGAGCTGGAACAGCAGTGGGTTGCACTTTTTGAGCTTTCAACAACTGTTGCAGCATTGCTTTGATTTCTGCAACAGAGGTATCCAGTTTGTCAATTTTATCCGTCAATTCTAGGTACTTTAAACCATCACCCAACTTAATGAGATCATCTGATATCCCACTAACAGTGGTTTGAACAGTGGTTGACTTAGGGAATGTATTCCAATAGTCATCCACTGATGCCCCTTTTTCTTGGTTCTGGGGACTTCTTCCCTTAACACTTGATAACCTTTTGATGGTACCGGTGGTCAAAACAAACTCACTAGTGGTTATCAGAGGTGCTATAGAAGGAATTGCCTCCAAGGAAGTCTTATTGATGTAACCACTGTCCAAATGCAAACCAGTGGGTTCAGCATTTGTAGTGGCTGCTTCACTTGGACTACCACCAAGAGTTACTTATAACTCAAGGGGTGTAACCTCCTCATGTCTTGTTGGTGGGTTAGCAATGATTGATACATCAGACCCAGTCACTTGTTGAAGTATGTTCTCATAGGTGAGTGAGAAGGACTGGTTTGTGCCTGGTTCAGATCAATAGCATCCAACAATAGTTTTGTTGGTGGGGGAATTGTGGAGGTGAGGTTGGGTGTATAAAGAGAATTGGCCCCGGGCATTGGGCTGTGGATGATGGAAGCAAGTGATTCCAGAGCATCATATTGTGGTGTCCCTATTTGTACAACATGTTCTTTTTGAGAAGAAGCGGGAGGAGTTTCAGGCATAGGCTGAGATTTTTCTACCAACTGCTGTGAGGAAATAGCAGCAGTGGTTTCTTGTGACTTTTGTGCTGTCATTGGCAGTTGCTCTGGTATCTCATCCTCCAGAGTTGCCTTTTTGGTAGGTTTGGAGGGCTTTTGAGTTTTCTTTTGTTTTGGCCTTTTGGTGATTTTAGGTGTGGGTTTCAAAGCAGTTGTTTTGCTGCTATGATCACCTTGAGCAGTGGGCTCAGTAGCAGATACCTGAGGAGCAGTGGTAGCTGCTAAAGTCTGCTCAGGCACCTCTGCTTGTGTTTTGCAAGGTGTTGACATTCTTGTAAAAGTTTCAGCAGTTAAGCTGTTTATTTGAAAAGATTCACCTTGTTTTATTGCAGAAGCATCATCCTTACCAAATTTCTTTTCAAAATAATAACTTAGAAATCTTGGAAAAAGTAAGAATGGCTTTTTATCAACATTTTTAACCAAATCATTAAAGATTTCCTGGGAGTAATTAAAATTTTCATCTTGAAGAATAGCATAGCCCAGGTTTTGAATCTTTAATGGTATCTCATTAAAAGAAGTGGTTTTGTTTGAAACACACATAAGCAGAGTATGGAACAAAAATCTTGTTGCTGGTGGAAAATTACCTTTTTGTAAGGTATCCTTTTTTATTTGCTCTACATAACCCCTTTCAAGGAAATCAGTTTTTAAATCATTTTTATGAAAAGAAGTTTTACCTTGCTGATCATTGAGTTCAAAAACTTCTGAAATGGATTGTGGTGTGATTTTGACTGCTTTACCCATTAAAGAAGAGTTAATGGCTATGACATCTCCTTGTTTTTCAAGGGTAATATTTTTCCAAAACTCTCTCTGGGTTTGTAGATAAATTGGAGCATCTGCTGTTAACAAAGTTTTGTACTTTGATGCAGACATGGTATCAATGATGGAGTCGAATGTATCAGTGGTGCCTGGTTTTGTCAGGAGACCCATATAATTGTGAGGTGCTTTGTATGGTATTTCGATGGGTGAAGCCTTTTGAGTGGCCTTTTTACGAGATGATTTTGAAGTGGATTTTACGGATGACTTTGATTTTGTCATTTTGGAGAAGAGGATCGATGAAGGTTTTGAAGGATTTGAGAGAGGGAAATGAAAACCGTTTAGAGAAAGGAATTTTTGTGAATTCGATTCGATAGTAAAACCCTGCTTGGGGTTTTTGAAAAGGGTTTTATAGAAGAAAAAGTGAATGCTGATGTGGAAGCGGTTACAAAAGATCTGACCGCTATGTACTGTCCACGTGCCAACCCCTGATGAGATGAAGGACATGTGTTTTTATGGAAACCACTGATTAGAACAAGACCAGTGGTTGTAATGGTAAAAATGAAAGCAGTGGATGATTTTTACTATTAGTGGATAGCACATCAGTGGATAAAACACTGATTTTGAACAACAGTGCATATCAAGAAAATGAGAGAACAAGGGTTGACTTTCAGCAGTGGACAGAGTTTTCAGTAGAACAGACTTTTGAACAAAGCAGTGGTTATGGCAGACTTTTAAGGATTTTAATGAAAAATTCATTTTTTAGCTATTTTTAAGGATGGATTTTTTATTTTCTGGAAACATTTTAATGCTTTTATTCATAGAAAAACAGGATTTTGCCTGTTATTCCATGTTTAGCATGCCAATCCTAGAGATCAAGCTTTCAAAGGTGGATGTGTCTAATGCTTTGGTTAGCACATCTGCCAGCTGATCCTTAGTTGGAACATGGTGCAGAGAAATCAAACCTTTTTCATAGCAATCCCTCACAAAGTGTTGTCTGATGTCAATGTGCTTGGTGGTTGAGTGGGAAACTGGATTTTTGATGATATTTTCTGCTGCCTGACTATCCAACATGAGTGGTGTCTTTAAGGCAGTGATACCAAAATCCAGCAACTGATTTTGAAGCCAAAGCAGTTGGGCTGTACAGCTTGCAGCAGCTATATACTCTGCCTCAGCAGTGGATGTGGAAACAGCTGCTTGCTTTTTGCTTTGCCAAGACACTAAGCAACTGCCTAGGAATTGGCACCCTCCTGAAGTGGACTTCCTTCTCTTGTCACATCCAGCAAAATCACTATCTGAGAAACCTGAAAGCTCAATTTTACCATCAGCTGGATACCAGATACTAAGTGTGGGAGCACCTTTTAGGTATCTGAATATCCTTTTTACAGCAATAAGGTTTGACTTTCTAGGGGCTGATTGGGATCTTGCACAAACACATGTTGCAAACATGATGTCTGGCCTAGATGCAGTTAGGTACAATAAAGACTCAATCATGCTTCTATATAAAGTTTGATCAACCAAATCATCCTTCTCATTAGACATGACTACTTTATTGGTTGCAATGGGTGTACTACATGGCTTACAATCATCCATTTCAAATTTCTTTAAAAGTTCTTTGGCATATTTGCCTTGATGGATAAAAGTGCCATTTTGAAGTTGCCTTACTTGGAGACCAAGAAAGCACCGGAGTTCACCCATTGTACTCATTTCAAACTCAGCTGTCATGAGTTGCCTAAACTCTTCATACATTTTATTACATGTGCTTCCAAAGATGATGTCATCCACATAAATCTGGACAATCATCAAATCCTTTCCTCTCCATTTTAGAAACAATGTTTTGTCTATCTTACCTCTTGTGAAACCAATGGAAATTAGAAAGGTGGAAAGAGTTTCATACCAGGCCCTTGGTGCTTGTTTCAGGCCATACAAAGCGTTATTCAACTTGTAGACATGATTTGGATTAAATGGATCCTCAAAGCCTGGAGGTTGACAAACATAAACCTCCTCTTGAATCTTACCATAGAGGAATGCACATTTGATATCCATTTGGTACACCTTGATGTTGTGGTTGACAGCAAAGGCCAGAAATAATCTGATAGCTTCAAGTCTTGCTACAGGGGCAAATGTTTCATCATAGTCAATGCCCTCTTCTTGTCTGAACCCTTGAACCACAAGCCTGGCTTTATTCTTGACAACAATACCCCTTTCATCAGTTTTATTTTTGAAGACCCATTTTGTGCCAATAGGACTTACACCCTCTGGCAATGGTACAAGCTCCCAAACTTGTTGTCTTCTAAACTATTGGAGCTCCTCTTACATGGCTTCTACCCAGCTGTTGTCTTTTAGTGCCTCTTGGTACTTGACGGACTGATGGAGAGATAGAAAACCAGTAAAAAGACAAATGTTTTGGGATTGACTTCTTGTGAGCACCCCTTCATTGATGTTGCCAATGATTTGGTCTGGTGGATGAGGTTTCAAGAAGATAAGATCTCCTTGGTATGGAACAATGGCATTGAGTGGGGAGGGCTGCAGATGTGAATCATCTGAGCTAACCACTGCTGGTGACTTTGATGATCCAGCAGTGGCTTCAAAAGGTTGTGGAATAGGAGGTAATGGTGTGGAAACATGCTGACTTTGATCCACTGTTTAAGGACTTTTGTCAACAGTGTTTGATGATATGGAAGCAGGGGTTAATGGGCTACTTTGTTCAACTGTTGAGGTAGCAGTGGTTGAGCTTTAACAGCTGTTTTGAACATCTGCTGCTCTTCCCATTGTGACAGACTTTTGTTGAGGAATGATGATCTCATACCCATAGTCTGGTGATGAATCCTCTGATGGACCTGCACTGTTAGTCTTGACATCAGTATTTTCAAAAGTGAATTTATCAAGATCAAACAATTCTGCAGGGTTTGCTGGGATTTTCATTGATGAAAGTTCATTAAACTTTACATTCAAAGTCTCTTCCACTGTTTTGGTCCTTGTGTTAAACACTTTGTAGGCCTTAGCAGTGGTTGAGTATCCCAGATGATAACCACAATCAATTTTGGCTGCAAACTTTGAGATGGAATCTTTTAAGTTTAAAATGAAGCATGGGCAGCCAAAAACCTTGAAATATGAAATTAATGGCTTTATTTTATACAGCAGTTCATAGGCAGTCTTTTGATGCCTGGGGTTGATTAAAACTCTGTTTTGGACATAGCAAGCAGTGTTTACTGCCTCTGCCCAAAAAGTTAATGGCAAACCTGAATCAGCAAGCATGGTTCTGGAAGCCTCAATCAATGTTCTGTTCTTCCTTTCAACAACCCCATTTTGTTCTGGTGTTCTTGGGATGCTGTATTGCCTCACAATTCCTTTTGACACACATAAATCATCTAACTCCTTGTTCCTGAACTCTGTGCCATTGTCACTTCTGAAGATTTTTACTGGAAGGTCAAACTGCTTTTCAACCTGTTTCACAAAGTCTTGCAGAATGCCTGCAGTCTCATCTTTTGAGTGTAAAAAGTAAGTCCATGTAAACCTAGAAAAGTCATCAACAATAACCAAACAATACCTCTTTTTCTAAAGACTCATGACTTTAACTGGGCCAAACAAATCCATATGAAGCATTTGCAAACATTTGGTTGTTTTGGACTCATCAATGGATTTGTAGGAGCTTTTATGTTGTTTTCCTTTTAGGCAGGAAACACAATGCTCAGGACATGTGAACAGTTTTTGAGGTAAACCTCTTACTAACCCCTGTTTTGAAATGGCAGTGATTGTCTTGAGATTTGTGTGCCCCAATCTCCTGTGCCATAATTCTGTCTCTTTGTTTGATGCAGTTGAGAACAGACAGGCATCAGTTCTGGGGCTCTCTTTTGACATATCTACCACATAAACATTGCCACTTCTTTGAGCAACAAGTTTGGTTTTTCCAGTTTTTGTTATTGCTTCAATCTTTTCAACCATTTCTGGTTCAACAATCCTACAACACTCCTTTGTGAAAAATGATCCATACCCCTTATCACTCATTTGTGAAACACTCAGGAGGTTGAATTTTAGATTGTCCATCAGATTTACGTTTTCAAATTTTACATTACCAGACTGTACTGTACCAGACCCCAGAACTTTCCCTTTACTATTATTACCAAAGGATATATCACCCCCTCCATTGATTTTGAAATCTTTGAGAAGGGCTTTACATCCTGTCATGTGCCTGGAGCCTCCACTATCTACATACCAAAGGCTATCTAATCATGCAGAAGCTCTCTGCACATGAAGTAAAAGAATTAGTTCATTAGGGTCTCCAAAGCCAATAAGGCCTTGGATGGGGTCTAAACAGTGTCTGGGATGAGTTCCAAATGGATGGGCAATGGTTAGGTCAGGGGTTTGGACAGTTTTAGGACTGTTTTTCTCTAACCACTGTTGGGGTTCTTGACCAATCACCTGCTGATAACCAAAAAGATGCCTGTTCACTTTTGGTTTAGAGGGCCTTTTGTAGGCCTCATAAACATGTGGGATCCTTTGGTAAGGTGGTTGTCCCTTGCCTCTTCTGTATTGGTTGGCAGGGGGTGCATCAGTCACTTGAACATCTCTTTGGACAGATGTTTGATTCAGCTGTTTTGTAACAGTTGTTTGGACTGGCATAAACAGTGGTTGATTCTTGGTGAATTTGACAGATGATGTTGATGGACTCAAGGATGTTTTAGCAGTGTACTCATTCTTTTTCACATTAAAGTTCTTGAGATACACACATTCTTGAGTTTTGTGGTTATTTTTTCCACAGATGGTGCAGCTTTCAGCAGGTATAATGATAATTGTTTTGTTTAGATCATATGCTTTTAGATGAAAACAGTCTTTTGTTAGATGATTCCTCTTTTCACAAAAATCACAAAACAGGTTTTTGATCTTTTCTCTTTTCTTCCTTTTCTCAGACTCCTTAGCAACAGAGTTTTGAACCACTGTTGAGATTTCTTTGATAGGAATGACCTTTTCTTTTGGAGCTGTGACACCATCAGTGGTTGTGAAATCCATAGGCTTGAAATTTTCAAGAATGTCACACTCATCAGACCATGTGGGTTTAAATTGGTATTTCTCAATTTCCTCAAAAGTTGAGGACCCCACAGATCTTTCCAAAGTGATCTTGTTACCAAGTTTGTCAGTTATCTTAACTTCTTGGCCATTCTTGTTGGTTGGTTTTATTTCAGTTGAACCAGCTTGTTTGACAGCAGTGTTTTCAAGATCATCATATTTTCTATATCCTATTCCAAACTTGACATTGCTTTCAAGTTGTTTCTCAAGCATGACCTCATAACCTTTACAAGATTCCAGCCATCTTTCACAAGTGATCTGGGTGGATTCCAACTCCTTTTTACAAACTTGGTATTTTTCTACCATAGTTTGGAGTTGAGTCTTGGTTATGCTCTGCTCTTCTTTGAGACTGCTGATTTCTTTGTCTTTTTCAGCGAATTTGTTTTTAAGTTCTTTCAATGACTTTTCAAATTTGACTTCATCAGTTAAGACTTTATCCCTAAGGTTTTCATTTACCTCTTTAATATTAGCAAATGCAATAATGCACTTGTCTGAACACAGTTTTTCAAGAACTTGAGGTGATACCTTAGCAGCAGCCATCATGGCACAATCGCATTGATGATCACCTTCTTCATCAGCTCCAACTTCTTTCTCACCTGCTTTCTTCTCTTCCTTTTCTTCTTTGTCTTCTTTGGACCAGGGGTCAGACAGTGGTTCAATCAGGGTTTCTGAATTTTCTCCCAGCAGTAGTTCACCAGCAACTGCAGTAACCACTGCTTCAGCCACTTCATCCACTGTTTCAGCACTTAGTTGTTCACCTTCAGTTTCTACCCCTTCTGGCATTGACTCTAATGCCATCAAACAAGATTTATCATTAGAAGCATAGAGTGCAAAATTTACATCACCAAGCTCATCAGGCATGTTGCTCTAGTCAACAAAGCCTTGGGTGAAAAAGCTTTGCTGATCTGGTTGAACCACTGTTGGAGCAGCTTGTTGAGGTGCAACAGGTTGCACTTGTGCCTGAGGGACAGGGGTTTGAACATACTAAATTTGTGGAACAGTGGTTTGAACATAATGCACAGGCACAGGGGTTGCAGCATAGTGAGCAGTGTTAACCTGGGCTGCAGGGGTATATTGGGTATAGTGCACAGTGCTTTGATGTTGTGGTCTAGGGTTTGAGCTGGGATGAGTTATTATTGGACCAGTGGTTTGACTCCTGCATTCCCTAGCAAAATGACCTAGCCTATTGCACTTATAACACTTCAGTTTTGATTTATCCAACCCCACTCTTAAATTCCCATGTAACCCTGGGAATTTTCTCCCTATTCTTTTATAGAATTTGCTTGTTCTTACACTAAGCAAAGCCAATTGATGCAAAATGTCCATCTCTTCTAAGTCAGTGGGATCAAAATATTGCAAATCATTGAGTTCAAAACACAAGTTATCTGACATCTGGTTTTCACAATTTGCAGTAAAAGCATAATTTGCAGAGTGAGAATCAGGGTTGTTAAAATTTTCACCAGCAGTTATATCAATAAAATGATCATAACCCTGATCCTTACTACTGCTACCAAATTCTTCCTGACCAAAAAGAGTTGTGCTACCAAATGAATAATCATCAGCAACTTTTCCAGACTCTTGCAACTTCTTTTTTCTGGTTTAACTCCTTTTCATAGGTCAGGAGTCTACCATGAAGTTGGGTCAGGGTCAGATCTTTGAACTCAGCTGAATTTCTTGTTACAAAAGCAATTGTGTCCCATTTTTCAGGTAGTGATCTAAGAAACCTGCTATTTTGTGTTGAATTAGGAAATGTAACTTTAACAAGTCTTAGTTCACTAATGAGACAGCTAAATCGCTCACGGTTGGGTCAATGATTCACCCTTGATGTGACAAAAGGTTTCATACTGCTGATTCAGAATTTCCATATTATTTTCAATAACTTCTTCCGTTCCCCCAAACTGTTCCTTCAGTGCGTCCCATAGCTCTTTGGCACCGTTACAATGTAACAGCCCAACATAGATTTCATTGGGTAATGCAGATGCAATGATGCTAAATGCTTTGGCATCGAGTTCGAACTTTTGGAAATCAGTTTCAGTATAATTTTCAGGTTTTTTAGGTTCGAACTTCTTTGTATCCTCAGCACTTGGCACCATAGGAACATGTGGTCCAAAAACAACAGATCTCCAACATTCAGTATTCTGTTGAGCAATGATGTGACCCATCCTTCTCTCCCAGATGTTGTATTCATTACGTTTAAGCATGGGTGGTTTGAAAAGTGAGCCGATGTTATTCTTATCATCTTGTGATTGTGACGTCATCCTGGTTGTTTTACAGACACTGATTAATCAACTTTGATGGTGATTAAACCTTGCTCTGTTTTTCAACAAAACGAACAAACTATCAGTATCAACGATTGTGAGCTGAACTATTTATATAAAAATGATTGTTAAATCAAATTTGACTGTCCAAGCTCTGATACCAATTGTTAGGATCTGAGTTTGGTTTTGATTGTGTTTTATGTTTGAAATAAGATGAAAAATGAATGAGTAGTGCAGCGGAATATAAATGGAAACACACTTTTCACAATCAAACAGGAGAATTGCTTTCAACACACATTTTCAACAATGAACCGAATGATTGAATTTATTTCATCAACGATTACAATTGCATGTATGTAACAAAACTCCCCCTCAGCCTGAGCTCACAATGATTTGTTCGTACAGGAAGAAAGATGGTGAAGAGCTAATAGAATAGTACGGGGTACTGTTCTATTTATAGGCACGGACAAACCACTGAGGCATCTAGGCTGACGTCACCATGAAAGTGACATCTAACCTCCTAACAAACTCTAACAACTGATCTATACAAGTATTGCTATGCTAACAACTGTTATACATTACATTACATAAAGACAAACTAAACTACTGCTGAAACCTTCCACTGATGTGAACCTAGCAGCACTTGATATATCCAGCACTACTTGACTCATAGCAGTAGATTGAACAGCAGAGCTTTAGTCTTCATTTAGTATTTGACTTGATCAGTAGTTGTAGGTCAGCAGTTGTACCGATCAGTAGATTGGAGGTCATCAGATTGTTGAAACCACTTTCAAGGGGAGAGACTTGACTACATAACATCTGCTTATTCTGGATCCACTGCTCTGATCCAGTTTTGGCATTAATTATTTGTTCCTCAGATAGGGGTTCAATCCCAACAAAGATTAGTGTCGTTTATATAGACGTTTACGGAATATTACATCGTATCAAATGATTAACACGCGGATTGAGGAATGTAACGTAGAATCAAATAACTCGCACGGATATCGAGAAATCTAACGTTTAATTCGGACGAAATTGGACGTATACGAGTCGTATAAAGTTATACGGCCCGTATAAATTGTCGTATACATTATATACGACCAGACAAAAATCTTATTTTCACAAGATGTGTATGGACAGTATAAGGTTATACGTCCCATATAGAATAAAATCAACTTACAAAGGCTGCTGGTACAGCCTTTGTCAGTTGACTTTATTCTATATGGGTCGTATGTGTGATTATTAACTCGGCTTAAGTAAAGGTACTATAATCACTAGAAAACCTGAATGTCTGACTGATTGACTAAGTTTATTATCCTTTCGTGACTTCTGTTGGTGTTTGAATAATTATTGACCCCTCATATTACTTTCTACCTAATTGAACCAATCACTATCATTCTATAATAAATATAGGTGGCAAAATGGGTTGGTTGAGCAAATTTACGTAATAGGTTAGGATGAGTTTGAGTTAGGATAGGTTTATTAAGAAAAATGTCATGATAGGTTTAGGTTAATATAGGTTTGGGTCAAGAAGAGTTTGGATTAACATGAGTTTTAGTCATGATAACCAAAACTAAAAGAAAACAAAAATTAAAAAGAAATATATTCAAAAATTTTCTAAAAAATAAAAAAAAAACCTAAAACAATCAAAAAAATTCAAAAAATCTAAAAAATAAAAAAAAAATCTAAAGAAATCTATAAAAATCAAAAAATTCTAAAATTAAAAAAAAATCAACAAATTCTAAAAATCTAAAAAAAAATAAAAAAAAATCAAAAAATTCTAAAGAATTCTAAAAAATAACATAATAAAAAATTCAAAAAATTCAAAAAAAATCAAAAAATAAGAAATTCTAAAAAATTCAAAATAATTCAAAAAAGTATAAAAACTAAAACAAAATCTAAAAAATAAAAGACTCAGAATTAAAAAAAATAAAAAATTCTAAAAGAATTCTAAAAATAAAAAAATTCTAAAAAAAATATTGAAAATTAAAAAATTCTAAAAAACCATTCGAAAAAAATTCTAAAAATAAAAAAAATCTAAAAAATTAAAAAACATTCAAAAGATTAAAAATGTTTCAAAAATTCTAAAAGAATTCTAAAAAATAAAAAAAAATCGAAAACTCTAAAAATCTACAAAATTCTTAAAAAGGTTTTAAAACTAAAAATAAAAAAAAATCTAAAAAATTAAAAAACATTCAAAAGATTAAAAATGTTTCAAAAATTCTAAAAGAATTCTAAAAAATAAAAAAAAAATCGAAAACTCTAAAAATCTACAGAATTCTTAAAAAGGTTTTAAAACTAAAAAAATAAAAAAAACCAAAATTTTTTTAAAATTCTAAAAATTTTAAAAAATCAGAAAAATTCTAAAAAATAGACTTTGTTTTTGAATTTTTATTTTTTATTTTTTATTTTTGAATTTTATTTATTTTTATTTTTTTTATTTATTTATTTTTTGAATTTTTTGTCATTTTTTTTAGTTTTTTTTTTATTATTATTATATTTTTTATTATGGATCGACCCGGATGGTGATCCATCCGTTTAAAATTATTTGAGTTTTTTTACTTAAGTAATTTTAACCCATCCTGACCCGCTTGGATTTTATCTTATACCCATCCTGACGTACTCACTTTTTTACCCAGCACTTCACAACTATTTTAACCTAGTGACTAATTTTGTTTAGCCCATGCTAACCCATCTTAAAATTTAAAATATAAACATTAACCCAAAATGAAATGGATAGGCTTGTTTTACCGGGCCTAATAATAAATAGTAGGCGGTGTGCTAATGGTGTTTGTATTTCCTAATGTTGATCAATGAGAAAAATACTAGGTTAATGATGTGATCTGTCTTGGAATAACCCTGCTTTGACAAGTGAATTTATAAACTTTTTCTACGCTTGACACTATATGAGCACCCCTTTTTTGGGGGTTCCACTGATTGTATCCTCTCCCATCATCGCATCTGATGGATACATATAACCTTGATACACAGGCCTAGAGTTTTTGAATACCTCCTCGCTATAGGGCGCCTATGTACACCAACTAATTATATGAATAATAGTCGACTTTTGATGTTGTTTTTCAGTTGACTAAAAAATATATATGTTTATGAAACACGCGCATTTGCTAAGACTTGACACGGGTGCCACCGAACGGGTCAGTTCACAATAATCATACCAGAGAACACCAAGAAGAAATAAATATATCCAAAGACAAGATCTACCAATACTTTCAATCCAAAGTGTATAAGCAAGCAGATAACGCAAACCTTAAATCAAACAATCCCTGGTGCATCAGCTATGATGTGCTTTCTCTCTCTTGCTTTCAATGGTCACCTTTCTCCTAGTATCAAAATCCACAATCTCCATATCAGACACAGTTCCTAGATACCCATACAAGATTCTCTCTTTCTGCCCATTTTTATCCAGTTTCACAAAGTTGGGATCTTTCTCATCCTCATTCCCTTGTCTGTACATGGGCTGCACGGAGGCCCATGACCCGCGTCCACGCTTTTGTTTCTCAAAGAAATCTGCAAGCCTCATCGCATCTGTCAGGCCCGATTGGTCACCTGCAAACTTCACAGCTGTTGTGCCCATGTGGCCTTCTCTCCCATACATCGACTTTGACTTTCCAGTGGTGAATCCCAAATCTGAAGAGAAAATAATGGTGGATTTACCCAAACCCTAGTTAATTAGTAGCTTCACTATATTATACCAACTGTGACGAATCACAAATACTTTAATGTGAGATCATGGATAGAAAGATCAATTGACAGCCAATAGTAAAAGCGCAAACTAGTGTCATGAAAACCCTACCTAGATCCATATGTCGGTAACTAGAACCATTCCATAAGCACAGATGACAGACAACACAATGAGCCTTTTCAGATTAATATATCCTGAATTTTTTTCTCCAAGATCGACCCAACTTTAATAATCGATATCAAACTATCATTTCCAAAAACAAGTCTCTAATGCTAACTACCACTTTTAGCGTTACAAAGCATCCTGTGTGTTCCACATGCCACATTGCCACTAGTGCAATGATTTATTTTTTAAGTCATGGAGTTCTATGTATTACAAGCCTTTTAAAAATTTTAAAATACTTATTATATTACGCAGAGTCAGGTTAATAACCAATAACACATATTTTTGGGTAGAAAAGGATGTATCACATAGAATGTACATCTCTGAAGACTGAAGTGCACTGAAGTGATTTAAGTATGAATTACTAATTTAAAACATATGCCTCGCTATGAATCTACCAAGGATTACTAATTTACGTATCTAACACACATATAGTGCACTGAAGTAAAATGAAGGGGCATTGTTTCCTAGAAATATTATGCGAGTATCAAAGGGTATGAGATAATCCTCGAAAAATTATCTGGTTATTCAAATGACATGATCAAGAATAGATTGATTCAGATGTACTCTGAAGTACTATATATGCATTGTCATGGTTGTAAAGGTTCACCGAGTAATTTTCATCTAATCGGCAAATTAATTGCTGGGCGGTCAACAATGGTCAAATGTGGTCCTAATCGACCAAAAATTGGTGGCAGTCTAGCGATTTCAGCCAAATTCTGGCCAAAACCTGTAAATTCTGGCCATAACGTGTAAATTCCGGCAATTAATACCATCTACGAAATATGGGTCGAAGAAGGTGTTAAAATATGTCTACTTAAAAAACTACATATAAAACTGAATATTATTACATATAAAATCCCAATCTGATTAATCCCTATTAATCCTGATTAATTGCTAGCCACTACCCCACCGGCCAACTAGCACCTAGCGATTCTTACAACATTGTGCATCGTTATTAATTTAATGCCAAAGGAGACCCTTGCCTACATAACTGACACATAGAGAGAAGGCTAATGCAACTGGTGGATGTTAAACACATGCTTTAAAGATAGATACAAAAGTAATAGAAAACTATTTGCTCTAAAAAGAGGAAAGATGGGAAAAGAAACCAAATTCATGACAGGTAACAAAATATTCGAAAGACCAACAGTCAGAGTCAAAGCGAGAATCAGAATCGTGAGCATGACCTAAGGAACAGCAACCACTAGAATAGTGTCCACTAGCTAAAACCAACATCCATGAGACGAAAACAAAAACCAAGACAAGTAATAGCATATCGTCTTACCAGCCCAGCATGTGTTCGCCTCCATGGTTTTGTTGGGATTTCTATATGTTTCCACTATTTGACGACTTTCTACTCTATCCATCTCCGATTTGAAGAATACAATTCTAGACACAAACCCTAGCCCTATTAAAACGCTTACCATACATGCGCTCGGCAAAACTGCACATGTCACACACCACACAGCCAAGGCTGGGACATCTAACTCTATAGTTAAGGTATATGAATATTGTGAAGATTTTTTTCCACTTTACTGGAATTAGTACTCCAATAACAAATTAAAATTACCTGCAGATGGATAAAAAAAAAGCAACATAGAGGGCAAAGGAAGACGTGCATATATACCTCTAAGCTTCATGTCCATTGCTTTATTGCCTAATCCCTCCATACGTCCATCTTTACCCTTTCCCGTAGAGGTGTTGCATATGATGACATGAGGTGGCCACATAATTAAATCATCCAGATTAGCAGCAATTTCGTCTGCAGATAACCGCTGGTACACCTTTGAGTTATCAGGTGGCATCAAGTAGTTCCAACCCATCAAAATGCACAATGCCTTGTGTAAACCCAAATGATTAGGAACTTGGTCACTAGTTGACTTTTCTGGGTTGTATGTGTGCATGATAAGACTATGTACATCTGGAAAATCTTTTGACGACCTGAATTTGCATCAAATGACTCGTTCATCATTTCCATTTTGTTCGAGCTTAAATCAAGTTTAACAGGTCCATAAGAAAGAAGAAAACTATAGTATTTGATGTGAACACGACTCCATATTACTTCCATGTTAAATTGTTACACGAGAATGATTACTCTGGACAGTTGAAGGCTAAAAATTATTTAACATGAACTTAAGTCCATTTCTACATATGAAAAACTAATGAAAAATATACAACCAAATAATTTGGCACATATGAAGAAAGTTGCACATTATATATAAAAATAAGAGATACACATAACATTCAAATATACGAACTTTAGCATATCAGTTACTGAGTTACTTTAAGAGATTTAACTCTTGCAGGAGATGAACATTAGTACATTATGTAACTAATTGAAAAGCTAACACTATACTGCCCTTTGAAAATGATACCAAGAAAGTATGAAAGGGTCCACTACCATCAATCAAGATAATATGTATTCCATTTTACTTCAAAGTTTTTATTTTTTATAGTAAGACACTATGACCATGGTTTAAAAAAACTGTCGAGGCGGTCGTACTGAGGCGCGCCTCAGTTCGAAACGGAGAAAAAACGTATATGAGGCGGCGCCTCAGGGTCAGAAATTATACGCACGCCTCAGTGGAGTGAGGCGTAAGTTTCAAATCTGAGGCGGAACGATTTTGGAGAGGCGTACGTATATCTTTTTAGGCGGGATTAAATGATAGATTAGGGTTTTTTAAGCGCCAAAAGATATTGGTGGCAATAAATAAACTACCGCCATTATTTTTTTTGTTTCTTTAATTAGCTTTAGGGTTTTTCATTATACACATCCAAAAACACACGCATCTGCAATCAATCGTGATTCTGGAACAATTTCTTTCAATCTTCAATACAGGTAAGTTTTCTTCACTGCTTTCTTTCATCTGGAACTATTTTGTTTCTTAATAATTGATGATGATGATTGTTGATTGATCTTGTTATGACTGATTTTTATTGATTCTGTTATGGCTGATGATGATTGAAATCGTGACCTGTATTAATAATACTTGCTAATTTTTATTGATTCTGTTATGGCTGATGATGATTAGAATAATCCCAAGTTCAATTCGTTTTTATTAGAATAATCCCATGTTCAAGATACAATGGTTAGTGATTTGATGAGAAAAGTCATTTTTTGATGTTAAGTATTTATTATTTTATGATATATATAATTTTAATATTTATTTATTAATACCGCCTCAGCTTTACGCCTCGTTCCGCCTCAATACTTACGCCTCGTGAGGCGAAGGGAAAACGCCTCGATACTCGTTTCCGTTTTTTTAAAACCTTGACTATGACCATAAATATCCTATGCATAGATGTTACCACACTACACTGAATCATGGTGGTAACCAACCGCCACAACGCCATGTCATACATACTAAAACACTTTCGGCAAGTGTTATTTCTAAATATATACATCAGTATAATGTAAGTTTTGTAAACCACTATTGTTTCACTATCATAATAAAATGTTAATACTGAAACTAAATACCATACATATCAGATGGATCAGTAAAAAATTAACTAAGTCGCTGGCAATAAAATAGATAATAATATTATTTTGTGAAACCAAAGTAGTCAATGTCGCAAGGTGCAAAGAACTCACCTAAGACAAAACAGCGCAATAATAAGAAGAAAAGAAAAAAGTGAACAATATGCGAAGATATTTAATAAAATAATACTCAAATGTCCCCTATATTAGTAGAGATCAAATAATCATCTAACTGGTTATGATTATACTTTAGGGTACAAATTATCTAGCTAACTCGAATAATCATCTAACTGGTTATGATTATACTTTAGGGTACAAATTATCTAGCGAACCTTAACTTCGATCATTTGATTATAGTAATTATACTTACAAAAGCTGTAATAAGAGCATTCACAGTAGAATCTCCGTCTCTATAATTTAACTTAGAGTAAATTGCAGTTTTACCCCCTGAGGTTAGGGGCCATTGGCACTCTTACCCCCCCTAAGGAAATAAATGCAAAATTACCCCCTACTGTTACCTCTTATGTCGCACAATTACCCCCCGGCTTGAAAGTCAATGACAGATCTGTTGACTCTTAGTTGAAATGACTATATTACCCTTCCATTTTACCCCCCAACATTTCTGTTAAGTCGCACAATTACCCCCCATTGGGAAATTACTAATTTGTCCTTCCTTATTACCCCCTGTACTTTGAGTTAAGATACAACATTACCCCCTGCAACTTCCAAAAACCTTCCCGCCAAAATCAAAAACCTGATCTAGGATTCTATAATCATAAATCTTAACCTGTTCTATGATCTGAAACCTAATTCTGAATCAATTCACATGTAATTTGCTTCTGAATCATATAAACACCTAATTCTGAAAGTGTTTCACATGTAATCTGTTTTATTTCTTCAATCATCAAGCATACCTCAAGCATACCTGTTGCATACATGTAATCTGCTTCTGAATCATATAAACACATAATTCGGAATCAAGCATACCTGTTGCATACATGTAATCTGCTTCTGAATCATATAAACACCTATTAACCACTGATTAAGCATACCTGCTGCACATTTTGACTATTAACCAGACTAGAATATGTGGTGACTATTAATCACCATAGAAGCTGTTATGACTACTAACAATGTATCAAACCACTGTTATGATTGCTAACAGGTTGTTGATCAAATGCACAAAATGTATATCCTAATCAAACTATCAAATGCACATTTTGATCATGTAAGATCATCTAACTGCCATAACCATGTTCTTACATCTGTTGATACACCTGTTGATACAAACCAGGTTCACTGTCAGCAAAAAATGGTTCACATGTCCAACTAGGTTCACTGTCAATTCAAAAACCATGAAGAACCTTCAGCATTTGAATTCCATAAGCCAAACTTCACATACACCTATTGATACACCTATTGACCTTGGCAGTCATTGTACAAACCTGTTTGACTTTCAACATACACCTATTGACCTATATGCATTGTACAAGCCTGTTTGACTTTCATAAGTCAAACTGCACATCCACATTACCCATATGCATTTGTAGAAGCCTGTTTGATCTTCAACATACACCTATTGACCTATTTGACTTTCATAAGTCAAACTGCATATCCATATTACCCATATGCCTGTTTGACTTTCATAATACACCTATTGACCCATGCACATTTGTACAAGCCTGTTTAACCCACATTATGAAATATAACCCACATTTGTACAAGTCAAGCTTCATATACCAACATTAACAGTCAGTCTATGATCAAGCATACCAAAAACCAACATTAACAGTCAGTCTATGATCAAGCATACCAAAAGATCCTAATATATAACCCACATTAACAGTCAACTACACTACATATTAACCCAAAACATCCTAATATATTAGAGTTCATAAGTAAACTACACAACCATTTCCTGCTGCGGAGGAAACTGGAAGTGCAAGAAAGGGCGGCCCCGCATTTTCACCACCACGGAAACCACAATCGAGCGGAGTGAAAAACGAACCCTCATGTCCACTGCAAACAAAGAAAGATGGTGTTTCAATAACCCCCTGTTTCTAACTTCTTCACAAAGATCGATTTTATACCTGACAGCAGAGATAAAAAGGATGATCGGTCGCCGGGAACCAGCTGCGTCGGCGGAGGTATGCTCGCCATTGTGGTCGCCGGAGGTGGAGGTGGAAGGATGGGGTTCTCTGATTCACTCATGGTTAAGTGGTCGCCGGTTGTGGAGGTGAAGGTGGAAGCCGGTGGTGGAGGTGGAAGCCGGTTGTGGCAGTGGTGGATGGATCGCCGGTTGATCGCCGGTGGTGGATTGATCGGAGATGGAGGTGGAGGTGGAAGTGAAGAACCTTAGGGGGTAAGATTGTGAAATAGTGTTGAGTTTAAGGGTTATTATACTATATAAGATACTAATGAACGTGAAATTACCTATTTACCCTTTGACTCTTATTGACCGGTCAACATATTTGAGCCCGGGGGGTAATTGTGCGACATAAGAGGTAACAGTAGGGGGTAATTTTGCATTTATTTCCTTAGGGGGGGTAAGAGTGCCAATGGCCCCTAACCTCAGGGGGTAAAACTGCAATTTACTCTTTAACTTAATATCACCACATCTCATTCTCCATCTCTATTTCTCTCACTCACAAACACTTATCCTATTATATTTTTTCTTTCTTATATACTCACAAACATTTATAAAGATGATGAATAGTGGATCTCTATATTTGAAGAATCGCAATTCATAAAAATCTAAATTTCGGAAAGAGAGATGGAGATGCAAAAATAGAGAAAATCTCCAATTTTTTGGAGATGAAGACCCAAATGTGAATGATCTAATCTAACACCTTAATAAACACACCCAAATACTGCTTAAAGCTAAAAGAGAACAAAGAATCAGAATGTAACAATAAATCTAGAGAAATTCTATTTTGATTCTTTCAAAAATAAAAAGAGCGCACATAAATAATGAACAGCTATGGGAGTAAACAGAAGACCAAGAATACACGTGGGCGCGCAAACGCGCGCACACACACACACACACACACATATATATATATATATAGAGAGAGAGAGAGAGACTACACTTTCACTCGATCCCAAACAATCTTAATTGTCTTCTAATTGTAATAACTATAGAAGCCTCCAACTACAAGCTAAAAAGAGAGCGCTGAGTACAAAAATGAAAAGACATTTATATCTTTTACTTAACATTCAAGTCACATACCTATAAGATTATTAACTAGCGCAAGACATGAGAAAAGGTGAAAACAAATATGACTATGGACAAATAGCACATAGCCATGCTTATGCAGTATCCAATATCCATGCATACTCTCAAGTGTCAAGTATTAAGATTTAAGATCAATATGCATGCAACCATTACACCTTGAATGGTGGAGAAACAAATAAGTGTGCTTGCCAAAGACGGTCACACAAGTCATATGCAATGTTCTTTGGTAATAACAGAAAAAAGATTAACTAAATTAATTATGCTAATATAATAGCAAAATTCTCCAACACTTTCAAATTGGCATATCTATGTTTTTCCACATGACAAGTATAAAACCTACTTAGCAACTTGTGAGGTATAATCAGCCAGAAATTCCTGATTATCAGACTCTGAACAACTATAAATCAACAACCATGTATCAGCGCAACAATTGCCATAGAGCTAAAGCATCTGCAGTTATTTATACAATGTGGATGTAAACAAATGACAGATGATTCTGCAGAAGACATAATACAATATCTTCTGCAGATTCTTCCAAGAATTAACCAAACTCTAAATCCAAATAAATAGAACTTCAACCTAACATTCATCACCATGCCATTGACATGACATCCTTGTTCCTAAAAACAACTGGTAAAAGAGACTTATAAAAAAATATGTCCATAGTAGTGAAATAAATAGCCCAAAAAGTGACCATACCGTTCAGAGAACAAAAGAATCATAAAGCACATACTAAGCAATAAGCATAAAGATAATAACTTAGGTTTTCCCTGCATGGTAAGTTTGCTTGTCCTTTCAAGCAACATTTTGAAAACCGGACCTGTGGTCGAACCGATCGCTCTACCGGTTCACTAGTCAGATCGGTTGGACTGGTCTTAGAAACCGGATGACGTAATAATTAACTATTTATTATAAATATTAAAGATATAGAAATATATATGGCCAAATATGCCTGATTAGTAGTGATTACATACATAATAATTCAATAAACGTAAAAGGGCTTAGTCAGACTTCAGAATACTAGTCTCCTGGTGCACCAAAAGCAGCTCAATAACAAGGGGTTCATGAGAAGCACCAACTAACTGCTGATAAACAAAAAATCTTATATTTCTAATGCCAACATTCCTATACAGTCTAATTCAAATAATGATAAATATCTTAATACCTCATGGCAATAGGTACACAAATTTAGTAAGTATGAAATACGCATATATAACAAGAATCATATAGATTAGCAAAGCGATCAAATACACATCTACAACAAAAGATAATAATTCAATCCAAACCTGCCACAGGCGAGACACTGAAGAGCACCTTGCTTCCCATCAGCCAAATACTTGTTCTTCTGATTTGCATTCTCAGTAATCACCCGAACAAAATTCAAAAACGAACTTTTGACCTTCTCTTGATCAACCTCACTAACCCTACCCTGCCAATTCCTATAATCCCCTTCGGGTTTAATAACCTTAGCCTCATTAGTCCTACGCTTCATATTCCTATTAGCTTCCGCCTTGACAATCTTAGCCGACTTCTCATCCTGACTACTTGGCCCAGCCACATGCGATCCAACCGTATTCCCATACTGCAACAACTGTTGCCTCTGTCTAGCAAACTCATCATTCAATTCATCTCTCTCATCACCAAACTTCCTCTTTCTAGAACCTTCTACCCCTAGCGAGTTCCAATACTCCTGATTCTGCTGCCGATAATTATCGCGGTCCAACCCTAGCCACGGATCGGGACCGGGAGGCCGAATCGGAACCCGAGGGAGCTGCAAAGGGAGATCCTGGTAGTCCGGTGGTAACGCCAAGTACGATCGGGCGCTGCCATCGGCCAGGACGATTGTTCTGCGATCGAGCATGTGGAATCCATACGCCGGCGGCGGTTGTGCTGGTGGTGCGAGGGGTTCCGGTCGAGGATTAGGGTTGAGTTTGGGGGAGGGTTTGTTAGATTGGGGATTTGAAGGTGAGGGTTTGTTAGGATTGTTGGTGGTGGGTTTACGGTGGTGAGAGGAGGAAGATGATGGGTGGTGGTTGTTCTTTTGAGGGTTACCTCCGGCCATCGGTAAACAATCCCTAAGCAGTGTGTGTTAACCCCAACTCCAGCTCATGAGATGAGATAGTTTATGCCATCTATATATTACTAGGGAACCCGCGCGTTGCAGCGGGATCGACATTTGCGACGTTGTTTGCGCTTCCTGTTAGTTTTTCCACCGTATCGTTTTGTTTGGTTATGAATCACGTAAAAGAATTAGTAATTAACAATTTAGTATTACCACGCATAATAATAGGACAGGTCAACAATTGGGCATCGACGTATGATTTGTCACACCCCCAAAATACCACACGCGAAAAACCCACGCGAGGAGTGTGACATACCAGGATCTTAGTCATAAATCACATTGAACTCATAGGTATATGTAAATAAAACTTTCATTGATTAACAGTAAGTGTTACAACGTTACAATATTTCACAGTTTAAAGCGGAAGCATAATTCGTTCGTTAAGAGTTTATAACCACATGTAAAAGCCATTTGTGTTGTGCTATGTTTCCATGTATCTCGACCCATGACCACTCCAGCCTCACAGACAGCAAGTTCCAGTCAATAAGCACCTAAAAACCTGCAAGGCATGTAACAACGAATCAACAACAAAGTTGAGCGAGTTCACAGTTGGGTGTTCGTTTTAAGTTGTTTACGAAAACATAGTTTGTCTTTAGTTGCTTACTTGCCGTGGGGTTTACCCCATAGTTGAAAATATGATTATCCAGTTTACCCTGTTTCCCAAACATATCCATAGTTGGTGGGGGTTTCCCATGTGAATTACCAGTTTACCCTGTTTCCCAAACCTTTTTACGATATTTAGTGGGGGCTTCCCATGTGCGTTACCAGACCGTACCATATCGACTACTACGAAAATAAGTTGTGCCCTAAGTCAATGTCTATCAGCATTGACCCTTTGCCTTTAGTCCATTAGTACACGCCCGTTCGAACGACACGGTGTGAGGTTTGTTAAACCTAATAGCGCTATCAACTAATGACCCGCTCGCCATCGGCCTCGGCGATTAAGTCGATATAAAATGAGGGACTTCATGATAGAGTTTTGGTCCAGTGTGTTTAATCTTGTTGTCCTACCCAAGGAGGACGAACGTACGTATTCTACCCAAGGAGAATACGCGAGGTTTAATCTTGGCATCCTACCCATGGAGGATGGCCGTACATATCCTACCCAAGGAGAATATGTAGTTTTCCATTTTAGTTCATTAACCCATTCCCAACCCTTGGGAATCCCATGCCTTGGAAAAGTGTGAACTCACCTTGGTTTGCTCGGTATGATTTGTTTCTTGTTATTCAGTTGAACAAACACGTCCTAAAAGGGTTACCGATAACGGTCAGTTTTACATGCACATGTACCACACCTTTTGCGTACAACTAATTCACGTATTCATGGTTCACATCAAGCATATTTATTGCTCACGTAACGCACATATGTAATTCAAATCATGACAGTTTATTCATCCGTCTAGAGCACCAAACAAATGCTTAACATGTAATCACTCAAACATGTCGTATACATACCTACATAATCTACTAGCACACATTTCAAACCCAGTTATTAAACGTGTGTGGCCCAAAGATAAAACATGTATGTATCACAATTACTAGCAAATCTAAACATTCAATGTCCAGCCAAAATATATCATGTGCTATTATACATCTCCCATTCACGAGGGTGTCATATGCCATTTAAAGCCCAGCCCACAAATGTGATTATGTGACTCGAGTAACATGCTGTTTGTTTCTAACCTCTATTCCTTATTATGCATATTACCACAGAATAGTATTTTCAATTAATTCACGATCCCCATGAACAACCAGTAACATGCGACTTAATAACCATCACTAATCCCCATTTATTTGAGTCCAATTATACCCATCGAAGTCTTGGGCCCCTTACCCAATCCTTGTAGCCGGCCCATTAACAACCAAAAGTTTCAGTGCATGAATTTGATGTACATACTGTTCTCAAACAACAATTAAAGCATGCAATTCAAAGGGCATATAAGTCATGCATATCCTAAAACAATAAACATTCAGACTGTTAACACTTTATTCAATTACTAACATGCATCACCATTCCTGTTCGATCCATGCACACAAGTTATTTGATAACAGTCAATATTATTTAGAATCACATGCCTCACGATTTCAACAATTATTAACAATCCATCAAAACTAGCAGTCATCTAAATAACACCCTAAATCAAAACACAATATAATCGATTACATACAGCATCCGAACCTATTCATTACACCTATATAACACCACCGTCTATTAACCCCGCTATTCGGCTCACAATGATCATCATCATATAATAATTGTGTATGACTAGAATTGATACAGTTTATAAACAAACCCTAAGATCATGCTTGGTGTCTAAACATACGACACATATTCATGAACCGTACGCAGACAACATAATTACTTCTACAACTGTGTAATGAGAGGAACATACCTAATCAAAAGATTATGACTAGCACTGAAGGTTACGAGAGAGAAGGGGGTTGTTTCCTGTTGCCGTACGCACGAAGAATATGGGAGCAGTAGGTTTTTATTTTGAGTTTATGATAATAACAATCTAATACAATACTAATATGACATTTATTTGGGGCGATAACATTAAAACCGGAATGGGCTTGAGCTCATTCACATAATATCATGGTTTAGGGGTCCACGGTGTGTATTAAGCATATACTCATGCATTCTTATACAACTCTACGTAGATAATAGTTAGGAGGATGGGCTTGATTTGTCTTTGGGCTTGCGTAATCGGACCAAAAGGGTAACAAGAGCTTAAAATGGGTTGTAAAGATTAAACATATGCAAAGTCCATGAGGAGTGGGCTCCTTAGACACTACCGATGACAGCCGGCCCAATTCTGATGTTCTGTTGGGCTCTAGCAGGCCCAAGCATACCCATGATCGGTTATTGTGGCCCCATACATGTTATATAACAAAGTTATCAAATTTTAACAGAGTTAAAATCACAAGATTAAAACGTAACTGACCTTGAAAGTTCAGGTTGTCACATCATCCCCAACTTGAAAGAAATTTCGTCCCGAAATTTAGCACGTAGTTACTGAGGAAGCTAGTTAGGTTGCGTGGTTTCCTGGTTTTCCTGGGGTGTCACATCATCCCCCCGTTGGTTTAAAATTTCGTCCCGAAATTCGCAGTAGCTTCAGCCTCAGTAGTGGTTTCATTGTTTTCGAACAACTGGGGATATTTGTGTTTCATTTGGTCTTCTCATTCCCAGGTAAACTCTGGGCCACAACGGGAGTTCAAACGAACTCGAACAATAGGTATCCTGGTGCGTTTGAGAATCTTGACCTCCCGGTCCAAGATTTCCACTGGTGCTTTGACAAATCGCAACTGATCGTCGATGGTGAGCTCCTTGAAAGGAACTGTGAGGGTTTCATCTGACAGACACCTCTTCAGATTCGACACTTGAAATACGTTGTGAACTCCGCTGAGTTCTTCAGGTAGGTTCTGTTTGTAGGCCACCTTGCCTATTTTCTCTGTGATTACGAGAGGTCCAACATATCGCGGGTTGAGTTTGCCTCGCTTACCAAAACGAACTACACCTTTCCAATGGTGCGACTTTAAGTAGTACCCGATCCCCAACCTGGGACTCGGGTGGTTTCCCGCGCTTATCAGCATAACTTTTCTGGCGGTCACGAGTGCCGCCACTCATTGCCGTATCTGAGCAATCTTCTTTGTTGTGTCTATAACGAGTTATGGGCCGGTGATTTGGTCGTTTCCAACTTTTGCCTAATAAAGAGGTGATCGGCACTCCCGTCCGCACAATGCCTCAAATGGAGCAGCCTGGATGCTGGTGGGGTAACTGTTGGTATACGAAAACTCCACTAAAGGTAGATGCTGCTCCCAGCCGTTACTAATAGTCAATTACATATGCTCGAAGCATATCTTCAAGAGTTTGGGTGATGTGTTCAGTCTGCTCATCCGTCTATGGATGATATGCTGTGCTCATGCCTAGACGTAAGCCAAAGGATTTGTGCACCGCTTGCCACAAATCAGATGCAAACCGTGGGTCGCGACTAGAGGTAATGGAGGTTGGCACCCCGTGCCTAGCAACCGCTTCTTTCAAGTAGATGACTGCAAGTGTAGAAAACTTATCCGTTTCCTTGATGGTTAGAAAGTAAGCTGGTTACGCGAGACAATCAACGACCATCCAGGTGATAATGTTTCCGTTTCGAGTTATAAGTAGGCTGGCGACCAAATCCATGGCAGTCTGTTCTCATTTCCATGTGGGTATTGCTGGTTGCTGATACTTCACCTTGACTTTCCCACAAGTCAATTCGTCATTCTCATACCTAGCTAGGTGGGCCTTCTTGTCCGATTACCAGTACAAGGTTTATAAATCCTAATGTATCTCATCAAAACCCAGACGACTAGAATGTCGAAGCCGGTGTGCTTTGCTCAACACGAGTTCCCTACAACAATCGCATAATGAGACCCACATTCGTTCCATGAGGTAACGGGTATCGCCCGACCGGTCACAGGTTGCTTCTCAATGCCTCGCATGGGTTCAACTTGAACATCCTCTTCCTTTAGCTCTCCAGTTTGAACAGAGCGAGTCTGATCAGGTAAGTTAGAGTCGATAGTGAGCTGCAAAGCTCGTGCACGTTCAGGTTTCACAGTCGTAATCATTCAAAAGTTCCATTCAGCGATGCTACTACCCGTTTAGCTCTTTCGAAACAAAGGTACACGGGAGGCCCTTGTGATCTGTCTAAATAGTGAATTCGGTACCATCCAAGTAATGCCTCCAACTTAAATCCAAGGCCCACGGTTTCCACCGCAGGTTGCATGTCGTGCAGTTCCTCTTTATAACTCCATCACGTAAGTCATCACCCTCTCGTGTTGCGTTGGTGTGTAACTGGGACTCTGATTTGGACCATCATGGTATCTCACTAAATCACCCGCACCCTCGGGTGAAGACGATGCTCGGTGCATTGCAGAGTTGGAATTCAAAAGCTGAAATGACGTCCTCCTATTTCGTCTTTCATGAATACAGCACCCTGCTGTGCTGAAGAGATTTAAGCCGTGCGACCTTCGAAAATCATGTGGGCAAGCTGCGATATTATCTAGTGAAACCAAAGAATTGTTGCATCTCTCAAATCTAGATGTGACATTTAACGAGACTTGGCGCGTAATGGCTCCTCCCACAGAAGTGCTGAAATAGGATACATATGCCACCCACGGTGTTCCTTTCTCCTGGTCATGATTCAGAATGTCGTTAGCAAATACGGTCGATTCATGTGATTCCCTGAAGCTACTGGTGTGTTGATCAACTCAATGATCATGGTGTACAAAGTTGAAATGGCTGCATTGCGTTCGACGTGTTATTCTAAGAGCATTCTCCTCTTTGACTTCCATCTGATGATAGTCCATTCGCTAGCCAATCATCGAAATGGAAGCTTGTTCCTCGCAACTGGTCGACGGGTTGTCAATACATGGTCGAGGCAAACGGTTCTTGACTGTCACCTTGTTGAGTTCTCGATAGTCAGTGCACATACAAAAAGGCTTCTCTTCATGGGTATAGCGAGGGCTCCTTAAAATGAAAACTCCTGTCCAGCAGTTCCTGTAGTTGGTTAAACAGCTCCTGCAACCGTCCTGGTGCAAGACGGTAAAGAGTACGAGTAGTTAGAACTGCCTCTGACGCGTGGTCAAACTGAGTTCCTACCTAACCGTTGTAGAGATAATCCTGGAAGTTCCTCGGACAACACATGGAGGGTAATCACGAACAACTGGTGGATCCTCGATACCCTTTTCCTTAGCCTTGATATCAGTAACGGGTGCTATCATGGCGGGGTAATCCTTCAGTGGACACTTCTGGCCTTCACTGCTGAATTGATGCTAACCTCTGCACCACTTGGATACTTTATGACAGACGGCAACTTTCCCCTCACAGGGTATAAATGCGTGATGTTTGGTTAACCAATCCTCACTGACTACTGCATCAACACCATCGTGGATAGTGGAAGGAAGATCGATGTCGAAAACTTGTCCCACACGGTTGAATTTGCATCCCTATAGACATACGAGGCTTCAATTGTCTTGCCATCAGCCGATTCCACAACTGGTCTGGTCTCAGGAAGTATCAGGGTTGAACAGAACAGGAACGAAACAATTAGCTTCCACAAACGTGCTGGCCACCATGTTGTTGTAATCCTGGCGTTGCCCACGCCAGCCCTAAATGCCCTTCCATGATCATCATTTCCAGTGTTGTTGTTTTCATTACAAGGGTTTCAAGTACTGCCATTGTTCCTTGGGTCGTTGTCTTCTTATCTTAATCACGACCAATCCATGTTGTAGGCACCTTTATTTCCATACTGTAGGATAGAGTTACGAATACCTTGTTGTCATTGTGATTGCTGCTCCCAATGTCGTTGCTTGAAACGAAGCCCTACGATTCTTCACCATCAAGGTCCATCTTTTCACATTCTGAGCCACATCCTAAAGCGCTACTCACTGTGCTGGCAGTTACACTTTCCACATTATAGTCGATTGTCATTGCTTATGTCCTGATTGATTCGTAAGGGTTGACTCCCATGAGTCACTGACAAGGGTTAAGGATTCGATTGAAATCAATCCGCTGACGTTCGTTGCCAGAAACCAGGGTTATCCAATTACTGAGGTCGGTAAAATACTACGCTCACCCTTTTGTCCATCGATCTAGCAAGTCGATTGAGTAATACGCGGTATGCTGCGAGAGTGTTGCAGAAGTGATCACACTTCGGAGTCTAAGACGTCAATACATAGAGTTCCATCAAACGAAGAGAAGCGAGAAAGGTATAAACCAACTCAAGGACGTTCGTGCAAACACCTAACATTCTACACGTTTCGCTAGGCGTTCAGATGTGTGTTCAAGTAATACTCGATAGCATCAAGATTCGTAAGGGTTCAGAAAGGAATGAAAAGTTCATGTTCGAGTAGGGGACAATCATTGCTATGACCCCTATAGGTTTGTTATGTTTCACATCGGTCAAATAACGGAACGGAACCACTTTTCCACTTGCTAAGGCTCACTGGGACTCGCATGCACCCCACATTATTATTATGTGTGCACCCACAATAATATTGTGATTTGCATCCTCATCTCAGCTCCTCTTAACTCATGTCAAATGGTTCCTCGAACCCGAGTAGCAAACAAAGAGCATCACGAAGCGTAAGTCATGAATGCTTAGGGAAATACCACCCTATCAGTCACATAACACAGACAAGTAATACATGAATTCATACTGTTATGCTAAACTTGCAATCACATGCAATATCATATGTAAGTGTTCACTAGTTATGCAGTACAATGAGTATACGAGAGACGAACCTTGCAATCTGGAGCTGAGTGTCATGGTCGTATTCACGTTTTCAGAACTGTTTGGTTATAGTATCGTTTTACAAAAACGTTTTTCCCCTTTTTAAAACCAAGTTCACTATAACCAATGGCTCTGATACCAATCTGTCACACCCCCAAAATACCACACGCGGAAAACCCCCGCGAGGCGTGTGACATACCAGGATCTTAGCCATCAATCACATTGAACTCATAGGTATATGTAAATAAAACTTTCATTTATTAACAGTAAGTGTTACAACGTTACAATATTTCACAGTTTAAAGCGGAAGCATAATTCATTCGTTAAGAGTTTATAACCACATGTAAAAGCCATTTGTGTTGTGTTATATTTCCATGTATCTCGACCCATGACCACTCCAGCCTCCCAGACAGCAAGTTCCAGTCAATAAGCACCTAAAGACCTGCAAGGCATGTAACAACGAATCAACAACAAAGTTGAGCGAGTTCACAGTTGGGTGTTCGTTTTAAGTTGTTTACGAAAACATAGTTTGTCTTTAGTTGGCTTACTTGCCGTGGGGTTTACCCCATAGTTGAAAATATGATTAACCAGTTTACCCTGTTTCCCAAACATATCCATAGTTGGTGGGGGCTTCCCATGTGAATTACCAGTTTACCCTGTTTCCCAAACTTTTTTACGATATTTAGTGGGGGCTTCCCATGTGCGTTACCAGACCGTACCATATCGACTATTACGAAAATAAGTTGTGCCCTAAGTCAATGTCTATCAGCATTGACCCTTTGCCTTTAGTCCATTAGTACACGCCCGTTCGAACGACACGGTATGAGGTTTGTTAAACCTAATTGCGCTATCAACTAATGACCCGCTCGCCATCGGCCTCGGCGATTAAGTCGATATAAAATGAGGGACTTCATGATGGAGTTTTGGTCCAGTGTGTTTAATCTTGTTGTCTTACCCAAGGAGGACGAACGTACGTATTCTACCCAAGGAGAATACGCGAGGTTTAATCTTGGCATCCTACCCATGGAGGATGGCCGTACATATCCTACCCAAGGAGAATATGTAGTTTTCCGTTTTAGTTCATTAACCCATTCCCAACCCTTGGGAATCCCATGCCTTGGAAAAAGTGTGAACTCACCTTTGTTTGCTCGGTATGTGATGTGCGTTAGGTGTATATGTAGGTTTAAGTATATTTTAAGCCCTTTTACACTTTTTTTAGCCAATTTTTAAATTTATAAAACACAATATTTACTAACACTAAACACACATATGGGCAAGTGCACCCATCGTGAGCGTAGTATAGCGTTGGTAAGATACCGAGGTCGTCCAAGGACACAAGAGCTTTTAGTACCGGTTTATCCTCAACGTCTAATCAAATCAAAAAGTTAGAAAAATGTTTTAAACTAGAAAAAATAAAAACTAACTAAAATGCTGAAAATAAAGATAAAAATAAAAACAGATAGACAAGATGAATCACTTGGTTCCGACTCGTGTATAGTGTAACCTTTGATCATTTCCGCACTTTTGCACTTATTTAAGAGATTATCTTAGTTATTGTAGTAGGCCCCTCTTTTGAAGGTCACGTTACCCTCAACCCAGTAGTTTGAGTCAGCAAGGATACAATCCTAAAGGGTCGGATTGTTGAAAGATAATTAATTAAGTTATTAATGCAAATTACGGTAGGCCCCTCTTTTGAAGGTGACGTTACCCTCGGCTAAGTAGTCTGAGTCAGCAAGGATACAGTCCTAAGTAGCCGGGTTATAGTATTAATAGTAGTTTAACTTATGAGGGGATCAAAGAGTTTGGACCCCCGCCATCCAATACCGTTAAGTATTGAAGGAGGTCCTACTAAATTTGACCCAGGTCCCTTGCAGGATCTCTAAACGCTGAACAATGGCAAGACTCTTACCAAACCGTTCCCTTAACCCCCGACCAGGTAGCCAACATACCTCCATATAGACCGTGGAGATATGAATGGTGAAAATCTTTTATTTTATATAGACAGTAAAATAATGCCAAGACACCACGGACAAACGATAAGGAAGAATCACCTTCAACATAAGAAACTAGTTATTAAAGTCATTAATACATAACCAAATAAAAAGTGCGAAAAGATTAAAAATAAAAAGTATTACACTAGACACTTGTCTTCACCAAGTGATGTAAGAGACTTAGGCAAACATGGCCTTGATTGTCAAGAACTCTTACGATCAATCTTGGATCCCGAGACGACTCACACACTCTATGATGGACAATGGATGATGGTGGTGGATGATGGTGTTATGGTGGTTGTGGGTGGTGGGTGAAGTGTGAGAAAGGTGGTGTGCCAAGGGATGCCTTTGAAGTGAACCAAGCAACCCTATTTATAGCCTGTACAGAAGCCTGGACACGGCCCCGTGTCCACCCTTTTCTCTTTCTTCATTAATACAATTTGTCTGCATTAGCTCCACATGCCCTCGTGTCCGCTGGGCACGGCCCCGTGTGCAGAAGCGTATATGTACTATCAAGATTTGCTCAGATTCTGCGAATCTTTGCGTTGACCACGGCCCCGTGTCCGCTGGACACGCCCCCGTGTTGGGAAATAGAAGCTTCTACAGGTTTGTCTTTTGTGCCAGGGCTGACCATCCTGGACACGGCCCCGTGCTCACTGAGCACGGCCCCGTGCTGAGCTGGGCACGCCCCGTGCTGAGCTGGGCACAACCCCATGCTCAGCTGGGCATAGCCCCATGCACAGCTTTCTTCTTGTTTTTGCTTTGGGAGTTGTTGTCGAGGGGTCGGGCATGCCACGTTTCTTCCTTTTCTTTGTATTTATGTTGGTTTTGGCTGTATATTTGTTCCTTTTGTCCGTTTAAGCTCATTTGACCCTGTAAATTCAAAAGGAAGACAAAAACACACTTTTTCCAACATTAGTACTAAAAAGGGTTAGTTTTATGCCTTATTTGATGCAATTTATATGTTGCATTTTACACACATCAAATACCCCCACACTTGAATCTTTGCTTGTCCTCAATCAAAACTCTTTATTATGTGGCTTAGACACCCTAATGGAATGGGTAGAAGAGAAGGTTTAGGCTTGTCTTGAGTGTCGGGAATCCAAGATCTTTATTGGGTTTTATTTTTATATTATTTACAATCCTATTCGTTATGATTTACTTAGAACGTTTCATAAGAGAAATTACTTATTTGGGCATAACATGCCTCTTTAAAATTTTATTTATATACAAGTTCACATACCTCACGGGGAATCACTCAACACTCGGCCGAAGATGTATTTTTGTGACACACTCGAGACCGGCATGGAACTTACTTCTACCATATGCTTGCCAAGCAATCAATGCTCCTCCTTTTTAACTATACACCTTTGTAAATATCAAGAGGACTTCGGGAAGGGTTAGGCTTGGGCTAAAGGTTGGTGGTTTTGGTTAGTGGTTAGTAAAAAGGGCTAAAAGCGTAAAAAGCGCCGGTTATCGTGAACCTTTTTCTCTCTTTTTTTTTTTGACATTTATTTAAACTAAGCATATTCAAACAAGATTTTTGAATAACTTGTTTGGTTATTGCTAAATCCTCTTTTTTTTAAAGTCATATGAAAAACCGAGCTTATTACTAAAACAAAGGGTTAAAAATAAAAAGGGTTTTGGTGGGTGAAAGGGTGTTTGTATTTGGGGTTAAGAAATGAAAAGGTTTAGGCTCAAAGGGGTTAACTAGGGGGATTTTGGGTAGGTGGTAAAAAAAGAAAAGAAAAAAATAATGGTGTAGAAATGAAAAAGGGTTAGTCCTAATGCCTCCATCATTTACTTACTCGGGTTTAAGTTGGTAAGGACCGGGAATATATCGTCGTGGCAAGTTCTAGAGTCGTAAGAACCAAGCGGGTATTCACACAAGAAACGAAAAATGAGCATTTAGTTTAAAGATATGTATTTGTATGCTCAATAAAGGCTCAAAACTCACTTTTGTGGGAATGGGTTTTTATGTGATCAAGTATATATAATCAAATTTTAACTAAACTTGTCATGCCTTTTCATAATTTTCTTATGATGGTTCTTTTTATCACGACACGGTCGGTTGTAAATTTGTAAAAATATAACCTTTTTAGAACTTGTTATTCCTAAATTAAACCAAGACAAGTAAAAAAAATGAAAATTTTTGAAAAATTTTGGGGTGATTAGCGGTTCCAATAGAGTTTTGTGTAAGGCTTGTTTTTAGGACTTGCAAGATTCAAGGTTTTAGCATCCCCCCACACTTAAATTACACATTGTCCTCAATGTGTCCCAAAAATAAGTTTTTCGGTTGATTAAAATGTGTAAAAGTGGGTTAAAAACAAGATTTTATGGTACTGGGTAGCTGAACACGGGGTGGTGTTGGCTGAGCACGGCCCCATGGTCAGACTGCCAGTATCAAATTTAAACAGAAGGCTGGGCACGGGGGCGTGTTCAGTGAGCACGGCCCCGTGTCCAGTTACCTGAACTGGGCATTTTCTGCAGAACCTCGGGCACGGGGAGTGTTGGGGTGAGCACGGCCCCGTGCTGAACATGCTGTAATGAAGAAAAATCATTGGGAGGCTCTGTTTTTGTGCATGGGGTGTGGGTTCAAGTTTCCCTTAGTAACCTCCATCATCCCGAGTGTGTTTTATTCCTGAAAATTAAAACTAAAATAGAAAACGTAAAAGTTAATCTAAACTAAAACTACGGATAGTTCCGCGGAATGCCTCCGTGGTGCGCCACGTTTATAAGGGTCCTTGGCTAGACCCACCTTATCAGGTGGTCCTGGCTTATCTTCAATTAGGGGGTCGTCATTGCCGAATGGATATTTCATTGATCACTCAAGGTCGACACTCTTTTTAAAGGCCCCTAATTGAAGAGGTAGATTGTTATACTTCTGGTTCTTCAAAGCTTCGTGGGTTTTTACAAAGGGTCGTCCCAACACTAGAGGAGCGTCATCGAGAATGACAAAGTCGGTTGGGATTACCATTTGATTTGTTTGAACCAAGACATCCTCAACTACACCGATTGATTTTATTATTTTCCGATTAGATAGAAAAATGGGTATTTGAAGTGGAGAAAAATCACTAATACTTAATTTTTCGAAAATGTAATTGGGCATTATGTTAACGCAAAGATCTTTATCAATTGTGACGTTACTAATAAATGAATTTTGAAAAAAACATGGAACCGGTGTAATGTTAATTTCAAATGGGTCTTCTTTTATTAGTGAGGTTTGATCAATAGTTAACTTAACACTTACCGTTTCGTCAATTTTAGTGTTAGTGTTTAATTCTTTTAAAAACTTAGCATGAGTTGGAACTAAACAATGATTTTCAAAAGAAGGAGCTAAGAGATTAATTTCTTCAAAGTTAGACTCTTCTTGTATGCTAACGTTGTCGAACTCACCTTTTTCGTTGTTTAACTCATGTGTCGGTTTTTCACTTATTTGTTCTTCCATTTTTACACTTTCAGTTATCTTTTCTTTATTTAATTCTTCTCTTGCGCGGGACTCCTCTTCCCTTGCGCGAGATTCTTTTATATAGCGATCGATAACTCTAAGGTGTTCTAATATCCTATCGGTCACTTCGGTTATAGAAAAATGATCGGGATTTTCAAAGCTTAAATCCGGTTGTTTGATCCTTTGTTCCTCATAATACCCATATGAAGTAGATGGTTCACACCATTGTTCTTCATTGTAAGCATATGATGGATAAGGGTCGTAATTTTTTTCTTCATAATACTCATATGAGGTGGGTTGTTCACGCCATGGTTCCTCATAATAAGCATACGAAGGTGGTGGCTCATATCTTGGTTCCTCAAAGTATGAGTAAGAAGGCTCATACCTTGGTTCATCAAAATATGAGTATGAGGGAGGAGGTTCATACCTTTGGTCTTCATAGGATGTGTATGAAGTTGATGGCTCGTACCTGGGTTCCTCATAGTAGGTGTATGAATTGGATGGTTGATATGAGTGACAATATTGAACCGAGTGCGGATTACTACAATTAGTGCAATAGTTACTCCTATAATCATCCTCCTCATAGGTGTAGTTGTAACCTCCTGAGTATTGATCCATAAGAATCACTCAGCAGACCACAACCAGCATTGACCCTTTGCCTTTAGTCCATTAGTACACGCCCGTTCGAACGACACGGTATGAGGTTTGTTAAACCTAATAGCGCTAACAACTAATGACCCGCTCGCCATCGGCCTCGGCGATTAAGTCGATATAAAATGAGGGACTTCATGATAGAGTTTTGGTCCAGTGTGTTTAATCTTGTTGTCCTACCCAAGGAGGACGAACGTACGTATTCTACCCAAGGAGAATACGCGAGGTTTAATCTTGGCATCCTACCCATGGAGGATGGCCGTACATATCCTACCCAAGGAGAATATGTAGTTTTCCGTTTTAGTTCATTAACCCATTCCCAACCCTTGGGAATCCCATGCCTTGGAAAAAGTGTGAACTCACCTTGGTTTGCTCGGTATGTGATGTGCGTTAGGTGTATATGTAGGTTTAAGTATATTTTAAGCCCTTTTACACTTTTTTTAGCCAAGTTTTAAATTTATAAAACACGATATTTGCTAACACTAAACACACATATGGGCAAGTGCACCCATCGTGAGCGTAGTATAGTGTTGGTAAGATACCGAGGTCGTCCAAGGACACAAGAGCTTTTAGTACCGGTTTATCCTCAACGTCTAATCAAATCAAAAAGTTAGAAAAAGGTTTTAAACTAGAAAAATAAAAACTAACTAAAATGCTGAAAATAAAGATAAAAATAAAAACAGATAGACAAGATGAATCACTTGGTTCCGACTCGTGTATAGTGTAACCTTTGATTATTTCTGTACTTTTGCACTTATTTAAGAGATTATCTTAGTTATTGTAGTAGGCCCCTCTTTTGAAGGTGACGTTACCCTCAACCCAGTAGTTTGAGTCAGCAAGGATACAATCCTAAAGTGTCGGATTATTGAAAGATAATTAATTAAGTTATTAATGCAAATTATGGTAGGCCCCTCTTTTGAAGGTGACGTTACCCTCGGCTAAGTAGTCTGAGTCAGCAAGGATACAGTCCTAAGTAGCCGGGTTATAGTATTAATAGTAGTTTAACTTATGAGGGGATCAAAGAGTTTGGACCCCCGCCATCCAATACCGTTAAGTATTGAAGGAGGTCCTACTAAATTTGACCCAGGTCCCTTGCAGGATCTCTAAACGCTGAACAACGACAAGACTCTTACCAAACCGTTCCCTTAACCCCCGACCAGGTAGCCAACATACCTCCATATAGACCGTGGAGATATGAATGGTGAAAATCTTTTATTTTATATAGACAGTAAAATAATGCCAAGACACCACGGACAAACGATAAGGAATAATCACCTTCAACATAAGAAACTAGTTATTAAAGTCATTAATACATAACCAAATAAAAAGTGCGAAAAGATTAAAAATAAAAAGTATTACACTAGACACTTGTCTTCACCAAGTGATGTAAGAGATTTAGGCAAACATGGCCTTGATTGTCAAGAACTCTTACGATCAATCTTGGATCCCGAGACGACTCACACACTCTATGATGGACAATGGATGATGGTGGTGGATGATGGTGTTATGGTGGTTGTGGGTGGTGGGTGAAGTGTGAGAGAGCTGGTGTGCCAAGGGATGCCTTTGAAGTGAACCAAGCAACCCTATTTATAGCCTGTACAGAAGCCTGGACACGGCCCCGTGTCCACCCTTTTCTCTTTCTTCATTAATACAATTTGTCTGCATTAGCTCCACACGCCCCCGTGTCCGCTGGGCACGGCCCCGTGTGCAAAAGCGTATCTGTACTATCAAGATTTGCTCAGATTCTGCGAATCTTTGCGTTGACCACGGCCCCGTGTCCGCTGGACACGCCCCCGTGTTGGGAAATAGAAGCTTCTACAGGTTTGTCTTTTGTGCCAGGGCTGACCATCCTGGACACGGCCCCGTGCTGAGCTGGGCACAACACCATGCTTAGCTGGGCATAGCCCTATGCACAGCTTTCTTCTTGTTTTTGCTTTGGGAGTTGTTGTCGAGGGGTCGGGCATGCCACGTTTCTTCCTTTTCTTTGTATTTATGTTGGTTTTGGCTGTATATTTGTTCCTTTTGTTCGTTTAAGCTCATTTGACCCTGTAAATTCAAAAGGAAGACAAAAACACACTTTTTCCAACATTAGTACTAAAAAGGGTTAGTTTTATGCTTTATTTGATGTAATTTATATGTTGCATTTTACACACATCAAATACCCCCACACTTGAATCTTTGCTTGTCCTCAATCAAAACTCTTTATTATGTGGCTTACACACCCTAATGGAATGGGTAGAAGAGAAGGTTTAGGCTTGTCTTGAGTGTCGGGAATCCAAGATTTTTATTGGGTTTTATTTTTATATTATTTACAATCCTATTCGTTATGATTTACTTAGAACGTTTCATAAGAGAAATTACTTATTTGGGCATAACATGCCTCTTTAAAATTTTATTTATATACAAGTTCACATACCTCACGGGGAATCACTCAACACTCGGCCGAAGATGTATTTTTGTGAGACACTCGAGACCGGCATGGAACTTACTTCTACCATATGCTTGCCAAGCAATCAATTCTCCTCCTTTTTAACTATAAACCTTTGTAAATATCAAGAGGACTTCGGGAAGGGTTAGGCTTGGGCTAAAGGTTGGTGGTTTTGGTTAGTGGTTAGTAAAAAGGGCTAAAAGCGTAAAAAGCGCCGGTTATCGTGAACCTTTTTCTCTCTTTTTTTTTTGACATTTATTTAAACTAAGCATATTCAAACAAGATTTTTGAATAACTTGTTTGGTTATTGCTAAATCCTCTTTTTTTTTAAAGTCATATGAAAAACCGAGCTTATTACTAAAACAAAGGGTTAAAAATAAAAAGGGTATTGGTGGGTGAAAGGGTGTTTGTATTTGGGTTAAGAAATGAAAAGGTTTAGGCTCAAAGGGGTTAACTAGGGGGATTTTGGGTAGGTGGTAAAAAAAGAAAAGAAAAAAATAATGGTGTAGAAATGAAAAAGGGTTAGTCCTAATGCCTCCATCATTTACTTACTCGGGTTTAAGTTGGTAAGGACCGGGAATATATCGTCGTGGCAAGTTCTAGAGTCGTAAGAACCAAGCAGGTATTCACACAAGAAACGAAAAATGAGCATTTAGTTTAAAGATATGTATTTGTATGCTCAATAAAGGCTCAAAACTCACTTTTGTGGGAATGGGTTTTTATGTGATCAAGTATATAATCAAATTTTAACTAAACTTGTCATGCCTTTTTCATCCGTCTAGAGCACCAAACAAATGCTTAACATGTAATCACTCAAACATGTCGTATACATACCTACATAATCTACTAGCACACATTTCAAACCCAGTTATTAAACGTGTGTGGCCCAAAGATAAAACATGTATGTATCATAATTACTAGCAAATCTAAACATTCAAGGTCCAGCCAAAATATATCATGTGCTATTATACATCTCCCATTCACGAGGGTGTCATATGCCATTTAAATCCCAGCCCACAAATGTGATTATGTGACTCGAGTAACATGCTGTTTGTTTCTAACCTCTATTCCTTATTATGCATATTACCACAGAATAGTATTTTCAATTAATTCACGATCCCCATGAACAACCAGTAACATGCGACTTAATAACCATCACTAATCCCCATTTATTTGAGTCCAATTATACCCATCGAAGTCTTGGGCCCCTTACCCAATCCTTGTAGCCGGCCCATCAACAACCAAAAGTTTCAGTGCATGAATTTGATGTACATACTGTGCTTAAACAACAATTAAAGCATGCAATTCAAAGGGCATATAAGTCATGCATATCCTAAAACAATAAACATTCAGACTGTTAACACTTTATTCAATTACTAACATGCATCACCATTCCTGTTCGATCCATGCACACAAGTTATTTGATAACACTCAATATTATTTAGAATCACATGCCTCACGATTTCAACAATTATTAACAATCCATCAAAACTAATAGTCTTCTAAATAACACCCTAAATCAAAACACAGTATAATCGATTACATACAGCATCCGAACCTATTCATTACACCTATTTAACACCACCGTCTATTAACCCCGCTATTCGGCTCACAATGATCATCATCATATAATAATTGTGTATGACTAGAATTGATACAGTTTATAAACAAACCTTAAGATCATGCTTGGTGTCTAAACATACGACACATATTCATGAACCGTACGCAGACAACATAATTACTTCTACAACTGTGTAATGAGAGGAACATACCTAATCAAAAGATTATGACTAGCACAGAAGGTTACGAGAGAGAAGGGGGTTGTTTCCTGTTGCCGTACGCACGAAGAATATGGGAGCAATAGGTTTTTATTTTGAGTTTATGATAATAACAATCTAATACAATACTAATATGACATTTATTTGGGGCGATAACATTAAAACCGGAATGGGCTTGAGCCCATTCACATAATATTATGGTTTAGGGGTCCATGGTGTGTATTAAGCATATACTCATGCATTCTTATACAACTCTACATAGATAATAGTTAGGAGGATGGGCTTGATTTGTCTTTGGGCTTGCGTAACCGGACCAAAAGGGTAACAAGAGCTTAAAATGGGTTGTAAAGATTAAACATATGCAAAGTCCATGAGGAGTGGGCTCCTTAGACACTACCGATGACAGCCGGCCCAATTCTGATGTTCTGTTGGGCTCTAGCAGGCCCAAGCATACCCATGATCGGTTATTGTGGCCCCATACATGTTATATAACAAAGTTATTAAATTTTAACAGAGTTAAAATCACAATATTAAAACGTAACTGACCTTGAAAGTTCGGGTTGTCACATGATTAAATTCACGCTTTAACCTCAGGGAAATCTTTTTCATAGTTAGATTATTAAGGTTAAATATAAGATCAACATGCCAATGAGGTGGTTGTCCATTGTCATAGGCAAAGTCTTTAGACATCTGGGTTTGAGAGGGAAGGTCTTAAGTTCAAGTCTCACAGACGATATTGATTAAAAGAAATTCGCCGTTTAAAAAAAATATAAGATGAACAAGTTAAATACTACCAAAGCTGAAGTTTATTGAAATCCTAATAGAAATCATCTAATAACAAATTCTAATTTTCAAAATCTTTATTTAATACAAGGAGTTGTTAAATTTACAAATCTTTTAGTCAAGCATGATGTGATGAGCTAGTAGTTATCTAGAATAAGAGATTCAAGACCATCCTATAAAAGACGCATGCACATTTTTTTGTTAAATTGTATAAACACTTTCATTAACATATAACATATGAATTGACAGAAAGGATTGACTCGTTCAATAGATTCAAGACCATCCTATAAAAGTACTCTAGTCAATCTTGCATACACATAACCATTCAATTGCAACCTAATAACATATAGGCAAGTGCATATACTAAGGAAATATTTGTTGTATAACCTACTGATGCAGACCCACAGTGAGAACCAAAATAGATTAACAATGAACACATGGGCAGGGCTAACTTTTTATACAATATTTCAACATATGTACATCAAAACTGTATGCCGAAATTTCTGCACACATTTACATATATTTCAGCATACATACATACAAATTATACGCCAATAATTCCTTTGTCTTAGGATAATTGGCTGAAGGATAAGTAAGACATCAATGAGTTTCCTCCCTCGCTATTAACACCTGTAGCATTTCCCACCTACTTTGCAAGAAATATCAAACTTATCTTCTACAAATCCAATTGTATAACACTGAGAAATAAGTGTCATATTCTTATACATTCGGTATATCGGTGGCAAACTGAACGGGTCATTGGGTTGTACCAAATTGGTTCATCTTCACCTTCCCATAAATCTTTTATTCCCTCTTCATCAGCATCTTCATCATTCCACATGCTTTTAGGGTTGTTTTTATATCAAGTGGGCTCTAGCATTCAATTTAAATAGTTAAAACATGGGAAGCAATACATAAAATATTATTCTTTAAATTATAATTAAGAACTTATATTTGTAATTATAATTAAGAACTTATATTTGTAATCAAACCGAACTGTTTCCAACTTATAAAAAATAACTTTTTTTGATCTGAACCTACATTGACCAGTTACCCAACCCACCATCTTTCCACCTCTAATCTCTATTTAGAACGAGTCAAATTGACAAAATGTAAGCCACACACATACTTCATGTAACTTCTTTCGACGGCCTTTGGATTCCCCATTCTATAACCTGCCATTTTGACCCGTTAACCCACCATCACACTTCAGCATTACTATGATGCAAGACAAAGAAAAACATACAGATTTATCAAATGGTATGAAACCAGGACAAAGTGAAGTATTTGACTTGAAAGAACACTCAGCACAGATTATATTGTTTCAAAGGATGGCATTTGGTAGTTAAGACTACAGTTCTGAATGTTTCAAAAAACCTTAGACCAGTTGGGGGAGTTTGTCACACCCCCAAAATCCACACGCGGAGTATCACCGCTTGGAGGCGTGACATAACCAGGATCAAGCCACCAATCATATTGAACATAACAAGTATTAAGTAAAATTCAACCACACAATATGAAAGGTGTTCAAAACCAAAGCATAGTTAAGTGTTTAGCGGAAGCATAAATGTAAAACCCAACATAAGTACTAAGTTCGAAATAACGTAATGTTTTTAGCATGGCACACACTGCCATGTCCCACAACGAGCACGCCTCCCTGTGCAAGCACCATGAGTACCTAACGACCTGCAAGGCATGTAGCAACGAATCAACAACAAAGTTGAGCGAGTTCACAGTTGGTTGTTTGGTTATAGCATTCGTTTTGTAAACCATGTATCGTATTAATTCGTATCGCGGTCTCCCAGACATGTTTGCGAAGATTAGTGGGGGTTTCCCATGTATCCTAGACTAGTTGCATTTGTATTTGTATTGCGGTCTCCCAGACATGTTTGCGAAGATTAGTGGGGGTTTCCCATGTATCCTCGACTAGTTGCATTTGTATTTGTATCGCGGTCTCCCAGACATGTTTGCGAAGATTAGTATTCGTATCGCGGTCTCACAGACATGTGTGCGAAGATTAGCATTTGTATCGCGATCTCACAGACATGTGTGCGAAGATTAGTGGGGCTTCTCGTGTTTTACTAGTCTAGCTGTATCTATAGGTGTCCTACACCTAATGAGGTCAGTGGTACGTATTTCAGTAGTGATGTAAGTACAAGTAATCATTCAATCCCATTCCCAACCCCGGGAATCCCATGCCTTGGTAAGAGTGTGAACTCACCTTGGTTTGCTCGGTATGCTAAGTTATGTGTTCGCAAGTAATCAGTCAAGTCCTATAGTTATACACGTATACGAAATCAGTACATGTTCGTATAGATTTACATGCAAATCAATGCCACAGAGTGTGTTTAAGCAATCATCGTCATGTAACACATAACAGTTATTTTCACGTTCATACAATCATCATTCAACATTCAATTCAACAATTAAATTCAACAATTAAACATACATATTGCAGCCGATCTATTTACATGTGCATCCATCCATCGATTAATTTTCTAAAACCCACAAACCCTACACTTCACATCATCAGATCTATTCTACAAGATTCATGACAAAAACATCCAATCCATCCATTCAGTTTTATGTCATCGACAGATCATGTTTAATATACGGAACCTTAATATACAATTCAATTCCAATCATATGCTCATCATCACACCCACTAATAGTTAATTCATGATTTCAACAAGTAGTCAAATGATTTTAATATAACAAAATCATACATAACATATTACAATAAAAGGTCACTAACCGGTACGAGTGTCTGAGAGTTTCATAGAAATCAAAGCTGCCGTCTCAGAGAATGAGGTGCTCTAGGGTTTCAGTTTTTGGTGATTAGACTTTCACGTGAAGTGGGGAAACAAAATATATAAGACCGATTACTACTGGGCCAAAGCCCAACCTGTTTTCGTTGACCACATGTGGACGAAAACACATGAAGTGTTTTCGTGAGGTGTGTGTTTTCGTGGGGTGTGTGAGTGTTTTCGGCTATAGCTCTTAATTATGCAACACAACATCCATACTAAGCATGTTATTAACACAACAATCTATATACAAACACACTTATGATGCACACCAAATATAACATATCAGTCGCAATACGATTTAACATTTTACGAATGTGTACAGTTGTGAAACAAAAAAATCGTGTAAACAAACAACTTAAACAATTAACGTGCAATTAATGCAGAGATGGAATCTTGGAAACTCGAGTTGTCACATTATCCCCAACTTGAAAGAAATTACGTCCCGAAATTTAGCACGTGGTTACTGAGGAAGCTAGTTGTGTTGTGTTGTTTCGTGGTTTTCTTGGGGTGTCACATCATCCCCCCGTTGATTTGGAATTTCGTCCCAAAATTCTGTAGTAGCTTCAGCCTTAGTAGTGGTTGCACTGTTTCCGAATAACTGGGGATACTTGAGTTTCATTTGATCTTCTCGTTCCCAGGTAAACTCTGGGCCACGACGGGAGTTCCAACAAACTCGAACAAGAGGTATTCTGGTGTGCTTGAGGACCTTAACGTCCCGGTCCGTGATTTCAACTGGTTCCTCGACGAATCGCAACTGATCGTCGATAGTGAGCTCCTTCAAAGGAACTATGAGGGTCTCATCTGACAGACACTTCTTCAGATTTGACACGTGAAAAACGTTGTGAACTGCACTGAGTTCTGCTGGTAGGTTCAGTTTGTAGGTCACCCTGCCTATTTTCTCAATGATTTCGAATGGTCCGACATATCGCGGATTGAGCTTGCCCCGCTTTCCAAAACGTACCACACCCTTCCAGGGTGAAACTTTGAGTAGCACTCGATCCCCAACTTGGAACTCGAGTGGTTTCCGACGCTTGTTTGCGTAGGCTTTCTGACGGTCACGAGCCGCCGCCATGCGTTGCCGTATCTGAGCAATTCTTTTCGTTGTGTCCACTACAAGTTCTGGACCCGTGATCTGACTATCACCCACCTCTGCCCAACAAAGAGGTGATTGGCATTTACGCCCGTACAATGCCTCGAATGGAGCAGCTTGAATGCTGGTGTGGTAACTGTTGTTATACGAGAACTCCACTAACGGGAGGTGTTTTTCCCAGCTGTTTCCGAAGTCGATTACACATGCACGAAGCATGTCTTCTAGAGTTTGGATGGTGCGTTCAGACTGCCCATCAGTTTGCGGATGGTAAGCGGTGCTCATGTCTAATCGAGAGCCAAAAGATTTGTGTATTGCCTGCCACAATTCTGAAGTAAATCGTGCATCACGATCAGAGATAATAGAGGTTGGCACCCCGTGCCTCGAGACAACTTCCTTAAGGTAGACGTCTGCTTGGTGGAGAACTTATCCATTTCCTTGATAGCCAAGAAGTGTGCAGACTTTGTGAGTCGATCCACGATCACCCAAATAGTATCATTCCCACGTTGAGATCTAGGCAGGCCAGTAACAAAAATCCATGGAAATTTGCTCCCATTTCCATTGTGGTATCTCTGGTTGTTGGAGTAGGCCCGATGGTTTCTGGTATTCAGTCTTGACTCTCGCACAAGTCAAACACTTGCTAACGTAAGTTGCTATATGAGCTTTCATGCTAGGCCACCAATATGTATTTTTCGAATCGTGGTACATCTTATCCGAACCAGGATGTATTGAGTAGCGAGACTTATGCGCTTCATCCATCACAAGCTCGCGTAAGTTTCCATAGAGTGGGACCCAGATGCGTCCTGTTACGTAATAGGTGCCGTCTGCCTTTTATTCTAACCGTTGCCTTGAGCCGCATAGGGCTTCAGCCCTGACGTTTTCTGGTTTCAATGCTTTTACCTGAGCATCTCGTATCTGTGCAGGAAGGCTAGACTGGATGGTAAGTTGTAGTGCTCGCACACGCCTAGGTGTGGTATCTTTTTGAATGAGGGCATCGGCCACCACATTGGCTTTGCCCGTATGGTACTTGATGGCACATTCGTAATCGTTCAGTAGCTCGACCCATCGACGTTGACGCATGTTTAATTCCTTCTGTTTGAAGATATGCTCGAGACTCCTGTGATCGGTGTAGATGGTGCACTTGGTACCGTACAGGTAATGTCTCCATATCTTGAGCGCGAAAACAACAGCTCCCAACTCTAAATCGTGTGTGGTGTAGTTCCTTTCATGAATCTTAAGTTGACGCGATGCATAAGTAATGACCTTATCCCATTGCATCAATACACAACCCAGACCCTGAATTGACGCGTCATAATAAACCACGAAGTCATCTGTGCCCTCCGGCAATGAGAGAATAGGCGCGCTACAAAGTCTATCCTTTAAGTGCTGAAATGCTGATTCCTGTGCATTTCCCCAACGATAGATAACGCCTTTCTGAGTTAGCGAGGTGAGGGGTTGTGCAATCTTGGAGAAGTCTTTGATGAACCTTCTGTAGTATCCTGCCAAACCCAAGAATTGGCGGATTTCTGTTGGTGTACGGGGTGCAGGCCAGTTCTTAATCGAGTCTACCTTGGATGGATCAACATGAATCCCATCCTTGTTTACCACATGGCCTAGGAAATGGACTTCACGAATCCAGAAGTCGCATTTTGAAAACTCGGCGTACAGTTGCTCCGTTCGAAGAAGTTCCAAGATAAGCCGCAGATGTTGCTCGTGTTCCTCCTGGCTCTTGGAGTAAATCAAAATGTCGTCGATAAATACAATAACGAACTTATCCAGATAGGGCTTGCACACCCTGTTCATAAGATCCATGAAGACTGCAGGCGCGTTTGTTAGCCCGAAAGGCATGACCAGAAACTCGTAATGGCGGTAGCGTGTTCTGAATGCTGTTTTGGAGACGTCCTCGTCCCGGACTCTCAGTTGATGGTAGCCTGACCTCAGATCAATCTTTGAATAGTAGCTCGACCCTTGTAGCTGGTCGAACAAGTCGTCAATGCGTGGAAGAAGATAGCGATTCTTTACGGTCACCTTGTTTAGTTCGTGGTAATCTATGCACATCCTGAAGGTACCGTCTTTCTTCTTCACAAATAACACGGGAGCACCCCAGGGTGAAGAACTAGGACGAATGAAACCCTTATCCAAGAGTTCTTGCAATTGCTTAGACAGTTCTTCCAGTTCGGTTGGAGCTAAGCGATAGGGTGCTCGAGCTATGGGTGCTGCTCCAGGAGCTAGCTCGATCTGAAATTCGACCTGGCGATGAGGCGGTAGCCCATGTAAATCTTCAGGAAACACTTGAGGAAAGTCGCGTACTACAGGAATATCCTCTATTCTCTTCTCTTTCGTTGATGCGTCAGTAACAAGCGCTAAAATAGCGGTGTGGCCCTTTCGCAAAAACTTCTGGGCCTTAAGGAAGGAGATGATGCCCACTACAGCACCACTCTTGTCGCCCTGAATTTCGAGAGGTTCCTTGCCAGAACAGGTAATACGAACAATCTTCTCTTAGCATAGGATCTCTGCTTGCTGTTGGGATAACCAATCCATCCCAATGACGATGTCGAAACTACCCATCACCACGTTAGGATCATTCCTTGCGTCACCCTGACCCATCACAAACGCTTGACCTCGGCACCATTGTTTCCATTGTTTCCCCAGTTGTTATTCCCATTGCCCTGATTATTGTTGTTGTTGTTGTTCTGGTTCTGATTTAACTGGGGGCAGTCCCGCTTGAAATGGCCTTCAGCACCACACTGAAAGCATCCCCTGTTACCTCGCTGTTGCTGCTGGTTCTGTGGAGCTGGTGGTTGTTGTTATTGGTTCTGATTTGCAGGTCGCGAGCTCCTGCAATCCTTAGCTTCATGACCCATCTTGAGACACCTCTGGCAATGACCCCTGTTGCACTGACCACTATGGTGTCTGTTGCATGTGTTGCACTTCGGAAGGTTTCCTCGATATCCACCCTGCCTTTGACTACCAGAAGATTGCTGACCAGGGCTCTGATAGTCATCAATCTTTCGCTGCTGTGCCTGGGACTGAACTGAAGTTGAACCCTTGCTGGAGGTTCCATCCCACTTTCTCTTGTTGTCACTGGGAATAGCAGAAGTAGTAGTAGTGGCGGTAGCACCGATACGCTTAGGCAGCCTGTTCTGTTCCACTGCCTGGTCTGTGAGACGATGAGCAAGACGAGTAACATCTTGAATAGTAGCAAGGTTAGAAGAAGTCACATGACTTTGAATCTCTGGTACTAATCCTTTGAGGTACAGCTCGATACGTTTGATGGGAGGATCCACCATAGTTGGACATAACACTGCCAGTTCGTTGGATCGTTTCGTGTACGCTTCTATCTCTGACCCCGTCATCTTTAGGTTAAAGAATTCCACTTCCAACTTGTGGATGTCATCACACCTACAGTATTCACGTTTGATCAGTTCCTTAAAATCATTCCATGGGGTGGCATTAGCAGCCGCCAGCCCCAGCATCTGAACTTGCGCGTTCCACCAAGTTAGCGTAGTGCCTTCGAGAGTACCCGTGGCGTACTTCACCCTACGAGCCTCAGGGCATTCACGCATCTCGAAGACAGACTCGAGCTTTTCAAACCAGTGGAGGAGTCCAACGGCCCCTTCAGTGCCACTAAAAGTACTATGACGACAGTCCATGAAAGTTTGGAACGTGCACACAGGTGGCTGAGCGTGTTGACCTGTCGTGTGCGTAAGAGTAAACATACTTAAGCACGAGTGTTGGTTTACGAGAGTAGGATCTAAAGATCCTAGAGTAAGTGGTGATGGCAGGTTATACCTCCTGCCTGGGCAGCGGCGAGTGCTGCAGTAACTTGTTCAGTGATCAAAGCCGCCAACTGGGCTTGAGTTAGGTTAACGCGTCCACTCATGATCTTGATATCAAAGAGAACATGAGTGAGAGAGGTTCGCGAAAGTACGATGACAGAAGAGAGTAAGCACATAAGTGTTTCAATCAACAGTTGTTACGTTTATCTAAGCATACCACGAGAAAAGTTCTATGTAATCTAGCAAGCAGGCAATGTAACATAAATCATATCACCTAGAATGTCGAGTCTTGCACGTGGAGCGAAGCGTCGTTGTGGATCATTGAGCACTGTTCAGGTTATAGTCTGGTTTTAACAAAAACTTTTTCCCCCTATTAAAACCAAGTTCACTATAACCAATGGCTCTGATACGAATCTATCACACCCCCAAAATCCACACGCGGAGTATCACCGCTTGGAGGCGTGACATGACCAGGATCAAGCCACCAATCATATTGAACATAACAAGTATTAAGTAAAATTCAACCACACAATATGAAAGGTGTTCAAAACCAAAGCATAGTTAAGTGTTTAGCGGAAGCATAAATGTAAAACCCAACATAAGTACTAAGTTCGAAATAACGTAATGTTTTTAGCATGGCACACACTGCCATGTCCCACAACGACTGCGCCTCCCTGTGCAAGCTCCATGAGTACCTAACGACCTGCAAGGCATGTAGCAACGAATCAACAACAAAGTTGAGCGAGTTCACAGTTGGTTGTTTGGTTATAACATTCGTTTTGTAAATCGTATGTTCGTTTTGTAAACCATGTATCGTATTAATTCGTATCGCGGTCTCCCAGACATGTTTGCGAAGATTAGTGGGGGTTTCCCATGTATCCTAGAGTAGTTGCATTTGTATTTGTATCACGGTCTCCCAGACATGTTTGCGAAGATTAGTGGGGGTTTCCCATGTATCCTAGACTAGTTGCATTTGTATTTGTATCGCGGTCTCCCAGACATGTTTGCGAAGATTAGTATTCGTATCACGGTCTCACAGACATGTGTGCAAAGATTAGCATTTGTATCGCGGTCTCACAGACATGTGTGCGAAGATTAGTGGGGGCTTCCCGTGTTTTACTAGTCTAGCTGTATCTATAGGTGTCCTACACCTAATGAGGTCAGTGGTACGTATTTCAGTGGTGATGTAAGTAGAAGTAATCATTCAATCCCATTCCCAACCCCGGGAATCCCATGCCTTGGTAAGAGTGTGAACTCACCTTGGTTTGCTCGGTATGCTAAGTTATGTGTTCGCAAGTAATCAGTCAAGTCCTATAGTTATACACGTATACGAAATCAGTACATGTTCGTATAGATTCACATGCAAATCAATGCCACAGAGTGTGTTTAAGCAATCATCGTCATGTAACACATAACAGTTATTTTCACGTTCATACAATCATGCATCATATGACTGAGTTCTTGGTCAATTCTAACATAGTTATTCAATAACACACTAAACAGGGTTATCAGGCTTAACAAGATCAACATACTTACAAGGTTAACAAGCTTAACAGGATTAACACATTTAACTGAGTTACATATTTAACAGAGTTACATGCATAACTTAACAGGGTTAACATCTACCAGAATTAATAACTAACTGAGTTAATGGCCTAACATAGTCAATGAGTTTAACAGGGTTAATGAGCTAACCAGAGTTAATAAACTTAACTGGGTTTACATTCATAACATGCATAGCAGAATCAACATACTTAACAGGATTTATACACTAACAATGTTACACGTTTAACAGAGTGAATGAGTTTAACGGAGTTAATAATCTTTGACAGAGTTATTGTACCAGAATACACAACTAAATTACATATGGCGAAATCACATGCATGGCAAAATCCCACTTGCGACGAAAACACCCGGGACGAAGACACCTGTTTTCGTCGGCTTCAGGTGTGACTGGGCCGTTCAACCTAGTGGGCTGGCACACTTAATCAATTCTCGTGAACATTGATAAAGCCAAGACTTTAATGACATGCACACTGCTAATACCAATGAATTTCAATTTGACTGAAAACTTTTGATCAGATCACATGCAATGTTTCAATCAAGAGCCTATTGGACCTCCAAGTCCACTAAACCGATAAGTGCCAACTATGATTACTAACCGATGACTTTAGTGGCAGGCAATTTGTATTTCCCAATCAATTCAATTAATTCTATTACACTAAGTGTTTTCATCTGGTGTTGTGATTTCGTTGGCCCCTGGGTTTTCGTCGACTGGTCATCATCTTCATTAACAGTTACAATAACAAGAACAACCCTAATCATCATCTAACAGATTCAACCACTTCAACGAACAATCGATCAATCAGGAACTAATACAATCGCTTAGATATTTTCTCATTTGTATCATCAGAATTATCATCCAACATCATGTAAACAGAATCATCATTCAACATTCAAATCAACAATTAAACATACATATTGCAGCCGATCTATTTACATGTGCATCCATCCATCGAATAATTTTCTAAAACCCACAAACCCTACACTTCACATCATCAGATCTATTCTACAAGATTCATGACAAAAACATCCAATCCATCCATTCAGTTTTATGTCATCGACAGATCATGTTTAATATACGGAACCTTAATATACAATTCAATTCCAATCATATGCTCATCATCACACCCACTAATAGTTAATTCATGATTTCAACAAGTAGTCAAATGATTTTAATATAACAAAATCATACATAACATATTACAATAAAAGGTCACTAACCGGTACGAGTGTCTGAGAGTTTCATAGAAATCAAAGCTGCCGTCTCAGAGAATGAGGTGCTCTAGGGTTTCAGTTTTTGGTGATTAGACTTTCACGTGAAGTGGGGAAACAAAATATATAAGACCGATTACTACTGGGCCAAAGCCCAACCTGTTTTCGTTGACCACATGTGGACGAAAACACATGAAGTGTTTTCGTGAGGTGTGTGTTTTCGTGGGGTGTGTGGGTGTTTTCGGCTATAGCTCTTAATTATGCAACACAACATCCATACTAAGCATGTTATTAACACAACAATCTATATACAAACACACTTATGATGCACACCAAATATAACATATCAGTCGCAATACGATTTAACATTTTACGAATGTGTACAGTTGTGAAACAAACAAGTCATGTAAACAAACAACTTAAATAATTAATGTGCAATTAATGCGAAGATGGAATCTTGGAAACTCGAGTTGTCACAGAGTTGAAGTAACATGCTAAAAACATCAGATTTTATATACACTGACATTGGAAAAAAAATCTCACAAACAACCTTAAAATCGCGTATCTAGCATGTATATTACTTATATTGGCAGTGGATAATAATATAATGTCGTCCTTTTTTCACAGCTTTGAAGTAAGATGCTTGAAATCAAATGAATAAACATAAAATAAATATAAAATATAAGCAAGGTATGAATGATGAAGATTGACCTGGTGAGTAAAGCAACAATACTGAAAACGAAGAACATCGGCAACATTCCACCATGCTCAAAATCATGCATATGATGTGGGTTTAAGATGTCGTCAACAAGAAACTTAAGATGGGTTGAATAAAAAAGCTCTATACATGTATTAAAAAAAGCTCCGATTGATGTAACATAAAGTTCCAAAAACTTCAACTTCCCACTAAAACTTGGCACAGGGTTCCAAACTCTCACACGAAATGAGTTTGGGTCTGCTACATAACAGACCACGCCGCACCATATATGCCAGACCCCAGCTACAAGAAACAGACAAAAACTAAGCATTTGAGAAGGGTTTATTTGATTAACCAAGAAAAATATTAGGTTGTTTGCCTAATGTACATCTAGGTCAACGTTGATCAAAATTGGGGTTTGTAAAAGGGTGATATGTAAAAACATCAAACAGATGAAGATATAATGAATTGTTTACTTGATAAAAAGGCTGACATGTAAAAAAGATAAGACATATGAAGTTTCTGGTTGTACATAAAGCTTGGTTGGTTGTATATAGAGCAACTCCCTGCACCTCGGCTTTTAAAACGTAAACGTCTCAAAGCACCTTGGGCTTTTTAAAACCAACATAATAATAATCACTGTATGGGTACATGTAGCTTAGAGTTTTTAATTGAAAAAAAAATTCAATCTAAACTCAAGTTAAGACATGGCCCTTCATCTCCTAAGTAATCAAATGTACACTGTTATCATGGAATGGAGACATAATAAATTACAAATTTACAATGTTTATGATCGAAAAAACTCATGGTTAGTTACCAGTGTTTGAAGTTTATCTCCCACCATACATAAATCACTAATTATATCATAAAATTGCTCAAAAGCACATGAATTTTTTAACTGCATTTAAGCAATAAAATAAACCTGGATCGCAAATTGCGTAAAAATTCATCTACATCTGCAACAAAATAACAACAAACAATCAGTAATTCACAACTACACAAAGTCAAAGGTAGCAAAAATGCAAAAAGAAACAATCACCAAAACTCAATGAACAATACTGTAAATGAGAGCTCGAACGACTCCAGTACGTTGGGCGTTGTAATCTTTAAAGATCTCTTCAACAGTGCACAGCCTCAAAGAAATTGCAGCCATTTCCATAAACAGAGAATCAAAAGGTTTCAGATCTGATATTCATGCCAGTTAATACCAATAAAAAATATACTTCTGAGATATTAGGGGAGGTTGAATCAACTACCCCTTACCCCCAAAAAAACTGTATAATGTAAATGGAAACAAACTATGGAAATTTGCATACTTTCTCCCATATAACCTACAAATTCGTCCCTGATTTCACCTAGAAAATTGAATGATAAAACAACAAATTTGATATAATCAAGTTGGGGAATAATAGGAAATGCTTTAGTCTCAAATTCACAGAATACCAAAACCAAAAGAGGACATAAATTGCACCTGAGATACACGGATTCCTGTTGCAACTCTGTGAAACTAAGCAACCGTGTGGAGGACCTGCTTCACATTTGACAAAGTTATAACCGACCGGAAGGAGTTTATATAACAAAAGTCGAAATTCAAACCTGATTATAGGCAATTGAGGTCGCAAATGACCACTGAATTCAATCATGGGTTCCATCTTAAATAATTGTGGATATAGAAACGTCTGGGCAGATTCAACTGATGTCTTTATTTTGCCATTAAATCTTCAATTTGCTATTAAATCTTCAGTTTCATGCATAAAACCTAATTGATTTCAATCATCAAGCCTTGATTTCATTAATAATTGCTACAACCGTTCACTCCCTGCTTCAATCTACACGGGTTTTCTTTGAACGAATCATGGTGGCGACATTGAATTGGGGGCACATTTCGGAGACCAGATGAAAAATTAGAGAAAGATGGCATGGCTGTTGGGCTCGCGTCTTAAAATATTGTATGTAAATTACATTTATGTCCATAGGAAATGCTTTATATAGTATTATAGATTACTAGGGGAAGCCCGTGCGAGACACATCGCATTGCGATATTTGTTTTTGTTAATTTTTTTTATTCATATAATATTTATTGTAGTATCATTGTTAATCAGTTTTCATTTGATTCGGTTAATTTAGTTTTTGGTTGATTTTGGTTCGTTTTTGTCTGTATTCGGTTTGGTTTAGGTTAACGAATTAGTTATTGCTCACCGATAACCGGTTTTGGTTAATAACCGATAGGTACGCGTGCGATGCAGCGGCAAACACAGACATTGCCACGGTGTACATTGTTCGGTTGGTTAGATTATTATCCTCAACCGAAATCGAGGTCATTGATTAGTCTATTTTATTAACCAGTCCCTTTTTCAGTTAATTGATTTGGTTTATTTTGTTAGATTGATGGTTTTTGGTTTGATTAATTTAATTTCAATTAATAGCCAAAACCAAACGTGGGTTAAAACTTTTGATTAGAAATATACGAAATTTAGGTATAAATACATAAAATGGGTGTATAGGTACATGAAATAGAGGTATAAATATATAAAATGGGGTATAAATATGAAAGAGATGAACTAAAGGTATAAAAGCTAGAAATATATGAAAATATGAATGGTTCGATTCAGAAAATTTTGGGAGGTACAAAAAAACCGATAATCGTTTTTGGTTAATCAGGGTTTCAGTTAATTCAATTTTTGGTTGATTTTGGTTCGGTTAACGATTCAATTAATACTCACCCTTAGACACTGTTAATCAAGTTACATATCAATTTTTAATTAAAAAATATAGCAATACTATACTCAAATTAATGTGAACAAAATACTGTTTATATGATGCAATTTAAAAAAATATTAACGTACAAAAAGTTTTGATCCTTTAAAAATCAGGGGGGGGGGGGTTAGTTTTTTATAAGGGGATAAAGTGTAACTACTAATTAATTATCTATAATTTTGTTAAAGATGATGGATTAAAGTGTAGTTTAGATGAGAGAATTAAATTGGCGGTATTTAATCACTTGATATTTTGTAGCTATTAAACATTATGGGATAATAACTAATATGTTGGGCTTTAATCACTTGTACATTAAGGAATCATTTACTTGTATCTTTTAATCTATATGTAAATATTGACCAAGACAACTATCTAAACGTCGACAAAAATGAGTAAGTCGTCACGGTACTTTTGGATTTTTTAAAACATTATAGTTTATAAGATACGGTAAGAATACGTAAAAGAATTATAAGTTTGTTGTGGAGAGGGAACAAGTTATACTTTAAAGTCATGAACAATTTCCATATGCCAATATACTTTAAACAAGTTATAATATCAGTAGGATATCAACTTGTATGCCCGTTAAGGTTTTATAATCATACTATGCCTCATATAGGCGTTTTGATCATTTAGTGACGTATAAAAGGAACTTGCGTATAATCTTTTGTTATGACCATAAACATTCTGTGAAAACACTTTATTTATGATATAATATCAGTAGGATATCAACCATATGTGTGTTTTATAGTTTATGACCAAACGATGCTTCATAGGGGTATTTTGGTCACTTCACACATAGTTTTGAAAGCTTATTTGGGATTCAGAGTTTATAACATGTACCTACTGTAAAATATTTTAAATAAGTTATAAAATCAGTAGGTGAAAAGTCTTGGTTGGTAAATATGGTTTAAAACCATACTACGCGCCAAAAAGGCATTAAAGTCATTAAATGACGATATTTGCGATGTTCTATGAAAACTGATGTTATGACCAGGTTTATATGGTCAAGATATGCTATTTAGTATAACACATCAGTAGGTAAAAGGTTTTGTATGAAAACCATGATTAAAACCATTTTATGTGCCATAAGGGCATTATCGTCATTTAAGAACGTAATACAAGAACTTGTGCATAAACTCAGTTTATAAACTGACTTGATATCCCAAAATATCCTAATTATGATATTACATCAGTAGGTAATTAGTTTAGTATAAGAAATTATGTTTAAAATCGTTCTATGCGCCGAAAGGGCATTTCGGTCTTTAAAGCATAATTTACGATATAATACGAAAACTTGGTTTATGATCAGCTTAGTAACATCAGTATATGTTAAACATGTTAACATATCAGTACCTAAGTCATTTGCAAGTTCATTGGTGTTTAAAACCTTATTTTTAATAAAAATGGCAAAATGGTCAAAGTATGGAATAATAATAGAAACTTTCATAAAACTCAGATTACTATTACGATAGTGTAATATAACCTGAGAGGGTTATGCTACATCATATTACAATCATAAAGGAACCTTAAATCTGTAGCAAACTACTCTAATTTGAGTCATAATAAAAAATCAAAGCAGAAGTCAAACTTCGCGACTTTCGGTTGCGAACCGACCCTAAAACGGGAATTGACGAGCCGAACATGTTTACACATGTTCTAATAATTATTACCAAGTTGTTTATGTTTTAAAACACTTCTAAACTCAATTTATGATTATTTCGAAATCTGCCCCATTGACCTTTTTAAACATTAATATGTTGACTCGTCAATTGACCAAGCAAACGTGATTCTTAGGAGGTGCCCTTTTGAGGGATTGTCGCCTACCTAATTACGATCACGTAGCCATGTTCGTTGCGAACAATGGCTGGACCATTAAGGTCTAAACCGAAAGTCAAAGCGTTTATCGAAAATGCTTGACTTTCGGCTTTAAAAGCCTAATAAATGAACAAGCCATGAAAGGAATACTTACATGTGATCTAAGGGACTGATAAAAACTCAAAGGGAAGCTCCCAATTGCTCAAGAACCTCCTGAGAAGAAGTTATAGAAGGAAATAATGAATGGTGCAAGTTTAACAAATGAAACCCACACCTATTTATAGTTTTTGAGGATCTTTGAGATCAATCCAAGTGTTCTGGGGTTTCATAGGATCTTAACAAGTGTCCCTAAACGTGTCTTTATCCAGTACATAGCCCCTAGATTCTTTTAAGTGGGTTTAGGCTGACTTGTGTGATGAACAATATTTTTTCGAAGCTGATATGGGTCTAGCGGTCCGCGACGGGGTCGGCCCAAATGGGTCACGGCCCGCGACGTAGTCCAAACTCAGCCAAACATGTTTCAAAGTTTGACAATTTCGGTCCCTTAACCTCCTAAATCCTTGTATACTTTCAAATTTGGCATTAATAGTCCCTTAAAGTCATTATTAGGTATTCCCAGGGGTATGACCGAGCATCAAATGTTCCTTGTTCGTTAAAAGGTCACTCAGAGGTAAGAATTCACATGTTGACACTTTTAACCCTTCGTCACACAAACTTTTTAAACAATTACGCAAACGACACCTTACGTCCAACAAGTGACTCAATAGGGAATACAGACACCGTATAAGGTCACTCAGAGGCTTAGTTTCAGCATGTTGACACTTTTTGTCCCTCCACATTCAAAGTTTTCATTTTTTAAAAAATAGTCCCTCTTAGCAAACATTAGGCATCAATAGGATTAGGGACACGTGTCAATACATTATTGGACATGAATTTACGAGGTGTTACATCATCACCCCCTTAAAAGAAATCTCGACCTCTAGATTTACTCAAAAGGATAGGGGTACTTCTGTCGCATAGTGGACTCGACCTCACATGTATACTCGGGGCCTCTACGGGCATCCCATTTAACCTTTATAATAGGTACATGCTTCCGTCGGAGCTTCTTAACCTGTCGATCCTCGATCGAAACCGGTTTATCAACAAACCGCATGTTTTCATTAATCTGTACATCATTATGTGATAATGCTAGCGACTCATCGACTAGACATTTCTTTAAATCGCAAATGTGGAACACATTGTGAATTCCACTGAGCTCCTTAGGTAAGCTTAGCTTATAAGCTACAGACCCGACATATTCGATTATCTCAAATGGTCCTATATATCTCGTGCTCAAGTTGCCCTTCTTACTGAAGCGCATCACACAATTCCAGGGTGTAACCTTTAGTAAAACCTTGTTCCCTACTTGGAACTTAAAAGGTTTGCATCTCTTGTCAGCGTAGCTCTTCTGCCGACCACCGACAGCTTTGAGACAATCAGGGGTTTGTATTATCTTATCCGTGGCTTTCAGGACAATTTCTGGTCCTGTCAGTTGGTCTTCTCTAACTTCTGCCCAACACACGGTCGTTCAACATCTTCTCCTATATAAGGCCTCCAAAAGAGTAGCCTTGATGCTTATATAATAACTATTAGTATAGGAGAACTTAACTGGGGTGAGACGATCGTTCCAACTATCACCCAAATCGATCTTAATGAAGTATCTAGCCTTTGGAGTTGGTCGAACAAATCGTCGATCCTGGGCAGCGGATAACAATTCTTGATCGTTACCTTATTCAGTTTGTGGTAATAAATGCACAATGCATTGAAACATCTTTCTTTACAAACAAACGAAAATCAGAGTTCCCAAGGTCATGAGCTAGGCTGTACGAGCCTTTTTCCAAAAGCTCATCCAATTGGGCTCTCAGTTCTTCCATCTCCATCGGTGCTAACCGATATGGAGCTCTTGCAACAGGTGCAGCTCCTGGTAGGATGTCAATCCTAAACTCCACTTGCCTCTCCGGAGGTAAACCGGGTAGTTCTTCAGGGAAGACACCGGGATAATTAAAGATGACAGAGATATCTTCGATTTCCGGCTTCGGTTCATCTACCATCACATGTGCCATGTAAATGACACATTCGCTCTTCAAATACTTGGATGCCTTGAGTAGAGACACCTACTCAGGCAATCCATAGTGTATATCTCTTTGAATACCAATAGCTGATATTAGTAAAATATGACTGTTGTGAGATCTTAGTGGTTCCATGCATTAAACCTTCATACTGGCCAGGCAATCTATGGGACACACTAAGATACCGCCAATTATCATATGGCGCTTCTATCAAACTAAGTTTGGCATTCGCAGTTGATAGAAATCAATGAGATAAAAAAATAAAAAAATAAAAATTGTCGTACTCCAGCTGGAGAAAGAGTATTCCTGATTTTTTATGGATAAAGATCGTCCATCAAGAATAGAAGAAGCGGTTTCTATGGTTTCATCAGTAAGTTCTACCTTATACTTAATATCTAGAGTTCTTATGGGTAAATTTGAAAGTTTGCTAAACTTATGGTCTATGAAAAACTTATTAGTACCTAAATTAAAACATGACTCTTAGCAAATTTATCATTGATTAATGATAAGGAATGTACCTGTTATGACATTATTGTCATATATTGTTTTTCTAACATTTATCTGAAAAGCTGAGGTGTTTCCTTTCTTAGCCTCTCCAGGCTTAGCTGTACCTTCTTTTGCAGCTTTAGGGCAGTTAGTCCTGATGTGGCCTTTCTCGTCACAGCTGAAGCAGACCGCATTCTTTAAGTCCTTACATTCATGGGACTGATGACTAGTTCTTTTGCGGATGCCACACTGCTTTGGCTTTTGGTTTGTTCGACACTGTCCCCAGTGCCTTCTGTTGAAGGTCTTGCACGTAGGCTTTTCATCATACTCCTGTTGGTTCCTATTGAACTCGGACTTGCCCTTTTTCTTAGATTTCTGGGAGTTATCCTCTTCCCACTTTCTTTTCACATCGGTCTCAGTCTTGACCGACTTCTGTCTCACCACATCCAGGGTGAGAGACAATGATAGGTCCACAAATGACCTATAAGTGGTAGGCTTGGAAGCCTTTACCATACCCTTAATTTATGGTGCTAAATCACCAATAAATCGCGCAATGCGTTTAGATTCTGGGTTAATCAAATAGGGTACTAACCTAGATAATGAATTGAATTCGGTGACATACTGCCGACAGTCTAGATTTTTCATTGTGAGAGTCAGGAAACCTGACTCCACCTTTTCCACTTCATGTTGTGGACAGTAAATTTCCCTGATAAGGTCCATAAACTTGGACCATCCCATATTATATAGAGGAATCTTCCCCGTGGACTGTATCATGGCTTTCCACCATGTGAGGGCCTCGCCCTTGAAGGATTGTGAAACAAATTTCACCACATCCTTATCAACACAACTGCTGATGTCCACAAAAGTTTCCATCTCATCGAGCCATCTCATGGCATCGATCGCCCCCTTCTCTCAATCGAAGTCTCTAGGCTTATCATGAAGTACTAACTTCTGAGGTTCACTCTTCGCATTTGAGGAGTGAACCAAGCTCTCCTTGCAAGCTGATGAATGTGGTTTAGATAGGGACTTAGAGCGAGTAGCACTCGAATCCTTAAAATTTTCCATGAAAATATTCATGGCTTTGCCGGCTGCCGCGTCGATCATAGCTTGGAGATCAACTCCATTAACATTGAGGTTCACATTTGTAGCATTATTTTCATTTGCCGCATCATTAGTGTTGCGACTACTGTTCGCCTCATCCGAGTTTTTCATACTCGAAGCTTGGTACTAAACACCAAATTAACCAATTGCTTAGTTACAATATTATAGTTAGTTATCGAACCCGATGACTTATCATACCATAGCCATGGTATCATTAAACCATATGAGCTATTAGGTTTTAACATTCCTAATGAATGTTATTTGAAAGTATATCAATTATACTTAGCCTAGGTCACAAAAGGACCATCAATGGCATTTTAAGGTTTGGACCAAGTCCATTACCTATTAGACAATGGATCATAAAGTTACGTCGTATTGACAATAATAAATACCTCAAAGGCTTGTCATGAAGGACTTTTAACATATGGCACATGGGCCTGTCACGAAGGATATATAGATATAGCACATAGGCCTGTCATGAAGGACATTAAGATATAGCACATAGGCTTCTCACAAGGACATTTAAAAGATATGGCACAAGGCCTTGTCACAAAGGACATTAAATGATATGGCATAAAAGCCTTGTCACGAAGGACATTTAAAAGATATGGTACAAGGCCTTGTCACTTTCATCATCAGTTTCCTTTGCTGTCTTCTTCAACTCGTCCATCATCTTTTCTACACTTTTCTGAAGTCTTTCTTCATCTTTCTTTCTCAAACGCGCAAGCATAAATTCTCTGATTTTCTTCTCCAAATTTGGGACGTAATCTTTATCCTCAAATTTCTTCGAGTAAAATTCTCCAGAAGTAGGAATGATTTCCAACAGATATTTGAAGACCATCTTACTTGAATCTACTACCGGATTACCTTTATAATCTGTGTAGAATTCCCTCTTCTTATCCCATCTACCCATTTTTTTAAAACATTATAGTTTATAAGTCATGAACAATTTCCATATGCCAATTTACTTTAAACAAGTTATAATATCAGTAGGATATCAACTTGTATACCCGTTAAGGTTTTATAATCAAACTATGCCTTATATGGGCGTTTTGGTCATTTAGTGACGTATAAAAGGAACTTGCGTATAATCTGATGTTATGACCATAAACATTCTGTCAAAACACTTTATTTATGATATAATATCAGTAGGATATCAACCATATGTGTGTTTTATAGTTTAAGACCAAACTATCCTTCGTATGGGCATTTTGGTCATTTCACACATAGTTTTCAAAGCTTATTTGGGATTCTGAGTTTATAACATGTACCTACTGTAAAAATATTTTAAAGAGTAAACTGCAATTTTACACCCTGTGGTTTGGGGTGATTGGCACCCTTACCCCCCCCCCCCTAAGGAAATAATTGTAATTTTACCCCCCACTATTTGCTGTTATGTTGCAACCTTACCCCCCGGCCTTAAATTTGTTGACTAATCTGTTGACTATAACTTGAAATGACTATAATGCCCTTTCATATTACCCCCTGTGTTTTGTGCACTTTGTGATATTACCCCCTACCATCACTGCCATCACCATTCACCACCACAACCACCACTGCCACCTCTAGCCACCGCCACAACTTAATATCCCTTTCATATATAACACCACCACTACTTCCGTCACCGGAAACCTGCAACTCTGGTCATCTTCTCCAATACATGCTCTGTTTTATTCCACCACCAAAAATTTTATGTGTTGGTTAAGATTTTATGTGTTGTTTTATGTGTCGTTTACCAGCCTCCATGGAGTCAAGAATTATTGTTTGTTTATACATGTCAATTCTATTTCAAAATTTATCTTTCTGTATTTGAATTGGAATGATAAACTAATCCTTGGATGTATTTCAGTTTTGTCTTATGGGTTGTTAATTGTTTGATCACATAGTGATAGTGGGATGTTTGTTTTGGTATTATAATGTGTGTATACTCTGTTAATGTTTTATTTTTGAGTTTTTTTGAGTTCTGTCTTACTGGTATGTATTTTTTTAGTCTACATTGCTCTGTCCTCCGATTGCTTCGTTTAGTTTTGAACTGTGTGGCTGGATTGGGGGTTTCTTTTTACTTTTTTTGGGATGTTTATAGGAGGCGGAAGAGAGACAATTAGGTCTAAGCCACCTTGGTGCTTGATAAAATTTTGTTTCATTACAAAGTAGAAAGGTGACCCCTTGCAGGTTTATGCGTAGAGACATGGAGGACCAGGTGGATACATGCATCGGGAGGAAACTCCAATTCATAAGTAGCCTGACCCAGTTGGTTAATCCCGTATAGTGCGACTAAGAGGAGGTGGTTTCGATCTATCACATCTACCTCGTTGATGTGCAGGAAGCGGTATGTTAAAAAACTTGTAAAAATGGTTAAATAAAAATGAGTCAAAATTAAACTTTAGACATGCTTTGGCCTAATAGGTATCGGTACTCTCATTGATAGTCCCCAGGTAAGCAACTGGTCCTTTTATTTGGATTTGTACGAATGCCAGCCTAGACAGGAGTTCTCAACTACCGGTACTTAACCCTTCCAGTTACTACATGTCCGACACAAAAAAAAAAAAAAAAAAAAAAAACACATTTTTGACAAATAATGTACAAAAGACAAACTTTAAAAATAACTTTAAACTAGACAATCTAAGTTTTAAATTTATAAACTGGACTCGATCTTAAAACTAAACCACACAACCGGCAAGTGTACCGATCAGTATAATATAGTTAAAGGAAGTCCGGATGTCGAACCCACAGGACACTATTTAATTACGTTAATTAATTTATTTACACTAAAAATTACACAACAATAAACATTTTTATATTTTTGTATTTTTGTTTGAAAGGGGGGGTTTTGCTTTTAAAATAAAGATTTGCAAATTAATAAAAATCTATTTAATAATGATGAGCTAAAAACAAATTAAGGCAAAGGTTTGATTTTATCGTGATAAAGGACTATCTAGGTTGGAATCCCACTTGTTAATAACATATTTTCTACCGGATAATTGTGTGATATGAAACCTGGATCTTTAAATATTAAATCCTAAGAGAAAACGTATAGGATTCCCAATCCTTCTCGGGAAGACACCTATGTAACTCTAAAGACTTATCTTTATTACCGGTTGACTAGACTTCCTTTCGGTTATCTAGTGTTCTAGAAAAGTGCTTGGAAAGACTAACTACCTCTCGGTTAGAAATCTAAAGCAATTTAAGAAACATGATTTGGTTTAATAGACAAGTAATGATAATGAAACTAAAACCGGGTTTCTTTCAAAACACAATCCTAGTAATTTACCAAACTAGACCTATTAATATCTTTATACCTTTCGGCGCTAAGGATAGTAGAACATTAAAACCAGACTAATTCTTGATCATTATTTCTATGGTTTATTGGCCATTTTACCATAAGATTACCCAAACCCGCTAAGACTTGAAAATCAACATTAATTCTTTTTATGAAAGACATTCAACGGAATTTATGTGAAATAAATTATCAAAATATTAACCAAGTTAAAATATGCATATACACCAAACTAGAAACTTAAATTATTTACTTAACTAGAACAAATCATAATCACACAATAACCGGTAAAAACTACATTTTTAACAAGTGTTCATCATAACCTAGATAGTTTTAAGTGTTTAGCCAAGCATCATGGTTATGAAAATCATAATAACAATACTTAAAAAGGAATTCATTGACAACTTATGAAAATTATGAAAATGAAAACAAGAATTGTAAGAAACAAGCCTTATATCTTCACTTCAATTGTCTTCAAATTGTTGCCAAGTGATTCACAGAGGTTCACCAGCTTCAAAACTCTTTGAGAAATCCTCCTAAGTTTTTTTTTCTCCGATGTTCTTCTGCTTCCTTCTATTTATTGGCAGCCTTCCCTCTAAATATTAATAATAACACATTGGCCCAACTTTTGATGTTGTCCCATATGATTGCCCTCAATGTAATGGGCTGCTAATTATTCACGGCCACCTCCAAAGTTTTTTAATGATTATGTGCCTCCCAAGGTATTTTAAAGATATATGATCCGCTAATATTTGCTTTCCAGCCGAATCCTTCCACTTTAATATTAGTCCTCCTCAAATAAATTCTACCAGCTTCTTTCAATTTCATATGTTAGATGATGTACAACTCACAATATCACTAAAGAAAATAATACATGTGATGCCTTCTGATCGATGTCATCATCAGAATCATAAAGAGTCTTTTCTTTTTTCATTTTTTTTATTCATCCACTCAACAATCAAATATATAGATGAGAGCCTTTTAACTTATAAAATAGGGATAGTGGCTTCGGCCCACTCACAGAAAATAGTTGCAATTTTACTTCGGTTTCTGGCACTCTACTTTGCCCAACTGGCTGATTATTCCTTTATTACTCGTTTTCACTCCATTTACACCAGGACCTGGCAAAACACAAAATAAAATAAAACAAACTGAAAACTAAATAAAAACAAATAAAAACCATACAATAATTATACATTTCACACGGGACAAATATGTGTATTTTACTACACATCAAATTCCCCACACTTAACATTTTGCTTGTCCCTAAGCAAAGTCTTAAACAACTGTACAAACTGACATTCAAACGGTTATTTTAAAATGGAAAATTAAACTATAAAAATTAATGTACATAAATGATTTAAAATTAGCTAATAATGATAGAGATGAGAAAACTAAATGTGATTTTTCAAAAATAGAGTTTTATCATCAATTACTCACTTACTTGCATCTTTGATTTGCTTCCCTCGGCTCACTTGTGTAAACTAGTGAATGGTGCACTAGTAATTTTTTGTGATCACTCAAAAGCCGGGCCATATAGTAACATTATCATAAGCTTGTAATGAAATCCCATCCTTACCAATTAACATATAAAAATCATATAAATCAAGAGGACTTTTATTGTGGGTTGTAACCTGGCTAGGGTTTAAAGGTAGGAATATATGGCTATTTACTTGGTGAAGTGTTTCAATCCGGTTTAGCAAATTATCCTAACAAACCTTACACTAATTTTTTTTAACACACATACTCACAAACCAAGTGACTCTTTTAAGGTCAGATCGTCAAGACTTGTTTTAGCCAAGATGTGAATCAAATCTTCCTTAATCCTGTAGTGAACATTACTTCCAACTCTAATGGATCGTTCGTCATCGAGCCTAATAGCCCCCACCCTCATTAGAAGCGTGTATTCATGTTGGGATTCAGTTTGACTTCTTCTACATCTTCCTGTGTGAGACCAATTTCCACAACCAATTAGTGTTTAAAGGTAGGAATATATGGCTATTTACTGGGTGAAGTGTTTCAATCCGGTTTAGCAAATTATCCTAACAAACCTTACACTAATTTTTTTTAACACACATACTCACAAACCAAGTGACTCTTTTAAGGTCAGATCGTCAAGACCGGTTTTAGCCAAGATGTGAATCAAATCTTCCTTAATCCTGTAGTGAACATTACTTCCAACTCTAATGGATCGTTCGTCATCGAGCCTAATAGCCCCCACCCTCATTAGAAGCGTGTATTCATGTTGGGATTCAGTTTGACTTCTTCTACATCTTCCCATGTGAGACCAATTTCCACAACCAATACATTTGTCGTATCGTTTAGCTCTTCTTTTCATTTCACTTTTGGATGTCCCACAAAATGGTGGCATTTGTTCTTTTTGTCGCCACTTTTTTCTAACTTCCTTATTTAAGTGAAATATTTTCTCTCTTAGCTCTGCAGGTAATCTTGGTTTCGCGAATTGTAGACAAGAAAGCAAATTTAAATCGAATGAATACATCTCCAGTTCTTTAAAGTCTGCCGGTAAAAGACCATAACTAAATTAAAAGGAAAATTAAACTAAACCGGAATTTACACATGGGTTTAAAACAACTGAACAGGAAAAGGCTCAACATGGTTTACTATTGGATAATTTTATTTAGAAGGTTTTTTAAAGGTCTGAAAGAAAAGGGTAAACAACTGGGTTTATCCTATTGCCTCTATCCTCTTTATACAATTTTATAGTTAATGATTTTGACAAGTATATCCAAGACAAGTTCTGAAATGTATACTATTATGCGGCACCCTCAATCAAATAAAGTCTTAAGCATATGATGAATGCTCGAGAAAGGCTCAAAACTCACTAAAATTGGGTGTGTATTTTAGATGCAAGTTTATGAATAATTAGAAAAATTTCTATTTATGAAAAACACTTTAATATTTTCTCATATGTACAATTATTAGATAAAAATAAGTCAAATATGCACAAAAATAAAACAACAATTATACAATTTTTTTATTTATTTATTTATTAATTTTTTTTTATATTATCAAGACTTAAATGATAGTTTCCCATCCCCACACTTAAACTCTACATTGCCCTCAATGTAAGATGGAAAACAACTCAAAAACTAAAATAAATAAGAAATAAAAGACAAAGGGCAAATTGGAAAGGACTTAGCTGGTTATATGATGTATAAACTCCATACTCTTGTCCAATCCAGCTCGATCGTATAGCATTTTGGTCGCGATCGGCTTTGACTCTGACTAGTACTCTTTGTAACTTCCTTGAAATTTGGTGTACATCTCCGAAATCACCCGAATAGAGATTGAGTACGGGTGGTGTGATTCAAACCCGCATAAACAAAAACAAGCAAAAACCAAAGCAGTACCGAAAAAAATGACTCAAAAACTACTAAATTAGACTCATAAACAGTGACTCAAAACATACATAAAACTAACTATCTACTCTAATCTTGAGTTTTCACTCAAGATCCTAAACGATGGTGATTGGTGGGACATCGAGACGAGTTACCTCTGTCTCGGTGGTGTTAATTGGTCCTCCTAGGTAATGTTTCAACCTATGTCCATTCACCTTCCAAGTGCCTCCATCCGCTTCATTCCTTAACTCAATTGTTCGGTATGGAAAAACTCTGTTCACTATGTATGGTCCCGTCCACTTTGATTTTAACTTGCCTGCAAACAATTTCAACCTTGAGTTATACACAAGTACCTTATCACCGACTTTAAACTCCTTCAACTTCTTCAACTTCCTATCGTGTAATGCTTTCGTTTTCTCCTTAATGCTCCATGATCGTTCATAAGCGGCGTCTCTAAGTGCTTCCAATTCATGAATTTGAAAGTAACGTTTTCTAGCTGCTTCCGTGAGATCGAGATTAACAGTTTTAAGAGCCTAAAGCGCTCGGTGCTCTAATTCAACTGGAAGATGGCAAGCTTTGCCATAGACTATCATGAATGGAGTTGTACCCAAAGGTGTTTTGTAAGCGGTTCGAAACGCCCACAATGCATCGTCAAGTTTATCCGACCAATCCTTTCTACTATTTCCAACGGTTTTTTCTAGGATTCGTTTGATTCCGCGGTTGGCATTTTCAACTTGACCGCTCGTTTGTGGGTGGTATGCGGTGGACAATCGATGAGTTACACCGTAGCGTGCCAATGTCTTTTCCATGAGGGTGTTACAAAAATAAGTACCACGATCACTGATTATCGCTTTAGGTGTACCGAAACGAGTGAAGAGTTTCTTAAGGAACTTTACCACTACTCTTGCGTCATTTGTGGGTAACGCTTGAGCTTCTACCTACTTTGAAACATAGTCGATTGCTACAAGAATGTACCTATTCCCACTAGAAGAGGGAAATGGTCCAATGAAATCGATGCCCCATACATCAAAGATTTCAACAACTTGAATTGGATTTTGAGGCATCTCATCCTTAGATGAGATATTGCCGGTACGTTGGCAATGATCACAAGTCTTTACAAACTCTAGAGCATCCTTCACTACCGAAGGCCAATAGAAACCACAATCAAAGACTTTTTGTGCAGTAGTGTGTGGACCATGGTGACCTCCTGTTAGACCTTCATGTATGTGCTTTAGAATTTCCAAACCTTCCTCTTTAATCACACATCTTCTCAGAATTCTATCACCTTCTATCCTGAAGAGATAGGGATCATCCCAAATATATTTTCTTGCATCTCGGAAAAACTTCTTCTTTTGTTGGGTGGTCATACCCCTCAACACCACTCCATTTGCTAGGTAATTTGCCAAATCAGTGAACCATGGCATACCTTCTTTTTCAGCTGCAACAAAATCTATATGCTCGTGAGGGAACTTATCCCCAATTGCTTCCTCGCGAATTTCCTCTCTTTCAGGATCCTCCAAACGTGACAAGTGATCTGCGGCCATGTTCTCCGCTCCCTTCTTGTCCTTGATTTCTATATCGAATTCGGAGAGTAAGAGAATCCATCGAATGAGACGGGGTTTTGCGTCTTTCTTTTTAAAAAGATAACGCAAAGCTGCATGATCGGCGAAAACAATGGTTTTGGAAAGAACAAGGTAGGAACGAAATTTATCGAATGCGAATACTACGGCGAGAAGTTCCTTTTCGGTGGTGGTATAGTTCTCTTGTGCATCATTAAGAGTTTTACTCGCGGAGTAGATCGGATGAAAGTGTTTGTTGATCCTTTGTCCTAAAACTGCTCCTACGGCATAATCACTAGCATCGCACATGAGTTCAAAAGGTAAACTCCAATTGGGTGAGATAAGAATGGGTGCACTCACAAGTTTTCCTTCAAAAATTCAAATGCTTTAAGACACTCTTCATTAAAGACAAAAGGAACGTCTTTCTCGAGAAGACGGGTCATTGGTCGTGTGATTTTTGAAAAATCTTTAATGAAGCGTCTATAAAAGCCCGCATGAGCGAGAAAGCTGCGAATGGATTTCACATTTATGGGTGGAGGAAGTCTACTTATGGTATAAATCTTAGCTTTATCTACCTCTATTCCAGCTTTTGAAATTCTGTGACCCAATACTATTCCTTCTGTCACCATGAAGTGACATTTCTCCCAATTGAGCATTAAATTTGTCTCTACACATCTCTTCAACATTTTATCAAGATTTAGAAGGCATTGATCGAAAGTGGTACCATAAACCGAGAAGTCATCCATGAAAACTTCCATAGAAGTTTCAAGCATGTCTTGGAATATGGCAACCATGCAGCGCTGAAAGGTTGCCGGAGCGTTACATAACCCGAAAGGCATGCGTCGGTACGCATACGTGCCGTCAGGGCATGTGAATGTTGTCTTTTCCTGATCCTCGGGTGCAATGGGGACCTGGAAGTATCCTGAAAATCCGTCGAGAAAATAGTAGAACTGTTGACCCGCTAGACGCTCCAACATTTGGTCAATGAACGGTAGAGGGAAGTGATCTTTTCGGGTGGCGTCATTCAATTTTCGGTAGTCAATGCACACACGCCAGCCGGTAACGGTTCTAGATGGAATAAGCTCATTCTTTTCGTTCATGATTACCGTTATTCCACCTTTCTTTGGGACAACTTGAGTGGGACTAACCCATGGTGAATCAGAGATGGGGTAGATCACACCTGCATCTAACAACTTCATGACTTCTTTCTTGACAACTTCTTGCATATTTGGATTGAGACGTCTTTGTGGTTGTACCACTGGTTTGTAATCTTCTTCCATGAGTATCCGGTGGGTACAATATGTCGGACTTATGCCTTTGATATCTGAAAGTCTCCAAGCAATGGCCTCCTTATTCTTTTTCAACACCTCTATTAACCGAGATTTTTCTTCCTCCACTAATTTTGATGAAATAATGACGGGAAAGTTTGACTCGTCACCTAGAAATGCGTATTCCAAATGGGAAGGAAGGACTTTAAGCTCAAGTGGGGCGGGTGTTTCAATGAGAATTTTCTCGCTCTCTTCCCCAACTTCTTTTAAATTGAAAATTTCAGGAACCCAGTCGGTCCCTTCCTCGTCTTCACTTTCTTCAACAACCTCCTCAGCTTCCTCAACTATATTTTCTTCCACTAACTCAGCTCCATTTGTGAACTCGAAACAATGGTCAATGCATGAAAAAAATGAATCCATGAAATAGACTGAATGACATGGACCATCAAAATCGTCGAAACCATTAGGGTGTTGCATGGAATGGGATACCTCAAATGTTACCTTTTCCTCACCAACTTGAAGAGTGATTATACCGTCAAAAACATCAATGATGGCTTTTGCGGTACGCAAGAATGGACGTCCTAAAATAATAGGAACTCTCTCATCAGCCACCATATCAAGGATGACAAAGTCTACAGGAAAAACGAACTTATCGACCTTGACTAAGAGATTTTCGACTATGCCACGCGGATACTTGACTGATCGATCGGATAAAGACAATGACATACGGGTTGGTGATAACTCTCCTAAGCCTAATCTCGAGTACATTGAATAGGGCATGAGGTTTATACTCGCACCTAGATCGGCTAAGGCTCTACACTCGGTGTCACTTCCGAAAAGACATGGAATGGTGAAAAGGCCCGGATCTGTCAATTTTTCCGGAACCTTATTCAAGACTACAGCTGAACACCCCCCATTCAAAGGGATGTTAGATAGCTCTCCTAGCCTATCTTTGCGTTTTAAAAGATCCTTTAAGAATTTTGCATATTTAGGCATTGATTGAAGAGCTTCAATGAAAGGAAGATTGATTTTTAACTGTTTGAACATGTCAAGAAATTGCTCGTATTCTTTAGTGTACTTCTTACTCTTAAGACGAGTGGAATATGGAACACGTGAAAGATCTATGCCAGTTGGTTGCTTAAACTCCATGGGTTGTTTTTCCTTGCTCTTCTCGACTTGAGGTTCCTCGAGGTGTGCGGTACTTGCTGGGTTAAACCTGTTTTGCACTTTACCGTGATTCTCCATTTCAATTTCTTCATTACAGGCTCCTCTTCTTCCTCAACTTTCTCATTTCTAATCATCTCTCCTAAGGTTCTGCCACTTCGAGTGGAAATAACTTTCAATTGACCAGATGGGTTTTGTTGGGTATTGCCTGAGAATTGACCCGGTGGTCGTTCTTGTAATTGACGGGCAATGTCTCCAATTTACCTTTGAAGATCTAAAAAATTTGAATGATTATTCTTGAGAAGAGTAGCATGTTCTTCTAGGATTCTTTGTGTAGATTGATCTTTAACAAGTAACTGGGACAGTAGTTCCTCAATTCTACCAAAATTTCCACTTGAACTTCCACTTCTATCTTGACTTTCTTGAGTTGAATTACCACTGTTGTATTGACCTCTTGTACCAGAATTTCCAAATTGACCTTGTTGGCCTGCTCGTACACCGGGGTAATGACCTTGGTTGTTTGAACTTCCTCCTTAGAATTAACGTTGCCCCCGGTTTTGATTTGAATTTGATTGGAAACCAGGGGGGTTACCGGAAGAACGGAAGTTGTTGTTGTTATTACGCCAATTTGAACTAAAGTTGGAGTTATTATTGAAAGGATTTGTTGGACCTCGGGTTTGACCTAATATGTATTCAACTTGCTCAAGCGTGAGTGTTGGACATTCAAATGTATCATGACCTCCTCTATAAACCTCACATCTATCTACTTTTGCTTTTATCATGTCGATTTCTCTTTTGAAGTTCTCTAAGGCAGCAGCTACCGAAGTTTCCATGCTAACTTGGTGTACTCCTCGAACGGCTGTGGGAATGGGTGTATTCGTCACAGGAACGGAAGTTATAACGGTAGATCGATGATCGATATCAGAGTGTGCGAAACTTTCAAAAAGATCATTACAGTCGCCCACTGTCTTTTTTCCCATGAGATGGCCTCCTGCGGAAGTATCAAATCGGGCGCGAGTTTCTGGAGTGAGACCGTTGTAAAATTTTTCTACAAGTGCCCAGTCGGATAGACCGTGTTGAGAACAGCGGGAAAGTAAAGTTTGGAATCTTTCCCAAGCAAGATGATATGGCTCGTCGGGCTCCATTCTGAATGAGTGAATTTGATCACGAAGGCGGGATGCTTTGGCGGGTGGAAAATATTTTGCAAGGAAAGCATCTCGAAGACCGGCCCAAGTGGTGAACGTGTTCGGTGGTTGCGAATCAAGCCAGGTGGCTGCGCGTCCGGCTAATGAAAAAGGAAATACTTGGAGAAAACGAACGTCATTTCCGGCACCTTCAAGGTTGAAAGTGCTGCAAAGGCGTGTAAGGCGGTTTATATGTGCTGGAGCGTCCTCGTCCTCACGACCATGGAATTGGCATGAATTGGTTATGGCGGTCATGATATAAGACGGAATTTGCCAAGATTTTTCATTGTTTATTTCAGGAATTTGGATTGGTGAATTTGCTCCAATGAAACCGGTAGTAGAACGCTGGTGTACGGTTGGATTATTAGCCATTTCGAAATAGGGTGACAGACTTGAAGAGCCGGAGATTTCTAAGGAATCAGACTCTGTTTCTGTTTCGGTTTCAAAGTAAGGATTTTCAAAAACTTGGTATCTACTTGTGTTACCTGATTCTCCTTCCTGATTGATTGTTTGTCGGCTGAACAGAAGTTCAGGATTGTCTCGTGGCTCGAATTCAGGTGCTCCTTGGGAGCGCGTATGTCGCATAAACTAAGGAAACTTAAACTAGGAATTGGAAATAAACAAGTAAACAAAATCTAACTAAGGATTAAATAGAAACTAAAAGTAAAAATTGCAAATAAGACTCAAATAAAAAATAAAAAAAATATAAACAAACTATTTAACGCAATTGCAAAGTGTCCCCGACAACGGCGCAAAAAAACTTGATGTGCAGGAAGCGGTATGTTAAAAAACTTGTAAAAATGGTTAAATAAAGATGACTCAAAATTAAACTTTAGACATGCTTTGGCCTAATAGGTATCGGTACTCTCATTGATAGTCCCCAGGTAGGCAACTGGTCCTTTTATTTGGATTTGTACGAATGCCAGCCGAGACAGGAGTTCTCAACTACCGGTACTTAACCCTTCCAGTTACTACATGTCCGACACAAAAAAAACACATTTTTGACAAATAATGTACAAAAGACAAACTTTAAAAATAACTTTAAACTAGACAATCTAAGTTTTAAATTTATAAACTGGACTCGATCTTAAAACTAAACCACACAACCGGCAAGTGTACCGATCAGTATAATATAGTTAAAGGAAGTCCGGATGTCGAACCCACAGGACACTATTTAATTACGTTAATTAATTTATTTACACTAAAAATTACACAACAATAAACATTTTTATATTTTTGTATTTTTGTTTGAAAGGGGGGTTTTGCTTTTAAAATAAAGATTTGCAAATTAATAAAAATCTATTTAATAATGATGAGCTAAAAACAAATTAAGGCAAAGGTTTGATTTTATGGTGATAAATGACTATCTAGGTTGGAATCCCATTTGTTAATAACATATTTTCTACCGGATAATTGTGTGATATGAAATCGGGATCTTTAAATATTAAATCCGAAGAGAAAACGTATAGGATTCCCAATCCTTCTAGGGAAGACACCTATGTAACTCTAAAGACTTATCTTTATTACCGGTTGACAAGACTTCCTTTTGGTTATCTAGTGTTCTAGAAAAGTGCTTGGAAAGACTAACTACCTCTCGGTTAGAAATCTAAAGCAATTTAAGAAACTTGATTTGGTTTAATAGACAAGTAATGATAATGAAACTAAAACCGGGTTTCTTTCAAAACACAATCCTAGTAATTTACCAAACTAGACTTATTAATATCTTTATACCTTTGGCGCTAAGGATAGTAGAACATTAAAACCGGACTAATTCTTGATCATTATTTCTATGGTTTATTGGCCATTTTACCATAAGATTATCCAAACCCGCTAAGACTTGAAAATCAACATTAATTCTTTTTATGAAAGACATTCAACAGAATTTATGTGAAATAAATTATCAAAATATTAACGAAGTTAAAATATGCATATACACCAAACTAGAAACTTAAATTATTTACTTAACTAGAACAAATCATAATCACACAATAACCATTAAAAACTACATTTTTAACAAGTGTTCATCATAACCTAGATAGTTTTAAGTGTTTAGCCAAGCATCATGGTTATGAAAATCATAATAACAATACTTAAAAAGGAATTCATTGACAACTTATGAAAATGAAAACAAGAATTGTAAGAAACAAGCCATATGTCTTCACTTCAATTGTCTTCAAATTGTTGCCAAGTGATTCACAGAGCTTCACCAGCTTCAAAACTCTTTGAGAAATCCTCCTAAGATTTTTTTCTCCGATGTTCTTCTGCTTCCTTCTATTTATTGGCAGCCTTCCCTCTAAATATTAATAATAACACATTGGCCCAACTTATGATGTTGTCCCATATGATTGCCCTCAATGTAATGGGCTGCTAATTATTCACGGCCACCTCCAAAGTTTTTTAATGATTATGTGCCTCCCAAGGTATTTTAAAGATATATGATCCGCTAATATTTGCTTTCCAGCCGAATCCTTCCAATTTAATATTAGTCCTCCTCAAATAAATTCTATCAGCTTCTTTCAATTCCATATGTTAGATGATGTACAAATCACAATATCACTAAAGAAAATAATACATGTGATGCCTTCTGATCGATGTCATCATCAGAATCATAAAGAGTCTTTTCTTTTTTCATTTTTTTATTCATCCACTCAACAATCAAATAAATAGATGAGAGCCTTTTAACTTATAAATTAGGGATAGTGGCTTCGGCCCACTCACAGAAAATAGCTGCAATTTTACTTCGGTTTCTAGCACCCTACTTTGCCCAACTGGCTGAATATTCCTTTATTACTCGTTTTCACTCCATTTACACCAGGACCTGGTAAAACACAAAATAAAATAAAACAATCTGAAAACTAAATAAAAACAAATAAAAACCATACAATAATTATACATTTCACACATGACAAATATGTGTATTTTACTACACATCAAATATCCCCACACTTAACCTTTTGCTTGTCCCTAAGCAAAGTCTTAAACAACTATACAAACTGACATTCAAACGGTTATTTTAAAATGGAAAATTAAACACATAAAAATTAATGTACATAAATGATTTAAAATTAGCTAATAATGATAGAGATGAGAAAACTAAATGTTATTTTTCAAAAAAAGAGTTTTATCATCAATTACTCACTTACTTGCAACTTTGATTTGCTTCCCTAGGCTCACTTGTGTAAACTAGTGAATGGTGCACTAGTAATTTTCTGTGATCACTCAAAAGCCGGGCCATATAGTAACATTATCATAAGCTTGTAATGAAATCTCATCTTTACCAATTAACATATAAAAATCATATAAATCAAGAGGACTTTTATTGTGGGTTGTAACGTGGCTAGGGTTTAAAGGTAGGAATATATGGCTATTTACTGGGTGAAGTGTTTCAATCCGGTTTAGCAAATTATCCTAACAAACCTTACACTAATTTTTTTTTAACACACATACTCACAAACTAAGTGACTCTTTTAAGGTCAGATCGTCAAGACCGGTTTTAGCCAAGATGTGAATCAAATCTTCCTTAATCCTGTAGTGAACATTACTTCCAACTCTAATGGATCGTTCGGCATCGAGCCTAATAGCCCGGCCCTCATTAGAAGCGTGTATTCATGTTGGGATTCAGTTTGACTTCTTCTACATCTTCCTGTGTGAGACCAATTTCCACAACCAATACATTTGTCGTATCGTTTAGCTCTTCTTTTCATAGCACTTTTGGATGTCCCACAAAATGGTGGCATTTGTTCTTTTTGTCGCCACTTTTTTCTAACTTCCTTATTTAAGTGAAATATTTTCTCTCTTAGCTCTGCAGGTAATCTTGGTTTCGCGAATTGTAGACAAGAAAGCAAATTTAAATCGAATGAATACATCTCCAGTTCTTTAAAGTCTGCCGGTAAAAGACCATAACTAAATTAAAAGGAAAATTAAACTAAACCGGAATTTACACATGGGTTTAAAACAACTGAACAGGAAAAGGCTCAACATGGTTTACTATTGGATAATTTTATTTAGAAGGTTTTTTAAAGGTCTGAAAGAAAAGGGTAAACAACTGGGTTTATCCTATTGCCTCTATTCTCTTTATACAATTTTATAGTTAATGATTTTGACAAGTATATCCAAGACAAGTTCTGAAATGTATACTATTATGCGGCACCCTCAATCAAATAAAGTCTTAAGCATATGATGAATGCTCGAGAAAGGCTCAAAACTCACTAAAATTGGGTGTGTATTTTAGATGCAAATAAATTTATGAATAATTAGAAAAATTTCTATTTATGAAAAACACTTTAACATTTTCTCATATGTACAATTATTAGATAAAAATAAGTCAAATATGCACAAAAATAAAACAATAATTATACAATTTTATTTATTTATTTATTTATTAACATTTTTATATTATCAAGACTTAAATGATAGTTTTCCATCCCCACACTTAAACTCTACATTGCCCTCAATGTAAGATGGAAAACAACTCAAAAACTAAAATAAATAAGAAATAATAGACAAGTAATGATAATGAAACTAAAACCGGGTTTCTTTCAAAACACAATCCTAGTAATTTACCAAACTAGTCCTATTAATATCTTTATACCTTTCGGCGCTAAGGATAGTAGAACATTAAAACCGGACTAATTCTTGATCATTATTTCTATGGTTTATTGGCCATTTTACCATAAGATTACCCAAACCCGCTAAGACTTGAAAATCAACATTAATTCTTTTTATGAAAGACATTCAACTGAATTTATGTGAAATAAATTATCAAAATATTAACCAAGTTAAAATACGCATATACACCAAACTAGAAACTTAAATTATTTACTTAACTAGAACAAATCATAATCACACAATAACCGGTAAAAACTACATTTTTAACAAGTGTTCATCATAACCTAGATAGTTTTAAGTGTTTAGCCAAGCATCATGGTTATGAAAATCATAATAACAATACTTAAAAAGGAATTCATCGACAACTTATGAAAATTATGAAAATGAAAACAAGAATTGTAAGAAACAAGCCATATGTCTTCACTTCAATTGTCTTCAAATTGTTGCCAAGTGATTCACAGAGCTTCACCAGCTTCAAAAATCTTTGAGAAATCCTCCTAAGTTTTTTTTCTCCGATGTTCTTCTGCTTCCTTCTATTTATTGGCAGCCTTCCCTCTAAATATTAATAATAACACATTGGCCCAACTTATGATGTTGTCCCATATGATTGACCTCAATTTAATGGGCTGCTAATTATTCACGGCCACCTCCAAAGTTTTTTAATGATTATGTGCCTCCCAAGGTATTTTAAAGATATATGATCCGCTAATATTTGCTTTCCAGCCGAATCCTTCCAATCTAATATTAGTCCTCCTCAAATAAATTATATCAGCTTCTTTCAATTCCATATGTTAGATGATGTACAACTCACAATATCACTAAAGAAAATAATACATGTGATGCCTTCTGATCGATGTCATCATCAGAATCATAAAGAGTCTTTTCTTTTTTCATTTTTTTATTCATCCACTCAACAATCAAATAAATAGATGAGAGCCTTTTAACTTATAAAATAGGGATAGTGGCTTCGGCCCACTCACAGAAAATAGCTGCAATTTTACTTCGGTTTCTGGCACCCTATTTTGCCCAACTGGCTGATTATTCCTTTATTACTCGTTTTCACTCCATTTACACCAGGACCTGGCAAAACACAAAATAAAATAAAAAAAAACTGAAAACTAAATAAAAAACAAATAAAAACCATACAATAATTATACATTTCACACAGGACAAATATGTGTATTTTACTACACATCACTCTTTGTCCATTTTTCCAGACTTACGTTTCCTTGTGAATTTGAAGACTTGGAGAAACAGGGTGTATGGCTTGAAAAAAGACCGTGACCTGCATGGTAATTGGGGTGTATAACGCGTAGTAGAACTGATATTTTTGACTCCATGGAGGCTGGTAAACAACACATAAAACAACACATAAAATCTTAACCAACACATAAAATTTTTGGTGGTGGAATAAAACAGAGCGTGTATTGGAGAAGATGACCGGAGTTGCAGGTTTTCGGTGACGGAAGTAGTGGTGGTGTTATATATGAAAGGGATATTAAGTTGTGGTGGTGGCTGGAGGTGGCAGTGGTGGTTGTGGTGGTGAATGGCGGTGGCAGTGGTGGCAGGGGGTAATATCACAGAGTGCACTAAACACAGGGGGTAATATGAAAGGGCATTATAGTCATTTCAAGTTATAGCCAACAGATTAGTCAACAAATTTGAGGCCGGGGGGTAAGGTTGCAACATAACAGCAAATAGTGGGGGGTGAAATTGCAATTATTTCCTTAGGGGGGTAAGGGTGCCAATCACCCCTAACCACAGGGTGTAAAATTGCAGTTTACTCTATTTTAAATAAGTTATAAAATCAGTAGGTAACAAATCTTGGTTGGTAAATATGGTTTAAAACCATACTACACACCGAAAAGGTGTTAAAGTCGTTAAATGACGATATTTGCGATGTTCTATGAAAACTGATGTTATGACTAAGTTTATATGGTCAAGATATGCTATTTAGTATAACACATCAGTAGGTAAAACGTTTTGTATGAAAACCATGATTAAAACCATTTTATGTGCCATAAGGGCATTATCGTTATTTAAGAACGTAATACAAGAACTTGTGCATAAACTTAGTTTATAAACTGACTTGATATCCCAGAATATCCTAATTATGATATTACATTAGTAGGTAATTAGTTTAGCATAAGAAATTATGTTTAAAACCGTTCTATGCGCCAAAAGGGCATTTCGGTCTTTAAAGTATAATTTATGATATAATAATAAAACTCGGTTTATGATCAGATTAGTAACATGAAAATATGTTAAACATGTTAACATATCAGTACCTAAGTCATTTGCAAGTTCATTGGTGTTTAAGACCTTATTTTTAATAAAAAAGGGCAAAATGGTCAAAGTATATAATAACGGAAACTTGCATAAAACTCAGATTAATATTACGATCATGTAATATAACCTCAGAGGTTATGCTACATCATATTACAATCATAACGGAACCTTAAATCAGTAGCAAACTAGTCTAATTCGGGTCATAATCGAAAATCAAAGCAGAAGTCAAACTTCGCGACTTTCGGTTGCAAACCGAGCCTAAAACGAGAATTGACTAGCCGAACATGTTTACACATGTTCTAATAATTATTACCAAGTTGTTTATGTGTTAAAACATATTTTAGAACACTTCTAAACTCAGTTTATGATTATTTTGAAATCTGCCCGTTGACCTTTTAAAACATTAATAATATGTTGACTCGTCAATTGACCAAGCAAACGTGATTCTCAGGAGGTGCCCTTTTGAGGGATTTTCACCAACATAATTACGATCACGTAGCCATGTTCGTTTCGAACAATGGCTAGACCATTAAGGTCTAAACCAAAAGTCAAAGAGTTTATCGAAAAGGCTTGACTTTCGGCTTTAAAAGCCTAATAAATGAACAAGCCATGATAGGAACACTTACATGTGATCCAAGGGACTGATAAAAACTCAAAGGGAAGCTCCCAATTGCTCAGGAACCTCCAGAGAAGAAATTATAGAAGGAAATAATGAATGGTGCAAGTTTAACAAATGAAACCCACACATATTTATAGTTTTTGAGGATCTTTGAGATCAATCCAAGTGTTCTGGGGCTTCATAGGATGTTAACAAGTGTCCCTAAACGTGTCTTCTTATCCCATCTACCCATTTCTCTAGCTTCATCATATGCTGCTTGCATGTCGTCTAATTTAATTTCTGTAATACGTCTTTCTCTATATGTTTTCTCTCTGACAGGTTCAATTTTCTCTTCAGCAACCAATGCGAACTTTTCTTTTGGAATATATTTGTTCCAATTGAACCCTTCATCATCTTGAATTGTCACCAAACCTTGTTTGTTTTCCCTTGACGACCCTTCACCAATCTGCTTTTGATTTGATTTTGACGGTTGCTCATTGGTTTGATGGTAGATAGGTTTCTTGTAGTAGTCGTCATGGAATGGATTGACATTTTCATTCACTTCCCGGTTGACACACTCTCTTTTGAAGTGTCCTTTTTGTTTGCACCTGAAGCATGTGACCTTCGACTTGTCAAATCTCAGTTTCGTATTCAAGATAATGCCTGCCGGTAATCTCCATAAATCGTTGTGCCCTCCTAATACCACTAGCTGATCGAAGTGTCGCCTGTCACACCCTGACTTTTGCGGAAGCGTATGATGTGTGACTGGTTTAATATCATTGCATGTAATCGTAATAAACAACTACATGATCAAAACGATGTTCATCCATTCATAAAATTTGAGTATTACAAACACTGGTTATTCAAGTTTTTAAAACACAACCTTCGACTAAGTTACAAACCAACAAAAGTGGATGACATCTAAACTTGAAGTCTACTTCTAGTTATGACACCTGCGCCCAAGATCCATCCTGTTACCTGAAATACATGTAATTTTGGAAAACATCAACAAAAGTTGAGCGAGTTCATGCGTTTTGTATGAGTACTGTATTCTTGTAAATCTTTGAGAGACTCCTTTGTAAACAGGAATGAAAAGCGTGTATGCACATAAATGTTTTACAAGGACTTTAAGGCATGTGAGGACATAGGGAGCACTCGTAATGGCTTATACCTTTGTCGATTTTCCTCGACTGTGTCGATTACCCTCGACTGTGTCGATTACCCTCGACTGTGTCGATTAACCTCGACTGGGACTCTGAAGCACTACTTGGTACTAGTTGTGACCATGAGTGGAATTCGGCCGTACCCGTTAGATCTAACCCTCGTCCCTAATTAAGTATTAATGGCATTTCAATATCTTGTCTATGCTCACATGATCTAGTATTTCATAGGTATTTCATACCGTTTCAAGTATTCGTAACATGTATTTCACCCCCGAGAGTTATGAAACCAAAAACAGTTAAAGAAAAGGGGGAGCATGAACTCACTGTTTTGCGTCTTCAGTACTCGTAACTCAAATCTCATCAGCAAACACGACTACCTAGAATGCTAGGGTCTATTAGACGAGCGGGCTGTGCCTTGCCTTAGTATTCATGTTTTGAGTTACGTTTCTTTTATGTCTCAATATTATTCCAAGGTTTCGTGACAATACTTCTCAAGTATTTATTTTCGTATTTCTTTCCCAAGGATGGGAGTATTTCATACATGTATTCTCGTATCCTTGTATTTGTAGTTCTGAAATAATATATTTTCAAGTTTTTCTTTAGAAAATATATTTAAACTTGTTTTGTCCAAAAATAATGTATTGTCAAGAAAATATATATTTTTCTCAAAATATACTTTTACTTCCAAAAATATATTTTCTCTTGGTCGAAAATACAATATTACTCTTGTAATATTTTCAAAAATCATATTTTCATTTCTTGTATCCAAAACAATATTTGCCAAAAATATATTTGTAACGGTATTTTCCGGAATATTTTGTAAGTTACGTTTTGCGTTCGGTTTCACAATATCAAGTGTGTAACTTATGTATTTATCCCGTGATATTTTTGGTATTATTTTGGATTTGTAAGTTCTTGGTATTTGTTAAGTTACATTATTTTACCCTAAAATAATATAACTAGTCCATAAAATATATATTCTAAATATATATTTATCCATTTTTATTTACAAAAACCAACCTCCAATACTGGTATTTTTGTTACAAAAATCTATGGCAAATTTATATGGAAAATCATAGTTAAAAAAAATACACTTGTAAATACTTGTTAGAAAATATTTTCTAAGTGTTGGAATTTTTAGAAAATTTCGCCATAGTTTCCTTTGTAAATGGAGGTGTCCATGTTATTTAGCATATCATTTTCTTTTCAAAAATCATCCAAACAATCAACAACAAATCACTTAATCATTTTATACTTACAAAGTGTAAAAACAATACACTTCACATAGTAACATGAACTTGATCTGTGACAACCCTCATTAAACCAGGTATCTGTACAATTAATTAATATTAATTAAGTGCTTAATGACTGTGCTGAATTACTTAATTGTTTTCTGATTACTGCATCACACTTACATGTGCATCACATATTACATAATGTCACATTATTATCACATACAAACTTTATTGACATACCTGATGCACAAAGCACAGTTAGCACAGTTAACGGATAGAACGGGAATATGCTGACAGGGTTCAGTACATAGACAGACAGTGTTTTGAGACCCAGTATGGGCCAGGGACAAGGTACTACACTAGTATGGTGTGTAGGGAAGTAAGGACCATATAACTGCGTCACTAGGTGATAGTTTGAGTGCCGAAAAGTGCCTAAAACTCACTTTACGTGCAGAATTCTGCATTTTCAGCAAAAATTCAGCATTTTAACATACTAGTATTATGTAGAAAATTGACTAAATGGTCCTGAATGCTTTCCTAAGTGTTGGGAATTAATTGTGTCACAAGAAGTTACATAAAAGACACTATAAGGTACAACTTAGCACTTTAACGAACCGGTATCTAACCGAACAACCGGACATTACCAGGGACACCAAAATTTTGTCAGAAACATTGTTTTATTATTTTTGGACTAGTTATGGTCCCCGAATACCCCAACACACTATAAAGTATGTCATACACATAATACACTAAATATTACACTTAACCTCCTAACCATTTACCCACTTACCATGAAAATTTACCGATAACCCCCCCCCCCCCCCCATCATAATTTACGGCCCCAAGTGGGGGACCCCACCACCTTACTTACTAGATTTCATTTCTAATTTTATTGTGATTTTGCTTGATGGAGTGGCCAAGATATTGAAAAATCTCTATAAGTATGGTTTGCAAGATCACCAAAATCATTCCATTCTCTCACTTCACAAGTTCACCCCACTCCCTCAACCTCTTTCTCTCCCTCTCGGCTCACCCTAGTGCCGCCACCACCACCACCACCACCTTGCAACCTTCATCCACCCATTTTCAAGCTTAATTCAAGTGTTAGAAGGTGATTCTTGGAGCTTGAAGCTTGTGGATCATCAAGGAGCTCTCTTACTTGCTCTTACACACCAAATTTCATCATCTTTTTCACAAGTGTTCTTCCCTAGCTTAAAGCTAGTAGTAAGATCTCTCTTAATTCTTGTTTACTTTTATTTTTATGTCTAAAAGATGTAGTATGATGAAAACCACAAGAACACTAAAAGACTTAAACAAGAATCATGAACATGAAGCTTAAAAATGATGAAGTCTTGTTGGATTAATGTTGTTAAATACATGCATGGCACTTGATTGTTGATTTCTTGATAATATGATGTTGATCATCACATGGAACTTGTTAAAGTATGATTAAAAACACGGTTTAACAAGTTAAAAGGTGATTATGGGTTTACATGAAATAATCATCCTCTTGATCAAACATGAATTTGAAAGTGAAATGATTTTCTTGTAAAGTGACAAACCAAGTGAACTAGTAAACTTGTAAATCCAAGAGTTGTGAATGATTTCTCTAAAAGAAACCAAGTTAAAAAGATGATTCTTGAGGGATCATGGTTTTTATTAAACTTACACTATTTTTAGTGGAAAGACAAATAAATAAACCCTAGAGAAACAAGAAAATGCTATGGATAAACATTTTTGTAAATTATGTTTACAAGTTGTAAACACCAAACCTTTGCAAGAATGAGAGTTTATAAGAAGTAAACACACTTTGGAGGGTAACTAAACCCCTAAACACTTTACCAAGTTACTACGCGTTTTTGTGAAAGTTCATGTTCATGTTGTTATGTACATTGTATAATTTTTGCACTTGGGAAGTGTAGTTTGATTATTGATTGTTTGAATGATTTTGGAAAAGAAAATGATATGCTCATATAGCATGGACACCTCCGTTTTTAGGGGAAACTATGGTGAAATTTTCTAAAAATATAAACACATAGAAAATATTTTCAAGACAAGTGTTTACTAGTGTATTTTAAACTATATAAACCTCGCCATAATTTTTGTGACAAAAATACAAAGTATCGGAGGTTGGTTTCGTAAATGAAAATGGATAAGTATATATTTAGAATATATATTTCTTATTAAGACACTTATGTGACTATTTGTATACTCGGTGAAATGGTTATATTGTATAACTTAACAAGTACCGTGAAATTTATTATCCAAAGCAATACCGTTACTTATATATTTTTGGTAAACACTATTTTGGATACAAGAAATAAAAATATGATTTTGCAAATATTACAAAGTTGCAACATATGTTTGACAAGGTGAAAATATATTGTTTTGGAAATAAGAATATATTTTCCTAGTATAGTTAGAAGATATATGATTTTTTGGGAAAAATATATATTTTCTGGATAATATATTACTTTTGACAAATAAGTTATATATATTTTTTCTAAGTGGGACTTAAAGATATATTATTTCAATAATACAAATACATGTATAAGACACCCCATCCTTGGGAAGGAAATACGAAAGTTAAATACCTGAGAAGTATTAATGCGGAAATATTGTCTAAACAATTATTCCAAAACCAAATATAATTTAAGTTGAAATATTAATTATTTTGACAAATAATTATAACTCGGAATAATATGAGAAACGTAACTCAAAACGTAAATACTAAGCAAAGGCACGGCCCGTTCGTCTAATAGACGTTAGTACACTGTAGGTAGTCGTGATTAGCTGCGGAGATTTGAGTTGCCGGTACAAGACCACTACAGTGAGTTCATGTCGCCCTTTTCTTTTAACTGTTTTCAGTTTTGTACTTCGGGGGTAGAATACATGTTACAATTATTACATACATTTTTATACATGAACATGTCCACTTCAAGCGAAATCACATATTCTTATTTCGCTTGAAGCTGATTTCGCCTGAATCATGGTTTCGCTTGAGGCTGTTTGGAACGAAATCAGGATCCTATATATACCTTTGTGTCTTTTTCATTTGTAATTTTTCCGGTCAGAGCAACGAAGTGCTGCCGAAGTGTCGTCTCGCTGTAAAAACGTTTTCTAATCACTACGACAGTTTAAAGTGTATATTGTGCTGAATTGACCTTAGAATGTCTGTTTCCGCCTTTCGTTCTGAGTAAAACTCTTCTGATCGACTCATTCGGGTCTGAAAACGATCCTACAAGTGGTATCAGAGCTCAGGAAGAAGAGTTCTTACCAATTCAGTCGCAAATTCTGTTTTCTACACCTTCTTTTTCAAATTGAACTTGATTTTACGGTCAAAATGTCCTGATTTTCACACATCTTGTGCGCATTTGTATTTTAATAAACCCTAGAAAGTTTCAGAACTAAAAACGGATTAAAACTTGATCAAATCTGTGATTTCTCTTGAGAATCAGCTTGAGATGATGACATCAGCAGCTATTTCACTTGAGATATTGTGTTGATTTCGCTTGAAATAACACTTTGGATCTTGTTTCGCTTGAGAGTTTGTTTTGATTTCGCTCGAAAGGATATTTCGCTTGAAAATACTTGTTAGGTCCGCTCGAAAAGGTATTTCGCTTGGGAATTGTGCTTATTTCGCTTCAAAATCCTGATTTCGCTTGAGAATAGATTTCGCTTGAGATTGTGATTTCGCTTGGAAACACTGTTTGAAATTTTTTTTGAAAACCGAATCATGGACGAGGAATTTTTCAACGCATTCGCTACACCGGTCACCTCGATTACTCTTGCACAGAACACGATGTTGGAAAATGAAACGGGGACGATTTGAGAATTGGGTTCAAGCAAACTACTTAGATGCTTGGGAATGCGTTGAGACGAAATATATTCGACCGACAAATGATGACGAAGAGGTGGTTGCAATTAAAGACCTTAGTGCTGCAGACAGAAAGAAATACAAAGATGAGAAAATGATGCTGAGTTTACTACAACAAGCTGTGAAGGAAGATATCTTGGTTCTATTATAACACAACGGAACTTCTTATTCATTCTGGAAAGCATTAAGATCGAAGTTTCATGGAAGCCAAGAGATGGTTAAAAACAAGAAGTCACTTTTAAAGCATTAAGATCGAAGTCTTAGAGCCAGGGAGTTAGTCTTAGAGACTGGGAGGTTTGGTCTTAGAGACCAGGGAGTTAGTCTTAAAGACCAGGGAGTTAGTCTGAGAGACTAGGGAGTTCAGTCTGAGAGACTAGGTGGGATAGTCTGGGAAGACTAGGATGCATACATGATTACATTGCTATTTGCTTACATGCTTATCTGATATATGTGCATATGTTGTGGTTGTGTTACAGACACCGTGTCATCATCCTTCGAGAGTGGAGTGTCAGACACCATAGACCCGACAGCTATAGTATCAGACGACGAGATCCTTCCAGAGGGCGAGGTATATACTTCAGATGCTACGAGCAGTGACGACGATGACTTTCAGCCCTTCGCCTTACCGGATTTCGGAGACGATTTACCTTTAGCTGATGGTTTTCTTGACGGGGATCTACTTCCTGCTCAGATCCCTGCACCTATTCCTCATGCTACTTTTCCCGTTGAGGATTTGCCTCTCGACGGTATGTTAGACGATGACGTCGATCTCTTCATCGAGGGTCCCCCTGAGGATGACCAGGATGGAGGAGCTCCGATTGATGACCATGTCGCTATTCCACTTGCTGATGTTCCGGTTGATGACCTTGTTGTCCCTGTCGATGATATTCCTGTTGCCGATGCCGTTGTTTTGCAACCTGTCGAGGTTCCTGTTTTATCTGACCCATCTGGTCCTGACTCGTTTGAGTCCGTGTCGTCTTCTACTCTTCATGCACTGGGATTACAGCGGTATCCCACAGACACTGATTTCGATGCTGCTATGTCTGAAGCGACCGTTCCGCAGCTGGATTTTGGGTTCATCCCTGACTTTCCACACGACGATGATCAGGATGTCGAGTTTGAGGGTGAGTTTGACCCTATTTTTCCACACGATCAGGATCCAGACCAAGAGATGGAGTTTATCCCTGAGGAGTAGCCTGTTGAGGCCCCTGTTATTCCTGATGATCAGCTTCCTGAGATACCCGCTGATCATGAGCTTGCTCCCGCCGACCCAGAGCCTGAGTTAGCACCAGAGCCCGTTCTTGCTCACGACCTTCCACCTGTGCACGACCCTATCCCTGTTGATGTTCCAGTGATTGCACCACCACTGCCCGACCCGGTCCCTGTGTTTGATGGCCGTGCACCATTTGCCACCCACGTGGATCCTAGATATGCTCACACCCTCAATGGATGGATTGAGGAGGACGACTACCCTCCTTTTGTCAGAACAGTTACTCCTCCTGTTGCACCTGTTCAGGCACCCGTCGATGTCACACAATTTCACCCGCACTTGTCTGATGCGCACCGCACAGACCTGCCATTTACCTTTCTTCAGGACATTCCTCCTCCCCGTCCAGGGGAAGGACCTTCAGGTCAGCAGCACACTCACATACCTTTTGTGTCAGGAGCTGATCAGTTCATACCACAGTTTCCTCACCCTGCTTCTTCTTCAGCACCCGCGGGCGAGCCATTTATGTGGTCTTCGCCCAACGTCATGCCTTTATCTGATCTGTACCACCACTTTCATGTTGGGTATACGACGAATGATATACTTGTGTCACTGCAGTTGCAGCAGGATATGTTGAGCCGTAGAGTCGTTGAGCTCGAGAGGATCCTGCATCCTCCACCTTTTGCTGATCCGTCACAGACTGCTTTTCCACCTGCTCCACTATTTGCTTATCCAGATTTCCACATCCGATTTCTGACGATGGAGCAGCAGATTGCTTGTTTGTTGCAGCTTGTTCACACGCTCGAGGAGGAGTTAGCGCGTATGTGCCGTTTGCTTTTCATTCCTCCACCTCATCTTCCCCCACCATCAGCTTAGGGGTTTTAGGTCTCCTGCAGATAGGCTACTTTTGGTGAGAAGACAACTATTGAGCCAGAATTGTGAAGACTTTTGAAGACCGCACTTTTAATTTTTGACTTTTGGTTGTTGTAGATTGTTAGACGATTCAGACAAGGGTGATGTGACCCTTGGTCTCTTTTGACGTATGATACAATTGTAAAACTATATTGGTGGTCTTGTTAAATGAAAAGCTCAATCGCAGCCTTCTCATTACATGCATTGTTGATTTATTTATTTGTGATTATGACATGGGATGTTATGTGTTATTGTGTTGATGAATGTTAGTACATGCGCACATTACATACTTATATACGTAAAAACCTGACCTATACAATCTTCTTATAGAAGATGCCTCCTTGAAGGGAAAATCGTCTGCCCGCTACTGAGGCCGAATTGCAAGCAAGAATCTCGCAAGCAATAGCAGATTACGAGGCCTCCCGCGCCGAAACTAGCGGAGGTTCCTCAAGGAACAACCCACCACATGGTAATGTTTAAAGTCGCTTGAGACACATTACATTATAATTGGATATTTCCATGTGCGGTTGCTAATACTTTCTGTGAATGATGTTACTTCTACAGGCTGTACCTTCAATCAGTTTTTAGACTGCAAACCGCTAAATTTTGACGTCACCGGGGGTGCTGTGGGTTTTGTTTGATGGGCAGAAAAGACCGATTAGGTGCTAAGGATGAGCAAATGCGCACCAGATCAGCAAGTTACCTACATCTCCGGTCTGTTCATAGATGGAGCACTCTCGTGGTGGAATCTCCAGGTCCAAACCCAGGGAGAGGCAACGGTATATGCGTTGACGTGGAACGAGCTGAAGGAGCTCATGAGAAAGAAATACTGCTCCAGGGCTGAGATCCAGAAATTAGAAACCGAATTCTGGAACCTCAAAATGGATGGCCCAAAGATCACCGAGTATGTGCATAGGTTCCACGATCTGTCTCACGTGGTACCCTATATGGTTACACCAGAATTTAAGTGCGTGGAGCGTTTCATCTGGGGGTTGGCGCCCCAGATCATGAGTATGGTAACCACGTCCAAGCCGCCGACAATTACCGAAGCTATTGATCTCAGCGTGTCACTGACCGAAGAAGCTATCCGGTTGAACAAATTTTCAATCTTTGAACCGAAAAAGAAGGAGACACATGTTGAATCATCAAGTGAGAATAAGAGGAAGTTCTCAAACTTCAAAAAGGGTACCAACAATGTCAGCAAGAGAGAAGAGGGAAGCGCACCAGCCAGGGCCAAAACTGGTGCCGAAAACAATGGAAGAGGGTACATGGGCACTCTGCCCAAGTGTGATGCATGCCAATATCATCACCCCTGCCCATGCAGATTCAAGAAATGTGAGTCTTGTGGGAAGACTGGCCACTCAAAAGAAACATGCTGGGCTGGTACTGGTGTTGGTCATGGTAATCAAAGAGGTTATGGAGGAGGGAATGGAAACCGCCAACAGGGAGGAAATGGCGGGAATGGGAATCATGGAAATGCTGGGAATCAAGTTGGTATCCGGGGAGCGAACATCAATCGAGGCGGTAATGGTAATGGGAATGGTCGAGGACCAGGGTGTTTCAATTGTGGAGACATGGGGCACTTTAAGCGGGAATGCCCGAAACTCAATCAAGCGCAAGGCAGAGTCTTCAACATAGGTGCGAGGGAAGCACACCAGGATCCCAATGTAGTTACTGGTACGTTCCCTATAAATCAACGCTTTGCATCTGTTCTATTTGACACTGGTGCCGCCGATAGCTTTGTATTGCTAGAATTTAAAAGTATGCTTGGGTTAACTGCTAGTAAGTTAGAAATTCCGTACTCAATTGAACTGGCTAATGGAAAGCTAGTTGAAACGAATGAAGTCATCAGAGGATGCGTAATAGAGCTGGGAGAGCACGAGTTTACACTGGATCTACTGCGAGTCGAGTTGGGAAGCTTCGACGTGGTAGTAGGAATGGATTGGTTGTCAAGCTACAGAGCCGAAATTGTATGTCATGAAAAGACCATTCGCATCCCAATGGCAGATGGAGAAATGATTGTGGTACACGGAGAGAAGCGTGATACGCCCTTAAGGATCATTAGTTGCTTGAAGGCTAGAAAATGTTTGAAGAAAGGATGTGTTGCCTTCTTGGCACACATCGTGGATAAGGAGGCCGCTGAGCCAAAGATAGAAGACATTCTAGTCGTAAAGGAATATCCTGAAGTCTTTCCCGAAGACTTGCCAGGATTGCCGCCGTAGCGACAAGTCGAGTTCCATATTGACTTGGTTCTAGGCGCTGCGCCTGTGGCTAAGGCACCTTATCGACTTGCGCCCTCCGAGATGCAAGAACTGTCAACGCAACTTCAGGAGCTATTGGATAAAGGAATTATCAGGCCAAGCTTCTCGCCTTGGGGAGCTCCAGTTTTGTTTGTCAAGAAAAAGGATGGTAGTTTCCGCATGTGCATCGACTACCGCGAGCTGAACAAGTTGACTATCAAGAATAGATATCATTTGCCAAGGATTAATGACCTGTTCGATCAACTACAAGGTTTGAGTTGTTACTCCAAGATCGATCTTCGATCAGGTTATCACCAGTTGCGTATACAAAAGGAGAGTATTCCGAAGACTGCCTTCAGAACTCGATATGGACATTACGAGTTCCTGGTTATGCCGTTCGGGTTGACAAACGCACCAGCAGTGTTCATGGACTTGATGAACAGAGTCTGCAAGCCGTACCTCGATAAGTTTGTGATCGTATTTATTGATGACATTCTAATCTACTCAAAGACAAAGGAAGAACATGAGCAACACCAAAGAGCTATTCTAGAGCTGCTTAAGAAAGAGAAGTTGTACGCTAAGTTCTCGAAGTGCGAGTTCTGGTTACGCGAAGTTCAGTTCCTTGGTCACGTAGTTAATGGAAATGGAATCCATGTGGATCCCACAAAGATCGAGGCGATAAAAAATTGGGAGACTCCAAAGACGCCAACCGAGATTCGACAATTCCTAGGTTTGGCAGGATACTACCGCAGATTCATTGAGGATTTCTCAAAAATCGCTCAACCATTGACCTCCCTCATACAAAATGACAAGAAGTACGAATGGGGAGACAAACAAGAAGAAGCGTTTCAATTCTTGAAAAACAAGCTTTGCGACGCACCCATCTTATCCCTACCCGAAGGTACTGACGACTTCGTAGTATATTGCGACGCCTCGCGTCAGGGTTTAGGCTGCGTGCTGATGCATCGACAAAAGGTTATAGCCTATGCTTTGCGACAGCTGAAGGTTCACGAGAAAAACTACACCACGCATGACTTGGAGTTAGGCGCAGTGGTGTTTGCATTAAAGATCTGGCGACATTACTTGTACGGCACGTGATGCACCATCTTTACTGATCACAAGAGCCTGTAGCATATTTTTGATCAGAAAGAGCTTAACATGAGACAGAGACGATGGGTAGAGTTGTTTAATGACTATGATTGCGAGATCAAGTATCACCCAGGGAAGGCGAATGTGGTCGCCGATGCCTTAAGTCGGAAAGAAAGGATTAAGCCCATAAGGGTTAGGGCTTTGGAAATGATTGTTTAGACAGACCTCACGTTGCGCATTCATGCTGCGCAAAGGGAAGCTCTTAAAAGGGAGAATCTTGAAAATGAATATCTCTGGGGGATGGAGAAGCAATTGGTACCAAAGGAGAATGGAGCATTGTGTTTCTTGGGAAGAATTTGGGTTCCTTTCTTTGGTGGTCTGAGAGACATTATTTTTGATGAGGCTCACAAGTCACGGTACTCGATCCATCCAGGATCGGATAAAATGTACCAAGATCTAAAGGATTTCTATTGGTGGCCGAGAATGAAAGGCGATGTTACGGTTTATGTTGGCAAATGTTTAACTTGCGCCAAGGTAAAGGCCGAGTACCAGAAACCTTCAGGTCTCCTGCAACAACCTGAAATACCCCAGTGGAAGTGGGAATAGATTTCAATGGACTTTATAACGAAATTACCAAAGACGCCCAAGGGCCATGATACAATTTGGGTGATTGTAGACCGTTTAACGAAATCTGCACACTTTTTGGCAATCAAAGAGAAAGACAACACAAGCAAGCTAGCTGAGCTATACCTGAGAGAGATTGTTGCACGACATGGAGTGCCTCTCTCAATTATCTCTGATAGAGATGCAAGATTCGTGTCAAGGATTTGGCAATCCTTCCCAGAAGCTTTTGGCTCTCAGCTGAATCTGAGTACTGCATTTCACCCGCAGACAGACGGACAGAGCGAACGAATGATTCAAACGTTGGAAGACATGTTGCGAGCTTGCGTAATGGATTTAGGTGGAAGTTGGGACACTCACCTACCATTGGTCGAATTTTCATACAACAACAGTCATCATGCAAGCATTCAGGCCGCACCGTTCGAAGCTCTCTATGGACGCAAGTGTCGATCACCATTATGCTAGGCTGACGCGGGTGATAGACAGCTTGTTGGCCCGGAATTGGTCCAGGAAACGACTGACAAGATTATACAGATCCGAGAGCGCATCAAAGCGGCTCGTGATCTGCAAAAGAATTATGCGGACCGAAGAAGGAAACCTCTGGAATTTGAGGTAGGAGATATGGTTTTGTTGAAGGTTTCACCCTGGAAGGGTGTGGCACACTTTGGGAAGTGTGGGAAGTTGAACCCCAGGTACATTGGTCCATTTAAAATCCTGAAAAGGATTGGTCTTGTAGCCTACAAGTTGGATCTACCTGCTGAACTAAATGGCGTTCATGATAAATTCCATGTATCAAATTTGAAAAAGAGTCCAACTCAAGAGACAGTGGCCATTCCTGCCGACGAAGTTCATATTGACGACACACTCCACTTTACTGAAGAACCTGTTGAGGTCACTGATTGGAAGATTAACAAGACGCGACGGAGTAGTGTCAGACTCGTCAATGTTCGTTGGGACGCGTGACACGGCCCAGAGTTCACTTGGGAGCGTGAGGATCGCATGAAGGCTAAATACCCACATTTGTTTCCCAAGACCCCTGCAACTAGAAGCAGAACTTAAATTTCAAGATGAAATTTTCTTAACGGGGGGAGAATGTGACAACCCTCATTAAACCAGGTATCCGTACAATTAATTAATATTAATTAAGTGCTTAATGACTGTGCTGAATTACTTAATTGTTTTCTGGTTACTGCATCACACTTACATGTGCATCACATATTACATAATGTCACATTATTATCACAGACAAACTTTATTGACATACCTGATGCACAAAGCACAGTTAGCACAGTTAACGGATAGAACGAGAATATGCTGACAGGGTTCAGTACATAGACAGACAGTGTTTTGAGAGCCAGTATGGGCCAGGGACAAGGTACTACACTAGTATAGTGTGTAGGGAAGTAAGGACCATATAACTGCGTCACTAGGTGATAGTCTGAGTGCCAGAAAGTGCCTAAAACTCACTTTAAGTGCAGAATTCTGTATTTTCAGCAAAAAATCAGCATTTTAACTTAATAGTATTATGCAGAAAATTGACTAAATGGCCCTGAATGCTTTCCTAAGTGTTAGGAATTAACTGTGTCACAAGAAGTTACATAAAAGACACTATACGGTACAACTTAGCACTTTAACAAACCGGTATCTAACCGAACAACCGGACATTACCCGGGACACCAAAATTTTGTCAGAAACATTGTTTTATTATTTTTGGACTAGTTATGGTCCCCGAATACCCCAACACACTATAAAGTATGTTGTTAGTGCATGCGTCTGTCGACTTCGTCTTGTATCGAGTCGTGTATGTATTTAGATTGATCAAGGCACGTTATTCGAGGAAAATGTCAAATATAGGGTGGATGGCAGTTTCAAGCGAAATAACATCTTGAGTTTTCGCTTGAAATGAACATGTCCACTTCAAGCGAAATCACATATTCTTATTTCGCTTGAAGCTGATTTCGCCTGAATCATGGTTTCGCTTGAGGCTGTTTGGAACGAAATCAGGATCCTATATATACCTTTGTGTCTTTTTCATTTGTAATTTTTCCGGTCAGAGCAACGAAGTGCTGCCGAAGTGTCGTCTCGCTGTAAAAACGTTTTCTAATCACTACGACAGTTTAAAGTGTATATTGTGCTGAATTGACCTTAGAATGTCTGTTTCCGCCTTTCGTTCTGAGTAAAACTCTTCTGATCGACTCATTCGGGTCTGAAACCGATCCTACAAGTGGTATCAGAGCTCAGGAAGAAGAGTTCTTACCAATTCAGTCGCAAATTCTGTTTTCTACACCTTCTTTTTCAAATTGAACTTGATTTTACGGTCAAAATGTCCTGATTTTCACACATCTTGTGCGCATTTGTATTTTAATAAACCCTAGAAAGTTTCAGAACTAAAAACGGATTAAAACTTGATCAAATCTGTGATTTCTCTTGAGAATCAGCTTGAGATGATGACATCAGCAGCTATTTCGCTTGAGATATTGTGTTGATTTCGCTTGAAATAACACTTTGGATCTTGTTTCGCTTGAGAGTTTGTTTTGATTTCGCTCGAAAGGATATTTCGCTTGAAAATACTTGTTAGGTCCGCTCGAAAAGGTATTTCGCTTGGGAATTGTGCTTATTTCGCTTCAAAATCCTGATTTCGCTTGAGAATAGATTTCGCTTGAGATTGTGATTTCGCTTGGAAACACTGTTTGAAATTTTTTTTGAAAACCGAATCATGGACGAGGAATTTTTCAACGCATTCGCTACACCGGTCACCTCGATTACTCTTGCAGAGAACACGATGTTGGAAAATGAAACGGGGACGATTTGAGAATTGGGTTCAAGCAAACTACTTAGATGCTTGGGAATGCGTTGAGACGAAATATATTAGACCGACAAATGATGACGAAGAGGTGGTTGCAATTAAAGACCTTAGTGCTGCAGACAGAAAGAAATACAAAGATGAGAAAATGATGCTGAGTTTACTACAACAAGCTGTGAAGGAAGATATCTTGGTTCTAGTATAACACAACGGAACTTCTTATTCATTCTGGAAAGCATTAAGATCGAAGTTTCATGGAAGCCAAGAGATGGTTAAAAACAAGAAGTCACTTTTAAAGCATTAAGATCGAAGTCTTAGAGACCAGGGAGTTAGTCTTAGAGACTGGGAGGTTTGGTCTTAGAGACCAGGGAGTTAGTCTTAAAGACCAGGGAGTTAGTCTGAGAGACTAGGGAGTTCAGTCTGAGAGACTAGGTGGGATAGTCTGGGAAGACTAGGATGCATACATGATTACATTGCTATTTGCTTACATGCTTATCTGATATATGTGCATATGTTGTGGTTGTGTTACAGACACCATGTCATCATCCTTCGAGAGTGGAGTGTCAGACACCATAGACCCGACAGCTATAGTATCAGACGACGAGATCCTTCCAGAGGGCGAGGTTTACACTTCAGATGCTACGAGCAGTGACGACGATGACTTTCAGCCCTTCGCCTTACCGGATTTCGGAGACGATTTACCTTTAGCTGATGGTTTTCTTGACGGGGATCTACTTCCTGCTCAGATCCCTGCACCTATTCCTCATGCTGCTTTTCCCGTTGAGGATTTGCCTCTCGACGGTATGTTAGACGATGACGTCGATCTCTTCATCGAGGGTCCCCCTGAGGATGACCAGGATGGAGGAGCTCCGATTGATGACCATGTCGCTATTCCACTTGCTGATGTTCCGGTTGATGACCTTGTTGTCCCTGTCGATGATATTCCTGTTGCCGATGCCGTTGTTTTGCAACCTGTCGAGGTTCCTGTTTTATCTGACCCATCTGGTCCTGACTCGTTTGAGTCCGTGTCGTCTTCTACTCTTCATGCACTGGGATTACAGCGGTATCCCACAGACACTGATTTCGATGCTGCTATGTCTGAAGCGACCGTTCCGCAGCTGGATTTTGGGTTCATCCCTGACTTTCCACACGACGATGATCAGGATGTCGAGTTTGAGGGTGAGTTTGACCCTATTTTTCCACACGATCAGGATCCAGACCAAGAGATGGAGTTTATCCCTGAGGAGTAGCCTGTTGAGGCCCCTGTTATTCCTGATGATCAGCTTCCTGAGATACCCGCTGATCATGAGCTTGCTCCCGCCGACCCAGAGCCTGAGTTAGCACCAGAGCCCGTTCTTGCTCACGACCTTCCACCTGTGCACGACCCTATCCCTGTTGATGTTCCAGTGATTGCACCACCACTGCCCGACCCGGTCCCTGTGTTTGATGGCCGTGCACCATTTGCCACCCACGTGGATCCTATATATGCTCACACCCTCAATGGATGGATTGAGGAGGACGACTACCCTCCTTTTGTCAGAACAGTTACTCCTCCTGTTGCACCTGTTCAGGCACCCGTCGATGTCACACAATTTCACCCGCACTTGTCTGATGCGCACCGCACAGACCTGCCATTTACCTTTCTTCAGGACATTCCTCCTCCCCGTCCAGGGGAAGGACCTTCAGGTCAGCAGCACACTCACATACCTTTTGTGTCAGGAGCTGATCAGTTCATACCACAGTTTCCTCACCCTGCTTCTTCTTCAGCACCCGCGGGCGAGCCATTTATGTGGTCTTCGCCCAACGTCATGCCTTTATCTGATCTGTACCACCACTTTCATGTTGGGTATACGACGAATGATATACTTGTGTCGCTGCAGTTGCAGCAGGATATGTTGAGCTGTAGAGTCGTTGAGCTCGAGAGGATCCTGCATCCTCCACCTTTTGCTGATCCGTCACAGACTGTTTTTCCACCTGCTCCACTATTTGCTTATCCGGATTTCCACATCCGATTTCTGACGATGGAGCAGCAGATTGCTTGTTTGTTGCAGCTTGTTCACACGCTCGAGGAGGAGTTAGCGCGTATGTGCCGTTTGCTTTTCATTCCTCCACCTCATCCTCCCCCACCATCAGCTTAGGGGTTTTAGGTCTCCTGCAGATAGGCTACTTTTGGTGAGAAGACAACTATTGAGCCAGAATTGTGAAGACTTTTGAAGACCGCACTTTTAATTTTTGACTTTTGGTTGTTGTAGATTGTTAGACGATTCAGACAAGGGTGATGTGACCCTTGGTCTCTTTTGACGTATGATACAATTGTAAAACTATATTGGTGGTCTTGTTAAATGAAAAGCTCAATCGCAGCCTTCTCATTACATGCATTGTTGATTTATTTATTTGTGATTATGACATGGGATGTTATGTGTTATTGTGTTGATGAATGTTAGTACATGCGCACATTACATACTTATATACGTAAAAACCTGACCTATACAATCTTCTTATAGAAGATGCCTCCTTGAAGGGAAAATCGTCTGCCCGCTACTGAGGCCGAATTGCAAGCAAGAATCTCGCAAGCAATAGCAGATTACGAGGCCTCCCGCGCCGAAACTAGCAGAGGTTCCTCAAGGAACAACCCACCACATGGTAATGTTTAAAGTCGCTTGAGACACATTACATTATAATTGGATATTTCCATGTGCGGTTGCTAATACTTTCTGTGAATGATGTTACTTCTACAGGCTGTACCTTCAATCAGTTTTTAGACTGCAAACCGCTAAATTTTGACGTCACCGGGGGTGCTGTGGGTTTTGTTTGATGGGCAGAAAAGACCGATTAGGTGCTAAGGATGAGCAAATGCGCACCAGATCAGCAAGTTACCTACATCTCCGGTCTGTTCATAGATGGAGCACTCTCGTGGTGGAATCTCCAGGTCCAAACCCAGGGAGAGGCAACGGTATATGCGTTGACGTGGAACGAGCTGAAGGAGCTCATGAGAAAGAAATACTGCTCCAGGGCTGAGATCCAGAAATTAGAAACCGAATTCTGGAACCTCAAAATGGATGGCCCAAAGATCACCGAGTATGTGCATAGGTTCCACGATCTGTCTCACGTGGTACCCTATATGGTTACACCAGAATTTAAGCGCGTGGAGCGTTTCATCTGGGGGTTGGCGCCCCAGATCATGAGTATGGTAACCACGTCCAAGCCGCCGACAATTACCGAAGCTATTGATCTCAGCGTGTCACTGACCGAAGAAGCTATCCGGTTGAACAAATTTTCAATCTTTGAACCGAAAAAGAAGGAGACACATGTTGAATCATCAAGTGAGAACAAGAGGAAGTTCTCAAACTTCAAAAAGGGTACCAACAGTGTCAGCAAGAGAGAAGAGGGAAGCGCACCAGCCAGGGCCAAAACTGGTGCCGAAAACAATGGAAGAGGGTACATGGGCACTCTGCCCAAGTGTGATGCATGCCAATATCATCACCCCTGCCCATGCAGATTCAAGAAATGTGAATCTTGTGGGAAGACTGGCCACTCAAAAGAAACATGCTGGGCTGGTACTGGTGTTGGTCTTGGTAATCAAAGAGGTTATGGAGGAGGGAATGGAAACCGCCAACAGGGAGGAAATGGCGGGAATGGGAATCATGGAAATGCTGGGAATCAAGTTGGTATCCGGGGAGCGAACATCAATCGAGGCGGTAATGGTAATGGGAATGGTCGAGGACCAGGGTGTTTCAATTGTGGAGACATGGGGCACTTTAAGCGGGAATGCCCGAAACTCAATCAAGCGCAAGGCAGAGTCTTCAACATAGGTGCGAGGGAAGCACACCAGGATCCCAATGTAGTTACTGGTACGTTCCCTATAAATCAACGCTTTGCATCTGTTCTATTTGACACTGGTGCCGCCGATAGCTTTGTATTGCTAGAATTTAAAAGTATACTTGGGTTAACTGCTAGTAAGTTAGAAATTCCGTACTCAATTGAACTGGCTAATGGAAAGCTAGTTGAAACGAATGAAGTCATCAGAGGATGCGTAATAGAGCTGGGAGAGCACGAGTTTACACTGGATCTACTGCGAGTCGAGTTGGGAAGCTTCGACGTGGTAGTAGGAATGGATTGGTTGTCAAGCTACAGAGCCGAAATTGTATGTCATTAAAAGACCATTCGCATCCCAATGGCAGATGGAGAAATGATTGTGGTACACGGAGAGAAGCGTGATACGCCCTTAAGGATCATTAGTTTCTTGAAGGCTAGAAAATGTTTGAAGAAAGGATGTGTTGCCTTCTTGGCACACATCGTGGATAAGGAGGCCGCTGAGCCAAAGATAGAAGACATTCTAGTCGTAAAGGAATATCCTGAAGTCTTTCCCGAAGACTTGCCAGGATTGCCGCCGTAGCGACAAGTCGAGTTCCATATTGACTTGGTTCTAGGCGCTGCGCCTGTGGCTAAGGCACCTTATCGACTTGCGCCCTCCGAGATGCAAGAACTGTCAACGCAACTTCAGGAGCTATTGGATAAAGGAATTATCAGGCCAAGCTTCTCGCCTTGGGGAGCTCCAGTTTTGTTTGTCAAGAAAAAGGATGGTAGTTTCCGCATGTGCATCGACTACCGCGAGCTGAACAAGTTGACTATCAAGAATAGATATCATTTGCCAAGGATTGATGACCTGTTCGATCAACTACAAGGTTTGAGTTGTTACTCCAAGATCGATCTTCGATCAGGTTATCACCAGTTGCGTATACAAAAGGAGAGTATTCCGAAGACTGCCTTCAGAACTCGATATGGACATTACGAGTTCCTGGTTATGCCGTTCGGGTTGACAAACGCACCAGCAGTGTTCATGGACTTGATGAACAGAGTCTGCAAGCCGTACCTCGATAAGTTTGTGATCGTATTTATTGATGACATTCTAATCTACTCAAAGACAAAGGAAGAACATGAGCAACACCAAAGAGCTATTCTAGAGCTGCTTAAGAAAGAGAAGTTGTACGCTAAGTTCTCGAAGTGCGAGTTCTGGTTACGCGAAGTTCAGTTCCTTGGTCACGTAGTTAATGGAAATGGAATCCATGTGGATCCCACAAAGATCGAGGCGATAAAAAATTGGGAGACTCCAAAGACGCCAACCGAGATTCGACAATTCCTAGGTTTGGCAGGATACTACCGCATATTCATTGGGGATTTCTCAAAAATCGCTCAACCATTGACCTCCCTCATACAAAAAGACAAGAAGTACGAATGGGGAGACAAACAAGAAGAAGCGTTTCAATTGTTGAAAAACAAGCTTTGCGACGCACCCATCTTATCCCTACCCGAAGGTACTGACGACTTCGTAGTATATTGCGACGCCTCGCGTCAGGGTTTAGGCTGCGTGCTGATGCATCGACAAAAGGTTATAGCCTATGCTTTGCGACAACTGAAGGTTCACGAGAAAAACTACACCACGCATGACTTGGAGTTAGGCGCAGTGGTGTTTGCATTAAAGATCTGGCGACATTACTTGTACGGCACGCGATGCACCATCTTTACTGATCACAAGAGCCTGTAGCATATTTTTGATCAGAAAGAGCTTAACATGAGACAGAGACGATGGGTAGAGTTGTTTAATGACTATGATTGCGAGATCAAGTATCACCCAGGGAAGGCGAATGTGGTCGCCGATGCCTTAAGTCGGAAAGAAAGGATTAAGCCCATAAGGGTTAGGGCTTTGGAAATGATTGTTCAGACAGACCTCACGTTGCGCATTCATGCTGCGCAAAGGGAAGCTCTTAAAAGGGAGAATCTTGAAAATGTTACGGTTTATGTTGGCAAATGTTTAACTTGCGCCAAGGTAAAGGCCGAGTACCAGAAACCTTCAGGTCTCCTGCAACAACCTGAAATACCCCAGTGGAAGTGGGAATAGATTTCAATGGACTTTATAACGAAATTACCAAAGACGCCCAAGGGCCATGATACAATTTGGGTGATTGTAGACCGTTTAACGAAATCTGCACACTTTTTGGCAATCAAAGAGAAAGACAACACAAGCAAGCTAGCTGAGCTATACCTGAGAGAGATTGTTGCACGACATGGAGTGCCTCTCTCAATTATCTCTGATAGAGATGCAAGATTCGTGTCAAGGATTTGGCAATCCTTCCCAGAAGCTTTTGGCTCTCAGCTGAATCTGAGTACTGCATTTCACCCGCAGACAGACGGACAGAGCGAACGAATGATTCAAACGTTGGAAGATATGTTGCGAGCTTGCGTAATGGATTTAGGTGGAAGTTGGGACACTCACCTACCATTGGTCGAATTTTCATACAACAACAGTCATCATGCAAGCATTCAGGCCGCACCGTTCGAAGCTCTCTATGGACGCAAGTGTCGATCACCATTATGCTAGGCTGACGCGGGTGATAGACAGCTTGTTGGCCCGGAATTGGTCCAGGAAACGACTGACAAGATTATACAGATCCGAGAGCGCATCAAAGAGGCTCGTGATCGGCAAAAGAATTATGCGGACCGAAGAAGGAAACCTCTGGAATTTGAGGTAGGAGATATGGTTTTGTTGAAGGTTTCACCCTGGAAGGGTGTGGCACACTTTGGGAAGTGTGGGAAGTTGAACCCCAGGTACATTGGTCCATTTAAAATCCTGAAAAGGATTGGTCTTGTAGCCTACAAGTTGGATCTACCTGCTGAACTAAATGGCGTTCATGATACATTCCATGTATCAAATTTGAAAAAGAGTCCAACTCAAGAGACAGTGGCCATTCCTGCCGACGAAGTTCATATTGACGACACACTCCACTTTACTGAAGAACCCGTTGAGGTCACTGATTGGAAGATTAACAAGACGCGACGGAGTAGTGTCAGACTCGTCAATGTTCGTTGGGACGCGTGACACGGCCCAGAGTTCACTTGGGAGCGTGAGGATCGCATGAAGGCTAAATACCCACATTTGTTTCGCAAGACCCCTGCAACTAGAAGCAGAACTTAAATTTCGGGATGAAATTTTCTTAACGGGGGGAGAATGTGACAACCCTCATTAAACCAGGTATCCGTACAATTAATTAATATTAATTAAGTGCTTAATGACTGTGCTGAATTACTTAATTGTTTTCTGGTTACTGCATCACACTTACATGTGCATCACATATTACATAATGTCACATTATTATCACAGACAAACTTTATTGACATACCTGATGCACAAAGCACAGTTAACGGATAGAACGAGAATATGCTGACAGGGTTCAGTACATAGACAGACAGTGTTTTGAGACCCAGTATGGGCCAGGGACAAGGTACTACACTAGTATGGTGTGTAGGGAAGTAAGGACCATATAACTGCGTCACTAGGTGATAGTCTGAGTGCCAGAAAGTGCCTAAAACTCACTTTAAGTGCAGAATTCTGCATTTTCAGCAAAAAATCAGCATTTTAACTTAATAGTATTATGCAGAAAATTGACTAAATGGTCCTGAATGCTTTCCTAAGTGTTGGGAATTAACTGTGTCACAAGAAGTTACATAAAAGACACTATACGGTACAATTTAGCACTTTAACGGACCGGTATCTAACCGAACAACCGGACATTACCCGGGACACCAAAATTTTGTCAGAAACATTGTTTTATTATTTTTGGACTAGTTATGGTCCCCGAATACCCCAACACACTATAAAGTATGTTGTTAGTGCATGCGTCTGTCGACTTCGTCTTGTATCGAGTCGTGTATGTATTTAGATTGATCAAGGCACGTTATTCGAGGAAAATGTCAAATATAGGGTGGATGGCAGTTTCAAGTGAAATAACATCTTGAGTTTTCGCTTGAAATGAACATGTCCACTTCAAGCGAAATCACATATTCTTATTTCGCTTGAAGCTGATTTCGCCTGAATCATGGTTTCGCTTGAGGCTGTTTGGAACGAAATCAGGATCCTATATATACCTTTGTGTCTTGTTCATTTGTAATTTTTCCGGTCAGAGCAACGAAGTGCTGCCGAAGTGTCGTCTCGCTGTAAAAACGTTTTCTAATCACTACGACAGTTTAAAGTGTATATTGTGCTGAATTGACCTTAGAATGTCTGTTTCCGCTTTTCGTTCTGAGTAAAACTCTTCTGATCGACTCATTCGGGTCTGAAAACGATCCTACAAGTGGTATTAGAGCTCAGGAAGAAGAGTTCTTACCAATTCAGTCGCAAATTCTGTTTTCTACACCTTCTTTTTCAAATTGAACTTGATTTTACGGTCAAAATGTCCTGATTTTCACACATCTTGTGCGCATTTGTATTTTAATAAACCCTAGAAAGTTTCAGAACTAAAAACGGATTAAAACTTGATCAAATCTGTGATTTCTCTTGAGAATCAGCTTGAGATGATGACATCAGCAGCTATTTCGCTTGAGATATTGTGTTGATTTCGCTTGAAATAACACTTTGGATCTTGTTTCGCTTGAGAGTTTGTTTTGATTTCGCTCGAAAGGATATTTCGCTTGAAAATACTTGTTAGGTCCGCTCGAAAAGGTATTTCGCTTGGGAATTGTGCTTATTTCGCTTCAAAATCCTGATTTCGCTTGAGAATAGATTTCGCTTGAGATTGTGATTTCGCTTGGAAACACTGTTTGAAATTTTTTTTGAAAACCGAATCATGGACGAGGAATTTTTCAACGCATTCGCTACACCGGTCACCTCGATTACTCTTGCACAGAACACGATGTTGGAAAATGAAACGGGGACGATTTGAGAATTGGGTTCAAGCAAACTACTTAGATGCTTGGGAATGCGTTGAGACGAAATATATTCGACCGACAAATGATGACGAAGAGGTGGTTGCAATTAAAGACCTTAGTGCTGCAGACAGAAAGAAATACAAAGATGAGAAAATGATGCTGAGTTTACTACAACAAGCTGTGAAGGAAGATATCTTGGTTCTATTATAACACAACGGAACTTCTTATTCATTCTGGAAAGCATTAAGATCGAAGTTTCATGGAAGCCAAGAGATGGTTAAAAACAAGAAGTCACTTTTAAAGAAAGAGTTTGATTTGTTTCGTGGGTTGAAAAATGAAAGCACAAAGGAAATTATTGAACGATATTGCAATTTGTTTGCCAACATGAAGAGATTGAGCATCAACAAAGATAATGAAGAGTTGATCGAAAAGCTAGCTGATGCATTGCCATATGAAACTTGGGGCACATATCTCATGATGCTAAGAAACAAGAAAGGGTTTAGTAGTTTAACACTAAGCAAGTTCATTGAAAAGATTGAGGCTCAGGAGATGGAGCAGAGAAAGGTTTTGAGAATGAAAGATTTTGACAGTGAACAAGACATCGGACTTTATTACAAAGGTGGTGTCAGTGATAAATCCACCAACTTGTCACCGAAGGTAGAGACTGCTTACAATGCAAAGAGTTCTTCCGGAGGTTCATCCAAAGGATCTAACAGCAACACAAATTTTTCATCATATCCATCATTTGATCCGAACATCTCAACAACCAAGATTGGCAAGAAGCTTTAATGCAATATTGTTCCGAATCTGGAGAATGATGAGGATTATTCAGCAGAAATTGCTAAGAGTCATATGTCTTTGTTGGGAACTGTATTGGAATCTTATGGTAGTTTTGTTGCAGGTCGGATAGGGAATCCAATGCTTACAAAAGAGGATTACGATCAGATTGATGCTGAAGAGATGGAACTGATGGACATAAAGTGGTGTTTGGTAAGTGTATTGAGATGAGCTGAGAAATTTAAGCAGATCACAGGAAGAGATGATTTACGTGAAGCTAATATTTCTACTTTAGGATTTGATAAATCTAAAGTCACTTGTTTTCGTTGCAGGGAAAAAGGACACTTCAAGAGGGAGTGTAAAAACCGTGAAGCAAGTGGAGCTCAAAATCCATTTAACAACAACAATGATTACTACCGGAAGGCTATCTATCATCAAGTTGCTCAACAACAACAAGAACCGCAAGTGGCACATGGTAGAAAAGTGATTGAAGAATCTTCAAAGAGAGCTTGTATGCTAAATCAGGATGACAAAGAGCCAACCAAAGGATTCAGTTGGGACAAATATATCTCAGCTGATAACAAAGCATGCCTGATAAACCAAGATGATGAAAAATTGCCTGAAGGTTTTAGCTGGGCAAATTTCAATTGGGATGATTACGATCCAAACAAAGATTCAAATCACAAAGCTTATGTCGCTCGAGTTGAAGAAGATAGTGATGATGATCGTGAGTATCATGCAAGAAGATTGGCAGCTCATTTTAAATTGATGGCAGAAAGTGATAGTGATGATGACAAAGCTAAAAAGAAAAAGAAAAAGATCAAAACACCTGTGAGCAGTGATGATGAAGATGTACCGGTGATTAAGAAAAAGGTGAAGGATGTTCCTAAGTTCAAAATTGATGAAGAAGTTAATGCTAAAAAGATTCCGGCGATTTGTGAGAATTGTGAGATTTTCAAGAAGAAAAACAGTGAATTGATTAACAATATAAATCAGTTGGAGGAATCTTATGATGTTCTGAACAAGGCCATGAATCAGTATAATCAATCAAGTGAAGAACAAGCAATAGCAATGAAGACACTTCAGGGAGCTTTCATGATGAAGCAGAAAAGTGTGAACAATTACATTGAAAAGTGTGCTGTGCTAGAACATAAACTGGAAACCCAAAGAATTGAAACTGAAAGAGTAAACCGTTTGTTAAAAAGTTACTCATGTACTTCTTATGTCACTGACATGATTTATCCAACTGTTGAGGGCATAAAGGCATTTGAAGATGACGAAGTAACTAAAAAACAGAAAGTTTCTGAAAAAAAGACTCCTGTGAAGAAAGAAAAGAAGAAGGATAACAAAGAAAACACATCTGGTAAGAAACAAGGTTTCAGTTACAACAAGTGTCCACCCACGCTTGAAAATGGATATTCTCTGAGAAATCCAAATTCAGAAAGAGTCGAAAAGGCAACAAATTTACAGTGGGAGTCGGAGTCTACAGTTAATTTGCCAGATAATATTGATGTCACGTTTACGTCATCTGACACTGATCATGAGTCCGAGTTAATAAAGAAAGTGGTCGATCAGGTGTTGGATAAAGATGAACCTGAGGAGTCAAAGTCGGAGTCTATGTCAGAGTCAAAGTCTGAGTCCAGCACTTCGAGTTAAACCGACAAACCGGGCAAAAGAGTTTACAATAAAGAATTTCTTCTATCAAAATCTAATTTGAATGACGAAACGTTTAAAATTGCATATACTTTGAATGATTCTGACAAATTATATTCTGATGAGGAATTTCCAATAAGAGGTGTTAAACCTGATATGATCAAAAAGGTTTTTAAACTAACAGAAATTAATATTTCTGAAATAAAAGATGTAAATCTTAATGATAAACCTAAAAAGTACACCTCAAGAGTTCAACAAAGAGAAAACAAGAAAAAAGGTTACAGTTCTGGTTCTGGTTATCGAAAGAAACCAAACCATAACGGTAATTTCAAAAAGAAAGGTCTTGGATTTATTCCACCAGAAAAACAGAAAAATGAAAAATATATTCGTGATTTTAAATAAAAAATGATATTTGTTTCAGGTACATCTACCGAAGAAGAGAAAGAAAATCTGTTCAGGAACCAGTCAAACAGAGAATTCCTTGCAAAGAAGCAAGAAGAGATGAAGACTGCTGGTCAGATGAAAGAAACGAGAACCTGTTTCCAATGCAACATTGTTGGACATATTGCCAAAGATTGTTTCAAGGCAATAAAATCAAAACAGGGAGTTTCTCGTAAAATGAAAGAAAAAAAGGGTTGAGTTTGAACCACCAATTGACAGAACTAAACTGTTCAAAAATTCAATTTTTGAAATTGGTGAAAGTTCAAACAGATTTTACAAGAAAAAGGGAAATCTTGACAACCAAAAATGGATTGTTAAAAAATCGGATGGTAGTTCTAGCAATGATTCTGATTCTTCAAAATCAGAGGAGCTATCTTCTGGCGATGAATCTGATTCCACAAAGTCAGAGGAGCCACAAGTTGAGATTAAAAGTGAAAAATCAGTACCGACTGTGGATGATGTGAATTTTCCACCACTTCGGGATGAAAATTTTAAGAAGAAAGTTGGTAAAGTTGATATTTCAAATCAATTTTTCTCTGAAAAACAAGAGTTTGATATTAAGAAAGCCTTTAATTCCAAAGTTCATAACATGTTTGGAAAAATGGTTGACAGGAAGGTCAAGGGAGTCAAGGAATTTTACGAAAAGAAAACAAAGAAGCAAGGTAAAGTATCATCCTTGGTTTGTGACTGGGATGGTACCTATAATGAACAGTAAAATCCTGGACTTGCCGGAGCTCCCAAGTTGGTAATCGTGGAGCATGAATCGGCATCATTCTAATAATGTTTTTGTAGAGGTATGACTTGCCGGAACTCCCAGGTTGGTAAGTGAGGAGTAGGACCATGAGGTTGAAAAAGAGGTTGTGTTTGTAATTGAAGGTTAATCAAGGTCATTAGGTTGAACTTGATTGAACTATTTTTACAAGTGGTAAATCAGGGACATTAAGTTGTATCTGATTTCCTACAAGTGGTTGTGAAACAAAATGATGAGTTTATCCCCTAACCTACAAATGGTAAAATCAATCAACAAAACTTATTTTCCGGAAAAACCATTTGATTAAAACAAACTTAAGTGTTTTGAGATCAAAATGGGAAAATAGTTTGTTGTGAGGGGGAGTTCTGATTGTTTATGCCAAGTGGATGGCGATTTGAAGTGATTCGATATCGGTTGTCATTTTATTTGTATAGTTTGTTTTCAAATTTCTTTTAAATGTGTTTGCATTTTAGGGGGGAGTAAGATTTCAGAAAATCCAAAAACATTTGAAAATTTGAAAAAGCAAAAAACATGATAAAATTCAAAATGAGTTTTGTGTCAAAGAAGAGGAAATGATAGTACATCAGTGGACTATCACAACATGCTAAAGATATGGAAAGTTATAATGTGATAAACGGTCTCACTGATGATGTGCCAGTAGGTTTTTGCACATTTAGTAGATTGTGACGAGATATAAACCTAAAATTTAAACTTGCTTATATCGTGGGGAAACATCTCTCGGATATATGGGTAACCCCCGAAATCTTGTTTGAAAGGTCCCTCTTTCTGAGATACTAGGTCTTTATACTCAGTGATATCTGGGGTATTATCCCGGGACTTCTGATAATGCGGAAGCAATGGCCTAGTCCCCGGAGAATACTTTACCGCTTGCTTGAAATATAGCGCCGCCCTCAGCATAAAATGATAGACAAAAAAATTGCTAATCAATGCTGTTGAAGAAAAGATCCTCTAAAGGGGACACACCAAAAGTCGAGCCGTCATCTCTCTGCTGAACGAAAGTTCTGACCTGAGCTCTCACGGTTTTCGCAATATAACCCTTACAGATATCATCTGTGGTATATTCACCTTTAAGACTCAATATTGGGATCTGGATACGGGAGTATATTCTGAGGTGGAATACGCGATTAAGTTTAAGTTCTTAAGACATTAATCTCATATCTCGAAGTAATTGAACTTTGTGTGAGAATTTAAGTGGATCAGTATACTAACAATCTAAGTGAATTGTTTAGAACTTAAAATTATTAAAGCTTAATGGTGTTGGTGATTTGTCTCAAAAACTGATATGATCCTCTTACACAAACTCACAAAAATATTGTTTGTAAATATTTCTTCTCTGCATTTCATTACATTCAAAAATTCAAAAAGATTTTAGTGTGTTTTAGCATAATTTTTTTGAAAAGTTCAAAAAGATTTTCGACAACTGGTGTTGAAGAGCTGATTTTCAAAATTCCAAGTGCTAAACATGATGACATTTGGGTTGGAAGAGTTTAAATGAAAAAAGTTTTTGTATAATTGTTTACAAGTAGTCATCAGAAGCCTATCTTTGCTAAATCATTCTGGCCATATTTGAGGGGGAGTTTGAAAATATATAAATTTTTTAAAATGTTAAATCATTTTTGAAATTTATTTTTGGGTAGAGTTTTTGTGCAGGATATAGCCAGGAATCGTTTCTGAACCTGTGGAATGTGTGAGCCAGGTTACGATTCTGGAATTGTTGATGATGATGAACTTAAAGAATCAAGAAATCTGATCAAGAGAATTAGAAAACTCGAGAGCCAGATTCAGATCCTGGAGATCATTAACATTCGAGGGAAAGGTTATCTGTTGGTGCTAAAGAGAAGAGAAAAGTTTGAGGATGCTTTGCAGCGTCAGATACTTTAAAGAGTTCGAGAGGACTGATAAAGATTGAAGATGCAAAGACTCGACACTTTAAGACTCGTCAACATTCGAGGGGGAGTCTGTTAGTGCATGCGTCTGTCGACTTCGTCTTGTATCGAGTCTTGTATGTATTTAGATAGATCAAGGCACGTTATTCGAGGAAAATGTCAAATATAGGGTGGATGCCAGTTTCAAGCGAAATAACATCTTGAGTTTTCGCTTGAAATGAACATGTCCACTTCAAGCGAAATCACATATTCTTATTTCGCTTGAAGCTGATTTCGCCTGAATCATGGTTTCGCTTGAGGCTGTTTGGAGCGAAATCAGGATCCTATATATACCTTTGTGTCTTGTTCATTTGTAATTTTTCCGGTCAAAGCAACAAAGTGCTGCCGAAGTGTCGTCTCGCTGTAAAAACGTTTTCTAATCAATACTACGAAAGTTTAAAGTGTATATTGTGCTGAATTGACCTCAGAATGTCGGTTTTCGCATTTCGTTCTGAGTAAAACTCTTCTGATCGACTCATTCGGGTCTGAAAACGATCCTACATATGTCATACATATAATACACTAAATATTACACTTAACCTCCTAACCATTTACCCACTTACCATGAAAATTTACAAATACCCCCCCCCCCCATCATAATTTACGGCCCCAAGTGGGGGACCCCACCACCTTACTTACTAGATTTCATTTCTATATTTTATTGTGATTTTGCTTGAGGGAGTGGCCAAGATATTGTAAAATCTCTATAAGTATGGTTTGCAAGATCACTAAAATCATTCCATTCTCTCACTTCACAAGTTCACCCCACTCCCTCAACCTCTCTCTCTCCCTCTCGGCTCACCCTAGTGCCGCCACCACCACCACCTTGCAACCTTCATCCACCCATTTTCAAGCTTAATTCAAGTGTTAGAAGGTGATTCTTGGAGCTTGAAGCTTGTAGATCATCAAGGAGCTCTCTTACTTGCTCTTACACACCAAATTTCATCATCTTTTTCACAAGTGTTCTTCCCTAGCTTAAAGCTAGTAGTAAGATCTATCTTAACTCTTGTTTACTTTTATTTTTATGGCTAAAAGATGTAGTATGATGAAAATCACAAGAACACTAAAAGACTTAAACAAGAATCATGAACATGAAGCTTAAAAATGATGAAGTCTTGTTGGATTAATGTTGTTAAATAGATGCATGGCACTTCATTGTTGATTTCTTGATAATATGATGTTGATCATCATATGGAACTTGTTAAAGTATGATTAAAAACACGGTTTAACAAGTTAAAAGGTGATTATGGGTTTACATGAAATAATCATCCTCTTGATCAAACATGAACTTGAAAGTGAAATGATTTTCTTGTAAAGTGACAAACCAAGTGAACTAGTAAACTTGTAAATCTAAGAGTTGTGAATGATTTCTCTAAAAGAAACCAAGTTAAAAAGATGATTCTTGAAGGATCATGATTTTTATTAAACTTACACTATTTTTAGTGGAAAGACAAATAAATAAACCCTAGAGAAACAAGAAAATACCATGGATAAACATTTTTGTAAATTATGTTTACAAGTTGTAAACACCAAAACTTTGCAAGAATGAGAGTTTATAAGAAGTAAACACACTTTGGAGGGTAACTAAACCCACTAAACACTTTACCAAGTTACTACACGTTTTTGTGAAAGTTCATGTTCATGTTGTTATGTACATTGTATAATTTTTGCACTTGGGAAGTGTAGTTTGATTATTGATTGTTTGAATGATTTTGGAAAAGAAAATGATATGCTCATATAGCATGGACACCTCCGTTTTTAGGGGAAACTATGGTGAAATTTTATAAAAATATAAACACTTAGAAAATATTTTCTAGACAAGTGTTTACTAGTGTATTTTAAACTATATAAACCTCGCCATAATTTTTGTGACAAAAATACAAAGTATCGGAGGTTGGTTTCGTAAATGAAAATGGATAAGTATATATTTAGAATATATATTTCATATTAAGACACTTATGTGACTATTTGTATACTCGGTGAAATGGTTATATTATATAACTTAACATGTACCGTGAAATTTATTATCCAAAGTAATACCGTTACTTATATATTTTTGGTAAACACCATTTTGGATACGAGAAATAAAAATATGATTTTGCGAATATTACAAAATTGCAACATATTTTTGACAAGGTGAAAATATATTGTTTTGGAAATAAGAATATATTTTCCTAGTATAGTTAGAAGATATATGATTTTTGGGAAAAATATATATTTTCTGGATAATACATTACTTTTGACAAATAAGTTATATATATTTTTTCTAAGTGGGACTTAAAGATATATTATTTCAATAATACAAATACATGTATAAGAAACCCCATCCTTGGGAAGGAAATACGAAAGTTAAATACTTGAGAAGTATTAATGCGGAAATATTGTCTAAACAATTATTCCAAAACCAAATATAATTTAAGTTGAAATATTAATTATTTTGACAAATAATTATAACTCGAAATAATATAACAAATGTAACTCAAAACGTAAATACTAAGCAAAGGCACGGCCCGTTCGTCTAATAGACGTTAGTACACTGTAGGTAGTCGTGATTAGCTGCGGAGATTTGAGTTGCCGGTACAATATGCACTACAGTGAGTTCATGTCCCCCTTTTCTTTTAACTGTTTTCAGTTTTGTACTTCGGGGGTGGAATACATGTTACAATTATTACAGACATTTTTATACAGGGTATGGTTAGCCTAAGGAGGGTTTACTGCGCGATCATGTGAGTGGTGGGCACGACACTTAAGGCCATTAATCCTCATTGTAGGACCAAGGGACATGAGTGATAGATATATTTGGGTGTAGCGAGCCCACACCCATGAGGCCGGGGCGGCCCATAGTGGTGACTATGTCTTCACCCCGGAGACAAATTTGCTAGGTTTGAGTCTTCCTGCACCATTTCACACATACCATTGGCTTTGCAACCCAGTGGTGATCACTTTTTCCTTATTGCTACATACCACGGACATATATACATACAAGACATATTTCAAAGGTTTATACACACAGACATACACATGAACTCGCTCAACTTTTTGTTGATATTTTTAAACTACATGTATTTCAGGGAACTAGTGGATCTGGCAAGGGTATGCATGTGTCGTCAAGCTGTGTTTGAATAAAAGATGTTATCCATGGTTGTCGAGCTTAGGGGGTGTATCCTAATCCTGGACGGGATACACGTCTCTAAACTCCGGTTTTATTTAAAGTCGTTTGTGGAGTCTTTATGAACTCAGTTAGACAAGTCATGGTTTATAACGTAAGTTGGTATTGATGTTTTCAGACAATGTTGTTGTGATATTTTTCCAAACTCTTTTAATGGATAAACATCTCGTGTTTTTATCATATAGCATTGTTATGATTGTTGGTATGGTAAAAAGAAGTCACTCCAAATAAACTACGCTTCCGTAAAAGTCAGGGTGTGACATGATCTTTCAAGAATCATCTTTTTAAACTTGGTTCCTTTGGAAAAATCATTCACAAGTCTTGGGTTTACAAGATTACTAGTTCACTTTGTTTGTCATTTTACAAGAAATCATTTTATGTTCAAGTTCATGTCTTTACTAGAAGATGATTATCTTATGTATACACATAATCATCTCCTAACTTGCTAAATCAAATTTTTAATCATAATCTAGCAAGTTCCATGTAATGATCAACATCAATGTCTCTAGAAATCACAATCAAGCATTATACATACACTAATAACTTCATTTCACCAAGGTTTCATAATATTTCATGCTTTATGTTTCAAGATTCAAGTGTATGTTCTTTAGTGTTCTTGTTATTTCAACATAATATATCTTTTATCCAATCAAAATGGAAGTAAACAAGAGTTAACAAGAATCTTACTACTAGCTTCAAGCTAGGGAAGAACAAGATGAATAATGAGTGGATAAAAGCAAACAAAGGTGGTCCTTCAATTTCCAAGAGTTCCAAGCTTCCTAATTCACCTTCTAGCACCTTGAGATAACCTTGAAGTTGTTGGATGATGACCGAAAATTGAGGTGGTGTGAAGGGGATGCTCGGCCGAAGCTTTGTGGGAGAGGAAGAGTGTGTTGTGGTGTTTTGAAATGTTGGTGATGAAGGTTACTTATAACCACAATTACCTAATGTCCAATGGTTCTTGTGTCTCCCCAAGTACAAACCACATCTTAATCAAATCCCAATGAATATTATGGAAGATTTAAGTGATCTTGAGGTGGGGCCATGCTATGTGGGCCGTAAATACTCAAAAGGGGGGGGGGGTAAATTGTAATTTGATGGTGAGGTAGGTCATTAGTGGAGGTGTTAAGTGTAAAAGTCTTGTATTTATGTGCATCATGTATTTTATAATATGTTTGGGTGCTCGGGAACCATAACTAGCTCAGAAAAAGTGAAACAATGTTTCTAGCAATATTTTGGTGTTCCGGGTAATGTCCGGTTGTTCGGTTAGATACTGGTTCGTTAAAGTGTCTAGTTATTCCATATAGTGTCCTTTATGTAACTTTTTGTGACACTTTTAATTCCCGACACTTAAGAAAGCATACAGGACCATTTTGCCATCTTTTTGCACATTACTAGCTTGTTAAAAAGCTGAAATATGCAGAATTCTGCACTTTATGTGGGTCTTAGGCACTTTCCAACACTTAAACTATCACATAGGGACGCCGTTTTATGGTCCTTACCTCTCTACACACTATACTAGTGTAATGCGTCGTCTCTGGCTCATACTAGGCCTCAAAATATTGTCTGTCTATGTAGTGAACTTCGTCAGCATTTTTAGTTTGTCTGGTAATGGTGCCAATTCTGTTCTGTGTATCATTAGAACTATCTTGTGTTGCATGTAGCAACGATAAAAGTCTTGCAACATGAAATGCCATTGTATGTATATAACAGTAAAAATTCATTTGTCTTGTAAACTAGATCATGCGCAGTTATTAAAGCACATATTACTGTTCAATTAGTGTACGGAATGTCCGGAAAAGTGACGGTTGTCACAGTCTCCCCCCGTTAAAAGAATTTCGTCCCGAAATTCAAGCGATGCCATCGGTCGCAGGGCAGTTGTGAATCAAATGTGGTCACTTATGTTTAAAATTTGTCTTCATGTTCCCATGTACTCTGGGTCATGTTATGAATTCTATCGTACTCAAGTAAATCAATTATGTCTTTTCTGTGTCTTGTGGACTCTTGGTCCGTAACCTTAACAGGTTCTATAGTAATTTTGTCGTTTGTCATTGACGTGAATCTTATTTGTGGGAACGACGACTGTTCCTTGAGTCAGACTCCTCTAGACACATGGAATGTGTCGCGATCACTACTGATCTTTTTCTGGAAGTTTCATCTTGTGAACAATGGTTCCGATCCCTACCTCGGGGTCCAACCTTTACATTTTTCCAAATCACACAACGCCTTCTCTAGGCGAGGCTCCCATTTAAGTCATACTTCTTATCTCAAATTCTTACGATTTCAGCCGCTCATCGGCGCAATCTTTCTGTATTCCGCGGGCTGTCTCGATATGATCACATATCTGAACGATCTTGCCTCTAGTTTTTCTTGGACCATATCGTGCCAGTAGATTGTTTATTTTCGGTCTCCGTTCAACACGAAGGGGATTGACTTATTATGTTCTATCTAAAGCTTCACACGAAGCGGTTTAAACAGCGGTGTGATAAATACTGTTGTAGGAAAACTCCACTAAGGGCAAGTGATTGTTCCAACTTTTCATCAAAGTTTATTACATAAGCACGTATCATGTCCATACAGTTTGCATTGTTCAGTAGCTCAGTCCATCTTTGTTATTATTTAAGTTCTTACGATCAACGGTGTGCTGCAATCCTTGTGATCAGTAAAGATCGTGCAACGTTTTCTTTCAGGTAATGACATCAAATTTACGGTGCACAATTACTGTATCTAGATCAAGGTTTCTTTTTATGATTCCTTAATCAATGTGCCGCGTATGCAATGTTGTGGTCTCGTTGCATCGACGTGCAATCAAGACTTTGTCAAGAAGTGTCACATAATTGCAACTCTAACTCCTTAGCTCTTGATTGCAGGGTTGGCATGAATCTCGTTCTTATCCACCATGTATCTTAAAGTTCTCACTTCGCGAATTCGAAATCTGCTTTTCGTCATCATAGCACATAACTGTTCTTTCTCTAAGAGTTGTATGGTAAATTGCAGCTGTTGCTCACGACCTTCCTTGGTCGTTGGCCATATAAGAATGTAGTCAATAGATATAGTCATGATCTATCCAGGTATGGCTTACGCGTTCGATTCATTAGGTCCATGAATATTGTCGATGCAAGTGTTAAGCCAAATGGTACGACATGGAACTCGTAATGCTCGAAGCGAGTCCTAAAGGTCATTTTAGGGATATTTCCTTCTTGTATTCACAGTTGAGGACATCCTTTCCTCGAGTCGATCTTCGAATGGTAACTATATACTGACGATTGGTCTGTTCATGTCATCAATCCTTGATATCCAATTCTATGGAATTTATGCAAAATGGAAACTGTTAACTTTCTCTTTGTGCCCTTAACTAAGGGTGTCATGTCCTTAATTTCCTCGGTCTAGCAGCTCTTGCAGTTATTTTGAAGGCTTATGCTTCGCGGACGAAGCTAGTCGGTAAGGCGTCATTCGGCACTAGTGCCGCTCCTGGCACGAGATTTATCCTAAGCTCCTCTTGGTGCTGTGGAGGTATTCCTGGCAAGTCTTTAGAAAAGGCTACTGGAACTTCTTCCGTCACAGGGACGTTCTCAGGCTCTACAGTCTACTCGGAGGCGTTTCTGTGTCTCTTCGACAAATGAGAGATGTCGCAGATCCACTGCCTTGTGGGGTCTAGCACCCTTGCACCCATTTGCAAGAAAGTTGTGCACTATAAATGTTTCATCATTCGCAAGAAGGATGCGACCGATTTTCTTATATCGAACGACTTCAACTGTATACTCGGATTTCCGATCCATGCTGAATATCATATCATGACTTCCAAAGTCAATGGTAATAGAAGGTTCCGACCTTCTGAATCCCCAAAATATAATCCTTAATTGCTTCGCTTGCTTAAACTAGCCTTTTATATGCCCATTTCTAAAGAATATGGGACGTTTATTTTACTTGAAACTAGGCCAAGTCGTTTCTTAAGTTCTAAGTATGCAAGGTTAAAGTTGATGCCAGTATTAATAAAAAATAGATGCATAAGGTTGGTTAATAGGGAACGTACCCGTAACCGCATCTGGATCCTGGCGTGCTTCACGAGTTTCGATCGTGAAAACCCTTCATTGCTTGTTTCTTCCTAGGGCAATCTTTCCTAAAGTGCCCTGCTTCACCACATTTGTAGCAACCTGGTACTTTGCCTTTATTTATTTTGTCTAGATCCTTCGCCCAACAGGCATCCTTACTATGTTCTTCTTTTCCACACTTTTCGCACTTAGGCCTCAGACATCGCCCTTCATGGTGAAAATTGCATTCCCCGCACCTCGGCTTGGTCCCCGAGTAAAATTTACCACCATCCTTATTAGTGGTTCCATCAGCTTTCCTGCGATGCGGCGGGTTCACTTCCTTTCTTTTGTTTGCCTTAGAGCTTCCATAGCTGACTTGGGTGCTTGACTTTAGGTTTGAGGACTTCCTCTTCTTGTTGCCTGATGACTCCACATGAGTCTCTTCCTTGTTATCCTCAGGTTTCGAAAATTTTCCCATGCGTAGGGCTTCTTCAGTAAGAGTGACACTCAAATCGATAGCCTCTGTGATGGTCGAGGGCTTTGAAGTAGTAACCATGCTCCTGATTTGAGGTGCAAGTCCCCAAATGAATCGTTCAACCCTCTTGAATTCCGGCTTGACTAGGTAGGGGACGACCCTAGACAAGTCATGAAATCGCTGGACATATTCGGGAATCTTCGGTCCGTCCATTTTCAAATTCCAGAACTCCACCTCAAGATTCTGGATTTCTGCCCTAGAACAATATTTCTTTTCCATTATTTCCTTGAGCTCGTCCCAGCTCAGTGCATAAGCAGCATCTGCACCAAGGGTTTGAACCTGAAGGTTCCACCAGGCGAGTGCGCCATTTAAAAATAACCCTGAGATAAAGGTAACTCTCTACTGGGGCGAACAGTTACTCATTCTTAGAATGGAGTCAATCTTTTCTGCCCACCGGACAAATACAACGGCACCTCCTGTGCCATCAAAATTCAGTGGCTTGCTGTCCAGGAATTGCTTATAGGTGCAACCAGTTGAAGGGTTATTTCCGGAAGTGCCACCGTTGTGTTCGGAGCGGAGGGCTTCATGTCGTGCAATTGCATGTGAGATTCATTCTTGAAGCTCGGCTTCTGTCCTTGGTAACGTACTGGTGTTTGTGTCACGTCTGGGTGGCATTCTCTTCTGTCAAAATGGTAGGGAGTAGGTTAGACAACATTCCATAATTGTCTACGAGGCACATAGTACCATAAGTAAATGTGTAATCATCCAATATCACACGCATATATACTCAACAATGTGTGAGCGAGGCAACAATTACTGAGCCTTCACATAGGCTTGCTAACTTGGATTATTGTTTTTCCTTCTACGTAACTTTACAAGACGGGTATACTTTCCCTGAGATGGGGGTTGTCTATGTAATGTCACTGAATTTCTCCGAATGTTATTCATCTTTACTTGCTTAAATATCGTTTCTCAATCGTCTCGTACACGGGTAGAAGTCTCAGGCACGAAGTAGGCAAAGTCAGGTTTCCTACTTTATAAAGTGCTAAAGCACTGGTCTATGTATGGTTCTACCAGATGAAGGTGTGAACACCTAGAGTTTATTTTTGGAGGGATGGTGATCATCAACCTGACCCGCAGAGTCCACCAGGATTTCCATGCACTACAAATTGTTATTACGTGGGCCTCCGTAATAATAAATTATCTTGCACAGTTACCCCAATTTTCTCTCGTCCAAGCAGATGATCAATCAAGGAGGGGACACTGCTGTCCTTATACCTCTGTCATGGAAAGGACCATTGCGGTGGCCCACGCGCTAACACTAGTTATCGTTACGCGCGAATAGGCATGATGGTTGAATGAAATAGGAATAAAGAGAATTCCTAGTAGTTGGAGGGGCACCGTCAAGATGAATACTTCATCTTCCTTTCCTGGTCAAGTGTGTCGTCAATCTTGCTTTACAAAAGCCGCAGGGATCTCGTCCCGCTGATTAAGAATTCGTTCAAGGTTGCCGCCTCTGCCTCGTCGTCACTATCGTAGTCAGGCACCTTCACGATCGAGAGAGAAGAGCAGCCATTTCCTAAGGAAGCAAGCTCATAATCTTGTTTGGTAATTACTCCAGCTATGAGCTTTGCAATGAACACGAGGTCGATAGCTTCATCGTGCGAGTTACGTACAATAATAGGAGTCGGAGTCGAAAGTATCTTATTCACGTCGATAATCATTCCGTACACTTATTTGTATGTATGTATATCAATAATAAATATGTTACTTAGCATAAACAAGCAATCCGACGCATTATATCGCGTATAACTCTCGTTTATTCTTTAGGGGGTCATTTTGTCTTTGGCAAGTCTAAGTCGTGTAGACTATGCCTTAGTGGGCACCTTATCTTAAGGGTATTCCCTACTAATGTCCTTGCCTTGTCTCTTCTTTGAAAAATGTTTGACTCATGGATCTTGACGCTTACGTGAATGCAATGAAAAACCCTTTTTGTAAAATGTGTTTATGAGAGAACTCTAGTGATTGTAGTCTAGACTCGAGAAGGAATCCTAGTTCACTACAATCGAAGCTCTGATACCAAACTATCACACCCTGACTTTTGCGGAAGCGTATGATGTGTGACTGGTTTAATATCATTGCATTCAATCATAATAAACAACTACATGATCAAAACGATGTTCATCCATTCATAAAATTTGAGTATTACAAACACTGGTTATTCAAGTTTTTAAAACACAACCTTCAACTAGGTTACAAACCAACAAAAGTGGATGATATCTAAACTTGAAGTCTACTTCTAGTTATGACACCTGCGCCCAAGATCCTTCTTATTACCTGAAATACATGTAATTTTGAAAAACATCAACAAAAGTTGAGCGAGTTCATGCGTTTTGTATGAGTATTGTATTCTTGTTAATCTTTGAGAGACTGCTTTGTAAACAGGAATGAAAAGCGTGTATGCACATAAATGTTTTACAAGGACTTTAAGGCATGTGAGGACATAGGGAGCACTCGTAATGGCTTATACCTTTGTCGATTTTCCTTGACTGTGTCGATTAACCTCGACTGTGTCGATTTCCCTCGACTGTGTCGATTACCCTCGACTGTGTCGATTACCCTCGTGTAACACCTGTGCCTCCACGGCCATCAAACAAATACCAAACCAATGAAATATTATATTTCATACTTGGGATTTGTAAAAATATGTGTATCATTTGCACATATCAATTTTTGTTCAATTCCAAACTCTAAATCGCTTTCTGGAAGGTTATACGCGCACCGATGCGTAAATATAACTAGTTTAATGCAACAAACACTCCGGAATAGTGACATAGGCTTAACATACCTTAAATAACCTTTACATAACTTAGAAATAAGTTTTGAAGGCTTTGGTATGGCAAAAACAAGTTAATTCGCTTACCGGGACTAAACTTGACAAACTGCGAAAGTATGCCAATTTGAACTGTAACAGACATTCCGGAACATGACCATAAGTTAAACACACCTTAAATATCCTTTGTATAGCTTAGAAATAGGCTTTGAGGGGTTCGGTGTGCTAAAATAAACTTTTGGCTCATTCAGGTACTAAAAGCGTCAAAAAGTGCACAAGTTTGCATTTTCGTGCATAACTTACGTTCTGAATACATCCGGACATCCAAAAATTTATGTAAGCACTAAAATATTTTATTTTAGTGTTTGGCATAAGAAAAATCCATTCGTCACGCCATTTGGATCATTTTTCGCGCTTATGCGCATTCCGTCGTAATTAACCGAACAACGTAATCGTACGGCTAAACGAACCGACATTCGAGATATTTTTGAGCACATTTTAAGTTCCCAATACTTTAACTTCATTTTAGAGCTTTGAAATGGGGTTAACGGGGCTTAAACGTGTCAAAAATGCATCGAAAACCAAGTTTAGGGGCTGCAGGGACCAAAACTGTAATTCTGCCAAACTTTTGCCCTACGATGCGTATGGGTTTTTTGCCCTACGGTGCGTATGGGTTCTGCAGATTAGAATAGATTAAACAGTCAGCAGATTCCCAGCTGTTTAATCCTCAACCACAAATCCACACTTGACCTTTCAGCACATTAAGGATCATTTTCAGTAACCATAACATTTTGACAAATGTACGCACAAGATTTAGGCACGATATTCGACAAACGATCTTAACGGTTCTCCGAATACTATAAATACCCAACCCATTCCATAGCCAAAACCACTAGAATCTGATTAAAAAGACTCTAAGTTGAAACCATTGTTTCATACCTGAGTTATTTTGATCACGATTAGCATTCGGGGACCCTTCGTAAGTATTCTTTCGTTCTTTTATTGCTTTTCAAGTCCGAAAGTCAAACTTTGTTTGACTTTCTGCATTGACCAATTTATGGTCGATGCGAAGTTCGTTTGAACTTCATAACGTGAGCGTGATCACGATGGTTATAGTCCCTAGTGACTATACCTACTGATTACCACGTTATCTAGGCTCAGTGATGAGCCGTAGTTTCGGGCAGAATACGTATTCTTGCGTATTTTGTAACCAAACTACTTATGGGTATCAAAACCGTTTGTTTTGATACCAAACCTGTTTTCTAAACTTAGTTAAGCATGTTTTAGCATGCTTAGCTCGTCACTTTTAGTTTAGTGCTTTTATAGGGTCGTAAGGTAAGCGATCTAAACAATCGCTTATACTTTCGAACCCGACTCGTTTGGTCGATCATTAGGATACGACCAAACACATTAGGTGACCATAGTGTATAGGGAATAACCTTCCGAGGTTATACCTTATGGTCACGATGTTTAGTTAGTTGTATGATAAGTAGTTTATATGCCTTAGGTAAATTACCAAAATACCCCTTTGATGCCAAAATTCATTTTAAACATATGTAACATAACTTTTGATATCTAAACTGATTTGACAACCATATTAGACATGTTAAGGCATATATTACTTGTCATAGGACTAGTTAGGCGGTCCGAACGCGTTTCACGCGAACGACGCGTTAAAGTAGCATAAGCTACCTAAACGGGTCGTAATGGGTCACAAGCACTTAGGTTAGGTTTCATTTGAGTATGTAGGCTTTGTTAAACCATACTACATGAGTTCCCATACTCAATTGGTTTACAAGCCCTCATTCTATCCGATCTTCCGATTTAGGTCCGGCTTATTAATGTAGTTACCTATATTAGGTGCCGTTTGATATCCGTGATCTCTAGCATTGTTTGGTGGTTATCTTAGGACTTCTGAGCAATCTCAAGTGAGTACATAGACCCCTCTTTTACTGTTTTCCAAACGTTTTGGGGTGGAACACATGTGCCTACTTGTTACTTTCATGCTTTCCATGTTTTCACATTATATACATGCTATGTTCATTAGTACACTATTAGTACATGATTTCATTACATTTTATGCTATGTATGTCCATTGTGTGCATACTTAGTACATTGTTTTACATCACATCACATCACATGCTATGTATGTCCATTTAGTACATGCTTAGTACATTATTTTACATTGCATCTCTGTTGCATATGTTCCAGTAACATATGGACACATTGTTTTACAGCTCTACCTTGTATGTTTACTCTAGCATACTAGGTACATAATCTTCATAAAACATGCTTACATTTTGGTATGACATTTGGTTTGTTTAAATGAGACAATGTACATTCATTAACACCGATCATGCCGCTCGGTAGTAGGTAGTGGTACCATAGGACTTGACAAATCCCATTCCTGAAATCTCGGGTTTGTTTGGACGTAAGGAATGACCGAATCCGAATACATATTCTTTTGATAACTCATTATTACATAGTTATCCGACTGTCGCAAGGCTTGGATGTATGAATTTTCACAATACCGCATAAATGTCCATATTCAGTATAGCATGCATATATTTTTACAAAACATAACTTTTGATTTACTTAAAATACTTTGTTTTGTACATTTTTACTTATGGTTTAAGTAGTCTTATTTTACTTACCATACATAACATTTGTTACACATTACTTGACTACTTTTGGACTATCAACATTTGACATGGTTTATACAAGGACTTTTGAAAATTGGCTTAAACATAGACATTATACATTGTTGGTTGGTTGACTTACTTTTGACATAAACATTAGACATAGACATTAGACATTTGATTATACATAAACATTTCACTTTGGTAGTTTGTTTTGAGTAAGTGATTTAAGTAACGAGGCGTGTGTAATATGATACAAGCATGGTGGATACGCCGTTGGCACTTCCTATATATAAGTGCTTGTATGGTATCACATATTGTAGCGTTATTTGAATCATTTCAATTTGAGACATATAACATTTTATACAAATAACATACTTTTCACAAGACATTGTTTTACAAAACAACTTATCTTTTACAAACTCATTTTTACTTAGTAATTCATTTAACCATACATTATTCTCTTACTTATACATATCATCTGATCTTATTGCTTTTCAAACGATTTACAAAAAAACAAAGCAAACTACAAGGTTCATGACTAAGCATTTTCTTAAACATACGTCATGAATCTCATTTTCACAAAACCTATGTATCTCACAGGCATTTTTATGTTGACGTACCTATTTTCACATGTGTTTTCAGGAGATGATGCATAGGACTTATCAAGATACACTTAGGCGGACTTGGGCCTTAGTGACAATAAAAGATGCAAGACTAGTTATTTGTGTTATGTTTCTTTGATTGTCAAGACAATGTAACTCTTATAATTAATAAAAAAATATTTAAATTTCCATGTGTTATGAAACAATGATTCTGTTACAACACTCCCCGACGTTTTCCGCCATGTTTGGTTGTCCTACGTGGTCGGGGTGTGACAGAAAAGTTGGTATCAGAGCTCATGGTTATAGGGAATTAGGTTATTAGTAATACTTTGACCTAGTCTATAACCTTTCTAGGACCCTAACATGAGTTTAATTGCGTTTAGTCATAAAACAATACTGTTACCTATCCTTAGGCGACAACCACAACAAGAACATAAAATTCAAAACCGCTTTGAAAACTAATCATCTGTTCTGGGATGATTGATTACTAGGTTTTGAACCCTCTATTGTAAGGTTTTGAACTCTCTATTATATGGTTTTGAACCCCTTTGAATTTTCAAAACCTCGTCAAGGTTTTGGGTTTTAAATAATGTGAACACGTGCAAACTGGAAGGGTGAATGCCTGTATTCTGGGTTTTCTGTCTAGGCAAGCACTTCGTATACATCTCATCAGACGCGAGACCAGTTGTGCTTACCTGGGAATTCTTGGGATGAGTGTTCACTTATAGGCGAGCATGTCTTCGCGATACATTATTTTTGACCCATTTACTTTGATTTGTCACCATCTCATTTGTTTGCCTTAGGTAACAAACAAATGATCACAATTTTCATTCGATACCATTCTGTATTGATTATCCAATAAACCTTTCACTTGTTTCTTCCTTTGTCTTTCATTTTCTTCTAGAATGTCTATTCCTCTCAGCACTGGTCAAATGTCCGAGCGAACAGCCAAATTTGCCCAGCAAATAGGCGAGGTGATTCAGAAGACTGTGGATTTAGGCATTGCCGTGGCTCGTCTCAACAATGAAGCCTCTCGTCTCAACAATGAAGCCTCTCGTCTCGACAATGAAGTCACTCAAGAGCCACTAAAGGAAGCAGAAGTCAAGCCTGCACCAAGATCAAGGAAGCGTAAGGCTTCAAGGAGGCCCGCAGCATTTATACCAAATCAAGCAGGACCTAGCCAGAAGGCAACACCACCTGCTAAGAAGCAATACAAGGGAACGGCACCATTATGCAACAAATGTAAAGGGCATCACCTAGCTCACTTACAGTGTCCTCGGTGTGTATCATGTGGACGAGTTGGTCACCTGGCAAGTACTTGTCGATGTAACCCAAACCAAGGTGGTCTAAATCAACCCCAAGTCAACCCTACTCAAGCTCGTTTTCCGCGTGGTACTTGCTACAACTGTGGCGAGACGAGCCATTACAGGAACAACTGCCCGAAGATTGTCAGTGCAAACCCAACCCGTGGATGAGAAATTGGCTGAACAAAGGATGTTGCTGTCTTATGCCTTTGTTTCTTTTGTTTTGTTTTCGTGTATTGTGAAACAATATGTCTCGTTCATAAATAAATTGTTGTTCATAATTCGGATATGCAAGTGTAGTTATATGTGTGTATGACTTTTCCTATAATACCTACATTAAGGAACTATGTTCCTTACAAACTACTCTTGTGATTCTCCCATTCAAATGATCGCTCATGATTCCCTCGAAAATTTTAAGTACTCGTTTCATTCTAAGAAACAAAGTACAGAAAATAAAGAGACATTATGAGTGATCATGCTTTTACACATCTGTGCCATTAAAATCCTTGGTTAGATAACTAAGGGTATTTCCAAATCTTATACCCATTACGTTTTGATTTTTCAACATATACAGTACAAGTATTTAAAAAAAAACAATCTTCATAATCTCAAAACATTTCATATAGTTTGAAAACAATTTTTCTAAATGCAATGTCTATGTTATTTCAAAAACATTGGCCATGTTATCAAAACCAACCTTCCTAATTTCAAAATATTTCATATAGTCTGAAAACAATATTAACACAGTACATTTTCTCATCAAGTGCATGATTTCGAAAAGCATCATTCATATTTTCAAAAACCTTATACATAATTTCAAAATTCATCTCGCATGATTTTAAAACATTTTTATAAATATACTTACCTAGTACACCTACTTTATAATTTCAAATGTATTATATATAAGGTTTCAAAAACGGTAAACACATTTTTCTTAAAAGAACCCCATGCATAGTTTTCCAAATATATTTTCCTCATACAGTGACTTAACCTTCAAATTCTGCTTCATATGTCGCCTTGACATATCTAGCATCTCAACTTCATAAGCATTTTTACTTCATGTTTTGACATAAGCACGTACAGTGCAAGGTTTCAAAACATCTTCAACTTCTAAAATCCATATGGGATCTTTTTATCTTCACAATTAGATCCTTGTGGATGATTATCATTCAAATCAGAGTCCTTAATTGGATTCCTTATATACCTAAATTCGAACATTTCGGTTCCTTATAATCGAAATCAAACTTCTCTTTTAAAAATCTTTCTATCTTTATAGATAGATTCTTGAAATTGTTTAAAGTACCAAATGAAATCCAAGGAATGGATTCCTAGTGTGCTCTAAATACATGTGCTCTGTTAACATGACAAATTTCTAGTTAAACAATTTTGTGGTTATGTGACTATGTGTTTATTCATCTTATGTTTTCTTTTATGCATTTTGTGTTTTTGTATACTCTGGATATTCGTTATCCCAATTCTCATAGAATCTTTCATATCCTCATATGATGGGTTCGTAGTATGGATATTCAAAAAGGTGCTACCTTAAATCCTTATTGGGCTTCTATGTAATAGTTAAGACCCTTGGATTATATAGTACCACTCCATGATTCATAAGAGACCCTCTTAGTGGTCTAGTCAAAAAGATTGATTTACAATCTGGTTAAAGAACGACATCTAGTGATGTAGCTGAACAGACTCCTTGATAGTCTATTAGATCATTTATTGATTTAATTAAAAGGGACTTTATGGCGGTCTAGTCACACTCATCACAGGATTGTTCATTTGGTTTTCCCCTACACATTATAAAATAGACTGTGTGAACTGTGCAAGGAATTGTCTGATTATGGACGCGTACATAATTATTAAATTTAGTGCACAGAAACCCAGTAAGGTTTATTATGTGTAAGAACCGATAGTGACAACAATAACAAAATGAGAACGATGTAATGGAGGTATGGTGGACGCACCAATGATGCTTCATATACTTGTATGTAAGTATCCCTCTTACATTGCAAGCATAATGTTATTAAGGCTACTAGAAGTTCAGAACCCTAACCAATGTTGTTCGATCTTTTCGACTTCATGTTTTCAAACTCACCCAAGTTTCCTCTAGATAAAATTTCGGGACAAAATTTCCTAAAGTAGGGGAGACTGTAACACCTGTGCCTCCACGGCCATCAAACAAATACCGAACCAATGAAATATTATATTTCATACTTGGGATTTGTAAAAATATGTGTATCATTTGCACATATCAATTTTTGTTCAATTCCAAACTCTAAATCGCTTTCTGGAAGGTTATACGCGCACCGATGCGTAAATATAACCAGTTTAATGCAACAAACACTCCGGAATAGTGACATAGGCTTAACATACCTTAAATAACCTTTACATAACTTAGAAATAAGTTTTGAAGGCTTTGGTATGGCAAAAACAAGTTAATTCGCTTACCGGGACTAAACTTGACAAACTGCGAAAGTATGCCAATTTGAACTGTAACAGACATTCTGGAACATGACCATAAGTTAAACACACCTTAAATATCCTTTGTATAGCTTAGAAATAGGCTTTGAGGGGTTCGGTGTGCTAAAATAAACTTTTGGCTCATTCAGGTACTAAAAGCGTCAAAAAGTGCACAAGTTTGCATTTTCGTGCATAACTTACGTTCTGAATACATCCGGACATCCAAAAATTTATGTAAGCACTAAAATATTTTATTTTAGTGTTTGGCATAAGAAAAATCCATTCGTCACGCAATTTGGATCATTTTTCGCGCTTATGCGCATTCCGTCGTAATTAACCGAACAACGTAATCGTACGGCTAAACGAACCGACATTCGAGATATTTTTGAGCACATTTTAAGTTCCCAATACTTTAAATTCATTTTAGAGCTTTTAAATGGGGTTAACGGGGCTTAAACGTGTCAAAAATGCATCGAAAACCAAGTTTAGGGGCTGCAGGGACCAAAACTGTAATTCTGCCAAACTTTTGCCCTACGATGCGTATGGGTTTTTTGCCCTACGATGCGTATGGGTTCTGCAGATTAGATTAGATTAAACAGTCAGCAGATTCCCAGCTGTTTAATCCTCAACCACAAATCCACACTTGACCCTTCAGCACATTAAGGATCATTTTCAGTAACCATAACATTTTGACAAATGTACGCACAAGATTTAGGCACGATATTCGACAAACGATCTTAACGGTTCTCCGAATACTATAAATACCCAACCCATTCCATAGCCAAAACCACTAGAATCTGATTAAAAAGACTCTAAGTTGAAACCATTGTTTCATACCTGAGTTATTTTGATCACGATTAGCATTCGGGGACCCTTCGTAAGTATTCTTTCGTTCTTTTATTGCTTTTCAAGTCCGAAAGTCAAACTTTGTTTGACTTTCTGCATTGACCAATTTATGGTCGATGCGAAGTTCGTTTGAACTTCATAACGTGAGCGTGATCACGATGGTTATAGTCCCTAGTGACTATACCTACTGATTACCACGTTATCTAGGCTCAGTGACGAGCCGTAGTTTCGGGCAGAATACGTATTCTTGCGTATTTTGTAACCAAACTACTTATGGGTATCAAAACCGTTTGTTTTTATACCAAACCTGTTTTCTAAACTTAGTTAAGCATGTTTTAGCATGCTTAGCTCGTCACTTTTAGTTTAGTGCTTTTATAGGGTCGTAAGGTAAGCGATCTAAACAATCGCTTATACTTTCGAACCCGACCCGTTTGGTCGATCATTAGGATACGACCAAACACATTAGGTGACCATAGTGTATAGGGAATAACCTTCCGAGGTTATACCTTATGGTCACGATGTTTAGTTAGTTGTATGATAAGTAGTTTATATGCCTTAGGTAAATTACCAAAATACCCCTTTGATGCCAAAATTCATTTTAAACATATGTAACATAACTTTTGATATCTAAACTGATTTGACAACCATATTAGACATGTTAAGGCATATATTACTTGTCATAGGACTAGTTAGGCGGTCCGAACGCGTTTCACGCGAACGACGCGTTAAAGTAGCATAAGCTACCTAAACGGGTCGTAATGGGTCACAAGCACTTAGGTTAGGTTTCATTTGAGTATGTAGGCTTTGTTAAACCATACTACATGAGTTCCCATACTCAATTGGTTTACAAGCCCTCATTCTATCCGATCTTCCGATTTAGGTCCGGCTTATTAATGTAGTTACCTATATTAGGTGCCGTTTGATATCCGTGATCTCTAGCATTGTTTGGTGGTTATCTTAGGACTTCTGAGCAATCTCAAGTGAGTACATAGACCCCTCTTTTACTGTTTTCCAAACGTTTTGGGGTGGAACACATGTGCCTACTTGTTACTTTCATGCTTTCCATGTTTTCACATTATATACATGCTATGTTCATTAGTACACTATTAGTACATGATTTCATTACATTTTATGCTATGTATGTCCATTGTGTGCATACTTAGTACATTGTTTTACATCACATCACATCACATGCTATGTATGTCCATTTAGTACATGCTTAGTACATTATTTTACATTGCATCTCTGTTGCATATGTTCCAGTAACATATGGACACATTGTTTTACAGCTCTACCTTGTATGTTTACTCTAGCATACTAGGTACATAATCTTCATAAAACATGCTTACATTTTGGTATGACATTTGGTTTGTTTAAATGAGACAATGTACATTCATTAACACCGATCATGCCGCTCGGTAGTAGGTAGTGGTACCATAGGACTTGACAAATCCCATTCCTGAAATCTCGGGTTTGTTTGGACGTAAGGAATGACCGAATCCGAATACATATTCTTTTGATAACTCATTATTACATAGTTATCCGACTGTCGCAAGGCTTGGATGTATGAATTTTCACAATACCGCATAAATGTCCATATTCAGTATAGCATGCATATATTTTTACAAAACATAACTTTTGATTTACTTAAAATACTTTGTTTTGTACATTTTTACTTATGGTTTAAGTAGTCTTATTTTACTTACCATACATAACATTTGTTACACATTACTTGACTACTTTTGGACTATCAACATTTGACATGGTTTATACAAGGACTTTTGAAAATTGGCTTAAACATAGACATTATACATTGTTGGTTGGTTGACTTACTTTTGACATAAACATTAGACATAGACATTAGACATTTGATTATACATAAACATTTCACTTTGGTAGTTTGTTTTGAGTAAGTGATTTAAGTAACGAGGCGTGTGTAATATGATACAAGCATGGTGGATACGCCGTTGGTACTTCCTATATATAAGTGCTTGTATGGTATCACATATTGTAGCGTTATTTGAATCATTTCAATTTGAGACATATAACATTTTATACAAATAACATACTTTTCACAAGACATTGTTTTACAAAACAACTTATCTTTTACAAACTCATTTTTACTTAGTAATTCATTTAACCATACATTATTCTCTTACTTATACATATCATCTGATCTTATTGCTTTTCAAACGATTTACAAAAAAACAAAGCAAACTACAAGGTTCATGACTAAGCATTTTCTTAAACATACGTCATGAATCTCATTTTCACAAAACCTATGTATCTCACAGGCATTTTTATGCTGACGTACCTATTTTCACATGTGTTTTCAGGAGATGATGCATAGGACTTATCAAGATACACTTAGGCGGACTTGGGCCTTAGTGACAATAAAAGATGCAAGACTAGTTATTTGTGTTATGTTTCTTTGATTGTCAAGACAATGTAACTCTTATAATTAATAAAACAATATTTAAATTTCCATGTGTTATGAAACAATGATTCTGTTACAACACTCCCCGACGTTTTCCGCCACGTTTGGTTGTCCTACGTGGTCGGGGTGTGACACCTCGACTGTGTCAGTTTCTCAAAATATACTTTTACTTCCAAAAATATATTTTCTCTTGGTCAAAAATACAATATTACTCTTGTAATATTTTCAAAAATCATATTTTCATTTCTTGTATCCAAAACAATATTTTCCAAAAAAATATTTGTAACGGTATTTTCCGGAATATTTTGTAAGTTACGTTTTGCGTTCGGTTTCACAATATCAAGTGTGTAACTTATGTATTTATCCCGTGAGATTTTTGGTATTATTTTGGATTTGTAAGTTCTTGGTATTTGTTCAGTTACATTATTTTACCATAAAATAATATAACTAGTCCACAAAGTATACAAATATTCACACAAGTGTCTTAATATAAAATATATATTCTAAATATATATTTATCCATTTTTATTTACAAAAACCAACCTCCAATACTTGTATTTTTGTTACAAAAATCTATGGCAGGTTTATATGGAAAGTCATAGTTAAAAAAATACACTTGTAAATACTTGTTAGAAAATATTTTCTAAGTGTTGGAATTTTTAGAACATTTCGCCATAGTTTCCTTTGTAAATGGAAGTGTCCATGCTGTTTAACATATCATTTTCTTTTCAAATATCATCCAAACAATCAACAACAAATCACTTAATCATTTTATACTTACCAAGTGTAAAAACAATACACTTCACATAGTAACATAAACTTGATCTTTCAAGAATCATCTTTTTAAACTTGGTTCCTTTCGAAAAATGATTCACAAGTCTTGGATTTACAAGATTACTAGTTCACTCTGTTTGTCATTTTACAAGAAATCATTTTATGTTCAAGTTCATGTCTTTACTAGAAGATGATTATCTTATGTAAACACATAATCATCTCCTAACTTGCTAAATCATGTTTTTAATCATAATCTAGCAAGTTCCATGTAATGATCAACATCAATGTCTCTAGAAATCACAATCAAGCATTATACATACACTAATAACATTATTTCACCAAGGTTTCATCATATTTCATGCTTTATGTTTCAAGATTCAAGTGTATGTTCTTTAGTGTTCTTGTTATTTCAACATAATATATCCTTTATCCAATCAAAACGGAAGTAAACAAGAGTTAACACGAATCTTACTACTAGCTTCAAGCTCGGGAAGAACAAGATGAATAATGAGTGGATAAAAGCAAACAAAGGTGGTCCTTCAAGATCCAAGAGTTCCAAGCTTCCTAATTCACCTTCTAGCACCTTGAGATAACCTTGAAGTTGTTGGACGATGACCGAAAATTGAGGTGGTGTGAAGGGGATGCTCGGCCGAAGCTTTGAGGGAGAGGAAGAGTGTGTTGTTGTGTTTTGAAATGTTGGTGATGTAGGTTACTTATAACCACAATTACCTAATGTCCAATGGTTCTTGTGTCTCCCCAAGTACAAACCACATCTTAATCAAATCCCAATGAATATTATGGAAGATTTAGAAAGATTTCAGTGATCTTGAGGTGGGGCCATGCTATGTGGGTCGTAAATAATCAAGAGGGGGGGTAAATTGTAATTTGATGGTGAGGTAGGTCATTAGTGGAGGTGTTAAGTGTAAAAGTCTTGTATTTATGTGCATCATGTATTTTATAATATGTTAGGGGTGCTCGGGAACCATAACTAGCTCAGAAAAAGTGAAACAATGTTTCTTGCAATATTTTGGTGTTCCAGGTAATGTCCGGTTGTTCGGTTAGATACTGGTTCGTTAAAGTGTCTAGTTATTCCATATAGTGTCCTTTATGTAACTTTTTGTGACACTTTTAATTCCCGACGCTTAAGAAAGCATACAGGACCATTTTGCCATCTTTTTGCACATTACTAGCTTGTTAAAAAGCTGAATTTTGCTGAAATATGCAGAATTCTGCACTTTATGTGGGTCTTAGGCACTTTCCGGCACTTAAACTATCACCTAGGGACGTAGTTTTATGGTCCTTACCTCTCTACACACTATACTAGTGTAATGCGTCGTCTCTGGCTCATACTGGGCCTCAAAATATTGTCTGTCTATGTACTGAACTTCGTCAGCATTTTTAGTTTGTCTGGTAATGGTGCCAATTCTGTTCTGTTCTGTGTATCATTAGAACTATCTTGTGTTGCATGTAGCAACGATAAAAGTCTTGCAACATGAAATGCCATTGTATGCATATAACAGTAAAAATTCATTTGTCTTGTAAACTAGATCATGCGCAGTTATTAAAGCACAGATTACTGTTCAATTAGTGTACGAAATGTACGGAAAAGTGACGGTTGTCACATCGCGCCCCGGTCAAAGATAATATTTATAGTCCCAAATTACCCTTAAAAATAGTTAGTGGTAGCAAGGGGTCGAACCACGAAGAGTTTGTGGTTTGCGAATGGACTTGATTGATTTAAAAATGTTTGTCACTATTATGAAGCTTACTAGATTACTAAAAATGTTTTGAAAAGATGTTGAAATTGATTAACAAGTTTGGTTGGATTACTAAAAATTGAATGAATGCAAGAAAACTTTGATTAACGAGTATAAAACAAGATAGACAAACAAGGTTCACACTCAGTTCAACAAATGCAAGGCCTAGGGTTACTACACATTTTAATTTGGTTTAATCGAATTAGTTCATCAACGGGTTGAAAATCACAAAGCTTGGGTGCCAATCGCTATCAACGTTATAGACCACGGACCACAATGCACTTCATTACCTTGGACTAATAAATCCTATCAAAAGACAAGGCATAAATACGCATATTCGTTTCACAAAGTCAAATTTAATCATTCATTTCACAAATTCAAAACAAATGTATGACAATTGTCTAAAGATTTAAATGCAATTCAACTTGTCACAAACCAAATATCAAACACATAATAAAACCCTAAATCTTACAAAAGTCTACACTGGGGTGAAACCTCCAAAAATTAGCCTCTCATGATCGAAAGGACTTGATCACCGGATGTTGAGAACTTGAAAGTGAACATCTTGAATCTTGTAATTGGTTGAAGGATGATGATTAGGGTTTGAATGAAGTGATGGTGATGAATGGATTGATGGATGGATTAACTAGGGTTTGAAGATGGAGATGATGATGAATTGCATGGTGGAATTAGTTGATTTCGATGGTGGTTGGTGTAATTGATGAATTGGTAATGAAGGAGATGGTGAATAATGGCTCCAAGAATGTTTTTAAAACTCAAATCAAGTGTAACTATCGAATTGATGGTCAAGGATGTTTTAAGTTCGTTCAACAACCAACGAAAACCAAAATTCACGATCTGATGAACGACTTTGCGTCGCCGACGCATGGTCTAGCCGTCGCCGACGGTACCCGGGATTGTTTAAACCAGGCGACACTGTACGACCCTTACTAGCTTTACATATTTCATATTATATCTGGTGCATTTCCTTATCTAAAATACTGAATTTTTATTTTTTTCAAAAGTTTATTATAACAATGTTAACATAAAGTTCAAACCATTCAAGTTTATCACTTTTTAAAACATATCGTTATAACGGCACCAACTTAACTTGCAAAACCTTCAAACAATATTTACAAAAGTTCGCTAAAACATCACATAAGTGTTTAGTGACAAAAGACATAGTTTCATTGCGGAAGCTTCATTTGTGCGCATGTTCAGTTCTCTTAATAGCTTGATCTCCATCCGCCAATTTCGTTTTATTTACCTATAGTAAAAAATGATCATAATTGTCAGTTATGAGTGTTTATTAGATGTTAAACAAGTTTTAAAGTTCAAAACAAGCAAACAACAACAAAATCTCAGTCACTCTCGCGGGTCGCGAGAGGTGGTGGCGGGCCGCGACCGAGACAGGTTATCCTGTCGCGGGGCGCCAGTAATGTATTTCGACAGAAAGATTATAAATTAGACCTGCATTTTCCACCTATGAGCCATTTTACGAAAACTACCATAACTTGTTTGTTTCTAGTCTGATTTGGGCCGCGTTTCTTTCTACGCGACCGTAATCATATCATCTATAACATGGAATGAAAATCCAACATAGGGCTGAACAATTGTTCTTACTTTGAACCCTCGACTTGCAGAAAATTTTCTCATAATTATTCGACCCGTTTCAATTAATGGACTATAGAACTTACTTATGAGCTCAAAACTTCTATAAAAGCTTGCACATCAACATACTTGAATTTTATGACACATTATATTAAAACTCATGTCTCGTTAACAACATATATACGTCTTAATCAACCCATTTATTCTAACTAGCGTCATCCATCGCTTTAACTTACCAAAGTTCAATACTTTAGTGATTTTGACCCGTTTGATTTCAAGAGCAAAGTCCATCGCCGTATTGGAATCAAACCTGTCGTATTCAAGTCAATTTGACCCGTTTAGACTTTTAAGTGGAATCCACCACTTTCATCATTTATTCAATATCAAAATTTCTGATTTTTCTTATTTTGTTACTACAAATGAAATCATACGTTTTAGTAATATCCAAACATCATAACGATTTGATTATTATTCAACAACTAAACATAAAAATGCTAACAAGATATTACGAAGCACATAGCCGCGTACCTTTCAAAGCTTTCCTTTTAACCGATTATTCGCTCTGCTTTGGTTACTAGACGATCCACCCAAATTGCCTATAAAATCCAATTTGGACATATTGCTTAGTATCCATATTTCAATATTCAACTTCTAGTGTTGTCAGCTAGTCAAATAAGTGATTACTACATAATTCTTACTTATTTTCAATTCATTCAAGCATTTTATCAAACATCTAGTGTGTATAATTAGTATGCTAATACTATCATGTTCATAGTTAACGACTTTAACCATGTGTAAGTATAGTAATTCGATTCATATATCAAGAACACTATAGCCATACTAGAACTTGCATCATAACTATCAATTAACATCAAATATCACAAGAATTCATATATTCTTCACAAAACCCATATACCCTTATATGACAAATAATGAAACTCATGAATTATGACATGAATGAACCAATTTATTGTCTAAGACTTGTTCCTAGACTTGTGTTTATCCTAATTTAACCAGAACATCCATCAATTTACCACTAATTCCTATTACAAGTAACCATGTAGGTTCAACATACCATCAAATCTAAGAATTTAACATACCTTGTGATCTACTAAGTATGAGAATCACAAATTCAGCTTTGAATCACCTTCAATTTGGTTATGTTTCTTTGATTTTGAGTGAAATTGTAGGATTTAGGGTTTTGAAAGAGATAGACTTCGTCCCTGGGGTTTTTTTGATCCATCAGGACACACACAAGTGTGTGTTCTGATGTTTATCCAGGATTTAATCAAAACAACTTTCACATTTGGCACCTTTAGCCCCTCTGGTTTCCAAGTTTTATAAAAGGGTCAAAATACTTTGATTCCCATCTTTTCTAACAAGATTTTAACTAGGTTAATTATTCCTAATTTCTGCTCTCACTGTTTTAGTATAAATTTTATAACTTACACATGTACACAAACATATATAGTTTAATAAATTAGGGGTGTTACAAGTCTATCCCCCTTAAAAGGATTTTGTCCTCGAAATTGCAATACGTACCGAATAAAGAAGGGTACAAGCGTCTCATCTCTTCTTCGGAATCCTAAGTGGTGTCTGATCCCTTTCGGTGTTCCCATTTAACTTTAACTTGATTGATTTCTTAGTTTCTTAAGCTTTTAACTTTTTGATTAAGAATTGCGATGGGCTTTACAACGTAATTAAGTTGATCGTCAACTTTAATGTCTTCATAGCTTACATAAGCCGTTTCGTCAGCTAAGCACTTTCGTAGATGAGAGACTGGAAAGTGCTGTGAATACTGGTCAACTCTTCTGGCAATTTGAGTCGGTAAGCTACCTTACCTACACGCTCTATGATTTTGAATGGCCCAATAAATCTTCGACTCAGTTTTCCACGTTTTCGGAATCGGATAACCCTTTTCCACTGAGATACTTTAAGCAATACCATATCCCCAACCTGAAACTCGATCGGCCTTCGGCTTTTATCTGCATAGGACCTTTTTCGATCTTGAGCAGCCTTCAAATGAGCCCAGATCACTTCAATCTTTTCATTAGTGATCTTGACTACATCTTTGTGAGCTAATTCTCGCGGACCCACTTCACCCCAAGACACTGGGGTTCGACACTTTCTGCCATAAAGCATCTCATACGGGGCCATTCCAATACTGGAATGGTAACTGTTGTTATATGAAAATTCAGCTAGTGGTAGATAAATATCCCAGCTATCACCAAAATCAATAATACATGCCCGTAGCATATCTTCGAGCGTTTGAATAGTTCTTTCGCTTTGCCCATCGGTCTGCGGATGATATTCGGTACTAAAGAATAACTTAGTACCCATCTGCTCTTGGAAAACGCGCCAGAAGTTCAAAGTAAACCGTGTATCTCTATCCGATACGATAGACACCAGTACTCCGTGGTGAGATATGATTTCATTAGTGTATACTTCTGACATCTTCTCGGAAGTATATGTTTCCCGAATTGGAATAAAATGAGCACTCCTGGTTAATCTATCAACTACTATCTATATGGCATCAATTCCACGTGATATTCATGGTAGTTTAGTTAACAGATCCATAGTGATGTGCTCCCATTTCCACACCGGAATATCTAACGGCTGAAGTTTACCGTAAGGCTTCTGGTGTTCTGCTTTTACTTGTAAACAAGTTAAGCATTTTTCCATGTACTTATTGATGTCTCGCTTCATTCTGGGCCACCAATTAATTGCATCCACTGCACCCGAATAGGTGAATACTCTTCTTTTCTGCTCAGTGCATCTGCAACTATGTTGGCTTTTCCGGGATGATAATGAATTTCACAATCATAATCCTTCACCGTCTCTAACCAACGCCGTTGTCTCATATTTAACTCCTTTTGATCAATGAAGTACTTGAGACTTTTATGGTCAGTGAAAATAGTACACTTCACACCATACAAATAATGCCTCCATATTTTTAAGGCAAAGACCACTGCTGCTAATTCCAGATCATGTGTCGAGTATTTCTTTTCATGAGTCTTTAATTGTCTCGAAGCATACGCGATCACCTTTCCTCGTTGCATAAGTACGCATCCTATACCAAACTGGGATGCATCAGAATAAATGACCATGCAATTTTTCTTTAAGTATACGAAAGGCATCTTCTTATGCATTTCCCCATACAAATTTCTCATCTTTACGGGTTAACTTGGTTAATGGAGTTTCAATTTTGGAGAAATTTTGTATAAATCTCTAGTAATAACCCCCAAGACCTAGAAAACTCTTAATCTCTGAGGGATTCTTTTGAGGTTTCCATTTAGACACAGCTTCTATTTTGGACGGATCTACCAACACTCCCTTGGTACTAATAATATATCCCAGAAACTGTACCTCACGTAGCCAAAAGGCACATTTCGAAAACTTCGCGTAAAGTCTCGCACGCCTAAGCATTTCAAGTACTTCCCGCAAATGACACTCGTGATCCATTTCATTCTTTGAATACACAAGAATATCATCGATGAAGACTATCACCGACTTATCTAGCATCGATTTGCAGACGCGGTTCATGAGATCCATGAAAGCCGCAGGTGCATTAGTAAATCCGAAAGACATTACTAAGAACTCGTAATGCCCATAACGTGTTCGGTATGCAGTTTTCGGGATATCTTCTTCTTTTACTTTCAATTGATGATAACCCGACCTTAAGTCGATCTTCGAAAACCAACTCGCTCCTTGCAGCTGATCGAACAAGTCGTCGATCCTAGGAAGCGGGTATCGATTCTTAACCGTGAGTTTGTTTAATTCCCGGTAATCAATACACATCTGCATGCTTCTGTCTTTCTTTTTCACAAATAATACCAGCGCTCCCCATGGAGAAACGCTTGGTCGTATAAATCCCTTGTCTAGAAGATCTTGTAATTGTGACACCAATTCTTGTAGTTTCGATGGCGCTAATCAATAAGGAGCCTTGGCTACCGGTTTCGCACTTGGAACTAATTCAATGCTGTTAGTGCATTTATATCTATCACCTCCGTCAAAACAGATCGTAGCGGAAATAGTTTAATTCAAGTCTTTATATTGTAATATGTAGGAAAAGGCAAGGTGGCATTTCTGTAATTAACGAGAAGTCTCATTAATTCCCCTTGGCCTATAAATAGAAGTCTTAGGGTTAGACTTAAAGACTTTTGCCATTTTTGGAGCTTTGGAGAGCTAGATCTAGAGAGAGAAAATCTAGAGAGAGAAAGTTCGTTGTACGTGACTCAGGTGCTGTACGATTTCACATCATTCAATAGAATCACCGATTATATTACGTCTCGTGTGTTCGGTCACGTTCGTGTACGGATTCCGCACATCACACGTTCGGTTCGCAATCGTTTCGGAGTCAAAACTGGTCCTACAAGTGGTATCAGAGCAGGAGCTCGATTGCACAGATCTTTCACACAGATTCGTACTGGATTTCATCAGAATCAGATCCAAATTTCATCCAGATTTGCTTAATTTCTTCATCTTTTCGTATTCTTCACGTTTCTAACTGAAAATCACCAAATTAAACGAGTTTTTAGGGATAAAATCGGCTAATTTTTGGATATTATGTGCGAAAACACTTGATCTAAAAGCCTACAAAATTTCAGATCTTAATTCTAAGCCGTTTGTGAGAAATCTAGAATTTTTTGGTTCGAAAAAGTTGAAATAATGCTAACTGTTGCTGTTGCCTTTGTTCTTGATGTTCACCGGTCGGATGGTAATCCGACCGAGTGACCACTCGACTCGTTCCATTTCATTAAAGGTTAACTTTGATTGACTGTCATTTAATCGGATTACCACTCGCTCGAGCGGCAATCCGACTCAAATATCACACGTTTCATTTTATTAAAAGGTTGACTTTGTTTTGACTATCACTCACTCGGATTACCACTCACTCGGGTGGCAATCCGAGTTAAAGCTTACCACCCGACCGAGTTACTTAGTCAACATTGTCAACTTTAATCAGTCAACTTTATCAGCAGTTCTCATTAATAATTAATGTCATGTGATTTAGGTTACATGTGAGAATTTATTATATGTCAAGTTCATCATTGAGGTCAAAGAGTCAACAGGCAACTCGATCAGCCAACATATATCTTATTTGTCGTGTAGTGCCATCAATCGAGTGGTGGGTCGAGCGGATTGCCACCCGATTCAAAGAAAGGTTTATTTGGTGCCATCCGGTCGGACAGCATTCCCATTCGGTCGGACAACATTCCCATCCGGTCGGACAGCATTCCCATCCGGTCGAACAGCTAAGCCCATCCGGTCGAACAGCTTGGCCGATCCGATCAAGTAGTTTTAGCCCATCCTATTGAGTGTCATTTCACATCAAATCAAGTGACATTATACATACTATCGAGTGACATTATGTGATCAGACTCAGTATTGTCTGATAATTCGCTTTTATCTGATCGTTTGTGTGATTTGTTTTCAGGTGACTTACGAGGTGTTGTGATTCGAGGAGATAGCATCATGGATGAAAAAAAAGTGAGAACGAAAGAAGAAATTCTAAAAGAGAAAACCGAAAGAGAGAGATTCTTTGCAGGGTGCAGGATTGAGAAAATGCACGAAGAATACGAAGATGCAAAGTACTGTGGAAGATACGACAAGAAGAGAGATTGCTATGTCAACAAAAATGGTGATCCTGTCGTCCATTGAAAAGAAGTGGTTTTCAATGATGTTCTTGCAGTAATTACTCTTTCTGGCGAGTACTACTCAAACGTAAAAGATAAAACTTATCTGAAAAGGATGGACAAGATAATTCATGACGTGATGACCGCGAGTTTAAAAAAGAGGGATGAAGAGAGAATGAAAAAGAATGTTGAGAATTTGGTTGATGATTTGAAGAAGGTTGCTGAGGAAGTCAAAATTGAAGCTGTTAAAGAGGAAGATGTGAAGTTAGCTGAGGAAGAGAAAGAAAAGAAAGACGAAGCAGTTGGTGAAAAAGATGTTACCGAAGAACAGCAGAATGAAGAAGTTCTGAAGAAGAGTGAAGATGATGTGAAGATTGAAAGCTCGGTTGAAGTGAATGATGGTGCTGGTGTTGGCAAGGAACAAAAGAATAGTGAAGCTGATCAGACACAGATGGAAGAAAAAGCCGAGGTGCCATTCACTGAGGTAAAAACTGAATCTGAAATCTTAAAAACTGTTGAACAGTGCAAGAAATGCATGGAAACATGCAGAGCTTGTACTGAAAAAGATGAAAAATTCAGAACAAGAGATCTTGAATTCACTAAAATCGAAGAAGTTTTCAAAAATAAATGCAAAGAGATGTTAGAAAACGAAAAAGCTTTGAAAGATAATGATGAAAAGCTCACACAAAAATGCAAAAATTTAGAAAAAGAAAATGAAAGTTTGAAAGAAAAGGTTTCAAAAATGACAGAAGAATGTGTTTAAAAGAAAATGCTGTCAGGAAATGAAAAAGGAGTATGATTCAATAAAATTGGCTTACCACATTACAAAACAATCATATGAAGATGTGAAAAGTCAAATGAAACTTGTTCAATCTTGATTGAGATACTGTTCTGAAACAACTGATACGCTTAAGCGACAATATTCAATAAAGCAACAAGTTGTTAATTCTTATATTGAGGATGTTGCTAAGTTGAAGTGTCAAATAGCTGTTTTAGAACATGATAACAACAAGTTAAAAAGTTATCACGCGTCATCATATGTGGTTGAAATAATTTTCAACATAAAACCGGGTGATGATGATTCTGAGAAAAACAAAAAGGGTATTGGATTAGAGTTTCATCAAGTTCCACCACCGGAAAAGTTTGCATTTTATGATGATGAGAAAGTCGAAAAAGCTTTCAACATGGTCGATCAATTTCCAGATAACATTGACGTAACCTATTCTAAAACTGATGATTCAAGTGATTCAGAGGTGGTAGGTAAGGTCGTTGAAAGTGTGTTGAAAGAAGAGTCGGTTGAAACAGGTAAATCTGAATCACAAGATGAAAATGAAGGTAGTTTTCATGAAGAATATCTGAAAAACTCAAAATCTGAGAAAAAATTGAATGATGATTCAAAAGGATTGGTTTATACCATGATTGGATCAGACAAATTATTCTTAGATATTGTATTCCCGATTCAGAATGTGATTTCAGAAAAGATTGATAAAGTTTTCAAAATGGTTGAAATTGAAAAATCTGAAATTCCAAAGTTTACTGGAAAAGGTCACAAACTTTTTATAACAAACCTGGTTTCAAGAAGAAAAACATGAAGGCTGGGTTGGGTTATAAAAAGAAAAAAAATTGGAAAAGAAATGAAACTCCAAATTATCAGACAAAAATGAATTTTGTTCATGGAACAAGTTTCGAAGAAGAGAAAGAACTCCAATTTAGGCGTCAGTCTAATGAAGAGTTCTATGCTTAAAAAAAAAGGGGGGAACAACAACAGGCCAAAGATGTGTCCAAGAGAACATGTTTAAAATGTGATCAAACAGGACATCTTGCTCACAAGTGTCCAAATCTGAAACCTGTTGGTGTTGAAACAGAAAAGAAGTCTGATGATGTTGAAAAACAGAAATCTGAGGATGTGAAACAAAGGTCAACCATATTTGATTCAAAACAAACTTGGAGATACAACACAAACAAGTTTGCTTCGAATCAAACTTGGAAATCAAACCCGAATAAGTTCAATTCTAGACAGACCTGGAATTCTCACACACCCAGATTCTAGACAGACCATAGCTCTTGATTGCAGGGTTGGCATGAATCTCGTTCTTATCCACCATGTATCTTAAAGTTCTCACTTCGCGAATTCGAAATCCGCTTTTCGTCATCATAGCACATAACTGTTCTTTCTCTAAGAGTTGCATGGTAAATTGCAGTTGTTGCTCACGACCTTCCTTGGTCATTGGCCATATAAGAATGTAGTCAATAGATATAGTCATGATCTATCCAGGTATGGCTTACGCGTTCGATTCATGAGGTCCATGAATATTGTCGATGCATGTGTTAAGCCAAATGGTACGACAAGGAACTCGTATTGCTCGAAGCGAGTCCTAAAGGTCGTTTTAGGGATATTTCCTTCTTGTATTCACAGTTGAGGACATCCTGTCCTTGAGTCGATCTTCGAATGGTAACTATAACATGACGATTGGTCTGTTCACGTCATCAATCCTTGATATCCAATTCTCTGGAATTTATGCAAAATGGAAACTGTCAACTTTCTCTTTGTGCATTTAACTAAGGGTGTCATGTCCTTAATTTCCTCGGTCTAGCAGCTCTTGCAGTTATTTCGGAGGCTTATCCTTCGCGGATGAAGCTAGTCGGTAAGGCATCATTCGGCACTAGTGGCGCTCCTGGCACGAGATTTATCCTAAGCTCCTCTTGGCGCTGTGGAGGAATTCCTGGAAAGTCTTTAGAAAAGGCTACTGGAACTTCTTCCATCACAGGGACGTTCTCAGGCTCTACAGTCTACTCGGAGGCGTTTTTGTGTCTCTTCGACAAATGAGAGATGTCACAGATCCACTGCCTTGTGGGGTCTAGCACCCTTGCACCCATTTGCAAGAAAGTTGTGCACTATAAATGTTTCATCATTCACAAGAGGGATGCGACTGATATTCTTATATCGAACGACTTCAGCTGTATACTCGGATTTCCGATCCATGCTGAATATCATATCATGACTTCCTAAGTCAATGGTAACAGAGGGTTCCGACCTTCTGAATCCCCAAAATATAATCCTTAATTGCTTCGCTTGCTTAAACTAGCCTTTTATATGCCCATTTCTAAAGAATACGTGACGTTTATTTTACTTGAAACTAGGCCAAGCCGTTTCTTAAGTTCTAAGTATACAAGGTTAAAGTTGATGCCAGTATTAATCAAAAATAGATGCATAAGGTTGGTTAATAGGGAACGTACCCATAACCGCATCTGGATCCTGGCGTGCTTCACGAGTTTCGATCGTGAAAACCCTTCATTGCTTGTTTCTTCCTAGGGCAATCTTTCCTAAAGTGCCCTGCTTCACCACATTTGTTGCAACCTTGTACTCTACCTTTATTTCTTTTGTCTGGATCCTTCGCCCAACAGGCATCCTTGCTGTGTCCTTATTTTCCACACTTTCCACACTTAGGCCTCAGCCATTGACCTTCATGGTGAAAATTGCATTCCCCGCACCTCGGCTTGGTCCCCGAGTAAACTTTACCACCAGTCTTATTAGTGGCTCCATCAGCTTTCCTGCCATGCGGCGGGTTCACCTCCTTTCTTTTGTTTGCCGTAGAGCTTCCATAGCTGACTTGGGTGCTTGACTTTAGATTTGAAGACTTCCTCTTCTTGTTTCCTGATGACTCCACATGAGTCTCTTTCTTGTTATCCTCAGGTTCCGAAAATTTTCCCATGCGTAGAGCTTCTTCAGTAAGAGTCACACTCAAATCGATAGCCTCTGTGATGGTCGAGGGCTTTGAAGTAGTAACCATGCTCCTGATCTGAGGTGCAAGTCCCCAAATGAATCGTTCAGCCCTCTTGAATTCCGGCTTGACTAGGTAGGGGATGACCCTAGACAAGTCGTGAAATCGCTGGACATATTCGGGAATCTTCGGTCCGTCCATTTTCAAATTCTAGAACTCCACCTCAAGCTTCTGGATTTCGGCCCTAGAACAATATTTCTTTTCCATCATTTCCTTGAGCTCGTCCCAGCTCAGTGCATAAGCAGCATCGGCACCAAGGGTTTGAACCTGAAGGTTCCACCAGGAGAGTGCGCCATTTAAAAATAACCCTGAGATAAAGGTAACTCTTTGCTGGGGCGAACAGTTACTCATTCTTAGAACGGAGTCAGTCTTTTCTACCCACCGGACAAATGCAACGGCACCTCATGTGCCATCAAAATTCAATGGCTTGCAGTCCAGGAATTGCTTATAGGTGCAGCCAGTTGAAGGGTTATTTCCGGAAGTGCCACCGCTGTGTTCGGAGCGGAGGGCTTCATGTCGTGAAATTTCCTGTGAGATTCGTTCTTGAAGCTCGGCTTCAGTCCTTGGTAACGTACTGGTGTTTGTGTCACGTCTGGGCGGCATTCTCTTCTGTCAAAATGGTAGGGAGTAGGTTAGACAACATTCCATAATTGTCTACGAGGCACATAGTACCATAAGTAAATGTGTAATCATCCAATATCACATGCATATATACTCAACAATGTGTGAGCGAGGCAACAATTACTGAGCCTTCACATAGGCTTGCCAACTTGGCTTATTGTTTTTCCTTCTACGTAACTTTACAAGACGGGTATACTTCCCTAAGATGGGGGTTGTCTATGTAATGTCACTGAATTTCTCTGAATGTTATTCATCTTTACTTGCTTAAATATCATTTCTCAATCGTCTCGTACACGGGTAGAAGTGTTAGGCACGAAGTAGGCAAAGTCAGGTTTCCTACTCTATAAAGTGCTAAAGCACTGGTCTATGTATGGTTCTACCAGATGAAGGTGTGAACACCTAGAGTTTATTTTTGGAGGGATGGTGATCATTAACCTAACCCGCAGAGTCCACCAGGATTTCCATGCACTACAAGTTGTTATTACGTGGGCCCCCGTAATAATAAATTATCTTGCACAGTTACCCCAATTTTCTCTCGTCCAAGCAGATGATCAATCAAGGAGGGGACACTACTGTCCTTATACCTCTGTCATGGAAAGGACCATTGCGGTGGCCCACACGCTAACACTCGTTATCGTTACGCGCGAATAGGCACGATGGTTGAATGAAATAGGAATAAAGAGAATTCCTAGTAGTTGGAGGGGCACCTTCTAGATGAATACTTCATCTTCCTTTCCTGGTCAAGTGTGTCGTCAATCTTGCTTTACAAAAGCCGCAGGGATCTCGTCCCGCTGATTAAGAATTCGTTCAAGGTTGCCCCCTCTGCCTCGTCGTCACTATCATAGTCAGGCACCTTCACGATCGAGAGAGAAGAGCAGCCATTTCCTACAGAAGCAAGCTCATAATCTTGTTTGGTAATTACACCAGCTATGAGCTTTGCAATGAACACGAGGTCGATAGCTTCATCGTGCGAGTTACTTACAGTAATAGGAGTCGGAGTTGAAAGTATCTTATTCACGTCGATAATCATTCTGTACACTTATTTGTATGTATGTATATCAATAACAAATATGTTACTTAGCATAAACAAGCAATCCGATGAATTATATCACGTATAACTCTCGTTTATTCTTTGGGGGGTCATTTTGTCTTTGGCAAGTCTAACTCGTGTAGACTATGCCTTAGTTGGCACCTTATCTTTAGGGTATTCCCTACTAATGTCCTTGCATTGTCTCTTCTTTGAAAAATGTTTGACTCATGGATCTTGACGCTTACGTGAATGCAATGAAAAACCCTTTTTGTAAAATGTGTTTGTGAGAGAACTCTAGTGATTGTAGTCTAGACTCAAGAAGGAATCCTAGTTCACTACAATCGAAGCTCTCATACCAAACTGTCACACACTGACTTTTGCGGAAGCGTATGATGTGTGACTGGTTTAATATCATTGCATTCAATCGTAATAAGCAACTACATGATCAAAACGATGTTCATCCATTCATAAAATTTGAGTATTACAAACACTGGTTATTCATGTTTTTAAAACACAACCTTCAACTAGGTTACAAACCAACAAAAGTGGATGACATCTAAACTTGAAGTCTACTTCTAGTTATGACACCTGCGCCCAAGATCCATCATGTTACCTGAAATACATGTAATTTTGGAAAACATCAACAAAAGTTGAGCGAGTTCATGCGTTTTGTATGAGTACTGTATTCTTGTAAATCTTTGAGAGACTCCTTTGTAAACATGAATTAAAAGCATGTATGCACATAAATGTTTTACAAGTACTTTAAGGCATGTGAGGACATAGGGAGCACTCGTAATGGCTTATACCTTTGTCGATTTTCCTCGACTGTGTCGATTAACCTCGACTGTGTCGATTAACCTCGACTGGGACTCCGAAGCACTACTTGGTACTAGTTGTGACCATGAGTGGGGTTCGGCCGTACCCGTTAGATCTAACCCTCGTCCCTAATTAAGTATTAATGGCATTTCAATATCTTGTCTATGCTCACATGATCTAGTATTTCATAGGCATTTCATACCGTTTCAAGTATTCGTAACATGTATTTCACCCCCGAGAGTTATAAAACCAAAAAAAGTTAAAGAAAAGGGGGAGCAAGAACTCACTATTTTGCGTCTTCAGTACTCGTAACTCAAATCTCGTCAGCAAACACGACTACCTACAATGCTAGGGTCTATTAGACGAGCGGGCCGTGCCTTGCCTTAGTATTCATCTTTTGAGTTACGTTTCTTTTATGTCTCAATATTATTCCAAGGTTTTGTGACAATACTTCTCGAGTATTTATTTTCGTATTTCTTTCCCAAGGATGGGAGTATTTCATACATGTATTCTCGTATCCTTGTATTTGTAGTTTCGAAATAATATATTTTCAAGTCTTTCTTTAGAAAATATATTTAAACTTGTTTTGTCCAAAAATAACGTATTGTCAAGAAAATATATATTTTTCTCAAAATGTACTTTTACTTCCAAAAATATATTTTCTCTTGGTCGAAAATACAATATTACTCTTGTAATATTTTCAAAAATCATATTTTCATTTCTTGTATCCAAAACAATATTTGCCAAAAATATATTTGTAACGGTATTTTCCGGAATATTTTGTAAGTTTCGTTTTGCGTTCGGTTTCACAATATCAAGTGTGTAACTTATGTATTTATCCCGTGATATTTTTGGTATTATTTTGGATTTTTAAGTTCTTGGTATTTGTTAAGTTATATTATTTTACCATAAAATAATATAACTAGTCCACAAAGTATACAAATATTCACACAACTGTCTTAATATAAAATATATATTCTAAATATATATTTATCCATTTTTATTTACAAAAACCAACCTCCAGTACTTGTATTTTTGTTACAAAAATCTATGGCAAGTTTATATGGAAAATCATAGTTAAAAAAATACACTTGTAAATACTTGTTAGAAAATATTTTCTAAGTGTTGGAATTTTTAGAAAATTTCGCCATAGTTTCCTTTGTAAATGGAGGTGTCTATGCTATTTAGCATATCATTTTCTTTTCAAAAATCATCCAAACAATCAACAACAAATCACTTAATCATTTTATACTTACCAAGTGTAAAAACAATACACTTCACATAGTAACATGAACTTGATCTTTCAAGAATCATCTTTTTAAACTTGGTTCCTTTGGAAAAATCATTCACAAGTCTTGGATTTACAAGATTACTAGTTCACTTTGATTGTCATTTTACAAGAAATCATTTTATGTTCAAGTTCATGTCTTTACTAGAAGATGGTTATCTTATGTAAACACATAATCATCTCTTAACTTGCTATATCATGTTTTTAATCATAATCTAGCAAGTTCCATGTAATGATCAACATCAATGTCTCTAGAAATCACAATCAAGCATTATACATACACTAATAACATCATTTCACCAAGGTTTCATCATATTTCATGCTTTATGTTTCAAGATTCAAGTGTATGTTCTTTAGTGTTCTTGTTGTTTCAACATAATATATCTTTTATCCAATCAAAATGGAAGTAAACAAGAGTTAACAAGAATCTTACTACTAGCTTCAAGCTAGGGAAGAACAAGATGAATAATGAGTGGATAAAAGCAAACAAAGGTGGTCCTTCAAGATCCAAGAGTTCCAAGCTTCCTAATTCACCTTCTAGCACCTTGAGATAACCTTGAAGTTGTTGGATGATGACCGAAAATTGAGGTGGTGTGAAGGGGATGCTCGGCCGGAGCTTTGAGGGAGAGGAAGAGTGTGTTGTGGTGTTTTGAAATGTTGGTGATGAAGGTTACTTATAACCACAATTACCTAATGTCCAATGGTTCTTGTGTCTCCCCAAGTACAAACCACATCTTAATCAAATCCCAATGAATATTATGGAAGATTTAGAAAGATTTAAGTGATCTTGAGGTGGGGCCATGCTATGTGGGCCGTAAATAATCAAGGGGGGGGGGGGGGGTAAATTTTAATTTGATGGTGAGGTAGGTCATTAGTGGAGGTGTTAAGTGTAAAAGTCTTGTATTTATGTGCATCATGTATTTTACAATATGTTAGGGTGCTCGGGAACCATAACTAACTCAGAAAAAGTGAAACAATGTTTCTAGGAATATTTTGGTGTTCCGGGTAATGTCCGGTTATTCGGTTAGATACTGGTTCGTTAAAGTGTCTAGTTATTCCATATAGTGTCCTTTATGTAACTTTTTGTGACACTTTTAATTCCCGACAATTAAGAAAGCATACAAGACCATTTTGCCATCTTTTTGCACATTACTAGCTTGTTAAAAAGCTGAATTTTGCTGAAATATGCAGAATTCTGCACTTTATGTGGGTCTTAGGCACTTTCTGGCACTTAAACTATCACCTAGGGACGCAGTTTTATGGTCCTTACCTCTCTACGCACTATACTAGTGTAATGCGTCGTCTCTGGCTCATACTGGGTCTCAAAATATTGTCTGTCTATGTACTGAACTTCGTCAGCATTTTTAGTTTGTCTGGTAATCGTGCCAATTTTGTTCTGTGTATCATTAGAACTATCTTGTTTTTCATGTAGCAACGATAAAAGTCTTGCAACATGAAATGCCATTGTATGTATATAACAGTAAAAATTCATTTGTCTTGTAAACTAGATCATGCGCAGTTATTAAAGCACAGATTACTGTTCAATTAGTGTACGGAATGTACGAAAAAGTGACGGTTGTCACATCGCGCCCCGGTCAAAGATAAGATTTATAGTCCTAAATTACCTTAAACGAATAGTTAGTGGTAGCAAGGGGTCGAATCACGAAGAGTTTGTGGTTTGCGAATGGACTTGATTGATTTAAAAATGTTTGTCACTATTATGAAGCTTACTAGATTACTTTTATGGTTTTTGTTTGTTTTGAAAAGATGTTGAAATGGATTAACAAGTTTGGTTGGATTACTAAAAATTTAATGAATGCAAGAAAACTTTGATTAATGAGTGTAAAACAAGATAGACAAACAAGGTTCACACCCGGTTCAACAAATACAAGACCTAGGGTTACTACATGTTTTAATTTGGTTTAATCGAATTAGTTCATTAACGGGTTGAAAATCACAAAGCTTAGGTGCCAATCACTATCAACGTTATAGACCACGGACCACGATGCACTTCATTACCTTGGACTAATAAATCCTATCAAAAGACAAGGCATAAATACGCATATTCGTTTCACAAAGTCAAATTTAATCATTCATTTCGCAAATTCAATACAAACGTATGACAATTGTCTAAAGATTCAAATGCAATTCAACTTGTCACAAACCAAATATCAAACACATAATAAAACCCTAAATCTTACAAAAGTCTACACTAGGGTGAAACCTCCAAAAAATTAGCTGCTCATGATCGAAAGGACTTGATCACCAGATGTTGAGAACTTGAAAGTGAACATCTTGAATCTTGTAATTGGTTGAAGGATGATGATTAGAGTTTGAATGAAGTGATGGTGATGAATGGATTGATGGATGGATGAACTAGGGTTTGAAGATGGAGATGATGATGAATTGCATGGTGGAATTAGTGATTTCGATGGTGGTTGGTGTAATTGATGAACTGGTAATTAAGGAGACGGTGAATAATGGCTCCAAGAAGGTTTTCAAAACTCAAATCAAGTGTAACTATCGAATTAATGGTCAAAGATGTTTTAAGTTCGTTCAACAACCAACGAAACCCAAAATTCACAATCTGATGAACGACTTTGCGTCGCCGACGGTACCCGGGATTGTTTAAACCAGGCGACGCTGTAAGACCCTTCCTAGCTTTACATATTTCATATTATATCTGGTGCATTTCGTTATCTAAAATACTGAATTTTTTTTTCAAAAGTTTATTATAACAATGTTAACATAAAGTTCAAACCATTCAAGTTTATCACTTTTTAAAACATATCGTTATAACGACACCGACTTAACTTGCAAAACCTTCAAACAATATTTAAAAAAGTCCGCTAAAACATCACATAAGTGTTTAGTGACAAAAGACATAGTTTCATTGCGGAAGCTTCATTTGTGTGCATGTTCAGTTCTCTTAATAGCTTGATCTCCATCCGCCATTTTCGTTTTATTTACCTATAGTAAAAAATGATCATAATTGTCAGTTATGAGTGTTTATTAGATGTTAAACAAGTTTTAAAGTTCAAAACAAGCAAACAACAACAAAATCTCAGTCGCTCTCGCGGGTCGCGAGAGGTGGTGGCGGGCCGTGACCGAGGCAGGTTATCCTGTCGCGGGGCGCCAGCAATGTATTTCGACAGAAAGATTATAAATCAGACCTGCATTTTCCACCTATGATCCATTTTATGAAAACTACCATAACTTGTTCGTTTCTCGTCTGATTTGGGTCACGTTTCTTTCTACGTGATCGTAATCATATCACCTATAACATGGAATGAAAATCCAACATACGGCTGAACAGTTGTTCTTACTTTGAACCCTCGACTTGCAGAAATTTTTCTCATAATTATTCGACCCGTTTCAATTAATGGACTATAGAACTTACTTATGAGCACAAAACTTCTATAAAAGCTTGCACATCAACATACTTGAATTTTATGACACATTATATTAAAACTCATGTATCGTTAACAACGTATATACGTCTTAATCAACCCATTTATTCTAACTAACGTCATCCATCGCTTTAACTTACCAAAGTTCAATACTTTAGTGATTTTGACCCGTTTGATTTCATGAGCAAAGTCCATCGCCGTATTAGAATCAAACCTGTCATATTCATGTCAGTTTGACCCGTTTAGACTTTTAAGTGGAATCCACCACTTTCATCATTTATTCAATATCGAAATTTCTGATTTTTCGTATTTTGTTACTACAAACGAAATCATACGTTTTAGTAATATCCAAACATCATAACGATTTTATTATTATTCAACAACTAAACATAAAAATGCTAACAAGATATTATGAAGCACATAGCCGCGTACCTTTCAAAGCTTTCCTTTTAACCGATTATTCGCTCTGCTTTGGTTACTAGACGATCCACCCAAATTGCCTATAAAATCCAATTTGGACATATTGCTTAGTATCCATATTTCTATATTCAACTTCTAGTGTTGTCAACTAGTCAAATAAGTGATTACTTCATAATTCTTACTTATTTTCAATTCATTCAAGCATTTTATCAAACATCTAGTGTGTATAATTAGTATTCTAATACTATCATGTTCATGGTTAACGACTTTAACCATGTGTAAGTATAGTAATTCGATTCATATATCAAGAACACTATAGCCATACTAGAACTTGCATCATAACTATCAATTAACATCAAATATCACAAGAATTTATATATTCTTCACAAAACCCATACACCCTTATATGACAAATAATGAAACTCATGAATTATGACATGAATGAACCAATTTATTGTCTAAGACTTGTTCCTAGACTTGTGTTTATCCTAATTTAACCAGAACATCCATCAATTTACCACTAATTCCTATTACAAGTAACCATGTAGGTTCAACATACCATCAAATCTAAGAATTTAACATACCTTGTGATCTACTAAGTATGAGGATCACAAATTCAGCTTTAAATCACCTTCCATTTGGTTATGTTTCTTTGATTTTGAGTGAAATTGTAGGATTTAGGGTTTTGAAAGAGATAGAGTTCGTCCCTGGGGTTTTTTTTTTGATCCATCAGGACACACACAAGTGTGTGTCCTGATGTTTATCCAGGATTTAATCAAAACAACTTTCACATTTGGCACCTTTAGCCCCTCTGGTTTCCAAGTTTTATAAAAGGGTCAAAATACTTTGATTCCCATCTTTTCTAACAAGATTTTAACTTGGTTAATTATTCCTAATTTCTTCTCTCACTGTTTTATTATAAATTTTATTACTTGCACATGTACACAAACATATATAGTTTAATAAATTAGGGGTGTTACAAGTCTATCCCCCTTAAAAGGATTTTGTCCTCGAAATTTCAATACGTACCGAATAAAGAAGGGTACAAGCGTCTCATCTCTTCTTCGGACTCCCAAGTGGTGTCTGATCCCTTCCGGTGTTCCCATTTAACTTTAACTTGATTGATTTCTTTGTTTCTTAAGCTTTTAACTTTTTGATTAAGAATTGCGATGGGCTTTACAACGTAATTAAGTTGATCGTCAACTTCAATGTCTTCATAGCTTACATAAGCCGTTTCGTCAGCTAAGCAATTTCATAGATGAGAGACATGGAAAGTGATATGAATACTGCTCAACTCTTCTGGCAATTCGAGTCGGTAAACTACCTAACCTACACGCTCAATGATTTTGAATGGCCCAATAAATCTTGGACTCAGTTTTCCCCGTTTCCAGAATCGGATAACCCTTTTCCACGGAGATACTTTAAGCAATACCATATCCCCAACCTGAAACTCGATCGGCCTTCGTCTTTTATCTGCATAGGACTTTTTTCGATCTTGAGCAGCCTTTAAATGAGCCCAGATCACTTCAATCTTTTCATTAGTGATCTTTACTACATCTTTGTGAGCTAATTCTCGCGGACCCACTTCACCCCAACACACTGGGGTTCGACACTTTCTACCGTAAAGCATCTCATACGGGGCCATTCCAATACTGGAATGGTAACTGTTGTTATATGAAAATTCAGCCAGTGGTAGATAAATATCCCAGCTACCACCAAAATCAATAATACATGCCCGTAGCATATCTTCGAGCGTTTGAATAGTTCTTTCGCTTTGCCCATCGGTCTGCGGATGATATTCGGTACTAAAGAATAACTTAGTACCCATCTGCTCTTGGAAATCACGCCAGAAGTTCAAAGTAAACCGTGTATCTCTATCCGATACGATAGACACCGGTACTCCATGGCGAGATATGATTTCATTAGTGTATACTTCTGACATCTTCTCGGAAGTATATGTTTCCTGAATTGGAATAAAATGAGCACTCTTGGTTAATCTATCAACTACTATCTATATGGCATCAATTCCACGTTATATTCTTGGTAGTTTAGTTAACAGATCAATAATGATGTGCTCCCATTTCCACACGGGAATATCTAACGGCTGAAGTTTACCGTAAGGCTTCTGGTGTTCTGCTTTTATTTGTAAACAAGTTAAGCATTTTTCCATGTACTTATTGATGTCTCGCTTCATTCCGGGCCACCAACTAATTGCATCCACTACACCCAAATAGGTGAATACTCTTCTTTTCTGCTCAGTGCATCTGCAACTATGTTTGCTTTTCCGGGATGATAATGAATTTCACAATCATAATCCTTCACCATCTCTAACCAACGCCGTTGTCTCATATTTAACTCCTTTTGATCAAAGAAGTACTTGAGACTTTTATGGTCAGTGAAAATAGTACACTTCACACCATACAAATAATGCCTCCATATTTTTAAGGCAAACACCACTGCTGCCAATTCCAGATCATGTGTCGGGTATTTCTTTTCATGAGTCTTTAATTGTCTGGAAGCATACGTGATCACCTTTCCTCGTTGCATAAGTACGCATCCTATACCAAGCTGGGATGCATCAGAATAAATGACCATGCCTTCAATTCCATCTGGTAATGTTAATACCGGTGCACTGGTCAATTTTTCTTTAAGTATACGAAATGCATCTTCTTATGCATTTCCCCATACAAATTTCTCATCTTTACGGGTTAACTTGGTTAATGGAGTTGCAATTTTGGAGAAATTTTGTATAAATCTCCAGTAATAACCCGTAAGACCTAGAAAACTCTTAATCTCTGAGGGATTCTTTGGAGGTTTCCATTTAGACACAACTTCTATTTTGGACGGATCTACCGACACTCCCTTGGTACTAATAATATGTCCCAGAAACTGTACCTCACGTAGCCAAAAGGCACATTTGGAAAACTTCGCGTAAAGTCTGTCACGCCTAAGCATTTCAAGTACTTCCCGCATATGACACTCGTGATCCATTTCATTCTTTGAATACACAAGAATATCATCGATGAAGACTATCACTGACTTATCTAGCATCGGTTTGCAGACGCGGTTCATGAGATCCATGAAAGCCGCAGGTGCATTAGTTAATCCGAAAGACATTACTAAGAACTCGTAATGCCCATAACACGTTCGGAATGCTGTTTTCGGGATATCTTCTTCTTTTACTTTCAATTGATGATAACCCGACCTTAAGTCGATCTTCGAAAACTAACTCGCTCCTTGCAGCTGATCGAACAAGTCGTCGATCCTAGGAAGCGGGTATCGATTCTTTACCGTGAGTTTGTTTAATTCCCGGTAATCAATACACATCTGCATGCTTCTGTCTTTCTTTTTCACAAATAATACCAGCGCTCTCCATGGAGAAACGCTCGGTCGTATAAATCCCTTGTCTAGAAGATCTTGTAATTGTGACAACAATTCTTGTAGTTTCGATGGCGCTAATCAATAAGGAGCCTTGGCTACCGGTTTCGCGCTTGGAACTAATTCAATGTTGTTGGTGCATTTATGTCTATCGCCTCCGTCAAAACAGATCGTAGCGGAAACAGTTTAATTCAAGTCTTTATATTGTAATATGTAGGAAAAGGCAAGGTGGCATTTCTGTAATTAATGAGAAGTCTCATTAATTCCCCTTGGCCTATAAATAGAAGTCTTAGGGTTAGACTTAAAGACTTTTGCCATTTTTGGAGCTTTAGAGAGCTAGATCTAGAGAGAGAAAGTCTAGAGTGAGAAAGTTCGTTGTACGTGATTCAGGTGCTGTACGATTTCACATCATTCAATAGAATCACCGATTATATTACGTCTCGTGTGTTCGGTCACGTTCGTGTACGGATTCTGCACGTCACATGTTCGGTTCGCAATCGTTTCGGAGTCAAAACTGGTCCTACAAGTGGTATCAGAGCAGGAGCTCGATTGCACAGATCTTTCACATAGATTCATACTGGATTTCATCAGAATCAGATCCAAATTTCATCCAGATTTGCTCAATTTCTTCATCTTTTCGTATTCTTCACGTTTCTAACTGAAAATCACCAAATTAAATGAGTTTTTACGGATAAAATCGGCTAATTTTTGGGTATTATGTGCGAAAACACTTGATCTAAAAGCTTACAAAATTTCAGATCTTAATTCTAAGCCGTTTGTGAGAAATCTAGAATTTTTTGGTTCGAAAAAGTTGACATAATGCTAACTGTTGCTGTTGCCTTTGTTCTTGATGTTCACCGGTCGGATGGCAATCCGACCGAGTGACCACTCGACTCGTTCCATTTCATTAAAGGTTAACTTTGATTGACTATCATGTAATCGGATTACCACTCGCTCGAGCGGCAATCCGACTCAAATATCACACGTTTCATTTTATTAAAAGGTTGACTTTGTTTTGACTGTCACTCACTCGGATTACCACTCACTCGGGCGGTAATCCGAGTCAAAGCTTACCACCCAACCGAGTCACTTAGTCAACATTGTCAACTTTAATCAGTCAACTTTATCAGCAGCTCTCATTAATAATCAATGTCACATGATTTAGGTTGCATGTGAGAATTTATTGTAAGTCAAGTTCATCATTGAGGTCAAAGAGTCAACATGCAACTCGATCGGCCAACATATATCTTATTTGTCATGTAGTGCCATCAATCGAGTGGTGGGTCGAGCAGATTGCCACCCGATTCAAAGAAAGGTTTATTTGGTACCATCCGGTCGGACAGCATTCCCATCCGGTAGAACAACACATAACCCATCCGGTCGAACAGCTAAGCCCATCCGGTCGAACAGCTAGGCCCATCCGAACAAGTAGTTTTGGCCCATCCTATTTAGTGTAATTTCACATCAAATCAAGTGACATTATACATACTATCGAGTGACAATATCTGATCCGACTCAGTATTGTCTGATAATTCGTTTTTATCTAATCGTTTGTGTGATTCGTTTTCAGGTGACTTACGAGGTGCTGTGATTCGAGGAGATAGCATCATGACTGAAATAAAAGTGAGAACGAAAGAAGAAATTCTAAAAGAGAAAACCGAAAGAGAGAGATTCTTTGCAGGGTGCAGGATTGAGAAAATGCACGAAGAATACGAAGATGCAAAGTATTGTGGAAGATACGACAAGAAGAGAGATTGCTATGTCAACAAAAATGGTGATCCTTTCGTCCATCGAAAAGAAGTGGTTTCAATGATGTTCTTGCAGTAATTCCTCTATCTGGCGAGTACTACTCAAACGTAAAAGATAAAACTTATCTAAAAAGGCTGGACAAGATAATTCATGACGTGATGACCGCGAGTTTAAAAAAGAGGGATGAGAGAGAATGAAAAAGAATGTTGAGAATTTGGTTGATGATTTGAAGAAGGTTGCTGAGGAAGTCAAAATTGAAGCTGTTAAAGAGGAAGATGTGAAGATAGCTGAGGAAGAGAAAGAAAAGAAAGACGAAGCAGTTGGTGAAAAAGATGTTACCGAAGAACAGCAGAATGAAGAAGTTCTGAAGAAGAGTGAAGATGATGTGAAGATTGAAATCTCGGTTGAAGTGAATGATGGTGCTGGTGTTGGCAAGGAACAAAAGAAGAGTGAAGCTGATCAGACACAGATGGAAGCGAAAGCCGAAGTGCCATTCACTGAGGTAAAAACTGAATCTGAAATCTTAAAAATTGTTGAACAGTGCAAGAAATGCATGGAAACATGCAGAGCTTGTACTGAAAAGGATGAAAAATTCAGAACAAGAGATCTTGAATTCACTAAAATTGAAGAAGTTTTCAAAAACAAATGCAAAGAGATGTTAGAAAATGAAAAAGCTTTGAAAGATAATGATGAAAAGCTCACACAAAAATGCAAAAATTTAGAAAAACAAAATGAAATTTTGAAAGAAAAGGTTTCGAAAATGACAGAAGAATGTGTTCAAAAAGAAAATGCATGTCAGGAAATGAAAAAGGCGTATGATTAAATAAAATTGGCTTACCACATTACATAACAATCATATGAAGATGTGAAAAGTCAAATGAAACTTGTTCAATCTAGATTGAGATACTGTTCTGAAACAACTGATATGCTTAAGCGACAATATTCAATAAAGCAAGAAGTTGTTAATTCTTATATTGAGGATGTTGCTAAGTTGAAGCGTCCAATAGCCGATTTAGAACAGGATAACAACAAGTTAAAAAGTTATCATGCGTCATCATATGTGCTTGAAAGAATTTTCAACATAAAACCGGGTGATGATGATTCTGAGAAAAACAAAAAGGGTATTGGATCAGAGTTTCATCAAGTTCCACCACCGGAAAAGTTTTTATTTTATGATGATGAGAAAGTCGAAAAAGCTTTCAACATGGTCGATCAATTGCCAGATAACATTAACGTAACCTATTCCAAATCTAATGATTCAAGTGATTCAGAGGTGGTAGGTAAGGTCGTTGAAAGTGTGTTGAAAGAAGAGTCGGTTGAAACAGGTAAATCTGAATAACAGGATGAAAATGAAGGTAGTTTTCATGAAGAATATCTGAAAAACTCAAAATCTGAGAAAAATTTGAATGATGATTCAAAAGGATTGGTTTATACCATGATTGGATCAAACAAATTATTCTTAGATATTGTATTCCCGATTCAGAATGTGATTTCAGAAAAGTTTGATAAAGTTTTCAAAATGGTTGAAATTGAAAAATCTGAAATTCCAAAGTTTGCTGGAAAAGGTCACAAAACTTTTTATAACAAACCTGGTTTCAAGAAGAAAAACATGAAGGCTGGGTTGGATTATAAAAAGAAACAAAATTGGAAAAGAAATGAAACTCCAAATTATCAGACAAAAATGAATTTTGTTCACGGAACAAGTTCCGAAGAAGAGAAAGAACTCCAATTTAGGTATTAGTCTAATGAAGAGTTCTATGCTCAAAAGAAAAGGGAACAACAACAGGCCAAAGATGTGTCCAAGAGAACATGTTTCAAATGTGATCAAACAGGACATCTTGCTCACAAGTGTCCAAATCTGAAATCTGTTGGTGTTGAAATGGAAAAGAAGTCTAATGATGTTGAAAAACAGAAATCTGAGGATATGAAACAAAGGTCAACCAGATTTGATTCAAAACAAACTTGGAGATACAACACAAACAAGTTTTGTTCGAATCAAACTTGGAAATCAAACCCGAATAAGTTCGATTCTAGACAGACCTGGAGTTCTCACACACCCAGATTTAGAACAACACAAAGTTGGAGAACAAAAGTCGATGCAACAAAACCACAACAGTTTTGGAAACCAACTGTTGTTCAGAATCAAAATGTTCAAAAAGATTCACATTTTTACAAAAGAGGAACTCTAAAAGGTCAAACATGGTCTGTTAAGAAATAAATCGCTTCGGTAAATGATGAAAAAGTTAAAGTCAAAATTGACAAAGTTTTTGTACAAAATGACAAAGATTTTCCCAAGTTGAATGAAGCATATTGTGTTGAAATGCCTAAGGTCAAACAGACCTGGGCTAAATTGTTCAAGTGATTGAGTAATTTGAATGTGCAGGTGCTTCAGAACGAGGATGAAAGTCAAATCAAAGAAGGAAGCACCCTGGCACGAGAAAAGGAGGCTGCTGGTCCCTGCGATTGTTGAACAGGGAGTTTGTTTGATTTCTTTATATAAATAAACAATATTTAAAAACCCTAAAAACTGAAAAATTTAAAAACCAAAAATATGTTTTTTTTAAATTTTGTCAAAAATCCAAAAATTCAAATATGTTGAGTGAATATGCCAAAACCCTCACGGCTGAACAAACATGATTACTTTCACAAGATTGAAATTTTTTTTTTCAAACTGTCGAAAATCAATGGGTTGTAAATCATGGGGGTACGTTATATTTTTTTTTTTTTTGCAAAAATGGATAGCTAGACGAAGCTATCAGTATCAGGTTGTCAAATTTTCTTTAAATGTTTTGAATTTTAGGGGGAGTAAGAAATTGTCAGAAAATCCAAAACCATTAGAAAATTTGAAAAAGCCAAAAACATGATAAAATTAAAAAATGAGTTTTGTGTAAAAAGAGGAAATGATAGTACACCAGTTAGACAATCACAGTACGCTAAAGAATTGGAAAGTTAAAATGCGATAAACGGTCTCACTGATGATATGCCAGTAGGTTTTTACACGCTCAGTAGATTGTTTTCGAGATATAAACCTAAATATCAAATACTTAATTATCTCGTGGGGAACAGCTCTCGGATATATAGGTAACCCCTGAAATCTTGTTTGAAGGGATTTCTATTTCTCACATACTAGGTCTTTGTACGTGATGATATCTGGGGTATTATACCTGGACTTCTGATTTTGCGGGAGCAATAGCCTAGTCCTCGTATAATACTCTGCACTGCTTTAATCATAAAGCCCACCCTCAGCATAAAAAATGATGCAACACTGAAAAATGCTAATCGTGTGCTGTTGAAGAAAAGATCCCCAAACAGGACACACCTAAAGTCGAGCCATCATCTCTTTGTCTGAACAGAAGTTCTAACCTGAGCTCTCATGGCCTCGCATTACCCATTTACAGATATCATTAGTGTACATTCACCTGTAAGACTGAATATAGGAGTCTGGATACGGGAGTATATTCTGAGGTGGGACACGCGAATAAGTTAAGTCCTTAAAACACTAATCCGTATCTCGAATCGATTGAACTTTGTGTGAAAATTTAAGAGGATCAGTATACTGACAATCTAAGTGAATCGTTTAGAACTTAAAGTGTTTAAAGCTCAACGGTGCTAGTGATTTGTCATAAACTGATATGATCCTCTGACGCGAACTCAAACAAAAATATTGTCTGTAAATATGTTTGTAAATATTTCTTTACTGCTTTATATTTCAGAAAAATACAAAAAGATTTTGATTTCTGCTTTATTTTCGACAACCGATGTCTGAGAGCTGAGTTTCAAAATCTGAGTATGCTGATCGTGTTTCTGAAAATAAAACCAGTTCATTAATTTGAAACTTAATTTTTTAAAAAATCAAAAATCAAACACAGTTTGTGAAGTCTCCAAGGTCATTAATTTGGACTTGGATGTTTAACCGTGAAGGATTTGGATTCTTAAACTATTAAAATGTAATAGAGCCAATTTCTGATCCTGTTCATTGAAACTACCAAAACTTCAAAGATTGTTGATAGAGGGAGAGAATCAAGTATTCCCGGATATATTCATATTATTATATCTTAGAGCCAGGATCTTGATTTAGAAAGTTTAACAGAGCCTGGTCACAATTACTGGACAACTGAAAATGCTTTCACTGTAAAATGTTTCAGCTTATGCTAAGAGAGCCAGGATTTCAATCTTGGAAGTTCAAAACATTTTCACTTATAAATGTTTGAGAAATTGAAGATGTTGTACCAGACTACGATCCCGATAGCCGAGTCTAAGGGGGAGTCTGAAGACGAGCTCAACGCAAGGGGGAGCTTGCATTCAAAGAGCCAGATAACTATCCTAAATGAGCTTGTAATCGAAAAGCCAGGTGTCAATCCCAAAAGCACGAAAGCTTGACGAAAGGGGGAGCCTGAAGAAAAGGAGTCTACCGAAAGGGAGAGCTGAAGCTGAAGCTGAAGACAGATCCACGGGGACTCTGTTCAAGAAAGAGGGAGTCTATGTTGCTGAAGAGATGATAAAGTTTCAAGAAGACTCAAAGAGAGAGAGAAAGACAAGACGCTACGAGATTGACTGCGGCAATATCCAAAGGGGAGTCTGTTGGTGCATTTATGCCTATCGCCTCCGTCAAAACAGATCGTAGCGGAAACAGTTTAATTCAAGTCTTTATATTGTAATATGTAGGAAAAGGCAAGGTGTCATTTCTGTAATTAATGAGAAGTTTCATTAATTCCCCTTGGCCTATAAATAGAAGTCTTAGGGTTAGACTTAAAGACTTTTGCCATTTTTGGAGCTTTGGAGAGCTAGATCTAGAGAGAGAAAGTTCGTTGTACGTGATTCAGGTGCTGTACGATTTCACATCATTCAATAGAATCACCGATTATATTACGTCTCGTGTGTTCGGTCACGTTCGTTTACGGATTCCGCACGTCACACGTTCAGTTCGCAATCGTTTTGAAGTCAAAACCGGTCCTACAAATGGTAAACTCCACCTCACGTTCTGTTGGTAGCCCCGGTAGAGTTTTCGGAAAAACATCTTCAAATTCCCGTACAACTGGTACGTCTTTGATTTCTGGAACCTCTTTAGTCGAATCATGTATGTAAGCCATATACGCCTTACATCCATGTCGAACCAGCTTGCAAACTTTAATGAAAGAGTAGATTATGGGGCTGCAGCTTTTCTCCCCATAAATAGTAACATGTTTTCCGCTTGGAGACAATAGTTATATCTACTTCCGGTTGCATATTACTTTCGCATGATATCGAGCTAGCCAATCCACCCCGTTTACCACTTGAAATTCTCCCATTTACATGGGAATTAAATCGACGAAATATTCTTCATCGTCAATGCTCAGTTTGCAATTCCAGCACATATCACAAACAATAAAACTTTTATTATCACCTATTTCTACTTCTAAGGGCATAGGCAATTTCGTTAATGTGAACGTAGGGTGTTGAATAAATCGTTGTGATATAAAATATCTATTTGCACCCGTATTAAATAAAATTCGTGCTGGAATTTAATTTACAAGAAATATACCTGAAACAACATCAAGTTTAGTCTTAGCCTCAGCGGCTGTCATTTGGAAAGACCTTGCCTTTGCTTTTGTCACACCCTGGCTTTTGCGGAAGCGTGGGTTTATTTGGTGTGACTTCTTAATACCATAGCAACAATCATAACAATGCTATATGATAAAAACAAAAGATGTTCATCCATTTATATAGTTTAAAAATACCATAACATAATTGTCTTGAATCAACTACCCAAATTAAGTTACAACCATGGCTTGCATAATAATGGACTCGACAAAAGACCTTAAATAAAACGAGGTTTGGAGACATGTGACCCGTCCAGGCAAGGGTTACACCTCCCAAACCCTACACCCCTGGATGACATCTTTTATTTAATACGCAGCTTATCGTGCATCACCCGCCAGATCCAATCAATTCCTTGAAATACATGTAGTTTGAAAAATCAACAAAAAGCTGAGCGAGTTCATGTGTATGTGAGTATGTATAAACCTTTGAACGATGTATGAAAAGTCCCTGGTATGTAGCAATAAGGAAAAATAAAGACATCACCAATGGTTTGCAAGGCCATTGATATGTGTGAAGTGATGTAGGAAGACTCAAACCTAGCGGAGTTACACCGGGCTTCCGGTTGTAAGACACAGTCACCACTATGGGCCGCCCCGGCCTCATGGGTGTGGGCTCGCTACACCCAAATAGATCTATCACTCATGCCCCTCGGTCCTATGACGAGGACTAATGGCCTTTATTAGCAGCGTACCCACTCACATGATCTAACGGTGTATGACAAGTCCCTCCTTAAGCTAACCATACCATGTATATAATGTCTGTGTAATTGTAACATGTATTTCACCCCCGAAGTATAAAACCGAAAGCAGTTAAGAGAAAAGGGGGACATGAACTCACAATACTGCGTCTCCTGTATCGTAATGTCAACTCAAACTTGTTCAGCTACATGACGACCTACAACGTACTAATGTCTATTAGACGATCGGCCATGCCTTGCCTTTGTATTTACGTTTGAGTTACGATACTTTGATATTATTTCAAGTTATAACTTGTTGTTAAAATAATAATTATTTTAACTTACATTATATTTTTAGGTCTTGAAATAATAGTTAGGCAACTATTCCATATTCATACTTCTCAAGTATTTTTATGTGTGTATTTCCTTCCCAAGGATGGGGGTAGGTATACATGTATTTTTATGATTTCACGTCTTGACATTATATATTTTTAAGTCCCACTCTAGAAAATATATAATAATTTATTTATCAAAAATAATATGTCCCAAAATATATATTTTTCCCAAAAAAAATAATATATTTTCACTCTTGGTATCCAAATAATGTTCACCCCGAAATATAATCGTAATCGTATTTTCCGGATTTATAAATGTGATGATATTTTGCTAAGTTACATTATTTTGTCCTAAATAATATAACTAGTTCCCAAATGAACAAATATTCACGCAAGCGTTTTAGTATGAAATATATACTCTAAATATATATTTATTCGCTTTTATTTTCAAAAACCCACCTCCAACACTTTGAAGTTTTGTAACAATACTCATGGCGAAGTTTACTTTGAAAGACAATGTTTAAAACATGTTTGCAACACCTGTTAGAAAATAATTTTCTAAGTCTTGGGATTTTTAGAAAATTTCGCCAGGGTTTCCCCTAAAAACGGAGGTGTCCATGCTAATAAGCATATCATTTTCTTTTCAAATTCAATCAACAATCATCAACAATCATCTTTTAAACAACTTTACATTACCGAGAGTAAAAACTATATGTGTTACACACTAATCATGAACTTGATACTTTCTGAAAACGCGTAGTAACTTAGTGAAGCTTTTAGTGGACTTAGTTACCTTCCGAAGTGTAGTTATTTCTTTAAAAACCATTCTCTTACAAAAGTTTAGTGTTTACAACTTGTAAACACTTTTTATAAAAATCAAACTCTTGAACTCTTCTTGTACATAAAAAGTTTCTACATTTATTTTATTTACAAAAAATATGTAAGAATATGTAAAGGTCATAACCTTTTAGAAATCGGTTCTTGAACTTGGTTTATTTAGTAAACCTCTTGTAAAACTTAGATCCACATGATCATCAAGTTATTTTGTTTACTAAAATTTCAAGAAAAAATATTTTTATTTAAGCTCATGATTAAACTAGAAGGTGGTTATTTATGTAACACATAACCACTTTCTAATCTTGTTAAATCATTTTTCTAAATATCATTTAACAAGACTCATATGGTGATTAACATCACACAACCAAGAATCATCATACAATCAACAGCATATTCATAACAATATTATAACAACAACATTTCATTTCTATGTAAACTTTTATGTTCAAGTTTCTTGTTTAATCCTTTTAGTGTTCTTGTTCTTTAGTGTTATAAACATAAGTATCATAGTACAATTTTTAGCCATAAAAACAAGATGAACAAGGGTTTGACAAGAGCTTACTACTAGCACAAGGCTAGGGTAAAATCTAGTGAAAAAGATGATGAGAAATGATGATGAACAAGCAAGAACAAAGCCCTTTTGAAGCTTCCACAAGTTGCAACCTCCTTGAATCACCTTGTAAGCTTGAATGGAACTTGAATAATGGATGAAGATGGTGGTTTAGTGGTGGTGATGGGGGCGGTTGAAGTGAGCCGAGAGGAGGGAGAGGGAGAGTGAGTGAGGGAGGTGATGATGAGAAGTAGGGTGTAGTGATATGCTTTTATAAGATACTTTCACATAATTTGGTCATCCTCACAACTAAACTATCTAATAAAATAAGGAAATATAATCTTGCACAAGATCTAGGTATGGTGGTGATGGTCCTTGTGACCAAATCGGTTAGGGGGGGGGTTGGTTGCAAGTTTTTCCAACTAGATGGTAAAGACTAGTTAGTTTTCAAGCATGCACTTTACATATGATATTTATTTGATATTTAGTGGGTGTTAGGGTGTTCGGGGATCACGACAATCTAGGAAATAATGAAACAATGTTTGTGACAAAAATTTAGTGTCCCGGGTAATGTCCGGTTATCCGGTTAGATACCGTTCCGTTAAAGTGTTTAATTAGTCCATAAAGTGTCTTTTATATATGTTTTTTTAACCCTTTTAATTCCCGGCACTTAGGAAAGCATACAGGACCATTCTGCCATATTTTTGCACTTTACTAGCATGTTACAATGATGAATTCTATTAATAAATGCAGAATTCTTCACTTAAAGTGTGTTTTAGGCACTTCCCGGCACTATAATTATTACCTAGTGACGCAGTTTTATGGTCCTCACTTCCCTACACTCCATACTAGTGTAGTTCCTTGTCCCCGGCTCATACTGGCCTCAATAACATTGTCTGTCTATGTGCTGGCATTGTCAGCATGTTTCTGAATTATCCGTTCAGTGTGCTAACTGTGCTTTGTGCATCAAGTATGTCACTAAGGTTTGTGTGTAATAAATGGAGTGACTGTATGAAATGTGATGCATATGTATGTATGATACAAAAATCATAAAGCAGTTCAAGTTGTCAGTTGAAATCAAGCACATTCATTAAGCACATGATTAAAATTAATTAATTGTACGGATACCTGTAATTGTGAGGGTTGTCACATTCTCCCCCCGTTAAGAAAATTTCGTCCCGAAATTTTTGGTTCTGCTTCTAGTTGCAGGGTTCTTGGGGAATAAATGTGGGTACTTGGCCTTCATACGATCCTCACGTTCCCACGTGAATTCTGGGCCATGTCGTGCATTCCATCGAACCTTGACGAGCTTGACACTACTCCTGCTTGTTTTGTTAACCTTCCAATCCGTAACCTCAACCGGTTCTTCAATAAAGTGGAGTGTGTCATCAACATGAATTTCTTCTGTAGGAATGACTACGGTTTCCTGAGTTGGACTCTTTTTCAGGTTTGATACATGGAATGTATCATGAACGCCATTAAGTTCAGCAGGTAAATCCAACTTGTATGCTACGAGACCAATCCGTTCCAGGATTCTGAATGGACCAATGTATCTGGGATTTAACTTCCCACGCTTTCCAAAGCGTGCCACACCCTTCCAGGGTGAAACTTTCAGCAAAACCATATCTCCCACCTCAAACTCCATAGGTTTCCTTCTTAGGTCCGCATAACTCGTTTGTCGATCACGAGCCGCTTTAATGCGCTCTCGGATCTGTGCAATCTTGTCTGTCGTTTTCTGGACCAATTCCGGACCAACTATGTCACACCCCTTTCTTAGGCGGAAGCACGAGGTGTGATCATGAAAGGTTCTCATTGCATACGAAAGGTAAACATACTGCATGCTCATAAAAATAACTTCAAACGTCATTACCATTACATAACGGAAACATAGATTAAGTGTTTACATCTCAAAACAACATATTGTCTGAAAGTTTACAACTTATTTAAGACAAACATAAACGACATCCACGAGCATGAGTAAGACCGCGCGCACATCCACTTTTAGTTACCTGAAATACATGTGAGTTTTGAAAAAACGTCAACATACTGTTGGTGTGAATTCATGCAGTTCTTGTATTGAACGTTTGTATATTTGTATGAAAAACATGGTATGTATCTTGTGTAAATCAAGTATTCATGTATAAATCAAGTATACATGTATAATTCAAGTATTCATGTATAATTCAAGTATTCATGTATGTATCAAGTTGTTAATGGGTTGTAAGGCCATTAACATGTGACACGACATAGGAAGCAACCAAACCATAGGCATTTTTCTAGTTGTCGATTCACGACGGAGACACAAAAACACTACTCGATACTAGTTATCACCAAGAGGGGGTTGGTTGCAAGTTTTTCCAACTAGATGGTAAAGACTAGTTAGATTTCAAGCATGCACTTTACATATGATATTTATTTATTATTTAGTGGGTGTTAGGGTGTTCGGGGATCACGACTAGCCAAGAAATAAATAAACAGTGTGGTTGGCAAAAATTTGGTGTCCCGGGTAATGTCCGGTTGTTCGGTTAAATACCGGTTTGTTAAGTGTTAAATTGCACCGTTTAGTGTCTTTCTTGTACCCTTTTGTAACCCTTTCAATTCCCGACACTTAGGGAAATATTCTGGACGATAAGACGTAAATTCTGCATGATATTTATATGTTTAAAAGCTGGTTATAGCTGAATTTAGAAAAATTCTGCACTTAAAGTGCGTTTCGGGTGCTTTTTAGTGCGTATTTTAGCTTCCGGAAAGTCTATATGTTAATCCCTTGTATGTACTCTTGGGTTTTAATGTATTCTTGTCATTGGACCTACACCTAGGCTCCAATTCTATTGTCTGACTGCTTTCTGCAGAGTTGTTGGCATATTGTGTCTTTATCGGTGAGTTTACTAGTATTTCTGACGCAACGCTCTCGTTAATGCATAAATCAATGTTTTGTAGTATAAAACGTGCATGAATTCACTTGTTTAGTATGTTTTCAGAAAATGTTGACATTGAAGCATATAATTGCAGTCATTAAATAACAATTAAAGTGTACGGAAATTACCGGTTTAGTGCCAGTTGTCACAGTCTCCCCCCGTTAAAAGAATTTCGTCTCGAAATTCAGGCTGAGCTAACTCTCGCAGGTGTCTTCTTGAACAGGTGGGGATACTTTTCTTTGAACTGGTCTTCACATTCCCACGTGTACTCGGGTCCGTGCTTAGAGTTCCAACGTACTTTGACAAGTTTCACACTGCTCCTCCTGGTCTTGTTGACTTTCCAGTCGGTAACCTCAACGGGTTGTTCAGTAAATCGGAGGGCGTCATCAATATGCACTTCATCCGCAGGGATGATCACGTTTTCTTGTGTTGGACTCTTCTTGAGGTTGGATACATGGAACGTATCATGTACCGCATTAAGTTCTTCCGGTAATTCCAACTTGTATGCCACGGTACCAATCCTTTCCAAGATTTTGAATGGTCCGATGTATCGTGGATTCAGCTTTCCACGTTTTCCAAATCTTACTACCCCCTTCCAAGGTGAGACTTTTAACAACACTTTGTCTCCCACCTCGAATTCTAATGGTTTTCGTCTTCAATCAACGTAACTCTTTTGTCGATCTCGAGCCGCCTTTATGCGCTCTCGGATCTACATAATCTTGTCGGTTGTTTCTTGTACAAGTTCAGGACCAACCATACGTTTATCTCCAGCATCTGCCCAACATAAGGGCGATCGGCACTTGTGGCCATACAGAGCTTCGAACGGTGCGGCTTTTATGCTTGTATGATAACTGTTATTGTAGGAAAACTCAACTAAAGGTAGATTAGTATCCTAGCTGCCGCCCAGGTCCATGACACATGCACGAAGCATATCTTCTAGCGTTTGTATAGTCCGTTCGCTCTGGCCGTCTGTTTGTGGATGGAATGCCGTGCTTAGATCTAGCTGAGTTCCAAAGGCTTCCTGAAAGGATTGCCAGATTCTTGAGACAAAGCGTCCATCCCTGTCTGAAATAATTGAGATTGGCACTCCATGACGTTCCATGATTTCTTTTAAGTATATCTCAGCAAGCTTTCCAGTGCTGTCTTTTTCTCGGATCGGTATGAAATGCGCAGGTTTCGTCAATCGATCAACTATCACCCATATCATATCGTGACCTCTCGTGGTCTTGGGTAATTTCGTTATAAAGTCCATCGAGATTTGCTCCCACTTCCACATGGGTATCTTTGGTTGTTGTAGTAGGCCGGACGGTTTCTGATATTCAGCCTTAACCTTAGCACGGGTTAAGCATTTTCCAACATAAACAGCAACGCCGCTCTTGAGTCTCGGCCACCAATAGATTCTTTTAAGTCTTGATACATCTTGTCCGATCCTGGATGGATCGAGTATCTAGATTTATGTGCTTCATCAAGGATGACTTCTCGTATACCACCATAGAGCGGAACCCAAATACGCTTTTTAAAGTATAAGGTTCCCTCTTCATTTGGTACCATGTATTTCAACATACCTCGGAGGTATTCAGCTCTACGATTCTCCATCTTAAGGGCTTCTTGTTGTGAGTCACGAATACGTGTAGTGAGGTTCGTTCGAATAGTCATTTCCAATGCTTGAACTCTTAGGGTCTTAACCCTTTCTTTTCGACTTAGCGCATCTGCTACAACGTTTGCTTTTCCAGGATGGTACTTAATTTCACAGTCATAGTCGTTTAGCAGCTCGACCCATCGCCGCTGTCTCATGTTTAATTCCTTCTGATCAAATATGTGTTGTAAGCTTTTATGATCTGTGAAGATTGTACACCGAGTACCATATAGATAATGTCGCCAAATTTTCAAGGCGAATACCACCGCACCGAGTTCCATGTCGTGAGTGGTATAATTTCTTTCATGTACCTTCAACTGTCTTGAAGCGTAAGCGATGACTTTCTGGCGTTGCATAAGCACGCAACCCAAGCCTTGTCGTGAAGCGTCGCAGTATACCACGAAATCTTTATTGCCTTCGGGTAATGATAGTATTGGTGCATCGCATAGCTTATTTTTAAGTAGTTGGAAGGCTTCTTCTTACTTGTCACCCCAGTCGTACTTTTTGTCTTTCTATGTAAGGGTAGTTAGCGGTTGAGCTATCTTTGAGAAATTCTCGATGAATCGCCGATAATAGCCCGCTAAGCCCAAAAATTGTCGAACTTCAGTTGGGGTTTTGGGAGCTTCCCAATTCTTTATGGCTTCTATCTTGGATGGGTCCACATGAATGCCCTTTTCGTTCACAACGTGACCAAGGAATTGTACTTCGCGAATCCAGAATTCGCATTTCGAGAACTTTGCATAAAGTTTCTCTTTCTTCAGTAACTCCAAAATGGTCCTGAGGTGTTGCTCATGTTCTTCTTTTGTTCGTGAGTAAATCAGGATATCATCGATAAATACAATCACGAATTTATCGAGATATGGTTTGCATACGCAGTTCATCAGATCCATAAATACCGCTGGCGCGTTCGTCAGTCCGAATGGCATCAAAAGGAACTTGTAATGCCCATAGCGTGTTCTGAATGTAGTCTTTGGTCGCTTTCCTCTTGTATCCTTAACTGATGGTATCCAAATCGAAGATCGATCTTGGAATAGTAGCTTGATCCTTGCAATTGATTAAATAAGTCATAAATCCTCGGTAGCGGGTACCGATTCTTGATTGTGAGCTTGTTTAGTTCTCTGTAATCGATACACATCCGTAGTGTTCCATCCTTCTTCTTTACGAACAATACTGGAGCTCCCCAAGGTGAGAAGCTTGGCCTTATGAATCCTTTATCTAACAACTCCTGGAGTTGTGTAGATAATTCTTACATTTCGGATGGTGCAAGCCGATAGGGTGCCTTGGCTACAGGAGCGGCTCTTGGAACCAAGTCTATATGGAATTCAACTTGTCGTTGCGGAGGTAATCCTGGCAGATCTTCGGGAAAAACATCAGGGATTTCCTTCACCACAGGAATGTCTTTGAGTTTCGGCTCTTCAGCTTTCTTATCCATAACGTGAGCTAGGAAAGCAACACATCCTTTCTTTAAGCACTTCTATGCCTTCATGCAACTAATGATTTGTAGAGGCGTGTCTCGTCTTTCTCCATGTACGATGAGAGTTTCATCATTTGCCAAAGGGATGCGAATGATTTTCTCATGACAAATAACTTCTGCTTTGTTCTTGGACAACCAGTCCATTCCGACCACTACATCGAAGCTACCCAATTGAATAGGTAAGAGGTCGATGCTAAATCTTCGTTCACCAAGTTCTAGTGTGCAGCCTCTAACAACCTCGCCCGATTCTACAAGTTTACCATTGGCTAGTTCTATGGAGTAAGGAATATCCAATCTACTAGGCTCTATCCCAAGCATACATTTAAATTCCACAGACATGAAACTATAATCGGCACCAGTGTCAAATAATATGGATGCAAAGTGACTGTTAACGAGAAACGTACCGGTGACCACGTTAGGGTCCTCGCGTGCGTCCCTTGCTCCAATCACAAATGCTCGAGCGTTGTTTCCCCCTGGGCAATCTTTCACGAAATGATCCTTACTTCCACAACTGAAGCATCCTTGGTTCCGCCCATTCCCGTTACCATTCCTGTTACCATTTCCATTTCCATATCCACCGCCATTCCTATTACCACCACTGTTGCGGTTCCCATTCCCGTTTCTATTCCTTTTTCCCCAACAGTCTTCAGTGCGGTGACCTAGCTTTCCAAACTTATCGCATTTTGGAATGCGATAAACTACCTCGTGATGACGCTTGCACTGATTGCATTTGGGCAGAGTGCCCAGGTATCCCTTAGCTGGAGCGTCATTCATGGTTGCAAGAAATTTCGTCTCCTGAGGCGGGTTAGAGTCACGCTTCTTGTTGGAACCCTTGTTGTTACGAGTTGCTTGATTCAGGTTTGTATGTTTCCTTTTCTTGTCGCCGGATGACTCAGCATGCGTCTCGGTCTTTTCTGTTGGGTTCAGTGATAGATTCTTCATTCGAACACAATCTTCAGTAAGGCTGACAGCCAGAGTTACAGCCTCAGTGATCGTTTGAGGTTTGGCCGAAGTTACCATGCCGCGAAACTCTAGGGCCAGTCCCCAAATGTAGCGTTCAACGCGCTTAAATTTGGGAGTCACCATGTAGGGAAGCACTCTAGACAGATCGTGGAACTTTCGAGTATACCCATTAATGTCAGCACCTTCCATGGTCAAGTGCCAGAATTCCATTTCCAGTCTTTGGAGTTCAGCACGGGAGCAATACTTTTCTCTCATTTTCTCTTTCAGTTCATCCCAAGTCATGCCATACGCGGCATCATCACCCAAGGTTTGGACTTGCAAGTTCCACCAAGTCAGAGCTTCATCAACAAACAACCCTGTAGCAAAGGTGACTTGCTGATCCGCGGTACACTTGCTCATGTGGATAGTGGCTTCAGTCTTTTCCGTCCAACGTACAAACGCTACTACACCTCCTGTGCCATCGTAGTTCATTGGTTTGAAGTCGAGAAACTGCATGAAAGTGCAGCCCTGAGCTGCGTTTCTTCCAGATGAATCTCCATTTCCATTACGCCTGGCATTGCTTGGTCCTCCACTGTCTTGGGTTCGGTTTGCCTCGTACTAGGCGATAGCTGCGGAGATCCTTTCCTCCAGTAGAGCGTTCAGCTCTTCTGCAGTCTTTGGCAGTGGGGGAGGAGGAGGTTGATCGGAATCTCGATTGTTCACAATTCTCCTTGGTGCCATGTTCTGAAAGAATACCACACAATAGGTTTAGGCATTTGTTTGATATCGTCATACTAGACAGTAGTAGTATATATATACACAGGCATATACCACATAAGTGACATCAAACAATTATTACCCTCGCAGAGTATTTAATAGGTTGGTGTTCACGTTTGACCTTTTCTTGCACTGAGGGAATCTATACGTGACAAGACTTGTTGTGGGTTCTGTGCACTGATTTCCATAATTATGTATGCATCCATAATTACGTAACCCCTTCGACCTCGTATCTCTTCCTTCAGGTAGGCCATTGTTTTCAGGTAAAGTCATGTATACTAGTGGTATTCTACTTCTAGTATATATGTATATGCTATTTATCACACATAATTGCCAGTAATTTCTCAGTTAAAGACAAGTGCTACTCCTGTGCACCCTAAGCCTCGTAGTGTCTTTTCTTGACTCACGTAAACAGTTTCAGGTAGTGGATGTCGCGTGACGTTTTATGCAATGAAAACTCTTTGAAAAATCGTTTTCGTGAAAGGATCCTAGAGATTGTAGACTAGACTCGAGAAGGAATCCTGGTTCACTACAATCGCAGCTCTGATACCAATCTGTCACACCCCTTTCTTAGGCGGAAGCATGAGGTGTGATCATGAAAGGTTCTCATTGCATACGAAAGGTAAACATACTACATGCTCATAAAAATAACTTCAAACGTCATTACCATTAGCTAACGGAAACATAGATTAAGTGTTTACATCCCGAAACAACATATTGTCTGAAAGTTTACAACTTATTTAAGACAAACATAAACGACATCCACGAGCATGAGTAAGACCGCGCACACATCCGCTATTAGTTACCTGAAATACATGTGAGTTTTGGAAAAACGTCAACATAGTGTTGGTGTGAATTCATGCAGTTCTTGTATTGAACGTTTGTATACTTGTATGAAAAACATGGTATGTGTCTTGTGTAAATCAAGTATTCATGTATAAATCAAGTATTCATGTATAATTCAAGTATTCATGTATAATTCAAGTATTCATGTATGTATCAAGTTGTTAATGGGTTGCAAGGCCATTAACATGTGACACGACATAGGAAGCAACCAAACCATAGGCATTTTTCTAGTTGTCGATTCACGACGGAGACACAAAAACACTACTCGGTACTAGTTATCACCAAGAGTGGGACTGCCCTTGTACCCATTAGATCTAACCTTTTGTTCTGCGGTCTAAGTATGTACACGATTAATGGTGCTTATGGTACGCTATTCGTGACACGATTTCTCGTATCCTTTCTCGTATCATTTCTCAAAATGCATCATATTTGGTACTAGTTATCACCAAGAGTGCTTCTTGTTTTTGTATCATACAATTTATAAACATTGTAATATTTGTAACATGTATTTCACCCCCGAAGTTATAAAACTGAAAACAATTAAGAGAAAAGGGGGAACATGAACTCACAACTTTGCGTTCCTTGCGTCGTAAACTTCACCGGATTTGCTTATCTAGCTTCGTGACCTAAACGTGTTTTATTAATGTTAGTCACTAGACTTGTATCGCATAAGTACAAGTCACTATCTTTTATGTTTTTGTTCTTGTGTTAAAAATAATTTATATTTTTAACTATGTGTCTTACTTATATTATTTCCTCAAAAATAAATATAAGTTTCTTGTATTTTGCACCCGAATTATGTATCTTGTATGTCGTATGTGTATTTTTGTGTTTTCACTCTTCAAGAGTATTTAGTGTATTTTCAAGTCCTAATACATTATCACGTATAATACATACTATGTACACTTAGCACATAGTTTGGTGACCAATAAATACATATATTTTTCCTCAAAAATATACATACTTAATATCAATTTTATTCTTGAAGAAATCATCATTTCTTAACACAAAAATTAGGGAAAACCTTGGTAAGTGCTTTTTGGTACATTTTAGGGAATAAGTTTCTTAAAACTTATATTTTTCTAAGTGTCAAAATTTATAGAAATTTTGACAGAGTTTCCCCTAAAAATGGAGGTTTCCCATGTTTTCAAAACATGTGTTTATTTTCTTTTAAATCATCATCAAGCATCAACAACTCATTCAAGTCTTACTATAAGCCAAAATCATGTAAATCACGCTATATCGTGGACTTGTTATGTCCCGAAAACGCGTAGTATCTTGGTAATGCTTTTAGTGGACTTAGTTACCTTCCGAAACGTATTTATTTCTTTAAAAATCATTCTCATAAAATAATTTAGTGTTTACAATTTGTAAATAATTTTTACAAAAATTATCCCCTTTGAACTCTTCTTGTAAATAAAATATTCTCATACTTGTCTTATTTCTAAAAAGGGTGTAAGTGCTTGTAATAGTCATGATTTTCCAAAAACCGCTTCTCTAACTTGGTTTATTTACAAAAACCCTTTTGTAACTCTTGGATTTACAAAATCATCAACTCACTAGTTTAATTATCTTTCATGAAAATCATTTTTATCAAGTTCATGTTTAACTAGAAGGTGGTTATTTTATGTAACACATAACCACTTTCTAATCTTGTTAAATCATAATTCTAACTATTATTTAACAAGATCCATATGGTGATTAACATCACATAATCAAGAATCATCATAATACTAACAACATGTTCACTATAACATCATACTATCAACATTTCATTTTCAAGTAACTTTCATGTAAAGTTTCATGTAAGGTTTTATGTTCATCTTCTTAGTATTCTTTTTCTTTAGTGTTTTTGAACATAACCATCTTACTACAACTTTTAACTATGAAACAAGATGAACAAGAGTGTAACGAGGAACTTACTACTAGCACAAAGGCTAGGGATGAATCTGTAGTGAAAAGATGAAGAAGATGATGGAAAATGATGGTGAAAAAGCAAGAAACAAGGTCCTTTGAAGTTCCACAAGTTGCAAGATCCTTTAATCCTTCTTCTAGACTTGAATGAAGCTCCATAATGGATGAATGGGGTGGTGGAATGGTGGTGATGGTGGCGGTTGAAGGGAGCCGAGAGGGAGGGGGTCTGGAGTGAACGTGTGGTGTGAATTATGAGAAGTAATGTTGTGATCTTCAAGACCATGCTTTTATAGATACTTCATATATTTTTATCAAGTTCTTCAAGCAAAAATCTAATAAACAATTGAATAAAATCTTGAACAAGATATGAGAGTATGGTGGGGATGGTCCTTGTGACCGAATGGGTTGGGGGGGGGGGGGGGTTGGTTGCAAGTTTTTCCAACTAGATGGTAAAGACTAGTTAGATTTCAAGCATGCACTTTACATATGATATTTATTTGATATTTAATGGGTGTTAGGGTGTTCGGGGATCACGACTAGCCAAGAAATAAATAAACAGTGTGGTTGGCAAAACTTTGGTGTCCCGGGTAATGTCCGGTTGTTCGGTTAAATACCGGTTCGTTAAGTGTTAAATTGCACCGTTTAGTGTCTTTCTTGTACCCTTTTGTAACCCCTTAAATTCCTGACACTTAGAGAAATATTCTGGACAATAAGACGTAAATTCTGCATGATATTTATATGTTTAAAAGCTGGTTATAGCTGAATTTAGAAAATTTTTGCACTTAAAGTGCGTTTCGGGTGCTTTTTAGTGCGTATTTTAGCTTCCAGAAAGTCTATATGTTAATCCCTTGTATGTACTCTTGGGTTTTAATGTATTCTTGTCATTGGACCTACACTTAGGCTCCAATTCTATTGTCTGACTGCTTTCTGCAGAGTTGTTGGCATATTGTGTCTTTACCGGTGAGTTTACTAGTATTTCTGACGCAACGCTCTCGTTAATGCATAAAGCAATATTTTGTAGTATAAAACGTGCATGAATTCACTTGTTTAGTATGTTTTCAGACAATGTTGACATTTAAGCATATAATTGTAGTCATTAAATAATAATTAAAGTGTACGGAAATTACCGGTTTAGTGCCAGTTGTCACAAACTAGTTGTCTATCACCCGCGTCAGCCCAACAAATCGGTGATCGACACTTACGCCCATAGAGAGCCTCGAACGGTGCGTCTTGAATGCTTGCATGATTACTGTTGTTGTATGAAAATTCGATAAATGGTTGGTGAGTGTCACAATTTCCACCTAAATCCATTACGCAAGCTCGCAACATGTCTTCCAACGTTTGAATCGTTCGTTCGCTCTGTCCGTCCGTTTGCGGGTGAAAAGCAGTACTCAGATTCAATTGAGAAACAAAGGCTTCTTGAAAGGATTGCCAAATCCTTGACACGAAGCGTCCATCTCTATCAGAGATAATTGAGAGAGGCACTCCATGTCGTGCAACAATCTCCCTCATGTATATTTCAGCAAGTTTACTCGTGTTATCTTTTTCCTTGATTGGTAAAAAGTGCGCAGACTTCGTTAGACGGTCAACTATTACCCAAATCGTATCATGGCCCTTGGGCGTCCTTGGCAATTTCGTTATGAAGTCCATAGAAATCTGTTCCCATTTCCATTAGGGTATTTCAGGTTGCCGCAAGAGACCTGAAAGCTTCTGGTATTCGGCTTTTACCTTGGCACAAGTTAAACATTTGCCAACATATATTGCAACATCGCCTTTCATCCTTGGCCACCAAGAGAAATCCTTAAGGTCTTGGTACATCTTATCCGCTCCTGGGTGAATCGAGTACCTTGACTTGTGTGCTTCATCAAAAATAACATTTCTCAAACCACCAAACAAAGGAACCCAAATTCGTTTCATGAAGCACAAAGTTCCTTCCCCGTTTAGTACCAACTGCTTCTCCATCCCACGGAGATACTCATTCTCAATATTCCTTTCCTTGAGTGCTTCTCTCTGCGCAGCACGAATGCACAATCAGAGGTTCGTTTGAACAATCATTTCTAATGCCCTAACCCTTATAGGCTTGATCCTTTCCTTCCGACTTAGGGCATCAGCGACCACATTCGCCTTCCCTGGGTGATACTTGATCTCACAATCGTAGTCATTCAATAATTCAACCCATCGTCTTTGTCTCATGTTAAGCTCTTTTTGATCGAAGATATGTTGCAGACTCTTGTAATCAGTGAACATTGTACACCGCGTGCCGAACAAATAATGTCGCCAAATCTTCAATGCAAATACCACCGCGCCTACTTCCAAATCAAGCGTGGTATAGTTTTTCTCATGAACCTTCAGCTGTCGTGAAGCACATGCTATAACTTTCTGTCGCTGCATCAACACACAGCCTAAACCTTGGCGTGAGGCATCGCAATATACCACGAAGTCTTCCGTGCCTTCTGGTAGAGATAAAATCGGTGCGTCACAAAGTTTGTTCTTCAATAACTGAAATGCTTCTTCCTGTTTGTCTCCCCAATCAAACTTTTTATCCTTTTGTGTGAGAGCAGTCAGAGGTTGAGCGATTTTCGAGAAATCCTCGATAAATCCGCGGTAATACCCAGCCAAACCTAGAAATTGTCGAATCTCGGTTGGCGTCTTTGGAGTTTCCCAGTTCTTGATTGCTTCAATCTTTGCAGGATCCACATGGATTCCGTTTCCATTAACCACATGACCAAGAAACTGGACTTCCCGTAACCAGAATTCGCACTTTGAAAACTTCGCGTATAACTTCTCCTTCTTAAGCAGCTCTAAGATGGCTCTTAGATGATGCTCATGTTCTTCTTTCATTTTTGAGTATATCAGGATCTCGTCAATGAACACGATTACAAACTTATCAAGGTAGGGCTTGCAGACTCTGTTCATTAAATCCATGAATACTGCTGGCGCGTTTCTCAAACCAAACGGCATAACCAGGAACTCATAATGCCCATAGCGAGTCCTAAAGGCCGTCTTTGGGATACTCTCCTCTTGTATCCTTAATTGATGATATCCTGATCGAAGGTCGATCTTTGAATAAAAACTTGAACCTTGTAACTGATCGAATAGGTCGTCAATCCTTGGCAAAGGGTATCTGTTTTTAATTGTCAACTTGTTCAGCTCCCGGTAGTCAATACACATGCGAAAACTACCATCTTTCTTCTTAACAAACAAGACTGGAGCTCCCCAAGGCGAGAAGCTTGGTCGGATGAATCCCTTGTCTAACAATTCCTGAAGTTGTGTTGACAATTCCTGCATCTCCGAAGGCGCCAGTCTATATGGTGCCTTAGCTACAGGCGCGGCGCCTGGAACTAAGTCAATATGAAACTCGACTTGTCTATGCGGCGGCAATCTTGGCAAGTCTTCTGGAAAGACTTCAGGATACTCCTTAACGACTGGAATGTCTTCAAGTTTCGGCTCATCGGCTTCCTTATTTATGATGTGTGCCAAGAAGGCAACACACCCCTTCTTCAAGCACTTTCTAGCCTTCAAACAACCAATGATTCTTAAGGGTGTATCACGCTTCTCTCTGTGTACCACAATTGCTTCTCCATCCGCCCTTGGGATGCGAATGGTCTTCTTGTGACATATGATCTCGGCCTTGTTACTTGACAACCAATCCATCCCTACTACCACGTCGAAGCTTCCCAACTCGACTGGTAGTAGATCTGGTGTAAATTCGTGCTCGCCCAGCTCTATTACGCATCCTCTGATGACTTCGTTTATTTCTACTAAATTTCCATTAGCCAGTTCAATCGAGAATGGAATGTCTAACTTACTAGCAGTTAACCCAAGCATATTCTTAAATTCTAGCGATACGAAACTATAGTCGGCACCAGTATTGAAAAGTACAGATGCAAAGTGTTGATTTATAGGGAACGTACCAGTGACGACATTCGGGTCCTGGCGTGCTTCCCTTGCTCCAATGTTGAATACCCTTCCACGAGCTTGATTGAGTTTTAGGCATTCACGCTTGAAGTGCCCGACGTCTCCGCAGTTGAAACATCCCGGTCCTCGACCGTTACCATCTTCATTACCGCCTTTCTTGTTGTTTTGATTGCGGTTACCATTTCCTGCTTGATTCCCGAAGTTACCGTGATTACCATTTCCGCCATTGCGGTTCCCGTACCCATTACCTCCTCGGTTGTTGTTACCAAAACCTCTTTGACCACCACGGCCAGTACCACCCCAACAAGTGTCTTTTGAGTGACCCATCCTTCCACAGGATTCACATTTGCTAAGCCTACACCGGCCAGCATGATGAAACTAGCATAATTCGCACTTGGGCAGAGTGCCCATGTATCCTTTCCCTTTGGCTTCAGCACCCCGCTTATTTTCAGCTGGCCGGTTCACATCCTTCCTCTTGTTGGCACTGCCGGTACTTGATTTAAAGTTAGATAATTTTCTCTTGTTTTCTCCTGAGGATTCGACTTGTGTTTCTTTCTTTTTCGGCTTAGAAACTGAAAACTTGTTGAGCCTAATAGCTTCCTCAGTCAGAGACACACTCAGGTCTATAACTTCAGTGATCGTTGCCAGTTTTGAAGACGTTACCATGCTCATGATCTGGGGTGCCAACCCCCAGATGAAACGCTCCACGCGTTTGAATTCAGGCGTAACCATACAAGGTACCACATGGGACAAATCATGAAACCTCTGAACATACTAGACGATCTTTGGGCCATCCATTTTAAGATTCCCGAATTCAGTCTCTAATTTTTAGATTTCCGCCCTGGAGCAGTATTTCTTTCTCATGAGCTCCTTCAGCTCGTTCCACCTCAACGCATAAGCTGCTGCCTCTCCCAGGGTTTGGACCTGGAGATTCCACCACGACAGCGCTCCATCTATAAATAGACCAGAGATGTAGGTAACTTGCTGATCCAGTGCGCACTTGCTCATCCTTAGCACCGAATCGGTCTTTTCGGCCCATCTGACAAATGCAACAGCAGCTCCAGTGCCGTCAAAGTTATGCGGTTTACAGTACAGGAATTGCTTAAATGTACAGCATGTACAAGCAATGTAATTCACGGGAAAAAATAGCAGTAGCATCTGGAATGTCCAAATGCAAGGTAATGTGTCTCAGTGACTTAAACATTACCATGCGGTGGGTTGTTGTTGTTGTTTGAGGTATTCCTGCTTGTTTCGGCACGCGAGGCCTCATAGTCAGCTATTACTTTTGAAATACGTTCTTGTAGTTCTGCCTCGGTAGTAGGCAATCGTGGTTCTCGTCGCGGAGGCATCTTCTAAAAGAAGATCATATTGGTCAGGTCATAGTGAGTGTAGTAAATAAGTAATATGCGTATGTAATAACATTCATCAACCTCGTAACACATAACATCCCATGTCATAACTATAAATAAATAAATCAACAATGCATGTAATGAGAATACCACGATTGAGCTATTATATAATCAAGACCACAATACAATGTTTACAAGTTTTCCAAATGTATCGTACATCCCAAAAGAGACTAAGGGTCACCATGCCCTTGTCTGAACTGTCTAGCCATATACTACAACCAAAAATCAAATATCAACAGTCATGATGTCAAAATGCGGTCTTCAAAATGCTGTATAGTCTGGCTCAATCGCTGTCTTCTCATCAAAAGTAACACTACCTGCAACAGACCAAAATATCGCTATGCTGATGGCGGAGGAGGAGGTGGAGGAAAAGAGAAAAGCAAACGACGCATAAGCACCCAATCCTCCTCCAGTGCGTTGACAACTCACAGCAGATAGGCAATCTGCTGCTCTGGTGTAAGGAAACGAACATCAGAATCAGGAGGTAGTGGCAGAGGAGCCGGGGGTTAGAAAAAGGTGACTGATAATGGCACGGGGGAGGGCGTGGAATCCTCTCCAACTCAAGAACTCTCCGGCTCAGTGCCTCCTGCTGCATCTGTAGAGATATCAGTATATCCTCCATGGAATACCCGACGTAGAAAGGGTGATAAGGATCCGATAACGGCATAACATTGGGCGAAGCCCACAGAAACGGCTCGCCCGAAGATACAAAGGGTGGTGTAGTATGAGGAAACTGGGACATGATTGGTATAGCTGACGACATGGGTGGAACAAAAGCAGGATGAGGAATCTGCGGCATAAACTGGCCATCTCCTGACATAAAAGGTACGTAGCCAAAAGGCTGTCGCGACGAACCCTCCCCAGGACGTGGTGGAGGAATGTCCTGGAGGAACGTGATGGGAAGGTCAGTGCGATGGGTATCAGCTGTGTACGAGTGGAACAATGGAACATCAACAGGTGCGGAAACAGGTGCGGTAGGGGGAGTGATTGGCAACACAAACGGATGATAGTCATCATCCTCGATCCACCCATTACAGGTGTCAGCATAACGAGGGTCGATGTGAGTGGCGAAAGGTGCATGGTCAGCATACCCAGGGGCCGAATCAGGAAATAATGGTGCGATGTCTGGTAACTCAGCAAAGACAGGGTCAGGCAGAGGTGCCACGACTGGAACGCCAACGACTGGTGGTGGAATGGCGGGAGCATCAATAACTGGTGGTACAATAACGGGAGCATCATCATTGTAGGACCGGTTTTGACACCGTTCGATTGCGTAACGGACGTTCGACGTGCGGAATCCGTGAACGTACGTGACCGAACACACACTATCGTACTACTAACGTGATTTTATTGAATAATGTGACAAATCCAGTACAAAAATTCACGTTTACACTACTTTCTCTCTCTACACTTTCTCTCTCTAGAAAGTCTTCTCCAAGTCTTCTCCAAATCTTCTAAAAAATCTTAAGTCTTACTAAAATCATGACATAACCTCCTATTTATATGATCAAGGCAACTTAATGAAAGTTCTCATTAATTACAAGTTTGCCACCTTGCCATTTCTAACTAAATATAACATTATGCACTTGATTTCTTCCGGCTTTTCACTACGACTCGGATTGACGAAGGCGATAGACAATAAATGCATCAACAATCTCCCCCTTGGATATTGCCGTAGTCAATCTCGTAGTGAAACTCATAGCGGCTTGTCTTTCTCTCTCTCTAAAACTCGAACAAAGATGTAGTCGACAGACAACTGCACTAACAAACTCCCCCTTGGATGTTGACGGAATCTTTAGTGAGAGTCTTCAAATACTCTTGCTCGAACAGAATCCCGGTGGATCTGTCTTCAGCTTCCGTTGCTCTTTTTTCTTCAGAATCTTCAGGCTCCCCCTTTCGTCAAGCTTCCGTGCTTTTGAGATCGACGCCTTGCTTTTTGTAGCAACAGAATCAGAAACCTACACATCTCAACCTCTCGTAAGACAAAATAATTTTGACTCTAAAAGAGTTCACTCAAAATTCTCAAACATATAACACACGATAATGTGATTCAAATTAATGAATCATCTAAACATTTGAGGATTATCTTCCAACTTCTCATCATCTTAACCAAACCAATTGTTCATCTTGTTTAGCCTTTGAGATTTTGAATATCAACTTTTCAATATCAGTTGTCGAAAATCTTTTTGAATTTTTCAAAAAACATAAATGCAATAACAGAAATTAAATGCAGAAATCACATATGTACAAACACTATTTTTGCGAGTTTGCGATAGAGGATCATATCAGTTTTTGAGACACATCACAAGCATCGTTAAGCTTTTAATCGTTTTAAGTTCTAAACGATTCACGTTGATTGACGATATAATTGTCCTCTTAAGCTCATTCTAAAAACTTTCGACATGCTTACCGATACGTTAAGGTATATTAAGATAGCACTAAATTCTTATGGACCCCACGATCTCAGCATATCCCCTCATCATGCAATACACTGACTCAAGTAATGCCTTTAAACTTTTATCGACTGTGATTTGTGCGAAAACAAAGCAGAATGTTTAAACATTAACAATCAGGTCGATACTTCCGTATACGCAGAGAAAGTCCAATGTTTAAACAAAATAAGAAAATAAAAATAAGTTGAAGTTGTTTAGGCTTTAACCACCAGGTCGATACTCCCGTATACGCAGAGGTGATCCAAAGCTTAAACGAAACACCAAAGAAAATAAAGCAGAACGTTTAGGCAACAACATCCAGGTCGATACTCACGTATACGCAGAGGATGTCCGATGCTTAAACAAAATAAAGAAATAAGACAAGTTTAAATCTTTGCAAAAAGAAATGCACAATCACAGTGACTTTTCAGCAAAGTTGTGAAAGTTCACAAACTTAACCAGTTTTATGTCTTTCGACAATCAGCGATTACTGAGTAGGCACACAATCAAGAAGGACAAAACTAAGTACTATGCTTTCGACCATGTTTCCCACTAGAACTAGGCTTTTTCATTTAAGTTTGTATCGTTATCGCAAATCTACTAGTCTAGCTGAGCCTACCGTCACATCTTTAGTAAGATCGTTTATCACATTTAGACTTTTCATTTCTTTAGCATGCTGTGATAGTCCAACTGATTTACTATCATTTCCTCTTTTTCACAACAAAACTCATTTTTAAATTTTCCAATGTTTTTGACATTTTCAAATTTTCAAATTTTTTTAAAATTTTTCTCCCCCTAAAATCAAAATATGTTTCAATTTTGATTTTCTGAGAAAATTTGAAACAAACTGTACAAATAAAATGACAAACTGATATCAAATCACTTCAATTCGCCATCCACTTGGCATAAACAATCAGAACTCCCCCTCACAACAAACTATTTTCCCATTATGATCTCAAAACACTTAAGTTTGTTTTAATCAAATGGTTTTTCCGGAAAATAAGTTTTGCTGACTGATTTTAACCATTTGTGGATTAGGGGATAAACTTCATCATTTTGTTTCTCAAACACTTGTAGAAAATCAGATACAACTTAATGTCCCTGATTTACTACTTTTAAGATCAATCCAAACAAACATTTTCAACCAATCATCATCTGTTGGTTGAATTCTCAAGGTGCCGATTCCTACTCCTCGCTTACAAACCTGGGAGTTCCGGCAAGTCAGGTTTTTCTATTTAAACAGATTCACCCAAGCCTGACCAGCCTTGGGTGATTTCGAATTCTTGTTCAACAATGATGGAAAATTTGCATCATCCATTGTTAAACTAGAACTCTCCTTTTTTACCTCAACCAATGGCTCCTCTGGCTTCGACGAACCAGAATCATTGCCTGCAGGTGGCTTGTCTGACTTTGACCTGTCAGATTCATCGCCGACCATTTTCTTCTTCTTCTTTTCCTCTTTCCATTCTGTCCTCAGATTTGTATCTGATGAATTCGTCTTGCTAGACTTTTCAATCGAAAGAGTCGATTCATCAGAACTCTTATTTTTCCCTACGGATGAACCCGAGGACAAGATCTTCTCTAGATACTATCTAGCCTTCTTTCTCTTCTTCCTCAGTCTGTCTTTCTGCCCCTTAGAAAGTTTCACTTTCGCTTCTTGAACTTTAGGTTCTTGAACCTTCTGTTCTTTGGGCTTGACATTGACTGATTTCTTTACCTGCTTCTGAGATTCAGCCCTCGATCTTCTCATTGATCTCATTGAGCAATCTCTAGCAATATGACCTCTGATGTTGCAGTTAAAGTATCTCCTCATCTCATAACTCCAACCTTGGCAGTTAACAGCAATGTGTCCTTGATAACCACATCTGTAACACACTCTGTTATCGTACCAATCACCATTTTCAGTCCAAACATTCAGATCATAACACTGTTTGGCTTGGTGATAATCCTTGCTCCTCTTGTTTGCTGGATTTGACTTTTGCGCACTGTGGTCAAACCTGCACCACTTATTACCAACAATTTTTGAGTTTTCGTTTTTCAATTTTTGTACTTTTTGAATGCGATTGGATGATCGATCTGATGAGCTTTTATTTTCGTTTTGAACATTTTCCGACTTTTTAACAATTTGTTTTTGTTCTACACTCTCCTTAACAGGTTTTTGCTTTGAGCATTCACCTATTTCAGTAGATTGCAAAACAGTATTTTTGAATTTTTCTTTTAATTCTAAAAACAATTTTTGTTTTTCAATTTTTTTATTTTCATCATCAGATTTCTCATCACAATCTTCAACTTTGACATTGTCAAAGTTTGTGACATTGTCACTTATTGGAATTTCATTGATCGGTTTTGGGCATGAAATATTCACATACGCTGAAGAAATCACAAAACCTTTCAATTTATTTTCTAAATCAGCAATTTTATGCCGATAACTTTCAGCTTCTTTTTCAAGCTGAATGATTTTAGCAAGATGAGAATTTATTTCAATCTGTTTCTCAAGATTATTTTTACCAAAGATATCTCTCTCATCTTCTAAAATCTTTATTTGAATTTGAAATTCTTTTTCAATTATTACCTTTTCATTTTCTAGATTTTGTTTTTGATTTTTCAAAACATTTTCTGATTTTTTAAGATTTTCATTTTCTAATGTCAAACTCTCTAAATCCCTCAAGAGTTTGGCATTTTCTTGTCACACCCCCAAATTCCACATGCGGAGTACTACCGCTTGAGGGCGTGACCGACCAGGATCCAGCCACCAATTATACTGAGTAATTGAGTAATAATAAAGATGATCACCAACTTAATAGTTCGCAAGCATCAAAGTTTAAAGTTTGAAAGTTAGATTCTAATAACAGTTTAAGTAATAGCGGAAGCATAGGCAAAATAGTTTAAACGAAGTTCATAGTTCAAGTTATTTGGAACCCAACACGTGGGTTTAGACGACCACTACACTTCCCAAGCAGCAAGCTCCTGAGTCACTGGTTACCTGCAAAGCATGCAGTAAGGGGTCAACAATAATGCTGAGTGAGTTCACTAGTTGTCCAGTTTTAATTACCAAAAACTTGTTTCACCAGTTAATTTATCCGTTTATACATGCCATGGGGAGCTACCCCAAAAGTTAGCGACTAAACTGTTTTTCCAATACCGAACACTAGGTGACCGTTGCGTATCCGCAGAGTGCCCCGATGTCAATGTTCTATCATCATTGACGGATGCCTGAGTACATTAGTTCACGACCGATCCCATACCTTGGCACGGTGTGAGGTTGGTAAGACCTAAATAGCGCTATCAACTAATAACCCGTTCGCCTGGCCCCGGCGACTAATCGGTATTATGTAGTAGGGACTTTAAGTGATAGAGTTTCGTTTAGTGCCGTTTGTTGCAATCCGTATAAACAGTAATTAACTAAAAGGTTCCCAATAACAAGGGAAGAAAAGTAAGTTGTATCCCTCATAAGGGGATAGTGTTGTTTTTAGTTCCGTTTCCCAAACCACCGGGAATACATGCTTTAGGTTGTGAACTCACCTTGGGTTGCTCGGTAGATTAATTACCCGGTCGATCACGTTGGTCACCACGTCCTAGCATGGTTACCGAATATGGGTCAAGTTGGGGTACAAGTAAACACGTATAGCAAACACGTACAGTCACACATAGCATGCACTCATACAAACACTTGGGTTATTGGGCCTGCCCCAACATTCCACAAACAAACAGTACAGATACATATGCAGTCCAGTCAACAGATAGTCCAACAAGCTTTTGGCCCAATAACACTTAGGCAGCCCAGTCGAGACAAGGGCGGTTTCGACTCGAGAACACACGGTTGCGAGTCGCAACCGGATGTTTCGGCTTGTCATGCTCTGGTTGCGAGTCGTAACTGGATGTTTCGACTTGTCATGTTTCGGTTGCGAGTCGCAACCTTGGATACGTGCACAAGAATCCTTCTAGAACCTCTGATGTACTAACCAATAGAATTGAGATTTCATGCAAATTGTGTACTATCTCCAATAAACATGTTTTCTTGTCTAAATGCAATTCAAAACAGATCAAACCAAGCATCTTTTCATGTTCAAAGCACATTTAAAACACATTCATATCATATTCAAATGTTCATCTCACATTCAACATTGTTCATCATGTGTTCATATCACTTTTGGCACATATTCATAAGGTTCTTCATGAGATCACTTAAGCATGAAATATAAAGATCAAGTAAATCTTGCATCATCTTATTGAACACAGATTTGTCCCAAAACATCTAGCATAAATCGGGTAACAAGATCATACCACATAAATCGGTTAACATAAATCGGATTAACATAATTTGGATAACATAGCCATTTATCCTACAAAACACCTTAGCAAGATATTATCAAAACAATATTTCCCTTACACTTTCTAGCATGAATCATTTATTCAAACACACTAGCTTATCCATATCATATAGTTATTTCAAGGCATTCATAAGGTTTATGAATAAAACACATTGTTCATCAATTCATCATTCAAACGTTGATAACAATCTATTATCTAATAAGCAATATACTCCTTCAAACATCCAACAAATCACATAGTTTCTATATATCATAAATCATCATTTTTAACCTAATAACTAAAGGCACTAACCGGCTAGATGAAGAGGTGTGAAGGATTGATGGACTAAGTTCCGAGTGGTGATGATGAGCTAATCCGAGATGATCCGGGAGCCCCTTTTGTTGTCGCCGGTTAGATCCGAGAGAGGGAGAGGAGAGGAGGTGAGTTTGATGTTAGAACCTTAGGGTTTTAGTGGTTTGGAGGAATGTAGGAGGGTGTGTGAATGGTGGGAGTGTCAAATGAGAGAAGGAGGGCTTGGGCATGGGTTTTATACTCGGTTTGGGTGGTACACCCTACAATGGTTCCGAGTGGGCTCGAAGGGGGGTATATGGCCCAATCCGGCCCAACCGTTTTTGTTTACTCGAGACCGAGTGGTCTCGAGTCGGGTTCGGTTCCCACATATATATCTATATACATACCACGCATTATATATATACATACCACACATAGCACATTAAGGTAAAACGCAACTTTTCATTTAATAACACATATATACGCCTAACGAAATTACAAGGTGTTCCCTCGGAAAAACCTAGAGTGTCACATTTCTGATTTTAGATTTTCACAGTTTAAGCACTTTACAATCATCTTTACATTCTCAGCTTTCTTCTCAACCTTGATAGCTGAAATGTCTTTAACCTGCTCTTCTTCCTGAACAATTTCCTCCGATTTGAATTTTGCTTCATCAGCTGCTTCATTCTTTCGGAGTTCAAGCTCTCGCTCTTTAATCTTTTCGATGAAAAAACACAAATTCACGTCTAAGTATATCTTCTTTAAATCTGAAAAATATGTTCTCCACTCATCACCCGGTAAAACATTTGCTAACTTGTTAACCCATTCCTCATTGGACATGGTTATCTTCAATCTCACCATCTCCCAATACAACTCGATATATCTTTTGATCAATTCATCAGTTGATTCTCCCTTGATACCTGTAAAAATTTCAAACTTGTTCAGTGTAAGATAAATTTCAGAATCCATGTTTTGGTATCAAAAGATTCACAATTACAAATTCTCAATCAATAATGAAATTCGGACAAACAAACGACTATTCGATTGAATATCAAAGATTAAGCAACAACTGATCGAGTGGGGATTTGCTCTTGCAAGTATCCGATATTTGGCAAACCACGTTTCACACCTCTGAGACTTCACCTTGCAAATCAAACAAATAGAACTCGTGTGAACTGAGATCTTGTTTAGATAGTGTAAGCAACAACTTTCCAAAACCGAGTGAAAACAAGACTTGCAAACTTACACCTCTGAGACTTCACTTAACCGATGATTGGGTCGAAAACAACACTTGTAAACACAACTGATTAAATGTATGGGCGGTGCACATGGACAAAGCAAAACACTTTTACTTTACATCAAATGTGGCCGACAACAACCCTTATCAATTAATTGTTTTCCTTTTAATGTGCCTCAAAGGTTAGAAGATATACGATAGGGCCGGTTAAACCATTAATTCATAAAACTTGATTGGGTTGATTATCAACAAAGACTTGTGATTGGGCCTTTTGTGTTAGTGGGTCGGTGCATTCAAAGCCAACCAATTAACTATCCGACAACTTATAAACGATCTGAACCACCACGTGAAGATGATGACACAAAAGCGAACTCACTATTAATGAACCATATGAGCGAACCAACTCTACCACATAAGCGAACCTGTGAAATGACCATAAGAGCGGACCTCAACTTTTGTCTCAATGAGCGAACCTATTGTTGTTCACAAAAGCGGACCAGACATGTCACAATAAGCGGACCAGATTATGTCTGTTCGAGCGGACCTACAAGGTTCGTATAAGCGGACCTCCCTATGAACAAACCTGCAACTTTTACGCGAAATCGGACTGAAAATCTTCGATTTCTCCTAAACGGCTAGGAATTTTGATCTGAAACTTGGTAGGGTTATAGATCAGGTGTATACGCACAACATATCAAAAAATCAGACGATTCGGACCAGTAAAACCCGTTCAATTTGACGAAAAACAGTGAAAAACGTGAAAATATGAAAAATATGAAGTAGATGAAATTCGGATCTGAATCTGATGAAATCACGATCGAAAATGTGTGTTGGATCAGTGCAATCGAGCTCTTGGCTCTGATACCAATTGTAGGACCGGTTTTGACACCGTTCGATTGCGTAACGGACGTTCGACGTGCGGAATCCGTGAACGTACGTGACCGAACACACACTATCGTACTACTAACGTGATTTTATTGAATAATGTGACAAATCCAGTACAAAAATTCACGTTTACACTACTTTCTCTCTCTACACTTTCTCTCTCTAGAAAGTCTTCTCCAAGTCTTCTCCAAATCTTCTAAAAAATCTTAAGTCTTACTAAAATCATGACATAACCTCCTATTTATATGGTCAAGGCAACTTAATGAAAGTTCTCATTAATTACAAGTTTGCCACCTTGCCATTTCTAACTAAATATAACATTATGCACTTGATTTCTTCCGGCTTTTCACTACGACTCGGATTGACGAAGGCGATAGACAATAAATGCATCAACAATCATGAATAGGGTCGAGAGCAAGGACAGGCTCTGGTACTATATCGGGCTCTGGATCAATTGGAGCAGGCTGATGATCAGCAGGCATGACAAGAAACTGATCATCAGGAAGAACAGGAGCCTCAGCAGGCTGCTCCTCAAGGATCAACTCGTCCTCCTGGTCTAAATCGTGATCGAATGGGAAAATGGGGTCAAACTCGTCCTCCAACTCTATATCCTCATCATCGTCAAAACCAGGGATGAAACCGAATCCCAGCGGTGGGATGGGTGCCTCGGACATGTCCGTATCGGAGTCGGTGTCGGTGGGGTATCACTGTAACCCTAGCGCGTGGACAGTAGAGGAAGCTACCGACTCAAAAGAATCTGAAGCAAACGAATCAGAATGAATCTCCATATCAGGAATCTCAACCAAAGGAACGACGACATCATCAATAATCGGGGCCCCACCCTCATGGTCGTCCTCAGGGGGACCCTCGAAAAGATCGATGTCGTCATCTGACACAACATCGAGTGGCAAATCCTCTACGGGAAATGCAGCAAGTGGAATGGGAGCAGGGATCAAGGCAAGGGGTAGATCCCCATCAGGAATGCCATCAGCAAGCAGAACGTCGTCACCGAAATCCGGCAACGCGAACGACTGGAAATCGTCGTCGTCCGTACTGTCCGTGTCAGATGTGTAGACCTCCAGGTCTGAGTGCATCGGGTCATCCGAATCTACCGCCACTGGGTCAGAAACTCCACTCGATGAAGACATAGCGTCTGTAATAACATAACCACAAATTGCGCATATACATCAATAATAATAGTCAAGTAAGCATATAAGTCATAATTAATGTATGCAAGTAATCATCCTAGTCTTCCCCAGACTATACTCCCTGGCCTCTAAGACTAACTCCCTGGTCTCTAAGACCAACCTTCCAGTCTCTAAGACTAAATCCCTGGTCTCTAAGACCAACCTCTCAGTCTCTAAGACTAAATCCTCCCCAATCTCTAAGATTGAACACCTCAGTCTCTAAGACTGAACCTCCCCAGCCTCTAAGGCTGAAATATGAATTTTGTACGATGTATTTGTGCCTTTTGTTGGTAAAATGTTTGTGCCCCGGATCTGGACTTTTAGTGTATGCAATGTAAAAATGTTTGAAAACATTTTCGTGAGAGCCCTAGTGATCATAGTCTAGACTCGAGAAAGAATCCTAGTTCGCTATGATCGAGGCTCTGATACCAAGCTGTCACACCCTGGCTTTTGCGGAAGCATGGGTTTATTTGGTGTGACTTCTTAATACCATAGCAACAATCATAACAATGCTATATGAAAAAAACACAAGATGTTCATCCATTTATATAGTTTAAAAATACCATAACATAATTGTCTTGAATCAACTACCCAAATTAAGTTACAACCATGGCTTGCATAATAATGGACTCGACAAAAGACCTTAAATAAAACGAGGTTTGGAGACATGTGACCCGTCCAGGCAAGGGTTACACCTCCCAAACCCTACACCCCTGGATGACATCTTTTATTTAATACGCAGCTTATCGTGCATCACCCGCCAGATCCAATCAATTCCTTGAAATACATGTAGTTTGAAAAATCAACAAAAAGTTGAGCGAGTTCATGTGTATGTGAATATGTATAAACCTTTGAACGATGTATGAAAAGTCCCTGGTATGTAGCAATAAGGAAAAATAAAGAGATCACCAATGGTTTGCAAGGCCATTGATATGTGTGAAGTGATGTAGGAAGACTCAAACCTAGCAGAGTTGCATCGGGCTTCTGGCTGTAAGACACAGTCACCACTATGGGCCGCCCCGGCCTCATGGGTGTGGGCTCACTACACCCAAATAGATCTATCACTCATGTCCCTTGGTCCTATGATGAGGACTAATGGCCTTTAGTAGCAGCCTACCCACTCACATGATCTAACGGTGTATGATAACGGTGTATGACAAGTCCCTCCTTAAGCTAACCATACCATGTATAAAATGTCTGTGTAATTGTAACATGTATTTCACCCCCGAAGTATAAAACCGAAAACAGTTAAGAGAAAAGGGGGACATGAACTCACAATACTGCGTCTCCTGTATCGTAATGTCAACTCAAACTTGATCAGCTACCTGACGACCTACAACGTACTAATGTCTATTAGACGATCGGCCGTGCCTTGCCTTTGTATTTACGTTTGAGTCACGATACTTTGATATTATTTCAAGTTATAACTTGTTGTTAAAATAATAATTATTTTAACTTACATTATATTTTTAGGTGTTGAAATAATAGTTAGGCAACTATTCCGTATTCATACTTCTCAAGTATTTTTATGTGCGTATTTCCTTCCCAAGGATGGGGGTTGGTATACATGTATTTTTGTGATTTCACGTCTTGACATTATACATTTTTAAGTCCCACTCTAGAAAATATATAATAATTTATTTATAAAAAATAATATGTCCCAAAATATATATTTTTCCCAAAAAAAATAATATATTTTCACTCTTGGTATCCAAATAATGTTCACCCCGAAATATAATCGTAATCGTATTTTCCGGATTTATAAATGTGATGATATTTTGCTAAGTTACATTATTTTGTCCAAAATAATATAACTAGTTCCCAAATGAACAAATATTCAGGCAAGCGTTTTAGTATGAAATATATACTCTAAATATATATTTATTCGCTTTTATTTTCAAAAACCCACCTCCAACACTTTGAAGTTTTGTAACAATACTCATGGCGAAGTTTACTTTGAAAGACAATGTTTAAAGCATGTTTGCAACACCTGTTAGAAAATAATTTTCTAAGTCTTGGGATTCTTAGAAAATTTCGCCAGGGTTTCCCCTAAAAACGGAGGTGTCCATACTAATAAGCATATCATTTTCTTTTCAAATTCAATCAACAATCATCAACAATTATCTTTTAAACAACTTTACATTACCGAGAGTAAAAACTATATGTGTTACACACTAATCATGAACTTGATACTTTCTGAAAACGCGTAGTAACTTAGTGAAGCTTTTAGTGGACCTAGTTACCTTCCGAAGTGTAGTTATTTCTTTAAAAACCATTATCTTACAAAAGTTTAGTGTTTACAACTTGTAAACACTTTTTATAAAAATAAAACTCTTGAACTCTTCTTGTAAATAAAAGGTTTCTACATTTATTTTATTTACAAAAATATGTAAAAATATGTAAAGGTCATAACCTTTTAGATATCGGTTCTTGAACTTGGTTTATTTAGTAAACCTCTTGTAAAACTTAGATCCGCATGATCATCAAGTTATTTTGTTTACTAAAATTTCAAGAAAAAATATTTTTATTTAAGCTCATGATTAAATAGAAGGTGGTTATTTATGTAACACATAACCACTTTCTAATTTTGTTAAATCATTTTTCTAAATATCATTTAACAAGACTCATATGGTGATTAGCATCACACAACCAAGAATTATCATACAATCAACAACATATTCATAACAATATTATAACAACAACATTTCATTTCTATGTAAACTTTTATGTTCAAGTTTCTTGTTTAATCCTTTTAGTGTTCTTGTTCTTTAGTGTTATAAACATAAGTATCATACTACAATTTTTAGCCATAAAAACAAGATGAACAAGGGTTTGACAAGAGCATACTACTAGCACAAGGCTAGGGTAATATCTAGTGAAGAAGATGATGAGAAATGATGATGAACAAGCAAGAACAAAGCCCTTTTGAAGCTTCCACAAGTTGCAACCTCCTTGAATCACCTTGTAAGCTTGAATGTAACTTGAATAATGGATGAAGATTGTGGTTTAGTGGTGGTGATGGGGGCGGTTGAAGTGAGCTTAGAGGAGGGAGAGGGAGAGTGAGTGAGGGAGGTGATGATGAGAAGTAGGGTGTAGTGATCTTGGCCATGCTTTTATAAGATACTTTCAAATAATTTTGTCATCCTCACAAGTAAACTATCTAATAAAATAAGGAAATATAATCTTGCACAAGATCTAGGTATGGTGGTGATGGTCCTTGTGACCGAATCGGTTAGGGGGGGGGGGGGGGTTGGTTGGTTGCAAGTTTTTCCAACTAGATGGTAAAGAATAGTTAGTTTTCAAGCATGCACTTTACATATGATATTTATTTGATATTTAGTGGGTGTTAGGGTGTTCGGGGATCACGACAATCCAGGAAATAATGAAACAATGTTTTTGACAAAAATTTTGTGTCCCGAGTAATGTCCGGTTATCCGGTTAGATACCATTCCGTTAAAGTGTTTAATTAGTCCGTAAAGTGTCTTTTATATATGTTTTTGTAACCCTTTTAATTCCCGGCACTTAGGAAAGCATACAGGACCATTCTGCCATATTTTTGCACTTTACTAGCATGTTACAATGCTGAATTCTATTAATAAATGCAGAATTCTGCACTTAAAGTGTGTTTTAGGCACTTCCCGGCACTATAACTATTACTTAGTGACGCAGTTTTATGGTCCTCGCTTCCCTACACTCCATACTAGTGTAGTTCCTTATCCCCGGCTCATACTGGCCTCAATAACATTGTCTGTCTATGAGCTGGCATTGTCAGCATGTTTCTGAATTATCCGTTCAATGTGCTAACTGTGCTTTGTGCATCAAGTATGTCACTAAGGTTTGTGTGTAATAAATGGAGTGACTGTATGAAATGTGATGCATATGTATGTATGATACAAAAATCATAAAGCAGTTCAAGTTGTCAGTTGAAATCAAGCACAATCATTAAGTACATGATTAAAATTAATTAATTGTACGGATACCTGTAATTGTGAGGGTTGTCACAGCTTTCTGGGCGTCAGGCTTTGTATAAGTTGTGTCTTTGGTTCCCAGCAACCTGGGACATTCAGACTTTTTGTGTCCCGGTTTTTAACATTTATAACACACCGATACCTTCCCTGGGTAATTTACAACCACATGTCCCACTTTACCGCAAGTAGGACATGGCTTGTTTTTAAAATAGCATTCACCCTTATGGTTCTTTCCGCATATCTTACATTGAGGTGACCCCCCTTTTTAACTACTTTCTTAAGAGCTTTGTTCACCTTTGGTTTCTTTGCAGGGATTAGGTTTCTATCAAACACCTTTCTCTCGCCCCTTTCGATCTACTTTTTCAACTCAATCTCTCTTTCTCGTGCGACATTCACTATCTCTGTAAGATGCCCGTATTTTGAAGGAGTCATAAACTCCCTATACTCCGCACTCAGCATGTTGTAGTAATAATATATTTTATGTTCTTCAGTCTGAACCAACTCATCACAAAACCTGAGCTTATCTAGAAATATTCCCGTAATCTTTTCTATCGACTCACCACTATGCCTTAGCTGAATAAACTCTTCTTTAATCCTATTGATTACAAATTTCGGGCTATGGTGTCTAAGGAATGGTGTTTTGAATTCTTCCCACGTCATCATTCTCGTGGCCTCATTTCCCTATTCCTTCTTCAGGTTATCCCACCAATCCTTAGCTTGGCCTCTTAACTGACCGGTTCCATATGCCACGAAATCCGTCTCATCACATGGGTTCTTTCGAATACCCCTTCAATGTCGCTAATCCATCGTTGATAAACGATCAGATCAACTTCACCATTATAGAGCGGGGGTTTGCATGCCATAAATTTATTATATGGGCACGCTTTCGATTTACCCGTATCTTTCTTTTCGTTTATCTTATCGTCTATTATCGATAACAGCGTAGTTTGTAGTCTATCGATAAACTGCGGTAGACTAGCTTCTAAGGCTTTTCCGACTTCCTCAGAAATTGTAGCTTTCATCTCTTCAGTTAAACGAGACGTTGATTCACTTCCGGTTATATCGACCATTTCTTTAACTGAAATGTTTACAATAGTTAATCAATAACTGTTTAATTTATTTCCATCTTGTTATATGGAAATTTATATCACACATACTTAATCACAAGTAATGTGTTATGTCTTTTTTGGTTTGGTCAAGTACATATCTTGCCTTACCTTTCCTTTCTTACTTATTATATTTCCCGGATTCGAGCATAATAATACACTCCTCCCATACACTTTTCTTGCCTTACCGTTCTTCTAATCATCTAAATCTATAAATCTAGACCCATTTATAAGTAACTCTTACCGGATATCTTGATCAAGCTTTGAACCGAACACGCTTTGTCTTAACGAGGCTCTGATTACCAACTTGTAAGACCCTTACTAGCTTTACATATTTTTGTTGGTGCATATTTGTGACAACAGCTTAGATTTGCTCTTTAGATATCTTGTAATTAGTAAAACGATAAACGGTTAGCGGGTTTAGCTTTATATTAGTGAATTAATAGAGTTTGGGCTAAACAAAACCCAATTAGGGTGATGGGGGATGAAATTGGGCTTGCCAATGTAGTAAACCCTAGCCTAATGTTACAACCTTGTGTTATATAAACAAGGCTTTGCATTAGGGTTTAGGTTAATCAGCCAAAACAGAGTTTAGAGAGAATTCGTGAGAGTGCTAAAGGCTTGGATGAATTTGAGTGTGTTAGGGTTTTGATTGATTGTAATTCTTGTAATTGATAATCAATAAAAACCGGTTTGATTGTGAGTTTATGTTTCTACTCAGTTCTGTGATATTCTGGTCAAGAGGATTCCGCACTCTTGATTGGATTGACAATTCTGTGACGATCCATACAACAAGGGGACCTACAATTGGTATCAGAGCATTAGGCTCTTGAAGAAGCTCGGTTCAGAATTGTTGGCTGCAGAAACAGGAAGTTTTTTCGAAAAATTTTGAAACCGAAAATTAGGGTTTTCGAAATTTTGAATTTCTGATAATTTCTGCGATTCTATTTGTGTTTGATCAATTTGTGTGCTTGATTTAGCTGATTTGCAGGTTTTCAGGGCAGTATTTGGTTGCTTTTGAAGAGTGTTTTGTTGGAATTCGAAGACTGTTCTTGATTTTCTTCATTAAGTTCATCAAATTTGTGTCAAAAGTTTGCTGATTTGGTGGTTCGATTTTGCAGGAACTGTTTAAAGAATCCGGAAAATCATCAAAATTTCGAGAAGATTGAATTTCCAAATTTACAGGCAAAGTTAATTAATTTCGCAATCTGGACCTGCGAAATTAACTGACCAGTGAATTTACCGGCGTAGTTAAATCCAAAGGCGACTTTGGTAACCGTATAATTGTCCTCAGCGAAATTATTACGATGATCGGCGACTTTACTGGTCGTCGTAATAGCGAAATTGACCAGCGAATTTGGAAGCGAAATTGACCAGCGAACTTGGCAGCAAAATTAACATTTCAGCGAATTTAACTCGAACTTGACAGCGAAATTGTCCAGCAAAATTAACTGACTTAGCAACGAAATTAGCAGAGGAATTAATAAGGGGTGGAATATTTTTTGGCAAGCGTAAGAAAATTTTCACGTTTTCATGAATAGAAAGTGATCCATAGCAAAAAAAAAAAATGTTGGTGAGAAAGTTAAAAAGTTTTGTACGGTGTAAAATCCCGAGATGATTCTAAGGGTGTAATTTGGTAATTTTGGAAAATCCCGAATTCGGTTTTCGACATTATATATCATTGGATTCGTCTTTTCGAGATGATTCTAACGGTGTAATTTGGTAACCACTGTTTTCGGAAAAAATTTGTACGGTTTTATCAGTACGGTTACGGTAAAACGTGTTTAAAGATGGTTAAAGTGAACAATGTTGGTGAGAAAGTTAAAAAGTGGCCAAAGCTGATAAACGTTAAACAATATGCTGTCTGGAAGGAGGAGTTTGAATCAGTTGTGAAAAGTGAGGATTTCAGAATGTGGTGTTGTATGATTGATGGATACATTGCTCCTACACGTCGTGTTGAAGGAAGGGTTATAGTGATATCTTATGACAAGATGGATGAATTTGAGAGACAGGTGGTTGATGCTGAAAAGAGAGCCTTGGCTGCAATACAAATGTCCTTACCTGATGGCATCAAGCATACCTTTACGAAAGTGAAATGGATGAATCAAAGTCTCGTAAACGAGATGTCTAACATAAAAGAATCAAATTTCTTTGCTAAAAGAAACGAGTTGTTATACTTGAAGAAGATAAAAGGTTATGAAAGTGAAATTGAAGCTTTAACCTGCAAACTAAACGAAAAACTTCAAGTCATAGACTTAGCGCATGACATGATGAGTGAGAAAACAAAAGAGATTTCTGAAAAATGCAAAGAGTTGTCAGATGCACAACTCAAAATTGTTGAACTTGAAAAGAAATTAAGTCAATTCAGAGATTCTCCTTTTGTAATGAAACACATGATGGGTGGGTTAAAGAAGAGTAATGACAAGACTAGTGTTGGATTCAAGGGATTTAATGAAGTCCCACCTCCTCTTATTCATGATTATTCATTCATGTCTGATGAAGATGAGCTAACAGACTTTATGGCAACTGCACCAAGTAGTTTCGCATCAAGTCAAAGTGATGGATCTGAGAGTGATGATGCTAAGAAGAGCAATAATAAGGAACCTTTGAAAAGGAAAAAAATCATCTCCTAAGAGTAAAAATCAAACTTTTGTTAAAAAAGATTAATTTTGTTCAAGGTAGTGATACGAAAAACGAAACCACTGTTATTGAAAACGAATCGAATGTAGAGTTTGCAAAAAAATAAGAACATAGAAAAATCTAAAATTAGGTAAACTGAACAAGATTCATCCAAGGCATCATCACCATCTGATGAGGGATCTACCTCAAAGACTCCAGCTAAGAAGTCTTTGAAAAGGAGATTGTGCTTCAGGTGTCACACAAAGGGACAAGTAGCTAGTTGTTGTCCTAACAAAAAGATTGAGGCACAAGTAAGTGAGAAACTGAGAGGGAAGTCACCTGAGAAGAAAGGTGATAATGAGGAGAAAGCTGCAAATTCTCCAAAGAAATCTGCTCCCAAGCAATCATAGGGTGTTGCTGTAGGTGTAGATAAGGCTGAAAAAGGAACTCCACAAGTTCCTCGTTTTCAAAGAAATCAACCAAGATTTCAGCCTGAATCTACATCAGGCAGATATGAGAGACCTAGAAGCAGTTCACCAAGAATGAACAATTATAATTCTAATAATTTCAGAAGTCAAGGTCAATATCAAAATCGATACCAAAATGATGGTGGTCGAACTTTTTATAACAATGGCTTTAGAAATTACAACAATAATGCTTCTTGGAATCAAAATTCAAGGTATCAAAATCAAAATTTTCAAAGGTCAAATAGTCTAAACACATATAGGAACCCTCAGGACCAAAGACCTAGTGGAAATTAAAATCAAATTCTATCAATAGGTCTGAGATCCAAGATTCCTGTTAGGAGTAATGGATATTGGATGGATGTTCCAATAGTTGGTGAATTTGGATGACCCAAGACCATTAAGGCTTGGGTCCCCCAATCTAACTAATTTCTTAGTTGGTGTGTGCAGGAGCTGCTAAGGCGGATTATCAACTTATGTTGATAGTGCCTGCTTCAAGCACATGACGGGGGATGCGAGATTGTTGACTGAGTTTGAAGATTATGATGGTGGACATGTGAATACTAAATGATTTAAAATGAAGTTCAAAGTGCTGAAAAGAAACTAATTGAACTTCATAGAGTCGACACACAAGATAACCTGGCAGATCTTTATACTAAAGCATTTGACAGGGCTCGCTTTGAACATTTAGTCGAACTCAACGGGATGAGGAATCCTAAATAACTGGTTTTTCATAAGAATTTTTGTAAATAGTTTACTGCTTTCTTAAAAATAAAAAATACAAAAACATTAAAAAATCAAAAACATAAAAAAAAATAGAAAATCAAAAATGAGTTATCACTGTGTGAAAAAGAAGAAATGATAGTACATCAGCGAGTTAGACTATCAGACTAAAAATGAATTAAATTGCTTAAGTGTGATAGCAGCTTCATCATACGATGTACCAGCAGGCAAAGGCATGAAATAATTAACTTACCAATGTGATATAAACATAAATGAACTGAGTATGAGTGGGGAACACATCAGTGGTGTATGGTTTAATGACCTTAAATCTTGCGTTCATAGATTGCCAAAATCTGAGGTTTTGGGTCTTTATACTGTTATTTCATCTGGGGATATCAGGGTTGTCCTTCTACTGCATCCAGATATATGCTGACCTAGGCACAACCAGGATATCTTAAAAGAGCTAAAAATGCCAAAACCCTAAAAATGAAGAAGCTCTCCTAGAGAGTCATTCAAAAAAAGTGCAAAATGCATAATTCGTACCAAAAATTGGTATTTGTCTTAGCCCTCATTAGATATTTTGGTCTCTTTGCTGTACGGAAGTACTGACCTGATCACCAATTATCTATCGTTGAAAAACAAAACGGATGAATTCAGTATACTCACCTAGTACAATGAATCTTTGTGCATACCTTGATCGCGTGGGTACATCCTGAAGTGGGACACACTAATATTTCAGTAATAAAATTACCTTAACGTATCATATGGTAATGGTACTTGAAATGTTCATGCATTTTGTTTAAGTGGACAAACATACTGGTAATCGTCTTGGACTGCGTTTCACGAAAAATTAAATAAAGAATTATCTAATAGTGTGAAAACAGTTTGATTTTGTTGATATGATCTTCTTGCACATGATTCTCACAAAAATAGAGTGTTTATTGCTTTTGTTATTTACTTGCTTTCAGAAAATATAAAAAAATACACAAATAATGTCTTTTTCTGTTTAAAATTCTTAATGTACGAAAAACTGTTATTCTTGGAGGAATTGTTACCGATAGGGGGAGATGGTGTTAGTAATTGAGTTCAAAATTTTAAACCATGCAGGTTCTTGTGTGTTGGACAAAAGTTTTGTGTGTTGGTGATAAGTTGAAAATGCTTAATCTGTGATACAGTTTAACTATCTATTGAATAATAATAATTTATTTAACTTTTTTGAAAATTTCTTATGGTTTGTCGAGATGTTTGTTTTATAGTATACAGATTGAAGCAGTATGCTGCTGAGAAGTTGCTGTGAAGATGAGAGTTTGATTGGATGCATGGTAGAACCTCCTTTCTACATTGCAAACAAAGTTGAAGAGTTTGAAGATTGCTTTGCAAATGCTAAACTAGAGTTTTACTCAAGTGCTAACGTTTTGAAGATTTGGTGATTGGATGCATCAGTTTAGGGGGAGTCTGTTGCTGACAGAGTCTATTGCTGACAGAAGCTGTCACACCCCGACCACGTATAACATACAAAACGTGGCGGAAAACGTCGGGGAGTGTTGTAACAGAATTAATTGTTTCATAACCATGGCATACAAAGTTGTATTTTATTTATTAAACAAGAGTGTTACATTGTCTTAAACAGGAAACAAAGAGTTCATAACATAATTAAACTAGTCTATCTTCATTTTTAGTCTCTAAGGCACAGGTCCGCCCTAGTGTCACGATCATCATCCTATGGAAAAGCTCCTGAAAACACATGTGAAAATAGGTACGTCAGCATAAAAATGCCTGTGAGATACATAGGTTTTAAAAAAAATATGATTCGTGACTTGTGTTTAAGAAAATGTTTAGTCATGAACCTTGTAATTTGCTTTGTCTTATAAATCATTTGAAAAACGATAAGATCAGATGATATGTATAAATAAATGTAGGGTTAAATGAATAACCATGAAAAAATGAGTTTGTGTAAGATAAGTTGTTTGTAAACAGTGTCTTGTAAAAAGTATGTTATTTGTATAAAATGTCATGTGTCATAAATTGAAATTATTTAAATAACACTACGATATGTAATACCATACAAACACTTATATATAGGAAGTACCAGCGGCGTATCCACCATGATTGTATCGTATTACACACGCCTCGTTACTTAAATCACTTACTCAAACCAAACCACCAATGTAAATTGTTTATGTATAATCAAATGTCAAAATGTTATTGTGTAAACCATATCAAATGTCTGTGTTTAATGTAAATCATGTAATGTGTATCCAAAAATGTCATGTATGGTATGTGAATTATATCAACTAAACCATATGTAAAATGCACAAAAAAACCAGGTATTGAAGTAAAACATGGTTTAAATCAAAGTTATGTTTTTGTGGAACAAATGCATGCTATACTGATATAAACATCTATGCGGTATTGTGAAAATGCATACATCCAAGCCTTGAGACTGTGGCGATAAACCCTTAAACAAATTAAAGGTTTATCTAAGTTATGTATATCGAATTCGGTCATTCCTTCCAATCCAAACAAACCTAGGATTTCAGGAACGGGAGTTGTCAATTCCTATGGTACCACTACCTACTAACGAATGGCGTGATCAATGTTAATGAATGTATTGTTCCATGTTAAACAAACCAAATGTCATACCAAAATGTAAGCATGTGATGAAAACAACTGTACTAAGTATGCACACAATGGGCATACATAGCATGAAATGTAATGTGAAACAATGTACTAAGTACGCACACAATGGGCATACATAGCATGAAATGTAATGTAAAGCAATGTACTAAGTACGCACACAATGGGCATACATAGCATGAAATGTAATGTAAGGCAATGTACTAAGTACGCACACAATGGGCATACATAGCATGAAATGTAATGTAATGTAAAGCAATGTACTAAGTACACACACAATGGGCATACATAGTATGAAAGGTAATGTAAAACAATGTACTAAGTACGCACACAATGGGCATACATAGCATGAAATGTAATGTAAAACAAGTACTATAATGTACTAACGAATATAGCAGGTATATGATGTGAAAACATGGAAAGCATGAAAGTAACAAGTAGGCACATGTGTTTCACCCCAAAACAGTTTGAAAACAGTAAAAGAGGGGTCTATGTACTCACTTGAGATTGCTCAGAAGTCCTAAGATAACCACCAAGCAATGCTAGAGATCACGGAGTCAAACGGCACCGAATATAGGTAACTATGTTAATATACCGGACCTAAATCGGAAGATCGGATAGAATGCGGGTTCGTAAACCAAACGAGTATGGAGACTTGTGTAATATGGTTTAACAAAGCCTACATGCTAAATGAAACCTAACATAAGTGCTTACGACCCATTACGACCCGTTTAGGTAGCTTATGCTACTTTAACGCGTCGCTCGCGTGAAACGCGTTCGGACCGCCTAACTATTCCTATGACAAGTAAAATATGCCTTAACATATCTAATATTGTTACCAAAACAGTTTAGATACCAAAATTTATGTTACATATGCTTAAAATGAATTTTGGCGTCAAAAGGAAATTTTGGTAATTTACCTAAGGCATATAAACTACCTATCATACAACTACCTAAACGAAGCGACCATAAGGTATAACCTTGGAAGGTTATTCCCTATATGCTATGGTCACCTAATGTGTTTGTTCGGATCCTAATGATCGACCAAATGGGTCGGGTTCGAAGGTATAAGCGATTTATCAGATCGCTTACCCTTACGACCCTAGACAACGTGGTAATCAGTAGGCATAGTCACAAGGGACTATAACCATCGTGATTACAATCACATTGCGAAGTTCAAACGAACTTCGCATCGACCATAAACTGGTCAATGCAGAAAGTCAAACAAAGTTTGACTTTCGGACTCGAAAAGAAATAAAAGAACGAAGGAACACTTACGAAGGGTCCCCGAATGCTAATCTAGATAAAAAAAGATCAGGTATGAAACAAAGGTTTCAACTTAGAGCACATTAGATCAGATTCTTGTGAGGAAAAGTGAAGGGTGGAGGTGGGTATTTATAGTTTTTGGTTCACCGTTAGGATCATTTCTTGGAAAAGGGGGCATGATCTAAGCGTACACTTGTTGGAAAGTTGTGGTAACTCATTTGCCATCCACCATAAGAGTTTGACACTTGGAACTTGGCCTTTGGAGAGTGTTAAGGGCTGTTAACAGCTGAAAAAAAAACGTTTTGCTGCATCTGGCCCCTACTTACGGACCTAGTTTGGCAGATTTACAATTTCAGTCCCTGCAACCTCAAAACTTGGTTTTTGATGCGTTTTTTGACACGTTTAAGCGCCGTTAACCCCATTTAAAAGCTCTAAAATGAAGTTAAAGTATAGGGAACTTAAAATGTGTTCAAAAATATCTCGGGTGTCGGTTCGTTTAGCCGTACGGTTACGTTGTTCGGTTAATTACGACGGAATGCGCATAAGCGTGAAAAATGATCCAAATGGCGTGACGAATGGATTTTTCTTATGCCAAACACTAAAATAAAATATTTTAGTGCTTACATAAATTTTTGGATGTCCGGATGTATTCAGAACGTAAGTTATGCGCGAAAATGCAAACTTGTTCACTTTTTGACGCTTTTAGTCCCTGAATGAACCCAAAAGTTTATTTTAGCATACCGAACCCCTCAATGCCTATTTCTAAGCTATGTAAAGGATATTTATGGTATGTTTAACTTATGGTCATGTTTCGGAATGTTCGTTACAGTTCAAATTGGCATACTTTCGCAGTTTGTCAAGTTTAGTCCCTGTAAGCGAATTAACTTGTTTTTTTTGCCATACCAAAGCCTTCAAAACTTATTTCTAAGTTATGTAAGGGTTATTTAAGGTATTTTAAGTATATGTTGATGTTCCGGAGTATTTTTCGCATTAAACTGGCTACGTTTACGCACCAGTTTGCGTATAACTCTCTAGAAAGTGATATAGAGTTTGAAATTGAATAAAAGTCAAAACATGAAATATGTAAAACATAACCAAACAAACATTGGGATCAAATAACATTGTTTTATTGATAATTGTACTGTTCACAATGATTACAAGCATAGATGTTACAGTCTCCCCTACTTGTGGAAATTTCGTCCCGAAATTTATTTAGAGGAAACTCGTGGGAAAAGATGCGGATATTTCGCCTTCATTTGATCTTCGCGTTCCTAAGTAAACTCGGGTCCACGTTTAGCTTCCCAGCGAACTTTGACCAAAGGAATGCGCTTGCGTTTCAGCCACTTGACTTCACGTTCCATGATTTCCACAGGTTTCTCAACAAATTTCAATGTTTTACCAACACGAATTTCGTCAAGTGGTATGTGGAGGTTCTCATCAGCTAAACACCTCTTGAGATTGGACACGTGAAAAGTTGGATGAACATTTCCAAGTTCAGGAGGTAACTCAAGTCTGTAGGCTACCTTACCGATTCTTTCGACGATCTTGAATGGTCCAACATATCTAGGTGCAAGTTTTCCTTTCTTTCCAAATCTGATCATACCTTTCCAAGGTGAGACCTTAAGTAATACTCGATCACCGACTTGAAATTCCAAAGGCTTGCGTTTTGGGTCCGCGTAACTCTTTTGACGGCTTCTAGCTATCTGAAGGTTATCACGAACTTTCTTGACCTTATCTGTTGTCTCTAAAATGAGGGCAGGTCCAGTAAGCTGAGCCTCGCCGATCTCATTCCAGCAGACTGGTGAACGACATTTTCGACCATAGAGAGCCTCGAAAGGAGCCATTTTGATGCTGGTGTGATAACTGTTGTTGTAGGAGAATTCAATCAACTGAAGATGGGAATCCCAACTACCACCAAAATCGATCACACAAGCTCTAAGCATATCCTCCAGAGTCTGGATTGTTCTCTCAGATTGACCATCCGTTTGCGGATGATAAGCCGTGCTCAGATTAAGTTGGGTCCCCATAGCAGATTGCATGGTTCTCCAAAAATGAGAAGTGAAGCGAGCATCTCTGTCAGAAATGATGTTCAAAGGAACACCATGTCGAGCTACTATTTCATCCACATAGATTTTAGCAAGTTTGTCAGGAGAAAAATCCTCACGGATTGGCAAGAAATGCGCTGACTTAGTAAGACGATCAACAACTACCCAGATGGCATCATGACCTTTCTTTGTGCGCGGAAGTTTGGTAATGAGATCCATAGTAATGTTTTCCCATTTCCAAACTGGGATCTCTGCTTGCACCAATAAACCCGAAGGACGTTGATGTTCAGCCTTAACTTTGAGACAAGTAAGGCATTTTGATACATATAAGGCAATGTCTTTCTTCATACCAGGCCACCAATAGTGAATACGAAGATCCTTATACATCTTATCTGAGCCCGGATGAATAGAATAACGAGACTTATGGGCTTCATCCATAAGCAAGGTGCGAAGGTTATGTTGGCTTGGGACCCACAAACGGTCCATGAAGTAATATGATCCATTGTCCTTCAGTTCCAGAGCAGGTGTTATGTGATTGGGAAATTCCTTATCCATTAAACCTTGTGAAACACAAGATTGTTGAGCCTGAGAAATGCGTGCTTGAATATCAGATCGAGCTTGAATAACAGATTTGACACGAACACAATGAAGCTTAGTACGTTCCTTATGACTCAATGCATCGGCTACGACATTCGCCTTACCAGGATGGTAGCGAATTTCGCAGTCATAGTCGTTTAAAAGCTCGACCCAACGTCATTGCCTCATGTTGAGTTCTTTTTGGTTGAAGATATGCTGAAGACTTTTGTGGTCCGTGAAAACCACACATTTTGTACCGTACAAATAGTGTCTCCAGATCTTTAGAGCGAAAACAACTGCACCCAACTCAAGATCATGAGTGGTGTAGTTCTTCTCATGTATCTTCAACTGCCTCGATGCGTATGCTATGACTTTGTTCCTTTGCATCAGAACACAGCCAAGACCCAATTTAGATGCATCGCAATAAACGACGAAATCATCATTGCCCTCAGGAAAAGTTAGAACAGGCGCGTCACAAAGTTTCTGCTTCAAGTGTTGAAAAGCTTCCTCTTGCTTGAATCCCCAATCAAAGGGTTTGTTCTTCTGAGTTAGAGCAGTTAGAGGAACTGCAATCTTTGAGAAGTTTTCAATGAAGCGGCAGTAATAACCCGCTAGACCAAGAAAAGAACGAACTTCAGTAGGAGTAGTAGGCGTATCCCAATCCTTGATCGCACTGATCTTGGAGGGATCTACATGAATACCTTGTTCGTTGATAATATGTCCTAAGAATTGAACCTCTTTGAGCCAAAATTTGCACTTGGAGAATTTGGCGAAAAGTTGCTCTTTCTTCAGGAGTTCCAAAGTAAGACGAAGATGTTGCTCGTGATCAGCTCGCGTCTTAGAATAAATCAAGATATCGTCAATAAAAACAATGACGAACTGATCCAAATAAGGCTTACAGACCCTATTCATTAAGTCCATGAAAACAGCAGGAGCATTAGTCAAACTGAATGGCATGACTGTGAACTCATAATGCCCATAACGAGTACGGAACGCTGTCTTGGGAATATCTTCTTCATGCACACGAAGTTGATGATACCCGGAACGTAGATCAATCTTCAAGAAATAAGAAGCACCCTGTAACTGATCAAAGAGATCGTCTATGCGTGGTAGGGGATATCGATTTTTGATGGTAAGCTTGTTAAGCTCACGATAATCGATACACATCCTAAAGGATCCATCCTTCTTCTTGACAAAAAGAACGGGAGCACCCCAGGGTGAAGAGCTAGGACGTATAAAACCTTTGTCAGAGATCTCCTGAAGCTGCTTAGACAACTCTTGCATCTCAAATGGTGCAAGACGATATGGAGCTCTGGCAATGGGATTTGCACCAGGTACGAGATCAATGCGGAACTCGACTTGGCGTGCTGGAGGTAGACCAGGTAAGTCTTCAGGGAATACTTCAGAATAATCCCGAACGACAAGAATATCTGAAATAGACTTACCCTTGCCTTTATCTTCTGTAACATGTGCTAAGAAGGCCACATAGTTTTTTCGGAGATACTTCCGTGCTTTAAAACAAGACATGAGTTTGAGACCACCGGCAGGCTTCTCACCACGAACCTGTAGGATCTCGCCTGTCGACAGCGGCACACGAACAATCATCTCGAAACAAACCACTTCTGCGTGATGCTTGGCTAACCAATCCATACCCACTATAACGTCGAAGCTTCCAAGTTGCATTGGCGTGAGGTCAATAGGAAAAAGATGGTCGTTAAGGTTTAACTGGCAGTTGTGAAGAACAGAATCAAGAACAATGGGTTCACCACTAGCAACCTCTACTGTCAAAGGTTTACCTAGTTTCGTTCTAGACACGTGAAGCATTGGCTCAAAAGACAATGACACAAAACTCTTATCGGCACCCGTATAAAAAAGAACAGATGCAGGCTGATTATTAATAAAGAACGTACCGTTCACCACATTATCGTCCGCCTGCGCCTCTTGGGTATTCAAGTTAAAAGCTCGCCCTCGAGCCTGAGCCTGATTCTGGTTAGCCAGCCTTGGGCACCGGTTTCTGTAATGGGTCAGATCCCCACAGTTATAACAAGCACCTGGTGGGTAGTGTGGTCGTGCAGCTTGACCCTGTTGCTGAGCAGGAAGCTGAGCAACTTGTTGAGCCAGGTTCTGAACTGCGCGATTTTGAGCAAACCGACAAACATCGGCAAGATGACCTGACTTCCCACAGTTAGTACAGAAATGGCACTGATGTTGCGGCTGATGGTGACTGTTGCATCTATTGCACAAAGGTGCATTCCCTGAATAGGGCTTCTTCGCTGGAGGCTGTGCGGGTTGGTTGGGAGCTGCCTGGTTGGCTTGGGTAGTGACAGCATAGTTTTGGGAAGCCTTACGCTTCCTTGCCCTTTTCGATGAACCAGAATCCTTTCCATTCTTGTTTTGACCTTTCTTGCTATCTTCCTTGTCAGACGATTGTTTCTTGCCCTTGTCACCCTTCCTGTGTAACTTATTCTTCCGAATCTGCGACTCAGTCAATGTTGCTGATAACTCGATCGCCTGAGGGAGTGTGGTAGGGTTACTACCAGTAATGATGTCTTGTACCGAGTCAGGTAGGCCGTCGATATACCTTTCGATAGCCTTGTCGAGTGGGGTAACCATTGTTGGGCAAAGCAGACTCAACTCCTCAAACCTATCAGTATATGCCCTGTGCTCGCCACTATCTTGTTTCAAGTCATCAAACTCCTTCTCCAACGCTCGTTGTTCATGACGAGGACAAAACTCCCTCATCATAAGAGCTCTAAGTTCCGCCCATGTCTGTGCTAGAGCAACTTCTGCACCACGGTCTCTCATTACCCCATTCCACCATGTAAGAGCCCTCTTCTGAAACACGCTCGAAGAAAACTCGACCTTGCGATTATCCGGACACTGAATATGACGGAAAGTATTCTCAATGCTCTCGAACCATTGAAGAAGCCCAATCGCTCCTTCAAAACCACTAAACTTGAGTGGTTTAGCCGAGTTAAAATCCTTGTATTTGCATGGAGCATTGTTGTTGTTGTTGGCTTGGTTCCATTGAGCAAAGAGATTTGGAAATTGAGCAGCCATCTGCTGCGCAATGATTTCTGCCAGTTCGGCAGTCGCTATCTGGTTTTCGCGTCGATGAGGCATTCTAAAAGAGGAAAACATGAAAGGGAACGAGTGAGATGTTTGGATGAAGAGAATGAGATGAAACAAAATCAACAGAAGCAAAGGTGGTGGTCATTCGTCCGCATTACCAAGCAAACAAACGACGCACAGTGACTAATCAAAGTAAATGGATCAAAAATAATGTATCGCGAAGACATGCTCGCCTATAAGTGAACACTCATCCCAAGAATTCCCAGGTAAGCACAACTGGTCTCGCGTCTGATGAGATATATACGAAGTGCTTGCCTAGACAGAAAACCCAGAATACAGGCATTCACTCTTCCAGTTTGCACGTGTTCACACTATTTAGAACCCAAAACTTTGACGAGATTTTGAAAATTTGAAGGCACAAGGCCAAAAAAAAATTTAGTTAAACTGGAAGGGTTCAAAACCTTACAAAAGAGGGTTCAAAACCATGTAATAAATCATTTAAAAACAGAAGATTGTTTTTCAAAAATCGTTTCGGAAAAATTTGGTTTTTGTTTGGATAATCACCTAAGGATAGGTGATGTGCATGTTTTAAGATCTAAACACAAGATAACTTGTGTTAGGTTCCTTGAAAGGTTATATTCTAGGTCAAAGTATTACTAATAACCTAATTCCCCTATAACCATTGGCTCTGATACCAACTCTTCTGTCACACCCCGACCACGTATAACATACAAAACGTGGCGGAAAACGTCAGGGAGTGTTGTAACAGAATTAATTGTTTCATAACCATGGCATACAAAGTTGTATTTTATTTATTAAACAAGAGTGTTACATTGTCTTAAACAGGAAACAAAGAGTTCATAACATAATTAAACTAGTCTATCTTCATTTTTAGTCTCTAAGGCACAGGTCCGCCCTAGTGTCACGATCATCATCCTATGGAAAAGCTCCTGAAAACACATGTGAAAATAGGTACGTCAGCATAAAAATGCCTGTGAGATACATAGGTTTAAAAAAAAATATGATTCGTGACTTGTGTTTAAGAAAATGTTTAGTCATGAACCTTGTAATTTGCTTTGTCTTATAAATCATTTGAAAAACGATAAGATTAGATGATATGTATAAATAAATGTAAGGTTAAATGAATAACCATGAAAAAATGAGTTTGTGTAAGATAAGTTGTTTGTAAACAGTGTCTTGTAAAAAGTATGTTATTTGTATAAAATGTCATGTGTCATAAATTGAAATGATTTAAATAACACTACGATATGTAATACCATACAAACACTTATATATAGGAAGTACCAGCGGCGTATCCACCATGATTGTATCGTATTACACACGCCTCGTTACTTAAATCACTTACTCAAACCAAACCACCAATGTAAATTGTTTATGTATAATCAAATGCCAAAATGTTATTGTGTAAACCATATCAAATGTCTGTGTATATTGTAAATCATGTAATGTGTATCCAAAAATGTCATGTATGGTATGTGAATTATATCAACTAAACCATATGTAAAATGCACAAAAACAAGGTATTGAAGTAAAACATGGTTTAAATCAAAGTTATGTTTTTGTGGAACAAATGCATGCTATACTGATATAAACATCTATACGGTATTGTGAAAATGCATACATCCAAGCCTTGAGACTGTGGCGATAAACCCTTAAACAAATTAAAGGTTTATCTAAGTTATGTATATCGAATTCGGTCATTCCTTCCAATCCAAACAAACCTAGGATTTCAGGAACGGGAGTTGTCAATTCCTATGGTACCACTACCTACTAACGAACGGCGTGATCAATGTTAATGAATGTATTGTTCCATGTTAAACAAACCAAATGTCATACCAAAATGTAAGCATGTGATGAAAACAACTGTACTAAGTATGCACACAATGGGCATACATAGCATGAAATGTAATGTGAAACAATGTACTAAGTACGCACACAATGGGCATACATAGCATGAAATGTAATGTAAAGCAATGTACTAAGTACGCACACAATGGGCATACATAGCATGAAATGTAATGTAAGGCAATGTACTAAGTACGCACACAATGGGCATACATAGCATGAAATGTAATGTAAAGCAATGTACTAAGTACACACACAATGGGCATACATAGTATGAAAGGTAATGTAAAACAATGTACTAAGTACGCACACAATGGGCATACATAGCATGAAATGTAATGTAATGTAAAGCAATGTACTAAGTACACACACAATGGGCATACATAGTATGAAAGGTAATGTAAAACAATGTACTAAGTACGCACACAATGGGCATACATAGCATGAAATGTAATGTAATGTAAAACAAGTACTATAATGTACTAACGAATATAGCAGGTATATGATGTGAAAACATGGAAAGCATGAAAGTAACAAGTAGGCACATGTGTTTCACCCCAAAACAGTTTGAAAACAGTAAAAGAGGGGTCTATGTACTCACTTGAGATTGCTCAGAAGTCCTAAGATAACCACCAAGCAATGCTAGAGATCACGGAGTCAAACGGCACCTAATATAGGTAACTATGTTAATATACCGGACCTAAATCGGAAGATCGGATAGAATGCGGGTTCGTAAACCAAACGAGTATGGAGACTTGTGTAATATGGTTTAACAAAGCCTACATGCTAAATGAAACCTAACATAAGTGCTTACAACCCATTACGACCCGTTTAGGTAGCTTATGCTACTTTAACGCGTCGCTCGCGTGAAACGCGTTCGGACCGCCTAACTATTCCTATGACAAGTAAAATATGCCTTAACATATCTAATATTGTTACCAAAACAGTTTAGATACCAAAATTTATGTTACATATGCTTAAAATGAATTTTGGCGTCAAAAGGACATTTTGGTAATTTACCTAAGGCATATAAACTACCTATCATACAACTACCTAAACGAAGCGACCATAAGGTATAACCTCGGAAGGTTATTCCCTATATGCTATGGTCACCTAATGTGTTTGTTCGGATCCTAATGATCGACCAAATGGGTCGGGTTCGAAGGTATAAGCGATTTATCAGATCGCTTACCCTTACGACCCTAGACAACGTGGTAATCAGTAGGCATAGTCACAAGGGACTATAACCATCGTGATTACAATCACATTGCGAAGTTCAAACGAACTTCGCATCGACCATAAACTGGTCAATGCAGAAAGTCAAACAAAGTTTGACTTTCGGACTCGAAAAGAAATAAAAGAACGAAGGAACACTTACGAAGGGTCCCCGAATGCTAATCTAGATAAAAAAAGATCAGGTATGAAACAAAGGTTTCAACTTAGAGCACATTAGATCAGATTCTTGTGAGGAAAAGTGAAGGGTGGAGGTGGGTATTTATAGTTTTTGGTTCACCGTTAGGATCATTTCTTGGAAAAAGGGGGCATGATCTAAGCCGTACACTTGTTGGAAAGTTGTGGTAACTCATTTGCCATCCACCATAAGAGTTTGACACTTGGCACTTGGCCTTTGGAGAGTGTTAAGGGCTGTTAACAGCTGAAAAAAAAACATTTTGCTGCATCTGGCCCCTACTTACGGACCTAGTTTGGCAGATTTACAGTTTCAGTCCCTGCAACCTCAAAACTTGGTTTTTGATGCGTTTTTTTGACACGTTTAAGCCCCGTTAACCCCATTTAAAAGCTCTAAAATGAAGTAAAAGTATAGGGAACTTAAAATGTGTTCAAAAATATCTCGGGTGTCGGTTCGTTTAGCCGTACGGTTACGTTGTTCGGTTAATTACGACGGAATGCGCATAAGCGCGAAAAATGATCCAAATGGCGTGACGAATGGATTTTTCTTATGCCAAACACTAAAATACAATATTTTAGTGCTTACATAAATTTTTGGATGTCCGGATGTATTCAGAACGTAAGTTATGCGCGAAAATGCAAACTTGTGCACTTTTTGACGCTTTTAGTCCCTGAATGACCCCAAAAGTTTAATTTAGCATACCGAACCCCTCAAAGCCTATTTCTAAGCTATGTAAAGGATATTTATGGTATGTTTAACTTATGGTCATGTTCCGGAATGTTTGTTACAGTTCAAATTGGCATACTTTCGCAGTTTGTCAAGTTTAGTCCCTGTAAGCGAATTAAGTTGTTTTTTTTTTGCCATACCAAAGCCTTCAAAAATTATTTCTAAGTTATGTAAGGGTTATTTAAGGTATGTTAAGTATATGTTGATGTTCCGGAGTATTTTTCGCATTAAACTGGCTACGTTTACGCACCAGTTTGCGTATAACTCTCTAGAAAGTGATATAGAGTTTGAAATTGAATAAAAGTCAAAACATGAAATATGTAAAACATAACCAAACAAACATTGGGATCAAATAACATTGTTTTATTGATAATTGTACTGTTCACAATGATTACAAGCACAAATGTTACAGAAGCTATTGAAGCTGAAGCTATCCAAAGACCAAAGACAGTACAAGACTACATGAAAAATGCAAGATGACTGAAGACAAAGTTATTTTATGAAGCTATTGTCATGGGGGAGTTTGTTGGTGCATATTTGTGACAACAGCTTAGATTTGGTCTTTGGATATCTTGTAATTAGTAAAACGATAAACAGTTAGCGGGTTTAGCTTTGTATTAGTGAATTAATAGAGTTTGGGCTAAACAAAACCCAATTAGGGTGATGGGGGACGAAATTGGGCTTGCCCATGTAGTAAACCCTAGCCTAATGTTGCAACCTTGTGTTATATAAACAAGGCTTTGCATTAGGGTTTAGGTTAATCAGCCAAAACAGAGTTTAGAGAGAATTCGTGAGAGTGCTAAAGGCTTGGACGAATTTGAGTGTGTTAGGGTTTTGATTAATTGTAATTCTTGTAATTGATAATCAATAGAAACCCGGTTTGATTGTGAATTTCTGTTTCTAATTCTGTGATATTCTGATCAAGAGGATTCCGCACTCTTGATTGGATTGACAATTCTGTGACGATCCATACAACAAGGGGACCTACAATTTCATATTATATGTGGTGCAATTCCTTATCTAAAATACTGAATTTTTATTTTTATTTTTTTCAAAAGTTTATTATAACAATGTTAACATAAAGTTCAAACCAATCAAGTTTATTGTCGCAACCCCCGTCCCCTATCTGTCCCGGGAACGGGCGGTCGCGAGATCAGATTTAGTGGTATCGGTGTTTATCAATTTTGGCAGCGGAAATTACATCAGGACCGTAGTTAGGAAATATTTTATCAGAGTAAAATACCACACTTTTATAATATTAAACACATGGGAAAATCCCAAGTTTCAAGTACACACATTTTCATAGGGATAAACCCTATTTTATTTAATAAAAACATCTCTTTATTTAGGTAACTTTTATAGACACTTTTCCAAGCCTTCAGTGCTGTCCAGCTGGCTTCTATTTGGCTTTCACATTTTGTTACCTGAAACGCGTTTAAAAACATTTTGTCAGTGGGAAATACTGGTCAGTGAATCCCAGTTTAATCAAGAAGAGTTTTATCCTTTAACAGTATTGAGAGCGATTACAATGTTTATAAAACTCTTTGTCCAATGGTAACGTGTTCCACATTTTGTCTACAAAACCCCAACATACCGGCAGTAATTGAAGACTACAAAGACTCAATCACCGCTAATTATAATTTAAAATAAATAAAGGTTATGTAAAAATAGTTTGCAAAAAGGAGAATTACTCACATTGCTATCTTAGGGTTTTCCTTTAGGATTTCCTGGGGATTATCTATTTATTTACACAAATGCACACACGTTAGTATAATAACCCAATATTTACATTAGTAATACCCTCCCCGAGACGGCATTCCAACGACTACGTCGGGCAGAACCACGACAGCCGTTACGGAACCCTAGATTAATCGGGCAGCGTATCTAATACGTAATCGGGGTTATGATACTTACAACGAGGCAGAACTTCGTTATTTAGGGGGTATAATGCCCAAGTATAGCTTATACTATATAGAAATTGAGAGAGAATTTGAGATTTGAACGATTCAAAATGAGAGCCGAAACTCTCAATTTATAGTGCCTGGTCGACATCGGGTCGCGACCCACAACAGCCAAGGCTGCCTCTGTCACACCCCCAAAATCCACCATGCGGAGTATCACCGCTTGGAGGCGTGACGTGACCAGGATCGAGCCACCAATCATATTGAACAACATAATTAAGTAAATAAAACCAAACACAATACGATTGGTGACCAAAAGGAAGTAAACCGATTTTAGGTTAACAGCGGAAGCATAAAACATAAGTTCATAACATAAGTCCATAGTTCATATAGTTTATTCATTAAGTACGGGACATATCAGTTCGCATCCCACAACGACCACCTCCATATGCAAGCTCCATAACATCTAATGACCTGCAAAGCATGTAATAACGAGTCAACAACAAAGTTGAGTGAGTTCACGGTTGGTTGTCCATTTTAGAGTTGTTTCCAAAAACATAGTTTAATCTCCTTCGGCTATCCAGCCGTGGGGGTTACCCCATAGTTCGAAAACGTTTATTAGTTAACCATCCCATGTCCACCTTCCCGGGCTATCCAGCCCGGCACTTTGGCCGTGGGGAGCTGCCCTAGTATTTTAAACTACCAGACTCGTTTATCATATCGACTACTAACAAAAGAAATCAATTGTGCCCTAACGTCGGTGTTCTATCACCACCGACGTGCCATAGTCCATTAGTACACACCCGTCCAACTGGCACGGTTTTGTTCCACAACTTGATCGGTGAGACGATGGGCTAACTTAATGATCTGCTGAATGGTACCCAGGTTGGCCGAAGTCACGTGGCTCTGAATCTCGGGTACAAGGCCCTTGAGGTAAAGCTCAATACGTTTGATGGGAGGGTCCACCATAGTAGGGCACAGAATGGCCAGTTCATTCGACCTCTTGGTATACGCCTCAATCTCAGACCCCGTTATCTTCAGATTGAAAAATTCCAACTCCAGTTTGTGGATGTCATCCCGACTGCAGTACTCTTCCTTGATCAGTTCCTTGAAACCGTTCCATGGGGTGGCATTAGCAGCAACCAACCCCAGCAGCTGAACCTGAGCGTTCCACCATGTGAGCGCTACCCCTTCAAGTGTTCCGGTAGCGTATTTCACCCTACGGTCTTCGGGGCATTCGCACATCTCGAAAACTGACTCGAGCTTTTCAAACCAGTGAAGAAGGCCCACTGCTCCTTCGGTGCCACTGAAAGTGGTAGGTCGGCAGTCCATGAACGTCTTGAACGTGCACACAGGAGGTTGAGCATGTTGACCTGTTGCACGAGAATAAAGGACAAAACTAAGCATGAGGGTTGGTTTGTGAAGGTAGGATCTAAACGTCCTAAGGTGAGTTGGTATAGCAGGTTATACCTCCTGCAGGAACAGCTGCGAGTGCCTCAATAACTCGTTCGTTGATCAAAGCTGTCAACTGGGCTTGAGTGAGGTTGATACGTCCTTCGCGTCCGCTCATGATCTTCATAACGAAGCAACGTAAGTGAGGAAAGTGTCGCGAAAGTGCGTAAGTGTGGGACGACATTAGAGAGTAAGCACACAAGGTTCAAATAGCAACTTCCACATTATCTAATGCACAGTGAGAACTATCTAACCGACAATATAACATAAATCATACCACTTATGGTGTCGAGTCTTGCACGTGGAGCGTAGCGTCGTTGTGGATCGTTGAGCACTGTACTGGTTTTAGTCTGGTTTTATGAAAAAAAAAAACTTTTACCTTTTTAAAAACCAAGTTCACTATAACCAATGGCTCTGATACCAATCTGTCACACCCCCAAAATCCAGCATGCGGAGTATCACCGCTTGGAGGCGTAACGTGACCAGGATCGAGCCACCAATCATATTGAACAACATAATTAAGTAAATAAAACCAAACACAATACGATTGGTGACCAAAAGGAAGTAAACCGATTTTAGGTTAACAGCGGAAGCATAAAACATAAGTTCATAACATAAGTCCATAGTTCATATAGTTTATTCATTAAGTACGGGACATATCAGTTCGCATCCCACAACGACCACCTCCATATGCAAGCTCCATAACATCTAATGACCTGCAAAGCATGTAATAACGAGTCAACAACAAAGTTGAGTGAGTTCACGGTTGGTTGTCCATTTTAGAGTTGTTTCCAAAAACATAGTTTAATCTCCTTCGGCTATCCAGCCGTGGGGGTTACCCCATAGTTCGAAAACGTTTATTAGTTAACCATCCCATGTCCACCTTCCCTGGCTATCCAGCCCGGCACTTTGGCCGTGGGGAGCTGCCCCAGTATTTTAAACTACCAGACTCGTTTATCATATCGACTACTAACAAAAGAAATCAATTGTGCCCTAACGTCGGTGTTCTATCACCACCGACGTGCCATAGTCCATTAGTACACACCCGTCCAACTGGCACGGTGTGAGGTTTGTTAAACCTAATAGCGCTATTAACTAATGACCCGCTCGCCATAGCCTGGGCGATTAAGTCGATACAAAAAGGGAGGGACTTCGTTGATAGAGTTCTAGTCCAGTAAGTCTAATACGTCCTAATAGGACGAGGAATTTACATTCCTGAACACGTCACAAGGACGAGGAATCCACATTCCTGAACACGTCACAAGGACGAGGAATCCACATTCCTGAACACGTCCCAAAGGACGAGGAATCCCTATTCCTGTACACATTCCCATTCCCACCAGGAATTTACCATGCTTTGTAGAAAAGTGTGAACTCACCTCGGTTTGCTCGGTTAGATTCTCAAATATAGCTAACAGTCAATGTCGGTCAATCGCGTCCTAATAAGGTACGGATAACAATCAGTTTCTCATGCATAACACGTATCCTACGTACGGTTTATTTGCACATTACTTCTACCACATAACAGGTACACACTTTAACGATTTATGCCCATATATACTTCCCATCCATTCCCCACTCATAAGCAAACATACAATAATGCATATAACACATATAGCATGTTAGATCATTCACAGATAGCATACTCGACATTTAGACGCGCAAATCACAACTTATGTTATTTCAGCATTAATATTCAAAACCGGTTGTTTTCGGACATTTTAATAAAATAGTTTAACTATTCTAAAAATTCCCAAATTTTTACAGGATGTCTTAAATGTTCCGTATTTTATTGTGTAAAAATATCGGGGTCCGGTTCATTACTAATATTTTATAAAAATTCATATTCCGGACTGAACTCAGATTTATGTATTTCTGACCACAGTCCACGGAACAATTTATTAAAAATTCATCGAGTGTCCGATTTACGAAATTCCAGTGGGGTAATTACAAATGCATCGGTTTTCATCTACTGTACAAATTTCATGGTCCGATTCATCACAAAACTCAGGTTATGACTGAAAGTATGACACCCATTTATTGCTTTCAAAATTCAGCTTAAGTTGCTGTTACAAATTAACACTTTAAAAATAGTAAACGGAGTCCAAAATTACGATTCCAGTGCCATTAGAACCGTATTTCATAATAACATATTTTAGATTCAAAATATCCGTTTTTCGTTGAGTTTAAGACCTGTTTACAGCCTGTTAAAGGCGGCTGAAAATACACATCAGCAAGCTCTTTTCAGTCTAAAGGCTACTAAAACGCACACATATGATTACCATTCATTCTAATAATGATTTACAACAGGTTATAAGTTATTTACAGCAGACTAATACTCATATATTTCAGATTTATCATGCTTTACACATATATCTTCTCTTTATCCACTCCTTAACACATTAAGTTCAAGATTTGTTCATGATCTTCAAAGTTTCCTAGCTTTTATCATTCTATCATCTATTAACCACCAAAAATAAGCACAAGATGAAAATTTAGAACACTTACTACTGGCACAAGGCTAGGGGAGTTTCTATGCGTAAAAGTGGTGGTTAAAAGAAAACGAGAGCGGTCCTTCAACTTCCGCGAACACCAAGCTTCGTTGTATGCACTCTCACACCTTTGTATGCTCTTAGATTAGTGGAAGATGATTTAATGATGATGATGGTGAGGGTGGTTGAGTTCGGCTGAAACAAAGAAAGGAAGAAGGAGAAAGACTTTGTGGAGGATGAGGTTGAAATGAATGTGCAAAGTCTAGTGGTCTTTATAAGTAAACTCCAACACTCTTTTAACCTTTGTGTATTGTGCTACCTTAATACTAAACATATCTAATAAGATAATCAAAGAAATCATGTTGGTAAGTCCCCATGTAACCGTCCCCAATGGGGGGGGGGGGGGGTGTCTTGTTGGATTTTAATGGTATAGTTACTAATCTAGTTAGATTGTTAAGTGATTAGTTAGTGGTTTAGGTGTGCTATGTAATATATAGTGTGTTAGGGTGTTCGGGGACCCTAACTAGCTCAGAAAATAAAGACAATGTCAATGTCAATATTTTTATGTTCCGGGTAGAGTTCGGTTGTTCGGTTCGACACTGTTCCGTTAAACCGTTTAATTAATCCGTAAGGCGTCCTACTTATATATTTTTGCAACGTTTTTACTTTCTAACACTTAGGAAAATATAACGGACTATTTAGTGACCTTTCTGTACACTATTAGTATATTAACAAATACGTGTAAGCATAACACAGATATCAGAAAGCAGTTAAGTGATTCCACACAGTCGTCAAGCATATTAATTATTATTAATAAACTGTACGGTTACATGTAAATTTGAGGGTTGTCACATTCTCCCCCTGTTAAGAGAATTTCGTCCCGAAATTTAGCGCGTGGTTACTGAGGAAGCTAGTTAAGTTGCGTTGTTTTCCAGATTTTCCTGGGGTGTCACATCATCCCCCCGTTGATTTGGAATTTCGTCCCGAAATTCCGCAGTAGCTTCAGCCTCAGTAGTGGTTGCGTTTTTCTTAAACAGCTGGGGATACTTGAGTTTCATTTGGTCTTCTCATTCCCACGTATACTCTGGGCCACGACGAGCATTCCAACGAACTCGAACGAGAGGTATCCTGGTATGCTTGAGGATCTTAACATCTCGATCCGTAATCTCTACTGGTTCCTCGACGAATCGCAGCTGGTCGTCGATAGTGAGTTCCTTAAGAGGAACTATGAGGGTTTCATCTGACAGATACTTCTTCAGATTTGACACGTGGAAAACATTGTGAACTCCGCTGAGTTTTTCGGGTAGATTCAACCTGTAGGCGACTTTGCCAATTTTCTCGGTGACTTCGAATGGTCTGACATAACGCGGATTGAGTTTTCCTCATTTGCCAAAGCGGACTACACCTTTCCAAGGTGAGACTTTGAGTAGCACTCGATCCCCAACCTGGAGCTCAAGTGGTTTTCTTCCCTTATCAGCATAGCTTTTCTGACGGTCACGAGCTGCCGCCATTCGCTGTCGTATCTGAGCAATTCTCTCGGTGGTGTCTACCACATGTTCTGGGCCAGTGATTTGGCTGTCACCAACTTCTGCCCAACAGAGAGGTGATCGGCATTTGCGTCCGTATAATGCCTCAAACGGAGCAGCTTGGATGCTGGTGTGGTAGATGTTGTTGTACGAAAACTCCACTAGCGGGAGGTGCCTTTCCCAGCCATTACCAAAGTCGATTACACATGCCCTAAGCATGTCTTCAAGGGTTTGGATGGTGCGTTCAGATTGCCCATTCGTCTGTGGGTGATAAGCGGTGCTCATATCTAAACGTGAGCCAAAGGACTTGTGCATTGCTTGCCACAGTTCAGAAGTAAAACGTGCGTCACGATCAGATATAATAGAGATTGGCACTCCGTGCCTTGATACCACTTCCTTTAGGTAAATGTCTGCAAGAGTAGAAAACTTATCCGTTTCTTTGATAGCCAGAAAATGTGCAGACTTGGTTAGTCGATCTACGATCACCCAAATGGTATCGTTTCCGCGTTGAGATCTGGGCAGGCCAGTAACAAAATCCATGGAAATTTGCTCCCATTTCCATTTCGGGATCTCCGGTTGTTGAAGTAGGCCTGATGGTTTCTGATATTCAGACTTGACTCTCGCATAAGTCAAGCACTTACTGACGTAGGTTGCTATGTGGGCTTTCATGACAGGCCACCAATACGTAGTCTTGAGGTCGTGGTACATCTTATCCGAACCAGGATGTACTGAATAACGAGACTTGTGTGCTTCATCCATCACAAGCTCGCGTAATCCCCCATAAAGTGGAACCCAGATGCGTCCGATAACATAGTAGGCACCGTCTTCCTTTTGTTCTAGCCGCTGCCTCGATCCTCGTAGGGATTCAGCCCTGATATTCCCTGCTTTCAATGCTTCAACCTGAGCATCGCGAATCTGAGCGGGAAGGTTAGATTGGATGGTAAGCTGTAAAGCACGTACACACTTAGGTATGGTATCATTTCGACTGAGGGCGTCGGCCACAACATTGGCTTTTCCCGGATGATATTTGATAGCGCATTCATAATCGTTCAAAAGCTCAACCCATCGGCGTTGACGCATGTTTAACTCCTTTTGCTTGAAGATATGCTCGAGACTCCTGTGATCGGTGTAAATGGTGCACTTGGTACCGTACAGGTAATGTCTCCATATCTTAAGCGCGAAAACAACTGCTCCCAGCTCCAGATCGTGAGTAGTGTAATTTCTTTCGTGAACCTTAAGTTGGCGTGATGCGTAGGCAATGACCTTGTCACGTTGCATCAACACGCAACCAAGTCCTTGGATGGAAGCGTCGCAATAAACCTCGAAATCATCGGTGCCTTCAGGCAATGAGAGGATAGGCGCGCTACAAAGTCTATCCTTCAAATGTTGAAATGCGGACTCCTGTTCATCACCCCAACGATAGATGACACCCTTCTGAGTCAGTGAAGTGAGAGGTTGCGCAATCTTGGAGAAATCTTTTATAAACCTTCTGTAATATCCGGCCAAACCCAAGAATTGGCGGATTTCTGTTGGTGTTCGGGGTGCAGGCCAGTTCTTGATCGATTCAACCTTAGATGGATCCACATGAATTCCATCCTTGTTTACCACATGGCCTAGAAAGTGGACTTCGCGAAGCCAGAAGTCACATTTCGAAAACTTGGCATACAACTGCTCTTTTCGAAGAAGTTCCAGCATAAGTTGTAGGTGTTGCTCGTGTTCCTCCTGACTCTTAGAATAGATCAGGATATCGTCGATGAACACAATAACGAACTTATCCAGGTAAGGTTTGCATACTCGGTTCATGAGATCCATGAAGACCGCTGGTGCATTCGTCAGCCCGAATGGCATAACCAGAAACTCGTAATGGCCGTAACGAGTTCTGAATGCTATTTTGGAGACGTCCTCATCTCGGACCCTCAGCTGATGGTATCCCGTTCTCAAATCAATCTTGGAGTAATAGCTCGACCCTTGCAACTGGTCGAACAAGTCGTCAATACGTGGAAGAGGATAACGGTTCTTCACAGTCACCTTGTTAAGCTCGCGATAGTCAATACACATTCTGAAAGTACCATCTTTCTTCTTTACGAACAAGACTGGAGCTCCCCAGGGCGAAGAGCTAGGACGTATGAAACCTTTTTCCAAGAGTTCTTGTAGTTGCGTAGACAGTTCTTCGAGTTCTGATGGAGCTAGACGATATGGTGCTCGAGCTACTGGCGCTGCTCCAGGAGCTAGCTCGATTTGAAACTCGACTTGGCGATGAGGCGGAAGACCAGGTAATTCCTCAGGAAATACCTCGGGAAAATCGCGCACAATAGGAATGTCCTCAATTCTCTTCTCTTCCGCTGATGTGTCAGTAACGAGTGCTAAAATGGCAGTGTGGCCCTTTCGCAAACACTTCTGGGCCTTAAGGAAAGAGATGATACCTTCGACAGCACCACTCTTGTCGCCACGGATCATGAGAGGTTCTTCACCAGAACGAGGAATGCGGACGATTTTCTCCTTGCAAACAATCTCCGCTTGATGATGAGATAGCCAATCCATCCCAATAACGACCTCGAACCTACCAAGTGTGATAGGAATAAGATCGATAGAGAAGGTCTGACGAGCTAAGACGAGGTTACAATCTTTAACTATGTGTGTGGCTTCAAGACTTTTACCGTTAGCTAGTTCTACCGTGTGTTTGGTGTTCAGGAGTGTTGGAGTGCGCTTAAGCATTTGGCTAACTTTTACGGACACATAACTAGTATCGGCACCAGAATCGAATAAAACAGTAACAAAGAAGTCGTCCAGAAGAAACTTACCCATCACAATGTTGGGATCGTTCCTTGCGTCACCCTGACCAATCACGAAAGCACGACCTCTTGCCCCATTTCCATTATTGTTACCCCCATTGTTGCCTCCATTGTTTCCTCCATTATTGTTGTTGTTTTGGTTCTGATTTAGCTGGGGGCAGTCTTTCTTGAAATGGCCCTCAGCACCACATTGAAAGCACCCTTTGTTGTTACCTTGTTGTTGCCGCTGCTGGAGTTGATTGGGTGGGGCTTGCTGTTGTTGCCGGTTCTGATTCGCCGGATGCTGACTCCTGCAATCCCTTGCCATGTGACCAGGCTTGTTGCATCGATGACAGTTGCCTTTACCACATGGCCCACTGTGGTGCAAGTTACAGCGATTACAATTGGGGTGATTTCCCTTGTATCCACCCTGACCTCGATTCCCAGAAGACTGCTGACTGGGGCTCCTGTACTCATCTGTCTTTCGCTGCTGGAGCTGAGCTGAAGTAGAACCTTTGCCTGAATTCCCATCCCATTTTCGCTTGTTATCATTGGGTGCGTCAGCAGTAGCAGCACCAATACGCTTAGGCAGTTTGTTTTGTTCCATAGCTTGATCGGTGAGACGATGGGCTAACTTAATGATCTGCTGAATGGTACCCAGGTTGGCCGAAGTCACGTGGCTCTGAATCTCGGGTACAAGGCCCTTGAGGTAAAGCTCAATACGTTTGATGGGAGGGTCCACCATAGTAGGGCACAGAATGGCCAGTTCATTCGACCTCTTGGTATACGCCTCAATCTCAGACCCCGTCATCTTCAGATTGAAAAATTCCAACTCCAGTTTGTGGATGTCATCCCGACTGCAGTACTCTTCCTTGATCAATTCCTTGAAACCGTTCCATGGGGTGGCATTAGCAGCAACCAACCCCAGCAGCTGAACCTGAGCGTTCCACCATGTGAGCGCTACCCCTTCAAGTGTTCCGGTAGCGTATTTCACCCTACGGTCTTCGGGGCATTCGCACATCTTGAAAACTGACTCGAGCTTTTCAAACCAGTGAAGAAGGCCCACTGCTCCTTCGGTGCCACTGAAAGTGGTAGGTCGGCAGTCCATGAACGTCTTGAACGTGCACACAGGAGGTTGAGCATGTTGACCTGTTGCCTGAGAATAAAGGACAAAACTAAGCATGAGGGTTGGTTTGTGAAGGTAGGATCTAAACGTCCTAAGGTGAGTTGGTATAGCAGGTTATACCTCCTGCAGGAACAGCTGCGAGTGCCTCAGCAACTCGTTCGTTGATCAAAGCCGTCAACTGGGCTTGAGTGAGGTTGATACGTCCTTCGCGTCCGCTCATGATCCTCATAACGAAGCAACGTAAGTGAGGAAAGTGTCGCGAAAGTGCGTAAGTGTGGGACGACATTAGAGAGTAAGCACACAAGGTTCAAATAGCAACTACCACATTATCTAATGCACAGTGAGAACTATCTAACCGACAATATAACATAAATCATACCACTTATGGTGTCGAGTCTTGCACGTGGAGCGTAGCGTCGTTGTGGATCGTTGAGCACGGTACTGGTTATAGTCTGGTTTTATAAAAAAAACTTTTACCTTTTTAAAAACCAAGTTCACTATAACCAATGGCTCTGATACCAATCTGTCACACCCCCAAAATCCACCATGCGGAGTATCACCGCTTGGAGGCGTGACGTGACCAGGATCGAGCCACCAATCATATTGAACAACATAATTAAGTAAATAAAACCAAACACAATACGATTGGTGACCAAAAGGAAGTAAACCGATTTTAGGTTAACAGCGGAAGCATAAAACATAAGTTCATAACATAAGTCCATAGTTCATATAGTTTATTCATTAAGTACGGGACATATCAGTTCGCATCCCACAACGACCACCTCCATATGCAAGCTCCATAACATCTAATGACCTGCAAAGCATGTAATAACGAGTCAACAACAAAGTTGAGTGAGTTCACGGTTGGTTGTCCATTTTAGAGTTGTTTCCAAAAACATAGTTTAATCTCCTTCGGCTATCCAGCCGTGGGGGTTACCCCATAGTTCGAAAACGTTTATTAGTTAACCATCCCAGGCCGGCTTCCCTGGCTATCCAGCCCGGTACTTTGGCCGTGGGGAGCTGCCCCAGTATTTTAAACTACCAGACTCGTTTATCATATCGACTACTAACAAAAGAAATCAATTGTGCCCTAACGTCGGTGTTCTATCACCACCGACGTGCCATAGTCCATTAGTACACACCCGTCCAACTGGCACGGTGTGAGGTTTGTTAAACCTAATAGCGCTATTAACTAATGACCCGCTCGCCATAGCCTGGGCGATTAAGTCGATACAAAAAGGGAGGGACTTCGTTGATAGAGTTCTAGTCCAGTAAGTCTAATACGTCCCAATAGGACGAGGAATTTACATTCCTGAACACGTCACAAGGACGAGGAATCCACATTCCTGAACACGTCACAAGGATGAGGAATCCACATTCCTGAACACGTCCCAAAGGACGAGGAATCCCTATTCCTGTACCCATTCCCATTCCCACCAGGAATTTACCATGCTTTGTAGAAAAGTGTGAACTCACCTCGGTTTGCTCGGTTAGATTCTCAAATATAGCTAACAGTCAAGGTCGGTCAATCGCGTCCTAATAAGGTACGGATAACAATCAGTTTCTCATGCATAACACGTATCCTACGTACGGTTTATTTGCACATTACTTCTACCACATAACAGGTACACACTTTAACGATTTATGCCCATATATACTTCCCATCCATTCCCCACTCATAAGCAAACATACAATAATGCATATAACACATATAGCATGTTAGATCATTCACAGATAGCATACTCGACATTTAGACGCGCAAATCACAACTTATGTCATTTCAGCATTAATATTCAAAACCGGCTGTTTTCGGACATTTTAATAAAATAGTTAAACTATTCTAAAAATTCTCAAATTTTTACACGATGTCTTAAACGTTCCATATTTTATTGTGTAAAAATATCGGGGTCCGGTTCATTACCAATATTTTATAAAAATTCATATTCCGGACTGAACTCAGATTTATGTATTTCTGACCACAGTCCACGGAACAATTTATTAAAAATTCATCGAGTGTCCGATTTACGAAATTCCAGTGGGGTAATTACAAATGCATCGGTTTTCATCTACTGTACAAATTTCATGGTCCGATTCATCACAAAACTCAGGTTATGTATGAAAGTATGACACCCATTTATTGCTTTCAAAATTCAGCTTAAGTTGCTGTTACAAATTAACACTTTAAAAATAGTAAACGGAGTCCAAAATTACGATTCCAGTGCCATTAGAACCGTATTTCATAATAACATATTTTAGATTCAAAATATCGGTTTTTCGTTGAGTTAAAGACCTGTTTACAGCCTGTTAAAGGCGGCTGAAAATACACATCAGCAAGCTGTTTTCAGTCTAAAGGCTACTAAAACGCACACATATGATTACCATTCATTCTAATAATGATTTACAACAGGTTATAAGTTATTTACAGCAGACTAATACTCATATATTTCAGATTTATCATGCTTTACACATATATCTTCTCTTTATCCACTCCTTAACACATTAAGTTCAAGATTTGTTCATGATCTTCAAAGTTTCCTAGCGTTTATCATTCTATCATCTATTAACCACCAAAAATAAGCACAAGATGAAAATTTAGAACACTTACTACTAGCACAAGGCTAGGGGAGTTTCAATGCGTAAAAGTGGTGGTTAAAAGAAAACGAGAGCGGTCCTTCAACTTCTGCGAACACCAAGCTTCGTTGTATGCACTCTCACACCTTTGTATGCTCTTAGATTAGTGGAAGATGATTTAATGATGATGATGGTGAGGGTGGTTGAGTTCGGCTGAAAGAAAGAAAGGAAGAAGGAGAAAGACTTTGTGGAGGATGAGGTTGAAATGAATGTGCAAAGTCTAGTGGTCTTTATAAGTAAACTCCAACACTCTTTTAACCTTTGTGTATTGTGCTACCTTAGTACTAAACATATCTAATAAGATAATCAAAGAAATCATGTTGGTAAGTCCCCATGTAACCGTCCCCAATGGGGGGGGGGTGTCTTGTTGGATTTTAATGGTATAGTTACTAATCTAGTTAGATTGTTAAGTGATTAGTTAGTGGTTTAGGTGTGCTATGTAATATATAGTGTGTTAGGGTGTTCGGGGACCCTAACTAGCTCAGAAAATAAAGACAATGTCAATGTCAATATTTTTATGTTCCGGGTAGAGTTCGGTTGTTCGGTTCGACACTGTTCCGTTAAACCGTTTAATTAATCCGTAAGGCGTCCTACTTATATATTTTTGCAACGTTTTTACTTTCTAACACTTAGGAAAATATAACGGACTATTTAGTGACCTTTCTGTACACTATTAGTATATTAACAAATACGTGTAAGCATAACACAGATATCAGAAAGCAGTTAAGTGATTCCACACAGTCGTCAAGCATATTAATTATTATTAATAAACTGTACGGTTACATGTAAATTTGAGGGTTGTCACAGCCTCTCTTGCGGCCCGTGAGATAGGTGTGTAGGGCTGTAGGGTTGATTGGTCACGTATATAGACTTGACACGTTGCTGCCACGTGGTAGCTTAGGGCTGCGCCTGGTGGCTAGGCGCTCGTGCCCCGCGACAAACACCCAAGGGTGTGTCGCGCCTTGCCAGAGACCATAAATTTCTGTTTTTAATTAATTTTAATAAAAATAAAGGTATTTAGGGCCATTTCTCGCGTACGGGGTGTATTTTAGGACATATAGGGACATTTTAATTATTGTTAGGGTGTCAGAATTATTTTTGGAGGGTTGTTATATCCTCTCCACCTTGTTTTAGAACTCGTCCTCGAGGTCTACTGGAACAGGTGTGGATATTTCCTTTGCATTTCTGATTCAAGCTCCCATGTGTATTCTGGCCCTCTTTTGGAGTCCCATTTTACTTTAACCATAACTAGTCTCTTGTGTTTGAGATTCTTGACTTCCTGTCTTCAATTTGTAGAGGCTTTTCTACAAATTTAAGCTTTTCATTTACCTCAATATCCTTAGGAGGTACTACCAGTGATTCATCAGCTAAGCATTTCTTGAGATTAGATACATGAAATACATCATTTATTCCTTCCATTTCCTCTGGCAGTTGTAGCTGATAGGCTACATATCCTATTCTTCTAATAATCTTAAAAGGTCCAACATACATGGGGCTTAGCTTTCCCCTTTTGATGAATCTTACCACTCCTTTCCAAGGAGAGACTTTCAATAACACCTTGTCACATACCTGAAATTCCAATGGTTTTCGTCTGTTATCAACATAACTCTTCTGTCGGTCACGTGCTGCTTTCAAGCGTTCCTTGACTTGAATGATCTTGTTGGTTGTTTCTTGTACTATTTCTGGTCCAGATAATTATTTTTTCTCCAATTTCTGCCCAACAAACTGGGGTTCGGCACTTTCGTCCATAAAGTGCTTCAAATGGTGCAGCATTTATACTTGTGTGATAGCTATTATTATAAGAAAATTCTATTAATGGTAAGTGATCGTCCCAATTTCCTCCAAAATCAATTACACAAGCTCTAAGCATATCCTCCATAGTCTGAATTGTCCTTTCGCTTTGTCCATCCGTTTGTGGATGATAAGCGGTGCTTAGATTTAGCTTGGTTCCCATGGCTTTTTGGAAACTTGTCCAAAAATGAGAGGTAAAACGGCTATCTCTATCAGAAATAATAGATAAAGGAATACCGTGTAATGAAACTATTTCATTTACATACAATTTAGCTAATTGTTCCATACCAAATGTTTCCTTCATTGGTAGGAAATGAGCAGACTTGGTTAACCTATCTACAATTACCCAGATTGTATCATTACCTTTTCTTGTTTTGGGTAATTTGGTAACAAAATCCATTGTTATTAATTCCTATTTCCACACTGGCATTTCTAACTACTGCAACAAACCTGAGGGTTTTTTATGTTTAGCTTTAACTTGTGAACATGTTAAACATTTAGAAACATAAGTTGCTATATCTTTCTTCATTCCTATCCATCAAAAATTCTTTCTTAAATCCTGATACATCTTATCATTTCCAGGATGCATCGTATACTTAGACTTATGAGCTTCTTCTAATATACGGTGGCGTAGGTTTCCTAATTTGTGTATCCACACTCTTTTCTTATGGAATCTCCAAATTCCATCTGTTCCTTGTTCTAATTCCTTAATCATTCCTTTCAACTTTTCAGTATCATCTTTGATTACTGATTCTTATGCTTTTCTAATATGTTCATTTAAATCTACTTGTAGATTTATTTTAAGAGAACATACTCTTTTTGGTTTTTCGTGATATTTTCGACTTAAAGCATCAGCTACTACATTAGCTTTTCCTGCATGATACTGGATATTGCAATCATAATCACTAAGTATTTTCATCCATCGCCTTTGTCTCATATTCAACTCTTTTACCCGAAAACATACCTTAAACTCTTATGATCAGTGAAAATGGTAAACTTACTACCGTAAAGGTAATGTCTCCAAATTTTCAGGGCAAAAATTATAGCTCCTAATTCTAAATCATAAGTTGAATAATTTTCTTCATGATTCTTAAGTTATCTAGAGGCGTAAGCTATAACCTTTTGACGTTGCATCAACACACATCCATAACCTATCTTGGAAGCATCACAATAGACTACAAAGTCTTCAGTTCCTTCTGGTAACGCTAGTATGGGTGCGTTGGTTAATCTTTGCTTAAGAATTCTAAAGGCTTCTTCTTGTTTTGGTCCCCCATTCAAACTTAATAGATTTACAGGTTAACTTAGTTAAGGGAATGGCTATTCTAGAAAAATCTCAAATAAATCTTCTATAATAACCGACCAATCCTAAGAAACTTCTAACCTCGGTTGGTGACTCAGGGGTTTTTGTAGGATCGGGATTCGATCAAACGAGTCATTCAGAAGAGTTCTCGATCAATACGAAAGGCGGAATCAGACGTATTGATGTTATAACAGCTAGATTCATTCGTAGAATCACTTTAAATGTCGATTGTATTGATTTGAAATTGATTACAGATCGTTCGACACTTCGGCAGCACTTCGTCTCCGGAATCAGATCGTTACAAATGAAGATCCGGACTCACCTATACATAGGATTCACCAGACCGCATGAACCAGTCTCACCAGCCCGTGCGACCTGGTCAGACCGTACGAGCTGGATTAGTCAGCTCGTGCGACCTGGTCAATCATCCCTAAACTCCTAGTTTCTAGTCTAATGAGCTCCGGTCTACACAATCTATATACATGACTCGATACGAGACGAAGTCAACAGACATATGCACTAACAGACTCCCCCTTGGATGTTGACGAGTTTTCAGTGTATTGAGTCTTCAGTCTTGATCGGTCTTCTCGCTCTTTCCAAAGTATCTTTCTCTGTAAGCATCCTTCAATCTTTATCTTTCAATCTCTCTTGATCAGATCTCTCGATTCTTTAAACTCATTAGCATTAGCAGCTTCTATTTCGAGCACTGTTCCAGAATAGTAGTCTGGCTCTCTAACATTCAGACTCCTTACTCTGAAATCTTCCAATTAACAGACTCCCCTTTGATAACAGACTCACCCTTAAGTTGTTCCGGGATCGCAATCTAACATATCACTCGTTCTAAGATCGTGTCCTGGCTCAAACTCTGCTAAGGCTTAGACATGAGGATCTAGCTCTACAGCTTTCACAAGTTCAGGAACGTCTCCTGGCTCTCCGTAGCTACAGGATCAGGAACCTGGTAACCTACACAATTCTCTACCCAAAAATAAATTTCACAATTGTTAAAATTTAACAAATTTAGAAACCACTTGAAGATATCATTCAACATCAACAATAGTTTATCAAGTTCAAATTAATGACCTTGATTAACTAACAGTAAAATCAGCCTCAAAACATCACTTGTAAGATTATCTTAAAATATTTCTCAAATTATCTCAAACTTTAACTTCGTTTTTCATTTCAAACACACTATCCCAACCCACTGTCATTCATCACATTTAGCACTTGGAATTTTGAAAATCAGCTTTTCAACATCAGTTGTTGAAAATAAGATGAAATAAAATCTTTTTGATTTTTCAAAATTTTATGCTAAAACACACTGAAAATCTTTTTGAATTTTTTCTTTAAAGAAAAGCTGTAAAGAAATATTTACAGACATATTTTTGTTTGAGTTCGTGTCAGAGGATCATATCAGTTTTTGACAAATCACTAGCACCGTTGACCTTTTTAGACTTTAAGTTCTAAACGATTCACTTAGATTGTCAGTATACTGATCCATTTAAATTTTTACACAAAGATCAATCGATTTGAGATACGGATTAATGTTTTAAGGACTTAACTTATTCGCGTGTCCCACCTCATAATATACTCCTGTATCAAAATTCCCTAGATTCAGTCATACAGGTGAATATACCAATCTGATATCTGTATCTGGGTTAATGCGAGACCTTGAGAGCTCAGGTATGAACTTCCGTTCAGTCAAAGAGATGAAGGCTCGACTTTAGGTGTGTTCCCTTTAGGGAATCTTTTCTTCAACTGCAATTGATTCATATCTGTCGATATTTTTCAATCTTTGTGCAGAGGGTGAGCTTTTAAAGCGCATAAAGTATTATACGAAGTCTAGGCCATTGCTTCCGCAATATCAGAAGACCAGGTATAATACCCCAGATATCAAACAGTATAAAGACCTAGTATCTTAGAATCAGGCAATCTCTCAAACAAGATTTCGGGGGTTACCCATATATCCGAGAGATGTTCCCCACGAGATAAGAAAGCTATTAATATTTAGGTTTATATCTCGAAATCAATCTACTGAATGTATAAAAACCTACTGGCATATCATTGGTGAAACCGTTTATCACATATTTAACTTTCTAATTCTTTAGCATGCTGTGATTGTCTACTGATGTACTATCATTTCCTCTTTTTCACAACAAAATTCATTTTTGATTTTTCGATGTTTTTGTATTTTTTAAATTTTCAAAAATTTATTTTTCACTCCCCCTAAAATAAAAAATATGTTTCAATTTTTGATTTTCCAGGAAAACTTGAAAGTAAAAGCAATAAACTGTACAAAGAAAATGACAAACTGATGTGAATTGCTTCAATTCTCCATTCTCTTGGCTCAAACAATCAGAACTCCCCCTGACAACAAACTATTTTCCCATTATAATTTTAAAGCACTTAAGTTTGTTTTAATCAAAATGGTTTTTCCGGAAAATTAGTTTTGTTGATTTCACACATCATGGGGATTCATTCATCACTTTGTTCTTTCAACCACTTGTAAAAACTATCAATTGTAGGTTTTTCACAAAAACATTTTTCAAGAATGATGCCGATTCATGCTCCACGATTACCAACTTGGGAGCTCCAGCAAGTCAGGATTTTACTTTTTAAAGAATCTCACCCATGCCTGATCAATCATGGGTGAACCATCATCATTTGGTTTAACAATTTTCGATTCATAAAATTCTTTCACTCCCTTCACCTTCCCATCAGCCATCTTACCAAAAATATGTAGCACTTTACCATTAAATGCTTTTTCAGCATCAAAATCTTTCTTTTCAGAGAAGAATTGATCTGAAATCTCAATCTTACCAATTTTTGATTTCAAGTTTCCGTTTGACAATGGTGGAAAATTTTCATCATCCATTGTTGGAACGAAATTCTCATTATTTAGCACAACAGATGATTCCTCTGACTTTGACGAATCAGATTCATTGTCAGAAACAACCTCTGATTTCTTAACAACCCATTTATGTTTGTTTAAATTGGCTCTTCTTTTGTAAAAATGTTTCGAACTTTCACCAAATTCGAAAGTCGAATTTTTGAACTCCATAAATTTTTCTACTGGTTGTTCTTTTTTATCAACACACTTCTATTTCAATTTAGAATTAAAAGAAACTCCCTATTTTGTGTTGGTGGGCTTTGGGCAATTCCAAGCAATATGTCCAACCTCTCGGCATCTGAAACAGATTCTTCTTTCAACTCTCAGTTCAGATTCCTTCAACATATTCTTTTGCTTTTCGTCGAGAAACTCCTTGTTTGACTGTTTCCAGAAAGGTTTCTTGTTCTCCTCTTCAGAACTTGCTCCTGAAACAAATTCATTTTTTGGTTTAACTTCTTTATAATCCTTATGATTTTCTGGTGGAATAAAACCTAATCCTTTCTTTTTGAAATTACTGTTATGGTTTGGTTTCTTTCGATAACCCGAACCAGAACTGTAACCCTTTTTCTTGTTCAATCTTTGTTGAACTCTTGAAGTGTACTTTTTAGGTTTTTCAGTAAGATTTACATCTTTTATTTCAGAAATATTAATTTCTGTTAATTTGAAGACCTTGTTAATCATTTCAGTTTTAACACCTCTTATTGGAAATTCTTCATCAGAATATAATTTGTCGGAATCATTCAAAGTATATGCTACTTTGAATGTTTCGTCATTCAAATTATTTTGTGACATCAGAAAATCTTTATTGTAAACCCTTTTGACCGGTGAACTCGAACTTTTTTCTGATGAACTCGAATTTTCAGATTTAGACTCTGACTTTGACTCTTCATCTTTCTCCAACACCTGATCGACCACTTTCTTAATTAACTCGAACTCATGATCAGTGTCAGATGCTATGAAGGAGACATCAATATCATCTGGTAATCCATCGATAGATTCGGATTTCAGATCCAGATTGAGTGCTTCAGCCACCTTTTCAAAGTGTCGGGGGGTATAGCCATCCCACATTGGATTTGGTACTCTGTTATAATTCAAACCAGTTTTCTTACCAGAATTTTCTTCATCTTCTGCATACTTATGAGCTGCAACGGTAGGATAGATGTGATCAATAACATACTCTGAACTTTGTTAACTTCGAAGTAAAGTATTCACTCTTTCTGTTTCGATCGTCATTGCTGCCAATTCTTGTTTAAGCCCAGCAATAATCTCGATATACTTGTTGATTGCAGTTTGCTTTTGAAGAACTGTTGCTTTCAGAAGATTCTTCATCTGGATATCCTCATCACTAGCTCCTTTGTACAAGTTCACTTTGATGCTTAGGAGATTATATGATTCCTTTATGCTTCTCACATTGTCTAGCAAATTTTCTTTTAGCTTCTCTAATTCAACATATTTTGTATCTTTTTCAGCTCAAATTTTGCAAGGTACTAAACACTTTGCACATGGTTTTTCAACCTCTACAATCTTTTCAACCTCAACAATTTTTTCAACTTCAACAATTTTTTCAACTTTGACAATTTTTTCAACTATTTTCTCCACCGCCTTTTCAATCACAATCGGTTCTTTCTCAACTTCTATCCTCACTTCATTCTCTTCAACCTCAACCTTCTCTGTCGGTTTTTCTTCAACTTTTTCCTTATCAGCTTCTATCTTAACTTCAGTCTTTTCATCAGCAACCCTTCTTGCTTCCATTTCTCTCTTTAGTCTAGCAGCCCTTTTCTCTTTCAATATCTCTATTTTATCTGCAAAAAACAAATCAAAACTATAAGGATCCATTTGTTTTCTAGCTTTATTAATATACTCTTCCTCATCATCATTGTCTTCATCACTTCCTGAATACTTAAAAATCGGTTGTCTTCTAGGACTGTTCTTAGATTTGATTGATTCTTCTTCCGAAGTTGAATCTTCAAAGATTCGAGCAACAAATTCTTTAGAAACTGAAGGTCTAGAAGGATTATAATCATCCCAATTTAAATCTTTCGGAATCCTTTCATCTTCTTGGTCTACCAGACCAAAACAAGCTTTACCCTTTGATTCTTCAATCGGAATAGTACGTGAGTGTAAAGATTGTTGTTGATATGGTTGTTGAGCAACCTGATGATAAATTGCTTTTCTATGATAATCTTTGTTTCCGAAAAGATCTTGTTTTCCGGTTGCTTCTCTGTTTGTACACTCTCGTTTAAAATGTCCTTTTTCTCGGCAACGAAAACAAGTAACCTTCGATTTGTCAAAACCTAGCTGAGATGTTGCACCTTCACGAAGATCATCTCTTCCGGTGACCTGTTTGAACTTTTCTGCTCTTCTCAAAACGCTAGCTAAACACCACTTGATGTCCATAAACTCAAGTTCTTCAGAATCAATCTGATCATAATCCTCTTTAGTAAGCATCGGATTTCCTATTCGTCCAGTAACTAAGCTTTCATATGACTCTAACATAGTGACAAGAGATGCCATGTGTTGCTTCGCAATATCTGGAGAAAAATTTTGACCATTTTGAATATGTAATGCAACATTGCAATACTTGACCGGTAAAATTTGTTGAACTTTGTTGTTGAGAACTCGGTGTTGAGAAATTTGGTTCAAAACTTGAATAAGACGAAGAATATCCCCTGCTCTGATTTGTATTGCTTGCATTTGTTCCGGAAGAATTTTCAGAACGTAGTTTGAATCTTTGGACTAGGAGTAGTCTCAATCTTGTTTTCTCTGTAGTACAGGCTAACATCCTGTTGAGCACCCGAACTTCTCATTGTAGCAGTTTTTCGAATTGATAGCTCATGTTCTTCCAACTTCTGGATAAACCTACTCAAATTCATATCTTCAAATTGTCGGTTATGCTTTAAAATCAACAGATATGTTCCCCATTCATTATGTGGTAGCGCATCGGCTAGCTTATCAACCCATTCTTCATCTTCTTTCTTGATGTCCAATCTTTTCATCTCCATGACTAGATGACAATATCTCTCAATAATCTTTTTTATTGTTTCACCTTCAAAAGCTGTAAACATATCAAACGATTTCTTTAGTAATGCTCGTTTAATATTTATCATATCGGCACTACCCTTAAACTTTTTAATCAACGCTCTCCAGATTGATCTAGCAGTTCCCTCATGTTGAAGCAAAACAAAAATATCTTCTTTTACTGCTTGTTGGAGAATGCTAATCATCATTTTTTCACTGGTGTATCTTAATTTTTCATCTGGTAAAAATTGACTTAATTGTTTTTCATTTCCAAGTTCATCTTTCGGTAAAGTATAATCTTTCTCTAAAGAAACCCATGCATCAAACTTGTTTGCTTGTACCCAGTTTTCAAAACAGTCTTGCCACCCTTTAAAATCCTCAATATACATAAGCTTTGGAGGTTTTTGGAAAGTTCCCGTTTCATTCTCGATACCGACAGTTTCGACAACGGTAACTGGAGCAGCCGGGGCAGTAGCAAAAGCGTTGTAAAATTCGTTGTCCATTTTTCGATGTAAAAGGTATACAAAAACACAATGTTCAAACGAGCTGGAGTTATAACCGAGCTGGAATCAAATGATCTGGTACTTCAAAAGAGTTGAGGTTTCACACCGTGCGACCTGGAGATACGTTCAAACGATCTGACACTCTCCAAACGTTTTGGGTAAACTAAAGCGATCTGAGTAAACTTTTCAAACGGCCTGGTATTCTTGTGCGGTCTGGTGAATTTCAAACAACCTGGATTCGAACCAAACGATCTGGCTCAAACGATCTGAATATTTGAAGCGATCTGATCACCTCGTGCGATCTGATTTTTCAAACAATGTGATCTGGTGCGGTCAGGGTCAAACCGTGCGACCTGACCGTGCGAGCTGAGCAGAATTTCAAACGATCTGGATCAGCTCGTGCGAGCTGAAGAATTAACTCAAACGGTCTGAAAGTTTTCCACGCGACTTGGCTAAAAATCAAGCAATCTTGATCAAAATCCAAACGATTTGGACAGGAATCCACTCCGTTTGAAACTTCTAAGTCCAAAAATTCATTATTTTGTCAAATTTGATCAGTTTTTATGTTGAATTTACGGTCAAATTTGTTCAAAAATTGTTCAAAACGGTGTTTTTTGTGTTTTTTTTGTCAAAATCAGCTCATTTTAACCGTAAAAACGTTCTGATTTTGAAGAAAAAGTGTAGAAAATGAGTAGAAAGCAGTTTTATCCGTGAAAACAAGCAGAAATGGTAAGAACTCTTCCTCCTGAGCTCTGATACCACTTGTAGGATCGGGATTCGATCAAACGAGTCGTTCAAAAGAGTTCTCGATCAATACGAAAGGCGGAATCAGACGTATTGATGTTTTAACAGCTAGATTCATTTGTAGAATCACTTTAAATGTCGATTGTATTGATTTGAAACTGATTACAGATCGTTCGACACTTCGGCAGCACTTCATCTCTGGAATCAGATCTTTACAGATGAAGACCCGGACTCACCTATATATAGGATTAACCAGACCGCATGAACCAGTCTCACCAGCCCGTGCGACCTGGTCAGACCATACGAGCTGGATTAGTCAGCTCGTGCGACTTGGTCAATCATCCCTAAACTCCTATTTTATAGTCTAATGAGCTCCGGTCTACACAATCTATATACATGACTCGATACAAGATGAAGTCAACAGACATAGGCACTAACAGTTTTCCATTTGGTAATCGCCTCGATCTTGGTGGGATCCACATGAATTCCTTCATGATTAACTAAATGTCCAAGAAATTGCACTTCCTCTAACCAAAACTCGCACTTTGAAAACTTTGCATAAAGCTTTTCTCTTCTTAATAAACTTAGAAGTGCGTGCAGATGTGCTGCATGTTCCTCTTTACTCTTAGAGTAAATGAGAATATCATCTATAAAGACAATTAAGAATTTATCCAAATATGGTTTACATATTCGGTTCATCATGTCCATAAATGCAGCCAGGGCATTGGTTAAACCAAAGGGCATGACAGTAAATTCATAATGGCCATACCTTGTACTAAAAGCGGTCTTTAGGAATGTCCTCTTCCTGTACCTTTAATTGATGATATCCTGACCGTAAATCGATCTTTGAGAAAACTCGAGCTCCTTGCAATTGATCAAACAGATCATCGATTCTTGGTAATGGATACCGATTTTTAATCGTGACCTTGTTCAATTCGCGGTAGTCAATGCAAACACGCATTAATCCGTCTTTCTTTTTAACGAATAAGATCAGTGCTCCCCATGGCGATGAACTTGGCTGTATGAATCCTTTCTCCAACAGTTCGTCTAACTGTTTCTTTAACTCTTGCATTTCTACCGGTGCCAAATGGTAAGGTGCTTTGGCAATTGGTGTTGTCCCTGGTAGAAGGTGGATTCTGAATTCAACTTCCCTGTCTGGAGGTAGTCCTGGTAATTCTTCTGGAAACACATCTGGAAACTGAGATACTACAGAAATATCTTTCAATTCTTTTCCTTTAGTGTTAGTGATTATGGAAATCAAATACACTAATGATCCTTTTCTTATATAACTTGTCATTTTCATCATAGAGATGAATTTTGTGGATCTAGATGGCTTATCTCCTTTAATTGTGATCTTTTCACCCTTTGGTGAATTTACTTGGATTGACTTTTGATCACATAAAATATTGGCTTTATTGGCTATTAACCAATCCATTCCTAATACAACACCAAATCCTGCCAGATTCATTGGATAAAGGGTTGCAATAAACTTTTGATTTTAAGATTCTGTTCTTGCTCCCTGCAAGATTTCAGAAATCTTAATGGTTTCGTCATTTGCTGTCTCTACTAGGCATTCTTGTGGGAGTTTAGTTAATGGTTGATTGAGAAGTTTGCAAAATGAAGTATTAATAAAACTTTGGTTTGCACCAGAGTCAAATAATACTTTAGCAAAAACATCATTAACTAAAAACGTACCGGCTATCACGTCCGGAATCATCTTGGCTTCTTCTGCAGTCAGAACAAATGCCCTAGCATTTTTAGCAGTCTTGTTGTTCATGGCTGGAGCTAGTTTTGGACAGTTTAACTTGATACGACCTTGTTCTCCACAGTTGTAGCATATCCTATTGTTAGTTTTCTTCCTGCAGTTTTTTTCCTTGTGTCCAGATATTTTGAAGAAGTTACAGTATATAGAGCATCTCCCAGAATGCTTCCTTTTGCAATACTTGCAATAAGGTGCAGAAGTAGAACCTACATTTTTCCCACGGTTGGAATTACCGTAGCGAAATTCTTGGGTAAGTCTTTGAGCTAGGTTCCTCCTCTGGTCCTCTTCTCGTGTACGTACTAACTCATCAGTTAAGGTGTTTGCTAGTTCTACGGCTTCTTCTATAGTTTGAGGTCTAGCTGCCTTGACTACATGCCTAATCTCACTGATTAATCCCCAGATGTAACGGGAGATTAATAATGGTTCTAGTGATGCAAGGGTTGACACTATTCTAGCATATTCGAAGAGAGTAGTAGTATAACCCTTACTATCTACTCCAGTCATTCTAAGGTTTAGGAACTTATTTGCTATCTGTTCCTTTTCATTGGGAGGGCATAATTTCCTTTCTACCATGTTCTTAAATTCTTCCCATTCCATATTGTAAACTCTGTCACTAGGGATTGGAGGATAGTGTTCCACCATTCTAAAGCTGAGTTCTTAAACAAATTAAAGGCAAACATTATGTTATACTCTTCCACGCACTTGCTTATTTTTAAGACTGCCTCAGTCTTTTCTATCCAGCGTAGAGCGGCAATGGCCCCTTCATTGCCCGAGAATTCCATTGGTTTACAAGACCAAAATTCCTTATAAGAACAACCATAAGACATGGTTCTTCTTCTTTTAGAAATGGGCACTTGAAGTATTGGTCCATTGTTTACGCTGTGATCTGGTTCAGTAGGTCGCTTACTGCCATTGTTACTTTTATTATTTTCCGCTTCCTTAACCGTTTTGATAATATAGGGCATCGCATCTTTAATCCCTTGTGCCACTATGTGTTGGATGGCACTGTTATCTACTTGGTTTCCATTATTATTGTTGTTCGGGTTATCGTTGTTATTCTGGTTATCGTTATTCTGGTTTTCCTGGTTCACTTCATTGTCCATCTGAATTTCAAACATTTACCACATATTAAGATCACAGGACAATATCTAATACAAACAATCACACAACACACATATTATATATTCTTATTTTATTATTTTTATTATTACTATTACTGGTATGGGTTCATCCAGAACTCCATATTACGCTCGCTATACTTCCAGACGAGTCGTTCTCCTATCTACCTCATCCTCTCACTTCCTTCTAAAATCTCCTCACCAAAGGTTCGGAGTTCTTGCACATTTTCTGTGCTCATGAGTGGTGCAGGGGCTGGTACTGGGGCATGGGTTCTTGGTAAGGGTAAGGATTCTCTAGAATTTCCCTGATGTATTGGTCGTTATCATAGTAGGGATCTAGAGGGTCCAAGTCTGGGTAGGCTGCTAGGTTTGGCATGGGTTCATCTTCTGGTATTGGGTAACGTTGTTGGTAATCCCTATGGTCATCAAACCACGGGTCGTAGTCTGGGTCTAAGGGATTGGGTGCTGGTACTCTAGGTATCTCAGTGGGGTCAAAATCAGGCATTGGGATTTGATTTTCTGAGTTGACTTCAATTTCCATTGGTTGTGTGGGAAACAATGGTGTGACAACTGTACTCTGTAATCGATGTACGATGTAAAACAATGATGATTATTAATAAAACAATGTGATTTGGTGTTACTATATGTGTTTTGATGTTATTATGTGTTTATTTGTGTTTGGTGATTTTCAATTAGATTCGACTCCAATTTCAAGCTTTAAATCGCTTTCTGGAAAGTTATACGCAAACTGGTGCGTAAACGCAGTCAGTATAATGTGACAAACACTCCGGAATAGTGACATAGGCTTAACATACCCTAAATAACCTCCACATAACTTAGAAATAAGTTTTGAATGGTTTGGTGTGTTGAAATCAAGTTTGTTCGATCGCATGGACTTTTTATGTCAAACTGCGAAACTATACCGATTTTTGTAGTAACAAACATTCCGGAACTTGATCATAAGTTAAACATACCCTAAATATCCTTTACATAGCTTAGAGATATGCTTTGAGGGGTTCGGTATGCTAAAATAAACTTTATTGATCAATAGGGACTAAGAGCGTCAAAAAGTGCACAAGTTTGCATTTTCGCGCATATCTTACGTTCTGAATATATCCGGACATCCAAAATTTTATGTAAGCATTAAAATATTTTATTTTAGTGTTTGGCATAAGAAAATTCCATTCGTCGCTTAATTTGGATCGTTTTTGCGTTCGTTACGACTTCCGTCGTAATTAACCGAACAACGCAACCGTACGGCCAAACGAACCGACATCCGACATATTTTTGAGCATATCTTAAGTTCCCTATACTTTAACTTCATTTTAGAGCTTTGAAATGGGGTTAACGGGGCTTAAACGTGTCAAAAATGCATCGAAAACCAAGTTTAGGGCTTCAGGGGCTAAAACTGTCATTTCTGAAAGTTGCTGGTCTGCACAAGGCTTACGGACCATAAGCCTGAGAACCATACGGTCCGTAAGGACCTCCTAGTTTAGCAGAATGTGTTTTGCAGCCATTTCCAGCTGTTGGGCACCTTTGCACATGGTTTTGGGGCATTCCTAGGGTTCTACGAAAACTATAAATACCCCTCCATAGTTCACTTGCAACCCACTTGAATTCTGAGATTTTCTCTAAGTTGATGTGTGAAAACACTTCATACCTGAGAAATACTTGGAAATTCAATCTTGCGGGGACCCTTTGTAAGTGTTCCTTCGTTCTTTTTATTCGTTTTAGCGTTAAAGTCAAACTGCGTTTGACTTTCTGCATTAACCAGTTTATGGTCAATGCGAAGTTCGTTTGAACTTCATAACGTGAGCGTAATCACGATGGTCATACTCCCTAGTAACTATACCTACTGATTACCACGTTATCTAGACTCAGTGACGAGTCGTAGTTTCGGCCAAAATGCGCGTTCTTGCGTATTTTGTAACCAAACTACTCTAGGGTATCAAAACCGTTTGTTTTGATATCAAAACCTGTTTTCTAACTTAACTAAACATGTTCTAGCCTGTTTAGCTCGTCACTTTTAGTTTAGTGCTTGTGTAGAGTGGTAAGTCAAGCGGACTAAGCACCCGCTTAGACTTTCGAACACGACCCGTTTGGTCGATCATTAGGATCCGACCAAACATGTTTAGTGACCATAGTAGCATAGGGAATAACCTTTCGAGGTTATACCTTATGGTCACCTAGTTTAGGTAGTTGTATGATAAGTAGTTTATATGCCTTAGGAAAATTACCAAAATACCCTTTTCATGCATAATTGGTAATTAAGCATATGTAACCTAAACTTTTGTCACATAACTGATTATCCAACATATTTAAACATGTTTAGGAATATAACACTTGTCATAGGACTAGTTAGACGTCTCGAACGCGCTTTTGCGCGCACGACGCGTTAAAGTAGCGTAAGCTACCTTAATGGGTCGCGATGGGTTGAAAGCACTTAGGTTAGGTTCTGGTTTAGGATGTACTCTTTGTTAAACAATATCACATGAGTTCCAACACTCATTTGGTTTACAAGACCTCATTCTATCCGATCTTCCGATTTAGGCGTCTATTGTTTGACTAGTGATTCGATTACAAGGAGTTGTTTGATTTCTCTGGTTTGCTCGAGTTTGTTGAAGTTCTATTGATTGAGGATACTTTACACTCCATGTGAGTACATAGTTCCCCTATTTTAATGTTTTCAATTGTTTTGGGGTGATTTATATGTGCTAAATGTTTTCAAGGTTTTAACGATGGTTTTCAAAACGATTTTCGATATTATAACGATGATTTCAAAAACGATTAAAATGGTTTATACTAAACTAATAACGATTCAATAAAGTGAATAAACTAGTTGGTTGTATTTACATAATGAATGGCATTCATTAGCATTGATCAAGCCGACCAGTATTAGGTTATGGTACCATAGGATCTGACAAATCCCATTATCGTACCGCACCCATGGTTATGTGTGGGTTAGGTGGGTAATGACTGAATCTGAATGTTAATTTACCCTTTGGTGGTTTATTAATGCGAGAAGCGAGGTAGTCGAGTCACGAAGGTTTGAATGTTATTAGCGAGGTGACCACAAATAGTTTTCACACTTAAAACGAGGATGATTTAAACGATTTGAACGAATTAACGATTTGGGAACGATTCATACGAGATTAAACGAGTTGGATAAACGATTGGTTTTTGGTTAAGTGTTTAGATAACGGGACGGGTGTAATATGATGAAAACATGGTAGATACGCCGCTGGTACTTCTTATATATAAGTGTTTTCAACATATTACATACCGTAGCGTTATTTAGTTCACTTGGGTAAACAATTTTGGAATGATGTCACACAAACGAGGTTTTCGAAATGATATAAACCATACGAGTTTTATTAACGAGATTTATTAACGAGTTTTATTAACGATTTAATACGAGATGTTTTATAATTTGCTTCACTAAAACAAATGTTTTTGGGTTAAGAATCATGGCTACGAGGTTTTATAAACTATAACCCGCTTGATTTGAGTTGGTTAATTAAGTTGCAATATTATATTTTTTTAAAACAAGGTTTTTAACAAAGTATTGCAACATTTAAACTAGCCATGAATCCGACACTCCTATAAAACCTATGTACTCGCCAGCATTTCTTTGCTGACTTTGTTTTCACATATGTTTCAGGTGTTGATGCTTGATGATTACTAGGATGCATGAGTCACATAGGATCTGGACGAGGCCTTAGTGACATAATAACAATATTAGTCAATATGTAATTTGTTTGTGTTAAGACAATGTTAATGTTTAATATTATCAATAAAACGAAACACTTTTTGTATCCATGGTTATGAAACGATAATTCTGCCACGACACTCCCCGACGTTTCCGCCGCGGTTTTGTTGTTTTAACGCGGTCGGGGTGTGACAGAAGAGTTGGTATCAGAGCCAATGGGTATAGGGAATTAGGTTATTACTAATGCTTTGACCTAGACTATAACTCTTAGGACCCTAACGCAAATAATTTTGCGTTTAGATTTTTTTTAAACAAAACCGTCACCTACCCTTATGTGACAACCACAACTAGAACACAAAATTCGAATCCGCTTTGAAAACTAATCATCTGTTCTAGGATGATTGATTACTAGGTTTTGAACCCTTTGTTATAAGGTTTTGAACCCTTTAAGTTTTCAAAATCTCGTCAAAGTTTGGGTCTAAATAATGTGAACACGTGCAAACTGGAAGAGTGAATGCCTGTACCCTGAGTTTTCTGTCTAAGGCTAGAGTGTTCGTACAAATCCACATAATCGGACCAGTCACTCTTACATGGGAACTCTTGGGGTGAGTGTTCACTTATAGGCGAGCATGTCTTCGGCGATACATTATATTAACCCATTTACTTTGATTAGTCACTGCGTGTCGTTTGTTTGTTCGAGGTAACGAACAAATGATCGCCTTCCTTGTGTTTTGTCGATACCTCTTTTGCTTTTCCTAATTATCAACCTCACTTGTTTCTCATATCTCCTTGTTAGACCATGCCTCCTCGACGTGTAGCACAATCTTTTACTATTGAAGAAATCGCAGCCCTGGTCTCTCAGCAAGTGGCTGCAGTGCTTCCCGGTGTTATGACCCAAGTCCACGATATATATAACAACAACAATAATAACAACAACAATAATGCACAGTGTAATTTCAAGAATTTCAATTCTGCTAAGCCTCTAAAGTTTTCTGGGTCACAAGGAGCAACTGCACTCCTGCAGTGGTTTGAGAGTATCGAGAGCACATTCAGGCATGTGCAATGTCCGAATGCGCGTAAGGTTGAATTTGCTTCGAGCGTGTTTGAGAAGCGAGCGCTTACCTGGTGGAATGGTATTATGCGCGATAGGGGTGCCGAAGTGGCGTTGGCACAAACATGGGAAGAGCTTCGGGCTCTCATGATGAAAGAGTTTTGTCCCCGTCACGAGGTTCGAGCTTTGGAACGAGAGTTTGACGATTTGAAGCAAGATGGGGCTGAGCACCGTGCGTACACAGATCGTTTTGAGGAACTCAGTCTATTGTGTCCCACCATGGTTACCCCACCAGAGAAAGCAATCGAGAGATATATCGATGATTTACCCGATTCTATGCTGGATATTGTGACCGGTGTTAATCCTACTACCCTTCGTCAAGCGATCGAGTTGTCTGCTACCCTGACTGAGACTCAAGTCAGGAAGGGTAAACTCACCCGCAAGGGTGATAAAAAGAAGGCGACTGATTCTGGGAAGGACAAGAAAAAGGGTAAGGGTAAAGAAGGTGAGTCGTCGAGGAAATCGAGGAAGCGAAAGGGTGCCCAGAATTTTGCTGTTACAGCACAGACTGATCAGAACCCACCGGCTCAACCTCCTGCGAAGAAGGCGTATGCTGGTACCGCACCTCTTTGTGCTCGCTGCAACGGTCACCATGTTGCACAACAAGCTTGTAAGCAACGCACAACGTGTGGTAAACTTGGGCATCTGGCCAACGTCTGTCGTTTGGGTCAGAATCAAGCTGCACAGGTTCAAGCTCCAGTTCAGGGAAATGCTGCGAGATTCCCACCAGGTTCATGTTTCAATTGTGGAGAGTTTGGTCACTTCCGCAACAAATGTCCGAGACTGGCGAATGCAAACGCGAATGCTAATGCGAACCCGAATGCGAACGTCAACGCCAACGTGAATCCTGCTCGAGGGCGAGCATACAATTTGAATGCAAACAAAGCGAGAGCTGACAACGAGGTGGTGAATGGTACGTTTCTTGTTAATAATCGACCTGCATCTATTCTTTTTAATTCTGGTGCCGATAGAAGTTTTGTTTCGTTATCTTTTGAACCTTTGCTTGCGATACCTAGAACTAAATTGAGGAAACCCTTATCTGTCGAAGTTGCTACTGGTAAACCTCTTGTTCTCGATTTTGTTATTCGCGGTTGTCAGTTAAACCTTGATAACCATCTTTTTCCTATTGACCTCACACCGATGCAACTTGGGAGCTTCGACGTTATCATTGGAATGGATTGGTTAACCAAACACCACGCTGAGGTGGTTTGCTTCGATAAGATTGTTCGTATCCCTTTGTCTTCTGGCGAAATTCTAGAAGTTCGTGGCGAGAATCCTTCAGGTGGACTGAAGCTTATGTCGTGTATGGAAGCTCAGAGGTATTTGAGAAAAGGATATGTTGCTTTTCTGGCACATGTCACCGAGGAGAAAGGCAAGAGCAAGAGTATTCAGGATATTCCGATTGTTCGGGATTATCCGGAGGTGTTTCCTGATGAACTGCCTGGTTTGCCTCCAGTTCGTCAAGTCGAATTTCATATTGACCTTGTACCCAATGCCAACCCGATTGCGAAAGCGCCTTATCGTCTTGCACCGTCGGAGATGCAAGAGTTATCAAAACAGCTTCAAGAGTTATCTGATAAAGGATTCATCAGACCGAGCTTTTCACCTTGGGGAGCTCCTGTCCTCTTCGTGAAAAAGAAAGATGGGTCTTTTCGAATGTGTATCGATTATCGAGAGCTTAATAAGCTTACCATCAAGAATTGATATCCCCTACCTCGAATTGATGATCTCTTCGACCAGCTGCAAGGTGCTTCGTGTTTTTCTAAGATCGATCTGCGTTCTGGGTATCATCAACTTCGTGTTCTCGAAGAAGATATTCCCAAAACTGCTTTCCGAACAAGATATGGGCATTACGAGTTCACTGTCATGCCTTTTGGTTTGATGAATGCTCCAGCTATCTTTATGGACTTAATGAATAGGGTCTGTAAACCTTATTTGGACAAGTTCATTATTGTGTTCATCGATGATATTCTCATTTATTCAAAATCTCGAGCCGAGCACGAGCAACACCTTCGCTTAACATTGGAACTCCTGAAGAAGGAACAACTTTTTGCTAAATTCTCTAAGTGTGAATTCTGGCTTAACACCAGCAATGTATTTCGACAGAAAGATTATAAATCAGACCTGCATTTTCTAGCTATGAGCCATTTTACGAAAACTACCATAACTTGTTCGTTTCTAGTCCGATTTGGGACACGTTTCTTTCTACGTGACCGTAATCATATCACCTATAACATGGATTGAAAATCCAACATACGACTAAACAATTGTTCTTACTTTGAACCCTCGACTTATAGAATTTTTTCTCATAATTATTTAACCCGTTTCAATTAATGGACTATAGAACTTACTTATGATCTGAAAACTTCTATAAAAGCTTGCACATCAACATACTTGAATTTTATGACACATTATATTAAAACTCATGTGCCGTTAACAATGTATATACGTCTTAATCAACCCATTTACTCTAACTAGCATCATCCATCGCTTTAACTTACCAAAGTTCAATACTTTGGTGATTTTGACCCGTTTGATTTCATGAGCGAAGTCCATCGCCTTAGTAGAATCAAACCTGTCGTATTCAAGTCAATATGACCCATTTAGACTTTTAAGTGGAATCCACCACTTTCATCTTTTAATCAATATCGAAATTTCTGATTCTTCTTGTTTGTGTACTAAAAACGAAATCATACGTTTTAGTAATATCCAAACATCATAACGATTTGATTATTATTCAACAACTAAACATAAAAATGCTAACAAGATATGACGGAGCGCATAGCCGCGTACCTTTCAAAGCTTTCCTTTTAACCGATTATCCACTCTGCTTTGGTTATTAGACGATCCACCCAAATTGCCTATAAAATCTAATTTGGACATATTGCTTAGTATCCATATTTCTGTATTCAACTTCTAGTGTTGTCAACTAGTCAAATAAGTGATTACTTCATAATTCTTACTTATTTTCAATTCATTCAAGCATTTTATCAAACATCTAGTGTGCATAATTAGCATTCTAATACTATCATGTTCATGGTTAATGACTTTAACCATATGTAAGCATAGTAATTCGATTCATATATCAAGAACACTATAGCCATACTAGAACTTGCATCATAACTATCAATTAACATCAAATATCACAAGAATTCATATATTATTCACAAAACCCATATACCCTTATATGAAAAATAATGAAACTCATGAATTATGACATGAATGAACCAATTTATTGTCTAAGACTTGTTCCTAGACTTGTGTTCATCTTAATTTAACCAGAACATCCATCAATTTACCACTAATTGCTATTACAAGTAACCATGTAGGTTCAACATACCACCAAATCTAAGAATTTAACATACCTTGTGATCTACTAAGTATGAGGATCACAAATTCAGCCTTGAATCACCTTCAATTTGGTTTTGTTTCTTTGATTTTGAGTGAAATTATAGGATTTAGGGTTTTGAAGGAGATAGAGTTCGTCCCTGGGGTTTTTTTTTGATCGATCAGGACACACACTTGTGTGTGTTCTGATGTTTATCCAGGATTTAATCAAAACAACTTTCACATTTGGCACGTTTTGCCCCTCTGGTTGCCAAGTTTTATAAAAGGGTCAAAATACTTTGATTTCCCATCTTTTCTAACAAGATTTTAACTAGGTTAATTATTCCTAGTTTCTATTCTCACTGTTTTATTATAATTTTTATAGCTTACACATGTACACAAACATATATAGTTTAATAAATTAGGGGTGTTGCAGATGCCCCTTCTTCCTGGATACAGAGCACATGAGCCGATGGGAGTTTCTGGGATGCGTTGCCGATGGCCTAGGACCCTGTCGGCGACGATTCTTGCAATCTGCAGTTCCTGTTTTTCCATTTCGTTGCTCCAAGTTGACCCGATTCGCATCCCGGCGGTCCGTTTTTCGTCCCGGTGATCCGTATGTCACACCCCAAAAACATCGCAGCGGTATATAAAACGTAGTGGTGACGGAAGTTGGTGGCCATTTATACCTTGTCGGACGATGCACTCATTTGTTGGACATTTTCACATATTTTAAAACATAAGTATAAAACATTACATTTTAAAGTCACGACACAACCACATAAGTTATGTTGTTTTGATCCTCGCGGATCTTATTACAAACGTCCCAGATAGTTTAAAAGTTGTCCAACATATTTAAACAAAACAACATGCATCATCAAGCACAAGATACGCCATGATTTCCCAAAGCCGAACTCAAGTGCCTGTAGAACACGTTAAAAATCAAGTGTCAACACAAAGGAAGGTGAGTTCACATATTCACTTACAACCAATTTTATTCCAAGGAAAACTTTCTGATTAGGTGTTTATTTGAAAACATCCATACAAATTTTAGAAAGTCCATTTTACTTCCTTTATAAAATCCATGGGTCTTCCATCGGTTCATCAATCCGACAACTGTAATATATATATTGCCCAGGTTTTGTATATTAAATTATAGCGTCAATTTTCAGACTCGTATGTTAGCTAGACGATACGAACTATATATTAACCATGTAGGGATAATCAAAGCTAGACAATAAACAGAATTTATCGTCGTTTGACTTGACACGGGGCGACCGGTCACGACGGGGTTGTCAACCCGATAGATCTACCGACAATTCATCACGTGCAATACTTAAATGATTAAACGACTTCATGGGCGTAGAGTCCTCTTGAAGGACAATATGATGTCTGCCTCATGTACAATATATATATCCTACTAATATGACAATTTAATACACGACGTTGTACGAATTCCCCTTACTCTCCATCATATGAGACCCAGTCAAGAATTCGTCCCCAACTGTACGGTCATGTTTCGCTTAGGAAATACCGTACTTTCAATATTCATTCATCAAAAACGTTTTACTTCGAAATGCATGACTTATCAAATTTCATATATTTTCAATGAAAATATATATTTTATATTAAAAGGTATTTTTTATTTCGAAAACATTATTAAACCCTTTTAATGACGTGTACTACCCCCAAAATATATATACAAAGCAGTAAAAAGAGGGGTTTAGTGACACTCACCTTTGGGTGCGTATTTTAAATAGCGCTATCCCAGAGATTGATTTTCTACACGACCTAATATAAGAACGATTTTAAATCAGTATGCATAACACAAAAATCCTAAGTTTCTCCATTTCTTAGAATTATCACTTAACTTTGAGATTTTCTCGAAAAGTTTTTATTTTTTATTATGTTGGCACGTTAATATATATATGAGTCCATATATATATAGTTTTATGATTTTGCAACTTGAAGATTTTATTGGTGACCCTTATTGTGTAAATCCGTTAACTTTCCCGTTTATACGAAATATATCTACGATTTGTGCGTCGTAATATATATACATAAACGTTCATATAATTTAAAACCGAAACACGTGAAATATTACTAACTTATCTATTTTTTCATTTTAAAGAAAATATACATAAAATATCATATATGTATCAAATTTCATGCTCGACAAACAAGTTTCACGTCTAACACAATTTTCACTGTTTCTACCGCACAAAACGTACATGCATACATGCGTAAGCTAGATTTCTAACATTATGTTAAAAACTTAACATATTTTCATATTCTTATGTTTAAATCACATAACACATTTTTCCACATAAAGTTTACCCAAAATTTTACCCACACTAGTGTACATTGAAAAATGCGTATTTTAGCGATTCGGTAACGTTTTCGGGCGTCGGAAGTCACGTATGACCAACCAAACACCAAGTAAACTTAAAATTAGTTAAAATACTTATTTTTAAACTAAAAACATCAGTTTATTTACTGATCTAAATCAGTTTTACAAAAATCACTCGAAAAGCCGATTTTTGACCGTTTTAACGCATAGTTTTGCGTTAAACGTTACTATAATCATCCCAACTCGAAACAACTTGATATTTTAAAACAATACATGTTATTTACTGATTAAAATAATAGTTAAAATCAGATTAGTGTAGTTTTTGTATAAGTCACATAAATCATGCGATTTCACGTATTTTACAACTTTTAATGCACCATGTACAACATGCAAAGCTAGCAAACATTATGACAAGGTTATAAGTCACTAAAAATTTTAAAATAACTTCATTTTAGTGTTTATAATCTGATCATAACCGATTTTTACTCATTCAAACTCAAATCATCTTTTTAAGATCATATATCATTATGCATGTTTACATATGTGCATCTAATGCACTCCTACAACATTATCATCATCATTTATGTTCTAATCATATTCTAGAACACATTAACATCATGTATTAAAAAAATATAACACACATCATCATGATCATCCAATCATTCAAAATCATTCATGTAAGTATCCTTCACATTTAAGATTATATGACAATTTTTATATGCATGCATACATATATACATATATACATATATACACGAAATACATACACACATATAAACTTCCAAAAATTTACTTTTCAACATATACCACTTTCAAATCTCTAATCACCTTAGAACATTCTTATTTGACAACTAACACTTCTTTTAATCATCTTATTTTCCAAGAAATCAAACAAATCAAGATCTTTTCATCAACAATCAAAATACAACTTATACACATACATATACACATAATCGGCCAAATACACACACATACACACACCCATTTTTATTTTATTCAAAACTTGTTTGAAATTTTCAAGTTTATGTTTAGATTCAAGAACAAGAGAAACTTTCACTATCATCTTCATCACCATGAATCAAGAGCAAGATTGAAAATAAAATATGTTATACCTTCAAGATTCTTAGTGGGTTTTAAGATTTATGATGATGTGAAGCCTTGTTCTTGCTCCAATCTTCTTGAAATCACTCCTAAATCTTCTTGAAAGCTTGAAATCACTTAGAAATGGACATGATTCTTCAAGATTTGATTTTGAAAATGAAATGGTTGTGTTTTAAGGGGGTGTTCGGCCAAGATGTTCAAAGTGAAAGAGAGAGAGTGAAGTTTTTGAGGTGAGTTCTTGGAATGTGAAGATTGTATGGAGACATGAGCATGCCTTAATCATCACTCAACATTCTAGAGAATGGACAAGTGTCCACATTGCAAGAAACAAGAACATTTGGGCAGCCCTTGGTGCCGCCACATAGGTCCCCTCTCTCACATTATATGTATACATATACTTATATATGTAAATTTAGGTTAAAAACTGGTATTTTACTGATTACCGGGTATTTTATCTAGCGTTTTAATCCCGTTTTAGTGCGTTTCAAATTATTTTTATCACTATATAAAATTAATTACTCAAAATTATTACTGACATAATTACCAGTTGCCTTGACTTGCTGCGTTGACAGTATTTTGTTTAATTCGCGCAGTATCTCGCGGTACGCGCTCAAACTCGAAAAATATAGTTTCTTAGCTGTTTTGAATTATTTTTCCATACGGATATGATTAAAATTATTATTCTAATCATAACAGGCTATTTTTAGGATTTTAACATTGATCGGGTGGTCGCCGACGCTCGTTTCGCATTTTAAACGTTACGCGATAAGCGTTAGTTTTATCGTTGCCAACATAATTTTCATACACATCTAAAGTTACCAACACATTAAATATCATATATTAACATCACAATCAGTCACAAATAGTCATGTTACATGTTCACTACACAGATTACTGTTGTCTGGTACGGCCTGAGAGGCCGGGTGTCACAGTCTCCCTCTGTTTAGGGAATTTCATCCCCGAAATTCTACTTCACAGGTTTCGTTTTCGCACTCGGTGGGAAGAGGTGAGGATATTTTTGTTGCATTTGGTCCTGTCGCTCCCAGTTGAACTCGGGTCCACGCTTAGAATTCCAACGGACCTTGACCAACTCAATCTTACTCCTCCTGAGTTTCTGGATTTTCCGATCCCGAACCTCCACTGGTTCTTCGATAAACCTCAGTTTATCATCCACTCGAACCTATCCAGGGGGTATAATTAGTGTCTCATCAGACATACACTTTTTCAGGTTGGAGACATGAAATACGTCATGGAATCCAATCAACTCATGTGGCAACTTGAGCCTATACGCGACTAGTCCAACCCGTGAGACGACTTCGAAGGGACCTATATAATGGGGGCTCAACTTTCCCCCTTTTCCAAACCTCACAACGCCCTTCAATGGCGATACCTTCAGCATAACCCTATCACCAACTTGAAATTCCAGCGGTTTCCTTCGGTTATCTGCATAACTCTTCTGTCGATCCGCGGCAGCCTTCAACCTATTCTTGATCTGGACAACCTTGTCTGTGGTCTCCTGAATGATCTCGGGTCCGGTAAAATGCTTTTCGCCGACTTCAGCCCAACAGAGCGGTGATCGACACTTCCTTCCATACAGGGCTTCAAACGGAGCGGCTTTTATGCTGGCGTGGTAACTATTGTTGTAAGAAAACTCAGCCAAGGGCAAATGAGTATCCCAACTTCCACCGAAATCAATTGCACACGCACTCAGCATATACTCTAACGTCTGAATGGTCCTTTCGCTCTGACCATCCGTTTGAGGATGATATGCAGTACTCATATCCAAACGAGAACCCAACGATTTCTGGAGAGATCGCCAAAATCTGGAGTCAAATCGTCCGTCTCTATCCGAAATGATTGACACTGGTACTCCATGACGAGCTACAATCTCGTTAAGGTATAGTTGCGATATCTTCTCCGTATTGTCTGTTTCCTTAAGTGCCAGGAAATGAGCAGACTTTGTCAATCAATCTACAATTACCCAGATCATATTGTGTCCACGCGACGTACGGGGTAACTTGGTGATAAAGTCCATCGTAAGATGTTCCCATTTCCACTTAGGAGTCTCTGGTTGCTGCAGAAGTCCAGACGGCTTCTGGTGCTCAGCCTTAACCTTAGAGAATGTCAGACATTTACTCACATAGGCCGCAATGTCTCTCTTCATCTTCGGCCACCAGTAAAACTCCTTAATGTCCTGATATATCTTCGTAGAACCTGGGTGAATGAGAATACTTGGATTTATGAGCTTCGTTCATAACCAATTCACGGAGGTTACCTTTAAGCGGAACCTAGACTTGGTTCATGAAGTACATTACTTTATCCGCTTTCGATATCAGTTTACATTCTAAGTCCTTCAAACCTTCACCTCTCAAATCATCATCTTTCAAAGCTTCCCGCTGTGCATCACGAATTCGATCGGTCAAACTCGTTTGTATGGTCAAACCCAAAGCACGCACATGTAGAGGCTTTTCCCGCTCCTTCCTACTGAGCGCTTCTGCAACAACGTTTGCTTTCCCTGGGTGATAACGGATATCACATTCATAATCGTTGAGTAAATCCACCCAACATCGTTGTCGCATTTTGAGCTCCTTCTGATCGAGGATGTGCTGGAGGCTCTTATGGTCCGTGTAAATCGTACACTTCGTGCCATATAAGTGGTGTCTCCAGATCTTCAAAGCAAACACAACAGCTCCAAGCTCCAAATCATGTGTTGTGTAATTCTTCTCATGCACTTTCAATTGTCTGAATGCATAGGCTATCATTTTGTCTCTTTGCATTAAAACGCATCCAAGACCCAAAGGTGAAGCATCACAGTAAACAATGAAATCATCACTTCCCTCAGGAAGGGAAAGAATAGGTGCACTGTAGAGCTTTTCCTTCAAAAAAGCTTTCTCCTACTTCTCCATCCAGTCAAACTTCCTCTCCTTCTGGGTTAATAGCGTCAATGGCTACGCTATTCTAGAGAAGTTCTCAATGAACCTCCGATAATACCCGGCAAGCCCTAAGAATTGTCGCACCTCTGACGGAGTCTTTGGCGCTTCCCAATTCTTTATTGCTTCGATCTTAGATGGATCTACATGCCTTTCTCATTTATGACATGTCCGAGAAAATGAACTTCTCGAATCCAAAACTCACATTTAGAGAACTTGGCATACAACTTCTCTTCCTTCAGAAAATCCAAAATTAACCTCAAATTATGCTCATGATCTTCTTTGGTTCGTGAATAAATAAGTATATCGTCGATGAATACTATCACGAATTTGTCCAAGTAGGGTTTGCATACCCAGTTCATGAGATCCATTGTGACATCTGTGCCTCCACGGCCATCAAACAAATACCAAATCAATGAAATGTTGTGTTTCATACTTGGGATTTGTATAAATATGTGTATCATTTTCACATATCAACTCTTGTTCGATTTCGGGCTCTAAATCGCTTTCTGGAAGGTTATACGCGCATTGATGCGTAAATATAACCAGTTTAATGCAACAAATACTCCGGGATGGTGACATAGGCTTAACTTACCTTAAATAACCTTTACATAACATAGAAATAAGTTTTGGAGGGTTTGGTGTGGCGAAATCAAGTTTATTCGCTTACAGGGACTAATTTCGACAAACTGTGAAAGTATGCCGATTTGTACTGTAACGAACATTCCGGAACATGACCATAAGTTCAAAATACCCTAAATATCCTTTACATAGCTTAGAAATAGGCTTTAAGGGGTTCGGTGTGCTAAAATAAACTTTTTGGTCATTCAGGGGCTAAAAGCGTCAAAAGTGCATAAGTTTGCATTTTCGCGCATATCTTACGTTCTGAATACATCCGGACATCCAAAACTTTATGTAATCATAAAAATATTTTATTTTAATGATTGGCATGATAAAATTCCATTCGTTGCGTAATTTGGATCGTTTTTGCGTTCGTAACGACTTCCGTCTTAATTAACCGAACAACGCAACCGTACGACCAAATGAACCGACATCTGAGATATTTTTGAGCATGTTTTGAGTTCCCTATACTTTAACTTCATTTTAGATCCTTGAAATGTGGTTAACGGGGCTTAAACGTGTCAAAAATGAGCCGAAATGCAAGATTCTGAAGTCCGGGGACCAAAATTGTCATTCTGCCATAGTTATCTTAGGAAGGGACCAAAATGAAAAATCTAATTTCCAGCTTGTTCCAGCTGTTCCCTTCATTTGTACATGGTTTTAATGAAACTATGGGCTCCCATGGTTTCACAAAACCATGGGCACAAGTGTACGGATGAGATCGAAGCTCGTTTTACGATGAACGATCCTAACGGTTCTAGTTTTCCTATAAATGGCTATCCCATTTAACTTGAAAAACCCACATTGATCTGATTTTGGCTCTCTAAGTTGAAGTTTATGCTTCATACCTGAGAATAAATCGGATCAAAGCTTGCGGGGACCTTTTGTACCTATTCTTTCATTTTTTTATCGCTTTTCGAGTCTGAAAGTCAAACTGCGTTTGACTTTCTGCATTGCCCAGTTTATGGTCAATGTGAAGTTCATTTGAACTTCATAACGTGAGTGTAATCACGATGGTTATAGTCCCTAGTGAGTATACCTACTGATTACCACGTTATCTAGGTGTAGTGACGAGTCGTAGTTTCAGCCAAAATGCGCATTCTTGCATGTTTTGTGTCACACCCTGGCTTTGCGGAAGCCTGGGTTTGACAGCTTGGTATCAGAGCTTTGATTATAGCGAACTAGGATTCCTTATCGAGTCTAGACTATGATCACTAGGGCTCTCACGAAAACATATTTACAATGCATACACTACATCCAGATCCAGGGCACAAACACCTTTTTACAAACAAAAGAGTGAGCACATTTTATTTGTTAGTTATGGCTCAGTCTGAGAGGCTGAGGGAGTAGTCTAGTGGGACTAGGAGGCTCAGTCTGAGAGGCTGAGGGAGTAGTCTAGTGGGACTAGGAGGCTCAGTCTGAGAGGCTGAGGGAGTAGTCTAGTGGGACTAGGAGGATCAGCCTGAGAGACTGAGAGAGTAGTCTAGTGGGACTAGGAAGTTCAGTCGGGGAGACTGAGAGGATAGTCTAGGGTAGACTAAGATGATTACTTGTTTGCTTATTGGTGACTAACATGTTTATGTGATTGATTGATTGTTTGTACGTATGTGTGTTTAAGTTACAGACATCATGCCTTCTTCATCAGACACTGGAGTTTCCGACACTCTAGACCCCATGGCCATAGTATCAGACGACATAGTTTCATCGGAGCACGAGGTGTACACTTCCGATACTACCAGCACAGATGATGTCGACTTCCAGCCCTTTGCGCTGCCTGATGTCGTAGCAGAGCCTGCTGATGGCCATCTTGTTGGGGATTTGCCACTCGTGGTGATCCCTGCTCCTGTACCCCTTGTTGCTTATCCCGTTGTTGATATGCCCCTCGACGTTGTCTCTGACGACGATGTCGATTTATTTGAGGAGGACCCACTTGAGGGCGAGGCCCATATTGCTGCCGGTGATATCCTACTTCTTGCTGATGCTCCTGCGGAGGAGGCTCCCGTTCATTCACCTGTTCCAGACTCCTTTGAGTCTGTGGCGTCTGCACCTTTGCATACACAGGGAGTGCAGCACCACTCACACGACGCCGACCCTGATATGGCGTCATCAGCTGCACCAGTTCCCGCACACTGCTTTGAGTTTGATCACGATGTTGATGATGATTCAGATCCTATTTTTCCACCTGGCTTTGATCCAGACCAGGACATTGAGTTCGTACACTTAGACCAGCACTTGGAGGATCCTATAGCCCCTGTCGACCCCATGTTTGTTGATCCAGCTGATTTTGAGATGGAGTTTGTTGATCCGGAGCCTGCTGTGGCCCCTGAGCCAGGCGTTGCTCCTAACCCCGCATTGGAGCATGACCATGTTCATGCCGATGCACCTACTGTTGCTCCTTTTATTAATGATATACCTGTTGACGATCATCCTGTTGTTGTTCCACAGTTGGGGGATGATCATGTGGCTGTCGATGCTTATGTTGATGCTCCACATTTGTTAGAGGATCCTGTTGTCGCCCCACTTCCTGATCCAGTGCCGGTGATGTTCGACCGTGCACCTTTTGCGACCCATATTGATCCACGATACGCTCACACCCGCAACGGGTGGATAGATGATGACGATGATTACCCACCTTTCGTGACACCAGTTACACCACCTGTAGCCCCCGTTTCAGCTCCCATTGATGTTCCCTTGTTTCCCTCACACACCCCAGAGGCTCGCCGCACAGATCTTCCGATCACCTATCTCCAGGACATACCTCCACCACGTCCTGGGGAGGGTTCGTCACGACATCCGTTTGGTCATACACCTTTCGCGTCAGGAGGAGATCAGTTTGTACCCCAGATTCCTCATCCCACTGTTGCACCATTTACTGTACCATCCTTCGCTCCATCTAGTGAGCCATTCCTCTGGACTACGCCCCCCATTATGCCACCGACGGATCCGTATCACCCATACCACGTGGGGTATTCTACGGAGGAGATTCTCACATCTTTCATGATACAGCAGGAGGCGCTGGCCCGTCGCGTACAGGAGCTGGAGAGAGCTCAGCGACCACCGTGCCATTGCCAGATTCCACCTGCAGTATCACACCCTCCTCGTCCGCTTTCACCTGATTCTGCCGCTCGTTTTTGGACTCCTGAGCAGCAGATAGCATACTTATTGCATGCTTATCGCGCTATGGAGGAGGACTGGCTTCATATGCGACGTTTACTCTTTTCTCGTTTTCCCTCTCCTCCACCGCCATCAGCATAGGCCTTTTTGTACGACATGGGTAGACTTTTGGTGAGACGACCACGATTGTGCAGACTACACAGCTTTTGGAGACCACATTTTGATGATTGTGACTTTTGATGATTTGTATATTTGTTGCTGTTGTCACTGACTAGATAGTTTGGACTAGGGCGATGTGGCCCTTAGTCACTGATGATGTATGATACAGTTATGAACTTTTAAACCTTACATTGTGGTCTTGATTTATGACAGCGCAATCGCAATATTCTCATTATATGAGATGTTGAGTGATTGTTTATGTTCTATAACATGAGATGTTATGTGGTTGATTTATTTATAACATGAGATGTTATGTGTTGATATTGTTAAATACATACGTACACTTTACTTACTATGACCTGACCTATGTGAAACATCTTTTAGAAGATGCCTCCAAAACGCGAAGTACACATGCCTACTACCCAGGCAGAACTCCAAGGGTTAATTGCCGCCGCTATAGCACAGCACAAGGCTCTGCGCTCCAAACCTAGCAAGAGCACCACAGAAAACAACCCACCTCATGGCTGTGCCTACTGGCACTTCCTCAACTACGAGCCTCCGAAGTTCGACGGCACTGGAGGTGCCATAACCTTTTTGAAATGGATCGAAAGAATGGATTCCATCTTTCAATTGAGCGGTTGTACGCCAGAACAACAAGTCCCATACGTTTCCGAGTTGTTTATAGATGAAGCTCGATTATGGTGGAACCTTCAGGTTCGAATAATGGGCGAGACTGCTGCATATACCTTATCATGGGAAGAGCTAATGCATAACAAGTACTGTTCGAGAGCAGGAAGCCAGAAGGTAGAAACTGAGTTCTGGAACTTGAAGATGGAAGGTTCAAAAATAGCTGAGTACGTGGAGAAGTTCCAAATCCTGTCACATAATGTTCCCTACATGGTAAATCCAGAGTTTAAGAAGATTGAGCGTTTCATTTGGGGATTGGCACCCCAAATCATGAGCGTGGTGACGACATCAAAGCCCGCAACAATCACTGAGGCCATCAATGTAGCCTTAACTGAAGAAGCAAGCAGGACGAACAAGTTTTCGACCTCTGAGGAGAAAAAGGAGACTCCTGTAGAGCCATCTGGAGATAACATGAGAAAGCTTGCGAATTTCAAGAAGGTTACTCGGACAAATAACAAAAAGAAGGCCAAAAAGGGAAAGGATTACAATGGTATCCTACCAAAGTGCGACAATTATTTACGTTATCATGTCGGGCGATGCAAATACGGAAAATGTGATAACTGTGGTAAGAGGGGGCATCCCAAAGAAACTTGTTGGCGAAATACTAAACATAGTAATGGTGGCCAAGAAGGTAGTGAGAATCACGAAGGAAACAACGACAATGACAATTACCAAGGCAGAATAAGTGATAAACAAAAACATGCTCGAGGTTGTCTTAACTGTGGAAGCAAAAAGCATTTCAGGAAATACTGCCCAGGATTGAATCAAGCCCGCAGAAGAGTGTTTAACATTGAGGCGAGGGAAGCGCGCCAGGATCCCAATGTTGTTACTGGTACGTTCCCTATAAACCAACGCTTTGCATCCGTTTTGTTTGATACTGGTGCGGATTATAGTTTCGTGTCATTAGAATTTAAGAATATACTTGGGTTGACGCCTAGTAAGTTAGACGTTCCGTACTCCATCGAATTAGCAAATGGGAAACTAGTTGAGACCAGTGAAGTTGTCTGAGGATGTGTGATTGAACTAGGAGGGCACGAGTTTACGCTAGACTTACTACCTGTCGAGTTGGGAAGCTTTGATGTGGTAGTGGGAATAGATTGGCTATCGAGTAACAAATCCGAGATCGTTTGCCATGAGAAGACCATCCGCATCCCACTGACGGATGAAGAAACGATCATAGTGCACGGAGAGAAGCATGATACACCACTAAGAATTATTAGCTGCCTGAAAGCTAGAAAGTGCTTGAAGAAGGGATGTGTTGCATTCTTAGCACACATCGTGGATAAGGAAGCTGCTGAACCGAAGATCGAAGACATTCCAGTCATGAAAGAATATCCAGAAGTCTTTCTAGAAGACTTGCCAGGATTACCGCCTCAAAGGCAAGTCGAGTTCCACATTGACTTGGTTCCAGGTGCCGCGCCAATAGCCAAGGCACCCTACAGACTTGCGCCATCAGAGATGCAGGAGTTGTCGACACAACTCCAGGAACTTTTGGACAAAGGATTCATCAGACCAAGCTTCTCACCTTGGGGAGCTCCGGTTCTGTTTGTTAAAAAGAAGGACGGTAGTTTCCGTATGTGTATAGACTACCGTGAGCTTAACAAGTTGACTATCAAGAACAGATATCCTTTGTCGAGAATCGATGATCTATTTGACCAGTTGCAAGGCTCAAGCTTTTATTCGAAGATCGATTTGCGATCAGGATACCATCAACTTAGGATACAAGAGGAAAGTATCCCGAAGACAGCCTTTAGGACTCGTCATGGACATTACGAGTTCCTAGTTATGCCGTTTGGGTTGACGAACGCACCTGCAGTTTTCATGGACCTAATGAACCGAGTCTGCAAACCGTACTTGTATAAGTTTGTGATCGTATTTATTGACGACATTCTGATTTACTCAAAGACAAAGGACGAGCACGAACAACACTTAAGAGCTATTCTAGAGCTACTTAAGAAGGAGAAATTATACGCCAAATTCTCGAAGTGTGAGTTTTGGCTACGCGAAGTCCAGTTTCTTGGACATGTGGTAAATGGAAATTGAATTCATGTTGATCCCACGAAGATCGAGGTGATCAAGAGTTGGGAGACTCCAAAGACGCTAACCGAGATTCGACAGTTCTTAGGTTTGGCTGGATACTATCGAAGATTCATTGAGGATTTTTCAAAGATCGCTCAACCACTAACACTCCTCACGCAGAAGGACAAGAAGTTTGATTGGGGAATCAAACAAGAAGAAGCGTTTCAGTTATTGAAGAACAAGCTTTGTGACGCACCGATTTTATCGCTACCCGAAGGAACGGATGACTTCGTGGTATATTGTGACGCCTCACGTCAAGGTTTGGGTTGCGTGCTGATGCAACGCCAGAAAGTTATAGCCTACGCTTCACGCCAGTTGAAAGTTCATGAAAAGAACTATACCACGCATGATTTGGAACTAGGCGCTGTGGTATTTGCGTTGAAAATCTGGCAACATTATCTATATGGTACGCGATGTCAATTTTCACGGATCACAAGAGCTTACATCACATATTCAACCAGAAAGAGCTTAACATGAGGCAAAGACGCTGGGTAGAGCTTTTGAATGATTATGACTGTGAGATTAAGTATCACCCAGGGAAGGAGAATGTGGTCGCTGATGCCCCGAGTCGAAAGAAAAGGATCAAGCCCATAAGGGTTAGGGCTTTAGAGATGATTGTCCAGACAGATCTCTCTCTACGCATTCGTGCCGCGCAGAGAGAAGCTTTGAAAGAAAGGAATATTGAAGATGAGTATCTCCGTGGGATGGAGAAGCAGTTGATACTAAACTAGGAAGGGACTTTATGCTTCATGAAACGGATTTGGGTCCCTCCGTTTGGTGGTTTAAGGAAAGTTATTTTTGATGAAGCTCACAAATCACGGTACTCTATTCATCCCGGAGCGGATAAGATGTACCAAGATCTTAAGGATTATTATTGGTGGCCTAGGATGAAAGGCGGCGTTGCTGTTTATGTTAGCAAGTGTTTAACGTGCGCCAAGGTGAAAGCTGAATACCAGAAGCCTTCAGGACTTCTGCAACAGCCTGAGATTCCCAAGTGGAAATGGGAACAGATTTCAATGGACTTCATAACTAAGTTGCCAAAGACGCCCAGAGGTCATGACACTATTTGGGTAATAGTTGACCGTCTCACCAAGTCCGCACACTTCCTACCAATCAAAGAGAAGGATAACACAAGTAAACTTGCGGAAATATACATGCGAGAGATTGTCGCACGTCATGGAGTGCCTCTCTCGATCATCTCTGATAGAGATGGACGTTTCATATCAAGGATTTGGCAATCCTTCCAAGAAGCTTTTGGCTCACAGTTAAATCTGAGCACTGCATTTCATCCGCAAATTGATGAACAAAGTGAACGAACAATTCAGACTTTGGAGGATATGCTGAGAGCATGTGTAATGGATCTAGGTGGTAGCTGGGATAATCATTTACCGTTGGTCGAGTTTTCATACAACAAAAGTTACCACAAGCATTGGAGCCGCGCCATTTGAAGCTCTTTACGGACGCAAGTGTCGATCACCACTATGCTGGGCTGATGCAGGTGATAGGCAGCTTGTTGGTCCCGAAATAGTCCAAGAGACGACAGACAAGATTGCGCAGATTCGAAAACGCATCGAAGCAGCTCGCGACAGACAGAAAGCCTATGCAGATCCAAAGAGGAAACCTTTGGAATTTCAAGTTGGGATATGGTTTTATTGAAGGTTTCACCGTGGAAGGGTGTGGCACGCTTCGGAAAGCGTGGGAAGTTGAATCCGCGTTATGTTAGCCCTTTCAGAATCCTGCAAAGGATTGGGCTTGTTGCCTACAAGTTGGACCTACCTGCTGAACTAAATGGTGTTCATGATACATTCCATGTATCAAATTTGAGAAAGAGTCCAACACAAGAGACAGTGATTATTCCTGCTGACGAAGTTCATATCGACGACACGCTCCACTTTACCGAAGAACCCGTCGAGGTTACGGATTGGAAAGTTAACAAAACTCGCAGGAGCAGTGTCAAACTCGTCAAAGTTCGTTGGAATGCAAGACATGGACCTGAATTCATGTGAGAACGTGAGGATCGTATGAAGGAGAAGTACCCCCATTTATTTCCTAACGGGGGGAGAATGTGACAACCCTCACCAAACCAGGTATCCGTACGAATTAATTATTATTTAATTAATGCTTAATTATTGTGCTTACTTACAATTGTGGTTGAACTGCTTCTTGATTTCTGATACATACATATACATGCATCATACCTTATTACTGTCACTCCATTATTTACATAGAACTATACTGACAAACTTGAAGCACAAAAACACAGTGAGCACACTATACGGATAACCCAGTAAACATGCTGACATTGCCAGCACTAGACAGATACTGTCTCTAAGGCCAGTATGAGCCGGGAATAGTTTACTACACTAGTAGGGAGTGTAGGGAGGTGAGGATTGTTAAACTGCGTCACTAGGTGATAGTTATAGTGACCGGATGTGCCTAAAACATGCTTTGACTACAAAATTCTGCACTTTATACAAAATTCAGCATTTAACTAAACTAGTAAAGTGCGAAAGCATGGGAAAATAATACTAGACACTTTCCAAAGTGTCAGGAATTCATTGTGTCACTAAAAATAATATTAAAGACACTTTAAATGCTTATTTAGCACTTTAACGGATTAATATCCAACCGAATAACCGGACTTTACCCGGAACATAAAAATATTGTCAATGACATTGTTTTTCCTTTTCTGAGCCAGTTAGGGTCCCCGGATACCCTAACACCTTTTATAATTCATAACACACATAATACACTAATTAACACCTTTAGTACTTAACTAGTTACTAACTATCTAGTTCAAACCAAACCATAACCCCCCCCCCCTCTAACCGAACGGTTCCCCAAGGGAACACCCACCTCAAATTTTTGATTATTTTAATCAAGTTTGCTTAACATCATGGGAACACATTACCTAAGGGTTAATGGTAAAAGATGGTTTATAAATAAGCTTATGGGACAAAGAACTTCATTTACATCAAACACTTAAAAAAAATTGCTCTCTCCCTCTTCTCTCCATAGTGTTCGGCCGAGAACACTAGAGCCACCATCACCACCTTCGAGTTTCGATCAAGACATTCCACATACATACAAGTGTGCTAGAGTTCATACAAGGAGACTCAGTGCTTACGGAATCTCAAGGACCTCACTACGTTGCTTTTATCCACCTAGTTTTCGCTTTGATTCTTCCCTAGCCTTGAGCTAGTTGTAAGTGCTTCTAAACACTTCCTTGTTCATGATTAAAATGGTTAATAAGAAGTTTAACGGTTAAAACTCAAGAACATGCGAAAATAAAACTTAAAGTCTTACAAGAATGATAAACTAGTTGGTTAAAGAGAAAATAATGGGGTAAAACTTGTGAATCTTGTTTAGTTGTGGTTATTTTATGTTGTTGGTTGCTAGAAGTGGAACGGATCGTCATCTAACCACGCTAGATCATGTTCATGGAACATGAACTAGCAATATGTTAAGTGTAAAAGATACAAGATGATGAACCTTTCCACACATAAACATGAACTTGTGTAAAAATGATTTTTCTTGTAAAATAGAGTTCTAAACTAGTAGATCTAAAGATCTACAAGTGGTATTTTCGAAGAACCAAGTGTAAGATGCAAACCTTGTTTAAAAGCCGGATCGTTCATGAACTAAAAGCATTTTTGCAAACAAACAAGTGTGTGAACACTTGTGTGACAAAAGATTTAACCAAGAAATATTTTCGTAATTTTTGGAATAGAAGTTGTGAAATTGCATATTCGTTAAAAATAAAGTTTTCAAGAAACTGATTTTATTTTTAGAGATGGAAAGATCTACTAAATATGTTGGAAAGTTACTACATATTTTTACACAACTTACAAGTTCATGTGTTTGCGATTTATGCTTATTTTTTACTAGTTTGATGATTGAATATTGTATGTTGATGATTGGAAAATTGTTGATTGAATTTTGAAAAGAAAATGATACGCTAGTAAGCGTGGCCACCTCCAGTTACAGAGGAAACTATGGCGAAATTTTTCCAGAAAATAACACTTAGAATATTTTTGGTGACAAGTGTTTAATTTTTGACTTGTTTTCCAAACAAACTTCGCCATGATTTTTATTATAAAATAACCAAGTATTCGGAGGTGGATTTTCATAAATAAAACTTGTTAAATATATATTTAGAATATATATTTCATAGTAAAACGCTTGTGTGATTTTATGATTATTTTGTGAACTACACATATATTATTTTTAGGGTAAAAATAATATAACTTGTATACACTAAAAAGTAACGACTCCAAAATAATACCAACGCCTTCACAAACAAATATTTAAGTTACACCGGTATTATTATTACCACGCGAACTGTAAAATGTAACTTACGTATTTTTCGAAAAATACTCTTAAATGTGTATTTTGACAAAGTATTATTTTGGAAATCGTATGGAATAAAATATAATATTTTTGGGAAAAATATGTATATTTTGGAGATAGAATATTTTAGACAAACGAATTAAAATATATTTTATTGAGTGAGACTTAATAATATATTTCGAAGATATAAAAACGCACATGTATAAAAACCCCCATCCTTGGGAAGGAATATACTTGTTAAATAATTAAGAAGTGTAAATACGAAATAGTTGTCTAACTATTTCCCAAAAACGTTAAACCATAAGCCAAGGCACGGCCATCCGTCTAATAGAAGTTAGTACGTGTAGGTCGTCACGCAGCAGGTTATTTTGGGACGGACTATTTCGAGACGCACTTCAGTGAGTTCATGTCCCCCTTTTCTCTTAATTGTTTTCAGTTTTTATACTTCGGGGGTGAAATACATGTTACTATGATTACGAATACTTTTTACATGGTATGGTTAGCGTAAGGAGGGTTACTACTTAGATCATGTGAGTGGGTAGGCGGGAACTGGAGGCCATTAATCCTCATTGTAGGACCGAGGGTCATTAGCGGTAGATCTATCTGGGTGTAGCGAGCCCAACTCCAGGCCCAACAGTACGGACCTCGGGGTGACTTTGAGCCCGACGCAAAAATCTGCTAGGTTTGAGTCTTCCTACTACACTTCACACATATCAATGGCCTTGCAAACCATTGGTGATCTCTTTATTTCCTTATTTGCAACATACCAGGGATTTTATACTTACCAATGTATTACAAAGGTTTTACATACTCACTTTCACATGAACTCGCTCAACTTTATGTTGATTTTTCAACTTACATGTATTTCAGGGAATTAGGGATCTGGCAAGGTATGCACTGTCGTTACGCTGCGTAAAAGAATGGTGTCATCCAAGTTTAGGGATTGTGACTTTTACCTGGACGAGTCACAAGCCTTAAGCTGTGTGTATTTCCTGTTTTGTGGTTGTGTCTTATGAACAAGGTTTTTATTATGTTGTATTGTAAACTCGTTGCATGTGTCAACTCTAAAACAATGTTGTCGTGTTATCTTTTAGAACATGTTAAATGGATGATCATCATGGTTTTACTTTCATATAGCTTTGTTGTGATTAAGCTATGGTATTAAGAAGTCACACCAAAATAAACCCACGCTTCCGTAAAGCCAGGGTGTGACATTTTGTAACCAAACTACTTATGGGTATCAAGACCCTTTGTCTTGATACCAAAATTGTTTTCAAACCTCGTTAAACATGTTTTAACATATTTAACTTGTCACTTTTTAGATTAGTGCTTGTGTGGAGTCGTAAGTCAAACGGACTAAACACTCGCTTAGACTTTCGAACACGACCCGTTTGGTCGATCATTAGGATCCGACCAAACATGTTTAGTGACCATAGTTGCATAGGGAATAACCTTCTGAGGTTATACCTTATGGTAACTTAGGTTTAATTAGTTGTATGATAGGTAGTTTATATGCCTTAGGTAAATGACCAAAATGCCCTTTTCATGCATAATTGGTAATTAAGCATATGTAACACAAACTTTTGTCACTTAATTGATTATGCAACATATTTAATCATGTTTAGGCATATAATACTTGTCATAGGACTAGTTAGACGTCTCGAACGCGCTTTTACGTGAACGACACGTTAAAGTAGCTTAAGCTACCTTAATGGGTCACAATGGGTCGAAAGCACTTAGGTTAGGTTTCGATTTAGAATGTAGACTTTGTTAAACCATGTCATATGAGTTCCAGTACACATTTGGTTTACAAAACCTCATCCTATCCAATCTTCCGACTTAGGTCCGGTTTATTTATATAGTTATTAGGTTGCCGATTGATTCCGTGCTCCCTCTAGTTTGCTTGGTTGTTGTCCAAGACCTCTACGCATTCTCAGGTGAGTACATAGACCCCTCTTTTACTGTTTTCCAAACGTTTTGGGGTGAAACACATGTGCCTACTTGTTATTTTCATGCTTTCCATGTTTTCCTATCATATACTTGCTATGTTCATTTGTACACTATTAGTACACGATTTCATTATGTTTTGCTATGTATGTTTACTTAACATGCTAGCACATTGTTTTACATTATATTTCTTTTGCTATGTATGTTTACTTAACATGCTAGCACGTTGTTTTACATTCATTCTTTTCTGCTTTGTATGTTAACTTAGCATACTTAGTACATTATTTTACATTACATTTCATGCTATGTATGTCCATTTAGAGCATACTTAGTTCATTATATTACATTGCATCTCTGTTGCATATGTTCTCGTAACATATGGACACATTGTTTTATATCTCTACCTTGTATGTTCACTAAGAATACTAGGTACATTATTTTCATAAAACATGCTTACATTTGATATGACATTTGGTTTGTTTAACGGGTCTAAATTACATTCATTAACATTAGCTATGCCGCTCGGTAGTAAGTAATGGTACCATAGGATCTGACAAATCCCGTTATCAGACTGCACCCATGGTTATGTGTGGGTTAGGTGGGTAACGACTGAATCTGTGATTGTTAATTTACCCTTTAGTGGTTTATTAATGCGAGAAGCGATAGGCGAGATAGTCGAGTCACGAAGGTTTGGATGTTATTAGCGAGACAATCAAAAGTAGTTTTCACGATTTAAGACGAGAATGATTTAAACGACTAAAGCGATTTTTAACGAATTAAATGATTTGGGTAAACGATTGGTTTTCAATTAGTGTTTAGATAACGGGACGGGTGTAATGTGTCACACCCCCAAAATCCACCCTGCGGAGTACCACCGCTTGGAGGCGTGACGTGACCAGGATCGAGCCACCAATCATATTGAACATTGTAATTAAGTAAATAAGACCAACCATAATACGATTGGTGACCAAAGCCAGTTAACCATGTTTAGTTTAAACAGCGGAAGCATGAAAGTAAATCCAAAAGCACAAGTTCACAGTTTATAAGTTAAGGTTCAAAACACAAGTTTAATAAGTTCATAAGGATTTAAACAATGAGCACGGAACATAACAGTCCGTACACCACAACGACTTCTTCCTCGTGCAAGCTCCAAGCATTTAGCGACCTGTAAGGCATGTAACAACTAGTCAACAACAAAGTTGAGTGAGTTCACGTTTGGTTGTTTGGTTTTAAGTTGTTTCTGAAAAACGTGGTTTGACTTTCGTTGGCTTATTTGCCGTGGGGGTTACCCCGAAGTTGAAAGTATGTTTAACCATTACCTTTTTATTTACCCAAACCGTATCCATAATTAGTGGGGGCTTTCCCCGTGTGAACTACTAGACCATACATATCGACAACTGACGAACAATAGTTGTGCCCTACATCAGTGTCTATCATCACTGACAGTTTGCCATAGTCCATTAGTACACGCCCATCCGAACGGCACGGTGTGAGGTTTGTTAAACCTAATAGCGCTATTAACTAATGACCCGCTCGCCATTGGCCTCGGCGATTAAGTCGATATAAATTGAGGGACTTCATGATAGAGTTTTGTCTAGCTAGTTTTAAGGTTGTTGTCCTACCCAAGGAGGACGAACGTACGTATTCTGCACCAGGAGAATTCGTAGGATTAATAATGGCATCCAATCTATGGAGGATGGCCGTACATATCCTACCCAAGGAGGATATGTAGATTTAGTTTTAAATTCTTTAACCCATTCCCAAACCACCGGGAATCCCATGCCTTAGAAAGTGTGTGAACTCACCTCGGTTTGCTCGGTTAGATTCTCAAATATAGCTAACGGTCAAGGTCGGTCAATCACGTCCTAATATGATTACCGGTTAGTCATTTAGTGACTTTCAAATAGAGCACAAAGTTCTTACACGTATCTATCACATAACATGCATCACTTTAACGGTTTATGCCCATCCAAGTTTCCCATCCATTCCCCACTCAAAATCAAACATACGATAATGCACAAAACATATATAACATGTTAGATCATTCACAGATAGCATACTCGACATTTAGACACGCGAGTCACAACTTATGTCATTTCAGCATTTATATTCAAAACCGCCTGTTTTCGGACATTTTAATAAAATAGTTAAATTATTCCAAAAATTCCCAAATTTTTACAGGATGTCTTAAACGTTCCAAATTTTATTGTGTAAAAATATCGGGGTCCAGTTCATTACCAATATTTTAAAAAAATTCATATTCCAGACTGAACTCAGATTTATATATTTCTGACCACAGTCCACGGAACAATTTATTAAAAATTCATCGAGCGTCCGATTTTCGAAATTCTAGTGGGGTAATTACAAATGCATCGGTTGTCATCTACTGTACAAATTTCATGGTCCGATTCATCACAAAACTCAGGTTATGACTGAAAGTATAACACCCATTTATTGCTGTCAAAATTCAGCTTAAGTTGTTGTTACAAATCGACACTTTAAAAATAGTAAACGAAGTCCAAAAATTACGATTCCGGTGCTATTAGAACCGTATTTTATAACACATAAATCTAGGCTTTAGAAAACACATTTTTCGTTAAGTTATGGCCTGTTTACAGCCAACTAAAGTTGGCTGTAAAGTATGGACAGATTGCTGTTTTTAGTCTCTAGCTTACTAGTTTGGGTTCGGTTGATTTCGTTAAACATGTTTAGTGACCGCAACAACATCACATATTAATATTAATCAGCAAAATATCAGATAATCAACTAATAATCATAATCACACAAGATCTACATGATTTACACTAATATTCATCCATTAACCACCTTGTTCATCACTTTAGTAGACTTTTAATTTTGTTCTTACATGATCATGAATTTTAACCGACAAAACTCTTATTAACCACTTTATAATAGATCAAGAAGGTGTTTAGAATCACTTACTACTAGCTCGTGGCTAGGGAAGAGACTAGACGAAAAACGGGTGGTTAAAAGCGTTGTGGTGAGGTCCTTGGCAATCCGTAAGCACCGTGCTTGTGTGTAGGACACCTTACACCCTTGTATGTAAGTGGGATGGTTTGAATCAAACTTGAAAGTGATGTGGGTGTGTGTTGTGTTTCAGCCGAGATCAACAATGAGGGAAAGAGAGAGAGTTGGAGTTGGGTGATGGATGGAATGGAGGTTATAACCTTCTAAACATACTTATAGACCAATCCCAGTTCTACCCCTTGGATAACATGCTTCCTAGATATTAAGCATAGGTGATTAAATTATTCAAGGTAGGACAAGTGTGGTCACCACATGGTGAAACCGATTGGACAAGGGGGTGGGAGGTTTGGTTGAATTTGAATTTGATAGTTAGTGCTTAGGTTAGTTTAGTTATGAAAAAAAAGAATTAGTTAATAGGTGGGTTGTAATATATAACGGGTGTTAGGGTATTCGGGGACCCTAACTAGCTCAGAAAAGGAAAATTAATGTCAATGTCAATATTTTTATGTTCCGGTTAAAGTCCGGTTGTTCGGTTCGAAACTGTTCCGTTAAACTGCTTAATTAATCCGTAAGGCGTCCTATTAATATATTTTTGTAACACTTTTAATTTCTAACACTTAGGAAATCATAACGGACTATTTAATGATTTTTCTGTACATTACTAGTGTGTTAACATGCACATGTAAGTATAACACAGATATCAGAAAGCAGTTACGTAATTCCACACAGTCGTCAAGCACTTTAATTGTCATTAATCAATCGTACGGAATACATGTAAATTTGAGGGTTGTCACATTCTCCCCCTGTTAAGAGAATTTCGTCACGAAATTTAGCGCGTGGTTACTGAGGAAGCTAGTTAAGTTGCGTTGTTTTCCTGATTTTCCTGGGGTGTCACATCATCCCCCCATTGATTTGGAATTTCGTCCCGAAATTCTGCAGTAGCTTCAGCCTCAGTAGTGGTTGCGTTTTTCTTAAACAGATGGGGATACTTGAGTTTCATTTGGTCTTCTCATTCCCAGGTATACTCTAGGACACGACGAGCATTCCAACGAACTTGGACCAGAGGTATCCTGGTATGCTTGAGGATCTTAACATCTCGATCCGTAATCTCTACTGGTTCCTCGACGAATCGCAGCTGGTCGTTGATGGTGAGTTCCTTAAGAGGAACTATGAGGGTCTTATCTGACAGACACTTCTTCAGATTCGACACATGGAATACGTTGTGAACTCCGCTGAGTTCTTCAGGTAGATTCAACCTGTAGGCGACTTTGCCAATTTTCTCGGTGACTTCGAATTGTCCGACATAACGCGGATTGAGTTTGCCTCGTTTGCCAAAGTGGACTACACCTTTCCAAGGTGAGACTTTGAGTAGCACTCGATCCCCAACCTGGAGCTCGAGTGGTTTTCTTCCCTTATCAGCATAGCTTTTCTGACGGTCATGAGCTGCCGCCATTCGCTGTCGTATCTGAGCAATTCTCTCAGTGGTATCTATCACAAGTTCTGGGCCAGTGATTTGGCTGTCACCAACTTCTGCCCAACAGAGAGGTGATCGGCATTTGCGTCCGTACAATGCCTCGAATGGAGCGGCTTGGATGCTGGTGTGGTAGCTGTTGTTATATGAAAACTCCACTAACGGGAGGTTTTTTCCCAGCCATTGCCGAAGTCGATTACGCATGCCCTAAGCATGTCTTCCAAGGTTTGGATGGTGCGTTCAGATTGCCCATCCGTCTGTGGGTGATAAGCGGTGCTCATATCTAAACGTGAACCAAAAGACTTGTGCGTTGCTTGCCACAGTTCAGAAGTAAAACGCGCGCCACGATCAGATATAATAGAGGTTGGCACTCCGTGCCTTGACACTATTTCCTTTAGATAAATGTCTGCAAGAGTAGAAAACTTATCCGTTTCTTTGATAGCCAGAAAATGTGCAGACTTGGTCAGTCGATCTACGATCACCCAAATGGTATCGTTTCCGCGTTGAGATCTAGGTAGGCCGGTAACAAAATCCATGGAAATTTGCTCCCATTTCCATTTCGGGATCTCCGGTTGTTGAAGTAGGCCTGATGGTTTCTGATATTCAGACTTGACTCTCGCACAAGTCAAGCACTTGCTGACGTAGGTTGCTATGTGGGCTTTCATGCCAGGCCACCAGTATGTAGTCTTGAGGTCGTGGTACATTTTATCTGAACCAGGATGCACCGAATAACGAGACTTATGTGCTTCATCCATCACAAGCTCGCGTAAGTTGCCATAAAGTGGAACCCAGATGCGTCCGTTTACATAGTAGGCACCGTCTTCCTTTTGTTCTAGCCGCTGCCTCGATCCTCGTAGGGATTCAGCCCTGATGTTCTCTGCTTTCAATGCTTCGACCTGAGCATCTCGAATCTGAGCGGGAAGGTTAGACTGGATGGTAAGTTGTAAGGCACGTACACGCTTAGGTAGGGTATCCTTTTGACTGAGGGCGTCGGCCACCACATTGGCTTTGCCCAGATGATACTTGATTGCGCATTCATAATCGTTCAAGAGCTCAACCCATCGGCGTTGACGCATGTTCAACTCCTTTTGCTTGAAGATATGCTCGAGACTCCTGTGATCGGTGTAAATGGTGCACTTGGTACCGTACAAGTAATGTCTCCATATCTTAAGCGCGAAAACAACTGCTCCCAGTTCCAAGTCGTGTGTAGTGTAGTTCCTTTCGTGAACCTTGAGTTGGCGCGATGCGTAGGCAATGACCTTGTCACGTTGCATCAATACTCAACCAAGTCCTTGGATGGAAGCGTCACAATAAACCATAAAATCATCTGGTGCTCTCAGGCAATGAGAGGATAGGCGCGCTACAAAGTCTATCTTTCAAGTGCTGAAATGCGGACTCCTGTGCATCACCCCAACGATAGGTGACACCCTTCTGAGTTAGTGAAGTGAGAGGTTGCGCAATCTTGGAGAAGTCTTTGATAAACCTTCTGTAATATCCTGCCAAACCCAAGAATTGGCGGATTTCCGTTGGTGTGCGGGGTGCAGGCCAGTTCTTGATCGATTCAACCTTAGATGGATCCACATAAATTCCATCTTTGTTTACCACATGGCCTAGAAAGTGGACTTCGCGAAGCTAGAAGTCACATTTCGAAAACTTGGCATACAACTGTTCTTTTCGAAGAAGTTCCAGCATAAGTCGTAGATGCTGCTCGTGTTCCTCTTGACTCTTGGAATAGATCAGGATATCGTCGATGAACACAATAACGAACTTATCCAGGTAAGGCTTGCACACTAGGTTCATGAGATCCATAAAGACCGTTGGTGCATTCTTCAGCCCGAATGGCATAACCAGAAACTCGTAATGGCCGTAACGAGTTCTAAATGCTGTTTTGGAGATGTCCTCATCTCGGACCCTCAGCTGATGGTATCCCGATCTCAAGTCAATCTTGGAGTAATAGCTCGACCCTTGCAGCTGGTCGAATAAGTCGTCAATACGTGGAAGAGGATAACGATTCTTCACAGTCACCTTGTTAAGTTCGCGGTAGTCAATACACATTCTGAAAGTACCATCTTTCTTCTTCACAAACAAGACTGGAGCTCCCCAGGGCGAAGAGCTAAGACGTATGAAACCGTTTTCCAAGAGTTCTTGTAATTGCGTAGCCAGTTCTTCAAGTCCTGATGGAGCTAGACGATAAGGTGCTCGAGCTATGGGCGCTGCTCCAGGAGCTAGCTTGATTTGAAATTCAACTTGGCGATGAGGTGGAAGACCAGGTAATTCCTCCGGAAATACCTCAGGAAAATCACGCATAATAGGAATGTCTTCAATTCTCTTTTCTTCCGTTAATGTGTCGGTAACAAGTGCTAAAATGGCAGTGTGGCCCTTTCGCAAACACTTCTGGGCCTTAAGGAAAGAGATGATGCCTTCGACAGCACCACTCTTGTCGCCATGAATCATGAGAGGTTCCTCACCAGAACGAGGAATGCGGACGATTTTCTCCTTGCAACCAATCTCCGCTTGATGATGAGATAGCCAATCCATCCCAATAACGACGTCGAAACTACCAAGTGTGATAGGAATGAGATCGATAGAGAAAGTCTGACCAGCTAAGACTAGGTTACAACCTTTAACTATGTGTGTGGCTTCAAGACTTTTACCGTTGACTAGTTCTACTGTGTGTTTGGTGTTTTAAGGGTAATGGGGTACGCTTAAGCACCTGAATAACTCTTAGGAACACATATCTAACATCTGTACCCGAATTAACTGAAATAGAAACAAGGAAATTGTCTGGTAGGAACTTACCCGCCACAACGTTGGGGTTGTTCCTTGCATCACCCTGACCTAGTACGAAAACACGACCCCTTGCCCCATTGCCATTGTTGTTTCCCCCATTGCCACCTCCATTGTAGCCTCCATTGTTTCCTCCATTATTGTTGTTGTTCTGGTTCTGATTTAACTGGGGGCAGTCTTTCTTGAAATGGCCCTCCGCACCACATTAAAAGCACCCTTTGTTGTTACCTTGTTGTTGCCGCTGCTGGCGTTGATTGGGTGGGGCTTGCTGTTGCTGCCGGTTCTGATTTGCCGGATGCTGACTCCTACAGTCCCTTGCCATGTGACCAGGCTTGTTGCATCGATGACAGTTGCCCTTACCACATGGCCCACTGTGGTGCAAGTTACAGCGATTACACTTAGGGTGATTTCCCCTGTATCCACCCTGACCTTGATTTCCAGAAAACTGCTGACTGGGGCTCCTGTGTTCATCTGTCTTTTTCCGCTGGGACTGGGACTGAACTGGAGTGGAGTGGAACCCCTGCCCGAATTTCCATCCCACTTGCGCTTGTCATTGCTGGGAGCACCAGTAGCAGTAGTGCTAACGTGCTTGGGCAGCTTGCCCTCTTCCACCGCCTGATCGGTGAGTTGGTGCGCCAAACGAATGACTTGCTGGATTGTGGAAAGGTTGGCCTCAATTACAGACCCTTGGATCTCTGGGACTAAGCCTCTGAGGTATAGCTTGATCCGTCTAGATATGGGTCGTGACAAGTTAGGACATAAGTCAGCCAAGTCGTTGGACCTCTTTGTGTACGCCTCTATTTCTGATCCTTCCATCTTCAAACCATAATACTCTGTTTCAAGTTCCAGAATGTCGTCCAGGTGGCAGAATTCTTCCTTAATCAAATCCTTGAAGTCGCTCCAAAGGGTGGCATTCGCGTCTGCCAATCTGAGCATCTGGACTTGTGTGTTCCACCAAGAATACGCTTTCCCTTGCAACATGCTGGTAGCGTACTCTACTCGTTTGCTGGTAGGGCTTTCACTCTCTTCGAATGCATATTCGATTCATCGGATCCAGTGCAGAAGGCCGATTGCCCCTTCAGTGCCATCGAAAGTGGGAGGTTTGCATTCCAGGAACGCCCTAAAGGTGCCCACACGTGTTGGAGAGTACATGGGTTGACTCCTTGATTGGGTTGCTAAGGCTTCAGTAATCCGTTCATTAATCAAGGTCGTCAGCTGACCCTGGGTCATGTCGAGATGTCCACTCATGATCTTCATAATGAAGCAACATAAGTGAGAAAGGTGTCGCGAAAGTGCATAAGTGTGGGACGACAATAGAGAGTAAGCACGCAAGGTTCAAATTGCAATTATCATGTTAATTAATGCACAGTGTGAACTATCTAACCGACAATATAACATAAATCATACCACTTATGGTGTCGAGTCTTGCACGTGGAGTGAAGCGTCATTGTGGATCGTTGAACACTGTACAGGTTATAGTCTGGTTTTATCAAAAAGCTTTTCCGTTTTTAAAACCAAGTTCACTATAACCAATGGCTCTGATACCAATCTGTCACACCCCCAAAATCCACCCTGCGGAGTACCACCGCTTGGAGGCGTGACGTGACCAGGATCGAGCCACCAATCATATTGAACATCGTAATTAAGTAAATAAGACCAACCATAATACGATTGGTGACCAAAGCCAGTTAACCATGTTTAGTTTAAACAGCGGAAGCATGAAAGTAAATCCAAAAGCACAAGTTCACAGTTTATAAGTTAAGGTTCAAAACACAAGTTTAATAAGTTCATAAGGATTTAAACAATGAGCACGGAACATAACAGTCCGTACACCACAACGACTTCTTCCTCGTGCAAGCTCCAAGCATTTAGCGACCTGTAAGGCATGTAACAACTAGTCAACAACAAAGTTGAGTGAGTTCACGTTTGGTTGTTTGGTTTTAAGTTGTTTCTGAAAAACGTGGTTTGACTTTCGTTGGCTTATTTGCCGTGGGGTTACCCCGAAGTTGAAAGTATGTTTAACCATTACCTTTTTATTTACCCAAACCGTATCCATAATTAGTGGGGGCTTTCCCCGTGTGAACTACTAGACCATACATATCGACAACTGACGAACAATAGTTGTGCCCTACATCAGTGTCTATCATCACTGACAGTTTGCCATAGTCCATTAGTACACGCCCATCCGAACGGCACGGTGTGAGGTTTGTTAAACCTAATAGCGCTATTAACTAATGACCCGCTCGCCATTGGCCTCGGCGATTAAGTCGATATAAATTGAGGGACTTCATGATAGAGTTTTGTCTAGCTAGTTTTAAGGTTGTTGTCCTACCCAAGGAGGACGAACGTACGTATTCTGCACCAGGAGAATTCGTAGGATTAATAATGGCATCCAATCTATGGAGGATGGCCGTACATATCCTACCCAAGGAGGATATGTAGATTTAGTTTTAAATTCTTTAACCCATTCCCAAACCACCGGGAATCCCATGCCTTAGAAAGTGTGTGAACTCACCTCGGTTTGCTCGGTTAGATTCTCAAATATAGCTAACGGTCAAGGTCGGTCAATCACGTCCTAATATGATTACCGGTTAGTCATTTAGTGACTTTCAAATAGAGCACAAAGTTCTTACACGTATCTATCACATAACATGCATCACTTTAACGGTTTATGCCCATCCAAGTTTCCCATCCATTCCCCACTCAAAATCAAACATACGATAATGCACAAAACATATATAACATGTTAGATCATTCACAGATAGCATACTCGACATTTAGACACGCGAGTCACAACTTATGTCATTTCAGCATTTATATTCAAAACCGCCTGTTTTCGGACATTTTAATAAAATAGTTAAATTATTCCAAAAATTCCCAAATTTTTACAGGATGTCTTAAACGTTCCAAATTTTATTGTGTAAAAATATCGGGGTCCAGTTCATTACCAATATTTTAAAAAAATTCATATTCCAGACTGAACTCAGATTTATATATTTCTGACCACAGTCCACGGAACAATTTATTAAAAATTCATCGAGCGTCCGATTTTCGAAATTCTAGTGGGGTAATTACAAATGCATCGGTTGTCATCTACTGTACAAATTTCATGGTCCGATTCATCACAAAACTCAGGTTATGACTGAAAGTATAACACCCATTTATTGCTGTCAAAATTCAGCTTAAGTTGTTGTTACAAATCGACACTTTAAAAATAGTAAACGAAGTCCAAAAATTACGATTCCGGTGCTATTAGAACCGTATTTTATAACACATAAATCTAGGCTTTAGAAAACACATTTTTCGTTAAGTTATGGCCTGTTTACAGCCAACTAAAGTTGGCTGTAAAGTATGGACAGATTGCTGTTTTTAGTCTCTAGCTTACTAGTTTGGGTTCGGTTGATTTCGTTAATCATGTTTAGTGACCGCAACAACATCACATATTAATATTAATCAGCAAAATATCAGATAATCAACTAATAATCATAATCACACAAGATCTACATGATTTACACTAATATTCATCCATTAACCACCTTGTTCATCACTTTAGTAGACTTTTAATTTTGTTCTTACATGATCATGAATTTTAACCGACAAAACTCTTATTAACCACTTTATAATAGATCAAGAAGGTGTTTAGAATCACTTACTACTAGCTCGTGGCTAGGGAAGAGACTAGACGAAAAACGGGTGGTTAAAAGCGTTGTGGTGAGGTCCTTGGCAATCCGTAAGCACCGTGCTTGTGTGTAGGACACCTTACACCCTTGTATGTAAGTGGGATGGTTTGAATCAAACTTGAAAGTGATGTGGGTGTGTGTTGTGTTTCAGCCGAGATCAACAATGAGGGAAAGAGAGAGAGTTGGAGTTGGGTGATGGATGGAATGGAGGTTATAACCTTCTAAACATACTTATAGACCAATCCCAGTTCTACCCCTTGGATAACATGCTTCCTAGATATTAAGCATAGGTGATTAAATTATTCAAGGTAGGACAAGTGTGGTCACCACATGGTGAAACCGATTGGACAAGGGGGTGGGAGGTTTGGTTGAATTTGAATTTGATAGTTAGTGCTTAGGTTAGTTTAGTTATGAAAAAAAAGAATTAGTTAATAGGTGGGTTGTAATATATAACGGGTGTTAGGGTATTCGGGGACCCTAACTAGCTCAGAAAAGGAAAATTAATGTCAATGTCAATATTTTTATGTTCCGGTTAAAGTCCGGTTGTTCGGTTCGAAACTGTTCCGTTAAACTGCTTAATTAATCCGTAAGGCGTCCTATTAATATATTTTTGTAACACTTTTAATTTCTAACACTTAGGAAATCATAACGGACTATTTAATGATTTTTCTGTACATTACTAGTGTGTTAACATGCACATGTAAGTATAACACAGATATCAGAAAGCAGTTACGTAATTCCACACAGTCGTCAAGCACTTTAATTGTCATTAATCAATCGTACGGAATACATGTAAATTTGAGGGTTGTCACATAATGTGATGAAAGCATGGTGGATACGCCACTGGTACTTCCTATATATAAGTGTTTTCATCGTATTACATACCGTGGCGTTATTTAGTTCACTTGGGTAAACGATTTTCAAACGATGTCACACAAACGAGGTTTTCGAAATGATATAAACCATACGAGTTTTATTAACGAGATTTTTTAACGAGTTTTATTAACGAGATTTATTAACGAGATTTATTAAAGAGTTTTATTAACGATTTAATGCGAGATGTTTACAAATTGGTTTTCCAAACCAAAATGTTTTCGAGTTAAGAATCATGGCTACGATATTTTATAAATTATAACCAACTTGATTTGAGTTGGTTAATTATGTCGCAATACTACACTTTTTAATACAAGGTTTTTCATTAAGTATTGCAACATGTAAACTAGCCATGAATCCGACACTCTCAAAAACCTATGTACTCGCCAGCATTTCTTTGCTAACTTTGTTTTCACATATGTTTCAGGTGTTATTGAATGATGTTGATTGCTAGGATGCATGCTCACATAGGACTGGACGAGGCCTTAGTGACTTAATAATAATGATAGACTATGTTTAAATTGTTTATTTAGATTTCTAGACGATGTAAATATTCAATGTTTAATAAAACGAAACTTCAATTTCCGTGTGTTTTGAAACAATGATTCTGTTACAACACACCCTGACGATTCCGTCACGATTTGTTGTTTTACTCGGTCGGGGTGTGACATAAAAGTTGGTATCAGAGCTCATGGTTATAGGGAATTAGGTTATTAGTAATGCTTTGACCTAGTCTATTACCTTCCTAGGACCCTAACGCAAGTTTACTTGCGTTTAGTCATAAAACAATACCGTCACCTATCTTAGGCGACAACCACAACAAGAATACAAATTTCGAATCCGCTTTGAAAACCAATCATCTGTTCTAGGATGATTTATTGTAAGGTTTTGAACCCTTTAAGTTTTCAAAATCTCATCAAAGTTTGGGTCTTATAATGTGAACACGTGCAAACTGGAAAGGTGAATGCCTGTACCATGAGTTTTCTGTCTAAGGCTAGAGTGTACGTACAAATCTGCAGTATCGGACCAGTCACTTGTGACAACCCTCACCAAACCAGGTATCCGTACGAATTAATTAATATTTAATTAATGCTTAATTACAGTGCTTGCTTACAACTGTGGTTAAACTGCTTCTTGATTTCTGATACATACATACTCATGCATCACACATTATACTGTCACTCTATTACTTACACACAAACATCAGTGACAACCTTGATGCACAAAAGCACAGTGAGCACACTATAAGGATAACCCAGTAAACATGCTGACATTGCCAGCACTAGACAGACATTGTCTCTGAGGCCAGTATGAGCCGGGAATAGATTACTACACCAATAGGGAGTGTAGGGAGGTGAGGATTGTAAAATCGCGTCACTAGGTGATAGTTATTGTGACCGGATGTGCCTAAAACATGCTTTAATCACAAAATTCTGCACTTTGTGCAAAAATTCAGAATTTAACTTAACTAGTAAAGTGCAAAAACATGAGAGAATATTACTAGACACTTTCCAAAGTGTCAGGAATTTATTGTGTCACTAAAAATAATATTTAAGACATTTTAATACTTTGTTTAACACTTTAATGGATCAATATCCAACCGAACAACCGGACTTTACCCGGAACATAAAAATATTGCCAAAGACATTGTTTTTATTTTTCTGAGCTAGTTAGGGACCCCGAGCACCCTAACACACTATGTAACATACTAGAAACTAATCACCTAACTAATACTTAAATTTTTACTAACTTAACTAACTATTTAGTTAACACCTAAGCCTAAGACCCCCCCCCTCTAAATGGCGGATCATATGTGGTCTCCTCATGGGGATTTTAATTGCTTATTATAATGGATTATGTAAGATCTTGCCTCCCGTTATGAGACATATTATCCTTTGGAAAACACTAGTAAATGGTTATAAGAGTAACATGGAGAACATAAGCTAACATTTCTCACACCACACTTCAACTCATCTTCTTTCCTCCCCTACTTCTTGCTCTCGGCTGGACATAGAGCCACCACCACCACCATTTTTCACTTCCATTCCATCCATGCTCTAGTGATATTAAGGTGTATCAAGGTGAATAACGAAGGGTGGAGCTTTCGGATCATCAAGGACCTCCTCTATTTGCTATTAACCACCACTTTTCTCCTCTTGAACATCCCTAGCCTTGAGCTAGTGGTAAGTCTCTTAGATCCATTCATTTTACATGCTATGAAGGTGGTTAAAGTATGATTCATGGTGTTAAACTTGGGAACTCTAAAGATCATAACTTAAAGCATGAACATAAAAGCTTTATACAAAGGTCATGAGATGAAAGGTGAGAATACATGATAAATCTGTATTAAATTAACAAAAATCTGTGGTAAATGACTTATGTTCTGATGTTAATCGTATTAGAATGAATGGTAATCGTATGTGTACTTTTTAATGACACTTATACTATAAACAGCTTGCTGATTTGCATTTTCAGCCGACTTTCACTGGCTGTAAACAGGTCATAACTAAACGAAAAACTGATTTTCTTGAGTCTACAACGTGTCATTATGAAATACGGTTCTAATGGCATTGGAATCATAATTTTTGGACTTCGTTTACTATTTTTAAAGTGTCATTATGTAACAGCAGCTAAAGCTGCATTTTTACAGCAGTAAATGAGGGTCATATTTTTAGTCATAACTTGATTTCTGTGTAGAGTCAGATCATAAAATTTATACTGTAGATGAACACCGATGTATTTGTAACTCTCTAACTGGAATTTCTTAAATCGGACTCTCGGTGAATTTTAAATAAATTATTCCGCGGACTATGGTCAGAAAAAGATAAATCTGATTTCGGTCCGGAAAATGATTTTCTATAAACTATTGATGATGATTTGGACCCCGATATTTTTACACAATAATTTTTGGTTCGTATAAGACATTCTATAAAAATTTGGGAATTTTTGGAATAAGATAACTATTTTATTAAAATACTCGAAAACGGCTCAGTTTTGTATATTAAAACTGAAACGATATAAGTAGTGTTTTGCATGTCTAAATGTCGGGTTGGTTAATTGAGAACTGATTGAATGATTTTACAAAAGAAAATGATACGCTAGTAAGCGTGGATGCCTCCGTTTACAGAGGAAACTCTGGCGAAATTTTTCCAGGAAATATAACACTTAGAAATGTTTTTGGTGACAAGTGTTATAAATATATTTTTAACTTGTTTTCCAAAATATAAATTTCGCCATGATTTTTATTACACAATAACCAAGTGTCGGAGGTAGATTTTCGTAAACGAAACTTGTTAAATATATATTGAGAATATATATTCCATAATAAAACGCTTGTGTGCTTACGTGATTATTTTGTGAATAAGAGATATATTATTTTTAGAGTAAAGATAATATTACTTGAAAAATCATGGAAATACGATTCCAAAATAATACCAACGCCCTCACAAATAAATATTTAAGTTACATCGGTATTGTTTATACAACGCGAACTCTAAAATGTAACTTGCGTATTTTCGAAAAATACTCTTAAATGTGTATTTTGATAAAGTATTATTTTGGAAAATTGTATGAAGTAAAATATAATATTTTTGGGAAAAATATGTATATTTTGGAAACAGAATATTTTAGACAAGTGAATTAAAATATGTTTTCAAGTGAGACTTAAAAATATATTTTCGGAATTATAAAATGCACGTGTATTAATACCCCCATCCTTGGGAAGGAATATATTTATTTAATGATTAAGAAGTGTAAATACGAAATAGTTGTCTAACTATTTCCCAAAAACGTTAAACCTTAAGCCAAGGCACGACCGTCCGTCTAATAGGAATTAGTACGTGTAGGTCGTCACGCAGCAGATAGAGTTGGAGATTGACGTTGCTGTATACGCATTTCAGTGAGTTCATGTCCCCCCTTTATCTTAACTGTTTTCAGTTTTTAATACTTCGGGGGTGAAATACATGTTACTATGATTACGAATACTTTTTACATGGTATGGTTAGCGTAAGGAGGGTTACTACTTAGATCATGTGAGTGGGTAGGCGGGAACTGGAGGCCATTAATCCTCATTATAGGACCGAGGGTTATTAGCGGTAGATCTATCTGGGTGTAGCGAGCCCAACCCCTGAGTCCGCTGAATGAACCAGGTGGTGACTTTGAGCCCGACGTAAAAATCTGCTAGGTTTGAGTCCTCCTACCGCACTTCACACATATCATTGGCTTTGCAACGCAATGGTGATCTCTTTTTCCTTATTTGCTACTTACCAGGGATTTTCATACATACTGACATTTTTACAAGGGTTTATACAAACTCACCTACACATGAACTCGCTCAACTTTATGTTGACTTTTCAAACTACATGTATTTCAGGAAACTAACGGATCTGGCACGGTATGCACGTATTTTCAAGCTGCGTTTGAATAAAGAAGTCATCCAGGGTTTAGAAGGTGTAACCTCTTCCTGGACGGGTTACATATCCCTAAACCTAGTATTGTTTAAAGCCTTTTGCTAAGTCTTTATGAACTCAATTTAATCAAATTAAGGTTTGTAACTTATTTTGTGATTGTTGAAAATGGGATTTTTCTAAACTTTATTAATGGATGAATATCTCATGTTTTTATCATATAGCATTGTTATGATTGTTGCTATGGTATTAAGATGTCACACCAAATAAACCCACGCTTCCGCAAGGCCAGGGTGTGACATCACTATTACCTGGGAACTCTTGGGGTGAGTGTTCACTTATAGGCGAGCATGTCTTCAGTGATACATTAATATGACCCGTTTACTTTGATTAATCACCGTCACATTTGTTTGCCTTAGGTAACAAACAAATGATCGCAATTACTATGCGTTGTTTTTCTATTTTAATGATCCGATAACATTTCACTTGTTTTCTCCTATGTCTTTCATTTCCTCTAGAATGTCTCTTCATCACAACGACATTCAAATGTCCGAGCAAACTACCAAATTTGCCCAGCGAATAGGCGAAGTAATCCTGAAGACTGTGGATTTAGGTATCGCCATGTCTTGTCTCAATAATGAAGCCACCCAAGAAGCATCGAAAGAAGCAGAAGCCGAGCCATCGAAAAAGTCAAAGAAGCGTAAAGCTCCAAAGGATCCCGTAGCCGTTACACCAAATCAAGCAAAACCTAGCCAGGTGGCAGCACCACCAGCCAAGAAGCCGTACTTAGGAACTGCTCCTTTGTGTAATCAGTGTAACCTCCACCACTATGCCAGTGTCAAATGTCGGAAATGTTTCAACTGTGGACTCATTGGTCATTTGGCACGAGACTTTCGTTTAGTCTCTGTGCTAAACCAAGCTTTTCAGAACCCCGTTCAATTTCAAGCAGATCCAGCACAGGCTCATTTTCCTTATGGTACTTGCTACACCTATGGCGAGATGGGTTATGTCAGGGACAGATACCCAAAGATTTTCAATGCAAATCCGACCCACGGATGAGCATTTGGCCGATTAGAAGAAGCTGCTACTTTGAATAATCCGAATCTTATGTTTATGTTTCTAGTGTTTTCCTTTGAACTCGGAAACAATCGATTTTGTTTATAAATAAATCTTTATTCGCAATTCTGATGTACAAATATAGTTGCATGTGTATATGGCATACCCCTACGATACCTACACCAAAGAACAGTATTTGTAGTTCTCTCGTTCATATGATCTCTCGTGAATTCCTCGAAAATTCTTAGTGCTCGCTTCATTCTAAGAAACGAAGTGACAATTTGAGTAATCGCTTTAATTCCTTGGTTAGATAACTAAGGAAACCCTTATCTGTCGAAGTTGCTTTTGGTAAACCTCTTGTACTCAATTCTGTTATTTGCGACTGGCAATTTAACTTTGATAATCACTTTTTTTTCCTATTGACCTCACGTCGATACAACTTGGGAGTTTCGACATTATCATAGGGAGGGATTGGTTAGCTAAACATCATGCTAAGGTGATTTATTTCGATAAGATAGTTCGCATTCCTCTTTCATCTGGCGATGTTTTGGAAGTTCGTGGCAAGAAACCTTCTGGTGGATTGAAGCTCATGTCGTGTACGAAGGCCCAAAGTTATTTACAAAAAGGCTATGTTGCTTTTCTGGCACATGTCACCGAGGAGAAAGGCAAGAGCAAGAGTATTCAGGATATTCCGATTGTTCGGGATTATCCAGAGGTGTTTCCTGATGAACTGCCCGGTTTGCCTCCAGTTCGTCAAGTTGAGTTTCATATTGACCTTGTACCCAATGCCAACCCAATTGCGAAAGCACCTTATCGTCTTGCACCGTCCGAGATGCAAGAATTATCGAAACAGCTTCAAGAGTTGTCTGATAAAGGATTCACCCGTCCGAACTTTTCACCTTGGGGAACTCCTGTCCTCTTTGTGAAGAAGAAAGATGGATCCTTTCGAATGTGTATCGATTATCGTAAGCTTAGTAAGCTTACCATCAAGAATCGATATCCCCTACCTCGAATAGATGATCTCTCTGATCAACTGCAAGGTGCAACCTGTTTTTCCAAGATCGATCTGCGTTCTGGTTATCATAAACTTTGTGTTCTCGAAGAAGATATTCCCAAAACTGCTTTCCGCACGAGATATGGGCATTTCAAGTTTACAGTCATGCCTTTTGGTTTTACAAATGCTCCAGCTATCTTTATGGACTTAATGAATAGGGTCTGCAAACCTTATTTAGACAAGTTCATTATTTTGTTCATCGACGATATTCTCATTTATTCGAAGTCTCGAGCCGAGCACGAGCAACACCTTCGCTTAACATTGGAACTCCTGAAGAAGGAACAACTTTTTGCTAAATTCTCCAAGTGCGAATTTTGGCTTGAAGAAGTTCAATTCTTGGGTCATATAGTCAATGAGCAGGGTATTCACGTGGATCCATCCAAGATTGCTGCTATTAAGGACTGGAATACACCAACGACACCTACAAAAATTCGTTCTTTTCTTGGTCTCGCTGGTTATTATCGTCGTTTTATTTGAAACTTCTCGAAGATCGCAGTGCCACTCACTGCTTTGACTCAGAAGAATAAGCCTTTGGAGTGGGGATCTAAGCAAGAAGAAGCGTTCCAAACGCTGAAACAGAAGCTATGTGATGCTCTTGTTTCGTCCTTGCCCAACGGAAATGATGATTTCATTGTCTTTTATGATGCGCCGAATCTAGGCCTTGGTTATGTTCTTATGCAATGAGGTAAAGTCATAGCATATACGTCAAGACAGTTGAAAGTTCATGAAAAGAACTACACAACTCATGATCTTGAGTTAGGTGTTGTGGCATTGCTCTCAAAATTTGGAGACACTACCTCTATGGAACGAAGTGTGTGGTTTTCACAAGACCACAAAAGTCTCCAGCTCATTCTTAATCAAAAGGAGCTGAACATGAGGCAACGACAATGGGTTGAACTCTTGAACGATTACG